>JAZKJV010001641.1:0-1305058 GCA_037367405.1 Ottelia alismoides | reverse complement strand
TTTTTTTGTTGTCGGATTGACTAGTGCGTTGCAGTCGGATAGATCTGCGTCCGATCAAAAATTAACCGCACAAATCGAATAATCGTCGAATGAATTTAATATGCGGTGTTATGCTTATTTAGCCTGGGCAAGCTCCAGGGTCGACTCGAGGAGGCAAAGGAACAACTCGGGATCAAGTTAGAGTGACTAGATTGCGGTTTTCCAAGTGGGATTCTTTTTGTAATTTTTCTATGCAATAAAAAATGCCAAATGCAGAATATGAATGAACTAGGTTATTAAGAAAATCAACAACTTAGCCAAATTTAATTTTATGTGAAATTAATCCAAAATGACCAAATTGTATTTTTCCTATAGACCTAATTCAATGATTAACGCAAAATAGATTTTTTTTGGAATTTTTGGATTTAAAATACACAAATGAAAAAATGCAAACTTTTTGGGGATTTTTGTGCAATTTTTCGTGCAAATGATATGCAAAAATTATGAAAAATTCACTGAAAGGTAAAAATGATGAAATGAAGCTACACTAATGTTTTTAGAATTTTCTGACACTTTTTGATTTTTTTATGAATATTTACTGAAAATAGAGCGATTGCGGGTATTTAATTTCTAATTAATCCACGAAAATCAAATTATCCAGAGATTGATTTATCTCAAATAGATAGTTCAATAAGGAATGCAAGAGACTTGAAATTTCTCAAAAATCTAGTTCGTGGAATTAACTAAAAATCAACCAAAGAAATGGCTCTACAATTTATTTTATGCAAATGACAACTCCAATTTTGATGAAACTTAGAAAGTATTTAAAGCACACTAAAAGGCATCATTCACATTTTTTTCGCAATTTTTGGAGCAATAAATATGGTTATGCAAATTTCAGAGCGTAATTGGGCAAAAATATCTATGATTTCCAGTCTATAATTTTAATAACTTATCTAAGGCTCACAAAAATATAAATAAATAGCTGAAAGATAAAGAATTAATTTCTCATCAAATGATATTTTTTTGATTAAAAATTGATAAAAATGTCTGCCCAAAATAATGCTCAAACTCTGGGGTGTCAATGCAATACAGAATTGAAAACAAATAAACTAGCTATGCATGGGGGAACTTTTGGAAACTCGTAAACATGCAGGGGTGAACATGCAATTTTCACCAAAAAATAATAAAATTTGAATGGACCTTTTCTTCTTGGCTTCAATCCCACGCAAGGAGGCGGTTAGGGCACAAGGTCGTGGGCGACGACGCGAGGGGAGCTCGGCGTTGAGGGCGGACGGCGGCTTGACGCTGCCGTGGAGGAGGGTGTGCGCGGAGGGAGGGTGCGCGGGTGGCGCGCCCGCGACCGTGTGCGGGAGGCACGCGGCTACGGGGGAGTCGGTGGAGGGCGGTTGCGCGATGGAGAGCGGTGGTCAGCGCAGCGCGCGGGGGGGGGGGGGGGGGGGGCTCGACGCGAGCGGGGCGCGGCCTCGACGGGACGTTGGCATTGGCGGCGCCCAGCCGCGGCGGAGCGTGGCAAGGCGGGGCCGCGCGTTGGTGGCCTGGCGGGCTCGGGAGCGAGGGGAGTCAAGGGGCCACCGCACTGGGTAGGGCGGTGGTCGACTGGCATGGAGGCCTGCGGCAGTGGGGGCTCGTGCACGGCGCGCGCTTGCGCGGGCGGAGGGCGGCCAACGCGACGGAGGGATGGCCTGGAGCGGCAGGGGCCGTGGCGCTGGGTGCGAGGACGACGGAGGAGGGTGGTCGGCGGTGACTTGGAAGAGGGCCGGCGGAGGGCCATCCAAGGATGCAGCTCCTGTGATTTTTTTTATTTTTTTGTAATTTTTTTGTGATTTTCATTGTAAACAGAAAATAGAAAATGCAATGGATGAATGGTGTGGTGTGTGATTTTTTGATTTGGAAGTGGTAACAACAAAGAAGATGGTGATTGAGGTGGTGATGATTGTGAAGAAAATGATAGTGATGAATGGTGATGTTTTTTTATGTAATGGTGGTGATGGTGATTTGATGAAGAAATGAGACTGGGGGATGATGGCGGTGGTTGGTGAATAAATGATGACGTGGTTTTTTTTGTTTGATAAACAAGATGAACAAACAATGTTAGATAAAAAATACTGACAAAGCGGAGATAGAGAAATTACCTGGAATTGCCGGAAAATGGAGCCACGGAATGCGGCTTGTTGTGGCCTCGAGGAGATGGCGGTCTCCGAAGCTTGGTAGCGGTTTTGGAGAAGCTGCTGCTACGTGGGTGGTGCTTCACGGATCTCACCTAAGCCTTGTCGTTGCTCGACCTACTGCGCCAAAGCTGTCACCAATGACACATCAAAGGGGACTCGGGGCTCTCTTTCTCTCAAGAACGGTGGATGGGGAAAAATAGTGAAGGATGATGTGAATATAAAGGAAGAGGAGAGGGAAGTTGGAGAAGAAGTGATGAGAATGGAGTGATGGAGAGAGTGGAGAAAATGTGGCTTGGAGTGGAAGAAAAGTAAGGGAGAAGAGGTAAAAGGGGATAAAATAATATAATAATATAATAGGCTACTAAAAATAATAATAATTAAAATAATAATAATAACTAATAATAAAATCCGAAAATAATAAAAAATAAATCCGAAAATAATAAAATAAATTCGAAAATAAAGAAAATGGGGTGACATGTGGCGGCTCCAGGAGCTGCCACATGTCGCTCCCAAAAAATTCAAAGATTAAATGTAAAGAAAATCAAAAAGAAATAACAAAAGAGATTAAATCAAAAAGTGGTCAACACGAAAGTTGCTTGTCTCAACGAGATCTACAACTTTCGTGAAGGGCTGAAAATCAAATGAAATCATCTGTATAAAATGTATTTTTGGGTGGCACCTTATATGTATAAAATACCACATTTTTGTCTTTTTCATTTTTTGTCATTTTTTTAAAAGAGAGAAAAATTAAAATAAAAATAGAGAAAATATGATGAGAATATTTACAACTTAATCTAATTTTTGTTGGATTTTTAATAATGAACGAGAAAATACAGGGGTAAAACGTTTATTATGTACAATGTACAAAAGGGGCCCAAAATCCAAGTTTTGCATACGAGCTCCGATTTTAGTGAAATTGGTCTTGTTTCGAAGGTCTCTGAATGTATATTACTTTAAAAGTGAGTAGACCTAATTTGGACACTGTATGAGAGAGATATGCGTATTTTAAGATTCATGGTTTCAAACTTGGATTGGGGTTTTATTGGTTAATTTTACAAGTTAGTATTTTTTTGATATTTTTATTTAATTAGTGTTAGTCATATATACACTATGGAGTTGATTTTATTGTATTTGGAGTTAGTATAAAATATATACAAATAGTGTATTTTAGCTAATATATAGGTGAATATTTACAAGTGATCTTCGCTTCTTATTTTATGCAAATAAGAATGATAAAATGCAAATGTTATCAATGCATGCATGAATGCTAATTATGTAATATAAGTAGAAATATGCCTCTAATTACTCGGGAACAAAGCTCTATTTTCAACTTTTAGACTGATGAATCGCAGATTCATCAAAGTGCAACACATTCCCATTTCTAAAGATGAAACAACTCAAGTTTCCTACCATTCAAAATTTCATATGGCGTTGTTTCTATGAACTTGATGGGAATCTGATTCTGTATATAGTTAGCGGTGAACACTGCTTCTCCCCAAAATTTATTTGAGAGAGCTGAATGTGATAACATACATCTTATTGCATTCATCAGTGTTTTATTCTTTCTTTTAGCTACACCAATTATCGAAGTGTATATGGTATCGTAGTATGTCTACAAATGCCTGCTTGAATACAATACTCCTCCAGCTTCTTTGAGGTATATTCTCTACCTCTATCAATCCGAAGGGTCTTAATTGATTTTCTCAATTTTGTCTCTACTTCTATCTTGTATCTCTTAAACAATTCAAAGGCTTCTACCTTTCTTTCTGAGAGAACTTAGAGTAGTCATCAATGAATGTTATGAAGTATTCCTTGTTTCTATGTGTACTGATACTCAATGCTCCACATATGCCTGAATGGATCAAGCCTAATAGCTCCTTTGACCGGATTCCCGTGAAGAAGAGTTTTCTCATCATTTTACCATTCTTACAATGTCCACAGGTCAATGTTCTTGCAACCTTAATCTTAGGTAGAAGATCAAATTTAGCCATTTGATATATTTTGAATTTTCTGGATGACCCAGTCTCACATGCTATAAATCATAATTCGATAAAAATAACACAGAGAGTATTCAGAAGCCACATTCATTAATTTACTAGAACTTATTTAGAAGACATAATAGATCATGTTTGGGTACAAACTTTCTCATGACATTGACATTTTTATTCTTTCATATGGATACATACTTATTACAAAAACGAACTTCAAAATCTTTCTTGAGCAGAACTGGAACAGATACGAGGTTCCGACATATTCCTGAAGTGTATGGTACATCCTGAAGTACCATATAGTGTCGTCCATACCAAGCACGTATATCTCGATACCTTCTACAACCAAGTAGGTGTTGCTCCCCATGAAGATCCTTTGTTCACCTTTCCCTAACTCTTCAAAGTCCACTAACGCCTAGTTCATTTTTGACAATGTGGCAGGTTGCACCAGAGTCACTCCACCATTATGAAGAATCGTAAATTTACCCTAGTTAATTATGTAGAATTAACGTTGATTTGTTTGTTGCAGTCGGGCAAATTCGAATTAATCCAAAACCACAAATTTAATTATTTTTCCAATTAAAGCGAGCAGTTAATTTTTTATTTGAGCAAGCCCAAGGTCAAACTCAGGGAGGCCACTACCTCCTTAGGTTGGTTTTTTAGTCGATCTAGAGATTAGATTTTCAGAGAGGTATTTTATTTTTTAAATGCAATTAATGAGTGAAATGAAATTTCGACAAAGTTTGCGGACTAAAATGCAAATTAGATCAAAGATCTGAAAATCCTCAAACTTGGTTGAATCGTAATTTTTTAGAATTTTTGGATGCAAAATGAATATTTTATGAATTAATGAATGTATGAAGTGAGATTTTCAATAATTAATTATAATAAATATTAAATCTAAGTATTTCTTGGAATAAAATTATCTAAGATATATCACTAGGTGATCTATCTCCGAAAATCCTAAACCTTAATAATATTGAATTTAATACCTACTACAAATTAATTACTGAAATATACAAATTATTTTTATAGAGCAAAATATGCAAGCAAATGCATTCGTTTTTTGCCATAATGTAAATATTAATTAAGTCTACTACCCATAAATTTTTGGTAATTTTTGGGGTTGTGATTTATTAATTATGAATTTCCAAGCTCAGGCTGGGTAAAATATACAATTGCCTGTAAGAATATTAATTATTAATTAACCTAAGTGCATAAAAATATCACAAACATGTCATATTATAGAGAATTAATTGAAGAACACAATGCTATTTTTGAATAATAAAAATGGTGCAATAAATAGGGTCAAAATATAGCAAGAACACATGATTCACATTGCAATTTACAATAATTAAACAAATAGAGAAGACACAGTAGAGGTACTGAATTGTAATTACTGATACTCCTGGGCATGTTCTACAAAATTTCTAAGGTGGACATGTGCACATCACATGCCCCTTGGATGCAGGACGCTGGTGGAATATGGGGGATCTTTGGGCAGCTTTCAGCAAAATTCTCACCCAGGCACGTGCAATCTCGCCAAGAGGGGTGTGTACTGCACGTGGCCTACTGGAGTGGGGGTTCTTGATGTGAATGGCTAGATTGGAAGGGGCTTCTAGAACAATCCCCCCTTGCTCACATGCTGAGCATGTGAGCGAGGTTATCTTGGACGGTGGGTGTCTCGAGGAGGCTACTGAGGGCTGGAGCTGCTATGAGGTTGAAGGTGGAGTAGTAGTTGTTGGACATGCGAGCCCACGACGAGCCATTATGCAATAAATGTTATTGCAAATATCATTCCCTGATCTGAAATGAAGGATGAATAATTTGCATAATAGGTTTCTTAATAAAATTAGGGTTATGTACCATGGCCATCTTAATAATCATACAGATGTTGATTCAGCTATTGAATCATAGAGGCTGGTGCTTGGATGAATATCTAAAGAGTTAGATTGAGGACTCATCAAGCACCATCAAATGATTGTTAAGAGATGATCTCCAGCCTGAGTAGGAGATGGCAATCCTTTCTCAATTAGGCTGATATCTGACCGACCTCTTGATGCAGGTCCTCTGCATAGGAATAGGGATTCGGAGGTGTCAGATTAGTTAGGTCAAAGAGTTGACTTAACGAGATCGAGATAAACAAAGTCCTATATCGTATGCTGTCACGATACATGCACGCATCCTCTGACCAGAGACAGAAGTGTTACTATATGTCAGAGTATGTACATTTGGTAGATCAATAGGTTGATGACCTAATCAAGGTCTATACACTGGCGCGCTGGTGTGCATATAAGGGTATATGAGTAATACGATCTCTCAAAGGGATCATACAGGTTCATTTACTGAATCGGAAGGTATGAGCTCACTCATGAGATATTGGGAAGAATCAAATTCCGTGCACGGTCATCTCGCTTTGGAAGCTTGACTGAATTTGTAGGTTTGATATGTACTTTTGGAAAGTATATGATCAAGACCTAGGTATGGTATATGCTTTTGGAAAGTATATTTTAGTGACTCCTCTCAGCAGAGAAGTAATCTAATCTTGGTCCAAAATGTTGGACATTGATCTGAATGTGATTCATATGCAATGAGAAGATTAGATTTGCGGTCTTGATTTAATCAAGCATCTATGGGAGGCCCGCGATCTGGATTTGAGATATGATCTCAATATCCAAGTCACTATACGTGGAATAATACAATCACCCCGTCCTTATCTCCAAGTATTCGCGGAGAAAGCGAATTATCCTTGAAAGGGTTTAGGATAATTTCATTGTTGTTATAAGTATCCTAGCATTAAGAAAATTGATAATTAAATGTGATTTAGTTATCATGAATAATATGAATTTGATTCATATTATAAGGAGAGTTATCAAAGATAATTAAATGTGATTTAATAATCAAAGATGTGAATAATGTCAATGCGATTCATATTATTTGGGCACACGAGAATAGAGATCCAAGATGATTAAATGTGATTTAATTATCATGGATATGAAAAATGTGGATAGCAATATCCATATTAGTCATATATATTATAAATGTGATTTATAATATATAAGAGAGAGCTATTTGTAATTTACATTTGTTACTTAAATGTTGATGTGAGTTGGATTCACATTGGACAATTAATGAAAATGTAATTCACATTTTATTTTGGGTTGTGAATGTGATTCACAATTTTCCAATGGCAATATTGCAATATTCACAAAATAATTATGAGTAATTTTTGTAGAATAATTTACAACAAGTGTTGTTGTAAATCTTGGAGATTTTCATGGAATAATGGAATCTCATGAGATCTCATGAGATGACATGAGATTGCCACCAAATCCAATATTATGGAAGGAGGCAATCTTCATTCCAAAATCTCCATGCTTGATTGATTTAATTTGAGATTGATTTATATTGATTTATCAATATAGATTTGATCTAAATTAAATTAATTGTTGTTGGTTTTTACCAACACAAATCTTAGCCATCAAAAGAAACACAAATCAATGAGAGCCATTGGATTTGTGTTGCCCATGGATTGAGATCCATGGATCCCAAAATAATATAAAAGGAGAGGCAACCCATTGCTCTTCTTCACACACAGGAGAACATAAGTCTCTCTCTCTTTCTCTCTCTACACGTCTACTCTCTCTCTCTCTCTCTCTCTCCTTCTCATGTGGCCGTCCACCATGGATGCCCTAGAGAGGTTCTCCATCGCTACAGCATCGTCGTTATGTTGCCCGATCGTTTGCTCGTGGATCTCCGTCTCCTTCGGTGCGCCTCGCTCGTGAAGAAGACGTCGTATCTCGTGTGTCGAGATCAGGAGATCCGCCGCTTGGATCATCAACATGGATTGCGAGAAGCACGTGTTTCATCAACACGCTCACAAGCATCTCCTCCGTCGGATCGGACTTGAGACAGGAGGTCTCTTCATTTAGAGACTCGATTTCAACCACGCTTCAAGAGGTAATCCTATTACTTGTTTGTGGTTTAGATGAAATGATCCGAGAAGTGTTCTTGGATCATGTGGTTTCGTCACATGAAAAAAGTTTTAATTTCCGCTGCATAGAACAACTAGTTCGACTAGTCGTTCTTCGTCGTATTCGATACGATGGTCACGCTTCCGTGATGCGCTTGAGGATCTCACCATATCCTTCAGTAGTTGCCCCAGTACGTACGGTGAAGGAGCAAGAGCTGGAGGAGTAGGGTGGCTTGTCATGTCAGTGAGGCAGGTGTACTGGAGCCACTGACTACTGGTCATCGTTCGTGAGACTGAATGAGGAGCCCATGATGGCTCATGGAGGTTGGCGAAGGGTTTCTCGTGGCGAGGGTGCTGCGTGGTGCAGACGACGACGATGGAGGTTCCTCCTAGTGAAGAAGCGACTGCATGTGGCTAAAGATGTATGCTGTTGAATGGCGGTCGAGGATGGATCCGAACGATGGCGGGTGAAGACCTGCTCTGAAGCGTGCCACAACGCGATGGAACTGAGCTCATATGTGAAGGGACAAGATGGTCTTGGTTCGTTGGGGAAGATGGATCGAAGGTAGAGTGAGGTGGTGAAGAAGCACTCAGGTGAAGGAGATGAATAGTGGCGTGAAAGTTGATGGGAGTACAGTGATCCGAGGGAAGGTGAGAGAAGTCGAATGGTAGAAAAGAGGAAAGAAAAAGGTGGAAGAAGAAGATTGGAGTATGTGGGTTTGGGTTTTCCTAAAGTGGAGGAGGATCGAGGACCTCTCCTGGTTCTTGCTTCAACCATGTCGACGGAGTCGTGGGAAGTTGGAAGGGTCATGCCTGGGACTTCTTCGCTCAAGAAGGGAGGGACTGTCACCACTCTTCCTTCGAGCTCTCTCCCTCTCTCCTATGTATGCAGATAATGGCGGATGGCCGATTTGGGTAGTCGGCGATGGTTTTAAATGAGGGGGGTGGTGGCTTGGCTTGAGATAAGATAAGGGGGCGAGTGAGGAAGAGAACGACCGGTAGGTCGTTGGGTGGCTGACGAAGATGATATGATAAGGTGGCACGGTGCTTGCGCGAGAGAGGCAAGGTATGGCCGTTGAAGGAGCAGAGAAGCGGTGCAAAATCAATGGGGAACGATATCCGACACCAGATCTGGCGAGGAGAGCGGGAGGATGAAGGGAGTGCAGTGGCCGTCCGATCAGCCGAGATCAGACGGTCACGATTGCAACATGCGGCGATTAATTTTTTTATTATTATTAATTTTTTATGTTATTATTACTTTGAATAATCAAATATATATAAATACCAGAAATGGGTGACACATGACGGCTCTAGGAGCTGCCACGTGTCACTCTAAAAAAATCAGAAAATAAAATAATAAGATAAACAGAAAAGAAATAGCAAACAACCTCAGATCAAAAAATTTTCTTCACAAAAATTGCTCGTCTTAAAGAATCTACAACTTTTATGAAGATATCAAAACTAAAATAGGTCATCTGTATAAAATGATATTTTTGGTGGTACTCATTGTACGTAGAACACCTTGATTTTTGGATTTTGTAATTTTATGATATTTTTAAATAAGATAAAAATCAGAAAAAATTATGATAAAATAAAGGACACATATTTACATATTACACTATTTTTTGGATTTTTAATAAATAAGAAAACATGAACATAAAATAAACTAGAAAACAAAGGAAATTTGTATAGACTCACAAGGGACACTTGGACTCAGTCAATTTCTTTGATTTCGGTATTTTTTTAGATTTGGATTTTTTTGAATTTTAATAAAACATTCATAAAATAACATAAATGTTGAGAGAGACCTCAACATTGATCACATATGTATAGATCCATTTATCCATATCATACATTCTTTCTGTCTCACACCCCATTTTCATCTCATGATCATTCCATACTTGTGTACTTTACCCTAAGTATAGGGGGTGTCAGACCTGTGATTATTTATCTTATTCTTTTTACCTCTGTTTTGCTGCCTATACTTGGAGATATTTTACCCTAAGTATAGGTGGGGGGGGGGGGGTAAACCCAATACATTATACTCCTCGGTTTTCCCCTTGTGTATAGTCTCCTATACTTAGGATTACTTGATCCTAAGTATATGAGGATCATCGAATTCTATTGATTATATTCTTTTATTCGTCGTTGTAGTATACTATTCTTTTCACTTTTCTATATTTAGCACGAGTTATGTCTTTATTTCCAGCTCTTTGATCACTACGAGGACATAGTTCGAGCTAAGTATAGGGGGTGTCGTATATATTGTGTATATACTTTAGCCATAATTCGTACTTTCATATTTTTAATATGGCTAAAATACTGTGTAAATATTGGTAAAAAAACTAATAAAAAAGATGCAGAAAGTTCCTCAAAATTTTTTCTTGTACATACTGACTAATAAGTCAGGTTAAAATATTTTGAAAAATATTTTTAAAGTAGTTTGAAAATCTATTTCAAAAATCTTTTGAAAACTTTTTGAAAAATATTTGAAAAAAAATATTTTCAACCTTTGTAAAAAGATTGTGGCTTGTAAAATTTTTTCTTTTTGTGTGAAAAAAATGATTTTGTAAAAACTATTTGCAAATGTTTGGAAAAATAGTTGAAAAATTATTTTGAAAATCTATATATACTGTTTGAAAAATGTTTGCAAAAATTGTTTCCAAATGATTGTAATATTGTGTGAAAAATTAATTTGGACTATAGTTTTCATAATTATTTGTAAAATTATTTTCAAATAAAGTTGAGGAATACCTGCATCACAAAAATAATATAAATAATAAAAAGGAAAATTAAAAAATCCAACTGTATATATACTTGTATAAATTACTCAAGTTGTAAATCCTTTCTCATTACTCTTGTAAATAATTGACCCACTTCCTTGTAAATATGTGTATATAATATCTAACCCTTATTAAAAAATAAAAAATGTATATACTTGTATATATTTCTAACTATTTGCAAAAAAAACTTTTGCATGTGCATCATTTTTCAAAAATCCATAAAAGTTTCAAAATTTTTGAAAATTGTTTCACAAAAAGATTTTTGTTTTCTCTTTGCATTGTATATATTTTCTTGCATTGGCACGTATATTTTTCAGGATAGTTTTGACAATTAAACTAATTTTGGAATAAATTTGAAGAATGGAGTTTAGTTGGACCTTAATCCACTTAATTTCAGAGGAACCTTGTAAGATTTGGAGTTAAGATTTTTCAGGTCCTAGTGACTTAATTCTTTGAGTCCATAAGACTATGTTCACATGTCATCTTGATGAGTCTAAGTAGAATATTTAACAACACATGCATGATTCTTTCAGACCGTAACTTACCTTGGACAATGCACTCTACACGTAGCTCTTCATGGAAGAGGTAGTGAGGGGGTAGAATCTTTTGGCTTGGGGTAGCATACGAGGGTAGTACATCTAGGCGGAACCTCTCGTCCTCCTCTAGGGAGGGAAGTGCGTCTCAACCTGGTTTGGTGATGTTGAGGTCTAAAGACAGGAGTTGTGGGGTTGTAATAATGCTTCAAAAGAGGGATAGTCTAATGGCTCAAGAGGAAAAACTCCTTATGTACATGCTGCACCTTGTATATATTTTCAAAAAAAAAGAAGAAAAAAAAGAAGAAAAAAAATGCAAAATCTCCAAAAGTGGACAGGCCTGATTGAAAAGTAAAATGCCTGTCGGAGAGTATATACAAGTAAAAAAAAAGAGTAAGAGCTTCGAAGTCAAATATTTGTGAGCTTGCATCGGGTGACATGGCTACACTGGTCATGCATCCAAGGATAGGTAACTACACTAGTTACCGCCCATTCTCTTCTCCATCCCCTCTTCTTGAGCTGGTTGTACTTGAACTTAGAAGGGAATATCTCCGCTCCTCGAGGAAAGAATTGCTAGACCGGGGGATTAGAGTTACCTTGTTGAGAGAGGCCGTTTCTTTGTTACTTCTGAGATGAGGAGCTATATTTCACTTACACCGTACAAGTAAGAATTCGTAGTCATAAGAATTTGTGTATGTAGATTTGTTCTGATCTGACTATTGAGGAGACCCGAATAGGAGTCTTGTGGAACTTAGAGTCTGTTAAGTTTTAAACCCATATCCCATTAAGGTTCCGACACACTAATAATCCAAAGGTCTGACAGAGCTCCAGACTACATTTTTACGAAGATAAGTTTAAAAGTCAACATTATTCTAACTTCTTTCCTTTTTCTTTTCTTTATTTTTATTTTCACTTATTTTCCAAATAAGTGTTTGCTAAGGGACTAGCAAAGGTAAAGTATAGGGTGATGAATCCATGATTCATCGCCTTTATTCTTTTATTTTAGCTTCATTTTCTTAGTCAAACACCTGTAAATACCCACTAATTCCATAATCCCACTATTTTGCATGCATTTGTTAAAATTGCATTTTTAACACTTTTTGTACAAAAATAAAAGAATAAAGAAGAAAAGAAAAAGAAAGGATGTGTTTATGCAATAAATACAGACTGACTCGAACCCCGAGAAAAGGTCAAGACTTGACCTGATCGACCATGAATAAAGTAGGGGGAGATAGGGTCTTCTGTTAAAAATCAAAAAAAATTTGTACATAAATTCCCTATACATTTGTACAAAACTTGTACTATTTTATTTGTACATAATTTGACTTCAAATTAATTATTTTTGTAAACAAAAGTTGTAAATAAAAATGTGTTGTAAATAATAAAAATAAGTGTAAAATAAAATAATGTATATATTGCAAATAATTACACCTAGAAAAAGCCGCAAAGTGACAATTGAAATACCGATTCCGGCTCCATACGAACTCAAATTAAACCAAACTCACTTCTATTGTACTCTAAATTAAATTATCTTTCAAATGGTCGTGGTTTCATAATTTTTGGAGTAACGGTTAAAACGACGGTTTTCTAGGGTGTTTTGTGCAGTTTTCCTATATACTTGTTGTATATATTCATATTTATTTTTATACATAATATATATAATTGTAAATATTATTTTCATTAAAAATAAAGAAAAATAGAAATAATAAAATTAAAAATAAATTGTGTTTATAAATTATTTCCCTATGTGTATATGTGTATAGTGTATTATATGTATATAATATGTGTATACAACTAAATTCCTTAAATAAAAATCACCAAAAAATAAAATATCTCACATTAATTAAATAATTTGATTTAATTACGAAATTTGATTGATTTATTTATTTAATTCATTTATTTGATTTGAAAACATTCCATGTATATAAGATTTGATTTTCTATCTTAAATAACCACCATTAAGGTGGCTAATTAAGTTTTGTAAATTACTTATTTTTTAATTATGAATTTCATTTTTAATTAATTAATTAATTTAATTATTTTATTTATTTAAATAACCAATAAACACCTTCCTCATTTATAGATATTTTCCATTTTTAATTTTGTCTTTTTTTAATGGGCTCCTCCTCCCTCATTTCCTCTTCATCAATCTTTGGAGAGAGGAGCCCGATCTCCGAGAGTTACTCGTTGCAGAAGGGTGCCCAGCCTCCGATCCGGTCGGTGACAGCGATTCGGTAGTCGTCGAGGCCATCACAGCGTGTCCACATCCAAGGTGAGATCCAGATTTTTATTCTCGTCATTTTCGTAGGTAAACCGTACATATAACTTTTGCTTCCATTTTGTTAGTTTTTAGATCCCTAAAAATCACAAAAACTTAACCATCACTCTTTGATCCACTTTCAAAATCGATTTTCTCCCCACCTCGCGATCCTCACATTTTCATTTCTATCTCGCACAACCTTTCACCTCCGACCACACACGGTGGTCGGAGTCATGGATCTCTCTTTCATCTCACCAAGATCCATCCCCGTCTACGCAACCTCTTTTGTTTATAAATAAAAGGTATTTTTACCCAGCAGACCTTATAATCTTTGCTAATTACCTCTACGACCTTTGAAACATCGATATTCCTCCATCAACCCCGTAAACTTGCTCCGTCTTACCCTATAGACCCTACCGTTAATTTGAGACATTTTAAGTTAACTAGTTTGGGTTTAAGTTGAGTTAATCTAACCCTAGAAAATCCAAGGGTAGATTTTCTTCCACTCTCCCTCCTTTCTTCTTCTCTCCCCCTCCTTCCTCTTCTACTCTCTCTCCTTCTTAATTCTTGCTAGACGAAGTACCCCATCAAAGGGGTGGTTCTTCGAATCGAGCGGCGGGGGAGGCGTTCCTTCGATCGGGGGGGGGGGGGAGGGGGAGGGGGAGGGGGGAAAGCAGGGGAGGCGACGCTGGGGGGTTCCTTCGAATCCGTGGGGGGTGGAGGAGGGAGGGAGGAAAGCAGGGGAGGCGACACAGGGGGGTTCGACTTTTTTAGGAACTACTTCCTTTACAAGAAACTTGGTCGCGACGCCGCCAAGAGATCCGCCCGCAAGCTCTCCGACGTCGCGCTCGTCGACACGTAGGTTTGCGATTATTAGGCTCGTGCAATCGGACATGTTTCCTTCACGGGATGCCATTTAACGGGGGAGGGAGGAAGCAGGGGAGGTGACGCCGGGGGTTCCTCGAATCCGCAGAAGTGGAGGAGGGAGGGGGAAAGCATGGGAGGTGATGTAGGGGGGTTCCTTCGAATCCGCAGGGGGGGGGGGGGAGGCCGGAGGGGGGAAAGCAGGGGAGGCGGCTCAGGACGGGGGGGGGGGGGGGCTTCGACCGACAGGAAGGTGGGGGGGGGGGGAAGCAGAGGAGGCGGCGCCGGGGGGGGGGGGGGTCGATTGACAGGCGGGAGGGGGGAAAGAAGGGGAGGCGACGCTCGTGGGGGTGCAGTGGCGCGGACGGGGGTTGCCTTCAAGCGGGGGAGGCAGGGCCGGAGGGCATCGAGCAGAGGAGTGGGATGGGGCAGGGGATGCGAGCGAGACCAGGCTTCAGGCAGCGCGGGTGTGGGGGAGTAGGGGAGGCAGGGTTGGGGCTTTGGGCAGCGCGACTGATGAATCCACATATCATCATCTTTATTCTATCATTTTGGCACCAAAAACCCTAGCAAATGCCTGTAAATAGGCTTAAATACATCATCTTAGCATTCATGCATGTGCATCATGTTAGTGTATAAAATACTGTAATTAAGGCCAAAATTATAGAATAAATAAAGAAAAGAAAAAGAATAAAATATTGTAAATATTTTATGACCCGAAACTCCGAGACCTAGGCATCTTGATGAATAGGTCGACAAGGAATAAAGTAGGGGGAGATAAGGTCAAAAACACAGTCCAAATACCTATACATTTTATTCATTCTTTATTCATTTTGGGACCTATTTTTGGTTCCACTTTTTATACATCAAATAAAGAAACTTTGTACATGAAATTTGTAGATAATTTAATAAAGAAAAATACAAAATTGATTTCACAGAAAAATAATGTACAGATAAAAAGTTATGGTCTGAATAAAATTCCAGAATCCCAACTTCCCAGACCCGTATCTCACAAACGACAGCTCCAAATGCAACATACTCACCTTTAATTGTATATAGAAGAAAATAAGCTAATTATTGGTGGTGGTTTCGCATTTGGCGGAGCTACGGTTTGAAAGTTGAGTTTTGGACCCTCATTGTATAGTTGTACATATTAAAATATTCAATTTATTATTTATTCATTATTTTTATATTTTTATATTTTTATAATTTCATAAATATTACTTATAATAATTATGTGCATTAAAATTAGAATAAAAATGCAAAGAAAATACAAAGTAAAAATACTTGTATAAAGAATACATAGGTATACTGCCTATACATATACCTATACAAAACACTTTTATATTTTATTTAATATACAAAATAAATCAGAAAATAAAATAAAAATAGATTTGTGTACATAAAAGTATCTTATAATTTTAGAAAATAATAAATACAAATAATGAAATTGAAATACATAAAATAAAAATCAAATACTTAAATACATAGGTATTATACCTATATAGGGGCAAAAAGCAAACTTGTAAAAATATAAGTCATAAAAATAAATAAAAATCAGAATAAAATACTACATAAAATTTTAGGCATTTTTTATTTTATAACCATTAATTAATTCGGAATTATTCTATTTTTAATTGATTTTTCAAAATAATTTTCAAGGTTTTTTCTGGTTGCTCCACGTGGACCAACCAGGAGGCGTCAACAGTTGACTTCGGTCAACTGGACGCCCTACCCTCCCTGTAGCTCTGCCACCTCGTTTTCTCCCCGCATTTGCGGATTTTTCGAGGCATAAACTTTCATCCTTTCGCGAAACCCTCTTCTGCAATCTCTCCACCTACCATCCATCTTGCTCGCCATGTGATTACATCGGGCTAAGCATCACTGTGGCGCAAGATTTTTCTTGGTCTTTGGACCCCTGCAACTCAGGGTCAAACCAAATAAGAGAAACCCCCAACCTTGCAATTGAATTTTGAATACCTTCGGTCCACCCCTCGCGCCTAATCCTAGCTCCAGAGCTTCCTGGAGGTGACAGCTCCACCGCGAAGCCATCAGCCAAGGCAACCGAGGTCGGAGGCGCTTCCACCACCTCCTGCGAGTACGCCGGTCGAGGTATCTTCTTCCCTCTGTCCCCCGGCCATTGAGGGCTCACCCCGCCCTTTTAGTCATGCCATTTTGTTCCTGTTCGCATAAGGATTAAAAGCCCTATCAAATCTTGAAGTTCCATCGATCATTTCGCCTAATCACCCATCCTCGCCGGAGCGCAACTCCAGCCGCGTAACCCCCGGCCATTTCGCACCCCCATTCCACCTCCGCGGGGTCCAGGCAACTTGCCCTGGACCCTCTCATCTTGTTTTGCAGGTCAACGCTCGTGGAATCGCACCTGGGTGCAATTTTGAGCATCGCCGGACCTCGGCCGAGCTCCCCAGCTCTGCCGCCTTCACCAGCGAGCCTCGGCTGTCGCCGAGGAATTTTGACGCGCCCAGGAGATAGAGAAGGACCAGGGGAGGCTCCAGCCACAATTTGAAGCCAAGAAGCCCGCCGGAGACGGAGCTTGACCTCGGAGAACCTCAGCTCGCCGGAGTTCATTGTTGTTCTTGCTCCGACCTTCGCCACCGTTGGATCGAGGCGGAGTCCCAGATCGCGCATCGACCGTCAGATCTTCTGAGCCCAGCCACCGTTGGATCTCATTCTGAGATCTAATCTCAGACGTCGAAGCGAAACGTCATCGGCCGTCCAGATTGCGCCACGTGTTTAAGTGGCGTCTTCTCCGCCGTTGGATCGCGCACCGAGGGTATTTTGTACCTTAACCCTCGCGCATTTTGTATTAATAGTTTAGTCTAAAAACTTTCGTTTGTAGTGTAATTTTTTTTGTAATATTTGCACAAAGACCCCTAAGCTTCTCGTATTTGCAGACGGGTCTGCTGCCACGTCACCTCACGTGACCAATTCACGTGAGGTGTGGGCATTTTGCAAGGGTACCCTCGGCCTTGGTTGTTTTTGTTTTAGTACCAAATCTTTGGCATCACGTGTTATATTTTTGGAAGTATTGCAGGTAAACCCCCAGGTTTTTGAGAAATTACATTTTAGCCCTCACCAGGCGCGTGCAAGTCACGCGCCCTGGTGGGAAAATTGCTAGGACACCCAGGCGGGTTTTGTAATTGAATTTTGGTGCTATCAATTGAATAATCAGTTCAAACTTTTGTGGAAATTTTCATGTTCGCTCCTGGATGTTTGAGAAATTGCATATATACCCCTGCCAGGATTGTTTAAAATTTGGATGCTTGTTCTAATTATTTAAACTATCATTTTAAGTCCAAAAATTCCACAAAAATAGGTTTTAGCTCCTGTTAACTTGTGCTTCCACGCTATCAATTTAGTTTTTGATTTTATTTTATTTTTATATTTATTAAAAATAAAAAAACATGCTTTTTCACTACTGTCTAGCTTAGAAAATGCCAAAAAAATATTAAAACACTTCGAAAAATTCCAAAAAATCACTTAGTGTCTATTTTAACCTATTTTAGTGTCAGTCCAAAAATCACTAAAAATCTCAAAAGAAAAACACTAAAAATTTAAAAACACTCAAAAACTTCAAAAATATATATATAAAATCAGAGAAAAATCCAAAAATCACAAACTCTATTCCTGTTTGTTCTATTTTCATTATCTTTATTTGAAAAATAGTGTGAAAAATTTTGATTGTTGTTTGCTATTTTTAACTGCCATTTCATTCACAGCCAGCACTCATTTCACTGTTTTGCTCTATTTCAGTATTTAAAATACCAAAAACACCTTGAAAAATACCCAAAAATCACAAAAACAGTAAAAATCCTAAAAATATCAAAAACATTTTATTTCTGAATTTTTGGTTATTTTTGCACATTTTTTTATAAATATTTCATCTTGTCTTTTATTACATTGCTTTGAAATTCCAATATTTAAAAAAAATATTTAAAATATAAAATTATAAAAATCAGAAAATTAAAAATCAAAATACAAAATCAAAAATTAAAATAAAAAAATTAAAAATTAAAAACCCACAAAAATTTCTTTGCTTGCTCGCTTAGTGTAGACAACACACACACACACACACACACTCACTTGTGCACAATTATTTTGAACTACCCTGCTCGCTCCCTGTGTTCGAACTCTCTGCATACTTGCCCTTTACATCATTTGTGCAGAGTTAAAAATAAATTTTAACTCCACATTTATTTCTATTTCCTTGATCTATAGTGTGGGTTAATTGTTGATTAATTTCAAGATTTGATTGGTTGACACTTCGACTGTGTTCTCGCCTTGTGTGGATCACAAGACCGATCGATTTTTGAGATTATCAAATGGCGCCGTTGCCGGGGAGCAACAACAAGTAGTTTACATTTTTGTTTGCTTGTGATTGCTGTCTACCATAGCTTCAGTTATCTCTCTTGCACTTTTTTACCCAGCAGACCTTATAATCTTTGCTAATTACCTCTACGACCTTTGAAACATCGATATTCCTCCATCAACCCCGTAAACTTGCTCCGTCTTACCCTATAGACCCTACCGTTAATTTGAGACTTTTTAAGTTAACTAGTTTGGGTTTAAGTTGAGTTAATCTAACCCTAGAAAATCCAAGGGTAGATTTTCTTCCACTCTCCCTCCTTTCTTCTTCTCTCCCCCTCCTTCCTCTTCTACTCTCTCTCCTTCTTCATTCTTGCTAGACGAAGTACCCCATCAGAGGGGTGGTTCTTCGAATCGAGCGGCGGGGGAGGGGTTCCTTCGATCGGGGGGGAGGGGGAGGGGGGAAAGCAGGGGGGGCGACGCAGGGGGGTTCCTTCGAATCCGTGGGGGGTGGAGGAGGGAGGGAGGAAAGCAGGGGAGGCGACAAAGGGGGGTTCGGCTTTTCTAGGAACTACTTCCTTTACAAGAAACTTGGTCGCGACGTCGCCAAGAGATCCGCCCGCAAGCTCTCCGACGTCGCGCTCGTCGACCCGTAGGTTTGCGATTATTAGGCTCGTGCAATCGGACATGTTTCCTTCACGGGATGCCATTTAACGGGGGAGGGGGGAAGCAGGGGAGGTGACACCGGGGGTTCCTCGAATCCGCAGGGGTGGAGGAGGGAGGGGGGAAAGCATGGGAGGTTATATAGGGGGGTTCCTTCGAATCCGGGGGTGGGGGGGGGGAGGGGGGAGGCCGGAGGGGGGAAAGCAGGGGAGGCGGCGCAGGACGGGGGGGCGGGGGGGGGATTCGACCGACAGGCAGGTGGGGGGGGGGAAGCAGAGGAGGCGACGCCGGGGGGGGGGGGGGGGGGGGGGGGGAGGGGGTCGATTGACAGGCGGGAGGGGGGAAAGAAGGGGAGGCGACGCTCGTGGGGGTGCAGTGGCGCGGACGGGGGTTGCCTTCAAGCGGGGGAGGCAGGGCCGGAGGGCATCGAGCAGAGGAGTGGGATGGGGCAGGGGATGCGAGCGAGACCAGGCTTCAGGCAGCGCGGGTGTGGGGGAGTAGGGGAGGCAGGGCTGGGGCTTTGGGCAGCGCGGCTTCGAGGAGGGACGGTGGGGAGGGCAAGGGCTGAGGGTGTGGGGGTGGGAAGGATACACAGAGGAGGAAGAGGGGAAATGGCATTGAATGTAAATTTGACAAACAAAATGGGTATAATGTAAATGAATATAACAGAATCCGGTTAGTTTTAACGGACAAATGGATGGGGGTTAACCACAGGGTCTGTATGATAAGGGTTAGCAAGTTTACGGGGTTGAGGGAGGAATAACGATGTTTCAAAGGTCGTAGAGGTAATTAGCACAGATTATAGGGTCCGTCGGGTAAAAATCCTTAAATAAAATTAAAAAAATAAAAAAAACTAAAAAAAAGAATGTGCTTTTCTCCCTAACATTTGTTTTGCAGGAAAACTAAAAAAACAATAAAAATTCCTTTCATTTCCTGTTTACATGTATCAAAAGAAAAATAAAAAAAGGTTTATATATATATATATATATATATATATATCTACTTGCAATCTTCAGTTGATAAAAAAAATATAAAGAAAAATAAAAAAAATCGTCAGGTGGTGACCCAACCCCTGCTTTCCTCCCCTCCGCGTGGCAGCCCGCCCGCTACCCCACGGCCCTTGTGCTGCCCTCTAGGCCGACGCTCCTCCGCGGGCATCGAGCCCCCAGGCCGTGCAACCACCTGATCCAGCGGCGCGCAGCCGCAAGCCTCCTACTGGCTGCCGGCCACCACCGCGCAGGAATCCTTCGCCTCGCAGCCGCCTGCGCAGACCATGCGCGGGCCGTGCGACTCCCGTGCGCCACCAGGCGCCATCTTCCGCCCGATCACGTCCCTTCCCCCTCGCGCACGCCGTGCCAATCGCACGCCCAGTGCCGCCGTTCAGCCCTCCGCCATAGTGCCGCCCCGCGCGGGTGCCACCTCTGCCCAGCCCCCTGCAGAGCGCCGACCTTCGCGCCTCCCGTCACCGATGCACCATCAACCACCTTCGCAGGTGGCACTCTTGAGAAACGACGGCCGACCTCCTTTGTGATTGAGAAAAGAAAAAGCACAGGAACCCAAGGGGGGCAGTTCATTTTCAAATAAAAAATCTTTGGCGAATTTACGAAAAGGTTCCTGGAGGTATTTGAAATTGCAAAGAAGCCTCCTTCACAACAAGTCACATGTTAAACATGTGTATTACTGGGTAATTTGCATTTTTGTTGCATGAATTAATTTTCTATTAATATTTCATGCAAAAACTTCAATTATTTGCAGTTTAGTCCCTGTTCTTCCAAACAATAACTTTATTACTCTTTTGACTGAAATAAATGTTTATCTTGTGCTAAACATTTTGAGAAAATTTGTGGATGCTCCTGCTATAGTCTTTAGCATTGTATATTTCATAGCTTTTTATTATCATTTGTTATATTTAATTAATAAAAAATAGTAACTTTTTGCTTGGCTGAAATTGTAAAATTCCTAAAAATTCGAAAAATTGCTTCCAAAATTCAAAAAATTATTGCAGTTGTGTTTTAGTGTCTTTTAAGTTCTATCCAATTTTCATGCAATAACTCTTTATAAAAACCAAAAAATGCAAAATATGAAAAATCTTAAAAAATGTAGAAAATTTTAGAAAAATCCAAAAATTGTGATTTCGATTTCTGATTGTAGACATTGCTTTGTAGTTTATCTTAAAAATAAATTCCAAGAGTATTGGGCACTTAAACTATTTTTACGTTGCAACATACTCTCGGTTGTCCACTATTTTCCTTATTTTCTACTGTTTCATTTTTAGAAAATCACAAAAACATCAGAAAATTTCGAAAAAATACTAAAAATATTTTAAAATATATAAAATACAAAAACATTTTCTTTTTAATTTTCTGAGCATTTTTGAATAGTTTGAAAAATACAAAAAGAATGGTGTTGTCTGTTGTTTATCTTTTGTGCCTTATTTGAAAAATACAAAAAAAAAATTCAAAAACAACTAAAATTCATTTTCTGAAATTTGACTGCATAGTTTTTACATCATGCTCCTTGTGTTCGACCCTGGTCCCTATACCAGGTAAAAAGAATAGCGAAGACCGCTTACATTGTTCTCATTGATTTATCTTCATTTTAAGTGGTTTTAAAAAATAAAATTTTCCAATTGATGGCGCTTGGTGATTTGGGTCACAATGACCATTGTTAATTACATACTTAACCCGAGTTGTCAGGCGCGCCATCACTCTATTCTCACCTTTTTAGCGTGATGAATCATAGATTCATCACATTCGTCACAGTTGTGATCACAAAGTTGCACTCCATGACAACCGTGAATTCAGTTTTCTTATTGTCTTTCATTTTCAAACACTTTAGAATTTCTCATCTTCTATTAATTTTCTATTAATACTGCATAGTTTTTACATCATGCTCCTTGTGTTCGACCCTGGTCCCTATACCAGGTAAAAAGAATAGCGAAGACCGCTTACATTGTTCTCATTGATTTATCTTCATTTTAAGTGGTTTTAAAAAATAAAATTTTCCAATTGATGGCGCTTGGTGATTTGGGTCACAATGACCATTGTTAATTACATACTTAACCCGAGTTGTCAGGCGCGCCATCACTCTATTCTCACCTTTTTAGCGTGATGAATCATAGATTCATCACATTCGTCACAGTTGTGATCACAAAGTTGCACTCCATGACAACCGTGAATTCAGTTTTCTTATTGTCTTTCATTTTCAAACACTTTAGAATTTCTCATCTTCTTCTCGTTTGGGACATTGATCTTGAAATGTTCAAATTTTCCACAACCGTAGCATGAGTCATATGGGTATTTCCCATTTTCCCTTGAAATTTGCCTTGGAGGGTCCTAGTCTTTTGTTTACCTATACCACATTTTCTTCTTCTTCTTCTTCTTCCTCGACCTCAAAGATCTCGACTTTCAATCTTTGCTTCAAGAGATCTTGCTCAATTTCCAACTGTGCAGGTAGGTCTGTCACAGTCTTGATGTTGCCATTCATCCTTAGAGATGTGATGACCATGTTGAATGACGACGTGAGACTTCCTAAAATGGTTGCTATTTGCATCCTTTCCATAATCACACATTTAACAACCGTTATATCCTTGATCATCACGATCATCTTGTTCACGTCTCAAGGATGCTTCCAGATTCCTTCATTCTACACACGTTGTACTTATGTAGAAGGCTGGATGCTCACTTCCAACTTGAAGTAATATTTCTCCTTAATTATAGTGTATAGCTCATATTTTGATTTGCATATCTCGAAGACCCAAATCATGTTCAACTCCATGTGGGTCAGCAGAAAGCTCCTAACCCTATTATATGTTTTCTCCCAATTTTTGCAGGACCCAATTTCCTCCATGGTTGGATTCTCAGATAAGATAGGATCAGATTTGTCTATTGTGGAGTGTATGATATCATGTAGCAAGCCATATTAGATCTTTTTACTCTACAACTCATAATTAGTACTAGGGTTGTCTATTGAGTCATGGCTCGATGAGACAGGCTCGGGCTCGGCTCGATAAGGGCTTGTGAGCCTGGCTCATTAAGCTATTGAGCCAACCCGAGCCAGAATTTTGGGCTCGATAGCTTAACGAGCCGAGCCTGAGCCGAGCGCTCGATAACTCAATAAGGGGCTCTATAAGGAATATATACATATAATATTTATATATTTATAAATAATACAAACAAAATAAAGTATCCCTTTGTAATTTTCCCTCTAATAACTTTGCCCTTCCCACGAGTCACGAGTCATGACCCAATTCTCAAAATTCCATTCCAGCCCACATATTTGCCCCCCGACCACGCATTAGAAAATTACTAATTTTTTCTTTTTTTACAAGAAAATATAATATAATAATATATATTATAATTAAGATTTTGTACACAACTTGGATAGTGGCCTACTGGTAAGGAACACAGTCCTAGATAGAATATGTCTTAAGTTCAAACCTGTGTAAAACATTTTTCCACCAAAATGTATCCATTTTCCTTAATGAGCTTGACTTTGGCTTGAGCCCAGACCAGGCTCGATAAGGAGCGTGGGCTCGATAAGGGGCTCAGCTCAAGCCTTATCGAGCCTGAGTCCAAGCTCGAGCCCGGATGGGCTTATCAAGCCTGAGCACGAGCCAGGGGCTGGCTCGGTTTGTTGGGCTTGATGGACGACCCTAATTAGTACTGTTAAGGTACTCAATTTTCTCCACCTTAGTGAAAATGGTTTTGCTTGTCATTTTGATTTTGGATATAGTGAAATGAATGTAAGATTGTATAAGATTGTGTTATCTAACAAGCATAAGCAAAATTTTAAAAGCAACTAAGACATATTCAATTTTAATAGAAACAATAGAAAAAAAATAAAAAAAACAGGCACTTGATGAAAAAAACTTTATACAAGCCCAATCCTTTTGTTTATAACTTAAGTTTCTCTCTTGATTCAAGTTTAAAAAACTTGCAGCATATTCCATTGTAGATAATAAAAAAACAACGAGATGTATGCATGTGTGTGTATATATATAAATATATGAGGAAAGAGAGCTAGAAACTGTGAGAGAGAGCTAGAAACTGTGAGAGAGAGCAGTGATTCCAGATCATTAGATTATGTTGTTCTCTCTCCTCTTGCGATCAATGAGGAAAGAGATGAAAAATCTAGTCATCCAGAATTACTACTCTCATGCTCTCACAGTATTTGACTCTAATAGGATCAACCCTTATAAACACACACACATATGTGAGGAAAGGGATCCTACTCCATGGAGTAGGTAATTTACCTACTTCATTTTTATTTTTTTCCACTTATTTTTTGAAAAATTCTTCAATGAATTTTAATAACTATATCCCTCTAATATGTGATTCAAATTTCATCAGAAACGGGAGACTCACAAGCCCTTAATCTAAACATGTAATTTTAGCGATCTTAGATTTGTTGTAATAGACAATTCTAGATGGAGGGCATATGAGTCTCTGTTTCTGACGAAATTTGAGTGACATATTAGTGGAATATGGTTATGAAAATCTATGGAAGCGTTTTTCAAAAAAATAAAAAGAAGTGGAAAAAATAAGAATAGAGTAGGCAAGTTACATACTCCATGGAGTAGGATCCCTTTCCTCACACACATACACACATGAGGGCTGGTCCTGTGAGAGCCAAAAACTGTGAGAGCATGAGAGCAGTGATTCTAGACCACTAGATTTTGACATCTCTCTCCTCATTGATTGCATGAGGAGAGAAAAGAGCATGATCTATGATTCAGAATCACTGCTCTCATGCTATCACAGCTTTTGGCTCTCACAGGATCAACCCTCACTAGGGATGAAAACGAATGTGAATATATTCGTATCCGATCTGCTATTGTATTCGTTTTATACATATTTTGACATTCGTATTCGTTTTAAAATAGATGCGGATATGGATATCACTTTGATATTCGTTAATATTCGTATTCCTATTCGTATATTCGTTTTGAACATAAGTATAATAATATATTTATATATAAATGTACGTAACATTAATTTATGATTGCGTTCACCATGTTGATATAAATGTTATGAATCTACAATATTTGGTATATCTAATTTATGTTTAAACCATTCTAAACATGTGTATTAGTAAATTATTTTTGTTATTATTTGTATTTGATTCATATTCATTTTTAAGGATATGGTAACACATTTTCACAATTGTCAATATTCGTATCTGTATTCGTATTTGTATTTTAAAATGGATAAGGGTATGATTATACATATATCCGTATCCGTATCCAACGTTTCATCCCTAACCCTCACATACACGCATAGGGAAACTTCCAATGAGGTGGGGTCTTTCTTGGATGCATGGAAAACTACACTAATTTATGTATTTTTCTATTTATTTTACAGCTTCAAACTTCATAAATTTAATAATAAATTTTAACATAATATGTATATTAAGAAAGAATTATGAAATAATATTATTTTAGATAAAATATTAGTTACAATATGGATGCTATAATTTATAAAATAGTATGATCATCATATCTTACAATGTGCAGTTTGTATTTTACAATATTGTTACACAATTTATAAACTTGATAGTAGTTTTTTGAATGTCAGGGAAAGGTCAACCTCCTTGGAAGGGCCCCTATGTATATGAGTAAAATGGGTCTGCTCTTGGGGAGCTAACTTGACTCCTTCGTTCCATTTTCCCCATATTGTTTTTTTAAAAGTGATTTCATAGATTTTCATTATTGTATCTCTATATTATGTCATTCAAATTTCGTGCAAAATAGAGACTCCTACGGCCTCCATCCAGAAGGTGTTGATTTCAACAATTCTGCGACTGTTAAAAATGATTATCTAAATGAAGGTCATATGAGTACTTGTTTCTCGTGAAATTTAAATGTCACAATAATAAGATATAGTGATTAATTTTCACAATTTTATTTTCTCAAAAAATAAAAAAATTATAAGAAAAATTGAGCAAGAGGAGTCAAGTTAGCTCCCCACAAAGGGCAGCATGTTTCCCCCTATATATATCATTATCTTTTAGCAAGCAACAACGTCGCATTAAGCTACTAGGCACAAAGTAAAGCAAAAAACTTTGCACATGCACGTGACCTATTTATTTCCTTTTTAAAGCAATTAAATGATCCTGCTTATTATTAAATTAACTCTTCTTTTTTTAATTAAAAACAACTACAAGAGCAAAAAAAAACAACCTATTAATACCCCTCCTTTTTTAAAAAATCCGTAAACCTCGCTAGGGTGTAGTTGGCAATTGATGGGTTAAAAGAAAACTTGATTTCTATGCAATGGCAAGAGACCAAAAAAAAGAATAAAAAAAAGATGACCTAGGCTATGATTATGGTTCTTCGTAAGAGTTTTAAGGGAGGGGTCGGACAACAGTAGTGGCGGCCTCGAGAGGAAACGAGCGGATGTTCGAGCAAAGGAGGCAGCATCAACAACTACATGATCTACATGTGCGGGATGGCTTCACACCAATCAAAGAGTAAGGTACATCACCATCGGCTTTCTTGTTAGAGAGAACGAGAGATAAACAAGGGATTTAGGGGCGGTAGGGAGCTCCTGATTAGCGGGTTTGGATGTGAGTTGAGTGATCCATTCTCATTCCGAAGGAGGTACTTATAGGGTGTGGAGATCCTCGTGTCATCCGTCTCCTCCCTCATATCCGGCAGTTACAGTCTCCCGTGAGATCCAGCCTCATAGTAACCATCGGAGGCGACAGCTTGACCATGCGGTCACAAAGGCTGTTCTACAACATGACCCTTTCACACCGGTATTGTGGTGGTGAAATCATCTCTAAAAACTGTCCTCTAATGCGCCCGTCAATGATCTCTAAACTAAATTTGTTTATTTTCTGTTTGCTATAGCAAATGGTTTATTTATTCGCCTATTTTAGATCTTACCTTGCATTGTTATTCCGAATATTTAATTTACGGCTCTTATATTATACTTTGAAAATCTGTTTCTGCAATAGCCTGTAATCTTGTTAATTTGAATCCTATTAATTTAGATAATTATTACGTTCTTTCTTTTCTTATACCGCTCTCAACAACCATTATGAAACACAACTAGTTCAGTAAATAAAATCCTAACAATCTTGATATGACTCCGAAAAGACTTAATTTACATAATAAATAAAAAGAATTTAATGGGCTGCCCTTTCTTTGAGGGCAGCCAACATGGCTTTCCCGCCTCTCTATTTCAGCGTTTTTTATTTTTTTAAAATATCACCATGTATATTCATCTCTATATCCTCTTACATGTCATTCGAATTTCATCAGAAACAGTGACTCTTACAGCCTCTATCGAGATGGTGTCGATTTAAAAAATCCTGTTACCATTAAAAAATAACTGTCTGGATGAAGGTCATAGGAGTCTTTGTTTCTGACGAAATTCGAATGACATATAAGAGGAATATAGGGATGAATAAACATAGTGATATTTTTCGAAAAAAATAAAAAAACGTAAAAAACAACGCGAGGGTAGCCATGTTGGGCAGCCCCATTAATCTCTAAATAAAACCATCTATACTATTTTTAAAGATATCATATTATCTAAATTTTCAAATAGAAAACTAAAATTATGATGAGCTAAAATTGGACAAAAAGCAAGCCCAAGAATCCGAATTTAGCTTAATTCATAGTTTTGCATTGCATCATTTGTTATCGTCTTAAGGTATATATGTTTATACACGTTTCATGTTCAACGTGCAATATGACCTAGATCCGATGGTAGATCTGATGGTAGAAGTAGTGACTCTCACTTCAAAAAGATCAACCTCCCTTCTACCAATAAAACAAATTATGACATTTGCAGTATAAACTCAACAAAAAAATTCCGCTATTTTAATAAGGAAATTACTAACATAGCTTGTGTTAAAATGATGATGCTGGAGTTGGCTTGCTAGTCATCTCGAGCTCATCTAATCCAACATCGAGCCAAATTTTCTGAACTCAAATGAGCTTAAGGTCGACCCCAAAAACCACTATTGAGCTCGAGCCGAGACCAGCTCAGCTCGATAACTTTATTGACACTATTCATGCTTCTAAAGCTGTTGCTAAGCTATTTCGAAATATATATTGATGTTTGATCTTAAGATGGGATTCTCTTTGGACGAAGGATAAAGTCTCTTTATTCATGATAGAAGGAGTATATATATCAAAATAAACAAACTCAAAATAAATCGGCCAGATAATAATAGTATTTGCTGTTGTTAATAGATGAGTTATTGCAATTAATTTTTTAATTAAATCTAAATATATTTATGTGTGCTCGTATTAACTTCGCTTGGAAGGTTAAATGTTCGAGGGCTTTATAAGTTACTTGAACTCCGAAGTCCCACGCCCTTTTGTTTTGGAAAAAAAAATCTGACGTTGATTTTTTATTTTCAATTGACGTTTTACTATGTAAACATGCAAAGCATGTTATTATCCATTTACTTGTTATATGGACCGTCGTCAATGGTATAACAACATATATTATATTCGTAACTAATTCAAGTATAAAAAATAGATCCACAATGAATAATATTGTCATTATTTCTTTAATTAACAACGACTAATTTAGTGACAAACTTTGAAAAAAGCGTCACTATAGCCCAAATTTGTTGTAGTGATATGTAAGATGTTAGCATACCAGATATGGATAAGGATGCATGTGTCAACATATCTTTATCAATTTTAGAATATGAATATGGATGCATATACACACACACACACACACACACACACACACACACACACACACACACACACACACACACATATACATACACACACATACGTAGATCGATGGATAAAAAATATGTTATAAAATGGATATGGAAACATGCATGGATCGAATATGAATAGTAGTGTGCTTTTTAAAAAATTACCTTATATATGTAAATTAAATATTTACAATGATATAAATATACTAAACATATTTATTTCATTAAAAAAATATATCAAATATAGAGAAAAAGAATTAATTTTTTTACTTAGAGTTGCAAATAAATCTACAACTATATATTACAACAAATAAAAATATGGATAGTGATATATGCTAATACTAAATGACATCTCTATATGTATCCATTATATTGATACAAATATCAAAGTATATGTATAAACCCAGATTCACTAAGGAATCATATACATATATATTTACATATGTTTTTGCATCCCTCAATGTCAAGTTTGTCTATCTGCACTACTTGACATCACTAAAGGAAGTGTATTTCTATAAAATGAAGAACTTATCAAGGATGTTTTGTTAATCAATGTTTGTATCGATAATTATGTATTGGAATCATTTCTCTTATATTATGGAATTTGAATGACATAATATAGGGATACAATAATGAATTTAAACAGTTTTTATTTTCAAAAAAAAATGAAAAAATGTTTGAAAAATGAGGCGGGGAGCTAAGTTAGCTCCCCCTGGGGGCATACACATTTTACCCATTTATGAAATCCAATAAAAAAAGACAACTAATATAACAAATAATGACGAAGTATTCTCCAATAGAAAATTTTCTGATGAGAAAATTAAATATAATTGTTGTTTAGGAGAAGGATTCACTCATAATAATTCCATTCCGGATCGATTTCAATACCACCTAAGAAACGTGCCATCAAACGTAAAATATTAATACTGAAGGGCGAAAAAAAGATACATAATGGGAACATTATTGTAAGCATAACAAGGTCAAAAAAAACTTTGAAATTTTCACAGGGATTAAGGATAAAAAGAGCTAAAGAAAAAAAAAGATATTAATCCAAAAGAGAGTGTACCTTGCTTAGAAATTCCAGAGGACAGGGCGAATGGAAACGATCTGCGAAGAGGAGGGGCGGTCTTGCACCGCCTCCCCCAACTTCGATTGTGGAAGTTCTGCAAACGTTTGAGGGTGCATTTGGATGGAAGGATACAAACTACCCCTCCTCCTTCTTCCTTTCTTGTCGCCAATCTCTCTCCTCCTCCTGCCTTCTCTCTCTAGACTCACTTCTATATTTGTTGACGTGTCTGGAGCGTTTCATGTTTATGTTACATCTCATCACTTAAAATTATTATTCTACCGGTTTTCAATGCAAACGGTCGGATATAGATACGAATACATGAATAATCATATGATGCTGAATTGAATGTAAAGAAATAGATGTATGGAACGTATTTTCCAGATCTTTAAATCTAAGATATATGCAAGTAAAATTAAAAAAGAGGGAGGGGATGATCGTATAAATCTATAGATAAAAGTAGTAAATATGGAGACTGAGAAAAAGAGGACGTGGACCGAATATTTTAAAGATGCATGGTCATGATTTTCTCTCTATCTAATAATAGCATGGGTATTTACCTGATTATTCTTAATTATTTTGATGCTATATCTATCAAAATCACAAATGCTCACAATCTTTATGCAAGCGATACCCATACTACAGCTTTATTTATAAACGCATGTATGTATACAACTATGCATGTGCAGATCTCTCCATTTGCTTTGATCTTGCCCGATGGATGAGATCCAATGGTCTATATCTTTTTACTTAAGGGAAACCCACTCTCATCATCCAAACAAAATCTAATGATCCCACGCTAGCTTTCCATGTGATGAAGCAAGAACCATCTATCAAAGATTAAATGTCCATTCATGCATGCACTATTCACTCAAGGTCTTTTGTTGTGTCGATCAATCCTACTTTGAGTAAAGTGGAGCTGTCATGTAGCCAACCGACCTTGCCGTATTGTATTCAAGATAAATATTGAAGGGTGGGATTGATCCTTATCATTTCGGTGGTAGGCACACTGCTCTACCATGAGATCATTGACTGATTTTCTCATATGAACGCTCTTTCCCTCGTCTCCGCTTAACAACCGATAGTGTGCCCCTCTAGTCAAAATCCTTTTAGCTCGCAACGCTAGGGAGACTAGATTTAAAGGCCGAGTCTAAGCTTCTAAACAAAAATGCTCTAAGCTTCTTAAAGAAGCCATATCCATACGCCCTGAGGCCCCCTACTGAGGCCCCCTACTACGAATATATAGTAGTGAGGTCATCGAGATAAATAATCATGGACTTTTTTCCCCTAAATTTTGGTTATCGTATTAGATGTTTTAAGATAAATATTGATGGGTGGGGATTGACCCTTCAAGCATACACTTTTCACTTAAGATCTTTTGACGTGTTGTTCAATCCCACTTTCAGTTAAGTGGAACTATCATTTGGCCAACCAACCTAACCGTACCGAATGTTTTAAGATAAATATTGGTGGGTGGGTTTGACCTTTCTCCTTTCGATGGTAGGTAATAGTCCATGAGACCATTGAAAGTGACTTTAATTTACCCTTATCCTTTCGGTGGTAGGTACACACACAATGAGACCATTGCAAGTGATTCAATTTGATTTCTACTTCAAATCTATGTATTTCAAAGACAGTTGTTGGTATTAAAGCTCCTACTGTGAATGCTACCTGAAAGAGAAGAAGATGAATCCATCTCCTATTTTTCATTTCCAAAATATTTCATTTAAAATTAACTTTTGACAATAAAGATGTGTTTAGGGCATTGAATTTTTGGAATATTTTCAACTTCCTAGTGGTATCATACTTTTAAGAAATTAACTCGTAGAGTACTTTGAAACAAGTCTAAAAAAGTGTATGTTCATATCACATCCAAGATAAGATATAACTAGAAGCCGCCTACTAAGCTACATATTAAAAATAGATACCTTAAAAAGGAAATACGGTATATATGCAAATTCATATCCCATTATGAAGCTATTAAATATTTCGTTGTTAGATATATTACTAATTGCACTCGTTTATAAACACATGAGGTGTGGTTGAACGTGGATGTCCAAGTTACATTAATAGAAAAGGTGGATTAATTTCTTTAACTTTTTATTATAGGCGGAATCTTATTCAAAGATAATTATTCATCAAGTTGAAATGTTATTTATGTACTTGGAGTTGGTGAAGCGCACTAATGTTTTCTCGTTCAGCTACATCAGTAGTTGCATAGCAATGGATTTCCGTGCCACACAAGACCCCCCATCTAATCATTTTACATGTTCTAATGGAAGCTACTGGCTTACTATATAATGGTCCATGTAGTTCCCATTTCTTTTTCCGTACAGAGCTTCTGTTGCTTTCCATTGCCTCCCATTTGTTCTTTTCCGTACAGAGATTCATTGCCTCCCATCTTCCCTCCACATTCAGTCTTCTTCCTTCCAACAAATCTCCTCGGCCATATCAGTTCGTGAATTATTTCTAACTTGTTCGATTCATCTTGCCATTTGTCATTGGGGCAGGTTTGGATTCGATTATAGGCGAATCTGGTTCATCCTTCGGAACCATATCACATCCCCGATCTGATGAAATAGGATGAATTGAGACGGTATTTTGTAAACACGTAATTATCTTGAATATATCAACCATTTCTTTATTTTCCGATCGCCTGAAAGGGACAAAAGAAACATCTTATTTTTTCTTCAAAAATTTATGATCTCTAGTGGACCCCTCAGTAGGATTCGAATCCAGATGAAGTTCTGACCATTTGTCAGAGAAAAAAGAACGAATTGATCTTGTGGGATTCCCAAGAAATTCTTCGGTTTCTTCCGGAAGCGAATGATTATTCATCTGCTTCTCACCTTCCGTGAGTAGCCGAGACATTGAGGAAGATCCAAAAAGGCATTTCGGGGATCGAGACATGGAGACATGGAGGAATTTTTTTGAATGATTTCAAAAATATAAACATTAGTCGAGATATTAAATAAAGTATAACTTTCTTTAATGGAATAAATAAGTGCATACCATTTTTGGAGCGCATGAAATATTTTAAATGCAGGACTATAGTGCAAAATTCCCAAAGGACTCACTTGTTGAGTCATGCGATTTGCAGAACCTGGACCTATTTGTAAAAAGAATCAAGTCCAAGAATTTTCTATGAAACTTTCCAACGTCATCGTGCTAAAGAACATGATGCCCGTAAATGGAGGTATTATTTCGACTTGCAAAACATTTGAAGGGCTCGGCTGTAAATGTTCACGATGCACATACGGATCACGTGAAATCCCTTTTGAGGGCGAACAACATTGATGAGACATTTCTCCTCAGAATCAGATGACATGTATTGGGTCTCGAAGGAGAAGCTTGTTCTTCAGTAGTTCCTCCCCAATTCCATAGCTTCATGGGATGGAGCACTTAACTCAGAGCATAACTTCCAGATGCTTCGTTTCTCAACTTTCGGATCTCAACATTCTATTGAGGCTTTAATTGTGACTCACTCCTAATGCGCAATGATAAATATTTGATGCGCCTGATTTCTAGGCGAGTGCTCGGAGGTGAAGGACGTGACTCCAGGTCTCCAACAATGCAATGCTCGTATCCTGATCTATTCCAATCCGGGTGTATCAGGTGTTAGATGATTGGAATGGTTTTTAGATGGAATGCAGTATCGAATAGGATCGAAATAGAGAAAAGAAATAGGAGGGAAAGAGAGGATATGAGGAAGGATAAAAGAAGCAAAAGGAAATTACGGTGGCCATCTTCGAGATCAGGGACAGTCACGGGGGGATTGTAATCGAGCAAAGGGGGATCATGAAGAGGAGCATGGTGGAGGAGGAGGAAGCCGTCGAAGGTCGGGGGCGAATACATGCCGTGCGAAGGGGAGGGAAGGGGGAGGCGACAAAGATGGTAGCACATAAGAGCATGTAGTTGGAGTGCAAGCGTAGCCATGTATCATTGCGGTACGGAACTCCATGAGGCGAATGACAGAGTTGCGCGTGGTCATCCAGGAGGAGGAGATGAGTACGATGAGTAATTGAGGGCAGGGTGAATGCGGAAGAGGGAGATTTGGTGCTCATTTGGGATGAAGGGAAGCCACCAACGTGGCACCAAGTTGAGCAACGTTTACTAATAAATAGAAAGAGAGGGAGAGAAAATGGGGAAAAGAGGGGGGGGGGCGTTGAGACCGATAGTGCAAGGGAAAGGAGAGTGGAGAGAAGTTTTGAAAGCTCGAATTGGGCTCGCGTTTCATTGTGTTATGATAAAATAAAATTCTATGTTTAATTTGATTGAAGGTAAGGATGATGAATTTAGTGCTTAAAAAAATTTAATACACCATAAAATGTATACACGATACGGAGACACATTAATAATAATAAGGAATGTAATTTAGTTTTAAAAATAAAAATATATTATTTCATTGTACATAAAATGGAAAAGATGAAGATGTACAAATTGCATCATTATATAAAGGAAACGAACCAACGACTAAGGTAAAAAGTAAATAAAAGCCAAGCATAAGTTAAAGCAAACAACAAAATATGTCTAGATCGAAAAGAATATCATATTTTTCTCTTATTCACAGTTAATGTCCTCTCTATATATAACTAAAAGTTTGCATGATAGATCCTCAAAATACATCTTCGGTAACATTTGAATATTCGAAGAATATTCGAATATTCATTTCTATTAAACATGATTTAGTGAGTGTACAAACCAATACCTCCAATATGTTATTATTATTATTATTATTATCATATACCAATAGAAAAATATATCAATTTCAAACTCAATTTATCATCATAACATTAAAAAAGATGATTTGTTTGGCAAACAATATGCAAAATATAACATAAAATCCGATAATAGCAAACTATATATAAGAGATAACTTATCAGGGACAAATAATATATCGACACATATACATTAGTAATTATGTATTCATTAAAATTGAGTGGGTTATTGAGTAACCGTCATTGAAGGGAATAATAATCTTCTAATTTATTTTCAATGTTTAAAGTAAAAGAAAACAATACTAAAATCAATAAAATATCTAATTTAAAATTGTCATTAATTACTTCAATTTTTCCATAGCATCAATATAAATAAATATCAATTTTATAAAGGACATAAGAGTTTACTATTATGTGATTATAAGAGGCAAAAACTCTAAAAAGTAATGTCATTATATACATAAATCTAAATATAGAAATATGTTGGGAATGTATAGGGAGAGAGAAAATGAATTAAAAAGAGGAGTGGAGGGAGGAGAGAGAGAGGAATGGGTGTCGTAGAAGGATAGGGAACATGAAGGGGAGGAGAGAGAGAGGAATGGTAGTCATTGAGAAAGGAAAGGAGAGGAGAGAGAAGGGAAGGTCACGTGCAGTGAAGGGAGGGAGGGACCGTGAGAGGTGGGCGGGAGCTATCATACGGAGAGAGATGAAGGAGGGCCCTGGATGTGACACGTGTAGCAAGCAGGGAAGGAGTTGGAGAGAGCTTGGCTTTAGTATATAGTATAGATAATATATATTATATACTATATATATTATATATACATATATGTAAATAATTACATGTGTATACTAACTTCATAATGATTATTAGTGAGGTTATTCTCTCGAATCCATGCATATATGCGTATACCCCATGATCGAAAAAAGTATGTAAATTGCCTAGTTAAGAACGGATTCCACAGCTTTGGCGACATATTGTAATCCACGATCGATGTCTTTACAACCAAAGTACTCTGCCTACTTGATGAAAATCATTGTTCAAAGCTACCATGTTCAAAAAAACATTAAGTACAATCCAATTTAAAGATTTTGCTAACCATCCCCCTCAGGTAGTACGCATGCATATTTCTAGCATCGAGGCATTGGTCGAGGAAGTCGAGGTAGTCGACATTGGACACCCAGCTGCATATTTTCGTGAAGAATATCTGCCTCTTGACAAGCTTATCTTTGGCGAGGAGCTTGAACATCTTGCAATTATACAGATATAGATCGTGAATAGATAATGAGAAAGAAGAAAAAGGAAATATGGAAAACGAAAACAATAAATCCTACGTAGTTTTGAATCTGAAGAGGTCGACTGGGCCTCCGGAAGCGATCTTTCCTAAAATTTCGAAGATCACATCCTCACATAAGATTGAGCATATATTTGTCTGTGTCTTGCCTTTGTAATCTTTTGTCTTCATAGCTTTCTTCCTGATGCGTAAGTCATTTGCGATGCTAATATAATTACTTTTGTGGTGGGTCCCAGCTTGGGACGTCACCCTATCTTTTCTAAAAAAAACTTTCTTTCCGGCATGTAAGTCATTTGCGGATAACTAACAACTACTTGAAGCAGTTGCATTGCCATCGGACAACAGATACATAGTTGTTGATGTTGTTATCACTACCACAAAAGTGCCGGTGAGAGTGAGGGGTAGGGGGGACACGGGAGATGTATCATGGCACTATAGCAGTGTTCACATGAAAAGCTAACGTGGGTACATATATGGTATATTTACACAAGGTGTAAACATAATTTAAAAAGCATGTGGTAGTTTTTTGCTATAACTATTGGCCAATTAAGTCATGCTGTGGAGATGCTTCCTTTTTATACAAACTCTTCTTGACCGTAGCCATGCTAGCATTCTATCGGAAACCCTACTTGCTCTTATCTCTTTCCTCTTTACCTTCATGTTTGCTGACCACCGGAGACCATCTTTGTGGATACAAATATGGTATCTCTTCCCTCTTTACCGGCAGTAGATACACACTTCAATTTGATTCCTACTTGAAATCCATGTATTTCCTGTTGGTATTAAAGCTCCTACTGGGAATTCTATGTATTTGAAAGGCAGCTGTTAGTATTAAAGCTCCTACTGCGAATGATACTTGAAAGAGAAGAAGAGGAATCCGTCTCCGATTTTTCCATTTCCAAAATATTTTATTTAAAATTAACATTTTGACAATAAATATGTGTTTAGAGCACTGAATTTTTGGATTTTTTTCAACTTCTTAGTGGGTATCATACTTCTAAGAAATTAACTCGTACAGTACTTTTTTTAAAAAATAGTATGTTTATATTACATCCAAGATAAGATATAACAATAAGTCACCTACTAAGATATATATATATATTTAAAGTAGATACCTTAAAAAGGAAATACAATATATATGTCGATCCATATCTCATTAGGAAGCTATTACACATTTCGTTGTTAGAAATATTACTAATTGCACTCAATGCACTCGTACATAAAACATGAGGGGTGGTTGAACGTGTATATCCAAGTTACATTGATAGAGAAGGTGGATTAATTTCTTTAGCTTTTTATTATAGATGGAATCTTCTTCAAAAATTAATTGTTCATCAAGTTGAAATATCATTTACGTACTTAAAGTTGGTGAAGTGCACTAATGTTTTCCGGTTCAGCTGCATCAGTAGTTGCATAGCGATGGATGTACGTGCCGCACAAGACCCACCATCCAACCATCCTACAAGTTCTATTGGAAGCTACTGGCTTACTATATAATGGTCCATGCAGTCCCCATTTATTTTCCCGTACAGAGCTTCTTACCATTTGTGATCAGACTGGTTTGGATTCGGTTGTAGGTGGATCTCGTTAATATATTATATGTATTATATATATTATATACTATATATATTATATATATATACATATATATATATATGTAAGTAATTATATGTGTATACTAATTTCATAGTGATTGTTAGTGAGGTTATTCTCCTGAATCCATGCATATATACGTACACCCCATGAACTTTAATTCATGTATATATGCATTTGTGGTCTATCATGAAAAATTGAAGTTTGAAGAGACTATTCTCCCATCGATCTACATGAGGACTAGTGAACCCATAGTCCTTGACTGATCCATTGGAAAAGACTCGTGCAATGTCTCACTTACGTCAAATGATTACACAAGTACACACGACACTATTTGTGTGGACTCTACCAATGGAGGTGACTACCCGTGCTATTGCAAAGTGGGATATCACGGGAATCCTTATATAGTGTTGGTTACGAAGGTAACTTTTCATATGAAATCACTTAATTAAATTATTGTTCATAAGTAATTTTTCTCATACTTTGAAGATCATCGACATGACTCATTCTAATTATAATTTTACTGATCACTTTTGTAATGAAAACCGATACTTCTACTCGCATAAATGCAGATATTGATGAGTGCAAAGAACCAAACAAAAATAATTGCTTGCATAACTCCATGGAATTTTAATCCATGCATATATGCGGTTGTGCTAGACCACAGAAAATTGAAGTTTGAAGAGACTATTCTCCTGTCGTTTTACATGAGGAATAGTGTACCCATAGTCCTCGACTGGTCCATTGGAAAAGACAAATGAAATGTCTCACTTACGTCAAATGGTTACGCATGTATGAAAAACACCATCTGTGTGGACTCTACCAATGGAGGTGACTACCAGTGTTATTGCAAAGTGGGCTATCACGGGAACTCTTACTAGAGTGATGGTTACCAAGGTAAATTTCTATGTGAAATCACTTGATTAAATTATTATTCACAAGTAATTTCTTTTCATACTTTAGAGATCGTGTACATGGTTCATTATAATTCATATTTTACTGAGCATTTTTATAAGGACAAATCGATACTCCAACTCGAATAAATGCAGATATAGATGAGTGAAAAGACCCAAACAATAATATCTGCTTGCATAGTTGTAGAAATACACTTGGACACTACACATGCCTTTGCCCCAAGGGTTACAATGATGATGGATCGAAGGATGAAAAAGGTCGCATCAACCATGGCAAGTTCTCATTCGTGGCATAAATCTCATTAGGATTGAAATTTGACATCCGCATATTTCCAACTATATATTTAAATATGTTAAATTACCAACTACAAATGTGGAATTGCCCTTAATATATTGTTGTAACAACTATGAGTATAGATATTATAATTCTCTTTGCGAGCAGCTCCAGCTTAAATTTTATAAGAAGGAAGAGAAAGTATGTCCTCCTCAAGGAGAAGTACTTTCTCAAAAATGAAGGATTTTTACTTGAGCAAAAAATGTTAAGTCAGGAAGTAAGGAGCAACCTGTCGAGAATATATAGCGAATATGAGATGAACACTGCAACTAACAACTTCAGTGAGAGCTGAGTCCTTGATTGCGGTGAAATGATACTGTTATAAGGGTTTCCTTCCCGACAATTAACTCGTCACTATTAAAAAGTTAAAGAAAATGAAAGAGGCTAAGATGGTTGAATTCATTAATGATATTATGCTCCTTACTGGTGTAATACATCAGAATGTGGTCAAACTAACGGGATGTTCCTTAGAAACTGAAGTGCCCATATTAGTCTATGAATACATACCTTATTTTACATTGTTCCACCACATCCACTCTGTAGGCAACCATGTGTCACTTTTGTAGGAGGTGAGATTAAGTATCGTGAAATACAAAGCAAGGGTGATTGCATAGCAACACTCTGATCTCTACACACCAATCATAAATAGGTATAGAGCGCTGTTCATCTTAATTTGAATACGTAAATTTTTTGAGTATCATACATAAAAAGGTTCATTTGGTTTATTTCTTACAGGGATATCGAATCCCAGAACATACTCTTGGACAAGAATTTCACATCCAAAGTGATTGATTTTGGATCCTCACGACTCACTGCAGGATATGAAGCCAGGATTGTAACAAAGATCCGGGGAAAAATAGGATACTTGGATCCAGAGTACTGTCACACTGAACTTCTAACAGATAAAAGTGATATATATATATATATATAGACACGATCGGGATGGTCCTTGCAGAGCTCATAACTGGAGAGAATCCTGTATCTTTTTCGAGGACTAACAATATATAATATATGGGGATGTTCTTTTTATTGTCCACAGATGAAGGAAGGATGGAAGAAATCCTTGATCCAGTTGTTAGACAAGATAGAAATCGAGAGAAGTTGATGACATTTTCTGATGTTATAAAGAACTGCTTAAGAGTCAAGGGAGTGGAACGATCAACAATGAAGGAGGTTGATACTGAATTAAAAAAGATTCAAGTCTATGGATCATTGCAGGTAGATAATAATGCTGATGAAAGCGAGCAAAACTGCAACATTCATGGGGGCACCTCATCTTTAAAAGGGAAGATGATTGGTCGATAAGCTTTCCACTTTAATTGAGATTAATTAACTTGGGATAAATGCCTCACCAACCAATTTTACAACCAATAATCATGAATCACTTCATCAGCTGCATAGCACGATGCTTCACATCCATGTACCCTTATACGAACAATGCATAACAATGATGCGTGATACCTCTACATCGAAAGCAAGTAACATCCCCCTGCACTCAACCATCAGATAACTCAACATCCCTAATGAAATTGTCATCTTTACCTGTTTTTTGTTTCCAAAAAAAAGTTGGCTTCTTAATTTCTGCCAAATTTGTTTCTTCTATCACATGATTTTATAGGTACCCACAATCATGAAAAACTCTGGGGATTGTGTTTTCACATGATGAAACCAAAGTTTAGATTACACACAATTACAGTCTCCATCTTTTTCATGCATTACTATTCCAACTTAAATGAACCCCTAACAAGTGAAGTAAATACGGCATCTAGCTCTGGCTAAATATTGTATTTCTATTCTAACCTTAGCTGCTGGTTTTAGCTGGTGGTTGCTTCTTATGTTGTGTCTGATATGTAATGATTTCCACTAGTTTGAGTATTCTAAGGTATTGTTTTAATCTTATGGGAAATTTTCATTCTCAAATGCATGCTCGTCGGCTCATTGATACGATGTGAAATAGAGTATATAACTGATCTAAGCTATGCTATCATTACTATTGCTTTATAACATATCTAGTGCGCCATCATGGCAAGGAAGAAAGAAGCACATATTATCTCCATTTATCTTGTTTTTACAACTGGAAGCACTTGGACGAGAAGCCCTACACATCATCACTTCAATAGCTATATATTGGTGGCTATTCAACTACCACAGAAATTACATGTACTGATGTTTTGAAACGTCTTCATATGTTATCTTAAACGTCAGAAGAGTATTGTCCCTACGTTAAAAAACGTCTGCTCCAAACGTCTGGTCTGCCTTGTCGGGATAGGTTTTAAAAGACATTTTATAATAACGTCCACACAATCCCTTCTATGCAGACATTTAAAAACATCTTTAAAAAATAATCTTGGGGGACAATATTAAAGAACGTCTACAAGTTAAGTACTTATATAGATGTTATTAAACGTCTACGTAGAATATATTTTGACATATATAATTGGTCGTCCGAATCATGTTTTGAAACGTCGTTGTTAATACTATCGATAGATGAATTATAAATCATTTTCGGACTTTCTTATTACCAATCCAATCCGTTTGCGTCTAATTATTGGCATGAAGAAACTCAAGATTTACAAGTTTTTTTATAACCTTATTAGCATGAAAAACAATCAAATGCTACCAATTTCTACTCTAGAGGAAAAATGTATCACGAGAAAATAATTACATGTGTAGATGCAAAACGAGCAAACTCAGAACATAGTCATGCGGATGCTTTCAAATACGAAAACGAGTTTGAGTATCAACATAACTACAAGAAACTCCAAAGTTTTTACAGTACATTAAAGAAACAGAGCAGAAGTACATTGAAGATATATAAAGCAAATCAAAATCTCTAAGCATCTCCCTCTGTCTCTGCATCAGGATCAACACCACCAGACCTATAGCATCGTGATCGTCCTTGAGAAGCATCTAATAAAGAAGAAGTAGATTAGACATGGTTAAAAAGATATATTATATTTGATCAAGCTGTTAAAAAAGAAATTATTTAACCATGATCATCCCTGATTAATTTAAATGCATGTAAGTTTATTTTAAACTCAGTTAAACCTGCAGTTGCTAGTAACGGATTTAGCATATCAAATAAAGCAACAGATTAAGCATGAAAGAAATAACAACATTCATGGGAGAAGCAACTTTCTTTATTCAAATAACAAGTAAAAGAAATTTTGTCATAAGGAGTATACTACAGATTTAGCATAACATTTAAATATCCATCCCACCACTATATCTTAAAATTATCAACATTCATGGGAGAAGGAACATCATGGACCAATGATATATCTAGAAATAACACTAGAGCAGCAACAAGTATCCAAGAAGGAAAACATATTCAACAACAAAAGCTTCAATTTAGGATGTATGTGCATCCGAGAAAAATATCAAGAAAAACCTACCGATTCAAATGAGTTCCTTTGCACATAAATAACAAGAGGAAGCACTGATTTTTCGTAATGGGTTAGGCAAAACTAGTTAGAATACGAACATCTACAAACATGTCAGGTTTGTTCTTAAACTAGCCCTTCGTTTTGGTGGCCTTTCAAATGATAATATTCCTGATCCTTTCTTTGTTTTTACAGATCTCGGAGCTTGGTATATATATCCAAAAGGTCCTTCAGAACACAACTCGTGGTGTCCAGAAGGTCCTTCAGAACTATAAAAATCTGCAGGACATTATTGTTATTCTGGGAATCTTATAGAACTAACCAACAGATACGAACAACACCTCCGTGTTCGACGAGCGCTCGAGTCCAGATATCGTCCACGACAACGGCACCTTCGTGTTTGACGAGCGGCTGCTTCAAAACTTCGTGGTGCTGAAGAATAGTCGGACCGTCGTGCGGTGGGAGGAGGGCTCCAAGGGGGAGAGGTTATCGTTTGAAGGGAGAGGGGAAGGGAGAGGGCGTCGTTTAGGTTTCTAGGGTATTTGGGCGGTTATGGTATTTTGGAGAAAATGGGGTGAGTTTGGCGGGATAATTAGGGGGCCAAAATTCTTGTGTTGCCGTTAATAAAGAAACATCTTAGGAAAGTACTCTGTGAAGATGTTTAAATAACGTCGAGAATTTTTTTTAACTTCTTGGATGTTACTCAAAAACGTCTACTAATAACATAGTCTAGGTGGACGTTCCTGGCGCTTGAACGTTCCTTGAATACCGTAGAATAAACTGATGTTCATGATTACTTGAATTATGTAATTTGGATATAAATCATAAATTGTTGTAGAATATAATTGAAATCATAGACATGATTGGTAACTTCACCATTTTCTGTGTCCATCCATTCTCTTTCAAAAAAACTCCAGGGACTGTGTTGTTGTCACAGAATGAAAGCGAAGATTAGAGCACACACAATTGCACTCTGCATCTTTTTCATGCATTACTGTTCTAACATAAACGAACCCCTAACATGTGAAGCAAATAGGAAGTGTTTAATGTACAACATCTTGCTTGAATTAAATATTGCATTTCTATTCTAGCCTCTAATGTTTGCTTTACCTGGTGGTTGCTTTTTATGTTTTACCTTTCATGTGATGGTTTCTACCGGTTTGAGTATTTTGAGGTATTATTGTAGTCTTATGGGAAACTTTCCTTCTCGAATACATGTTTGCGGGCTTACTGATACGATGCGGGATAGGCTATCAGTACAACAAAAACTGATTTGTTTGACAAACTTGTGGCGACAGAAAGAGATTTGTGGCGATGGAAAGTACTATGGGGATGAAAAATCAATTGAACCTGATAGTTCTAGAAGGAGAGACTATCGTCGTTGTGTCAGTCAGACGAAATTCACAGAAATTTATCTTTATGTTATTTATACTCCTAAACAAGATGTGTATAGTGATAGTATGGGAGTGTCGAACTCAATGACGTAAACTATAGAAAACTAGGATAAAATACTAGAGGAATTAAGGTGTGAGAGTTTTCTTATTTTTATTTTATTTTAGGGATTTTTCTGGATTTTTATTAGATTTTATGAATTTTATGAGTTTTATATTATTTTTATGGTTTTAATATACCTATGCAAAAATATAGATATAAGTTTTATATTTTTATATTTCCTTTTATATTTTAAAGATTTAGTATGTTTTAAGTGTTTTGTAATTTTTATGTAATTTTAGAAAATATTGTTGTAATTTTTGTTTTGTTTTTAAGTGAAAAATAAGGTTTTTATTGAAAATAGGGATTTATATTTTATTTTTAAAATAAAAAATATTAAAATAATATTTTTATTTTATTTTTATCAAAACGTAGATGACAATGTCTTTCAAATGAGGTGGTGCACGCATTTTTTGATTTTCTAGAATTAGTTATGTATTTTTGAAGTTTTAATGTAGTTTTATTTTGGGTCATATGTGGCTGCCCCCTAGGGGCAGCCAACATGGCTGCCCCCGCCTTATTTGGGCAAATTTTTTTATTTTTTTGAAAAATAACACCATGTACATTCATCCCTATATCCCTCCTATATACCATTCGAATTTCGTCAGAAACAGAGACTCCTACGGCCTCCATCCAGACAGTAATTTTTTAACGGTAACAGGATTTTTTTAAATCGATACCATCGAGATGGAGGCCGTAGGAGTCTCTGTTTCTGACGAAATTTGAATGACATATAGGAGGGATATATGGATGAATATACATGGTTTTATTTTTCAAAAAAAAATAAAAAAAACGCCGAAAAATGGGGCGGGGGCAGCCCCATTTTTTCCTTTTATTTTTTATTAGTTTTTATTTTCAATTTTTTTTATTTTTGTATTTGGTTTATTATGTAAAATATAGAAAAAGATATTATAGCTAATTTTTGTAGAATTTTTAGGTATTTTTATATTTATTATGTATTTTTTGAGTTTTGTATTTTTTGTATTTTAAAATGAATTGTTAAAAATAGGAAATATTTTTATTTTTAAAGCTAATTTAATACTATATATAGTATGTTATAAGGTATTTATATGTATTTTTATAATATTTTTATATTTTTTATTTTATTTATTATCTATTATAATATGTATTATATTTATATACAACTGCATTGGTATATATACTATTACGGAAATATAAGGAGCGGGTGAAAATGATGGGAAATCACGGGTTATGTGCGTAAAAAATCAAGTTGCACGTGCTCTCTCGTTGCTTCTCTTGATCAGCACCTGTTCGCAATTCAGATAACATCCAGGGTCTTGTGCGCAACTTTCCCAAATATTGCACGTGCATGGCACGTGCTGATGCTGCAGAAAACCTGTTAGTAGTTAAGTTAAGAATTGTTTTGGGGGTTGTTTGCAAATTCGCCTGAAATATCTCGAGTCATGTGACGTCCCTAAGCGGTGGGGCGGTGGGAATTATCTCAACTATCCCATCTAGATCAAACAGGTCCTATGTAGTGAGTTCTTCCCCCAATATGGAGCTGCGGCCATGGATTTCTTCATACATGACGACGGAGGTGCTCTGATGTCTCTAGGAGACGGTTGTTCTTGAAGTGGTGGTCCTCGTTTGTTGGACGGTGCGCGGCTTCAGATCTGAAGGTTCTTCATGATTGGACGGAGCGCCATGCGGTGTTAGTTTGAGCTAGAAGTGCTTCCGTCGATGGTGAGATCAGATCATCGCTGAAGTTTCTTGTTCCCAAATCTTTCACGAGGCCAATCTTCGTTGATGCAATCCACTTCCAAGTTCTTCGAGGTTCCAAAGGTCCTGCAAATGATAGATGGTTTGAAGACGAAGCTTCGACCTCACAACAAACAAGAGGTAGTGAATGGTCACACGATCAGATGTGGGGAGTCATGCCTTAATTCCGATCACCGAACGTGATCGGGGATGGTCAGGGATGTGGGATAGAACGGGAATCGCAAGGGTTTAGAAGATGAGATGGAATTAATGGTCGTGTAAGGTTTCAAATAGGATGAAGAACACAGATGAAAGATAGAGAGATGGAAACAACAAAATGGATGGATGGAGAGGAGAAGATGAAGAGAGAAAACCTAATCTAGAAGTGGAAGCAAAACATGGAGGTGTTTGATCGCCTATGGATGGAAGCAGGTGCTCATGTCGTTGCCTCGGCTCGTCAGCGATGCGAGGAGGCTCTACGCACGGCAGAGAGGATCTGCGACGCCGGTGGGTGATCTCGCCAGCCTCCTCTTCCTTGCTCGCTCGATAGCGGAGAACGAAGGTCTGTTACCCTCTCCATCTCTCTCTTTGCCAGAACTCAGCGGAAATGGAGGGATGCAATGGCGGATGAATCTGGAAGTTGGGGGTCGCATGGCTTTTATAGATGGAGGAAACGTGGAGAGCAAGTCGTCGGATGGGGTCACCAGCGAAAGGCCTAACGGTCGGGCCGTTAGGCAGAGATAGGAGGAAGAGGAGGTAACGGGAAGAAGGAGAGGCGGCAGGCGGATGAAGCAGGGAGGAAGAAAGGGGAACGGGGAAGAAGAGAGAGAAAAAAAGAGAAAGAGAAATAGTAATAATAAATATTAATTAATTAATTAAAAATAATTAATTAATAATTAAATTAATTAATATATGAATAAATAAATACTTAATTAAATGAATAATAATTACTTAAATAACTAATAAATAAATAAAATAAAAATAGTAATGAAATAAATATATACATAAATAAAATTTTATTTATTTATTTTAATAATAAAATATTAATAAAGTATAAAAATATAAGAAATGACTTACATTAAATAAAATCAAGTTAAGATACATGGTACATTTTATACTGATAGGATCTCAAAACCTATTTTTTGGTATATAACTTCGATTTTAATGAAATCAGTTCCATTTGATAGATAATTCTATACATGAACTTTAAAAGTGAGTACGCCCAATTCGAAATCTATACGACAGATTTATGAGGTTCGAAAATTTAGGATCACAGCTTCGTGACTTTGGGATTTATTGGCATTTATTTTAAGTTATATTTTTATATTTTTTTTCTGATTTTTATAAACATATTAGAAGAAGAATTAGGTTAAATGGGATTAGGAATAATTAAATAGAAAATGAGGATGATTATACACCTAATGCATATATACAAAGGGGTCCAAATGTCAAAACTCACATGTTTTATTCTAATATTTTTTAAATATTTTTAATAAATAGTATTAGTTATAAAACAAAGTTTAAAAGTGAGTTTGGTCAGGTTGGAGTTTTATATAAATAGTTAAACATTTTTGTCTTTTTAGGTTCACCATAATTACTTATTTATACATTAACTAATTGCTCTGGTATTTTTATAAAGTAGTATATATTATTATAAACAACTTTTATGAAGAAAATATTTTTGTTTGAAAATATTTTCTAACATGTGATCTTGACGATAAATAAAATAAGTGAAATTTGTACAAGGTGAAAAATGTGTTTATGTTTATTTATGATCTTGATTTTCTAACATTTTTATATATTAGGATCCTTATCTCTCCCTACTTATTTATTTTATCGACTGTGTCAATATCGACCTGGTCTCGAGGTTAGGATCAGTCTGTATATATTACATATCTACATCCTTCTTTTCTTTTATTTTTCTTTATCGCTTTGTTATTTTATTTTGCATAAAATAAGTGTTAATTATATAATATTAACAAATGTGGTTAGAATGTTAATTATTGAGAATTAGTGAATATTTATATTATTTTAAAGATTTTAGCCAAAATAAAAGAATGAATGCGATGAATCATGGACCCATAGACTTTACCTTTGCTAGTCCCTTAGCAAACACTTATTATATAAATAAGTGAAAGCAAAAGAAAAAGAAAAAAGAAAATAAAATAACTTAGAACATGCTTATTTCTTTAAACCAAATTTCATTTCACCTGAAATCAAGAACTTGGAGTAGGCATTTGGATTAACAGATTGTCAGGACCTTATTTGAATTAAGATTTAAGTCTCAACATCCCTCAGATTCCACAATTCCCTATCCAGATTCACCTCAACAGCCATCTCAGATACACCCACCCATCATGCAAACTATTCATCTTTGAATTCAATTTGTATTGTGTGTGAAAGGTGTTAGCTCTTTCTTCTTGAAGAAGCGAATAACCTATCCATCCCAATTATACATTTCCATTGGACCCTCATCTAGCTACTCGATCCTCTAGGAGGGGGGTATTTCCTTCTAAGGCTAGATCGTGTTGTGTCCACAATCGAATAGAGAGAGAAGTAGAGGAATGGGAAGAGAGATGGACTGTCATCATTGTAGTCACATCTCCTGTGAAGCTTGGTCAGTATAGCCAAGTTTCAACTAAGACATGCATGCTATCTGAAGCTTGGACCATTATGGTCATGTATGTATTTGGTGCATTCGGCTTCTTTTTAGTAGAAAATTATTGTTGCACTGATCTTTTATGCCCTAATGGAAATAGCATATTTTCTTTCCGTCCATTTTTTGGGGTATTGGAAAAATTGTACCACCATGTTCTTCCCTCATCCGAAGCTTTATTTCACCTACTCTCTCGTCTTTAGACATCTGCGCCACTAGACAAGGATGAAAATACACCACCAAAATGAAATGCCCTTCACAACCCATGCAAGTTGAGCTAAATGTAGAGTGCATGAGTTCCAAATTGTTTCAAATGAAGAAGAGTTAAACGGATGACACCAGATGTCCTACTTTGGCAAGTTTAAGTTGAATTCCAAATACGATCTCATGGAACCCAAAGAATTAAGTCGAATATACCTGAAGAGTCGTAATTCCAGTTCCTAAAATATTCCTTTAGAATTAAGTGGATTAAAGCCTAAACCAAGCTCCATCATTCAGACTTAGCTCCATTTAGTTCAAGAATCAATCTTGTTCTGAAAAATGCTAATGAATGCATCAAATTTTTACGAAGTGAATTTTTCGAATTAATCTTTTTATGTAATTTTGAAGAATTCTGCAAAATTTCTACTAAATTTAAAGCTTTTAATTTTTTAGTAAATTTTAAAGGAGTTAGTGGATTAAATCAATTATACAAATTTACCAAAATTATGTACATTTTACTAATAATTTTATACATATTTTATATATACAAAAATTATACATATTTTATACAAGATTTTATAAAAGAATTTTATTTACAAATTTTAAATAATTAAGAATTTTATCCAGGTATTTTACATACATTTTGTATATAATTTTTAAATCATATTTACAATTTTTTTATCGATTTTTAGAAACCTAAAATATATACCCATACTTTAAAGACATATTATTAAAAATATAATAAAGTATGAGTTATGGCTTCTAAAAAAATATATAGATTATTTGTGTGACACCCCTTATAATTAGCGTGAACTATGTCCTCATAGTGACCAAAGAAGCGACAAAGGAAGACATAACTCGAGCTAAGTATAGACCGGTGAAAAGACTACTATACTACAACGACTCAAAAGAATAACGAATAAAAAGATAGAAGTCAATCATTCCCTCTATACTTAGGATCAACTAATCCTAAGGATAGGAGCCTAAAAAAAAGAAGATGATCGAGGTTAAGAGAATGTACACAATTAATGACTCGACTTGTCCCCCCTATACTTAGGGTAAAATATCCCTAAATATAGAGAATAATATCAATAGTTGAGGGACAAGCGAGAGAGAAGACGATACAAAATTGAAAATGATCAAAAGATGAGAATGAGGGATATTACCCCCCATACTTAGGGTAAAGTACACCCTAAGTATAAGCAACAACAAGGGTAATAGAGCTGAACGATATGAACAACATAATGTCTACACCCCCCATACTTAGGATAAAATACATCACATCGTAAGCGAGACCTAGGGGTATTAGACATATGAAAGAAAGAATGGATAAAATCGAAAACAACTATGTACAAGGTGAAAAGAACGAAGACATCAAAGCAAACTGTACAAGCTCAAAAAAGCCCAAGAGTGGCCTTCTTGCACGCCCGATGAATAATAGAATATAAATCAGAAAGGTCAACATCAGGGTCATCCTCAAAGATATTCATATCTGAATCGAAGGATCATGACCTATGTCAACCGGTGAGGAGCGACCAAATGGCCGAAAAGATGGACATAACTGACCTCTGAAAGTTGCACCACGGTCTATAAATCACTGTCATCGTCGCATTGAGATAAGAAGACGAAGAATCATCCTCCAACACTGTATCCTCATCTCTATGTGACTGAAGTGACATCGACGTCGTATCTGAAGTAGATATAATGAAGAGATCAAACTATGATGCAATTTGATTACTATCCTCATCAATATACCCTTATCTGAATCTGCGTAAAAAGAGGGCTCAATAATCTCGCTACTAGTAGGCTAGACCAAAGTATCTACAACTGAAACGGGTTCTGCCTTCGGAGTACATGCCACCAATAGTTTCGTTTCAAAGACATAGATACTACGAATCTCATCAATATATCTCTAAACATGTGTATGTGGATCACCAAAGGCAATGTTATCTGAGTTTTTGTCTCTGGAGAGGAAATCTCAGGTCTCAATGGGATCAGAAATGATAGGTCGTGTCTAATATTAATTGTAATATCACATGTCTTTGTATCTGATGTCCTGGTAGCACACTTGTCTGATGGCAGAGTCTCTATCGGCTCGGAGCTCGACACTGTGCTGCTGGGAGGAAAAGTAACACTATCTATCCCATAATCAATAACTTCCATGGTTGCACGCAGAAAAGGTAAACTAAGAATAGTGGCAACATCCTGTGATGGTACTGAAGAGTCAGAATCTAAGACAACAAAATCCATAGTGAATTTTGTGCATTATACCATCATGACAGTGTCATGAAGTATACACTTATACCCTTCAGCCTCTTGACCGATCTGTCGGGAAACTGAATAATCATCATGGCTCACTTGAGAGGCCCTAAATGAAGTGTCTCAATAATATGGAAGGGTAAAATATTCATTGACGACCTGCTGTCCAAGAAGGTGTGCTTGAACTCATGATCTGAGAGGTCAAGTCATGAAGTAGTTGAGGTCTGTCTTTCCCTCCTATCCCCCACTCACAGGTCAATCTTTAACTCGCTTTAACTCAAATAAGATCTTCAGGTATCGGTGGAAGGATGGAGTGAGTGTTTGTTGAAAGGTCTAAACTCATAGTCTGAATCAAAAATCTCACCAGAGTGGCAGCAAGCAGGGCAAAAAAGCTATCAATTTGGTCATTTTGCACCGAAAATTGCATACATCAGCTAGTACCCGTACCTCATAGTAGTTTCCTTGATGAGGCTCATCACTCTTATCCGAGACTCACTGGACCTATAAAATAAAGTGAAGAATGAACTGCTGAAACTCCTCATTGATTGAAAATACGAGTTCCAGCAGATGAGACCGAGACCAGCTTACTGGAAGATCACTACTTGAATATGACACTGCGAAAAGAAGTCATCCCCGTCACCATATGCTACTGACCTGCCTCATCTCCCTTGGCTTCAATGGTTTGGATATAAAGAAGAGATCCATGGGGGAAAAAGAATACTGACCAAGCTTTAAGGCATACAACTGGCTTTTCAATTCTCGAACTAGCCTGTACGCCACACCCTCGGAGGCTGTTAGTTAAAGACCTGGAATGCATGCTTACTAGTCAGCCCAATTCTAGTGTAAAGCTGGGCAAAAGTTCCTACATTCACGGAGATATAGGACAACATATAAGTTATCATGCTTGCATATCCATCATTTAAGACTCCAACAATTATTCTGGCAACTGATAAATGGTGCTCCCATGTCTTTCTTTTTATTCTTGGGAGATGTATGTTGGATGGCGTAACAAGTGGAAATAGTCAACACTTGTTTCTCAGAGCAATGATTCTACCTCTTCTTTCTTCTAGGTGTGGTATGCTACTTTAAGCACTTCTGTAGAAGAGGAATATGTGCCAACGCCTCTGAAAGAGTGAGCTTGATATGAATTCTGTCCATCATCTCTTTCGTGAACTTTGATTCTTGGATCTTTTTGAGATTTTTTAATTTTTCTCCCTTCCCTAAGTTCAGAGCATCTGGGAAGGGCATCTATACATCCTCCTTAACCATATGTACATACAGAGGTTATAAGAGAAACAAGTCTTTTTCTAAAATTAGGACTAGCTCTATGTAGATCATCAGAAGCAGACTCATGATCTCCAACTAAATCAACTGTCTTGTCTTTATTCTTATTTTTGGTATTTATATTTTGTATTTTTCTATCATCATCACTATATACAAAGAAAGGTAAAGCCACTCCATCAACAGAAGACTCTGGCTACTTCTTATCAGTCTTGGTGGCATCAACACCACCATCAACATCCCAAAAGTGAAATGCAGCATCAGCACCACCATCATCATGCTCAACATGCTCCTTGATATCATCAGGTGTATCCTCACTAAGCCTAATTGAGTCTCTGCATGCGGGTATCCTACCACTCCTAAGAGAAATGAAATCAACGTCATCACAATAATGGTAATCATATGAAAATACCTGTGATTGGAGGGTAGGCTTGATCAAATGTACCTACTCTGACTTCCTCTTCAGATTATTTGGATTTGTCTCTATCTGAGCAGGAATGACAGACTTCCCTTTGCTAATATCAGTGATATGAATTTTGAACTCGTCCATCTCTTGCCTAAAGGAGACCGGTTGGTCGGCTATCAAACTAGCGGGATACTCTAATGACGGGTTCTCATGAAAAGGACCATGAGACTCGAATGAGTCGCTCGATGGTATTGAGGCTGTTGCTGGGGTGATTGAGAGATAAACTACTGCTGCGAAGGATAAGTCTGTGAATGATAAGAATGATACGAACTATGTCTCCACTGAGCGAACTAGAATGGACGAGGACCTGACTGATGTGGCTCTCTATTCTTCCCCAATATGTGCATGTGGTGGCTGCTGGAATGAAGCACCACCTGAAGACCAACGAAAGACAAGATGATCACGACGGATCCCTCGTTGCAGTGATTGATTATACGAAATCCAGTTGATATCAATTAATGGCTCAAGCATCTCTATGTAAGATGGGGGCATAGAAGCAAGAGGCTAATCACTCTGATACACCACCATCTATGTGTTAGAGGATGGTGTCTGCTGGGCCTGCTTGTAAGTAGGAGTCTGTTGAGTCAGCTCGGAATGCATAGGATATATATGTTGAACTGAAGAAGGTAAGTGTAGAAGTATGCCTCTATTTCTGCTCATGGGATCAGCTGGTGATCTGGAAGATTATGTGGAATCTGCATGTATCTCCCGAAGGCACATAATCTGAGTCTTAAATCACTTAAAAAACTCTCAATCTTGTCTTTTGTTGATCTCGTCTAAGTCTTGGCACTTCTTTTCAATGATCTCCATGCAATCCAACTTCTGACAAATGATCCCCACATCAGCTGATGAGGAATCTGAATGAGTAGAAGTAGAAGAAGGAGTCCTCTCGATTTGTACCACTCGGGAATGCTGGTGATAAGATGGTGGTCTGAAATGCGTGTAGAATCTAGTTTGGGATATCATTGTATAGTTCTCGATCATCTCCTCGTAGATAGCCCAGACTTGAACCTCATGCTTGGAAAAATATGAAACACTGCAGGATGCATTCACCAATCCCTATAAATATGATGTCAGCCCACAAAAGAAGCTCTGCACTAGGTTCGGCTTTGAGATATCATGGTGGGGATACCTATCAATGAGATCTCTGAATCAGTCCCATGCTTTGTGAAACTGCCCATTCCCTAGAATGGTGAAATTGATAATCATAGCTCTAGCAACATTCATACGACCAAGTAGGTAATACTTATTCAAATATTCAGCGCAAATCTGCTCTCAAGTCAAAACATATCTCCGCAAATGCTTCAGCCAATAGGCTGCTCTGTCCACCACAGAGAATGGAAATGCGATCAGCTTGATTGTGTCCTCGTTCACATTTAAATTATACACTGTACTATAAATCAGTCCAAACTCCTATAGGTGCAAGTGTGGATCCTCAGTAGAATGCCCATGTAACTTGGGTAACAACTGTATAGTCTAAGGTTTGAGCTCAAAATTTCCATGAATGGCTGGAAGACAAATCCACCGATGGGTAGTAATAGCTCCAGGGTTGTAGAGCTACTTCATCGTGCAACCAGGATCAAGTGGTGGTCTCTCCTCTCTATGTGGTATCTCAACCCCCTCAACATCATGGATCTCAGTATCCTGAGTTTCTCTCCTCGCTCTCAACTGAGTCAACTCATCTTGAACATCATTCATCAATCTCCCTTGCTCCCTAATATAATTCTGCATAGACTCGAGGGAAGCAAGTAGACCACTATTGATAGCCACCTGACCTATCACCACTGAAGTAGTCTGCGACTACTGGGGTCCTTTTATAGCCACAGTGTATGGGACTGCAAAGGAAAAAGAATCCTAATCAGGAGCTGCCAGGTTAATGTGCAACTGCTGAAATAAAATTGGGTTCTCTTGAACCGAATGTGATGATGGAAGAGAACAAGAAGATGGAGTAGGAGAAGATCTTCCAGGGTCGGAGTCACGCCTGGAAGAGGATACACGATGGGACTTTGGTTCAGAAAGAGGGACATCCCGAACCGACCTAGATGAATGGGCATGTATGCGAGAGAGGGAATCAGCCAAAGTCAACCGAAGCGATCACCTACCCATCATTGCGACTAAAAAAAACTGACTATATATGACAAGACGCAGATGATGAGTGACTGCTAGAAACTCAAAGATCTTGGACTCACACCACACAATCAAACACAAAGTAAATCCCAAATTTACCAACTCAACTCCACGATGACCAAGAAACCTCGGACGTTAATCTTTTCAATTTGAGTTAGGTGACAATGCGATTTTTATCAACATATAAAGCGAGCTGCTGGGTTCCTGAAATTTCCAAAAAACTGCCTCGCCTCCCTACGATTAGTTACACCTACTTTCAACTAGTATGGGAGTAAGTATAAACTGTAAAATAGCTACTCAATACTTGAGGACGGAGCCTTACACAATATCCTCCAAACTTCCCATTCTACTAAGGAAAATCGAACCGTTTCCGACTACCCGTGAGTCCTCACTGAGAACTAGCTAATCATTTTTTTGAAATAGTAGTCTTGAAGAAAATCTGACCTCTGGCTCTAACCTAAATATCATCCCTTATTATCTATCTGGAGAGTACCTGCAAGCCAACGTGGGGATCTCTCTCCCAAAACAAAGTGGAGTCCTTTACATTTATTTTTATGGTCAAACAGAATTAGCAGTCCCGATTTTAATTTTCTGGTTATCACTTTTTTTGATCTTTTTCAAAACATTGTCTAACGTATTCTTGTCCTTTCCTTTTTTCTAAGTGAAGAAAAACTAGATTATGCATCCCTAGATCCAATGATACCTACAGATGCACACACAAAAAAATCTAATCCAAACACCTAGCCACAAAAATCCACGAAAAATGAAGAAAAATCACGAGGAAAAACACGGTGAGTTTCATATTCCACCAAGTGCAGACACCTGGTGAAACATACCCCGAGAAAACGGAAGGCAAGGTACAAGTAAGGATGCCCTTAAGGGGCCCCTTCTACAAAATGTAAAAACACGCAAATGCCCTTTATTTCTTTTATAAAGAAAATATAGAAAACAAACTCGGTTTCTCAGTTCTATTTCACCCTACTCAAGTCCTACAACACAACTCAAAAACAGAAATCCATAAAATGAAAATAATGCAAAAAATAAGATGACGAAAAAAAACCCTAAAACCTAAGGCTCTAATATCTACCCCAGCGCTACCTACCTTGCAACAACGCCATATGAAGAATTCAATCTGACCTGATAGTTATAGAAGGAGAGACTATCATCGTTGTGTTGGTCAGATGAAATTCATAGAAAAATTATTTTTATCTTATTTATACTCCTAAACTAAATGCGTATAATGATAGTATGGGAGTGTCAAACTTAGGGAAGTAAATTGTAGGAAACTAAGGTAAAATATTAGAGAATCTAAGGTTAACGAGTTTTCTGATTTTTATTTATTTTAGGGATTTTTTGGATTTTATGAATTATATATTATTTTTATGGCTTTAATAAACCTATGTAAAAAATATAGGTATAAGTTTTATTTTTTTTATATTTGTCTTTATATTTTTAAGTTTTTATGTGTTTTAAATGTCTTGTAATTTTTATGTAAATGTTTTTGTAAATTTTATTTTTAAAGTGAAAATAGGGGTTTTTATTGAAAATATGGATTTATTTTTTATTTTTAAAATAGTAAACTATAAGAAAATATTCTTATTTTATTTTTATCAAAATGTAGATTAAAAATACTTTTCAAATGAGGTATTGTACATTTTTTTATGATTTTTCTCGAATTAGTTATGCATTGTCGAATTTTAAATGTATTTTGATCTTTTATTTGTTTTAATATTCAATTTTTTTATTTTTTGTTTTTGGTTTACTATGTAAAATATTGTAAAAGATATTATAGCTAATTTTTGTAGTTTTTTTATGTATTTTTATATTTTTATGTATTTTATGAGTTTTGTATGTATTTTAGTATTGTGAAATAATTTATTTAAAATAAAAAATATTTTTAACTTTCAAAACTTATTTAGTATTGTATACAGTATGTTATAAGGTATTTATATGTATTTTTTATAATATTTTTATTTTTTATTTTATTTATTATGTAGTATAATATGTAGTATATTTATATACAATTTTAAGGGTATATATGTAATATTACGGAAATATAAGGCACGAGTGAAAATGATGGAAAAACGTGGGTCGTATGCACATAAAAACACCAAGTTGCACGTGATCTCTCACATGGCTTCTCTCGATCAAGATCTGTTTGCAATTCAGATAATGTATGGGGGCTTATGCACAAATTGGCCAGATACTCCACGTGCATTACATGTGTTGAATCTGTAGAGGACTTGTTAGTAATTAAGAATTTTTCGGGGAGCTTTTTTCAAATTCACCCAAAATATCTCAGCTCCTACGCGTGTGACGCACGTAATGTCCCCAAGCGGTGGGACAGTGGCATTTATCTCAACCGCCTGATCTGATTTGGTCAGGCGGGTCCTGTGTAGTGAGTTCAGGCGATGGATTTCTTCATGCACGGTGGAGGTGCTCTGATGGCTCTAGGCGGCGGTTGTTCTTGAGGCGGTTGTCATCATTTGTTCGACGGTGCATGGCTTCAGATCTAAAGGTTCTTCACGATTGGACGGGGCAACGGGCAGTGTTAGTTCGATCTAGAAGTGCTTCTGCCAGTAGTGAGATCGCATCGTCGATGGAGTTTCTCGTTCCCAAATCTTTCACGAGTCTGATCTCCGTTGATGAAATCTGCTTCCAAGTTCTTCGAGGTTCTAGAGGGCCTGCAATTGGTAGATGGTTATAAGATGAAGCTTCAACCTCACAGAAAATAGGAGGTAATGAATGGCCATACTAGAGGTGGAGGAGTCGTGGCTTAATTCCAATCACCGAACGTATCGGGGATGGTCAGGGATGTGGGATAGAATGAGAATCATAGGGGTTTAGAAGATAAGATGGAATCAATGGTTAGATAAGGTTTCAAATAGGATGAAGAGCATAGATGGAAGATGAAGAGAGGGAAACCAGAGAAATGGATGGATTGAGAGGAGAAGATCAAGAAACAAAACCTAACGTGGAAGTGGAAGCAGAAGATGGTGGTGGTTGATCGCCTGTGGATGGAAGCATGTGCTCCTGTCGTTGCCTCGATGCGTCAGCGATGTGAGGAGGCTCTACCGTAGCAGAGAGGATCTGCGACACCGAAGGATGATCTCGCCAGCCACGCGAGGAGGCTCATTCGCCATTGCATCCCTCCATTTCCATCGAGTTCTCGTAGAGAGATTGGTGAAATAGTGTCACTGAATTCATCGGTGAAATTCACAAAAAAAATTATTTATTTATACTCTTAAACTAATGTGTATAGCAATAAGTACGGGAGTATTGAACTAAGGGAGGCAAACCGTGGAAAACTAAGATAAAATAGTAGAGTGGCTAAGTTAAATGGGTTTCCTGATTTTTATTTATTTTCTAGGAATTTTTATGAATTTTTATTTGATTTTGTGAATTTTATAATTTTTTGTGGTTTTATATACCTAGAAGTAGAAAACATATATGTATATGATTTTATATTTTTATGGATTTTTACCAATTGTGCCCCTCTAAGATATCGCAATTTCAGTTGTGCCCCTCCCTTTTTGGGAATATCAGTTCTAGCCTCGACTTCTTATCATTTTATCACTTGTGCCCTTCCGTAATGTTAGCCATCACTAAGTTTAACTTAACCATATTTTTTTTTTCAAATCACAGTCAGAGTAAGAGGGGTATAACTATCCAAAAATTCCTCTCACCAATCCTCCTCCTTTGGGTCCTCCTCCACCGTCTCACCGATGATGTCTCCCAACGTTGCCACCGCCTCCCTTCCATCCAGTGTCGCCATAAGATCAAGAAGCTCTGCAAGCGTTATTGATTTGAGCACGCCCAAACCCCGACCTACTCCTGATTTTTCTTCCGCAAGAACTCGATGGAGCATGGTGGCAACCCCTCTGGTACAACCACCACTAGCATCGTCGTCGAACCCGGGGTTGGAGGACGAGGAAGCAGGGAGGGGGAGAGGAGGCTAAGGGCGGAGGGGAGAGGAGGTTGCGGGTAGAGGGGGAGGGGAGGGCCTTGGGGAAGGGGGAGGAGCTGATGGCAGAAGGAGGAGCTGGGGGTGGCGGGAGGAGGCGGCGGAAGAGCATCAAGACTTTGGGGTGGAGGAAGAGAAGGGGGGGAAGAGGAAGAAGATGTCGGAGGAGGAAGACGATGTGGAAGACATTTCAGCCCTTGTTTTAAAATTTAATTACGATTGTGTCCTTAAAGTTAACACCTGTTTGCGTTGGGTATGGACGACTACTAACCTGAGGGACACAAGTGATAAAATGACAAGAAGTCGGAGGCAGTATTGGTATTCTCAAAACGGGAGGGGCATAACTAAAATTGTGATATCTTAGAGGGACACAACGGATAAAAATCCAATTTTTATTTGGTTTTTATTTTGTACTTTTTATGTTTCTAGTTCTATTTTCTGCTTTTGTATACTTTTTTAAAGGTTTTAAATATTTTTTGGGTTTTGAATTATTTTTAGAGCGAAAAATTAAGTTTTTATTAAAAATAGGGACTTATTTTTATTTTAAAAATAGAATAAAAATGAAAACATTTTTATTTTATATTTATTAAAAGTAGATGAAAATACCTTTGTAACGAGGTATTGTACGTATGTTTGTGATTTTTATTGAATTAGTTATGAAGTTTTGAAGTTTTTATGTATTTTTATTTTTTATTGATTTTAATTTTCAATTATTATTTTGTTTTTGGTTTAATAAAAATATAGTAAAATATATTGTAAATATTTTTTTTGGATTTTTAAAAGTATTTTCTGTTTTTATGTATCTTTATATGTTTGTGTATTTTTAGTATTTTTAGGATTTATTTAAAAATAGTAAAAGCATTTTTATTTTTGAAAGTTTAATGGTACTATATATAGCATGGTATTTAATATTTAATATATTTTTTTTATAGATTTTTATTATTTTTTATTTATTTTTTAATGAATCTTATTGTGTTTTACACTTTTTCTGTTCACAGAGACCAATTTATTATTTTCTAGAACGTAAAAAAATACGAGAAAATAGAAATGTTCGGGTTTGACTGCAATAGTCCTAAAATGCCACGTGTCTTGTCACGTAACTGAGCTGCACAAGGACCTGTTCGGAATTTCACAAAGTATAGGGGTCTTATTCATAATTTTTCCCAAAATATGTGCTAGGCACGTGCAGATCACATGTTCTCAAGTTGGAGTGGACCTGTTCATGAATACTACAATGCGGAGCAGGTGAATTGCAAATTCCCACAAAATATCGGCACAACCCATGCCTCGCTCTTGAGTAATTGAGCGGTGGGGTGCCGGGGCGCGCTGCTGTCAACGCATGGCGCACTGTCGTGCGTCCGATGAGAAGCTGATCAACCGGTCTTGATTGAGAACTGTGATCTGATCGTATGGAGACTATTGGGTCTGGAGAAACTGATGTTGTGCTACTATTCTTCCCCAAAACTGCTCTAGTCGGCGGTGTGTTCTCAAGCGCTTCTATGTGAAGCTTTCTTTGCCCGTCTGATTGGAGAATCGAAGCAAAGCTTTAGGAGTTCAACATCTTCCAGATGGAAAGCTCCACACGTTCGAAGTCGATGTTGGTGACTAAGTTATCTCGTACTTTTGTCGATGCTTAGCTGCAAGTTGATGCTCATCAAGCTCTAGGTCATCCAGATTTTTAGATAGGCTCAAAGGTAGCTTTATTATTTAGAAACTCAAGGTGTAGAAGGTGAACTAATCTCTGGCTCAAATCAAAGATACACATGATCGGAAGTCTTCTGCGGATCGTATGAGATGATGCCTATAAGATGGCGATAATATCCATGCTCTGATGATCTATATGGTGCTTCAATCGAAGGTGCTAGCATTGGATCAGTTTGAAGATGGTCCTCTCGATCAGTTCGAAGCAGATGGTGCTCGTTGGCAAAGTCTCTGATCAGATTATGATGCTTCATCTCCAGTGACAATAATGCTCGATCGAGCTCCAGGTATCTGCAACTGCATCTAAGGCTCGAGGGAAAGTACCTCAACTAAAAATTAGATTAAATACGCGAAGGATGGACGGACGATTCACGACAAGGCAAGGGAAAGGATCGATCTCTCAGATTTGTGAGGATCCAAGTTGGTCAGATGCGGGGGATGGCATGTAGAAGCGAATCAATTAGATTGAGGTGATGATCAGGGATTTTCGGGTTGGATTTCAGATAAAAAATGAAGAGGAAGAGATTATCGATGAAGGAAAAAAAGTAGAACGAAGAGATTAAGGAGAGAATGGAAAAAGAAGAGCCGAAAGTGATAGATCTAACAAACCTGGATGAAGGATCTAATTCAATGGAGGAGTGCTAGTGGATGTGCAACTCAACGAGCTCCGCAAGGGTGATGGCTGATGGCCTCGACGTAGCAGTGTCGTAGAGGCTTGACGCGGTGGAGCGGAGCTCCACACCAACTACGATCACACCAGAGTCTCAACCTTTCTCGACCTCACTCACTAGAGCTCACCGGAGTTCTAGGAGAGAAGGAGTCAAACGATGGATTTCCTGGTGATGAGGGATTGAGGTGCTTATAAAGAGCAAGAAGACATGGGGCGTATGACAAGGGTCGTCGTCACCGACAGAGGAGGATAGATGAGGCGAGGAGGTTGGACAAATGGCCCAACGACCAAGTTGTTGGGTCGTTGGATGGAGGAATAGGAGAGAAGCAGGGGAACGATGGAGGAAAGGAATCCGGGAAAAAGGGAAACGAGGGAGAGAGAGGACGAGAGAGACTAGACAAAAATAAAAAATAATTATTAAATAAATAAATAAATTCAATTAATAATAAATAAATAAAAATTATAAATAATTTAATAAATAAATTAATTATAAATTTTAATTACCATGTGGCACCAACTTCTTTCTCTCTCTTGTCACGCGTGACGCACGTGACCACGTCACAGCCTGGTCATGCGCACCGTGACCACTCTCCCCTCCCCTCTGCCCGCTTCCCCCACGAACCACACCCACTCCAGGCACCTCCTCCCACGATCGCCACCTCTGCCTTGCACGGGCGACGTACTTCGCGTGGCACGACCACCGCCACTCCACGCACCTCACCCACTCCGCGCACCTCACCCACACACTCCACCTCCTGCACCACTCCTTCTCACGCCAGCTTCAAAAGGCCGACCACCCTCCACTGATCATCTATCCGCCATTTTCGAGGGGAGGAGAGGAGAGCTTCCAAGAAAGACTCTGGTGACAGCTGAGCTCTTCAGGTTAAGCGATGACGCTGCTCCTCCAAGCGAGATCCGATGGTCCTCCGTCCACCACCGCAGCCACAAACCACAACTGCCAGAGCTCCGGCAAGCCAGCCGTTGAGCAAAGATCAAGGACTTCTCAGGTCCTTTCACAGGCATCCGACCATCACCTTCAGGTAACTCCTTCCCCCTTGTTTCCTCCCTCTTCCTTCTATCTTTTCTTTCTTCCCCCATCATTCCTTCTTCCTCTGATCTTCTTCAGCATACCTTTCTCTCTCATCATTTCCCCATCTTCCATTCACCAAATCTAGAAGGCATTATCACTTTCACGAATAAATCACACGTTGCGAACACAACGATGATTTTTATGGATTTTTTGAGGAACTTTTCTCAATCGTTTAATCGAAAATTTAAGAAGAGAAAACAAATATTCAAATTCCTTTGTTCACAGGGGAAGTTCCCCTTGTTTCATCCCCCTTCTTCTCCACTGAAGTCGGCGGTCCAGCACCTCGACCGCCCCTTCGCGACCACTATTTACTTGCAGGAGCACTCCTCCGCCCGCTCGACACGCCAGCTCTCCGCCCCATGGATCGTCGCGCCGCCCTTGGAGCCGAGCCTCCAGGCCAGTCTGTCACCAACTCCTCCTCCAGTGGCGCCTCACCCTCCGCCCACCGCTGCAAGCCGCCCCGACCTCGCGGTGCACCCAGCCGCAACCGCGCGCGGCGCTTCACCGTCGCCCAGCAGCCCGATCACTCCTCCGGCCCGAGCCTCCACCAGGCGCGATCTTCCAGCCCACTTCACCGCTGGCCCCCTGTGGCCAACTCCGCTCCTCAGGCTACAAGGCCTGCACTGTCAATCCTTCCAACTCCGACGAGAAACCCACCTGCCATAACCGTCATCATCCACATGTGGCAGAGCTCCACTTATCGCGTTGCATCCTCTGCTGTCCACACACGGTGCACCTCCTCCAGATGCACGTGCCCATAGACAACCGTTGCAGCAAAAGTCACCGCACGTCGACATCGACTCCATTGTTTACAACCACGCTCCACGCTTCGACAACCCCCTCCTTGGCTCGAGAAGAACCGTCGCTAACCGCCATCAACCTCCATTTTATTTCCATCTTACGTGCATTGCACGTGAGATTTGTGAATATTGTGACCCAGCCCCTGCCTTCAGAGAAAATCACGTCTAAGCCTCCTTCAAGAAGGCACGTGCTTTGCACGTGCCCTGGTGGAGAAAATTGCATGAAAATCCTTGGACCTTTCCGTAATCGCGCAGATGCCTCGCCCACTGGAGTTCACGTGGAAAGCACATGAACTACGAAAAATTCCACATCTGCCCCTGAAAGTCCTGGTAATTGCACTCGAGGACTTGTCAGCATATATTTTTAATCATTTTTATTTCTGTATTGCATCCATATCCCTATGTTTGCACATCTAGTTAGGCATTCATTTAGCCTTATTTTTAAATTTCAAAAATTGCATCTTGTAGAATATCTCATGCTTTATCTTTATTGATTCTTGTTGAATTTTTAGGAGCAATATTCTATTTAATATAATTATTTTGGTGGAAATTAGTATATTTTATCCATTGTTCATTGTTAATTGCTTATTAAATTAATTATTGCTCCAAAAATCATACAAAAATCACATTAGGTTATTTTTGCATTGTGCCCAAAAAACGTTTCATTTGCACGCATTACGGGACATTAATAAATTAATTTGTATTTTTCTTAATTGATTTTTAATAGGTCCTAAATTAATTATTTTTGAGGTTTAACAATTTTTCTAGAACCCTCTCACATAGAGTCATCTAGGATAATTTTAGTTCTTGAAAATAATTTAATTTGATATTTATTAAAATTAATTTTATAAAAATTACCCTGCATTCATCCTTAATTCATAGTAAATTCATTTAGAATCGAAAAAATTCCAAAAAATATAATAGCTTAATTTCATTAAATTTCATATTCTGGCCAAGTTTTATAATTTTAGGACTTAATCTGATCATCTTTTAAATTTAATCTTAAAATTTGGCTTGAAATTGCATTATCTTTCTTTAAAATTGCATACATATTTATAAAACACCAAAAAATTATTCTTCTGAAAATCAAACCTCCGAATTAACTTAATTCACCTAAGGAGAAAGCTGTCTCTCTGAGTTCGACCTTGGGCTTGCCCAAGTAAAATAAAAATCCACCGCTCGCATTTAATTGAATATTAATTGAAGCGTTTTTGACGAAGTCGCGATTACCCGATGATGAAGCTACGCTTCATCATCTTTATTCTATCATTTTGGCCTTAAAAACCCTAGTAAATGCGTGTAAATAGCATTAATTTATGCATTTTAGCATTTATGTATATGTGTGTAAAATGGTATAAAATGCGGTTTTTAGTGCCAAAATTATAGAATAAAGAAAAGAAAAGAAAAAGAATAAAATATTGTAAATATTTTATGACCCGAAACCCCGAGACCTAGGCATCTTGATGAATAGGTCGACAAGGAATAAAATAGGGGAAGATAAGGGCCAAATACCTATAATTATTAATTCATTCTTTATTCATTTTGGGACCTATTTTTGGTTCCACTTTTTATACATCAAATAAAGAAACTTTGTACATGAAAGTTGTAGATAATTTTATAAAGAAAAATACAAAATTGATTTCACAGAAAAATAATGCATAGATAAAAAGTTATGGTCTGAATAAAAATCCAGAATCCCAACTTCCCAGACCCGTATCTCACAAATAAAAACTTCAAATGTAGCATACTCACCTTTAATTGTATATAGAATAAAATAATCTATCCAATGGTGGTGGTTTCGCATTTGACGGAGCTACGGTTTGAAAGTTGAGTTTTGGACCCCTATTGTATACCTGTACTGAATAAAATATTCAATTTATTCTTTGTTCATTATTTGTTCATTTTTATATTTTTATAATGTCATAAATATTACTTATAATAATTATGTACATTAAAATTGGAATAAAAACATAAATACAACTCAAATAAAAATACTTGTATACTGAAAACATAGGTATAATACATGTATCTATACCTATACAAATAATACTTTCATTTTATTAAGGGTATAAAATATATCAGAAAAATAAAATAAAAATATATCTGTGTACATAAAAGTATGTTATAATTTTAGAAAATAACAAATAAAAATAATAGAATTAAAATACACAAAAGAAAAATAAAGTAGTGAAGTATATAAGTATTATACCTATGAAGGGGTAAAAAGTGAACTCATTAAAATAAGCCTCATAAAAATAAATAAAATTCATAATAAAATACTTCGTAAATTAATAAACACATTTTATTTTTTAACCAAATTGAAATTCGTCCATTTACTATTTTATTTTGATTTTTGAAAATTTTTTTCCTGGTTGGTCCACGTGGACCAACCAGGTTGGTCTGACAGTTGACCTCGGTCAACTGTCTGACCTACTCTTCCAGGGTTGTCAGATGCACGTTTCGCCCATCGTCTCGCTATTTGCTAGGCCCGCTCTTGCACCAAATCATGTCGACTCCTTCAGACTTTTTGCTCCTCGATTAGTGGTGAATCACGCCCAAGTGATTCCTTGTGCTGAGGACCCCCAATCGAGGCGTTCTCGCCCTCGTCTTCCACGCCCGTCATCAACCATACAAAATGAGCCCCCCGACTTCGATTCAAAATTAATCCTTCTTCCGCCACTTTCTTTCGCAAACCCCTACTTCTTCGTGCTCCTCGTGACAGGGGGAGTTGAATCGACCCGGGGTTCGTGAGGATTGGTGTAGAATCGAAGAGATTCGACCCTCGCCGGAGCTCCGCCGTGCTTCATCGCCCGTCGTCTCTGGTGAGTTTCTTCCTCCTTTCTTTCCATTTCCTGGTAGCCTTAGCCTAGCATAGCTTAGATCTATAGCAGTTTTGAGTTTTGTTTAATCGATCGCCGTGAAATCTCAATCGAAGCCACGACGGAGCTGAGCTCCGCCCGTTGTCTCCGACCACTCCGGTGATCCTCCGTCGTCCTAAACACCTCCATCCTTCTCCTCTCCGCTCCGTCATCACGCCTCACCCTTCCAGATCCCTCGATCTCGCTCAGATCGAGCCCTTGAGCTCCCCTCTCCGCCGCTCGCCGGAGCTCTTCGCCCGCACCACCTTACGCCTCATCTGAACCATCGGACCCCACCATTTTGTTCGCCTGGATTTTGTGTGCCTAACCTTGCAGGTCTGAGCCCAAGAGAAGGCTCAATCGACCTTCGACGACCCTAGGATCAGCTGTCCAGGTCACCTCCGCCGTCCGAGCACCTCCGACCGCCTCCGCCTTGCCGGAGACCATCAGCTGACGCGGGAGGGCCCCAGGATCATCTTGCCTCTGATCCTAGGGTCGAAGCGGCCGTGTGTCGGCCGCAATCACCGCCCAAAGTTCGCCGGGGAGAAGTTCTTCGTGAACCCCTCCCGGCCGTTGGGTCGACCGCCTGCTCCAGACGCGACGCCAGCCGTCCGATCGCCCTTGCCTCTCTGCCGTTGGACCGAGCCTCAAAGGTCTAATCGCAACCGTTCGCAACGAAGGGGTATCCGCCGTCGGATGCCCGCCACGTGTCCAAGTGGGTCGCCATCGGCCGAACGATCGAACCTCGTGGGTATTTTGCATTCTTAACCCGCGACTTTTTGTTTTTAGCGTTTAGTCCAGTAACCTTCATTTGTAGTTTAAAAAGTTTTGTAGTGATTGCACGTAGACCCTCACAGTTTCACTATTTGCACTTTAGTCCGCGCCACGTCACCTCACGTGACTGGGGCGCGTGACCTTTGGGTATTTTGCATGCTAGCCCAGAACTTTTGGTTATTTGCAATTTCGTCCCTGTGCGTAGGAAATATAATATGTTTTTGGAAATATTGCATGTCTGCCCAGCCGGTTTTTATTAATTGCAGTTATGCCCCTCTGAATGTTGTTTCACGTGACCTGTGCGTGGCTTTTTGGTGAAATTTGCAGCTGAGCCCTTGGATGTTTTTATAATTACATTTATACCCCTGCCAGGCTTAGGAATTTTGTGTGTTTCACTTATTTATTTCACACCTCTTGTAATTGCGAAAAATTCTAAAAAAAATTAGGTTTGAGCTCCTGTGTGCTTCTATTTTCATGCTATATTTTTAGTTTTTAATTTTATTATATTTTTCCATTTATTAAAAATCAAAAACATGTTGTTTCAGCACTGTCTAGCTTAGAAAACACCAAAAAAATATTAAAAAGTCTCGAAAAATTCCAAAAAAATTCCATAGTGTCTATCTTACTATATTTTAGTTCCAAACCAAAATTCACAAAAAATCTCAAAAGAAAAACCTAAAAAATTTAAAAAGACTCTAAAACTTCAAAAAAATATATGAAATCAAAGAAAACTCTAAAAAAATACAAACTCAGTTCCTGTTTGCCCTTTATTTTGCTCTCTTTATTTGAAAAATAGTGTGAAAAATTTTGATTGCTGTTTGTTATTTTTAAACTTCATTTTGTTTACAGCCAGCCCTTTTTCCACTGTTTTCTATTATTTCAGTATTTAAAAATACCAAAAACACCTAGAAAAATCCTCAAAAATCACAAAAACAGTAAAAAGTCCTAAAAATATTAAAAACATTTAATTTCTGAATTTTTTGGATTTTTTATGCATTTTTATAAATAGTTGACCTTGCCTTTTATTCTTTTGTCTTTACTTTCCAATATTGAAAAAGAAATAAAAATATATATATATATATATAAAATATAAAATTATAAAAATCAGAAAATTAAAAATCAAAATACAAAATTAAAAATTAAAAATTGAATAAAAAAATTTAAAAATTAAAAACCCACCAAAATTCTAGATTGGCTAAGTTGCTTATTAGACCTAGGTTTGGATTTTTATCTATGCTCTACACCTTTGCTTCTTGAGTTCGACCCCTACTTGCTTGCCATTGTACATCTTTAGTAGGGTATAATAAATTTTAATCCTTGCTGTTCATTCTCTGATTGATTGTGTGGGTTAATTATTGGAGATCGAGGAAGCTTGAGTAGTCGCATCAGCGACAGTGAGTCTGATTTGTCAGACCACTATTTAGCGGCTCTCGCAATCTCGCTTTTCAAATGGCGTCGTTGCCGGGGAGCATCGGTTTGTAGAGTACCATCTGGGTCTTTTATTTACTTTGCCATTTTTGATTACTTGTCTCTTGTGCATCATTTATTTGGAACTGTCTGACATCTCTTTTGTTTTCTTGCGAGGGACCGCTGACCGAGGAGGATCGCCTAGGGGATCCTGAGCAGCCTTGGGAGGAGGAGCCGGCTATTCTACCCTAGCCGGCAGGAGAGAGCAGGAGGGCTAGAGAGAGAGAGATAGTTGCTTTTCACTTTTTGTGAGAGAGAGATTTGATTAATTGTAATAATACAGGACTTGGACACTTGAACACTTCGGGCCTAATTTCCGGGTGTTTGTTCACCCGGGGGCTCACCGCTATTTTCTTCGTGTTTTCCCGACTGTCATTTGCCGGTTTTGATTTCATTTTCACTTTCTTTTGTGGAGTGAGCCCTTAGATTTAGGCTTTTGCTTGATCGTCTAGATTAGGTCCAAACACACTAATAACCTTTGCATGTACCTATAGACCGTTTTTGGACTTAGTTTAATTAAATAGTTAACTCATCTTCTTAGATCCGTCGCGCCGCGAGCCCTCTCCATAAAGCGCTACTCCCGAACTCGATGTGTCGAGAAGAGGAGGGGAGGATCTAGACCGGACTCTTAGGATTGAGGATTGGTGATTAACTTGTGGTTCTTCACGCTAGCAGTTGCCCATCTTAGGACGATTTCCGCATTGCATACCGGCATCTAGTTAGGTTTACAAATTCTGCTTTGCATCCCGCATGGAGAGAGCTCGGATTCGCTGTAAGTCTTCTTACTTTGCATCCATCATTTAGGCACAAAGGTGAGATCTCCATCTTGGTGCCGACTTGCATTGGCTTTTCCGACTCTATTCTCCCTCTATTTTTGGACAAAGTAGGATAAAGAAAACACAAAAACGTTAGGCGCTTGTTTGAAATCACTCAAAAGAAGCGATAACACAAAAAATTAAAAAAGGGACTGCTAAGAAAACTTTGACCTAAATAAAATTGGTAATTGAACTCATTGATTGGGGAGAGTCACACCCTCACTTGTATTCAGGTTGCATGGGAAGGTCTCCTTCCAAGTGAGCAGAGTGCTTCGTAAGGATTAGAGCCCAAAACCCAGTCTGTGGCTGCCTTGTGTATCGCCTGGATTTCCGAAGTATTGGCGCTTCTATCGTACGTGGACGAGTAGGGCTTGGTCAACATTGGTGACTCTCTATTGTGCAGAGCATCGACCTCGTCCGAAGTATCGAGCCTAGGCCACGCCTTCACGGGGGTGTCTGTCTCATCGTCTTGTGTCCGAGTAGGTTCTTGCACGCTCACGGGTGATTCCATTGCGAGCGAGTTCCGAAGTATTGGTTTCACCTATTGGCTTCCTTTATCTATTTCTTTGGCTGAGTAGGGATCCAAGAAGGGTTACAAGGACCTTAAAAAGTGCAGACTACAGGTTACACAGGGGGAGGACAAGTACGGGAATACTTTTCCGGCAGTACTCTCGCTCCTATAGGCGTAGCGCTCTAAGGACTCGTTAAAAGATAACTTCCTGAATTCAAGATAAAAATTACAAAGATAAAAGCCGAACCTTCACGGCTTCACGTGTTGAGTTGGTGAATCCCCTTGCTTTGTGTTTGCTTGCTAGTTGCATTTAGGTCAAGATCAAAAATATCGCGCCTTTGCGCAAAATTTTGTTCTCTTTCTACTTGACCCTTGCTCATTGTGAGCCTTCTACTGTTTTGCAATCCTTTTATTTCTTGTTTACCATCGTGCTCTTCATCCAACATCTTTTCCTCTTGGCCTTCTCAAGATGACGTCACACGGATGGTTTAGTCGGGACCTCGCCGACGCCCACATCGATTCCGTGCCGGCAACATCTTCAATAAGGAGGGGTGATCTCCAAGAAGTTAATTCGGATCTTGCGAATGTCTCCTTGGACTCCCCTATTCTCGCTTCTTTCAATCCCTGTCTTTCTCCAATAAATCCGCTATTCGGGATGGACTCGCAACCCGAATTAGCTATTCCCCTTCAGCTAAACCGGGATTACTCTTGTCCCCGAAATCACCCCTTGTGGATGGAGATCGATTTCAGTCAATATCATATGCTCCATTCACAACATTCTGGGATTGACCTTAATCCCAGAATCATCTCAACATGTGGTGCTCAGGAAGATACTGATCAGGGTTTACTTCGTCATGCAGATTCCCCAACCGATCACGATTCAGAAATTTCAGTTCAGTTAGAGATGGCAGGAGGAAGAGGAAAGGGACCACAACCCCAATTAGAGCCTGAAGGCAATACGGGGGAAGGGCAGTACACCACTCAGGGTGAGGTTAACAGTCAGCTGCTGGCGTCCATTCAAGCCATTCAGCAGCAGTTGACTAATCAGGCCCTGGCCCAGACCGCTTTCCAGGACATGCTGAATGATCTGAGGAGGAGGGCCGACGCAAGAGATGCCCGTCAGGAGGATGATCCGAACAACGAGCAGAATTTTGAAGAAGTCAGAGACGAATTCTCAGTTGGAAGACCCGAATTTGAGGTAGTAGGAGGAGATCCACTGCAGCCGAAGCCTACTCTGAAGGAAACATACAATCCAGGAGCGGGACGCATCACGGAGTGGATTCAAGTTCCACGTATGCATGCCCACTTCGAGCTGAAGCCGCAATTTTTGTCACTGCTTCCCACCTTCCACGGGAACACCACTGAGGAACCATATATCTTTCTCAAGAAGTTTAGCCGCATCTGTTCCACTGCTCATTACCCCGGAATCCCTCTGGGGGTAATCAAGATGACCGCGTTTCCCTTCAGCCTTCAAGACAAGGCCCTATATTGGGTTGACCATCTTGGGAAGGTCGTCACGACCTGGGAGGAGCTGAAGTCCGCATTTCTCCACAAATTCTATCCTCTCGGGCGATTGAATCAGATGCGTGCCCGGATCTCCAGTTTCTGCCAGCAGCCCCACGAGACCATCCATGAAGCGTGGGAGAGATTTAAAGATCTTCAAGAAAAGTGCCCCCACCATGATATTCCAAAGACCAGTCTCGTACAACACTTCTTTGGGGGGCTATCATTTGAGAGCCAAAAGCTTGCGGATGCAGCTTGCGGCGGTTCACATTTCAACAAGGACGAGGACGTGGTATGGAACGTCTTCGAAGAAATGGCTGAGGGAGAAGCAGCCCAATCCTCGTCCAGAATCTACATGAAGCCACCAACCGCCATCAGCAAGCCAGTTAACATGGCTTCTCACACCGAGGACAAGTATGAGAGCTCCAACCTGAGTATCATTGGGAGCCACTTGTCCAAAGTGGACATCATCGAGAAGAGGTCACAAGACCTCGAAAAGCTGGCAGTCATAGAAAAAAGGACCCAAGGTCTGGAAAAGCTCGACCAGATTTCCCAGCAGCTGGAGCAGCTCGTCCGTGCGTTAAATGCAAACATGTGCAACGCTGTGTCTACTTCTGTCGAGTCGAATGCTGAGAAAAAAGAGCCCGCAATGCAGCCACAACCTCAACCGACTCCACCGCAGCCCCAACCTGTCCAGCACGTGTACTACGTGCAGGCCCCGGAGCAGCCCCTGCAGCACCAGACACAGATGGTTGTGTATCAACCGGAGCCCCATCCTGCATACTCCGAGCAATTCTCTTCACCCCCGCCAGTGATTCAGGAAATCAATGGTGTATGGGACAATGAAGCGCAGCTGACCCGTCCTCAAGGACATTCTCAGGGTCAGAACATGGGCAACAGGCCCTATCATCAGCAGCAGCAGGGTGGGAGACCCTTTCAGCAGTCTTACCAGTACCGGCCTCCATCACACGGGAACACTTGGAGGCAGAACTACCAGCACGGTCCCCAGCAGTCCGGATATCGTGGACAGGGATATCACCAGCAACCGGCTGCTCAATACAATCAGCACAACTCGCAGTACCCCTCCAACCCTCCTTCTCAACAATTCTCACAAGGATATCAGTCACAATCTCAGCCGCCATACCAGCATTCTAGACCCCAGCAAGGGGAATCCTCTGAGATTATACCGGTCAATCCAGCCCTGGCTTGTTTGGAGCAATTGATGAAGAACATGGCTGAGATGAACCAGAAGATTGACGACCTGACGGCAGCCAAAACCGTCATACCAGCCCAGGTCGAAGCTAACCCTAACAATTTCCGACGCAAGGAGCAGGTAGCCGGCAGTGTCCAACCCGAATCAGGTGACTTAAATTGTTTTGTATCTAATGCTGTTACTCTCAGGAGCGGTAGGACACTCCGGCCATCGGTGATGGCGAAGGGAAAGCATCTCGCATCTGACGGGGAATCGTCAGTCCAGCCAGCACCAGGGCCAGCCAGTATTTTGGGAGCAGCACCAGCATCCAGAAAACCACAAAAAAATGAAGAAAATCGAAAAACACAAAAAGATAGCAGCAACCTCGGTGGAGATCAGCCAGCATTGGAAACGCCTGCACCCGCATCTCAGCCAGTTCCTGACAGGAGGAGCACCGCACCTGCAGCGAGTCCAACGCCAGCACCTGAAGACGAGCCTGTCATTTTTGGTCCGCAAATTGTAGATGAATCCATTCCTTTTTGTCATCTACCAGTAAACAACGATATGGACACTATTTTGAATGATATTGGTGAAGAGTTTGTAAATATTCCTTTCCTGAAGCAATGAAAAAACACAAAAAAATGAAAAAATTGAAAAATGCTTGATCCTGCTATCATAGAAATCATTCAGAATTTGGTATTGAATATGCCATTGATGAAAGCTCTTGAGTACATGCCAGCCGTGAAGAAAGGACTTAAAGAGGCATGTACAACCAAGCGCAGGCCAAACCCCCACAATTCCAGAAGGAAAGGTGGTAAGTCTGAAAAACACATTCTCGCAATGGCCACAGTTAACGCCATCAGCAACCTCCCGGATAAAAAGCCAGATATGGGAGCACCTCTTGTACGTTGCCAGATGTTTGATCAGGAATTCGAGCGAACACTTCTTGACAGTGGGTCATCTGTCAATTTGATGCCAGCCTCACTACTCACGGAGTTCAAGTTAGGACCGCTCAAGCCTACAAAGATGATTCTGCAGTTTGCAGACAAGTCAGTCAAGCGGCCTAGGGGCCTGCTGGAGGACGTGATCGTCACGGTTCAGGGAAAGTCATTCCCGGCCGATTTTGTGGTCTTAGATATGGATGTCCCCGCTCCGTTGCTCCTTACTCCGATCATACTCGGAAGACCATTTCTGCGGACATCAAACGCAGTGGTGAATTATGGGACGGGAGAAATCACTTTTGGAGCTGGCAATGAAATTATCCGAGTGGAGACCCTGTCCGAAGGAACACCAACCGAGCAGACATCTACTTCATGTGCAAGAGTGATCGAGTATGCTGACGACTGCGACTTCCTAGCAGAAATTCAAGATACCAACATATTTCTGGATGACAATAAGATCCATGGATTCCTCTACCCCGAGGAAGAAGTGGAGACCGCAGTCGAATTTCCTTTCATCAATCAAGATGAGGAACTTGCTGATGTGCTACAAGATACTACCGTGGGGGTGATGTGCCTTCAGAACCAAGAGCCGAAATTTGAAACAGTTTTTGATGAAGATGACATTATCAGAGAATCTTGTCAGGATTTGAGAGAGGAAACAGATCAGAACATGGTGGACACTGAACCGTTGAACGAATCACCACCTGCACTGATAGCTGAGGTCACCACCGAAGCAGCTCAGACCTCGCCAGAGCTAAAACCCTTGCCCTCCAATATGAAGTATGCCTTCCTTGCGGGAGAACCGAACATGTACCCGGTCATCATTAATGCACATCTGACCGAAGATCAAGAATCTCGTCTGATGGAGGTTCTTGAACGCAACCGCAAGGCGATAGGCTGGCGAACGTCTGATCTCCGTGGGATCAATCCGTCACTCTGCTCGCACCGCATCTTTCTGGAAGACGACTGCAGACCCTCTCGCGAACTGCAAAGAAGATTAAATCCGAACCTGCGAGAGGTGGTTATGAAAGAAATCCAGAAATGGTGTGATGCGGGATTCATTTATCCTATCTCCGACAGCAAATGGGTGAGCCCTCTGCATGTTGTGCCCAAGAAATCAGGGATCACCATTGTGAAAAATGACAAAGGAGAGGAGATCGCAACCAGAGTATCGACTTCTTGGCGAGTGTGCGTAGACTACAAAAGACTCAATCTCGCCACCAAGAAGGATCATTTTCCGCTACCCTTCATCGACCAGATCTTGGAGAGATTGGCCGCGAAGGAATACTTCTGTTTCTTGGACGGCTACTCTGGGTATAATCAAGTTGCTATTGCTCCTGAAGATCAAGAGAAGACCACGTTCACCTGTCCTTTTGGCACATATGCCTTCAGACGGATGCCGTTCGGGCTTTGCAACGCCCCAGCCACATTTCAGAGGTGTATGCATGCAGTTTTTGCCGATATGGTGGGTAGCTTTCTCGAGGTCTTTATGGACGATTTTTCGGTCTATGGGGATTCATTTGATCAATGTCTGGACTATCTAGACCGAGTCTTACGGAGGTGCTGCGAAGTGAATCTTGTGCTCTCCTGGGAGAAGAGCAATTTCATGGTGACCGAAGGAATCGTGCTGGGTCACGTTGTTTCTAAACGTGGCATGGAGGTTGACCCAGCCAAGGTGGATGTAATTTCTAAGCTGGAGCCACCTACAAATATCAAGCAAGTCCGGTCATTCCTGGGCCATGTCAGTTTTTACCGACGATTTATTAAAGATTTCAGCAAACTGGCCAGACCACTGACTGAATTGCTCGGCAAGGACAATGAATTCATTGTAGACGACCGTGTGCTCCTTGCCTTTAATCAGTTGAAAGAGCTCATCACGCAGGCCCCTGTCCTACAGCCACCGATTTGGACTCAGCCTTTCGAGATTATGACCGACGCGTCAGATTATGCCATCGGAGCTGTACTGGGACAGAGGAAAGGCAATGTACCATTTGTGATTCACTACGCTAGTCGAACGCTCGATGAAGCCCAGAGAAACTACACTGTCACTGAAAAGGAGCTGCTAGCGGTAGTCTTTACTTTGGAAAAGTTCAGATCTTACCTTCTTGGGTCCAAAGTTATCATTTACACTGATCATTCGGCCATTCGGTATTTACAACAGAAGAAGGACGCCAAACCACGTCTCATTCGATGGATCCTTCTCCTCTAGGAGTTTGATTTGGAAATCAGAGATAAACCTGGAGTCAAGAATGTAGTGGCCGATCATCTGTCAAGACTTCCTGAACCAGAGTCTCCTGAGCTGAACCTGCAGCCTATCACAGAGACCTTTCCAGATGAATCGATTCTGTCTGTAGCCTTACTTCCTTGGTATACGGACATTGTGAATTATCTAGTTGCCAAGAAAATCCCGCAGGACTGGCCTAAGTTGAAAATAGACAGATTTTTGTCTAAAATCCATTTTTACCAGTGGGAAGACCCATATCTGTTTCGTGAGGGAGCAGATTGCATCTGGCGAAGGTGTATTCCTCAGGAGGAAGTTCCAAGTGTCCTCGCTCTATGTCATGATCAAGATTTTGGAGGACACCATTCAGGCAAACGAACGGTAGCAAAAGTTCTTCAAAGTGGCCTCTGGTGGCCTTCATTATTCAAAGATGCAGATGAGTATGTCAAATGTTGCACTGATTGTCAGAAGATGGGTGGAACCATAGGAATGAGAGACACAATGCCTCTGAAATACATTCAGATCTCAGACGTCTTTGACGCATGGGGCATCGACTTTATGGGCCTGTTTCCTAACAGTCAGGGTTATGAGTATATTCTGCTTGCTGTCGATTATGTCAGTTGATGGGTGGAAGCCATCCCCGCCCGAGCCGCCGACAGTAGGACTGTCTGTCGATTCTTACGAGATCACATCATAGCACGGTTCGGGATTCCCAAAATTCTCATATCTGACGGGGGTAGTCATTTCATAAATAGAGAGGTGAAGAAGCTGACTCAAGAATTCTGCATCGAGCATCGTGTTGCTTCACCCTACCACCCGCAGTCTAATGGCTTAGCTGAATGTTCCAACAGGGAGATCAAGACGATTCTACAGAAACTTATGCGTCCGGATCGCAAGAACTGGTCTCAGCTGCTTGATTCCATTCTTTGGGCTTACAGAACAGCGTACAAGTCACCCTTGGGAATGTCTCCCTACCGCCTGGTGTATGGCAAGCCATGTCATTTGCCCGTGGAACTTATTCACAAATCTTTATGGGCTATTAATATCTGTAATTTGGACTCCAAGCAAGCAGGAAAGAACAGAAAATTAGATCTGAACAGATTACTGGAATTCAGAGATTATGCATATGACAACAGCCTGATGTACAAGGAGAAGGTCAAAACATGGCATGACAAGCACATCTGCCACAAGTCCTTTGATCCAGGTCAGAAGGTATGGTTGTTCGATGCGAAATTAAAGATCTTTCCAGGCAAATTGAAGAGCAAATGGACTGGGCCGTTTTTGGTTAGGCAGGTGCGTGACAACGGAAGTGTATTGATATCCAATCTGTCAGCTGACGCACATCCTTTTGTAGTCAATGGTCAGCTTCTGAAACCATACCTTGAACATGACACATTCATGCCCGTCGTTGACTCAATTCAAGTAATCTATGAGGATGAGCTGAATATCTCGAAAGAGGCAGAGGAAGGCAAAGCACATCAAAACATTTTTGAATGATTTCCCTTTTCGTCTTTTCTTCTTTTCTTCTTTTCAATTTCTTTTATCTTGTTCTACCGAATTGATGCCATCCCTTTCATCACTGCTACACTTAGGATGTACTTTATCCTAAGTATAGGGGGATGCGCATCCCGAGTTGTTCATATCCAATCTCATATCTTTTCTTCTTTTCTTCTTTTCTTCTTTTCCTTTTCTATCTTCTTTATCTATCAAAAAGGTGCCGCCCTTGTAGACAGTTTTCCATACTTAGGACGTACTTTGTCCTAAGTATAGGGGGTGTGCACCCCGAGTTCTCTATTCTTTTCGATCCTCTCCATTGTCTCCTCTTCTTGTCTATACTTAGGGATATCTTACCCTAAGTATAGGGGGAGACAATCTGAGTATGATCTGTTCATTCCCACCCTTGACCCTCCCTGCGTTGTGTACAGTCTGCTATACTTAGGATTATTTGATCCTAAGTATAGGGGGACGGTCAACTTCTCATTCTTTTGTTCATCTCTTATTCATTTATTCTTTAGATTTTCCTATACTCAGTACGAGTTATGTTTTCTCTTTTCTTTCTGATCTATGAGGACATAGCTCAAGCTAAGTATAGGGGGGTCGTATATACTACGTATATACTTTAGCCATAACTCGTACTTCCGTATAAATATGGCTAATAATTCTTTAAAATTCATTAAAAATCCTTAATAAAAAGATGTGGTTATTCCTCAAATTCTTTTTGTATTTACTGATTAATAAATCAGGTGAAAATGTTTTTTGCAAAATGTTTGAAAAATAGTTTAAAAATCTTTGTGAACATCTATTAAAAACTATTTTGAAAATATTTTGTTACATGTTTTCAACCTTTGTAAAAATGTGTGGTTTGTAAAACTTCTTTTCTTTGTGTGAAATAAAATGTTTGAAAAATGATTTGCAAATGGTTTGAAAAATGGTTGCAGAAATATTTGAAAAACCTATATATACTGTTTTAAAAGCCTTTGCAAAATGATTTTCAAATGTGTGTACATGTTTGTAAAAATGTTTGTAAAAACTATTTTGGACTATAGTTTTCAAAAAAATCGTGTGAAAAAGCTTGCGGAATATTTACATCACACTAAAATCCACTATATATATATATGTACTTATAAAATTGACCACTTACCCTGTAAATTCTTAAAAGCCATTTCTTGTAAATATAAGAAGCACGGCCGTGTACATATTTTTCACCTAGTTTTCAGCCAAAAATCTTTTGTTTTCAAAAATTCCAAAAACATGTGCAAATTTTAAAATTAAAAAAAACATTTGAAAAATCTTTTTGAAAAATACAAAAAATGCATCTGCATGCATCATCATTATCTTTTCAAAAATCCATAAAAAGTTCAAAATCTTGAAAATTGCATCACAAAAATATTTTCTGCATTCTGCATCGCATTTGCATAGCATGAGCATTTTTCAGATTGAGTTTGATAGTTGAACAAGTCTAAGTAAAATCCGGAGATTGGAGCTTGATTGGACCTTAAAATCTACCTAATAACAGGAACTTTATAGGAACTGGGTTTGAGGTACTTCAGGTCTAGTTGACTTAATTCTTTGAGGATCACGGGACTTGGTTCAATGGATTCTTGACTGCCTAAGTAGAGTATTTCAGAGCACACGCACGACTCTTGTTGATAATGACCTAACTTGGACACCTGCACCTTTCACATAGCTCTCCACAGATGAGGTAGTGAGGAGGCAGTTTCCTTTGGCTTGGGGTAGCATATGAGGGTAGTACTTCTAGGCGGAACCTCTCTTCTTCTTCTAGTGAAGGAAGTGCACCTCAACTTGGTCTAGTGGTGATGAAGGCTAAAGACAGAAGCTGTGGGTTGCAATAAAGCTTCAAAAGAGGGATAGTCTACTGGCTCAAGAAGAAAATTCTTGTATATATGCTGCACCATGTAGATATGTTGTACAGATGCAATTGAAAAAAAAAGAAAAAAAAAGAAAAAGAAAAAAAAGAAAAAAAAGAACTCCAAAAAATGGTGGGTCGGATTGAAAATTTAATAACCCCACCGGAGTGTATATAGTCCAATAAAGCAAAAGCTTATGGTATCCATGTTACATCTCATGAAGCTTGCAGCGGGAGACTTAGCTACACTGGTTGAGCTCCCAAAAATTCTATACCTCTTATTCCCCCTCTTTTTGAGCCGGTTGCACTTGAACTTAGAAGGGAATACCCCGCTTCTCGAGGAAAGAGTTGCTAGACCAAGGTATTAGAGTTACCAGGTTGGGGGAGGTTGTTTCTTTGTTACTTCTGAGGTGGGGAGCTACATATCACTCACACTGTACGAGTCAGATTCATAGTCGTAAGAGTTTGCGTATGAGTTGAAGTATTTCTGACCTGGCTATTGAGGAGACTTGGACAGAGTTTTGGGATTCTCAAGGACTGTTGGATTTCAAATTTGGTTCTCATTAAGGTTCCGACCGCACTAAAATTCCAAAGGTCCGACTTAAGCTCCAAACTTTGATTTTGTGAAGACAAGTTTGACAATCAAATAAAATCCAAGTTCTTCTTTTTCTTTTCTTTCTTTTTCTTTTTGCACTTATTGCATAAGTGTTTGCTAGGGACTAGCAAAGGTAAAGTATAGGGGGATGATGAAGCTACGTTTCATCATCTTTATTCTATCATTTTGGCCTTAAAAACCCTAGTAAATGCGTGTAAATAGATTTAATTTTTGCATTTTAGCATTTATGTATATGTGTGTAAAATGGTATAAAATGCGGTTTTTAGTGCCAAAATTATAGAATAAAGAAAAGAAAAGAAAAAGAATAAAATATTGTAAATATTTTATGACCCGAAACCCCGAGACCTAGGCATCTTGATGAATAGGTCGACAAGGAATAAAGTAGGGGGAGATAAGGGCCAAATACCTATAATTATTAATTCATTCTTTATTCATTTTGGGACCTATTTTTGTTTCCACTTTTTATACATCAAATAAAGAAACTTCGTACATGAAAGTTGTAGATAATTTTATAAAGAAAAATACAAAATTGATTTCACAGAAAAATAATGCATAGATAAAAAGTTATGGTCTGAATAAAAATCCAGAATCCCAACTTCCCAGACCCGTATCTCACAAATAAAAACTTCAAATGCAGCATACTCACCTTTAATTGTATATAGAATAAAATAATCTATCCAATGGTGGTGGTTTCGCATTTGGCGGAGCTACGGTTTGAAAGTTGAGTTTTGGACCCCTATTGTATACTTGTACTGAATAAATATTCAATTTATTCTTTGTTCATTATTTGTTCATTTTTATATTTTTATAATGTCATAAATATTACTTATAATAATTATGAACATTAAAATTGGAATAAAAACATACCTCGGTCAACTGTCTGACCTACTCTTCCAGGGTTGTCAGATGCACGTTTCGCCCATCGTCTCGCCATTTTCTAGGCCCGCTCTTGCACCAAATCATGTCGACTCCTTCAGACTTTTTGCTCCTCGATTAGTGGTGAATCACGCCCAAGTGATTCCTTGGGTTGAGGACCACCAATCGAGGCGTTCTCGCCCTCGTCTTCCACGCCCGTCGTCAACCATACAAAATGAGCCCCCCGACTTCGATTCAAAATTAATCCTTCTTCTGCCACTTTCTTTCGCAAACCCCTACTTCTTCGTGCTCCTCGTGACAGGGGGAGTTGAATCGACCCGGGGTTCGTGAGGATTGGTGTAGAATCGAAGAGATTCGACCCTCGCCGGAGCTCCGCCGTGCTTCATCGCCCGTCGTCTCTGGTGAGTTTCTTCCTCCTTTCTTTCCATTTCCTGGTAGCCTTAGCCTAGCATAGCTTAGATCTATAGCAGTTTTGAGTTTCGTTTAATCGATCGCCGTGAAATCTCAATCGAAGCCACGGCGGAGCTGAGCTCCGCCCGTTGTCTCCGACCACTCCGGTGATCCTCCGCCGTCCTAAACACCTCCATCCTTCTCCTCTCCACTCCGTCATCACGCCTCACCCTTCCAGATCCCTCGATCTCGCTCAGATCGAGCCCTTGAGCTCCCCTCTCCGCCGCTCGCCGGAGCTCTTCGCCCGCACCACCTTACGCCTCATCTGAACCATCGGACCCCACCATTTTGTTCGCCTGGATTTTGTGTGCCTAACCTTGCAGGTCTGAGCCCAAGAGAAGGCTCAATCGACCTTCGACGGCCCCAGGACCAGCCGTCCAGGTCACCTCCGCCGTCCGAGCACCTCCGACCGCCTCCGCCTTGCCGGAGACCATCAGCTGACGCGGGAGGGCCCCAGGATCATCTTGCCTATGATCCTAGGGCCGGAGCGGCCGTGTGTCGGCCGCAATCGCCGCTCGAAGTTCGCCGGGGAGAAGTTCTTCATGAACCCCTCCCGGCCGTTGGGTTGACCGCCTGCTCCAGACGCGACGCCAGCCGTCCGATCGCCCTTGCCTCTTCGCCGTTGGACTGAGCCTCAAAGGTCTAATCGCAACCGTCCGCAACGAAGGGGTATCCGCCGTCGGATGCCCGCCACGTGTCCAAGTGGGTCGCCATCGGCCGAACGATCGAACCTCGTGGGTATTTTGCATTCTTAACCCGCTACTTTTTGTTTTTAACGTTTAGTCCAGTAACCTTCATTTGTAGTTTAAAAAGTTTTGTAGTAATTGCACGTAGACCCTCACAGTTTCACTATTTGCACTTTAGTCCGCGCCACGTCACCTCACGTGACTTGGGCGCGTGACCTTTGGGTATTTTGCATGCTAGCCCAGAACTTTTGGTTATTTGCAATTTCGTCCCTCTGCGTAGGAAATATAATATGTTTTTGGAAATATTGCATGTCTGCCCAGCCGGTTTTTATTAATTGCAGTTATGCCCCTCTGAATGTTGTTTCACGTGACCTGTGCGTGGCTTTTTGGTGAAATTTGCAGCTGAGCCCTTAGATGTTTTTATAATTACATTTATACCCCTTCCAGGCTTAGGAATTTTGTGTGTTTCACTTATTTATTTCACACCTCTTTTAATTGCGAAAAATTCTAAAAAAAATTAGGTTTGAGCTCCTGTGTGCTTCTATTTTCACGCTATATTTTTAGTTTTTAATTTTATTATATTTTTCCATTTATTAAAAATCAAAAACATGTTGTTTCAGCACTGTCTAGCTTAGAAAACACAAAAAAATATTAAAAAGTCTCTAAAAATTCCAAAAAAATTCCATAGTGTCTATCTTACTATATTTTAGTTCCAAACCAAAATTCACTAAAAATCTCAAAAGAAAAACCTTAAAAATTTAAAAAGACTCTAAAACTTCAAAAAAATATATGAAATCAAAGAAAACTCTAAAAAATACAAACTCAGTTCCTGTTTGCCCTTTATTTTGCTCTCTTTATTTGAAAAATAGTGTGAAAAATTTTGATTGCTGTTTGCTATTTTTAAACTTCATTTTGTTTACAGCCAGCCCTTTTTCCACTGTTTTATATTATTTAAATATTTAAAAATACCAAAAACACCTAGAAAAATCCCCAAAAATCACAAAAACAGTAAAAAGTCCTAAAAATATTAAAAACATTTAATTTCTGATTTTTTTGGATTTTTTATGCATTTTTATAAATAGTTGACCTTGCCTTTTATTCCTTTGTCTTTACTTTCCAATATTGAAAAAGAAATAAAAAAAATATATAAAATATAAAATTATAAAAATCAGAAAATTAAAAATCAAAATACAAAATTAAAAATTAAAAATTGAATAAAAAAAATTTAAAAATTAAAAACCCACCAAAATTCTAGATTGGCTAAGTTGCTTATTAGACCTAGGTTTGGATTTTTATCTATGCTCTACACCTTTGCTTCTTGAGTTCGACCCCTACTTGCTTGCCATTGTACATCTTTAGTAGGGTATAATAAATTTTAATCCTTGCTGTTCATTCTCTGATTGATTGTGTGGGTTAATTGTTGGAGATCGAGGAAGCTTGAGTAGTCGCATCAGCGACAGTGAGTCTGATTTGTCAGACCACTATTTAGCGGCTCTCGCAATCTCGCTTTTCACCCGACTACAATGAACTTAACATTTAATTTGATCATTAATTTGATTGAATTAACAAGGGTAGACTAGGGAACGTCAGAATGGTGTCGTTGCCGAGGAGGCACGGCTCAGGTTAATTTTTAGAAAATCTTGGGTGTTGATTTTGCATCCCTGGGTAGTCTGACCCCCGATTTTTCTTGTGAATATTTCTCTGGTATTTATTTTTGTCTATTTTGTGTCGTCCTTTATCTGACCTCTGGTTATTTTTGTGCGAGGAAAATGTGGAGTCGAAGGTGCGTCGCCAGGCGAACCGAAGAATTGCATGTAACTTGAGGGATTTTTTGTAATTTTCCATTATTTTCACTATTTTGCATCTTTCCAGCGGTTCCCGTTTAGGTTCTCGTGTGTGTAAATATAGTGAAACATATCCCCGTGTGCTGTGTGGATTGCCTTTACATAGAAAAGGCTTGCACTTGCGGCTCTTAGATCCACTCTAGGACTTTCTTGTGCTCGAAAATTATATGAACACACTTTGCACTTAAAAGATACACTTAGACCGCAGATCTAGTAAAATTCAACATGTGCTTCACTCGCTAATAGAACTACCTGTCTAGGAGCAGCTTTTTTCGCTTGAATTGCATGTAGTGTAAAGTTTTCAATTCTATTTTGCATCCCGCATAAAAAGCAAAGTAATCACTGTAAGTCTTTTCTACTCGGCATTTCATCATTGTTTTATCTTGCATCAACTTTTCTCGACTCCTTTCCCCTTGTTTTTTCAAACTTAGGATAAAAGGAAATTGGGACTAGAAGATAGGCGTGCTTTGTGGATTGGACTAATCAAGTGATCACCTAAACTTAAAATTAGGACTGCTAAACTCAGTTGACCAAAAAAATCAATAAAATCAAAAATTTTGCTTGCAGGAGATTAACCCCGACCTTGTTTTCAGGCTGAGTGAGGGTACTTGAGTGTGTGTGCACACCCTAAGACAGAGCCCAATTCCTCGCCTTCCATATTACGTACCAACTGTTCCTAGAAAATATCACGGGTTGAATTTTCTCAGGTTCACTGACTAGCACCAAGTAACCTCCGCCTGTTCGCAGGTAGATAGGGGTGAACCAGCGGCGCTTCGCGACAAGTTGCTAGTAACCCCTTGGGACGAAGTTCCAGCCTTGTCAGCATCCACCTTCTTGTAGGTAGATAGGGGCAGGTCTTTGAACCCATCAACATGGGATAGGAGCGAAGAAAGGAAGGACGCATGTATCTTAGACGACATGTTAAACTGGGAAGACGCATCCGGCTTTGAGCCGACTTCCCTATAAGTCACATAACCATTGTTATTTGCTTGAAAATCACACTTAAAATCAACCAGATTAATCGGACTCGGTTTCGGGTCCTTCACCGTATGAGTGTGAAAATCAGGGTTTCGATTCACTTGCTTGTTTTAGGTAGGAGTAGAATCCTATCTTATACTCCCAATTCTCCTTCTTGCTATCTAAGATGATTGACTGGGGGGATATCTATTCCCAATTAGTCAACCTCTCTTTGAGCCTCTCACAAAGTTTATCTTCATCGGACCAAGTGCAACTTGGGCCAACTCGAGCTCATGACCCTCTTGAGTTCGAGATCCATCACTTCCAGGGTGGTTACCCTTCAACCAACCCTTTTCTCTCCTCTTATCTCACCGAGGAAGACCATCGCCTCGGTGAGAATGTCTTCATTGATATGCCTTCTAACTTAGATAATTTTCCATTCCCAGGGATAGAGGACAAAATGCCACCTAAGAGACCCCCACATGAAGAGGAAGAAAGAGATGACCCGATACAACAAATCGTTGCTTGCCTCGCCACAACCGAACAACGGAATGCAGATTTGGTGGCAAGGATGGGACAAGTCATTGTGGAAGGAGGAACTGACTGACCCATGGTAGATGCTTACAATCCAATAGAAAATGAGATGCATAGTTGGCTGGTACCCGTGGTTCCCCCAGAAGCATTTGAGCTGAAGCCACACTTTCTAAGCTTGCTGCCAAAGTTCACTGGAAATGCCAACGAAGAACCATATGCCTTCCTTAGAGACTTCGAGCTAGTTTGCAACAACCTTAGTCACCTTAGGGTTGGACAAGACTACATCAGGCTGAAGGCCACCCCGTTTGCCTTAGGAGATAAGGCCTCTCATTGGTTGAAAAATCTCGGAGTGAGATGTACGACCTGGATACAGTTCAAGGATTTATCCTTGAAGAAGTTCTACCCACTCAGTAGGACTAATCAGATGAGAACTAAGATCGTGAGATTTTCCCAGGGACCCAATGAACCATTCCATGAAGCCTGGGATAGATTTAATGACTTAATTCAGAAATGCCCTTGCCATGGAATTTCAAAGGCGATCTTAGTCCATACCTTGTTCTATGCCATGACCCCGGAGATGCAAGGGTTAGTAAGTACCTCCTTTGGAGGAAGCTACCTGAAAAAAATGAAGATGCTGTATGGAATATCTTGGAGCAGACGACGGGAACATGAAGGCCTCAAACCACCAGGGCCTATCAGTTGTCTCCCTCGATCCTATCCAACGAGACAACTAGGAGGACTGTAGCGGATCTGACAGAGGACCTCATCCCCAGCATGGGGATGATAGCTGACAAGTTAACCATGGTCGAGCAGATTCACAAGAGGGTCACTGACCTTGAGGCACTCTCGCGATTGTCGAAACAAGTGGAGGAACTAACTGAGAGGGTAGCCAAGATACGGCTACCTTCCCCTTCAGCACCACATGTATTTGTACACCAAGTTCATCTTGTACAGGAACAGGCACTGTGGCCTCAGAGAAGCTGGGTAGAGGAGCAACAGTATACTCAGCAAGAGCAACATGCACCCCCACAAGTAGAGACATGATACGAGGAGCCTCCGCAGGTGTTTGAGATCAACGGGCTGTGGTACATCCATGACCCCGTCGGTAGACAATCGGGGATAGGGAACGGTCAGCCACATCGACCTTCCCTAGTTTATCAGGAAAATAGCTCCATCCCCGCACCGCGCTTCATATAGTCCCGACCCGGACAAGGGTACCAATCTCAGCAGCGTCAGCAGCAGTGCACGTTCCACTCAGGCCAGCAGGGCCCTCCACCATCGTCCCATTAACAGCAGTACCGGCATGGCCAATAGGCCCAATACAGGAACTCATCCTCGAGTCAGCACCAATAATCCTAGCCCACCAATGAATTGGAGTCCCTCACCTTGGCGATCCAGACCCTGACTGATAGGGTCCAACAGATTCAGAATGACTACTTGAGAACCGATTTGAATCATGTCTCCTGTACCCAGGACCAGCAGATGGAGCCAAAGAAGCCAATTCTTGCCCAGGTTCAGCCCAAACCAAATAGCTTGAATCAAGGCCAGAACTAACCACGGGATCAGGTATACTATTCAGATAACTCTTTATCTGAACATGATGATAATGTCAATCGTATGTCCCTTAGGAGCGGAAGGACCGTGATCGTACCTGTCAGGCACGGGAACCGGAGGAAGATACTGTCAAGTTTCTACTTGAGGAGAACTTGGAGGTAGAGGATAAGCACCACCACCACCACTGGCAGAAGAAGAGGACTTCCAAGTCCTCGAAGAAGAAGGAGAACCACACTAGCAGTGAGTCCGACAAGACCGATGAAGAGCCCACACCTCCATCTGAGGAGGATGTCCCAGCAGTCGCGGAAGACACATCATCGATTTTGTAGCAGAAATTTCTTTTTAGTCAGAGTAAGAGTCAGCCTAAGTTTCAGAGTCATGACAAATCTCAATTCCTAATTTCAATGAAAATCTTTCGGTTTCAGAATCTGACTTAGCATCAATAATCCCTTTCCCCCCGTCTCTTAAGGGTAGAAAGAAGAAAACTCTAAAAATACAAAAAGATGACTCTGAGATGGCAGAGTTTTGCAATAAATAAATCAAGGTCACAATTCATTTTGACAAGTATGTGGAGATGACACCTGCATTCTAGAAGTACCTTAAGGTGAGATGCACACCTACTAGGGTCAGCAGCAAGACCAAAAGCTGTGTTGAGAAACACGTTCTGCCAGTAGCCACTACTTATGCAATAAAGATGAAGGATATTGAGTATCCTTAAGGCGCATCACGGAAGCGTGTTGATCGCATCGTATGCAATCGGGGCAACTAGTCGCACTAGTCGCTAGATGCAGCGGAAATTAAAAATTTTTAACTTTAAAGATGAAACTACATGATCACGAGAACACTTCTCGGATCGTTTCATCAAACCACAAAGTATAAGGAATACCTCTTGAAGCGTGGTTGTGATCGCGAGATCCCAAAGTAGAGATCCTCCTATCTTAAGTCCGACCCACGAAGAATGCGCTTGCAGGCACGATGATGAGTCGCGTCGTTCCCGCAATCCTTTGACGAAGATCCAAGCGTCGAGGCGCAGCAAAATTGATCTCCTTCCTAATACACAAAGTGGAAGGCCACTTGAATATTAGGGAGACCCCACGAGAATGAGAGAGAGAGAGAGTAGAGTTCTTCAACTCAAGAATGTTGTCCCTTGGAAAGGCTACCCTAGCCCTCCTTTTATACTAGTTTAGGATCCAATGGATCTCAATCCATGGGACACATGGATCCAAGGGCTATGATTGGTCCATGCTAAATCAATGGCTATGATTGTTGTTGGTTAAAACCAACAACATTAATTTAAATTAAAAAATGTTGCAGCATTATCAACATAATTTAATTTAACATTAACTAATTAAGAGATAATGTGATAAATAAAATGGAGTCAACCAACCTCCCTAAAATTGGGGGGCGTCACCCATGAACAATTCATGGGTGACGCCACCTATGAATGGTGGTCAATTTTGGCTCCTTTTTATTTATCTTATTATTCCTTAATTAATTTTGTATTCACAAAAATATTCACCAAATTAATTCCCAATTAATTTGTGAATATTTCAATCATGCCATTGAATATTATGTGAATCATATTTACAACCCAAACTAGTTAGTAAATTGCATTTCCAATTAATTAATAAATGTGAATCTAATCCACATTATTAATCAACAAATGCTATTCACATAAATTCTCTCTCTTATACATGTATATTATAAATCATATTTATAATACACATATATCATGGATAGTGTTATCCACATTCTCTGAATCCATCCCATTTAATTATCTTAGATAATCATTTTCACAATATGAATTATATTCATATTAAGCTTGATAATTAAATCTCATTTAATCATCAAGTCCTTGCTTGGATATTTCATCAAAAGAATTATTCTTGAACCCTTTCATGAATAATGTGCTTTCTCCGCAGATACTTGGAGATAAGGACAGGGCGATTGTATTGTTCCACGTATAGTGACTTGGATATTGAGATATTATCTCAAATCCAGATCGAACGAACCACCCACAGATGCTTGATTAAATCAAGACCGCAAATCTAATCTTCATTGAATCTGAATCTTATTCAGACCAATGTCCAACACTTGGACTAAGATCATATTGCTTCTCTACTGGAAGGAGTCACTAAAATCCATACCTGTTTCATCACTCCCTCGGAATGGAAGCGTCATGGATATACAATCGTTTATGATCACATCACCCTCAGGTATTCCCAATACCTATACATCCTGCATACTGGAAGACCCATGGTCAACCCGAAGATCAAGATCAATTTTACATTGTCTTCTTCAGGGTTTGATCAGTAAGTTTCTCATTTGATCATTGGGATTTGGTATCGATCATATACTTTCCAAAAACATATATCATACCTAGGTCTTGATCATATACTTTCCAAAAGTATATATAAAACCTACAAATTCAGTCAAGCTTCCAAAGCGAGACAACCGTGCACGGAATTTGATTCCTCCCAATATCTCATGAGTGAGCTCATGTCTTCCGGTTCAGTAGTGAACCTGTATGATCCCTTTGAGAGATCGTATTACTCATATGCCCTTATATGCACACCAGCGCGCCGGTGTATAGACCTTGGTTAGGTCATCAACCTATTGGTCTGCCAAATGTACATACTCAGACATATAGCAATACATCTGTCTCTGGTCAGAGGATGCGTGCCTATGCTGTGAAAAGCATTCAACATAGGACTTAGGTTATCTCGATCTCGTTAAGTCAACTCTTTGACCTAACTAATCTGACACCTCCGAATCTCTATTCCTATGCAGAGGACCTACATCAAGAGGTCGGTCAGATATCAGCCTATGTGAGAAAGGATTGCCATCTCCTACTCAGGCTGGAGATCACATCTTAACAATCATTTGACGGTGCTTGATGAGTCCTCAATCTAACTCTTTAGATATTCATCCAAGCACCAGCCTCTATGATTCAATAATTGAATCAACAGCTGTATGATCATTAAGATAGCCATGGTACATAACCCTAATTGTACAGAGGGACCTATTATGCAAATTATTTATTCTTCATTTCAGATCAGGGAATGATATTCGCAATAACATTTATTGCATAATGGCTCGCCGTGGGCTCACATGTCCAACAATCTCCCACTAGCCCAAAGAGCCATTAACGGGCTAATCATTTAATCCACACTCATGTGACAATCATATGCTATTTAGAAAAATAGCTAGGTAAGCTGATCAGTCACTCTGTTCCCAAAAGACTGTGCCAAGTCCTTTTACGGCACTTGCATATCCCTAGGTAACAGTGCTCGCATCCAATGCGAATGTTGCATCTAATGCAACCTATACTCAATCTTGACAAAGCAATTATAGTGTCCTTGACACTATTGCTCAATAACTATTATAACCAGTATTTCCATAATCCTTATTAGAATACCCTTATTCCGGGAGATCACTATCTCTCAAGGTATCCACAGTTAAGACCTTTTAGATCTCTATCTATAAAGTCTTAAGCTCTAAAAGATAAGACTCAGAGATCACCATCTCTAAAGCCTTGTCATCTTTGAAGATATCGTTATTTCTGCAATCAAGTGTTCTTTCTCCATAGTAGGATTAGTAACAGTTTACTACTCCCACTGCATGGCAGATATCTGGCTTTTGTATACATCTAGCATACACTAAGCTTCTCGTAACCGATGCACAAGTGCAAGCAGTTCTAGCATTCACTTCCTCAACTCTTTGAGGTGCTATTCCTTTATATAGGTCAGTACCAAATCTCAAGGAAGGAAGCCTTTCTTGGAATTTCCAGGAATGGAATATGTCCAAGGTGTACTACAAATGTGACAGTCCCAATACCCTCTTTTCTTTGCTTCTGAACTCCTTCAGAACTAAGATCTAAGAGGTATTCTTGAGATCATATCTCAAGGTATGGAATAGCCAGTCTATAAAACACTCATTATCATCCTTATATCATTCCAAATGATTAGGATATTATCTACATTTAGCACGATGAACACAATGGCACTCCCACTAAGCTTCACATGGTTCATCAAGATTCTATTTGAAATCATAACACTTATGATTTCATCAAAATGTTCCAACTACAAGAAGCTTATTTTGAGTCCATAGATGGATTTCGTTAGCTTTCACACATTGCTTTCATGAAGCCCTGGGGTTACTTCATGTGAATATCCTCAGAGAGGTATTCTTTATAGGAATGCAATCTTGAATTACATCTTGAAGATGCAATAGTCAAGTTGTGTAGCTAAGGTTAGCAATATTCTGATGATTTTAAGCATGGCCACTGAAGAGCAAGTCTCATTGCAAGCAATGTCTTCTCTTCCGATGTGTAGCTTATGACTACGAACCGAGCTTTGAAGGTCTCTACCTTCTCATCAGGTTCCCTCTTCTCTTGAAGATCCATTTACACCTTAACGGGTCTTAACCCTTATAGGTGGATCTTCGAGGGTCCATATACAACATTTGTATATGAGGTCTACTTTAGACTTTATTGCTAATATCCATCTTTCCATGTCATGATCTTCATCACATGAAGGTCCGATCATTGTCAGATTTAACTTACACATGGAATACATCCTCAAATTCATTTGAAGAGGTATTAGTGCTCCATCTTTAATTATCCTTCTAGTTTCCGATCTCAGGAGCCTCATTACCATCTCAAGATTAAATGAGTTCCTACACTTCATTTTTCATCTTGATTCTCAAGAGAGTCATCCTCTAGGAATCACATTCTTAGAGATGAGATCTTTTAAGAATCTCAAGGTCATAAAGTAGGTATCCAATACCATCCTTTATTTTTCTAATGAAGTAGCACTCTCAAGTGCTAGATTCCAGCTTACATGCATGGAACCTCATTAAGGATATATATTGTAGTCTCTACTACACATATATACCAGGAAACTAAGAGGAAATTATGCTAAAAAAAATATCATTGACCAAATCATGTCGCACATGATCCAATTGTATCTCCCTACAACTCCATTGAGTTTAGGTGTATTAGGAGGATTGAGATAGAAATGATATTCATATCTCCATAAGGTATTCCTTGAATTTTTATCTAATAGGTACTTTCTACCTTGGTTAGATCAAATTCATTTAATCTTCCTTCAAACTTTGGTTGTAAACCAAAATTGTGAAATCTTTGAACATTTCAAAGGTTTCTCAGGTGAAGAGAAGAAATCTCATATCATACATGATCATCAATAGATATCACATATCCATAATGTTCAGTATGATATAGATGATTCACATACATCAATATGTATGAGATCCCGAATACCATGACATCTTACACCTTTCCTAAGAGAAGGGTGTATTGGACATTCTATGAATACAATATTCACAAGTATGTAAGATTTGAAATTTTTTAGACATTCTAAAGTTTCATCTCTTACTAGCTATTGATCATATCAATAGACATATGTCCAGTACTTGATGCCAGATCATTGTCAAATGATCTTCATCCTCCTATTGATCTTATAAGGTTTGATTCTTAGTATTAGAAATCTTAATGAACCATTCATTAATTTTCTAATTTTGTGGAGTCCACTAGATGCTAGATTACTATCTGAAATATTTCCATCATAACTCTTTATGATAGTTCTATCTCAGAATTCATGTTTATTTCCAACATTTAGAAACAAATAATGAGGGTATTCTAACATCTAGGTCATAGAGACATTCTCTAAGACTAAGGGCTCTCCCACTGAGAATATGAAGTCAATCTATCCAATAGAGATTGCTGCAACAATTACAGTAATATCCATGTAGATGACTACTAAACCTTAAGATCAAATTTCTAATCTTCTAATATATATATATATATATATATATATATATATATGCAACCAATTGCAAATGTCATTAGAAGATTGGGATACAATTGTCAGACTTTATCTTATGAAATAAGAAAGTCAGAGTCAATGATTATATGTAGATTATTCTGATGCTCTATCTGAGTCCTTCACTAAGGATTTTAGACAGACTTGATAGTCATACTATCAACACATCAACATATTGCAGTATTGGCATTCATCCAACTATTTGGATGTCATATGGAAGTTACAGAAGTAGGTCAACTCTTTGACTTTCCTTCTTACTCGGGTCCGACCCATGCTTCCACTGTGCTATCTTAATCTATAAACAACCATTGTTCAAGACAAAGAATCTCTTATGTTGAATTCTAAGGATTTCAATACAAGAGCATTTCAACATTTATACATGCTTCATTAAATTCATTCAAAATGATTAATATGATGCTTCACGAATGACTGGAGTATAGACAGTAGAATGATGACACTCATCATATCTTCATACATCTTAACTCTTAGACTTAGGTTCAGGTAGGTATTCAAACATTTTGAATACATCATCTCTTTCGAGCCACCATTCTGCATAATATAGAGAACCATGCCATTCATGATTAAATGTCTAGAGCACATATGTATGCCAAAATATCTTCTTTTATTTATAAGGATTATTCGACAATTACGATCACCATCGACATGTCACTTCCAAAGTACACTCGATGAAGGATCAAGACTACAGAGACATACAAACCCTAAGGCGATGTCTTATTGTCTTATTTAATTACCCTTCCTCATTATGTTGAGGGAACTTGCACACTGCAACCACATACATTATGTGTCCAATTGCAAGTACAATATCTGGATCATGAGTCCAATCCAAGATATTTTTACTGGTTATTATTGAGTATAATATTGAGTGGGTTTATTGAAGGATTATCTGAAATAAGAAATTTGCATAAGTGTATATATATATTATATACATATTTTACTTTGATTTAGGAATTTTTATATCAAAGTTGTCTTGCCTTGTCAACACTGAAAGTTCATTCCCTTAATCACTTTCAATGTAAGAGATATTCTTACCATTATATCTTTAGCAAGATCTGGGATCTCCTTTCCTATCTTTGTTGCATCCCAATAATATGAGAACCTACAACTCGGATAAAAAGAAGCGGGAACACATTTCGCCTTGCAAGTCCAACTTGCATCTCCCAATTCGGTCTTTAACACCCGGTCCCACCACCCCTAAGGCAATGTTGACCCGTCATTAATTGAACCAACCATCAACAGGCTTAATACTCGCTATACGCAATCCAATATCGCCCCAATAATATGAGGACCCGATATTGGGGTCACTACGTATACGGCCTTACTCTTTCGAGAAGCAAAGAACCCGATCCAATTAAATCATATATAGGATCTGTCACTTCGGACAGGCGTCTCCTATATACAACAACTGGTGACGGAATCCTTTGCCTTGACGGGAGACCATGGATGTCACTTATGTGATCCTCCACCTCATATTCAAATTGTAATTAATTATCGTGAATCATATTCACATAATTAATTCTTCCAAGGGAAATACACATCTATTCATAATAGAGTGTCTATTGGATATAATTAATTTAATCACATTAACTTAATCATCAATCCAATCATCAATCAACAAACATGTCTTTTACTTGAATAGTAGGTATATACTCAAAGTACGTATTATTCGAATTTTAATAATTAGAAAAATACACATTGTCTGTCTTCGGTATTATACAGTCCCTACCCGCTGTCATGGCCAGTACCGACGAGAGTGGGACGGACCACATACGTTGCAACCCGCTACCCCAATGCTCTCCGACTAGGCACCACATCCGCCTCGAGAAAGGATAATACCAGATAGACCATCATGTACTTTGAGATGTTCATCGGTTTTTCAACCAAAATTATACCATATAATATAAATCAAAACATTTTTGATTATAAGGTGATTTGCTAGACAAATCCCCAATCCTATTCAAGCAAAAGGGTTTTTCATGTAAAAGTTGTCCTACAACTATTGTAGGATAAACTATAGTTTTCATGAAGGCAATGTTTGTTGATGAACCAATGATCAAGATCTAATATCTCATCATTGTGGTTTAGGCAAGTGTCATTCAATGAAATAATTATCTCTTTAAATATTTCACAAATATTTATCACTAACTATTCCAGAAAATTAACAATTAATTTTTATCATGATAATTGAATGACATATCACAAGGTTCAAGATCAAAATTGTTAATTTCCAGCAGTGACCTCCAATCACTAAAATTAACTTATCTTGATCAATTTAAATCCAAAAAATGCAAACTCAGTTTTCAAAGATTGCCCATTTGATTTATTAAAGAATTCAAGTGATAATTCACGCATTTTAAGGCGGATTAAAACCGTAATTATCTCATTAATTACGTTCAAATCCGCAGTTCCCGCAACAGTGAATATAGGCATATTCAAAAGACCATATCTTGAGCAAATGAAGTCCAAATTTAGTAAACTCAAGTCCTATGATTTCCTTGTTTAATGGGGAACAAAATCTAATTGAAAATTTCGTGTTTAAACATTTTAAACAGAGCCGAAAAATTCAATTTTACAGAGGTGCGAAAAATTGAAATGCAGTAAAATTTCGCAACCCTTCCAAGAACCAAATCATCTAAGGTCTATGGATCATATCCAAAACCTTATTCAACCTGGCTCTGATACCACTTGAAGGATATTGAGTATCCTTAAGGCGCATCACGGAAGCGTGTTGATCGCATCGTATGCAATCGGGGCAACTAGTCGCACTAGTCGCTAGACGCAGCAGAAATTAAAAATTTTTAACTTTAAAGATGAAACCACATGATCACGAGAACACTTCTCGGATCGTTTCATCAAACCACAAAGTATAAGGAATACCTCTTGAAGCGTGGTTGTGATCGCGAGATCCCAAAGTAGAGATCCTCCTATCTTAAGTCCGACCCACGGAGAATGCGCTTGCAGGCACGATGATGAGTCGCGTCCTTCCCGCAATCCTTTGACGAAGATCCAAGCGTCGAGGCGCAACAAAATTGATCTCCTTCCTAATACACAAAGTGGAAGGCCACTTGAATATTAGGGAGACCCCACGAGAATGAGAGAGAGAGAGAGTAGAGTTCTTCAACTCAAGAATGTTGTCCCTTGGAAAGGCCACCCTAACCCTCCTTTTATACTAGTTTAGGATCCAATGGATCTCAATCCATGGGACACATGGATCCAAGGGCTATGCTTGGTCCATGCTAAATCAATGGCTATGATTGTTGGTTAAAACCAACAACATTAATTTAAATTAAAAAATGTTGCAACATTATCAACATAATTTAATTTAACATTAACTAATTAAGAGATAATGTGATAAATAAAATGGAGTCAACCAACCTCCCTAAAATTGGGGGGCGTCACCCATGAACAATTCATGGGTGACGCCACCTATGAATGGTGGTCAATTTTGGCTCCTTTTTATTTATCTTATTATTCCTTAATTAATTTTGTATTCACAAAAATATTCACCAAATTAATTCCCAATTAATTTGTGAATATTTCAATCATGCCATTGAATATTATGTGAATCATATTCACAACCCAAACTAGTTAGTAAATTGCATTTCCAATTAATTAATAAATGTGAATCTAATCCACATTATTAATCAACAAATGCTATTCACATAAATTCTCTCTCTTATACATGTATATTATAAATCATATTTATAATACACATATATCATGGATAGTGTTATCCACATTCTCTGAATCCTTGATAATTAAATCCCATTTAATTATCTTAGATAATCATTTTCACAATATGAATTATATTCATATTAAGCTTGATAATTAAATCTCATTTAATCATCAAGTCCTTGCTTGGATATTTCATCAAAAGAATTATTCTTGAACCCTTTCATGAATAATGTGCTTTCTCCGCAGATACTTGGAGATAAGGATAGGGCGATTGTATTGTTCCACGTATAGTGACTTGGATATTGAGATATTATCTCAAATCCAGATCGAACGAACCTCCCACAGATGCTTGATTAAATCAAGACCGCAAATCTAATCTTCATTGAATCTGAATCTTATTCAGACCAATGTCCAACACTTGGACTAAGATCAGATTGCTTCTCTACTGGAAGGAGTCACTAAAATCCATACCTGTTTCATCACTCCCTCGGAATGGAAGCGTCATGGATATACAATCTTTTATGATCACATCACCCTCAGGTATTCCCAATACCTATACATCCTGCATACTAAAAGACCCATGGTCAACCCGAAGATCAAGATCAATTTTACACTGTCTTCTTCAGGGTTTGATCACTAAGTTTCTTATTTGATCATTGGGATTCAGTATCGATCATATACTTTCCAAAAGTATATATCATACCTAGGTCTTGATCATATACTTTCCAAAAGTATATATCAAACCTACAAATTCAGTCAAGCTTCCAAAGCGAGACAACCGTGCACGGAATTTGATTCCTCCCAATATCTCATGAGTGAGCTCATGTCTTCCGGTTCAGTAGTGAACCTGTATGATCCCTTTGAGAGATCGTATTACTCATATGCCCTTATATGCACACCAGCGTGCCGGTGTATAGACCTTGGTTAGGTCATCAACCTATTGGTCTGCCAAATGTACATACTCAGACATATAGCAATACATCTGTCTCCGGTCAGAGGATGCGTGCCTATGCTGTGACAGCATTCAACATAGGACTTAGGATATCTCGATCTCGTTAAGTCAACTCTTTGACCTAACTAATCTGACACCTCCGAATCTCTATTCCTATGCAGAGGACCTACATCAAGAGGTCGGTCAGATATCAGCCTATGTGAGAAAGGATTGCCATCTCCTACTCAGGATGGAGATCACATCTTAACAATCATTTGACGGTGCTTGATGAGTCCTCAATCTAACTCTTTAGATATTCATCCAAGCACCAGCCTCTATGATTCAATAATTGAATCAACAGCTGTATGATCATTAAGATAGCCATGGTACATAACCCTAATTGTATAGAGGGACCTATTATGCAAATTATTTATTCTTCATTTCAGATCAGGGAATGATATTCGCAATAACATTTATTGCATAATGGCTCGCCGTGGGCTCACATGTCCAACAAAAGAATGTCTTTCCGAGGAAACGAAGAGACATGGGTGCACATTATGTGGTGAGTCATGTCGATGACATTGCATTTGCACGCACTCTCCTAGACAATGGATCCTCAATTAACTTGATGCCTACAACCCTCTATGAGCGGCTTAATCTCAGATCTCTTAGGAAATCTATGGCTTTACTTCAGTTTGCAGATAAATCAACCAAGAGGTCTCAAGGAGAATTGAGGAACGTTGTCATCAAAGTCGAGGGTTAGGAGTACATGATGGACTTTACAATCCTTGATATGGAGACCCATCGCTATTGGAGAGACTCCCAGATCATACTAGGAAGGCCCTTCCTCAGAAAAGCTAGGGCCTTGTTTGATTACAATATTGGGAAAATCTAGTTCCGAACTCCAGGAGGAGATGAGGAACTTGAGATGAAGCAGACCAGATGGTAGACGTCGGATTCAGAATCCAGCACCGAGTACTCTTCGTCCGAAGCAGATTGTATTCATGTAGACACCTTTGAGCCATGGAGATAGAACCCAACTAGCACCGATGAGTCCCTCTCCTCTGGAGAAGATATTGTGCATGAGTCAGTTTGCGAGATCCTTAGAAATGAGTACAACACAGAATGTGTATCCCCCTACATCTTCGATGACTTAGAGGCCCAACTGGGCATGTCAGTCCTTCCCTCTTTAGGACAATCAGAAGATAAGGATGATGAGTTGGACGTGGCTTTTGCTGATTGCTTGGAAACCTTTGACGATCTGACTCCAGAGCCGAACGAGTTGGTGGCAGAAATTTCAAGGATAGATCCAGACACTACCATCACAGAGCCAGATTCGATTGAGCCAGACTTCCTTGATGATCACACCTTACCTGAGCTCAAACCTTTACCCACAACGCTTAAGTATGCCTTCCTTGCGGGACAAGATAAGAAGTATCCGGTCATCATCAGTTCACGATTGACCGAGGAGTAGGAATCTTGCTTGCTAGAGATCCTGGAGAAAAAAACGCAAGGGATAGGCTAGAGCATCTCCGATCTCCACGGGATAAATCCCGCTCAGTGTTCGCACCATATCTACTCGGAGAATGAGACGACCACCAATGAAGACCGAGAGGAGATCGTGACATCGGTACCCACGTCATGGTGCATCTGTGTGGATTACAGACGCCTGAATGCTGCGACGAAGAAGGATCATTTCCCCTACCATTCATTGATCAGATCTTAGAGAGATTAGCGAGGAAAGAATTCTTCTGCTTTTAGACGGATCCTCGGGCTACAATCAAGTAGCCATAGCTCCTGAGGACCAGGAGAAAACCGCGTTTACATGCCGCTTTGGTACCTATGCTTTCAGGCGCATGCCCTTTGGGTTATGCAATGCTCCTGGTACTTTTCAAAGGTGCATGATTGTTGTATTCACCGAAATGGTCGGCGAATTCCTGAAATTCTTCATGGATGACTTCTCGTTCCACGACGATTCCTTCGATTCCTGTCTTAGGAATCTGGACCGAGTCCTCAAGCGATGTCGTGAGGTCAATCTGGTGCTCTCCTAGGAGAAAAGTCACTTCATGGCGACATAGGACATTGTGTTGGGGCATGTCATCTCCAAGAGAGGAATGAAGGTTGACCCTGCCAAGGTGGATGTGATCAGACGACTCCATCCACCAACCAACGTAAAACAGTTGCGGTCCTTCCTCGGACTTGTTGGATTTGAAGATTTATCAATGATTTCTCTAAGATTGCCTGATTGTTAACTGAGCTTTTAGGCAAGGACATGGAGTTCATTATTGATCACAAATGTCTTGAAGCCTTTAAGCAATTATAAGGAATGATCATGGACGCCCTGATCCTACAAGCCCCAGATTGGTATCTGCCTTTTGAGATCATGACAGATGCATCAGATTTTGCTATTGGGTCTATGTTAGGACAGAGTAGGGATGGCGTCCCATTCACCATACACTACGCAAGCAAAGTGCTTGATACGACTCAGCATAACTATACAATTACAGAAAAAGAGATGCTTGTGGTATCACTTAATCAGATCCAAGATAGTTGTGTTCACAGACCATACAATGCTACAATACTTAATGGAAAAGAAGGACGTGAAGGCGCGTCTTCTTAGATGGATTCTGCTTATCCAGGAGTTTGATTTGGACATTCATGATAAACTTGAAAAGAAGAACATAGTAGCTGATCACCTCTCCCGTCTCGAGGATCTTAATGCTTCTGATGATACACCGATTTGAGGCTCCTTCCCCGACGAGTCGATTTTTGTTGTCGATTCACTCCCATGGTATGCCAATATCATGAACTATCTTGTCTCCAAGAAAGTTCTTGAATATTGGCCCAAGAGCCACATAGACCGACTGAAGTCGGATTCGAGACATTACCATTGGGAGGATCCGATCCTTTTTTTTGAAGGACCAGATTGTGTCTCGAGACGGTGTATTCCTCAGGAGGAATATCAGAGTGTCCTTACTTTATGCCACAGTCTAGAGGCAGGAGGACACCACTCCAGGAAGAGGACCACATGGAAGGTACTTCAATGTGGCTTATACTGGCCGACTCTGTTTCGCGATGCAATCACCTTTGCGAAGTCGTACTCAGTGTGCCAGAGAATGGGAGGAACCGTTGGTTCCAAGGATGAGATGTCGATGCATCTTGTCATCATCTGTGATGTCTTTGATGCTTGGGGCATCGACTTCATAGGCCCATTCCCTATCAACCACAGATTCGAATATATTCTTCTAGTGGTATATTATCTGTCAAGGTGGGTGGAGGCTATCCCAACCCGAGCCGCAGACAACAGAACTGTCTATATGTTTATCAGAGATCACATCATCTCTAGGTTCAAGATTTACAAAGTGTTGATATCAGATGGGGGTAGCCACTTCGTGAACAGAGATGTAAAGAAGCTCTTGAAGGATTACGACATCGAACACCGTATCGCTAGTCCTTACCACCCACAGACCAATGGCATGGTTGAGGAGTCGAATAGGGAGGTGAAAACCATACTGCAAAAGCTTGTCCGCCCAGATAGGAAGGACCGGTCTCAGATCTTGGATCAAGTCCTATGGGCTTATAGGACAACTTACAAGACACCGTTAGGAATCTCCCCATTCAGGATGGTATTTGGGAAGCCATGCCATTTGCCCGCAGAGTTAGTGCACAAATCGGAATGGGCAATAAAAAAGGTAAACTGGAAAACACACCTAGAGCAGAAACAGAGAGAAATGGATCTGAATGACTTGTGGAAGTCAGAAACCGAGCATACGACAACAATGTGGTGTACAAGGACAAAGTAAAGCATTGGCATGATATATATCAGACGAAAGACCTTTGTTCCTGGATAGAAGGTATGGTTGTTCAATGCAAGGCTGAAGGTTTCCAAGGCAAGCTGAAATCCAAGTGGACGGACCCATTCATTGTTCGTGCTGTGCATGATAGTGGATGTGTTGAGATCTCAGATCTCACAGATGACGCATATATATTCTTAGTCAATGGACAATTGTTGAAGCACTTCGTCGAAACCAATGAACAATTAGTCCATGTTGAGGAGATTGTATTCAGGCGCGAGATAGATTCAGCAGATACACATAGAGCTGTGCATGAGACCTTGCAGTAGTGAGCTCTCGCCATCAGCAACATCTAGAAAGATTCAGACCACAATCCTTGTATATACCCACCATTCCTGTATACTCTTCCCCTCCCTCCCGCGACTCTAATCACTTGCCCCAACTTCATATATTTCATCCACGACTATAGTTAGGATGAGCAAATCCTAAGTAGAGGGGGGAGAAGTCTTGAATCCGTGTACTATTTACTGTAGATCCTCCCGATCACATCGGTCCTCATACTACCTTCCGTCCTATACTTAAGCTAACCTGAGCCTAAGTATAGGGGGGGACCGCTGCCCATCTTGTGTATATATATATATATATATATATATATATATTCATCCACTTCCCCTCTTGACATCGTACGCCCCGTTTTTGATCTTCTTGTACACTTAGGCTACCAGAGCCTAAGTACAGAGGCAGGACGACTTCTATACATTTTTGCTCTTTTGGCTTTCCTACACTAAGTGCAAGCTATGTCTTCTTCCTTGCTTATCGTGCTTTCAGGACATAGCACAAACTAAGTATAGGGGGCGTGTATATGACATATATACTTTACCCAAAGCTTGTACTTTCACGTATTTTTGTATATACTATACAATAATTACGGGATGGGTAAAAATGGAGAAATTTTTTTAAATACATGTATACTTGTATATTATATAACACTTGTATAATTTTTATAATACTTATAAAACTCTTGTAAATTTTTATAACATAAGAGATATACCAAATTCTAAAAAAAATCAAAATCAAAGGCTTCTTATTTACTCTTGCAATCATCTCTTAAAAATAGAGAAAAAGAGTCTTGCATTTCATTCATCTACATAGCATGTCATCTGCATATTTTGTATATGCAAAGTGAAAAGCTAGTGGGTTCTGAACCAAGTTATGAGTAGATGTTTAGGGGGGACTTGATTTGACCTTAATCCACCTAATTTAAGAGGAACCTTATAGGAACTGGAGTTAAGATTTTTCAGGTCAAGTGACTTAATTCTTTGAGTCCGCAAGTCTATGTTCACATGTCATCTTGATTAGTCTAAGTAGAATATCTCGTGCACATACACGATTCTTATAGACAGTGACCTAACTTGGTCAAGAACTATGTGAAGGATATGGAAAAAATCCCCAACCACATCACGTAAGCGTGATGATAGCATAGTAAGCGATCTGGAGCGACTAGTAGCTCTAGTTGCTCGATGCAACGGAAATTAATTTTTTTTTCATATGATGAAACCACATGATCCAAGAACCATTCTCAGATCGTTTCATCTAAACCACAATTAGGTATAAGTTTTACCTCTTGAAGCGTGATTGCCATCGAATCTCTAAACGAAGAGACCTCCTATCTCAAGTCCGATCGGACGGAGGAGACACTTGCGAGCACGTTGATGAGACACGTCCTTCTCGCAATCCATGTTGACGATCCAAGCGACAAATCTCCTGATCTCGTCACACGAGATCCAACATCTTCTTCACGAGCGAGACACATCGAAGGAGATGGAGATCCACGAGTTGATGATCCGACAACATAACGACGATGACGACTCTCACAATGGCTCCATGGGGGACGACCATTATGAGAGAGAGAGAGAGGCTTGGCATGTGGAGAAAAGAGAGAGAGAGCATTCATTAATCATGTCACATGAATAGCAATGGATGCCTCTTCTTATATAGGGTTTTAGGAACCCATGGATCCTAATCCATGGACAACATATAATCAATGGATGAGATTTATTTGTGTTTCTTTCAATGGCTAATATGTTGTTGTAAAAACACAACAACAAGTGATTTAATTTAAATTAAATAATATTGATAAATCAATATAATTAATCTTAAATTAAATCACATTTGACTAGAGATAGGATAATGAGAAGACCAATTCCCATCCCTAAAAGAGAGGGGACGGCTACTCCTCTCCACATGGAGAGTTGTAGCCGTCCACTCCTCTTGGGAGGAATGGGTCAATCTCCCCAAAATATCATGAGATCTCACTATCTCATGATATCTCCTATAACTCTTGTCGACAATATTTTTATCATAAAATAATTCCAAATTATCTTATGGAAAATATTAATCATGCCATTGAAATTATGTGAATCTTATTCATAATGCAAAATAAAATGTAAATTATATTTAAATTAATCATCAAATGTGAATCCAATTCACATTAATAATTAATTAACAAATATAAATTATGATATGCTCTCTCTAATATATTATAAATCACATTTATAATACATATATGATTAATATGGATAGTGCTGTCCATATTATTCATATCCATGATAATTAAATTGTATTTAATCATCTTGGATCTTTATTCTCATGTGCCAAAATAATATGGATCTCATTCACATTATTCACATCTTTGATAATTAAATCATATTTAATTATTTCAGATAACTCTCCCTATAATATGAATCAAATTCATATTATCCATGATAATTGAATCATATTTAATTATCAATTTTCTCGATGCTCGGATATATATATCAACAATGAAATTATCCATGATCTCTTTCAAGGATAATGCGCTTTCTCCGCGGATACTTGGAGATATGAACATGGCGATTGTATTCTTCCACGTATAGCGACTTGGATATTGAGATCACATCACAAATCCAGATCTTGCGGACCTCTCATAGATGCTTGATTAAATCAATACTGCAAATCTAATCTTATCATTGTATCTGAATCACATTCAAATTAATGTCCAACAATTGGACCAAGATCAGATCACTTCTCTACTGAGAGGAGTCACTAAAATCCCGACCCGTTTCATCACTCCCCAGGAATGGAAGCATCATGGTTATACAATCGTTTATGATTACATTACCCTTAGGTATTCATAATACATGTACATCTGGCATACTGGAAGATCCAGAATAAATCCAAAGTATAAGATCTATTTTATACTGTCTACTTCAGGGTTTTATCAGTAAGTTTCTCATTTGATCATTGGGAGTCGGTATCGATCATATACTTTTCAAAAGCATATATCATACCTAGGTCTTGATCATATACTTTCCAAAAGTATATATCAAACCTACAAATTTAGTCAATCTTCCAAAGCGAGATGACCGTGCACGGAATTTAATTCTTCCCAATATCTTATGAGTGAGCTCATGTCTTCCGGTTCAGTAAATGAACCTGTATGATCCCTTTGAGAGATCGTATTACTCATATACCCTTGCATGCACACTAGCGTGCCGGTGTATAGACCTTGGTTAGGTCATCATCCTATTGGTCTTCCAAATATACATACTCAAACATATAGTAACACATTTGTCTCCGGTCAGAGGATGCATGCCTATATTGTGACAACATATGACATAGGACTTTGGTTATCTTGATCTTGTTAAGTCAACTATTTAACCTAACTTATCTAACACCTCCGAATCTCTATTCCTATGCAGAGGACCTGCATCAAGAGGTGGGTTAGATATCAACCCAAATGAGAAATGATTGCCATCTCCTACTCAGGCTGGAGATCATCTCTTAACAATCATTTGACGGTGCTTGATGAGTCCTCAATCTAACTCTTTAGATATTCATCCAAGCACCAGCCTCTATGATTTAACAATTGAATCAACAGTTGTATGATCATTAAGATGGCCATGGTACATAACCCTAATTTTACTAAGGGATCTATTATGCAAATTAGTTATTCTTCGTTTCAGAATAAGGAGTGAATTGCAATAACATTTATTGCATAATGGCTCGCCGTGGGCTCGCATGTCCAAGAATCTCCCACTAGCCCAAAGAGCCATTAACGGGCTAATCTTTAAACCCACACTCATGTGACAATCATGGGCTATTTAGAGAAATAGCTAGGTAAGCTGATCAGTCACTCTGTTCCCAAGAGACTATGTCAAGTCCTTTTACGGCACTTACATATCTCCTAGCAACAATGCTTACATCCAATACGAATGTTACATTTTATGCCATCAATAATCAATCTTGTTAAAGCAATTATAGTGTCCTTGACACTATTGCTCAATAATTATTCTAACCAGTATTTCCATAATCCTTATCAGAATACCCTTATTCTTGGAGATCTCTATCTGATAAAGTATCTAGAGTTAAGACCCTTATAGATCACTATCTTACAATGTCTTAAACTTCTTGAAGATAAGACTTAGAGATCGCTATCTCTAAGTCTCGTCACCTTTGAAGATTTTATTATTATTGCAATCAAGTGTTTTATCGCCATAGTAGGATCAACAACACTTTACTACTCCCACTGCATGGCAGATATCTGTCTTTTGTACACATCTAGCATACTTTGGGCTTTTCGTAACTGATGCATAAGGGAAACAGTTTTAGCATTCACTTCCTCAACTCCTTGAGGTGCTATCCCTTCAGATAGGTCAGTACCATATCTTAAGGGATGGAAGCCTTTCTTGGAATTTTCCAGAAAATGGAATATGTTCAAGGTGTACTACTAATGTGTCTGTCCCAATATCCTCTTCTCTATGCTTCTGAACACCTTCAGAATTAAGATCCAAGAGGTATCCTTAAGATCATATCTCAAGTTATGGAACAAACATATAATAAAACACTTATTATTATCCTTATATCATTTTAAATGATTAGGATATTATCTACATTTAACATGATGAACACAATGGCACTCCCACTAAGCTTCATATGGTTCATCAAGATTCTATCTAAAATCATAACATTTATAATTTCATCAAACCTTATGTTCCAGCTACAAGAAGCTTATTTGAGTCCATAGATGGATTTCTTTAGCTTGCACATCTTGCTTTCCTCAACCATGAAGCCTTGGGGCTACTTCATGTGAATATCCTCAGAGAGGAATGCAATCTTGACTTCCATCTTGAAGATGTCCAAGCCAAGTTGTGTAGCTACAATGAGCAATAATTCGGTGGGTTTAAGCATGGTTACTGAAGAGCAAGTCTCATTGCAAGCAATGTCTTCCCTTCTGGTGTGTAGCTCATGGCTGCGAACCATGTTTCGAAGGTCTCTACCTTCTCATCAGATTCCTTGTTTCTCTCGAAGATCCATTTACTCCTTAACAGGTCTTACCCTTATAGGTGGATTCTCGAGGGTCCATATACAATACTTGTACATGAAGTCTACTTTAGACTTTATTGCTAAAATCCATCTTTCCATGTCATGATCCTCCGGAGCTTCATCACATGAAGTCCGATCATTGTCAGACTTAACTGACACATGGAATACATCCTCAAACTCATTTGAAGAGGTATTAGTGTTTCACCTTTAATTGTTCTTTTGGTTTCCGATTTCAGGAGCCTCATTATCATCTCAAGATTCAATGAGTTCCTTTACTTCATTTTTTATTTTGATTCTCAAGAGTCTCAATCCTCTAAGAATAACCTTCTCAGAGATGAGATCTTTTAAGAATCTCAAGGTCATAAAGCAGGTATCCAATACCATCCTTTATTTTCCTAATGAAGTAGCACTCTCTAGTGCTTAATTCCAGCTTACTTGCATGGAATCTTATTAAGGATATATAATGTAGTCTCTACTACATACATACCTGGAAACTAAGAAGTAATTATGCTAAAATTCATCATTGATCAAATAATGTCACACATGATCCAATTGTATCTCCAGACAATTCTATTGAGTTTAGGTTCATCAGGAGGAGTGAGATAGAAATGACATTCATATCTCCATAAGTATTCTTTGAGTTTATCTAACAAGTACAAGCTACCTAGGTTAGATCAAATTCATTTCATCTTTCTTCAAACTTTGGTTCTAAACCAAAATTGTGAAATCTTTGAACACTTCAAAGGTTTCTTAGGCGAAGAGAAAAAATCTCATATCATATATAATCATCAATAGATATCACATATCCATAATGTTTACTATTATATAGATGATCCACATACATCAATATGTATGAAATCTTGAATACCTCGACATCTAACACCATTCCCAGAGAAGGGTGTATTAAACATTTTATTTGAATACAATATTCATAAGTATATAAGCTTTGAAATTTTTAGACATTTTAAAGTTTCATCTCTTACCAATCTATTGATTAAATCAACAGATAAATGTCGAAGGTTTGATGCCAGATCATTGTTAAATGATCTTCATCCTCATATTGATCTTTTAAAGGTTTAATTTCAATATTAGAAATCTTAATGAACCATTCATTAATTTTCTAATTTAGTAGAGTCCACTAGATGCCAGATTACTATTTGAAATATATCCATCATAACTTTTTATGATAGGTTTATTCCATAATTCATATTTATTTCCAACATTTAGAAATAAACTATGAGTGTATTCTTATATCTAGGTCATAGAGACATTCTCTAAGACAAAGGGCTCTCCCACTGAAAATATGAAGTCCATCTATTTAATAGAGATTGTTGCAATAATTGCATCAAAATCCATGTAGATGACTATTAAACCTGAAGATCAAATTCTCCAGTCTTCTAAAACATATGCAACACATTGCAAGTGTTGTTAGAAGATTGAGATACAATTATAAGACTTTATCTTATTCAATAAGCAAGTCAATATCAATGATTTATGTAGATTATTCTGATGCTCCATCGAGTGCTTCTCTAAGGATTCTAGACAGACTTGATAGTCATACTATCAACACACCAACTTATTACAGTATTGACAATCATCCAGCTCTTAGGATGTCATATGGAAGTCATAGAAGTACGGTCAACTCTTTGACTATCCTTCTCATCTTGGGTCTGACCCATGCTTCCACTACGCTCCCTTCATCTATACACAACCATTGCTTAAGACTAAGGATCTCTTATGTTAAATTCAAAAGAATTCAATGTAAGAGCATTTCAACATTGATACATGCTTCATTAAATTCATACAATATGAATATTATGAAGCTTCATGAATGACTAGAGTAAACAATAGAATGATGACACTATCATGTCTACATCCATCTAGACTCTTTCAGGTAGGTATTCAAACATTTTGAATACATCATCTCTTATAGATCTACCATTTTGCATGATGTTGTGAATCATGTCATTCATGATAAATGTCAAGAGCACATAGTATGCCAGAATATATTCTTAGATTTTTATAAGGATTAATTGACAATTATGATCATCATCGAAATGTCACTTCCAAAGTACATTTGATGATATTAAGACTATAGAGACATACAAACCCTAAGGTTGTAGATATATTGTCTATTTAATTGTCATTCCTCATTATTATGAGGAAACTTGCACATTGCAACCACATACATTATGTGTCCAGCTGCAAGTACAATATCTGGATCATGAGTCCAATCCATGATATTTTACTGGTTATTATTGAGTATAACATTGAGTAGGTTTAATGAAGGATTATCTGAAATAAGAAATTTGCATAAGTGTATATATTTATATATATACATATTTTACTTTGATGTAGGAGTTTTTATATCAAAGTTGTCTTGCCTTGTCAACACTGAAAGTTCATTCCCTTAATCACTTTCAATATAAGAGATATACTTACCATTATATCTCAAGCAAGATCTGGGATCTCCATCCTGATCTTTGTTACATCCCAATAATATGAGAACCTGTAACTCGGACAAAAAGGAGCGGGAACACATTCCGCCTTGCAAGTCCAACTTGCATCTCCCAATTCCGTCTTTAACACCTGGGTCCACCACCCCTAAGGTGATGTTGACACGTTATTAATTGAACCAACCGTCGACAAGCTTAATACTCGCTATACGCAATCCAATATCGCCCCAATAATATGAGGACCCGATATTGGGGTCACTACGTATACAACCTTACTCTTTCGAGAAGCGAAGAGCCCGATCCAAATGGATTGTATTCAGGAGCTGTCACTTCGGACATTTGTCTCCTATATACAATATCTGGCGACAGAACCCTTCGCCTTGACGGGAGAACATGGATGTCATTATTGTGATCCTCCATATCATCTTCAAATTCTAATTAATCATTATGAATCATATTTACGATTATTTCTTCCAAGGGAAATAACACATCTATTTATAATAGTGTCTTAATTTTAACTAGATTCCAATTAATCTAATCATATTAAATTAATGATCCAATTAATATCCAACAAACAGTGTCAGTTGTTACTTGAATTATGCGATTACCTCAAATACACATTATTTTGAATTTAATAATTAGAAATACATCATGATTTCTTATGCATTATACCAACCCTACCCGCTGTCATGGCCAGTACCGACGGGAGTGGGACAGACTGCACACGGTGCAACCTGCTATCCCAACGCTCCTTGACTAGATGCCATATCCGCCTCGAGAAAGGATAATGCAAAATAGATCACTTTGTACTTGAGATAATTATCGATTTTTCAACTGAAATTATACCATATAGTATTCGTCAAAACCATTTTGATAATATTATAAGGAGATTTGCTAAACAAATCCCCAATCCTGTTCAAGCAACAAGGTTTTGCATGTAAAAGTTGTCCTACAACTATTGTAGGATAAACTAGAGTTTTTATAAAAATAATGTTTGTTGGAAATTCATATTAACCAAATTGTGATCAAAATCAACTCTCTTATCATTTTGGTTAATGAAATGCCATTCAAGGAAATAATTATTATCTTTAAATCAACATAACTAAGTCAATTTAAATCCAATTAATGCAAACTAAATTTATTTTGTTCGCCAATTTGATTTAAAACAGAATCCAATTGATAATTATACATTTACAGACATTGAGGACCCGTAATTAACTCTTTAATTACGCCACTAATCGCCATCCCCAAAACAGTGGACATATTGTTATTAAAAAGATCATATCTTGAGTTATCGGATTCTAAATCACGTAAACTCAAATTCCATGGTTTCCTTCTTTAATGGGAAACATTATCCAAGTGATATTTTTTATATTTAAACATTTAAACAGGTTTGAAAAATTATCACAGAACAGGGCTGCGAAAATTGAAATGCTGAAATCTTCACGAACCCTATCAAGCCCAAATCTTCTTAGGTTCTTGGATCTCATCCAAAACCTTCGATAACCTGGCTCTGATACCACTTGAAGGATATGGAAAAAATCCTCAAGCGCATCACGTAAGCGTGATGATCACATCGTATGCGATCGGAAGCGACTAGTCGCACTAGTTGCTCGATGCAGCGGAAATTAAAATATTTTTCATATGATGAAACCACATGATCCAAGAACCATTCTCAGATTGTTTCATCTAAACCACAATTAGGTATAAGGTTTACCTCTTTAAGCGTGGCTGCGATCGAGTCTCTAAACGAAGAGACCTCCTGTCTCAAGTCCGATCCGACGGAGGAGACGCTTGAGAGCGTGTTGATGAGACGCCAATCCATGTTGATGATCCAAGAGATGAATCTCCTGATCTCGTCACACGAGATCCAACATCTTCTTCACGAGCGAGACGCATCAAAGGAGATGGATATCCATGAGTTGATGATCCGGTAACATAACGACAATGCTGCGTCGATGACGACTCTCACAATGGCTCCATGGTGGACAACCATTGTGTGAGAGAGAGAGAAGCTTGGCGTGTGGAGAAAAGAGAGAGAGAGAGAGCATTCATTGATCATGTCACATGAAGAGCAATGGATGCCTCTTCTTATATAGGGTTTTGGGAATCCATGGATCCCAATCCATGGGCAACACATAATCAATGGATGGGATTGATTTGTGTTTTTTTCAATGGCTAAGATGTTGTTGTAAAAATACAAAAACAAATGATTTAATTTAAATTAATTAATATTTAATATCAATATAATTAATCTTAAATTAAATCACATTTTACTAGAGACGGGATAATGAGAAGACCAATTCCCATCCCTAAAAGAGAGGGGACGACTACTCCTCTCCACATGGAGAGTTGTAGTCGTCCACTCCTCTTGGGAGGAATGGGTCAATCTCCCCAAAATATCATGAGATCTTACTATCTCATGATATCTCCTATAACTTTTGTCGATAATATTTTCACCATAACATAATTCCAAATTATCTTATGGAAAATATGAATCATGCCATTGAAATTATGTAAATCTTATTGACAACTCAAAATAAAATGTATATTATATTTTAATTAATCATCAAATGTGAATCCAATTCACATTAGTAATTAATTAACAAATATAAATTATGATATGCTTTCTCTAATATATTATAAATCACATTTATAATACATATATGATTAATATGGATAGTGCTATCCATATTATTCATATCCATGATAATTAAATCGTATTTAATCATCTTGGATCGTTATTCTCATGTGCCAAAATAATATGAATCACATTCATATTATTCACATATTTGATAATTAAATCATATTTAATTATCTCATATAACTCTCCTTATAATATGAATCAAATTTATATTATCCATGATAATTGAGTCATATTTAATTATCAATTTTCTCGATGCTCGGATACATATATCAATAATGAAATTATCCATGAACTCTTTCAACGATATTGTGCTTTCTCTGCGGATACTTGGAGATAAGGACAAGGCAATTGTATTGTTCTACGTATAGTGACTTGGATATTGAGATCACATCTTAAATCCAGATCTTGCGGACCTCTCATAGATGCTTGATGAAATCAAGACCGCAAATCTAATCTTCTCATTGTATCTGAATCACATTCTGATGAATGTCCAATGATTGGACCAAGATCAGATCACTTCTCTAATGAGAGGAGTCACAAAAATCGATACTCATTTCATCACTCCCTAGGAATGGAAGCGTCATGGTTATACAATTGTTTATGATCACATCACCCTCAGGTATTCCTAATACCAGTACATCCTGCATAGTGGAAGACCCAGAATAAACCCAAAGTATAAGATCTATTTTACACTGTCTACTTCAGGGTTTTATCAGTAAGTTTCTCATTTGATCATTGGTTGTCGGTATCGATCATATACTTTTCAATAGCATATATCATACCTAGGTCTTGATATATACTTTCCAAAAGTATATATTAAACCTACAAATTCATTCAAGCTTCCAAAGCGAGACGACCGTGCACGGAATTTGATTCTTCCCAATATCTCATGAGTGAGCTCATCTCTTCCGGTTCAATAAATAAACCTGTATGATCCCTTTGAGAGATCGTATTACTCATACGCCCTTGCATTCACAACAACGCGCCAGTGTATAGACCTTGGTTAGGTCATCAACCTATTGGTCTACCAAATGTACATATTCATACATATAGTAACACGTCTGTCTTCGGTCAGAGGATGCATGCCTATATCGTGACAGCATACGACATAGGACTTTGGTTATCTCGACCTCGTTAAGTCAATTCTTTGACCTAACTAATATAGCACCTCCAAATCTCTATTCCTATGGAGAGGACATGCATCAAGAGGTCGGTTAGATATCAGCCCAAATGAGAAAGGATTGCCATCTCCTACTCAGGCTGGAGATCATCTCTTAACAATCATTTGACGGTGCTTGATGAGTCCTCAATCTAACTCTTTAGATATTAATCCAAGCACCAACCTCTATGATTCAATAGTTGATTCAACAGTTGTATGATCATTAAGATGGCCATGGTACATAATCCTAATTGTACTAAGGGACCTATTATGCAAGATTATGGAGTGAATTGCAATAACATTTATCGCATATGGCTCGTTGTAGGCTCGCATGTCCAACACTATGCACGTAGCTCTTCAGTGATGAGGTGGTGAGGAAGTAGAATCCTTTAGCTTGGAGTACACGGGTGGAAACATTCGTCCTCCTCTAGGGAGGGTAGTGTATCTCAACCAAGTCTGGTGGTGTTGACGTCTAAAGACGGGACGTTGTGGGTTGCAATAATGCTTCAAAAGAGGGATAGTCTACTGGCTCAAGAGGAAAAACTCCTGATGTATATGCTGCACCTTGTATATAGTTCAAAAAAAAAAAGAAAAAATGGCAAGAACTCCAAAAAAATAGACATGCCAAATAGAAAATAAAATACTTGTCGGAGTATGTATATTAGCAAGAAGTCTGTAGCTGGATGACTTGGCTACACTGGTCAGGCATCCCAGGATAGGTAGCTACACTGGTTGCCGTCCATTCTTCTCTCTACCCCCTCTTCTTGAGCCGGTTGCACTTGAACTTAGAAGGGAATACCCCGCTCCTTGAGGAAAGAGTTACTGGATCGGGGAATTAGAGTTACCTTATTAGAGGAGTCTAGTTCTGAGCCATTCCTGACGTGGAGAGCTATTTTACACTTACAAAGTACAAGTAAGAACCATAGTCATCAGAAGTTTGTATTTGAGGATTTGTTCTGACCTGACTATTGGGGAGTCTTGAATAGAAGACTTGTGGAACTTAAAGTCTGTTAGATCTTAAATTCAGATCTCAATAAGGTTCCACCACATAATTAATCCAAATGTCGAGTCAAGCTCCATTTTCACCTTTTGTTCATGACCTTGGTATGGAACCAAAAATCATTTCACTCTTGCATTTCATCTTAGTTTCTCGGGGACGAGCAAGGTTTAAGTATAGGGGGTTGATGAATCTGTGATTCGTCACTCTAAAAGTTGAAATTAGAGCTTTGTTCCCGAGTAATTAGATGCATATTTCAACTTATATTGCATAATTAGCATTCATGCATGCATAAATAATATATGCATTTTAACATTCATATTTGCATTAAATAAAAAGCCAAATTCTCTTGTAAAAATCACCTGTAAATACCATATTTGTATATATTTCATACTAACTCCAAATTTAATAAAATCAACTATGTAGTGTATATATTACTAACACTAATTAAAGAAAAACATCAAAAAATTACTAATTTGTAAAATTGATCTGAAAAACCCCAATCCAAGTTTGAAACTAGGAGCCTTAAAATGCACATATCTCTCTCATACAATGTTCGATTTAGATCTACTCACTTTTAAAGTAATAAACATTCAAAGACCTTCAAAATAAGAACAATTTCATTAAAATCGGAGATCGTATGTGAAACTTGGATTTTGGGCCCCTAATGTATATTGTACATATTGACCATTTTGCCCGTGTATTTTATCCTTTGATTTTCTTAATTATTAAAAATCCAAAAAAATAGATTAAATTGTAAATATTTATTTCGTATTTCCCCTATTTTTTATTTTGCTCCTATTAAAAAAATCACAAAAAAATGCACAATGCAAAAATACAGTATTTTATATCTATAAGGTGCCACCCAAAAATACATTTTGTACAAATGACTTCTTTTGATTTTTGTCCATTCACAAAAGTTGTAGATCTCTTCGAGACGAGCGACTTTTGTGTTGACTAATTTCTGATTTGAGTTCATTTGATATTTCTTTTCTATTTTTCTTTTATTTTTAATTATGATTTTTCTGGGAGAGACACGTGGCAGCTCCTTGAGCTGCCAGGTGCACCCATTTCTCGCATTTTTTATTCCAAAAAAAATATAAAGCAGCGCCACGTGGCCGCATTCCAGGCACCACGTGGCGCCACCTCCTCTCTCTCTTGTGACGCCCGACGCACGTGACCAAGCCAGAGCCCGGTCACGCACACTACACGTGACCACTCTCCCCTCCCCTCTTCCTGCTTCCCCCGCACACCTCACCGACTCCAGGCACCTCTGTCCACGATCACCTCCTCTGCCTTGCACGACCGACGTCCTCCACGTGGCACGACCACCGCCACTCTACGTACCTCACCCATTCCGCGCACCTCACCCATGCACTCCACCTCCTATACCATTCCTCCTTCTCACGTCGACTTTAAAAGGCCAAACACCTTCTACTAATCATCTATCCCCTATTTTTGAGCTGAGGAGAGGAGAGCTTCCAACAAAGACTCTGGTGACAGCTGAGCTCTTCAGGTTAAGCGACGACCCTACTCCTCCAGGCAAGATCCGGTGGCCCTCCATCCATCGCCGCAACCGCAAACCGCAACTGCTAGAGCTCCGGCAAGCCGTCCGTTGAGCAAAGATCAAGGACTTCTCAGGTCCTTTCACAGGCATCCGACCATCACCTTTAGGTAACTGCTTCCCCCTTGTTTCCTCCCTATTCGTCCTATCTTTTCTTTCTTCCCCCGTCATTCCTTCTTCCTCTGATCTTCTTCCTCATCCCTTTCTCTCTCACCATTTCCCCATCTTCCATTCACCAAATCTCGAAGGCATTATCACTTTCACGGATAAATCACAAGTTGCGAACATAATAATGATTTTATGGATTTTTTTGAGGAACTTTTCTCAATCGTTTAATCGAAAATTTAAGAAGAGAAAACAAATCTCCAAACTTCTCTTGTTCACAGGGGAAGTTCCCATGTTTCATCCCCCTTCTTCTCCATTGAAGCCGGTGGTCCAGCACCTCGGCTGCCCCTTCGCGACCACTGTTTACTTGCAGGAGCACTCCTTCGTTTTCTCAACACGCCAACTCTCTGCCCCGTGGATCGTCGCGCCGCCCTTGGAGCTGAGCCTCCAGGCCCATCCGTCACCAGCTCCTCCTCCAGCGGTGCCTCGCCCTCCGCCCACCGCTGCAAGACGCCCCGACCTCGCAGCGCACCCAGCTGCAGCCGTGCGCGGTGCTTCGCCGCCGCCCCGCGGCCCGAGCACTCCTCCGCCCCGAGCCTTCACCAGGCGCGATCCTTCATCCCACTTCACCGCCGGCCCCCACAGCAAACTCTGCTCCTCGAGCTACAAGGCATGAACTGTCAATCCTTCCAACCCTGACGAGAAACCCACCTGCCATAGCCGTCATCATCCATGCATGGCGAAGCTCCACTTATCGCGCTGCATCCTCTGCTGCCCACGCACGGTGCGCCTCCTCCAGATGCACACGCCCATCGCCGATCGCTGCAGCAAGAGGCATCCCACGTGACATCGACTCCATTGTTTACAACCACGCTCCACATTTCGACAACCGCCCTCCTTGGCTCGAGAAGAACCATCGCTGGCTGCCATCAACCTCCATTTTATTTCCATCTTACATGCATTGCATGTGAGATTTGTGAATATTGTGACCTAGCCCCCTGCCTTCTGAGAAAATCACGCCTAAGCCTCCTTCAAGCAGGCACGTGCTTTGCACGTGCCCTGGTGGAGAAAATTATATGAAAAGCCTCGGACCTTTCCATAATCGTGCAGAAGCCCCGCCCACTGGAGGTTACGTGGAAAGCACATGAACTACGGGAAAATTACAATATCCCCTGAAAGTCCTGGTAATTGCACTCGAGACCTTGTCAGCATATTTTTTTAATCATTTTTATTTCTGTATTACATCCATATCCTTGTGTTTGCACGTCTAGTTAGGCATTCATTTAGCCTCATTTTTAAATCCCAAAAACTGCAACTTGTAGAATATCTTATGCTTTATCTTTGTTGATTCTTGTTGAATTTTTAGGAGCAATATTCTACTTAATATAATTATTTTGGTGGAAATTAGTATATTTTGTCCACTGTTCGTTGTTAATTGCTTATTAAATTAGTTGTTTCTCCAAAAATCATCAAAAAATCACATTAGTAGAGTTGACTTATTTCTACATTATACCCAAAAATCATTTCATTTTCACGCGTTACGAGACATTAATAAATTAATTTGTATTTTTCTTAATTAATTTTTAATTATTCGAAATTAATTATTTTTGAGGTTTAACAATTTTCCTAGAACCCTATCACATAGAGTCATCTAGGATAATTTTAGTTCTTGAAAATAATTTAATTTGATATTTATTAAAATTAATTTTGCAAAAATCACCCTACTTTCATCCTTAATTCATAGTAAATTCATTTAGAGTCAAAAATTCCAAAAAATACAGTAGCTTGATTTCTTTACATTTCATATTCTGGCCAAGTCTCATAATTTTTGGACTTAATCTGATCATCTTTCAAATTTAACCATAAAATTTGGCTTGAAATTGCATTGTCTTTCTTTTAAATTGCATACAAATTTATAAAAAGACCAAAAAAAAATTCTTTTGAAAATCAGACCTCCTAATTAACTGAAAATTGACCTAAGAAGAAAGCTGCCTCCCTGAGTTCGACCTTGGATTTGTCCAAGTAAAATAAAAATCTGTCGCTTGCATTTAATTTAATATTAATTGAAGCGGTTTTTGATGAAGTTTCGATTACCCGACTGCAATGAACTTAACATTTAATTTGATCATTAATTTGATTGAATTAACAAGGTTAGACTCTAATTTTAGTGAAATCACTTTTATTTGATATGTCATTTTATAAAACAAACTTTAAAAATGAGTACGCCCAATTCAGAGTTTACATGGTCAAGTTATGAGGTTTGGAAGTTTGATTTTATGACTTTTTAATTTTAGGATTTATTAGTATTTATTTATAATTAATTTTAAGTTATATTGTAATATTTTTGCTAATTTTTAATAACATGTTAGAAGAAGGAAGACAGTTAAATGAGATTAAGAATAATTCAAAATGAAATATAGATGATTTATATACATATAGTACATATATACAACGTAGTACAAACGCCAAAACTCACACATTTTATTCTAATATTTTTTATTTTTTAGTAAATAGTATTAGTTATAAAACGAAGTTTAAAAGTGAGTTTGGTCAATTTGGAGTTTTCTATAAAAAGTTATGAACCTTGGAAGTTGGTTTTTTAGGCTTTTTAGGTTCACGATAATTAATTATTCATACTTTTAATTATTTTCTGATTTTTTTATAAATTCATATATCTTATTTTAAACAACTTTCATGAAGAAAATATTTTTATTTGAGCTGGTTTGAATGATAAATAAAATAGGCGAACATATGTAAAAGGTGAAAAATGTATAAATGTATATTTGTGATCTTGATTTTCCGACATTTTTTATAAATTAGGATCCTTATATCCCCCTAATTATTTATTTTGTCAACCAAATCAATATTGACCTGGTCTCAGGGTTTGGATCAGTATGCACATATTTCATATCTACATCATTCTTTTCTTTTCTTTTTCTTTGTTATTTTATTTTGGATAAAATAAGTGCTAAATATATAATATTAACAATTGTGGTTAGAATGTTAATTAGTGAGAATTAGTGAATATTTAAATATATTTTATGCAGGATTTTAGCCAAAATGAAAGTATAAAGGTGATGAATCATGGATTGATCGTTCCCATATAATTTACTATTGTTAGTCCCTTAACAAACACTTATTCTAAAAACAAGTAGAAGATAAAAAGAAAAAGAAAAAGGAAAATGAAAGAACTTAGAACATGATTGTTTCTTTAAACTGAATTTCAATTCACCCAAAATCGAGAACTTAGACTTGTCCTTTGGGTTAATAACTTTTCAGGACCTCATTAGAATTAGGATTTAAGTCCCAATAGCTCTCAAGTTTCATAAATCTTTGTCCAAGTTCACCTCAACAGCTGGCTTAGATCCACCCATTCATCATGCAAACTATTCAACCTCGAAGACAATTTGTACTGTGTATGAAAGGTATTAGCTCTTCCTTCTTGAAGAAGCGAAGAAACCGCCCATCCCAGTAATACCACTACAAGAATTTAGGCTTTTCTGGACCATAACCGGCAACACTTCCATATTGATCATCCCTATTGATAGGTTTTGGATATGGTCGTATGATGACCGTCTCCAACACCCACATACTGAGGGACGATCAACGGGGCACCGTCTCTTTTTTATAATGAAGAAATAGGAACGATCATTAGTGATCGTCCCCTCTGACATGACCAAGTCACTGCCGAAATTTTCCCCTCCTTAGGGGCCTTTCGGGATGGTTGTGATCGTCCCTATAAGTCTTCTGTTGGCGTCACGACAGATATGAGGCCATGGGTGGTGGACCAAGGGGGACGGTCGTTAGTGTCCATCCCCTCTGACATGACCAAGGCATTGCCAAATTTTTCCCCTCATGAGGGGCCTTTGGGGACGATAATGACCGTCCCCAAATGTCTTATGCTTGCGTCGCGATTGTTCTGGGACCATGGGTGGTGGACTAAAGGGAACGGTCGTTAGTGACCGTCCCCTGTGACATGACCAAGTCACTGGCAAAAATTTCCCGTCTTTAGGGACCTTTCGGGATGGTTGTGACCGTTCCTATATGTCTTCTGTTGGCATCGCGATCAATCTGAGGCCATGGGTGGTGGACGAAATGGGACGATCGTTAGTGACCATCCCCTCTAACATGACCAAGGTACTGCCAAATTTTCCCCTCCCAAGGGGCCTTTGGGGATGGTTATGACTGTCCCCAAATGTCTTCTGTTGACGTCGCGACCGTTCTGGGGTCATGGGTGGTGGACCAAAGGGGACGGTCATTAGTGACCGTCCCCTCTGACCTGACTAAGGCACTGCCAAAATTTCCCTTCCTGAGAGGCCTTTGGAGACGGTTATGACCGTCCCCAAATGTCTTCTGTTGGTGTCACGACCGTTCTGGGACCATGGGTGGTGGACCAAAGGGGACGGACGTTAGTGACCGTCCTCTCTGACATGACCAAGCCACTGCCAAAATTCCCCCTCATTAGGTGCCTTCGGGGAAGGTTGTGACCGTCCCTATATGTCTTCTGTTGGTATCGCGACCAATCTGAGGCCATTGGTGGTGGACCAAAGGTGACGGTTGTTAGTGACCATCTCCTCCGACATGACCAAGGCACTGCCAAATTTTCCCCTTCTGAGGGGACTTTGGGGATGGTTATGACTGTCTCCAAATGTCTTTTGTCGGTGTCGCGACCGATCTGGGTCCATGGGTAGTGGATCAAAGGGGACGATCGTTAGTGACCTTTGTATAGGGTATCTCAAATTGAAATGCTAAAAATCGAAGGAAAGGTTTCAAGTTTACCCATAGAATGGGGAGAAGGAATACAAATCAACTGAACGATGACTTTGTAAGTAATCTACTATATACATTATGTTTAAATTTCATCCATTATTATATCTTAAAATCATATCGTAAGTTTTAGTTATCTTTTTCACATTAGACAGTGGAGAATAATCGTGTGCCCAGTCGGATGGAAGTCTTTGAGAAGTCTAAGAGTTGCGATGTGGGCGGGGAAGTTCATTGGATAGATCCTGCCTATGGTCCAATTAATGTAAGATATTAATAACAATTTTACATATGTTTCAACGTTTAAATGGATTTTGAATTACTTAAATAAATTTTCAGGAGGAGATGATCAGACTCACGACCACTGACTCTTTAGACAACACTGGTACGAGTCAGACACCTCTTACTCCTGATGCGGCCTTCCTCCAAGCGATCAGTCCGGAGCATCAAGGACGAGTCCGTTGTGGTGGTCGTGGTGCCACCATACGAAATTGGTATGGAGTAGGGAGCGACTCGTCATCTTCCTCTTAGAAGACACAAAGGGAGAGTGAATTAGAGAGTCAAGTGTCTAACATGAATATCGAGATTCATGATTTGCGACAATAAATGGCAATTTTTAATGCATTCATACATGCACATCAAAGTACAACGTCGACTAGCCATCCAACACAAGTGGATAATCTAGTTGCGAGGCTAGGCGACGACGATGAAGGAGAAGAAGAAGAAGATGATGATCACTGCGACAATGACAATGCGGATGAGGACGTCACTTAGGATTACTATAGATGTTTTTTTTAGTTGATAGGATATATAGTTTATTATATTATATAATTAATTTGAACAATTACTTTGCAAAGTAGGTTACTTTGTTTAAATAGTTTGAATTGTTTATGCTAGAGTAGTTTTGTTTGAATCTCTTAGCGTAGTCGTCATTTCAAATATTTCATATAAATTTGAATGTGGAATGGATGCTATTTTCTGGGTTGATCTTAATCTTTATGATGAAGATACAATTATTGTTATAGGTACTCAATGTTTAATGCCACTCTTTGCAGGGTAAAATGAAGAGCATATCAGTGGTATTGAAAATTTTTTTGTTAGCAGAGGAACAAAGGGGACGGTTGCGATGACAATCCCCTTAGTTATCGTATGAGATGGTCATGACCGTCCTCGCTTCTCAAACTTTATGGGATAGTTACGAAACTGACCGTCCCCGTTGCTCTTACCATGAGGGACGGTCATGATCCCCCCCTCTAAGCACTTTTTAAAAGATGGTCATGACCATCCCCTTTAATTGACTTTAAGGGACGGTCACGACCGCCCCCTATGTATGATTATAGGGGATGGTGTCAACTACCGTCCCTTATATCAAATGTGACACATGATATGGAGACAGTTTTTTGACCGTCCTCTCTGATCACAGGGGACGGTCACCCTGTCAATGGAGACGGATAATAATCGTCGCATGTTCTATACTTTCTTGTAATGTACACTCCCATTGCTTCCTCATCTAGCAACTCTATCCTCAAGGAGGGTGGTATTTCCTTCTATAGTTAGGCTGTGTTGTGCCGACAAATGAATAGAGAGAGAAGTAGAAGAATGAGAAGAGAATTGAAGTGTGACTAGTGTAGTCACATCCCCTTGTGAATCTTGGCCAATTTAGCCAAGTCTCCACTAAGATATGCAGGTTGCATGCATTTGGTATTTGGATTCTTTTTAGTATAAAGTAATTGTTGCATTGTATTGATATTTTGTGCCTCGATGGTTATAGAACCTTCTTTTTCCGTCCATTTTTTGGGGTCTTGGAAAATTTGTTTCAGCAGATCCTTCCCTCATCCCAAGCTTTATTTCAATCTCACACTCTTGTCTTTAGACGTCTGCACCGCTAGACAGGGATGAAAACACACCACCAAAATGGATTGCCCTTTGCAACCCCATGCAAGTTGAGCTAAGTGTAGATTGCATGAGTTCAAAAGTGATTCAAATGATGAAGAGTTAAATAGATGACACAAGGTGTCATACTTAGACAAGTTTAAGTTGAATTTCGAATACGATCTTATGTAACCCAAAAATTAAGTCAAAAGACCTAAAGAGTCTTAATCCCAGTTCCTAATAAAGTTCTTTTAAAATTAAATGGATTAAGGCCAAAACCAAGCTCCATCATTCATACTAGATCCATTCGGTCCAAGAATCAAACTTATTCTGAAAAATGCTAATGAGTGCAACAATTTTTTTACGAAGTGAATTTTTCGAATTAAACTTTTTATGTAATTTTTAAAGAATTTTACAAATTTTTACTTTTTTTTAAAACTTTTACTTTTTTGAAAAGTTTAAAAGAGTTGGTGAATTGAATCAATTACAAGAATTGTGTACATTTTTACGAAGAAATTTATACATATTTTATATACAAGTTTTTACAAATTTTATACAAGATTTTACAAAAGAACCTTATTTATAAATTTATATAATTAAGATTTTTTTTACAAGTATTTCACAACATATTTTATATACATTTTTTACAAACTTTTTTATTAACTCATATTCATAGTTATTCATCGAATTTTAAAAATCACATATATATACCCATACTTTTAGAGCCATATTATTAAAAATACAATAAAGTACGAGTTATGGCTTCTAAAGTATATATAGAATATATATACGACACCCCCTATACTTAACAGGGCTAAGTATAGATTGGTGAAAAGAATACTATACTATAACGACTCAAAGAGAATAACAAATAAAAGAGTAGAATTCAATCATCGCCTCTATACTATGGATCAACTAATCCTAAGCATAAGAGACTAAAAAACGAAGATGATCGAGATCAAGAGAATTTTCACAATCAACGACTCGACTTGTCCCCCCCTCCATACTTAGGGTAAATATCCCTTAGTATAGAGAAGAATATCAACAGTTGAAGGACAAGTGAGAGAGTAGACGATACACAAAATAAAAAACAATCAAATATGCAAACGAGCAATGTAACCCCCAATACTTAGGGTAATAGAACATAACGATATGAACAACTCAATATATACATCCCCCTATGCTTAGAATAAAGTACGTCCTAAGTATAGCAAAAATTCTGAGGAAGATATAGGGGTGTAAGTTAAACGAAAGAATGAATGAATAAAAACGAAAACACATATGTACAAGGTGAAGAAGAATGAACGAATCAAAGTGAAACTCATGTATGGGATGTAGACTGTGAAGCATGAAGAAAACACCTCATATAAAATGAATGAGGGCAACCTCAATGGTCGGTGACTCATAATCAAGAAAAGGTTTCAAATGTTAACCATTGACTCGAAAGATGGACTTAGACAACTCGAATATGTCAATGCTACCTTTATCGTACAACTTTCGTACTATGTAAGGGCCTTTCTACTTGCTCTAAAGTTTCCCAAGAAATAACTTGAGTCTCACATCAAATAGCCAAACTCTCTGATCAGGCTCAAACTGCTTATGGGTGATGTGCGAATCATGCCATTCTTTCATCCGCTCATTATAATGAAGGTTACTCGTGAAAGCCTTATTTCTCAAATCCTTAAGGGTTGCCAACTCTGTCTGCCTCTGGTCCCCCACATTCTCTAAATCAAAGATTATTTCTTTCATTACCCACCATGAACTTTGCTTGATCTCAATAGGTAAATGGCATGGCTTGACATAAATGAGTTGAAAAGGAGATGTTCCCAATGGTGTCTCGAAGGATGTTATATAGGCACAAAGAACCGAGTCCAAAAGCTGTGCCCAATCCTTTCGTTCTGGCCGAACAACCTTCTGCAAGATAGTATTAACCTCCCTATTCGAAACCTCGACTAGACCATTCATCTGAGGATGGTATGGAGTAGTAACATGATGGCCGATACCGAACTCGCTAGCAAGTGCTCTTACCTTGTCATTGATGAAGTGGCTACTCCCGTCTAAAATGAGAGCTCGAGGGACCCCGAATCGCAAAACGGTATGCTTCCTTAGGAACTTGCAAACCTTGTTTGCATCAACAGCTCAGGCAAGAATAGTCTCAACCCAACGACTCACATAATCTACTGCTCGAATCCCTGTCTCTTAGGGAACATGCCCACAAAGTTGATGCCCATGCATCGAAAACCTCACATAAGTGAACCAGTTGCATCGACATCATATCCCTATGTCCACAAGTTCCCATCCTCTAACAATCAGTACATTTCTTCATGAATGCATGAGCATCCACAATGAGAGTAGGCCTCCAAAAACTAGATTGAAGCACCTTCTGTGTTGTCCTCTTCCCAGAATGGTGTCCTCCAGATCTAGTTTATGACAATACATGAGGATTCAAAACTTTAAATAAAAATAACAAAAATACATACAATACCTCGTTAGAAAGGCATTTTCATCTACTTTCTGATAAAAATAAAATAAAAATATTTTCATATTGATTTATTTTTTTAAAAAAGAAGTCCCAATTTTTAATAAAACTTCATTTTCACTTTAAAAATAATTCAAAACCCATAAAATATTAAAAATATTAAAAATGTTTAAAAAAATACAAAGCATGAAATAAAATTAAAAACATAAAAAGTACAAAATAAAAATTATATAAAAATATAAAATCAAATACTTATATTTTCTACTTATAGCTATATAAAACCACAAAAACAATATAAAATTCATAAAATCAAATAAAAATTGAAAAATCCCTAAAAAATAAATAAAATCCAGGAAACCCATTTACCTTAGTCACTCTACTATTTTACATTAATTTTCCACAGTTTTACTTCTTGAGTTTGACCTCGCGTACTTATTGTTATACACATTACTTTAGGAGTATAAATAAAATAAATAAATTTTCAATGAATTTTACACCAATCAATTTAGTGACACTATTCTTCTTTTAGAGTAGTAGATTGGGTAATTTTTCAGATGGCATTTTTGCCGAGGTTATCGTCACAAGCGGAGGAGGATAGACGAGGCGAGGAGGTTAGGCAAACATCCCCATGGTCAGGACATTTTGTCATTGGACAGAGGAAGGGGGGAGAAAAAGGGGAATGACAGAGAAAAGGAATAAGGGAAGAAAGGAAATGGGGGAGAGAAGGAGGAGAGCGAAAATAGAAAATAAAAAAATTATACAAATTAATTAATTAAAATACATTTAATTCATAATAAAATAAATATTATAAATACTTTAATAAATATTTTGATTATAAATTCTCTTTAAATAAATAATATTATTTAATTAAATAAATAAGTTCCATATATAAATAATATAGGTATATTATACCTATATAAAAATATGATTATTTATTTATATGATTCATTTTTAAATAAATTTTATTTTTTATTTATTCTAAGAATATAACATTAATCGAATATTAATAGAATATAAAATAAATAACAAAAATTTAATAAAATAGAATTAAGATATATTGTACAATTTATACCAATAGGGTCCCAAAACCTACTTTTTACATATTAACTCATATTTTAATGAAATCACATTTATTTGATAGATAATTTATAAAATATATTTTAAAAGTGAGTACTCCCAATTCGTAGTTCATATGGCTCAGTTATGAGGTTCGAAAGTTTTTCTTTGTGGGTTTTTCATTTTGAGATGTATTTTTATTTACCGATGATTAATTTTAAGTTATATTTTTATATTTTACTGATTTTTATAAAAATTTTACCAAATTAATTAGGTTAAATAATATTAAGAATAATTAAATAGAAAATAAAGAAGATTTATATACATATAGTACATATATACAATGTGGTCCAAATGCCAAAACTCACACATTTTATTCTAATATTTTTTTAGTCTTTTTAATAAATAGTATTAGTTATAAAATGAAGTTTAAAGTGATTTTGGTCAATTTCTAGTTTTTTGTAAATTGGTATAAATGTTAGAAGTTGGCTTTTTAGGCTTTTCAAGTTCATCATAATTAATTATTTATATAGTAAATAATTTTTCTGATATTTTATAAATTAATATATATTATTATAAAAATTTTATAAGCAAAATATTTTTGTTTAAGATCGTCTGAATGATAAATAAAATAGGTGAACATATGTACAATATGAAAAATGTATATTTGTGATCTTGATTTTCTGACAATTTTTATAAATTAGGATCCTTATCTCCCCTACTTATTTATTTAGTCGACAAAGTCATTATTAACTTGGTCTCAGGGTTAGGATTAGTCTGTACATATTGCATATCTACGTCCTTATTTTCTTTTTCTCTTTATTATTTTATTTTAGACAAAATAAGTGCCAAATATATAATATTAACAATTGTGGTTAAAATGTTAATTAGTGAGAATTAGTGAATATTTACATGTATTTACCAAGGGTTTTAGCCAAAATGAAAAAATAAAGGTGATGAATCATGGATTCATCACATCTACATGAGTCATATTGCTCCGACCCTGAGAAAAACAACTAGGAGCTACCGGGTACTATTGGAACTATGCTATTTAAAAGATTATGTATGAAATTAAGAAAATTAACAAGGGGAATTTATCTTCTCAAAAGTAGTCACACGACCTTCCAGTACTGAGCGATCTATATACTTGAGACAATGCTCAACATTTTCCACAAAGGCCATGGTCACAAAGTCAAAACCTCGTGATTCCTTTTACCATGAAACCCCAACAAGATGCAAATCAACACCTGCAAATGAAATCTTAACTTTATTGCTCCGATAGAAGCTTCATTACAAAAATCTCACAAAATACAAAGAATGGGGAGAAAGCAATAGCAAAAAGTTAGACAATAATAGCTTCCTAATTAAACAATCCTTTTTAAACTTGGCATGGTCTTAACTATGAAACCATATAATCCTACCACTGTAAAATATAAATGCTTTTCAGAAATCTAAAATATAAATGCTTTTTTGAAAAGCTACAAATACAACTGATGCAATCAATGATATGCAAGCTCTTTTGAAAATCTACAAATACAAAAGATGCCTAATATAGATAAATAGTAACAGAGATAGGAATGATTATAAAACCAACAAACCTTATATCATTTGAAATTAAGATCTACGAAACAGATTATGATTTTTGCTTCCTCAGGAGTACAACAATGAATCATCATGTCTACTAGAAACTATAAAACAAAGCATGAAAAAAGTTTCCAATTCTACATGACAAAGCTAATTTGTCAATAAAAGTCAAGAAAAGTCCACTTTGCATGCAAAGTACATAACCGATGTGTCTATTATATAAATAACAGGCTAGGCATCAATGAGAAATGCAATCTAAACGTGCATCTCATTTAATTTCAAATTAGTTTTATCTACTTGTAGCTTATTCTGTATTTATTGATTCAAAGTCAATAAATTAAAAGATTATACCCTTTACACTTACTAGCAATACTTTTCTATTTTTAAGGATTTTTAGTCTGAAAATGCTATATACTATAATAACTAATACTTTTTTCTTGAAAATTTTTAAACATGATTTTATTTTTTGGAATTTTTATAGTAAAAAGGAAATATCTGTATACTATTTGATTTTTAATAAATACAAAATATATGTGAATTGCAAAATAAAAATCATAGTGTGAAAGAACAATACATCAGGCACATTATCCTATTTTTTGAGATTTTTTGGATTACGTATGATATTTATAAAAACTAGAGAAATATGCACAAAATTACTTAAAATTGTAGGATACATTTGAAATAAAAATAAATCAAAGGAACTCAATGCAAATAACCTAAAATAATATAACTAATATATGCAGGTTATATATTAAATAATAACTAAAATAACCCATAGGGTTTACATGTAATTTTTACCACATAACATGTGCTAGTGCACTTGAGCCATGCATGGACTATTTTGCAATATTAGAAATGTTCGAGGGGTACATGCAAATTGTTTTGCAAATTTTAAACTACATAAAATATTTATAGGACCATTCTGAAATGACAAAAAGTGGAGGGGTCTTAGAAATATACCCATTAAAATTTGTCGATCCAATCATTCCATGTCTCTAATCGAATGGACAGTCTCACGTACCCTTCTACTTAATTCGACAACCCATATTAGATTTGGGTCGTTGTTCTTTATCAGATGGTCTGTAGAGGCTGACATATACGCTGAGTACGTGGTGTAATTTGTACTCGTTGTAATACGGGTAGCTAACGAATCGTTCAGAATCGAATCGAAAATCTCCGTGAAGAGGACTCAACTTAAATTATATCTCGGATACGTCTGCGGTCGAACACAGGGAGACAAAGGAACAACTTTGGGTTAATTCGAAATTTTAGATCTAGGTTTCTAATGCAGGTTTTTTTGTATTTTTTTAATGCAAAAGTAAATGTGAATGCAATTGCGTATGAATCAAGTTAATAAGAAAGCACACAACTTAGCTAAATTAATTTTAATAGGAAATAAGTCCAATTTAGTTAAATTATATTTTTCCTACAAACTTAATCCAATGATTGCAAAACATATTTTTTTAGAATCTTAGGGGTTAAAATGCAATAATGAAAAATGCATATTTTTATGGGGGTTTTCGAAAATTTTCACACAAGCAGAATGCAAAAATTATGAAAATTTTACTGAAACATACACATGATGCAAGAAGACTACAATAATAGTTTTGGAATTCGCTGAAAAAATATGATTTTTTATGGATTTTTTTAATGAGAACAGAGTGACTATAAGTAATTAATTTTTCATAAATCCACAATGTCAAATTACCCAGAGAGAGAATTATCTCACATAGGTATTTTAACATGCAATACAGAAGAATTGAAATTTTACAAAAACAAAGTGTGTGGATTTAATCAAAAATCATTTATGAAAATTAATCTAAATTTATTTAAGGTACGAGACAACTCCAATTAAGATGAAATTTGGATAGTAACTTAAGCACATGTCAAGGCATCATTTCTAATTTTTAAGGAATTTTTGGAGCAACCGTAAGTTAGATATGAATTTAAGATCACAGATTGGATAAAATATTGAATTTCAAACTAAACAATTTTAATCAAATATCCAGAGCTCACAAAAATACAATTAAATATTCAGATGATAGAGAATTAGTTGCTAAACAACATGGAATTTTTTATTAAATAAAATGATGCTCAATAAATATCCAACTTAATATGAGAACACAAGGCTATCCGTATATTACAGAAAATGAAAACTTATAACCAACTATGTACATGGACCGTTTTGCAATAATGGAAACTTGAAAAGAAACTAATGCAATTTTCATATGAAACAATAAAAAACAAATGACCTTCTTCTTCGCACAAGGTAGGATGCAGGGGGCGGACCGGGGTCCGCATGCATGTAGGACGAGCCACGAGAAACTGGGGGGGGGGGGGGGGGGGGGGGGAGTCGACAGCGTCGTGGCGGAGCAGGCGGCGAGATAGAGCGTTGTTGGAGTGGTAGCGTATAGTATGCATGGGTCGGTCGAAGGGCGAAGGAGAACCGTAGGGGCGACGATGACTGGCGACTTGCGTGCGGGTGATTGGGTTGGTGGTAGGCCGGCGTCGCCCATTGACGCTGGTGGCCAATGGTGGAGCACCTGCTGGCTGGAAGGGAGCCACTTGGTGGAAGATGGCGGCCTGGAAGTGGCGGCCAAGTAGCTGCTGTTTTTTTAAATTTTTTATTCATTTTTTGTTTAATTTATGCTGCTATGAAATTTTTTGTTTAAACTTTATTTTTTTCTTAAACTGGAAATGACCGGTGCTGCAAAAAATGTGTGGTAATGATGGTAATATTATGAAGTATGAAAAATGGAGCAGGGAGGAGAATGTGAGGTTATTAAAAAATGGAAAAAAGTAAAAATAATGATAGATGATAAAAAGGTAAATTACCTAAAATAGAAGTGGTCATCTATGGTATGCTCACGAGAAGCACGGTCTTCGCTCGAATCACCGTGCGAGCGATGAGCTCGGGCAGCGTGCATATGCGGCTAAGATGTTGGCCAAGAAGTTAATGGATCTCACCAGAGAAAGCGTTGTCATTGCTCGACCATGGTTGCATCGTTGTCACCGATTCAACTTTGGGAACTACGCTCTTGATGAATCCATTATTCGTCATCTTTATTCTTTTATTTTAGCTAAAATCCTTAGTAAAATACATTTACATATTCATTAATTCTCATTATTTACCATTCTCCATCTATTTGTTAATAATGTATATTTATCATTCTTTTTAACCAAAATAAAAGAATAAAGAAGAAAAGAAAAAGAAAGAAATAAAGAAGGATGTATTTATGGAATAAATGCAGACTGACCCGAACCCCGAGAGAAGGTCAAGAATTGACCTGATCGACCAGAAATAAAGTAGGGGGAGATAGGGTCCATAACTTATAAAAATCAAGAAAACCAATTCTCACTTGTATATATTCATTATTTTCCACCTTGTACATAATTTCACCTATTTTATTTATCAATAAAATAACTTCAAATAAAAATATTTCCTTCTTGAAAGTTGTGTGTAATAATGTATACTAATTTATAAAAATATCAAAAAAATTATTTAACTAATAAATAAATAAATACAATGAATCTAAAAAGCCTAAAAGCAACTTCTTAGGTTCATAACTATTTATAGAAAACTCCAAATTGACCAAATTCACTTTTAAACTTCATTTTATAATTAATACTATTTATTAAAAATACAAAAAATCATGTAATAAAAGATATGAGTTTTGGCGTTTTGACCCCTTTGTATATATGTACATTATGTGTATAAAACTTCTTTATTTTCTATCTATTTATCCATAATTCTAAATAACTTAATTCTTTTTCTGAAATGTTCATAAAAATCACTAGAAAAATATAAAAGTATAATTTAAAAATAAATGTGAATAAATACCAATAAATCTCAAAATCTAAAAGATGTAAAGCCTAAATTCTGAACCTCATAATTCGGTCATATGAACTCTGATTTGAGTGTACTCACTTTTAAAGTTCATTTTGTAAAAATATCTATCAAATAAAAGTGGTTTCACTGAAATCAGAGTTAAAATACAAAAAGTAGGTTTTGGGATCTTATGGGTATACTTGTATATAGGTATACATTGTATTTATTTTTATTTATTTATTTTCTTATTTATTTGTGCACATATTGTATTTTTAAATGTTTTGTGTATATTTATTTTAGTAATATAAAATAAAAATAAAAATTATAAAATCAAAAGTTAATAAAAAATAATAATAAAGTATTTATCATATAGATATTTTATACCTATTAATAAAGGTACTTATTTTTATTTTACCTTATTTAATTAATTTATTTTAATTATTAAAAATCACCACAAAATTATTTATTAAATTATTAACATTATTTATTGTATTTATTTTGTAATTTAAAATTATTTATTAAATTATATTATTTACCTTTTATTTAATCAGTTGTTTCATCCTTTTCCCTACTTCGTCCTTTTCCTCCATTCAGCAGAAATAAACTGCTCGTCAAGCCGTATTCTCCAAATTTTCTAGAGCGGGTCGTTGATCCGATCGAGTTGATTTCTTCACCAAAATAAAGATTTCACAACCCTCATTTTCGCCCATATGAATTTTCAAATTTCCCGCCTCGTTTTACGCGCCAAATTTTCATTTGAAAATTGACGTTTCTCATCTTATAAATAAGCCCCCATCTTCTTCCTCCTCCCATCTTTGGCCATTTTCGGAGCTCCAATGTATCATGAGTGACAGGTGATCGTTGTTGAAGCGAGGAACGGTGTGAATCGGCCTTTGATTCGGCGATCCGTCGCCGTGCTCCGCCTCGACGGTGAGCTCGAGCCTCTGGCACCGTCGCGTCGTCGAGGCAACGACCCGGAGGTTCCACCTCCAGCCCAGGCACCTCGTTCACCTCTGGTAACATTAGATCTGCAATTTGCTTTCATTTCAGACCTATCATGATCCAATTGCAGTAGATCGACCTCCGATTAATCAGATCGAAGGTCCTTGTTCCCATGTTTATCACCTTCATCGTGATCACACACACCTTGCCAATTATCATCTCCATCTTCTGGATCCCTTCACCTGCTATTACACCTAACAGATCTGACCACCTCCGACGACGTACGGTGGTCAGAGATTGGGGTTCATCTTCCATCATCGAGAACCTCCTCATTCATCCATTTCGTGTTTGATTTTGGACCGAGGTTCCAACCTTGAGTCGATCAATCTCTTGCAAGCAATTTATCTGAGGTGAAGCATCACGTGAGCACCTGCAGCAGGCAACTTCATATGGAATCATTCTAAACTATCGTGGTTGGACCCGATTGGTATTGATTATAAACAACATTGAGCACCTGATCGAGAATCTGAACACCTGCAATCCGAATCGCACTACCTGCATCTACTAGAGAGCACGTCTGGATTGGAAGACAAGTTTTGCTTGAAATTCTTTAAGGTGTTTACATTACTGGAGCCGAATAAAGGAACGTCATCTCGTATTTGCATCACCTGCACTTCTGATCGTCGAGCCACTCGAGGACGGAAAAACTTCACCGCTTGCATCCGAGGACTGTCTTGTGCGCAAGAATCACATATAACATCTCCAGGAATCACATCCGTCATTTGCCTTTGCTCGAAAACATCGTCGCTCGAAGTGCCGATGCCACCCGTAAATCCTCAGTCGAAAGAACAGATTGCTTCTCCAGATCTCAGATAATCCGACGCCATCGCTTAAGGCAGTCTGCAGGAAGCACACGAATCAAGAAAAAATCTGGTGATAATCGCATTCCCTCCCCTACGTTTCTTTTAATTGCACTTTAAGCCCTCTTTTGGATATAACAATTTTAGAATACTTTCTGTTTGGCTCTTTCTTCTGTTTAACATGGGATTGCAAGTTGTTGGGATTGCAAGTTGTTTCCTGGAGTTTTGCAACATTTACCCTACATTCTTTGTGTGTTAATAAATATGAGAATGTTCTGATTAAATTGCATCCTTGCCCTTGCTCTATTGAGTGCATATGCTAAACACGTTTTGTTTGTTTTTTTTAACATCTTTGTTCCTGTCATTTCGATGCTTGTTATAGTTTGGTGCTTAAACAATAAATAAATTTTATTTAGTCCTTGTGTTTCAGATTTAATTTTCTCATCTATTTCACTTGGAATAAATTGCATACTTACTATAAAAAGTCCATGAAAAATTAAAATTACAAATACAATTCACAAAAATCCAAGAGTAGATTGCTTAGATTCCGTCTCTTATTTCATTGCTTGTCTTTGAATTGAATAACCCTTGCTTAATAATTGTTGCCTCCCTGAGTTCGACCCTGGGAGCTATACCAGGTTAATAATTAAAATAGCAAAAATCCATCATCTTCTTTGGTCTCTTTGATTTGGATTTAATAATTGTTTGATTTAGTTGGCTTTTCTTTGGGTACAACGACATTCTCTATTAATAAACTAAAACCCAAGTAAGATTACCGGCTAATCAGCTCTCCTCACATAAAGATGGATCAATTGTAAAATGATGTGGATGTGATGTATAAAAAAAGGAAAAAATGAGAAGTTATGAAAGTGGTGGATGCGAGGGTAATAAAATGGTGGACTTGAATTAGAAGTTAGAAAAATGGTAGAGTGTTGGAGTTGAATGGATAGTTATTGTAGAGAATGGAAATTAAATAAAAAATATATAGCAGCCTGCTGTAAATAAGAGGATAAAATAACGAAGAAAATAAAATGGAAGATTTACAAAAGTAGATCCATAAAAACACTATGTACATGGATTTTTTTACTTTTCTAGTTTTAACTTTTTGTATTTTCAATAAGAGATATTTACAAAATATTTACATAAAACAAAATAAAATAAAACAAACAACAATATGTGCACAAAAATATCAAAGTCAAATTTATTACATTATGTAAAATATACAACAAGGTCCCAAAACTAAAATTTTACAAACAAGCTCTGATTTTAATGAAACCCTTTCATTGCATCGATAATTTTCTAACTTAAACGTTAAAAGTGAGTTTGGTGAATTTGGAGTTCATAGGGAGTGGCAATTTGGCTGAGAAGTTGATCTTTACGGCTTTTTTCTCTTTGAGATCTAAGAGTATTTATTTGAGATGACATTTATTTTATATTTTTGTATTTTTCTATACATTTTTATAAACAAGTTAGAGAAAGAATTATCTGAAAAGGAGTTGAAATGAATTTATTAAAAATACATGAAGTTTTACGCTATTTGTAGGTGAAAAACTCCTTTATTTTGTGGCTCTTTGTTGTTAATTTATTTTGTACAATAGAATATATAATATTTTATTTACAAGATTTTTCTCAGGGATTTTGCTAAGATCAGTAGATTGAGATGATGAATCGTGGATTCATCAGAGGCATAACAAGAACTGGTGAAGAACATGTCGTTGGCGAGATTTGCTTCATCAATTCCTGGTGCTCCGGCGATGGAGGGCTCTGCTAATAAGGTTGGTAGAGAACTGGGAGTGCTCTACATGCAATGGTAGGATCCAAGGAAGATGAGAGAGCCCAATGTGCTCAAGCGAGTTCGAACCACCTAGTGCTGCTCAAGGTGGTCATTAAGGCTCCAGACACCTTCTGGGAGTCGCTGAACAGCACCAAACAATTCCTAGGATCGAGAGCTAACTCCACGACTCGGTGGTTAGATAAAAAAGTTGGGTGGAGTGGAATGAAGGTAGAGGTCCTGTGTTGGGATGCAAATGTAGCTCCAATACCAAGATCCACGATGGATCTGGGTTGGATGAAGCAAGGGTTCGATGGAGAAGATGAGGAAGAGTGAGATGGCTTTATGATAGAGGCGAGCTGATGATCGGATGACAATGAATTAGGCCTGGAGTCTTAGATCCATAAATTGGGGTTTTTTATTTTATGGCTAAAGGAGAAATTAAACTAGAAATTGAAAATGATAACAGAAAAGAGGGCTAAGTAATTACCTAATGATGTGAAAAAATGGTCTCAACCGACAGAGATAGCCCGGAGCAGAACCACCAGGCGGAGCTCCAACGATGGCTGGATCTCCTTTGTTACATGTCCTCCTAGATGTAACTCATCGTCATCAGCTTCCTGTCACCAAGCCAAGGTCTACGTATGAACTGAGGGGTTAAGAAACACTCTAGAGGGATCAAAAGAGGCGAATTAGGTGGTTTTACAGACAAGCTAGGTGGTAGGTGGAAATCAAGGACTTGTGTCAAATGAGTGTTTATACGTGTAACCTAAGGTGCTAGCAAGATGGGGGAGATGTGGAGCACAATAACGATGAAGAAATCATGTGTATTTCCCTCCAAAAATCAGCAAAGAGTGGTGGGTAGGTGATTCTGATAAGGTGGCTTGGGTCAGACATACAGTTGACCCAGGTAAACGGAGGTCCTTGGTTGGTCCACATGGACCAACCAAAAAAGAAACTCATAAATTCTTAACAAAATTGATAGTAAATGATTTTATTAATTTTAGTTTTTAAAACAAAAAATGTTTATTATTTATTTTAGTATTTTAATATTATTTTTACATATTTTTATGAGTTTATTTACTATGAGCCACTTTTTAGAGGTATAAATATAGGTATATTTACCTATGTTTTACCTATTTTATTTTTATTTTGTATTTTATATTTTATTATTTTTTTCTTAATTTATATATTTATAAGTCATTTTTATATACATAAATATATTTTTGGTATATTTTTCTGATGTATTTTGTATACTTAAATATATATGTATACTTATTACATATGTATAATTATTGTATATTCATCTATATATTTTATGTACTATTTTATTTTTTTATTTTCTTTATGGTTTTATTCTATTATAAGTATGTACATATACTATAAATAATATTTTAAAATGATAAAATTATAAATTATAAAAAAATTATAAAGAATAAATAAAATGACTATTTTATTTAGGTATATGGTACAATAGGGATCCAACACTTAGCTTTTACACTTTAACTCCAAATTAAATGAAACCACCTTCATTAAATTGCATATTAAAAACTATATACAATTAAAGTGAGTCTGATACATTTTAAGCTCATATGGAGAAGATACGTGTTTGGGGAGTTTGGATTTGGATTTTTATTCAGAGTGTAAAATGTACATTGTATATTATTTTTAGGTGAAATAAGATTTGTATTTTTCTTTGTATTTTTATGTACAACTTTTACGTATAAAGTTTATTAATTTGACATGTAATTAGTATAGAATTAAATATGCCCTAAAAGGTAATTATTAGCCTATTTTTATAAGGTTTTCCGATTATATTTTCTGTACTATTCACCGCCCTATCTCTCCCTACTTTATTTCTTGTCAACTAAGTCATCATGATGACTGAGTCTCGAGGGCTAGGTGATGAATCTCCTTTTCATCAACTTTATTTTATCATTTTGGCCTTAAAATCGTAGATAATGCATGTAAATAGCATTGTTTTGTACAAATTAACATTCATTATGTATTCTATTTATTGTATAAAAATATTGTGTTTAATGCCAAAATTTTATAATAAAGAAAAGGAAAAAAATAAAATGTTAAAGGTATTTTATGACCCTAAACCCCAAGACCAAGGCATCTTGATGATTGGGTCGACAAGGGATAAAGTAGGGGGAGATAAGCGCCAATAATTTATCAACAAATCTCATTCTTTTATTCATTAATATTGTTTTTGGAGCCTATTTTATTCTTTATTATTTAGCCATCAAATCAATAAACTTTGTACATAAAAGTTATAGATAAAAATACAAAATCGATTTCAAAGAAAAATAATACACATTGTTCTTTTTATAATCTAAATAAAAAGCCAAATCCCAAATTCCTAGACCCATATGTCTTAAAAAAACTCTAAATGTATCAAAATCACTTTCATTGTATATAACTTTTAATAAGCTATTTAATGAAGGTAGTTTCATATTTTTTGGTGTTGAGTGAAAGTTAGGTTTTGGACCCCTATTGTACAATATGTCTATATAAAATATTTATTATTATTATATTTATTATAATTTTGTAAATATTATTTATAATATATTAAATTTTTAGAATAGAATAAGAACCTAAATAAAACAAAAAATAAAACAATACATAAAATACATAGATGAAATGTATATACTTATGCCTATATATTATATACCTTTATTTATTAACGTGTATGAAATACAATCAAAAAATATAATCAAAATAAATTTATTAATATAAAAATAAGTTATACTTTTATAAAATAAGAGAACAAAATAATAAAATAAAAATACAAAAAAAAAAATTTAAACATTGATGAATATATTGATGAATCCTTGATTCTCAATCTTTATTCTTTTATTTTAGCTCTTTTTCTTGGCAAAAAATCATGTGAATACTTGTAAACGCAATAACTTAGCAGTTTGCATGCCTATATTAACATTGCATATTTAACATGCATTTTTGACAAAAACAAAAGAATAAAGGAAAAGAAAAGGAATGATTTATTTAGAATAAATACAGAGTGATCCAAACCCCAAGAGAAGATCAAGACTTGACCTGATCGTAAAATAAAATAAGTAGAGAGAGATAGGGCTCACTATGTAGTGAATATATTACATATATTTATACACATTACGTATATAGTTAATTTTGACAAAATAAACTTAAAGTATTACTTTCACACCCGTGTATATATTTCTAGAAATAATATAAAAATAAAATAAAAATCAGAAAAATTAAATAAAAAAATAAGAATAATATCATCCATACATTGTATAAAATACACTTGTACATATCACAATTACTATTTATTCCCTTATTGATTTGTAAAAATAAAATAAAAATTAATTTATACTCCTAAAATTATGTTATAAATAAATAAAAAGTAAAATAAGGGTATTTCTTTATAAATAATAAAATAAAAATATTTGTACATAATACATATGTATACTCTACTTGAATATAATATTATATCTTGTATATACATTAATTTATTTTTCATAAAAATAATTTAAAAATATAGAAAATACTTTAAAAAATAATAAACATTTTTTTGTTTTATACTTTTTATTTTAAATTCATTTGATATTTTTTATTGAATTTTTATTTATGTTGTATATTCTAAATTTCTGATTGGTCTAGGAGGTTTCCTTGACCTTAGTCAACCCTGCCTTCTAGCTAGGTCAGACCCACATCGTGCTCGTCGGACCTTCTTCTCCCTATTTCCTCACCCGAATCCGGTCGCCTCGTGCCCTGATTTCTTGCCCGAGCCTCCTCCTAGGATTTGTGATCCTCACAGATCCTTAGGAGGGCGAGGATCTTCCTAAGGTTGTGTGCACTTGCTCAAGTTTTCCAGGACCCTGGAGTCGCCTATAAGTTATCGCCTCCCCCTCCACAACTGGGTAACTCGTGCTTTGCCTCTTCCTTCACCCCCAGACACATCTAGCCGGGTGACAACAGCTTCGAGGAGCCCTTAGGAGCTGAGTTTGGAGGCTTAAAGCCGCAACCCACTAACATGGACGGAGCGCTCTGCCGCGTATAGCCTCCCCACTCGTCGCAGCGTGGTCAAGGCCTTCATTTCGACGTCCACTGTTGCCTGAAGCTCAAGAGTCTCTCTAAATCATCAAGTACCCCTTTCATCCTTCGCGATACCCATTTTTATTCCATCTTGTCATTTTACTCTGTCGCATGCATCTTAGCTCTGACCAACTAGATGGAGCTCCAACATCCATCCCTATCAGCACAGATCGACCCCTCGATGCATACCCCATCTTCCCTCATACTCTGATCATCCTAATTCCCATCCATCCGGGTGAGATTAGGCTTGAGTTTCCTTCTTCCATCATCGTCGGAATCCCACAACTCTGTTCACCCTCGCTCCCCCTATTTTGCACTCAATGATCATTATCGGATCTATGCCTCCAATCAGAATACCCTTTGTAGGTGTTGGTTCTCATAGGAGATCCCATTTGACCCATCAGCTGCTCAGGCGAAGCTACTCCAGGTCCTCCTTCACCGCCAATTCATCTGACCATCACACTCATCATCTAAGCCCTCCATCGGATGTAGGAACCTCTCACGACACTGTCGGACCCTCCAGATCTTCCATCAGGTCGGTGGATCGTCTCCCCTGCTCGATCGAAGTTCGCCAAGGAGGAGTTCTTGCAGACCTCCTCCCCGTCGTTGGATGAGCCCCATCTGACCAGATTCCATCCAAACCGCTGACCGCAACAACCTTTTAGCCATTGGATCTGACACCATTTGATGTATCCGACCGCATGTCCTTGACATTCTCTGACCGTCAGATCTGCAACATCTAGGAGATCAAGATTGTACGCCAGCACCTCCTTTGAGCGTGTGCCACGTGACTTGCAAGAGTATATTTCCCTTTTACCCTCACTCGTTTATGCATTTAGTTTTAGTCCGATAAATAAATATTGGAGTTGAGATACCTTACAGTTTGGACCTATTGTTTTTTGATATTTTCATTTTCGTCCCTCTCAGTTTGTAGCAAGTGTTGTCCCACGTGACTTTTGGGTTATTTGCATTGTTTACCCTGAACTTTATATTTGTTACAAATAGAATGATAGGTTTTTAGTATTTGCATATATACTCTGGTGAGTCTAGATCACGTGTAGCACGTATGCTCACTTGGACTGTTTGCAACGTCGGCCTCTACATGTTAAATATGTTACTGTTTGGCCCTAGAACTTAATATATTTGCACTTAGGTCCTTGTACCTAATTACATCTTGTATTTTGGACTTAATAATTATCAAATTAATCTGAAAATTTTCTAAAAATTACTACTAACTCCTGTTGACGTGTATTATTTAGTATAATATTATTGGATTAATTAGTTTACATTTACTATTTTCTAACATTCAAAAACTCTTAAATATTTTCCTGACTATTTTTGAAAATCCATAAAATTCTATAATTACCCTAAAAATTCCAAAAAAAATCCTGTGCATGTATTTTCCTATGTTTAGTTATAGTAGTAATGTTTGAAAATTCCTTGTAAAATCCTAAAAATTACGAAACATTTAAAACATTATAAAAATCATATTAAAATCACAAAAAATTCTAAAAATTCTCATTTCAATTACTATTGTAATATTTTATATCTAGTTTATCATAAAATTGCTATCTAGGGATTTAGAGCATTTTAATAATTTTAACTTGTAATTTAGTCCTGGTTGTGCACTGTTTGCCTTCTTAGCCACTGTTTGATTTTTATAAAATTACAAAAATCTTTCCAAAATCCCAAAAAAATATCAAAAATAATTTAAAACCTCGAAAACCCAAAAAAATTTTAATTTTCTAAGCATTTTTATCCTCAGTTAAAAATACAAAAAGATTATTATGTTGCCCTGTTTTCTTATTTTTTGATTTTGTTTCCTTATTAAAAACTAAAAATATGCAAGATTAAAAACCACAAAAAAGTTGCTTTATTTTATTCTTGAGATTTGACTACTTCGTAGGCTTCTCGTGCTCATTGTGTTCGACCCTAGATGCTATGCCATATAAAATAAATAACGAACCGCATACATTTTAAGCTGGATTGTTTGATCAATGTTTAGTGGTTGATTTTCTTGTTGACCGATTCGATTGATTAGGGATAACGACATTGTTTATTTTTTACCTTAGTTGATCTCTATTTTTGTGTCATCATATACCTATAAATGGAACCCTAAATAAATAACTCAAAAAATAAAAATAATATTAAAATACTACAAAAAAATAACAAACAACTTTTATTTCATAACTTTATCTTAATAAAATCATTTACCATTTATTATATATTTTACAATAATTTGTGGGCAATATTGTTCTTGGTTGGTCCACGTTGACCAACCAGGTCGCTTCGCCAGTTGACCTCGGTCAATTATCTGACCTACGCCCTAGGGTTGTCAGACTTAGGTTTGATCGTTCTTTCTCCTTTTTTTCTCCCATCGATTCCAGCATCAATTGGGAATGTTTCCTTTATTATTTTTTTCCTCATTCATCTCTCTTACAAGTGGCCTCCTCTCCTCGATCTGAGAGTGTCTGCACTACTCTCTCCACCTCAATCTTCCTCCTGCTCCAGTCACCTGTACATAACCTTCCACCCAAGCTCCCTTCGATTTTGAATACTTTAACCCTAATTTATCCCCCATTCTTGCATCCAAAAGGGTGCAGCTTTGAATTTGATCGAGGAAGAGGTGTAGGAGGCGATTCTACCCATCTCTACTGCTCGTCGGTGTGAGGTCCCCATCTCATAGCTAAGCACCACTTGAGGTTTAATTTTTTGCATTTTAAATTGATTTAGATTGGATTTTTAATTCCCACACTTTCTTTTGCCTTGTTATCACGTGATTTGGCTTAAAAACAAATTCGTAGTTCAACGGAGCCACGCTCCGGTAAACACTCCCACTATGCCCCCGCTTGTCTTCGACTTTCCAACCACCTCCACTTCACTTCTCACCATCCTTCAACCATTTTCCCCATATCAGATTATCTAGTTCTAGTACAGAACGGGGAACATGCCCTCGAATTTCTGTCGTTAGCTGGAGGGCTCTGCCCAAGCATCTCCTACGCTCATTCTCCCTTCTCGAGCTTGCCCGAGCTTAGCCTCATTTTTGTGAATTGACCCCTATAGGAGATACCAAGAAAGGAGGACTTTTGCGAAGCCCGTCAAGTAGAAAAGGTGCCCCAGGTTGAGGTGCTCCGCTGGATTTCATCAAACCTTCTCGCCCATTTTGAAACACCCCTACCAGTGCAGAAGGACACCATGAGGCTCTTGAAGCCATCTGAAGTAGGAGAGGAGCCATTTATCTCGAGATTTTACGGAATAAAGTCCAGCAGCCCCGTGTTCTTCACGTGTTCTTCGTGAAGCCCCAACTGTCGTCCAATCGAGAGACCCCTTTAGAACGTACAGCTGTCATCGGATGTGAAGCTCTAGCATCGTTGATCTCCAAAAGGAGATCTAATCTCCTCCTTTTATGGAGAACCCTCATCATGCACTCATAGGCCGACACGTGGATTAGTGAAGAAATCAGAGTCATTACCCGCGCACATTCAGGGGTAATTTGTAATATCTATTCCCCATTTTTTTGTCATTTATTAGTTAGTCTTGTATATTGTATTTTTAGTTTTAAAAAACCTTTTATAAAATTGCAAGTAGACCCCCGTACTTTTAGTTATTTACACTTGGGTTATGCCTAGCTCACCTTCCGTGTTGTCCCACGTGCGATGGGCAATTTGCGAGGATGCCCTTGTGATTTGTTATATTTCATATCAGTACATAAACTTTCATATACAATTATAATACTTTGGATATTTTTTAAAAAACCCTCATGTTTATTTTTATTTGCATATATGTCCCTGCAAGTACATGCATTTTTTTGTGTTCTTTATTTATCATAAATAGTATCTGTGCAACAAAAAATCTCAAAAATTAGGATTAGGTGCATGCTTTTTCATGGTATAATGTTAAATTTTGAGAGTTGGATTTAAGACATTTAATTATTTTATAAAAAAATCAAAAAGAGGATAAAAAATCTCTATTTGACTTACAAAATACTAAAAAACAAAACTTTCTTCTAAAATTACCCAAAAAAATATTTTATTTATATTTGTATTTCTTGACATCAAATCAAAAATCAGTAAAAATGAAACATAAAATACATAAAAATAAAAAGCTCCAAAATCCTTTATAATAAAAAGATAAAAGATCCCTGATGAATCTCGTATTCATCATGCTAAAATTGGTCATTTAGGCTCTTTTCCCCATCATTCACCTGTAATTAATCATTAATAGAGTATTATTAGCATTCATACATGTGTAAATAATATCTGCATTTCATCATGCATAAATTGCATTAAAAATCCCAAGTGTAAATTAGCCCAAAAAGCCGCTAACTTCTCTTATTTTTAAATAATTCATCCTAACTCCGATTGACCCCAAACCACCTCCATTGTGTAGATATTACTAATCTTATCAAATAAAAAATACAAAAAAAATTACTAACCCCAATAAGTGTCAAATAATCCCAAAGTCAAATTTCACATCTAATGGACTAAAATGAGCATATCTCCCACATACAGTGTCCGATTTTGATCTACTCACTTTTAAAGTACTCCATTTTCAAATACCTTCAAAACAAGACCAATTTCATAAAATTCGGAGCTCATATGTGAAAGTTGGGTTTTGGGCCTCTTTTGCGCATTTTAACTTTTTGCTAATTTTGACCTAAGTTTTTATGTGCATAATTAACCCTTTTAATTTTATTTATTTTTCATTTGTGTTCTTTGATGAAAGTTTTATTAAGCGACATGAAAATCCACATCCAGATCAAAACTGAAATCAAAGAAACTGACCAAGTCCAAGTGTCCGTTGTCGGTCTGTACAAAAGTTGTGTGTTTCGAACCTCTATTTTATTTTCATAATTTGTTATCCCTTAAAAATCCAAAAAAAATTAGATTAGTGTGTAAATATTTTTCTGATATTTTATCATATTTTTTCTATATTTTGTATCCTCTCTAAAACCACCAAAAAATACAAAACCCCAAAAAGTCGGTTTTCTATACACATGGAGAGCCACCAAAAATACCACTTCGTACAGGTGACATCTTTTGCTCCCGGGCCGTTCATGAAAGTAGTAGATCTCGACGATACAAACAACTTTCGTGAAGAAATTTTTTCGATCCGATTTCATCTTCTATCTCTTTTGCCCACTTTAAAATCTGAATTTTTTGGTGCCACGTGGCAGCTCCCGGGCGTGCCACGTGGCACCCCGCCTCACTCTCTTTCCTGGTCACACCCGGGTCACGTGCCTAGCACGTGACCCCATCTTCCCCTTCCTCCAGCCGTTGCCAAAGCCGCTCCCCCTCTCCTTGACGTTCTCCTCCTCGTAACTGCCGCCGCAGCGCCACACCTCGCCATCACTCCTCGCCATTACACCCCTCTCCCTCGCCAGTCTTCTCTCCTCCCATAACGCCCTCCTTCCCCGCCTATAAAGCAACCCCTCGCCAGCTCCCAAACCCATCCGCCATCTTCTAAAACGGCCGGTGACAGCGGCCTTAACGGGCGTGATCCGAGGAGTTGTATCCTTGTCGCAGCTTCTCCGACGAAGATTGCTTCCACTCCGACCGCATTTGCTTGCCGTCGAGCCGCCATTGCAGGTACTACCCCCTTCCTCCTCGATCTCCACGTAGCCAACTCCACCCTCGTCTCGGCCTTGCACAGGCTGGAACTCCACCCCCTTCGCTCGTCGATCCCCTTTCCCTCCTTTTTTTTCCTCCTGCTTCTAACCTTGCAGGTCCAGCCATCCACTTTGCCCTCACCGCCTCCGCCTGGGCCTGCCACGGCCTTCGCCCCTCCGTCGTGCCGCTCCTCGCGTCGTGTGTCGGCCGAGGAGCAGCGCCGTACGTGCGGCACCTCCGCCCTCGGCCACGCTCACGGTGCCGCGCTTTCGGGACCTCTCCACCGACGCTCGGCCTCCACCGCGCAAGCTCGCTCGACCCTCGCCATCGACTCTGCCGCCCCTCCGCTCCGGCGAAGGCGCTGGCTCGCCATCGCCACCTCTCAGCTAGCCCTCGACGCACAGTCACTGTTGGATCAAGGGCCAACCCTTGATCCAACGGCCCAAAGGCTACACATCATCCATTCCTAGCCCGGGCCCTAACCTCAGGGTCGGTCCCCCCGAAGCAACGCCAGAGCTCCGCGTAATCCGAGCCTAAGCCCTTCTATCCGAACCTATGCCTCGTCTTCGTGCCACAGGCTCGGGACTCCGAACCACAGGCTCGGGAGCCCCGAGCCTCCGCCTCGCCTCCAAGCCTCCTGGCGCACGTGCAGGGCACGTGCGTCCTGGGAAATTTGCACGTACACCCATGCAGCTTTCCGAATTTACATTTATACCCCCCGCCTAGGGTAAATTGCAGAGGAGCCCCTCCGACTTTCTGATATTGCAGATAAGCCCATTCAGGGACCCTTTTGAAGGAAAAACTTTGTTTTATTTACATTTTAGTCCCTGAACTTTATTTTATCATATCTTTTTCATACGGGCTCCTATTTTAGCGTATACTATGTCATTTTGAAGCTATTTTCATGCTCTACAACTTAGCATACCTTGTGAACAGATCTGAGGTTGTTTGTTATCAATTATTATTTGAAGATCATCATTGACTTTTGCAGGTTAATTTTTGACATATTGATGCTTGAAAAATTAACGATAAATCTGTTGCAGGAGTTCGGTCGAGGATTTCAATTTGATTGACCAATTGTGATCATTGCTGATTATTCTCAATAATTTTAATCTTTACCGGAGTTAAATCGAGGATCAATTATTTAACTTTCTGTTTGGTTGATCGATGATTAATTTTGAGAGCATTTTTACATGAAATTTTTGACAGGATTATTCACTGATTAATATCTTTACCTGCAACTTGGAGTTGATAGATCTTTCTGGGTGTTAATATTATTCGATCTGTGATAGTATTTGAGGATCAATTGATAAATTTAATTGAGGATGAAACTTCACTAGATCGCAGATCCAGTGCTTCATTTTCTATGTATATCTCTTTGCATTTGCATCTCATTACCTTGTACATTTTATCAACGCAAAAATTAATCGAACATTGATTGATTATTTAGTTTGATTCAAGACCGCGCAACTAAAAATTACCGTTCCCTGTGTTCGACCTTCGTAAACTTGCCAAGTAAAATATTCCACAACATTCAAAGCTTGTGGTTTTTGATCGACCGAAATTCGCCTCCTATACTACAATTTATGATTATTAAAGAGGTGGATTTCGTGTTCATCAAATGGTGCCGTTGCCAGGGAACGGTGATTTTTAGGGTTTTAAATCATTTTTTGTAATTAATTTTTGTAAGATTAATTTTTGTGTAATTTATTTTTTCTTTTCTGCATTTTATTGTGCATTTCTCTCTTACTTCTACTACTAACCGCAAATTCTCTCTTCGCAGACTTCTGGGAGCTGGATTTTGATATTAAATCAAGGATCTACGATGAAGACTGAATTTTAATTTTGTGAGAGAGAGTTAGTATAGATTTAATATTCTGCAATATTCTCAGGGTCCCTCTCTTTGAACCCTTGTAATAATTTAAGACTAAACTCTCTGTGGTGTGTCGGGTCTGTTTCAACCCCATCTGCGTGGTTGGGACCCGACTTGAGTGGCGTAGGACTTAGGCACATATACGCTTGCTTGTTTATTATTTGATTGTGCTCGTAATTCTTAGGCCACACATTCACTAACTATACACACTATAGATCGTTCAACATTAACCAAATTTTTAATCAATTCTTCCCGCTAATGGAACTATCTGTTTAGGGCGTTTTTCATCTGTGCATATCATTTAGTGTAAATTTTAAATTCCTTGTCTTGCATCCCGCATGAAGAACGCGAGGATTCACTGTAAGTCCTTCTCTTAAGCATGCATCATTGATTTACGTTTGCATCGGCTTTTTCGATTCCCCTTTCTCAAAGTTTTACAACTTAGGATTTAAAGGAATTGGGACTGTTCGGTAGGCGTGAATTTTTGTGCTCACATAAACTACAGTGATAACCTTAACTTAAAACTGGGACTGCTAATCAAGGTGACTGCAAATAAACTGACCTAAATTTAACTTTTGTTTGGTGGAGAGAAACCCACTCATTGTTTGCGTAAGGACAAGATCACACACCTTAGGGTAGAGCCAAAACTGAGGAATTTCACAAAGACTACTGTTTTTAAAAACAATTAGCTACTTTTCAGTGAGGGTCTCGGGTAGCCGTTTTACGGTCCGACTTCCCTTAGCAGAGTGGGTGGTTTAGAAGACACCGCGGAAGGCACCGTCCTCAAGCAACATGGGTAGGCGTTTAAACGGTCTGTACTTCCACCTATAATGGCTGAGAGTAGATGCAACTAGTTGTACGAACTCGGGACAATCTTTGAGAAATATTTCGGTACCTAACAGCTCCGCTTAATTTGCAAGATTGTTTTGTCATTAAATTAAAAGTGAAAAGATAAGCGGCCGAACCCTGACATGCCTTCATCTGTGTTGAGTGGTGAACTTGAGAATTGTCTTGTGTTTGCTTGTGTCTGCTTGTTCGTAAGGACTCTCTCTCTCTATCCTCCTTGTCTTAGAAGTTTCATCTTTTACTCCTCCGCTAAGGAATCTCTTCCCCTTAGCAAAAATCCTCTTTTAATCACAACACTTATCTCTAAACTCTTCCTCTCTGAAGGTGAATCATAATGCCTCCTAAGAAGAACTCTGGGGACGATGAGAACGACAATGACCCTATCCCGGCACTCTTGGCTAGGATAACAACTGCTGAACAAACCAATGAACTACTTAGGACGCAGTTGGAAATAATACAACAAGGCGATGCTGCTATGGAAGACACGTATCTCCCAGAATTAGATGAAGACTATAATTGGTTGAGGCATGTTCCCCCTGAGGATGCGTTCGAACACAAACCGCATTTCCTTGCACTGTTGCCAAAGTTCGGAGGAAATAATCATGAAGAACCATATATCTTCCTCCGAGACTTTGAGTTAGTCTGTGCTAACCTCTGCCACCCTAGGGTTAGCCAAGACTACATAAGGATGAGAGTTGTCCCCTTCGCCTTGACTGATAAGGCGGCTTACTGGCTGAAAAATCTAGGGGAAATAGTCACTACGTGGGCCACATTCAAGACTCTATTTTTAAAGAAATTCTACCCAGTTAGTAGAATTAATCAAATGAGGATCAAGCTCACAAGTTTTACCCAACACCCAAGCGAACCATTTCATGAAACCTGGGAAAGATTCACAGACCTAGTACAGAAATGCCCAGGACACAGGATAAGTAAAATGATGTTGGTCCAAAGTCTTGTCAGTGGGTTGAACCCTGAGACTCAAGGGTTGGTTAGTGCATCCTGCGGAGGAAGCTACATGGGGCGCCACGAGGACACCGTCTACAAGGTGTTCGAAAGACTGGCTGAATCTAGCCGTGCACAAACCACTAGCCGGGCTTACATAGCCGGCTCCAAAAAGATGGTGAATAATCTGACAACCGACCACAATGCTGACATGGGAATAATAGCTGATAAGCTAACTATGGTTGAGCAGATTTATAAAAAGGTGGATGAGATCCATAAATCATCTGATATGGAGAAATTAGCTAAATTTCCGAAACAAATGGAGGAATTGGCTGACAGGGTATCAAAGATTGCACCCCCAGCACCCATACACCAAATTCACTACATTCAAGGTCAAGGGGTAGGGCAACAGAGCCACTGGGGTGGAGACCAAGTCTTGTCCTCTCAAACTGATGAAACCTCTGCTCAGACTGATTTTGAGGAACCTCCACAAGTCATGGAGATAAACGGAGTCTGGTATAATTTGGAACCGGTCAATCGCTCAGGCCAAAACTCTACTCCAAACCCTCGTCCACCGCAAGCCCAGCCCACCTACAAGCCTCAACTGCAGCAGAGGCAGCAATATCGCATGGGTTACCAGAACCCGCAACCTCAGCCACAGCAGAACCAACGCCAAAGCCAATAAGGCCAGTATCAATGACCTCAGGCCAGGCAGGACCAAGGGTCCTCCTCTTCTGCTATCTCTCCAGAGCTCCAGCGAGTGCTGGATGAGCTTCATGATATGAGAGTCGACATAAATCAACTCTCTCGTTGGAGAGATGAGGTGACTGCACCCCAGACCGTGATTCCAGCCCAAGTCCAGGCTAACCCAAATAGCCTTGGACACAATCAGGTATTATTCTATGACTATTCCGTACCTGAACTTGAGCCCTTCTCGAATAATAACTCTTATCATATCTCTCTTAGGAGCGGAAGGACCGTAACCATGCTTGATCGAGCGAAGGAACACGAAGACATAGCCCCAGTGTCCATCAATTCACACAACCATGGGGGAATTGACAAAGGAAGACATAAGGAGAAAGAACAAGTCCCACCCACACCACCCGGATATAATGGAGAGTCTGAGTCTGAGTCAGACAAACAAATGCCACCAACCACAAATTTCCCTGTTTGTAGTCCGAGTCCTGTAAGAAATTTTTCATTCAATAAAAGTGATGTTCTTGATCATACCAAGTCCATTCCTTTCCCCCGTGCTCTTACGGCAGGAAGGAAGAAAAACATAAAAAACCAAAAAAATGATGAAGAGATGGCCCGCATCTGTAAGGAAAATATTAAGGTCACTCTGTCCCTAGACGAGATGATAGAAAGAGACTCGACTTTTTGAAAATACCTGAAGGTGAGATGCACACCAACTAGGGCCAACAAACAAACTCCTAGCCGAACAAAGAAACACATACTCTCAGTAGCCACATCTCGTCTTATAAAAAATGAGCTGCCAAGAAAGAAGAGAGACATGGGCGCTCACTTTGTCACTAGCTACATCAAGGAAATCAAGTTTGCAAGAACATTGCTAGACAATGGATCATCCATCAATTTCATGCCCACAACCCTATATGAGCATCTAAATCTAGGTCCTCTTAAGCAATCTGCAGCCGTACTTCAATTCGCAGACACATCAACTAAGCGACCTAGGGGCAAGATTCGAAACATTGTCATCAACATAGAGGGACAAAACTACCCAGTGGATTTTACAATTCTTGACATGGATGTCCCTAGAAATTGGAAAGATTCCCAGATGATACTAGGGCGACCCTTCCTTAGGACCGTAGGAGCTATATTTGATTACACATCCGGGAGAATCCAGTTTGGAATAATTGAACTTAAAATGCAGCAAACTAGGTTCCAAAGATCTGACACTGAGTCGAGCACCGAGTCTAAAAAATCAGAAACTGAGACTGAAATTATAGAAGCAACAGGTGGGCCCTGGAGACAAAACCCAACTGCTATGATAGAATCAACCTCATCTGGTGAGGAAATTGTTGATGACTTAGTCTGCCAGCTCATTCATGCATCTACCTATACTCTAGGAGACTCAGAGGCCACTCTGGACCTGTCAGCACATTCTCCTTATGGACAATCCTTGAGTAAGGTACACAGATCGGACGCGGCGATTGCCACACCTCATTCCATCATTAGCGATCCGATCCCTGATACAACCATGATGCTGGCCAACATTGATACACTACAAGCGTCCACATCACAAAAAGAAACATCACTGACAGAACCAGATTCGAGAAACATCATTGACTTACCTGAACTCAAACCATTGCCCCCTACACTTAAGTATGCCTTCCTTGCAGGAGAAAAGGGACAATTTCCAGTCATTATCAGCTCACAACTGACCAAAGAGCAGGAGATCCGCCTGCTTAATGTTTTGGAGAAAAACCGCAAGGCTATAGGCTGGAGATTGTCTGATCTCCCAGGGATTAACCCAGCCATTGCTCACACCATATTTACTTGGAAGATAATGCTAAACCCTCCTGTGAATGCCAATGTAGATTAAATCCAAACTTACGGGAAGTGGTTAAGACTGAGATCGAAAAATGGTGTAAAGCTGGTTTCATATATCCCATCTCCGACTCCAAATGGGTGTCACCTTTGCATGTAGTCCTGAAAAAGTCAGGACTCCAGATTATCACCAATGAGGAGGGAGAAGAGATTATGACACGGGTACCTACGTCGTGGCGTGTCTGTGTGGATTACAGGCGCCTGAATGCCGCAACGAAGAAGGATCACTTTCCGTTGCCTTTTATTGATCAAATCCTGGAGAGAATGGCAGGGGAGAGAATACTTCTGTTTCTTAGACGGGTACTCGGGCTACAATCAAGTAGCCATCGCCCCAGAGGACCAGGAAAAGACTACTTTTACATGTCCCTTCGGCACATACACATTCAAGCGAATGCCTTTTGGGCTATGCAATGCCCCCGACACCTTTCAGCGATGCATGATTGCGATTTTTGCCGACATGGTTGGGGATTTCCAGGAGGTCTTCATGGATGACTTCTCGGTTCATGGTGATTCATTCGATGATTGTCTAGCGCACCTGGATCGAGTCCTCCAAAAGTGCAGGGAAGTGAATCTGGTGCTCTCTTGGGAGAAAAGCCATTTCATGGTGAAAGAGGGCATTGTATTGGGGCATGTCATCTCCAGGAAGGGAATGGAAGTTGACCCTGCCAAAGTTGATGTGATCAAAAAGCTTGAGCCACCTACAAATGTGAAACAAGTGCGGTCTTTTCTAGGGCATGTTGGATTTTACAGGAGATTTATCAAAGATTTTTCAAAAATTGCCCGACCGCTAACTGACTTTCTTGGGAAAGACACCGAATTCGTGGTAGATCATAAGTGTCTAGAAGCATTCGAAATACTCAAGAGAAGGATCATTGAGACTCCCATCCTACAAGCTCCTGACTGGTCTCTTCCCTTCGAGATCATGACAGACGCATCCGATTTCGCTGTAGGGGCTCTATTAGGACAACAAAAAGATGGAATCCCGTATGCTATTCACTACGCAAGCAAATTTTTAGACCCTGCTAAGAAAAATTACACTGTGACCGAAAAAGAAATGCTTGCTGTGGTTTTTGCCTTGGAAAAATTTCGATCAATACTTCTAGGATCTAAGGTGATAGTTTACACAGACCATTCTGCCATTCGCTATTTAATGGCCAAAAAGGACGCAAAAGCATGACTTCTGAGATGGATTCTACTGCTTCAAGAATTTGATTTGGAGATTAAGGACAAACCTGGCGTTAAGAATGTCGTGGCTGATCATTTATCACGGATTGAACATAACAAAATTCTGGAATCTGATTCCATCCGAGAAACCTTCCCAGATGAGTCAATTTCTGCTATTGACTCACTCCCTTGGTATGCAGACACGGTGAATTATCTCGTCACCAATGAAGTTCCTCAAGGTTGGATCAGAAACAAAATCGATCGACTCATATCTGAAGCGATACACTATCATTGGGAAGATCCTTTCCTTTTCTTTGAAGGACCGGATTGCATATGGAGAAGATGTATTCCTCAAGAGGAATATCAAAGTATCCTCAATCTATGCCACACCTTGGAGGCGGGAGGACATCACTCTGGGAAGAGGACCGCTGAGAAGATATTGCAATGTGGATTTTACTGGCCGACCTTGTTTAAGGATGCTTACAATTTTGTAAGGTCGTGCCCGTCTGTCAGAGAATGGGAGGAACCATTGGTTCCAAAGATGCCATGCCTATGCAACCAGTGATCATCTGTGACGTATTCGATGCATGGAGCATTGACTTTATGGGCCCATTCCCTAATAGTCAAGGATTTGAATATATTCTTCTCGCGGTAGATTATTTATCTAGATGGATGGAGGCTATCCCTACTCGAGCTGCAGATAGCAAAACTGTTTGCAAGTTTTTGAAAGATCATATTATTTCGAGGTTTGGAATTCCAAAAGTTTTAATATCTGATGGGGGAAGCCACTTTGTCAACCGGGAGGTGAAGAAGCTGACTAAGGAATACAGCATCGAGCACCGTGTCGCTACTCCTTACCACCCAGAATCCAATGGCATGGCCGAGGTGTCAAACAGGGAGGTTAAAGGAATTTTACAGAAGCTCGTTCGCCCTAACAGGAAGAACTGGTCCCAACTCTTGGACCAAGTTCTATTGGCTTACCGGACGGCTTATAAGACCCCATTGGGCACCTCCCCGTTTAGAATGGTATACGGAAAACCATGCCATTTGCCCGCAGAACTCGTGCATAAATTAGAATGGGCAATCAAAAAGATTAATTGGAACTGTCACCAAGGAAAGAAGAACCGAGATATGAATTTGAATGAACTATCTTAAATTAGAAATCATGCATATGAAAATAGCACCATTTACAAGGACAATGTAAAGAGATGGCATGACAAGAACATTCGAACAAAGATCTTTGTCCCAGGATAGAAAGTTTGGCTATTTAATGCAAAGTTGAAAATTTTCCAAGGGAAATTGAAATCAAAATGGACGGGACCCTTCATTGTAAGAGAGGTACACAATAATGGGAGTGTTGAGATCTCAGAGACCGCAGATAGCACGCAAACATCTATGGTCAACGGTTAGCTGCTTAAACATTTTGTCGAATCCAATGAGCAATTAGTACAAGTTGAACAGATCTCCTTCACTCAGGGCATAGATTTTGACGAGAAATTTGATCTGCCCAGATAGCACACCTCTCTGGAACCTACACTCTCTTGTACATCCGAAATTCTTCCCAGTTCCCCATCTGCAATTATCCGATGACACTTAGGCTGACCTGAGCCTAAGTATAGGGGGACCGCTACCATTGTTTATACATCACTTCTCTTCTTTTGTTTTTGATCCCTCTATATTTAGTACGAGCTATGTCAACATTTCACTTTGTGCCATGAGGACATAGCACAAGCTAAGTATAGGGGGATGTGTTTGTATATATTTTATCTACTTTATCCATAGCTCGTACTTTAATTGTTTTTATCTAATATCGGGGATGGGTACAAGTAGTGTGTATAATACATGTCTTCCAAAAAAACTTTTTGTCTTAAAAAAAATCATCACTCATGGTCTTGCATTTCATCAAGCATTTCATACAATTCTTGGTTGATATATTCCTGACACATTCACTATCACTCAAGGCTTGAGGATTTTTGAGGACACTTGATTTCTGAGATCTTGAGATTCTGACTTAGCCTGCCTTAGTCATTAGGGTTTTTGAACTTAATAATCCACACTTCCCTAGTTTGAAAGATTTGAGCGCTATATTGCACTCTTCATCTCTACCTTCAAAAAGAATATGATCAGCACAATCACTCCCACAACTGCATAATTGATGAGATGAGTTGAGATATCACTTGAGGAACTAGGACTAGAGATTTGAGTTTAGACCTGATCTGATGATATTCGAGGATGGGATAAAGTTCATGAAGGCTTCAGAAAACCTGAGTGTCAGCAAAACCCTAGCCAGTATGTGAACAAGATTCATATGCTATCTTTTTGATATTGACCTAAGTGCCAGGGTGTGTTGAAACTTAATGAAAAATTGTTGATCAGTGTGCGCCAACTCTTGGTAAAAGCAGTGGAGCTAGCCAACAAAAAAAAGAAGAAATGTCAAAGAAAAGCTCTATCATCCAAAGTCAAAATCTAAAAGAGCTTCCACCAATGGCGAGCGCTCCCAAACATTTTCAAAGCGTCCACTTGGACCAAGTGCTAATTTGGACCAAGGAGTCGGGCTGACACCATAAAAGGGCTCTGCATTGTAAGCGATACAAGTCTCGGTGTCGAAGGTATCTTAGATACTCAAAAGAGACACACCCCGGTGTACTCCCAGAAAAACAAGTGCAGACGACTCCAAATTCTCTTGACGGACACATTGATCAACAAAATAAAATATACGTGTGTTTGAGTAATAAGGCACTCGAGAGGCACCTTGTTCCAATGTGAGGGAGAGAAAATTAGACACAATCCTATGCCCTCCATCATCTAGCCGTCCATCTACACTTTCAAGTCTGACAAACTAATGAGACGGCTGACTAAAGCAAGAATAAACTTATTCTCTAGTGTTGAGGATTAGGTCTAGAGGAGGATCTTTGGGACTGGAACTTTGAGTGATGCCCCGACTCGACTCTCATGAAATGCAGTACACTTAAGTTCATATCCTTATACTATATGTAAAAACAGAGTCTGGAAAAATTAGAGAGGTTGGATTCCTTTTGATTAAAGCTTGGTTGAGCCCAGGATTTTTAGGATCACTCAAATTAAGGGTCTTATATGAATTAAGCCTTGAAAATTCACATGCACAGTCAGGGATGTATTCAACTAAGTCATTCATTCATGCTCGGGGACGAGCATGGTCTAAGTATAGGGGTATGATGAATCTCGTATTCATCACGCTAAAATTGGTCATTTAGGTCTTTTCCCCATCATTCACCTGTAATTAATCATTAATAGAGCATTATTAGCATTCATACATGTGTAAATAATATCTGCATTTCATCATGCATAAATTGCATTAAAAAATCCCAAGTAAATTAGCCCAAAAAGCCGCTAACTTCTCTTATTTTTAAATAATTCATCCTAACTCTGATTGACCCCAAACCACCTCCATTGTGTAGATATTACTAATCTTATCAAATAAAAAATACAAAAAAATTACTAACCTCAATAAGTGTCAAATAATCCCAAAGTCAAATTTCACATCTGACGGACTAAAATGAGCATATCTCCCCAATACAGTGTTCGATTTTGGTCTACTCACTTTTAAAGTACTCCATTTTCAATACCTTCAAAAGAAGACCAATTTCATAAAATTCGAAGCTCATATGTGAAAGTTGGGTTTTGGGCCTCTTTTGCGCATTTTAACTTTTTGCTAATTTTGACCTAAGTTTTTTATGTACATAATTAACCCCTTTTAATTTTATTTCTTTTTCATTTGTGTTCTTTGATGAAAGTTTTATTAAGCGACACGAAAAATCCACATCCAGATCAAAACTTGAAATAAGAAACTGACCAAGTCCAAGTGTCCGTTGTCGGTCTGTACAAAAGTTGTGCGTTCGAACCTCTATTTTATTTTCCTAATTTGTTATCCCTTAAAAATCCAAAAAAAATTAGATTAGTGTGTAAATATTTTTCTGGTATTTTATCATATTTTTTCTATATTTTGTTCTCTAAAACCACCAAAAAAAATACAAACCCCAAAAAGTCGGTTTTCTATACACATGGAGAGCCACCAAAAATACCACTTCGCACAGGTGACCTTTTTGCTCCCGGGCCCTTCATGAAAGTTGTAGATCTCGACGAGGCCGAATAACTTTTGTGAAGAAATTTTTTCGATCCGAGGTCATCTTCTATCTCTTTTGCCCACTTTAAAATATAAAATTTTTTTGGTGACACGTGGCAGCTCCAGGGCGTGCCACGTGGCACCTCGCCTCACTCTCTCCCCTGGTCACACCCGGGTCACGTGCCTAGCACGTGACCCCATCTTCCCCTTCCTCCAGCCGTTGCCAAAGCCGCTCCCACTCTCCTTGCCGCTCTCCTCCTTGTAACCGCCGCCGCAGCGCCACACTCGCCATCACTCCTCGCCATTACACCCCTCTCCCTCGCCAGCCTTCTCTCCTCCCATATCGACCTCCTTCCCCGCCTATAAAGCAACCCCTGGCCGGCTCCCAAAACCCATCCGCCATCTTCTAAAACGGCCGGTGACAGCGGCCTTAACGGGCGTGATCCGAGGAGTTGTATCCTCGTCGCAGCTACTCCGGCGAAGCTTGCTTCCACTCCGACCGCATTTGCTTGCCGTCGAGCCGCCATTGCAGGTACTACCCCCTTCCTCCTCGATCTCCACGCAGCCAACTCCACCCTCGTCTCGGCCCTGCACAGGCTGGAACTCCACCCCCCTTCGCTCGCCGATCCCCTTTCCCTCCTTTTTTTTCCTCCTGCTTCTAACCTTGCAGGTCCAGCCATCCACTTCGCCCTCACCGCCTCTGCCTGGGCCTGCCACGGCCTTCGCCCCTCCGTCGTGCCACTCCATGCGCCGTGTGTCAGCCGAGGAGCAGCGCCGCACGTGCGGCACCTCCGCCCTCGGCCACGCTCACGGTGCCGCGCCTTCGGGACCTCGCCACCGACGCTCGGCCTCCACCGCGCAAGCTCGCTCGGCCCTCGCCATCAACTCCGCCGCCCCTCCGCTCCGGCGAAGGCGCTGGCTCGCCACCGCCACCTCTCAGCCAGCACTCGATGCACAGTCACCGTTGGATCAAGGGCCAACCCTTGATCCAACGGCCCAAAGGCCACACGTCATCCATTCCCAGCCCGGGCCCTAACCTCAGGGTCGGTCCCCCCGAAGCAACGCCAGAGCTCCGCGTAATCCAAGCCTAAGCCCTTCTATCCGAACCTGTGCCTCGTCTCCGTGCCACAGGCTCGGGACTCCGAACCACAGGCTCGGGAGCCCCGAGCCTCCGCCTCGCCTCCAAGCCTCCTGGCACACGTGCAGGGCACGTGCGTCCAGGGAAATTTGCACATACACCCCTGCAACTTTCCGAATTTACATTTATACCCCCCGCCTGGGGTAAATTGCAAAGGAGCCCCTCCGACCTTCCGATATTGCAGATAAGTCCATTCAGGGACCCTTTTGAAGGAAAAACTTTGTTTTATTTACATTTTAGTCCCTGAACTTCATTTTATCATATCTTTTTCATACGGGCTCCGATTTTAGCGTATAATATGTCATTTTGAAGCTATTTTCATGCTCTACAACTTAACATACCTTGTGAACAGATCTGAGGTTATTTGTTATCAATTATTATTTGAAGATCATCATTGACTTTTGTAGGTTAATTTTTGACATATTGATGCTTGAAAAATTAACGATAAATCTGTTGCAGGAGTTCGGTCGAGGATTTCAATTTGATTGACCAATTGTGATCATTGCTGATTATTCTCAATAATTTAAATCTTTACAGGAGCTAAATCGAGGATCAATTATTTAACTTTCTATTTGGCTGATCGATGATTAATTTTGAGAGCATTTTTACATGAAATTTTTGACAGGATTATTCACTGATTAATATCTTTACCTGCAACTTGGAGTTGATAGATCTTTCTGGGTGTTAATAATATTCGATCTGTGATAGTATTTGAGGATCAATTGATAAATTTATTTGAGGATAAAACTTCACTAAATCGCAGATCCAGTGCTTCATTTTCTCTGTATATCTCTTTGCATTTGCATCTCATTACCTTGTACATTTTATCAACGCAAAAATTAGTCGAACATTGATTGATTATTTAATTTGATTCAAGACCGCGCAACTAAAAATCACAGTTCCCTGTGTTCGACCTTGGTAAACTTGCCAAGTAAAATATTCCACAATATTCAAAGCTTGTAGTTTATGATTGACCGAAATTCGCCTCCTATACTACAATCTACGATTACTAAAGAGGTGGATTTCACGTTCATCAATCCCAAAAACATTTATTTTTATTATGTAATTTTCTTTATATTATTATTATTTATATTTTAAAATTCATTTGAAGAATTTTCGATAATATTTTCTATTTTTAATCATCATTTCAATATGGCCCTTTTATTTTATCCATGTTTTGGGATATTTTTTACTTTAAAAACCCATAAAATTTAGCAGAATTGTTTAAAAAACACTTAAGTAGTTCAAAATTATTTTCTTTATTTTGTTTATTTTTATTATTAATTATAATTTTATTAGCTTATATTGTGTATATATACTTATATGAGCTTATAATATATATTAAAAAGAAAAAATCGAGAAAATCAGAAAATATAAAAACAAAATATAAATACAAAATTATAAAATCATTTTAAAAATATAAAATAATACATCCATAAAAAATACAAAATAAAAACCTCCATAAAAGCGCATAGATAAGAGGAACGTACATTTTTGGAATTAATTTTCCCCGATCTATCGTTTGCTCCTTGTATTTGACACTCTACACATACTTGCACTATAGACATCATTTGTAGAGTTATAATAAATTTTAACTCCACACTTTTATTTTCATTACTTGATTCTAAATTGTAGGTTAATTGTTGAATTTATAGGGGTGTGTATTTGTTCGCCTCGACGATAATGTCTCTGCCTTGTGTGAGACATTAGACCAGTGTAAATCCCTAGTTTTAATTGGCGTAGTTGCCGAGGAGTAACTACATTTAGATTGGATTTTTACCCATATCTTCTTGCTTGTTTTTAATTTTTATTTATTTATTTTATTTTTTGTTCGATATTATTGTTGAATTGTCTAACCACCCTCTTCTTTGTTGACTTTGTTGTGAGGTACTTCGAATCGAGAGGGGCTCTTCTAGGAGCGCATGTGCACCCACGTGAAGCGAAGCCAGCCTTTCTGACCTAGCTGACAGAAGGAAGTGACAAAGGCGGACTTGGAGGAATTTTGAAGACAATAGCATTTTGTATTTTATTTATTTGTAATTTAAAGTGAGAGAGAAACTTGTAATTGTAATAACTCAAGACTCTCCAAGAACTCTTTACACTTCACGAGGTCCAGTTGTGGAGCGATTATTCGCTTGGGAGCCTTAGCGGTTTTTGTAATGTTTTCCACACTTCTCTTTTTTCTCATTTGTGTCTCAACTTCTCGCATTTCATTTGTTTTGTGTGCTTGGGTCCTAGCATTAGGATGTGCTTAACGATAGATTAAGGCCAAAAACTCAATTACTATTCCATGCACCTGTAGTCCTCATTTGGACTTAGTCAAACTATAATTTCTCTTCACTTAGTTTTGGAACCATGCACCATGAGAGTCCTCCATACAGCTCCTGCAGGACCTACTGTGGTGGGCACCGAGGAGGCTCCAAGTCGGACCCTTTGGTTCCTTTATAGGTGTTTATCATTTGTGCTTCACGTTAATAGCAAGTACTGTTCTAGGGAGATTTCATTGGTTTTGCATTTTCATATAGATAAGTTTCAATTCTTCTTAACATCCTTGCATTAAGAGAGCTGGAGACAAGGTGAGCATTTCTACTTAGCATTCATCATCGCTTTCGATTGTATTACTTTTCCAACTCTCTCCATCTTATTCTGACCACATAGGATCTAAAAGGAATTGACTCCTCATTAGGTTCGTGCATTCTTATTAAAAAATACAAAAAAGTGACAATAAATAAAATTGGGATTTCTAAGCTTACTCGACCCTAAAATCCACACGAAAAAATATTTGTCTTGGGGAGAGTAACCCCCTCATTATATTCGCATTTACTTTGCTACGTACACACTAAGGAGTAGTTTCCAAATACTAGATCAACCTTAGTGTTTGTACAACCTTGTATTTCTCACCTAACTCTCAAAGTTGACAAGAGAAAAAGATATAACTTTTGCTGTCAACAATGTATGGAATAGGTGAATTGAGGGTTTATTTTATGTGTGTTTGTTTGTGTGAATACTCGATCTTCATTTTGCATCTGTGCCTTCTTTTCACATCTCTTGATTTGAACATCATGTTCTCCTGATCATTTTCCCTTTTGTTTCGAAAATGGCAGGCTAGAGAGATTTTATCCGGGCTTTGTGGATCTCTTGTACCCTCCAATCGGTCTACATCAATTTTACCATGAGGACTTCGCTCCTGACTTTTCTTTTTGTACATATCCTCCTCAGTGATGAATCCCCATTCATCACTCTTTATTCTTTTACTTTAGCTAAATATCTTGGCAAAGCATCATGTATCTAGTTGTAAATACAATAAATTAGCAATAAGCATGAATTTGTTGATATTTAATAATTAGCATGTATTTGTGTAAAAATAAAAGAATAAAGAATAAAAGAAAAAGAAGGAAATATTTAGAATAAATATTGACTGGCTTGAACCCAAGAGAGGGTCCAACATGGGACTGATCGCCAAATAAAATAAGTAGAGAGAGATAGGGCCACTCTACCTTGTACATATTTACTACCTATGTGTATATGATTTATTTTTACAAAAATAAATCATAAAAAGGTGTTTTTATCCCCATGTATATATTTCTAAAAATAAAACAAAAATTAGAAAAATAAAATAAAATAAAATAAAAATAAAATTCTCTCTCACCTTGTATATAATACATGTATAGATGTATCATTACCTATTTATTTTATACTTGTAAATAACCAATACAAATAAAATAAAAATTGTTTTATACTCCAAAAATTATTTTGTAAATAAATAAAATATAAAATTTGGGGTATCTTTATAAAAATAATTAGATAAAAATAATTGTACAAAATACATAGGTATTTTATACATGTATATAATATATTATACTATATATACAATAATTTATTTTTCATAAAAATAAATAAAAATCACAGAAAAATAGTTTGAAAAATAACAAACATTTTTCATTTTATACACTTTTTAATCTAAAACCATTCATTATTTTTTATTGAATTTGTAAATATTTTTGTAAATCCGATTTTCTGATTGGTCCACGTCGGAACGTTGACTCGGGTCAAACCCCTCTTCTAGGGCTTGACCCGACCCGACCTCCCTGTCGGACCTCTTTCTCAAAATTCGATAGGCCGGATTGCATGCACGTTTTCTCCAAAACTCCGCCCGTGCCTTCCCCATGGATCCAAGACCCTCGTGGATCCCTAAGGAAGTGCGGATCCTTCTCGGATTGCATGCCCTGGCCCGATCTTTCCAGCCACCTGGGACGTCCTATAAATGCTTCACTCGCCTCCCCAGGTCGGTAGCTCGCACCGCACCCCTTCTTGATACCATAGACTCCTTCCTTGTAGTTACAGCCGTCGGAGGACGCCTTCGGTGGTCGGATTGGTGTCGTGTAGTCGTAGCTCAACCTTCGTGGTCTGAGAACCGCCGCGAGAAGCCTCCTTTGCCCACCGCAGCTTGGTCGAGGCCATAATTCCGCCATTCACTTCTCCTAGAGCTCAAGATCATACTCGAACCCTCATGTAACTCTTTGATCATTCCTAGCTCTGTCATTTATCCAATCATTCCATTTATCACTGTCGTAGCTCCGCCAGCTCCGACTAGCTGGTTGGTGCTTCGCCACCCTCACTCATCCGCTCTGACAGACCCACACGTTCGCCCTCTGATGAACAGAAATAATCTCACCAAGACTCGGGTGAATATAATAGAACTAGGGTCGTTGCGACCCGGATCTCGGAGATCAATCAGTCAATCAAGAAAATTGAAGAGCAGACCACCAAACAACAAGATAAAACAATCAAATCATAAATAGTGGCCCTGGCCATGAGATTAGCCTGGTGTAGCTCCCAGGGTCGGACTTAGGGAGCACGAGTTGGCCTTGTGGCCTACGAAGTAATCAACAATAAAACAAAGCAACAACAATATTTCTGGTGGTTTTTAATTATTTTTATATTTTTTTGGATTTTTAATAATGAGGCAAAATAATAAAAGGCAAGAAACAAGCACACTCAATGAATTATTTAAACACTCAAAAATGCCACAAAAATTCAAACAAAAATATCTTTATGTTTTTTAGATTTTTTACTGTTTTTGGTTTTTTTTTGAGATTTTTCTGATTTTTAAAGAATTTTCTAAAAATAAAAGAAGGCCAAAACAGGAAGTTGTTGTCCAGTCAGGCTTGGAAGATCAGTTTAAAATATCAAGTTGATCTGTAAAAGCCTGAAGGTAATTTTTATGAAAATTACAAACAACAAAGAAAATTCAGAAAAAGAATTTATATTTTTTTGGTTTTCTATAATTTTTTAGAATTTTATAAGTTTTTAAGTGTTTTTTTAATTTTTAGGTTTTTATATATCCAAAAACAGCAAAACTTGCACAGAAATTAAAACACAACAAAACTAAAAAATACTAATTTTTTTAGAATTTTAAAATAGTTTTTATATTTTTTTTATGATTTTCTAATATGGACAGAAAGAAAAACAATGGTTTTTGAATTTTTTTAAAAAAATAAAAAGACTAAAAAATGTACCCAAAAATTAGGGAAATTTTTACACAATGGCAGGAGCCACGTGTCCAAATTTCAAGCTATTTGGGTGAAACTTGCTATTTTATTTAAATAAAATGAAGGCTCACAGTTCACAGGGACCTATCTGTAATAAAAAATATGTCCGGGGGCCAAACAATTACAATGCAAAAAATCCCAGGGCCCCTCGTGCAATTTGTCCAACAAATCACGTGCAGGGCACGTGTTTCAGGCATGGAGGGGTGGATCTGCAATTCCTATTTTAAAACATCCAAACGGTAACACAGAGAAAACACATGGGACAAAATGCAAATGTACCACAACCTCACATGTCGATGCACATGGACCACATATAAAAGGACTAAAATGCAAATGTCTGAAACATCAAGGTCCTCTATGCAATTTTTACAAAATTAAAACAACGGTATAAAATATTTACAGGACTAAGGTGCAAAAACAAAAAAGCAGGGGCCTAATAGAAATTTACCCCTTAATTATTGGACGGATGAGGGCGTGCCACGTGGCTGATCGGAAGGCTGAGATGCGTGGCTAACCCTTCTCTCGATGGAACGGTCCTGATCAACCCTCGGTTGGATCTGACGGTGGGCGGCTGCGCCTCAAATTAATGGTCTGGATCACACCTGAAACTCCGAGGATGAACGGACGGCGGAGGAAGGTCCTGGAAGAACACCTCGCTAGCGAGCTTCGCCGGCTCCGTGCGTGCGGTGGAGACCTCCTCGCCGGCTGCTGAGATATGCAAAGCTCCGCCGTGATGCTCCGCAGCGACTGGGATCCTCCGATGAGACCGGAGACCACCGGAGTGTCCCGGCGACGTCAGAAGCTTGAAGCTCCTGGTCTCGAATGAGACGACCCTCAGATGGGTCGCACTGACCTCTAAAACAGCCTAGGGATCTTCCTAGGTCGAGGGAAAACTGCCTTGACCCGGTTAGAGGCGAAAGGAGTGATTGGGTGCGTCAGGTGAACGACTTCCAGCGAGGCGACGGCGGTAGAGGTCGAGCCCTGATTCCAGGTGAATCAAGGAGGACGAGTGGGTGAATAATGTGAGGAGAGGTCTCGTGGTCGTGATGCTCGGGTCAGATGAGTGAAATGATGATCGGTACGGGTGGAATCGGTCGTAGACGGCGATGGGTCGAATTGGGCGTGAGATGAAATTGAAGGAAAACAAGGGGAATCGAGTCTACCTGGCGGATGCAATAGACTGGGGATGAGCTCGACGAGCTCTGGGGGTCCTTGCCTCGAGGAAACGTCGGGTTCCAAGGCTCAGCGCACCTCACGGCGGCGCACGTCGGCAGGAGTTGTCGGATCGATAGCTGGAGGTCTCCTCTCCTCTCTTCGACACCTCTCTCACGAAGCTGTCACTCAGGGGAGCAAGGTGGAGGTCCTGGGACAAAGAGGCACAGCCAAGTATGGTGGGTAAAGCTGGCCAGAGGCGAGGATTTATATGACTGGGGGGTCCGAGAAGATGATCGTGGAGCGCGCAATCCGAGGAGCGGATCCCTAAGACGATAGACGGGCGTGGATCGCGGATCTCTCCTGGAAGTTCAGAGCCCGGGGTTTGAGGAGATGGTTGGTGGATCGTGGCGTGAAAATGGGGAGAAGTCGGATCAGGCGCACGGATCCGCTGGAAAAGGGTCTGCGGGGGAGAGTTGACCGGGGGTCAACAATCCCCCGGGGACCAATAGAAATTCAGCTTTTATTAATTCTTTGAAAATTCAATAAAAAATATTAAATGATTTATTTTCGAAAAACTTAAAACATGAAAATGTTTATTTATTTTAAAATTATTTTTTAGTGATTTTTATTTATTTTTTTGAAATATAATTTATGTATTTACAAAATATTATTATTATATACAGGTATATACTTGTATTTATTTTTTATTTTTATTTTTAATGATTTATTTTTATATAATTATTCTTTATATTTTATTTATTTATAACATAAAATTTGGAATAAGAGGGTATTTTTATTTTATTTTTATTATGTATTTACATGGGTGAAATAAATACTTTTATTTATATGTATACATGGTATATATACAAGGTGGGTTTTGATTTTATTTTATTTTTATTTTATTTTTATTTCTCTAATTTTTATTTTATTTATTCACATCATAAAATAAGGGATGTGAAAATATTTTTATTGAATTTTAATTTTTATTTACAAAGAGAAAATAAATAAATAGGTATCTCTACATACATGATCTATGTATAATTATGAAGGGGATTTTATTTATTTTTATTTTTCTCCATTTTTATTTTAATTTTATATTTACAAATATGAAAAAATAAATAAACATCCATTTTTATTTTATTAAGAGGAAAATATTTTTTATTTATTTACAGGTATATGTACACATGAGTTGGCCCTATCTCCCTCTACTTGGTTCTTTTTGCGCTCAGGCTCATGCTGAGCCCTCCCTTGGGATTAAGTCACTCAATATTTATTCTAAATATCTCCCTCTTTTTCTTTTATTTCTTTATTCTTTTATTTATGCACAAAAACATGCTAAATATAGATATTTACACAATGCATGCACTTTGACAATTTATGCTTTTTACACACATATACATGATGTTTTGCAAGGGTTTTGTAGCTAAAATAAAAGAATAAAGAGTGATGAATGGGTATTCATCACCCTCCATCTCCTTACGCACCCTGATCACCTTGAGACTCGATCTTCACATCGGGATTAGGCTCGAGGTTTCCATCTCCGCGAACGCCGGAGACCAACCCCATTCACCATCGCTTCTCTGCTTTTCAGGACAAATAACCCCGACCGGAGCCTTGCTCCGAGTCTGAGCTTTGCCCTGTAGGTCTTAGTGCACGTGGATCGACTCGAATCACCCTTTGAGCACCCTCGCCGGAGCTCACCCAGGTCCCAGCCATTTTCCCGAAGATCCAACCATCATAGAGCCCATCCGACCGACGCACCCGACGCGGAGGGGCTCCACGATTCGTTTGCCGCCGTCCGATCGTTCATCGGAGTCGCCGATCTCCCTTAGTGCTCCAGTGAACTTTGCCCTGGTGCTGTTCTTCCAGAGCATCTCCCTGTCGTTGGATCGACGCCTTCACCCAGATGCCATCCTCGTCGTCCATTCACAGCAGTTGTCAGGTCGTTAGATATCAGATCTAATGGCCCCCGTACCGCCCATGTCTCTGACATCTGACGACCGTTGGATCTGACAGCTGACACAGCCAGAGCCGCACGTTCGCCTCCACTCAACGCACGCCACCTGTCCACCCCACGCGACGCTCACGTGCTGCATGGGTATATTGCTCCATCTACCCTACGTTTATTTTAGCTTTCATTTCAGTCTGTAAAAAAAGTTATACAGTGGACATTTTTGCATGTTAGCCCCTATAGTTTTAGATATTTGCATTTCAGTCATGCCTGTGTGGACCCACGTACGTCGTCACGTGTTATTTGGGGTTATTTGCATTGCTTATCATGGACTTGTTATCTGTTATGAATTGAATGCTTAGTTTTGGTCTTTGCAAATATGCCCCTAAGTGTACAGATTTGTGACATGTGCTGATATTCATGGGAAAAATGCAGTTTGAACCCTCGACTTTTCTCGCGTGTTATTATTTGGTTCTAGGACTTAAGTTATTTGCAAGTTGTCCTTATATGTTGTGTGGTTTATTTTTTATTTAATAAATAGCGAATATTGTCCAAAATTCACGAAATTTTGGCACATGGCTCCTGCCATGGTGTAGGAATTTTGATGAATTTTCTGTTGTGTTTTGCCTTCGCTTATTATTTTTAAAAATTAAAAAACCCTAAAAAGTGTCATTGTTTGTTTTAGAAAATCAACTAAAATTATTAAAAAAGTCTTGAAATTTTCTAAAAAAATCATGTTTGTGTGTTTTATTGTGTTTTTAATTCGGTTCAATTTTCATTTTATTCCCATTTATAAAACTCGAAAAAATCGAAAAAGATTAAAAACCTTAAAAATCATTAAAAATTCAAAAAAATGAGTTTTCTTCTTCTGTAGCTAGGTTTTTTATTGTAGTTTTTTTATAAAATTGCTGCTCAAATTTTATAGGCATTTAAAGTAATTTTAATTTGCCTTTAGATTTCAGTTGTACACTGCTTATCATTTTTGGCCTTGTTTGATTTTTAGAAAATTTATTAAAAATATTAAAAATCTAAGAAAATTCATAAAAACATCTGAATACTTTAAAAACACAAAAACATTTTTATTCTGAATTTTTGAGTTTTTTTGGGCTATTAAATAATTGGTTGAGTGTTGATTTGTACTTCCCCATTAGTCTTTTTCTTCTAATTAAAAATCATAAAAAAATTAAAAAAATTAAAAACCACCATTTCTTTGCTTTTTAGATTCTCGACTACTTCGTTGCTTTCGCATTAAGTGCTCCTTGTGTTTGACCCTGGTAGCTATACCAGGTAAAAATAAATAGCAAGACCGCTTGCCACATTGATTGTTTGATTTCTAGTTTGGTGGTCTGTTTTTCTTTATTGACTTAGTCTTGTTATTCGGGTCACAACAACCTTGATTATTACTTGACCCGAGTAGCAAGATTTTTGGGTCATCACTTAGCCATAGTGTTAGACCTCGAATTTTTACCCACCACCACCACCCTCACATTTTCCACCATTTCACTTACCTGAGATTGACCTGTTGGAGTCACCTCTCATGGAGTCCACTCTTGAGAACCTGACCCAGATGATGGAGCATATGAAGTAGGGGATTGACGACCTCACTAGCATAAATATGAGACACCATGCCCCATCACCATTTGATGATATGGGTTCATTCAACGATTCCTATGAGGGCTTACAATCGCTCAAAATTCAAAAAATGAGAAAATTTTAAAAATAAAAGAAAAAGATCATGGGAGACACCGTATTGAGTGAACTTATAAGGAGAAGGCACCGCTGCTAGATTCTTTGACCACACACTCACTCTCACTAGTTCCCACCTTTGACCCCAAGGATGACATTGTACAGACTGCTCTTAGGGTCTGTTTGGTTGCAGGGTTGGGCAGGGTTGGCCCAACCCTGGTTACTATTCACAAGGGTACTTCCTCCTCACAGATTACTATTCACCCACCCCAACCCAGCCCAACCCAACCCAGTCCAACCCAGCAACCAAACAGGCCCTTAGTCATCCTTGTGTAGATGATGATTCCGATCTCCTCCCTTTTATTGAGGAGATCCAAAATTTCAAAAAATGTTGACTAAACCTAAAGTGGTGGCAGCTATTCATGAGATCATTGAGTCCCAACTTTGCCAGGCTATGACCTAATTATCTGCTCATAAACCCAAGAAGAGAAAGCGAAGGAGCATATCTGAGCGTCACATTTTGACCATGGCCACTGCCTATGCCATCTCTCACCGTCCATACACTAGGAAAGGGAACACTGTCACACCTTTAGAGAGTTGCATGATCTCTTACTATTCTTGTGATCACACTCTCCTTGACGGAGGAGCTTCAATTAATATAATACCCTTCTCACTGGTACAGTCTCTTCATCTTGGGCCTCTCAAGAAAACCAGGATGATTGTCCAATTCGTTGATGGATCAATAAAGAGGCCAAAGGGTATTCTAGAGAACGCTATCATTCAGATTCAAGGCATGAGATTCACTGTTGACTTTGTCGTATTTCCCATGGAGACCTCCACCCATATGAAGCATCCTCTGATCATCCTAGGATGGTCGTTCCTCGCCTCTGCGAGAGTCATTATTGATTATGGATCTGGAGAGATTCGCTTCGATCTGATGTCGGGAGTGGTGTATGATCAATGTGTCCGCTATTGACCAGAGACCCATATCCCACGAGAGTGTTCTCATGTTAGCCGACCCCGAGGACTATGACCATGATGTTGATATCAGAGTGGTTTGCTTTTTGATAGATGATTCTGATACCTAAGGATTCCTCTTTGGTGAGGAAGACTCGGAAAGCATAGACCTTGGAGTTCTCTCTTTCGATGAGTGGTGAAGCATTGATGACGTCTGTGGTATTTACACGATGGATACTTTAGAGTAGAGGACAGACTTAGCAGAGACTAAAGAGGCTGATTTTGATCTTATTTCTTTTATAAATGAATTTGGGCTTTTAGATGATGACGTAGTTGAGACCGCACAGGACAAATCTGACTGACTAATTCCATACTTGAGTTTGTTCCTTTTTGTTTTGACCTAGCTAAGAGCCCCAAGGTCGAACATGACCATACTACTTCCATTGACCAGTTCATGCCTTTCCACTTTGAGATTGATGAGGATCTTCATCAAGTCAATCCTGATCGGTTTGTGCCTACTGAGGACCCCGATATCGACCCGCACTCTGTCAGATCTATTCCTCAGCGATCACGCAAGAGGGTTCGCTTTCTAACATCTTGATCCTTCGTATATTCATCTTTTTGTATATCTACTTTCGTTTTACTTCTCTCAATCTCTCGGTTTTTCTTACCTACCTCATTTCTCGCATTTTGCCTTTCTTAGGAAGTACTATGTCCTAAATATAGAGGAGGTAGATGATCTGAGTGTTATTTTTATTTTTTTTCCTTCTTTTCTTCTTTTGGTTTTCATTTTTCCCTTACTTCCGAAAAGGTGTCGCCTCTTTTTTTGCCATTGTTATACTTAAGACATACTTTGTCCTAAGGTGTGCACCATGAGTTTTTCATTCTTTGATCCCCTCCAGAGTCTCCTCTTCATGTATACACTTAGAGATATATTACCCTAAGTATAGGGGGAGACAGACTGAGTGTGATTTGTTAATTCCCACCTTGACCCTCCCTTCCTTGTGTACAGTCTGTTGTACTTAGGATTATTCGATCCTAAGTATAGGGGAGACGGTCGACTTCTCATTTATTCATTACTTCATTCGTTTATTCTTTAGACTTTTCTATAATCAATACGAGTTATGTCTTCTCGTTTTCTCTCCGATCTATGAGGACGTAGCTCAATCTAAGTATAGGGGGCCGTATATACTCCACATATACTTTAGCCACAACTCTTAATTTCATATTTTCAATAAGTATGGCTAAAATACTATATATACATATACAATTTATTAATCAATTAATAAAAAGATGATTATTATTCCTCAAATTATTTTTGTATTTACTGATTAATATACCTGTTAAAAATATTTTTTTTTGCAAAATGTTTGAAAAATAATTTGAAAATCTTTTTTAAAAATATTTTGAAAACTATCTAGAAAAAGTTTTGTTAAAAATTCTCAACCTTTGTAAAAATATTTTGTTTATAAAAAATCCTTTTTTGTGTGAAATAAAATGTTATGAAAACTACTTGCAACTGGTTTTGAAAATGATTGCAAAAATATTTTGAAATATATATATATATATACTATTTGAAAAACGTTTGCAAAATAAATTTCAAATGTTTGTGAATGTTTGTAAAAATTATTTGCAAAAACTATTTTGTACTATCTTTTTCAAAATTATTTGTAAAATTATTTTCGTATATGTTTGAGGAATATAGACATCAACCTAAATAAATAAAGACTTTTCACCAATTGTATATATTTACTTATGAAAATAATAACATATCCCTTGTGTAAATTCTAAAATCCTAACTATTGTAAAATATAAGATACATCTCCGTGTAAATATATGTACCTAGTTTTCTTGCAAAAACCTAGCTTTTAAAATATCACAAAAACATTTGCAAAACCAAAAATCCCAAAAATATTTGCATATCTTTTTAAAAAATTTTCTTAAAAATTTGCAAACCCTTTTTCAAAATTCGTAAAAAGTTCAAATTTTGAAAATTGTATCAAAAAATATTTTATACATTATGCATAGCATTTGCATTTTTCAGATTGAGTTTGATAATTGAACTAGTCTAAGTAAAATCCGAACATTGGAGCTTGGTTGGTCCTTAAATATACTTAATCATATGAACCTTATAGGAACTGGAATTGAGGTACTTCAGGTCTAGTTGACTTGATTCTTTGAGATCAAGAGACTTGGTTCAGTCTCGTTTGACTGCCTAAGTAAAATATTTCGGAGCACATGCACCACTCTTGTCGATAATGACCTAGCTTGTATACCTGCACCTTTCACTTTGCTCACCTCGGTTGAAGTAGTAGAGGACTGGATTTGTCGGCATGAGACACAAGACAATGGAAACATCGACAGTCACACATTTGTGGTCATTGTACCCCAACTGATCCAATGGCGATGAGGTCTAAAGACAGAAGTTATGGTTGCAATAAAGCTTCAAAAGAGGGATATTCTACTGGCTCAAGGAGAAAAGGTCTTGATGTAAATGCTGATGTATATAGTATTTCAAAAAAGTGGACATGCCTGATTGAAAATAAAATGCATGTTGGAGTGTATATATTTGTTTAATCAATAAGCAATCTTGAGCTACTAAGCCATACACTTGTGAGCCTCCAGCTGAATGTCTTGGTTACACTAGTTAAGCATCCTAAGATAGATAGCTACATTGGCTACCACCATTCTTCTCTCCACCTCCTCTTCTTAAGTTGGTTGTCACTTGAACTTAGAAGGGAGTATCCCACTTCTCGAGGAAAGAGTTATTGGATTGGGAATTAGGGATGACTTTTACCGCTTCAATCGAGGAGAGCAACATATCTCACACACTGTCCAAGATAAATTCATAGTCAATTGGTTTAAGTATAAGGAAGTATTCTGACCTAGCTATTGAGGAGACTTGAGCAGAGTTTTGGGATTCTTGAAGGTTGTTTTGTCGCAAATCTATTTCCCAATAAGGTTCCAACCGCAACTAAAATCCAAAGGTTATAAGCTACAAACTTTGATTTTGTGAAGACAAGTTTGAAAATTAAAATCAATCCACTTTCTTTCTTTTTCTTTTCTTTTTTTTATTTTCTGCACTTATTACATATGTTTTTGCTATGGACTAGCTAAGGCAAGTATAGTGGGTGATGGATCTCCTTTTCATCGCCTTTATTCTATCATTTTTTCCTTAAATACCCTATCTAATGCAACTAAATAACATTATTTTGTACAAATTAACATTCATTATTTATTCTATTTATTGTATATAAAATATTGTTTTTAATGCCGAAATTGTAGAATAAAGAAAAGAAAAGAAAAATAATATAATGCTAAACGTATTTTACGATCCTAAACCCCGAGACTTAGGCATCTTGATGACTGGATCGACAAGGATTAAAGCATGGGAAGATAAGGGCCAATAATTCATCAATAAATCTCATTCCTATGTTCATCAAAATTGGATTTTTGGGGTCTATTTTATTCTTTATTATTTATTCATCAAATGAATAAGCTATGAAAATGAAAGTTCTATATAAAAATACAAATACCAAATTGATTTTATAGAAATAATATATAGTGTACTTTTTATACTTTAAATAAAAATCTAAAATCCCAACTTCCTAGACCCATATATCAAAAACAAAAACTCAAAATGTATCAAAATCATCTTTAATTATATAACTTTTAATAAGCTATTTAATGAAGGTGGTTTCATATTTTTTGGAGTTAAGGAGTGAAAGTTAGGTTTTGGACCCGCTATTAGATAATATACCAATATAAAATATTCATTTTATTTATTATTTTTATATTTTTATATTTTTATAATTTTGTAAATATTATTTATAATATATATACCTATTTATAATAGAACAAACATCTAAATAAAACACAAAACAAAATAATTATAGAAAAATACATAGATGAAATACATATACTTATACCCATATATTATATTCCCTTATTTATTAAAGTATACAAATACATATGAAAAATATAATAAAAATGTATTTACCTATGTTAAAATAAGTTATAATTTTCTAAAATAAGATAATAAAATAATAAAATAATAAATGCAAAATAAAAAATATTTAAAGCATAGATGAATATACCTATAAATGGAACCCTAAACATTAACTTGTAAAAAATAAACTCCAAAAAATAAATAAAAATAATATTAAAGTACTACAGAAAATAACAAATAACTTTTATGTTATTACTTTATTTCAATAAAATCATTTGCCATTTATTATCTATTTTACAATTGTTTATGGGCGAGGTTTTTCCTGGTTGGTCCACGTGGACCAACCAGGTCATTCCGCCAGTTGACCTCGGTCAACTATCTGTCCTGCATGCTAAGGCTGTCAGACCTAGGTTTGATCATTTTTTCTCTTTTTTCTCCCTTCGATAGAAGCATCGATTAAGAACATTTTTTCTTCCTCATTCATTCCTCTTTCACGTTCCCCCGTATCCTCGATATGAGAAAGTGTGCACAAGATCTCTGAGTCATACCTACACACTCGCTTCTTATGTTCTGCACATGTTTCACGTGCACCATTTTTATTCACTACGCAAATACACATTATCTTCATATATCTAGTTTATTTTGAAGTCAAAAAATATGTTTAGTTTCTGATACTGTTTATTTATCTGAACGGAGGAAAGGTTTAGATTCTGTCAGCTGGAAAGTTAATTAGTTGAATCCTTGATCATATGCTGAAAGATCTCATTGGTTACTGATATGCAGGTGGGATTAGAATAGAGGGACAGTAGACACGTGTCTACTCCCACATGGAACTAAGCCAGAGAAGTGGGGGAAGACTCCATGCTTTCCTCTTATCTAATCTAATGGGATTTGCTGCTTGGCTTTTCTATATATATTGTTGACCTAATCTTCGGTTGGAAGCCTCTACATCCCTCACTGATTCCAACGAATCCTTTATCTCTTTTGGGTGATTGATCCCTTTATTCCTTCCAAACCCTCCATTCTTCTTTAGACATCAGTTAATCTAAGCGTCTCGAACACATGCAGTTGCAGGTACCAATAACCACTACTTTGAAATCCAAACTAAGAAGTCATCAACTGACATATACATTCCAGATCAATCATCAACTATACACACACACACACACGCATTCCATGTCAATCTGAAAATGTACTTACCATCATAACTACCTAGGCATAAAAAAATTATGGGCATAATCAGAAGTCTAGGATTTACTTATACTTCATTATGGCAAATTCTGGGCATAAAACTCTATTAAAAATTAGCTTTGTAGATTGATAATACTGCATATTATGACACAGTTCCATGAAATTGGAGTTTAACATCAGTGAATACAGTACATTTTCCAAATTGCACTTAGATTTTGAATTTTTATGATAAAATACATATTCCTTGTATGTCCTTTTCATATGTGTGCTTCTATTTCTCTTTTATTAATATTGTTGGCATTTGCACATGTGTTTTGCATTCTATGCTTATATCTGAATAAGTTGGGGTCTCTTGCGATGCCCCTCACTCATTTTTAATATTTTATTGTTAAACAAGAAAATAAGATTTGGGCATCTTGTTTACAAGGAGAGAGTCCAAACAGTACATAAGTAGAGGATTTCATATTATCTTATCTTGGAGACCATGCAAATTAGTCAGATTTTATGAAATAGTCGTTTTAGTTGTCGTGATCATCAAACCATGAGCTCAACCCCAGAAAAATAATACGTAACAAGTGAGACAGCTAGTAAATAATCGAAGATCGATGTGGGTTCGACTGAGTTTCATTCGAGAACCTTAATGCTTCAGTTATTATGTATTGGAAGCGCTACTTTAGAGGTATCCCTTTTATTTTCTATTATTATTTGGATTACTTCATGCTTTGTCATCAACTTTAGATCTTCCCCGCATATACTGTACTGTAACTTGTGTATGGTGTGTTTTTTGCAGTTAAGCATGAGGCTATCTTTTATTTTTTGAATATTGTAAGCATAATCATTTGCTAAACCATGCAATCGTGTTTTCAGTTAACAAGAGGTTTTCTTGCGTTGTTTTGGTTAATATGTCTCTTCTCTTGTCAAAATAGAAGTTTACTTGTTGATAGTAGTAGCAACTGTTTCTTTTAATTTTTGTAAATGATGGATGTTCTGACATACTTTTCATATCCTCATTGTGTGCATTTCACACCCAAAAGCTAATGTTGCTTGTAGCTTGTGTTAGGATTAGGGGCATATTATGATTGGGAATCCTAATAGGATTGGACTCCTAATCCTAATAATAGTTGAATTGTATTCTATTTATAGTCATATAAGTAATAGGACTATAGGGTTGTAATTGTGCTATATTAGAGGGGGTGGAGGCATTGCCTTAACACCATGACAAGAACAATGTAACCCTGATTAATACATGATTCTTCGCCTTTATTCTTTCATTTTGGCTAAAATCCTTAATAAAATACATGTAAATAATCACTAAATCCAAGTAATTATCATTCTAATTGCAAATATTAATATTATATATTTAACACTTATTTTATCCAAAATAAAAGAATAAAAATAAAAAGAAAAATAAAAGAAAAGAAGGTTGTAGATATAGAATATATACAAACTGACCCTAACTCCGAGACCAGATCAATATTGACTTGGCCGACAAAATAAATAAGTAGGGGGAGATAAGGATCCTAAAGTAGAAAAATATCAAGAAAATCAAGACCAAAAATATAATTTATCAATTTTACACAATGTAAATATTTCACCTATTTTATTCATCATTTATATCATCTCAAAATAAAACACATCTTTTATAAAAGTTATTCAATAAATATACATTATTAAATAAAGATATCAGAAAAATAATTCGACACAAAAATAAAATACTGCAATTAACTGTAAAATTCGGAAAAGCCGACTTTCGAGGTTCATAACTATTTATAGAAAATTCCAAACGGACCAAACTCATTTTAAACTTCGTTTTATATTAGTTCTATCAAAAAATATTCAAATAAAACCTAAGAGTTTTGGTGTTTGAGCCTCGTTGTTTATATGTACAATACGTAGAAACTTCTTGAATTTTTAATTAATTCACCGTAAATCTGATCAACTTAATTTATTTTCCACAAATTTTCTAAAATTATATAAAAATAAAAAAATAAAACTAAGTCAAAATACCAATAAACCTAAAGCCACAAATCTGTTACCTAAATTTTCCGGATCTCATAATTCGACCATAAAGACTCTGAATTGGACAAACTTAGTTTTAACATTCATATTATTCGAGTATCTACAAAATGACATTGGTTTCTCTAAATTAGAGTTAGTATGAAAATATGGGTTTTGGGACTATATTGGTATATTGTACAACGGACCGTAACTTATTATTTTATATAAGTTAATTTATATATTTATATTTTTATTATTATTATTTTAATACTTAAATTAAGTAAAATAAAATTATTTATTTATTATTTATTTAAATTACTTAATTGTTTATTATTTAATTACTAATTATCATTTAATGAGTCATTAAGTTCTTTAATTATTACATTAACTATATATAATTATTTAATTATTATGTACCTAATTTCGTAATTAACTTTATAATTATTAAACTAAGTTAATATAGTTATTTGCATATTTAATTATTTTTCTTTCTCTCTCTTCTTTTTTTTCTCTCTCTACCTTTCCCAATACGTTCTTCTTCTTCCTCCCCTTCTTCCTCCCCTGTCTCTCCCCTGCCACTGTCATCTTCCTCCACCAACCGTTTACCAACTACCAAACGGCCGGCCGTTTGCTAACTGCTCCGGTGCCCATATCCGCCGGTGGTGATCACATCCAACCTTCTATATAAATAGAGCTGCTAACCTTCGAGTCCAGCAATCCGCCATTATTTCATTTTCTCCACCTTCGAGTCCTAGCAAGAGCAAGAGCGTGCTGGTGATAGGAGCTCTGCCCCGCATCTGTCGAGCGTGAGAGAGAGGGTTTCAACGAGATCGTCGCTGCGAGAATCCTCCTTGTCGCCGAGGTTGCAAGCTATTACCATCAAGAAGCTCATTCTGGAGCTCCTTCCCCAGACGAATACTCCATCCGCGTTCCATTTCCAAGTTAGTCGTAGGTTTCACTTTCTCGATTTTGATTTTCATTTTTTTCATTCCTCTTCTCTCTCCTCCATTCTCATCTTTGTTCTCCTCTTAAATCCCTCTGTTCTTCTTAGTTTACTCTCATATTCGATCAAATTCCTTATCGACTCCATCGCCATCATTGTTTGATATAGTTCTTCATCTCTGATCTACAACCTGGTCATCTCGAATCATATTCGATTCGAGTTTCAGATCCTCTCCTCCATCAAAAAGGATCATCTTATTCATTCACCATTTCATTTTTTTTTGGACTGAGCGTAGAGCTCGAGTCGAGATCTCAATGATAGGACTAGCTGGAGTTTGGATTATCTTGATCATCACCGAAAATCATTGCATGCACACCGTTGGAACCACCAACCCCGCATCCATGCCTAGAGCTTCGCATGGAGATCGAATAGATATCTGAGAAGCTTCATCGAGCCCTTTCGTGTCAAGTACCTATAGATTGAGTACCCATTACCAAGAAGCATAACCCTCACCGATAGCAGAATAACGATCCATCTAAAGTCATTTCAGATCGAGCGATAGTGAGAAATTCCGGATGAATAGAAGCAACACCTGAACACGCATCATTGGTTCGAAGAGCACTTGCAGATCTGGAGCTTCGATGAATACCATCGAATGGAGATTTGAGCTCATGTACGAAGAGCTCCGTTGCTCGAAGACGTAATTTGAGTAAGAACAAGCAGGTCTTCCAGATTTAACCGCAGCCTTCGGATCTGCATTGATCCTAAGGTTAATATTCTGCCACGCATCGACATTTCTGCAAGTCCGCCCCCGCCGCTTAAGACCCTCATGTGTGTTGCACGTGAGGCAGAAATTATTTGTGAGGTGAATTGTATATATACTATACTCTCTACTCCTATGTTATTCCAAGTAGGTCCCGCTAAAGGAGATTCACGATCAGAACACGTGCTCCTTGTGCTAATTGCACGGACGTCCTCCAACTTCCTATATATTTACACACGTACCCCTAGTTCACTGTGTATTTACATATATACCTCTGTATATGTATATAATATACTATACATACTATATTCATATCAAATAAAATACCAATATAATAAAATAATAAAAATTCTTAAAATAACCCTATACTATAGTATATATAGTATTAAATAATTTTTGCAAAACAAAATTAATTTGTATTATTAATAAATCATTCAAAATAAAAGATATAACAAACTTTAAAAAACACATAAAAATATAAAACAACTCTTAAAAAATCCTAAAAACTTTACCTTCAGTTTATTTTACTGTATTCTATCTATATACCCAAAAAAATAAAAATTGCAAATAAAAGAAAAAAAATTACAAAACATGTGAAAACTTCAAAAATCCATAACTAATTCAATAAAAATCACACAAAAATGCACAACTTATCATTTTGAAGATAATTTCATCTACTTTCCATTAAAAATAAAACAAAAATATTTTCACATAATTTTCAATCAAAGAAATCCAAAAAACGATTTTCCATAAAAAATCCAATAAGTAACTCCAATAAGTCTTCCAGAGATCACAGCTTGACGCAAGAAGTCGAGACTGAGGCATACTTCCACAGCCTCTAGTTCAGCACATTTACCATGTGCATTCTGAGCCGACCCATCAGTGTTCATCGTACTAGCAGCACCTGCAGACGCCATCATCTGACACTCAGATGATGGTGTATCAAAGCGACCAGCCATTGGCATCGATGCCCCAGTCTACTCTGAGATGCATGAGCCATTGACTGAGGTCAATGGGATTTGGTACAACCAACTGCAACAACCAGGGATCCATCGCGATCACCCTAGTTTCCCTTGGTCAACAGGAGGTGTCTCCTCCCAGTGGCCACCACGAGCACCGATAGGGCATAGCAGAGAAAAGCAGTAATATTCGGGTCTTCACCATTACCAGCAACCCAATGGAGGCAAATCACATATCAGTATCAGTATTAGCAGAATTATCCTCCACAACAGCAACCGGTTCAGCAGCAGCCTCAAGACCATAGAGGCAACTCATTCGGGTCTCATGGGCCTGATCACCGACTAGCAGGTTGCTTTTAGATGAGAAATGGATGAGTTCAAAACTCATGTCACTAATTTGGCCAACGGGAAGTCTGCCTTGCCTGCTCAGATAGAGATGAATCTGAACAATCTAAAACGAAAGTCAGAGCAGGTAGATTTGACTGAGCCCACCCTCCAATCACAGGCATTTTCCGATGATTATTTTTATTGTGACGATGCAGACTTCATTTCTCTTAGGAGCAGTATGATGCCAGTAGGCGGAGACTCAATTAGGCTTAACCATGATATACCTAAGGATACAAGCGAGCCTATTGAGGATGTTAATGGTGGTGCTGAAGCCGCCTATCCCTTTGATGATGAAGATGGTGGTGCTGAAGCCACCAAGTCTGAAGAGCATCTAGATTCGAACGTCGATACAATTGCTGTACCTTTCTTTGTATATAGTGATGATGAGAAAAAATTACTAAAAATGTACAAAAGATAAGAACTCAAAAAAGAAATAAAAAGATAGTTGACCAATCTCTCTCTCTCTCTCTCTCTCTCTGATGATTCGAAGAAAGCAAGCCCTCGTTTTTCAAAAGCATTTCCTTCTTCTTCTTATTCTCCGATTATACATACTAACATGGAGGATGTACATATTCCTTTTCCAAGAGCACTCTGCTTAGGAAAAGGCAATAAAAAAGAAAACACCAAAAAGAGCTGAATGAATGATCAGACGAAAGATATGACCGACAAGTTCACGATCCAATTCACTCTTTTGGAAGCCTTGGCACACATCCCTCTTCTACAAAAAAGTCTAAAAGAACGAACCCCAGTCCGCAGAAAGAAGAGGCATCGCAACCATTGTTCTGAAATCCATGTGCTGACGAAGGAAACCTGCCATGCTATTCAAAACCATCCCCCAGTCAAGAGATCAGATATGGGAGTGTCGTATGTCAGATGCGAGATCCTCGATCAGACTTTTGATCGGACTCTATTAGATAGTAGATCTTCGATTAATCTCCTTCCTTCTTCCTTACTCGATAAGTTCGAGTTTGGACCTCTTCAACCAAGCCGAATGGTCTTGTAGTATGCTGATAGATCGGTCAAGAGGTCTAAGGGTTTAATCGAAGACGTTATCGTCACCATTCAAGGTTTGCAATTCCACGTGAACTTCATCGTGTTGGACATGGCAATCCCTGAATGTGTGAACGATACTCCGATCATACTAGGATGACATTTTCTGGCGACATCAAGGGTCGTTTCCGATTATGGTACCAGGAAGATGTAACGTCCCGGGCTTAGGTCCCCGGTCCATTATTGAGGAAAACTGGCCTTGACAACTTATTGGGTTCGGGCTCAAATGAACCCGTTGACAACCACCCAAAATGCTTAAGCCCAAAAAGTTTCGGATCTCAGATACATTCTTCGGTCGCTCCCAACTAAGGAGTGCTTCGATTTTTGCAGGATCCACTGACACTCCTGCACCTGAGATAACATGACCTAAGAATGATACTTCTTGAAGCCAAAACTCACACTTACTAAACTTCGCATATAGTTTGTGCTTTCGTAAGGTCTCCAGCACTGTCTGTAAGTGAGTGCGATGTTCCTTCTCATCTCGAGAGTATATAAGGGCATCACGTCCATGAATGTTGCTGGGGCATTTGTCAAACCAAAGGGCATCACCAAAAACTCATAGTGACCATATCTGGTTCTGAATGCGGACTTAGGTATATCCACATCCCGAATACGTAGTTGGTGATAACCAGACCGTAGATCAATCCTGGAGAAGATGGACGACCCTTGTAGCTGATCAAAGAGATCGTTAATGCGCGGCAAAGGGTAACGATTCTTGATTGTTACTTTATTCAACTGCCTATAATCTATACACATGCGCATAGATACATCCTTCTTCTTAACAAAAAGGACAGGCACTCCCCATGGAGATATACTAGGTCGTATGAAACCCTTCTCCGGCAGTTCTTATAACTGCACCTTGAGTTCCTTCAGTTTAGCTAGTGCCATCCTGTATGGTGCCATAGATATTGGTTGAGTTCCCGGAATGATAGAAATCTCAAACTCCACCTCACGAGGTGGGGGAAGCCCAGGCAAATCTGCAGGAAATACATCCAGAAAGTTCTTTACTATTTCAACATCATTTATTCCTTCCATAGGGATTTGATCCCCAATGATATTAGCAATAAATCATTCGCACCCATGAAATAGCAGGCGATGAGCTTGCAACGTTGATATGCAGGTTACGCCTCTCGACGAGGTGCTTCCATCAAATACAAATTCTTGTAGCTCAGGAATCCTGAAAATAATTTGTTTCTAGAAACAGTCTAAACATGCATGGTAATTCTCGAGCCAATCCATACCGTGAATAACATCAAAATCCTCCATCTGAATGAGCAGCAAGTATGCCTCGAGCATATAACCTCCAATATAAACTGGGCAATCAGGAAGCACCCGATGGACAACCAACACCTGACCACCAAGTCCCTTAATAAGATAAGGGTCTGAAACTTTGGTAGGCTCTCGGCCTAAGGTATCCGCAAAACTCCATGATACGAAGGAATGAGAAGCACCCGAGTCAAAAAGAGCATGAGTTGTAAAGTCGCCTACTGAAATCATACCTCGTACTACTGATCCCGAAGCATGTGCTTGCCCATCGGTGATGGCATTGAGTTGTCCTTCTCTTCGTGGCCCACTAGAACCTGCCGTCCTTCGAGTCTGGTTGGGATGTCTCCTACCACCACGAGAGGTAGAACTACGTCCCCGTTGTTGCAGATGTCCCCCTCGCATAGTACCTTGCAATTGTGAAGCTCCCAACGGACAATTGGACCTGATGTGCCCCTCCTGGTTGCATCGATAGCAAACACATGCATCTGTCATGGTGTTCTCCGTTGGATGTGCTGGTCGTGATGGCTCGGAAAGTGCTTGCCCCAAGGTAGGAGCTCCTCTATGTGTGGACCTGGTAGACAGGTCAGGCCGGTAGGGGTGGAGACGTTGTCCTCTCCGTGCCATTGATCGATCATTTCGAGCAGTCCTCCCATAATAGCTTGGTCCTCCTTTTCTGATTTGCACTGACTTGCCTTCACGCACGTCCTTCTCCACTCAGGATGCAGCATCAACCACTTCCTTCATAGTAACCAATCTAAGGGGTACTAGCCTCTCGCGAATTTCCTTACGAAGACCTCGAAATAACTTGAATGCTTTGTCGGCCTCGGTTGACACAGTGCTAGCAGCATACTTCAACAACTCCGTGAACCTATTCAGATAAGCAGTCACGGTCTTGTTCCCTTGCTCGAGCAGTGTGAACTCCACGCGGCGCTGCTCTAGCCAGTATTCCGGATAGAAATGCTCCCGGAATGCCTCAGTAAATTTCTCCCAAGTAATTGGTATAGCAATCTACGGCTCCATAGAACTCCACCATTCCTCAGCATAGCTCGCTAAGGAGTAAGTGACAAGGGTAACCTTCTCCTCATTTGGTACATGTATGGTGCGAAATACCTTTTCCACACGCTTCAGCCACAATCCAGATGGCATCATGACTACCAGTGGTCTTAGGAAGTCCCGCCACAAAGTCCATAGATATACCCTCCCACTTCCACTCAAGAATAGGAAGGGATTGCAAAAGTCCAGGTGGACTCTTATGCTCAGACTTAATTTGTTGACACGTTAATCATTTTTCCACGAACTTCATCCCTTCTCATTTGCTTCCACCAGAAGTTCTTTTTCAAATCCTTATACATCTTGGTACCGCCAGGATGTATCGACAAACATGAACTATGTGCCTCATGCATGATCTCTTACCTCAATTGTACATCTGCTGGGACACACAATCGATTCCCATTTTGTAGTATCCCATCTTGATAAGAAAATCCAATTAAGGTTCCTGCAATAGCCTTCTCCTTGAGTCTCTGTATACTCTGGTCTTCATGCTGCCCCTGGATGATTCGCTCAACTAACTCTGGATGTGAAGGGGATGGAACTATGACTGTTTCTCTACTACTCTAAAATGGATGCCAATAACCGAAAGCTACAAGAAGATCCCATGCTTTAAGCTGAGGATGGGGTTCACTTGAATGAGGCCTACGACTAAGGGCATCAGTGACCACATTCGCCTTACCAAGATCGTAAGAGATGGTGCACTCGTAATCCTTTGAAAGCTCCAACCATCTCCTTTGCCTCATATTAAGCTCCTTCTGATCAAAAAGATGCTTGAGACTCTTGTGATCTGTGAAGATTTCGAAAGCAACACCATAAAGGTAATGTCTCCACATTTTAAGAGCAAAGACAACTGCTGGCAGTTCCATATCATGGGTTGGGTAATTTTTCTCATGTGGCTTCAACTGTCTAGATCCATATGCAACAACCTTATCATGTTGCATTAAAACCGCACCCAGACCCTCCTTTGATGCATTAGTGTAAACTGTGAATCCGTCTGGGCCCGACGGAATTGTCAAGATGGGAGCTGTAATGAGCCTTTCCTTCAGTGTCTGGAAGCTATTCTCACACTCTTCTGATCAAGCATATGGCATCTCCTTCTTGGTCAGTTGGGTAAGGGGAAGAGCAACTGAGAAAAGCCCTTCACAAACCGTCTGTAATAACCAGCTAAAACTCACGAAGTATACATATAGAGACGATCTAAGACCAGTAATCTAGATCAATTGAATCAAAGTGAGCATCTGATGACAAACCCGATAGTCATCAGGATTGTGACTTTGTATAAATAGATGACAAGGTCGTCTAGGTCGAACTGAACACCCAATCTGTTATCAGACCTTCAGTCGAAGCTGAGATTCATATATCCGATGATGGGAGGTTGGAGAACACAATCCTGGAGCCAAATGGCGAGATCTTGATGGAGATGATTCTGAGACTTTTTCTGATCATTTAGATATTTTCTATCCCTCCAAGCAAGAAGTGGACAATCACAACTGTCAACTACCCGCATATCAGACATAATCTGAAGATGTTGATGAGCAGTGTTTCGCTGAATTTCTATCACTTCAAACTCTATTAACATAGCCTACAACAAGTCTAAAGATCGAATCGTAGTAGAATATCCAGCAGTCGCCAGACCTTTCTGAGTCATAGCAGGTCAAGCTTAGGCTGACCGACCTAGTAGCCTATACCCAGGCCATAGTTAAACCAGGTCTTCATGTTCCTTCTCCCCCTGAGTTTAAACCATTGCCTCAAAGCATGAAATATCGATTCCTTGCTGGAGATCTTAAAATGTTTCCAATCATCATCGCTTCAGATCTGACCGATGAACAAGAATCTCATCTGATGGAGATTCTTGAAAAGAATCGCAAGGCAATCGGGTGGTGAGTAGCTAATCTCCATGGCATTTGTCCAGCTCTGTGCTCCCACCACATTTTTCTCAAGGATGACGCCAAACATCTCGTGAGTTTCAGCATAGGCTGAACCCGAATCTTCGAGAGATGTTTATGGAAATATCCAAGTGGTGGAGCATTGATTTTATCTATTTACATATGGTTCCCAAGAAGACGGGTATCACTATAGTGATAAATGAGGTTGGAGAGGAGATTGCTACCCGAGTACCGACTTCTTGGTGCGTCTGTGTGGATTACAGACGTTTAAATCAGGCGACCTAGAAGGTTCACATACCACAGCCGTTCATTAATCAGATCATCGAACGGTTAGCCGGGAAGAGCCATTATTGCTTTCTCGATGGGTACTCAGGATATAATTAAGCGGTCATTGCTCTTGAAGACCGGGAAAAGACAACATTCACCTGTCTATTCGGAACGTATGCTTTCAAATGGATGCTCTTTGGACTATGTAATGCTCCGACTACATTCCAGAGTGCATGCTTTCGATATTAGCAAATATGGTGGGAGATATCTTGGAGGTCTTCATGGAAGATTTTTTGATCTACGGCGATGATTTTTATTCATGTATTTCTAGCCTAGACCGTGTGCTTCAGAGTGCACTGAGGTTAACCTCGTACTTTCTTGGGAGAAAAGTCATTTTATGATGAATCAGGGGATGGTACTTAGTCATATCATCTCCAACAGGGGATGGAGATGGACCCAGCCAAGTTGGATATCATAAAGAAACTCATTGACTTGAAGTAGTTACGGTCTTTCCTTGGGTATGTCAGTTTCTGCAGACGTTTCATACGAGACTTCAGTAAAATGGCCCGACCGTTATCTGACATTCTCGCTGAAGATACTGAGTTCATAGTCGATGATAAGTGTCTATTGATGTTCGAAAATCTTAAGAACATGGTTTTAGAGGCTCCTGTCCTCCAGCCACCGATTGGTCTCTCACATTCGAGATCGTGACAGATGCCTCCGATTTTGTCGTTGGGGCTTGTTGGGACAGAGGAGGGATGGGATTCCATTTGCCATACACTATGCTAGCAAGAATTTGGATTCTACCCAGCGGAATTACTCGGTTACAGAGAAAGATATTCTAGCCATAGTATTTTCCTTTGATAAATTTAGGTCTCATATCTTAGAATCGAAGGTCACAATTTTCACTGATCACACCACCATCAAGTATTTAACGGACAAGAAGGATTCAAAGTCGTGTCTGACCAGATGGATCCTTCTACTCCAGGAGTTCGATATTGTGATAAAGAAAAAGCCTGGAGTCAAGAATGTGATGGCAGATCACCTCTCCCGATTAGAAACTCTTGAGACCTCTGAGTTCGATGTGACAATAACCGAGACCTACCCCAACAAGGCGATTCTTATTGTCGTCTCGCTGCCATGGTATGCCGACATTGTGAACTTTCTTGTTGCTAAGAAAGTCCCACAAGGTTGGTCCAAAGAAAGACTTGAGACTTTCCTCGTGAAATCTTGTCTTACCATTGGGAGGATCCTATCCTTTATCATGAAGGAACTAATTCCGTCTGGCATCGGTATATCCCTCAGGAGGAATACCATAGTTTCCTCATGTATTGCCATAGATTAGAAGATATAAGACACCATTCAGGGAAGAGGACAGCACAGAAGGTGTTCCAATCCATCCTTCGGTGGTCTACTCTCGTTGCGGATGTCCATGGATTCGTAAAGAGATGTATTGACTGCCAGAAAATGGGCACTTGTGGACATAGAGATATGATGACGATGCAACCGATTCACTTCTGTGGATTATGTGAGTCGTTGGATAGAGGTTATTCCTGCTCGAGCCGCTTATGCAAACACGATTTGCAAGTTCTTAAGAAAGCATATCATTACGTGGTTCGCAGTCCCTCGTGTTCTAATATCAAACGGGGGTAGCCACTTCATCAATGACAAGGTAAGAGCACTTGCTAACGAGATCGTCATAGATCATCGGGTTGCTACTCCGTATCATCCTCAGACGAATAGTCTAGCCGAGGTCTCGAATAAGGTGATCAAGATGATCTTACAGAAGGTTGTTCGCCCGTACCGAAAGGATTGGTCGTAGCTTTTGGACTCGGTTCTTTGGTCCTATATAACATTATTCAAAACTTCATTGGGTGCATCTCCCTTTCGACTCGTTTATGGCAAGCCATGACACTTACATGTTGAGATCAAGCACATATCCTTGTGGGCAGTGAAAGAAGTAATCTTTGGCCTAGGTGATTCGGGAGATCAAAGACAAATTGAGCTTGCAGCCCTGGAAATATTATGAGATGAAGCCTTATGGGTAGCCTTCATTACAAAAAGAGGATGAAAGAGAGGCATGATTCTCACATCAGCCACAAACAGTTTGAACCGAATTAGAAAGTATGGCTAATCGACGCAACACTAAAGTTGTTTCCAAGGAAACTCCAAAGCAAGTGGAAAGGCCCATATCCTGTGCGAAAGGTGTATGACAATGGTAGCATCGATGTATCTTAGTTTTCGTCTGATTCCACCTTTCAAGTCAATGGTCAGCGATTAAAACATTTTCTTGATCATGAACAGTCGATCATTGAAGTTGCCCCCATATGTTTTGTATGAGATGATCTCTTCACTCTTACACTCCGCGTCTCATACCTCATTTTCTAAATTACTTGTATATACTTTTGATTTTTATTCTTTCCTTCTTCTGTTTGTCTTACACCCTTAGGTTCATCTAGAATTTTGCTATACTTAGGATATGCTTTATCCTAAGTATTGGGAGTGTAGACACGATGTGTTCATATCATTCTGTTCCATTACCGCAGTCATTGCTTATACTTAGGGTACGCTTTACCCTAAGTGTAGGGGGTGGGAGTTATTACCGCTCATTTCCTCTTTTGATCGTTTTCGATTTTTGTATCGTCTGCTCTCTCACTTCTCCCTATACTTCTGATCTTCTTCTCTATAATTGGGGATATTTTACCCTAAGTATAGGGGGACAAGCCAATCCGTTGAGAGTGTACATTCTCTTGACCTCAATAATCTTTGGTTTTGAGTCCGTTATCCTTAGGATTACTTGATCCTAAGTATAGAGGAGATGATTGGCTTCTATTTATTCATTCGTTATTCTTTGAGTAATTGTAGTATAGGATTCTTTTCACCGATCTATACTTAGCCCGAGTTATGTCTTCCTTTTATACTTCTTTTGTCACTATGAGGACATAGTTCATGCTAAGTATAGGGGGTGTCGTATATATATTCTATATATACTTTAGAACCCATAACACATACGTTATCGTATATTTAATAATATGGCTCTCTAAAAGCATAAGTGTATATTTTGGATTTTTAAAAGCCATGAGAAAACCGTAAATATGATTTATTAAAAAAATGGCTTATAAATTTGTACATAAAAATATTGTAAAATTCTTGTATAAAATCCTTAAGAAGTTATAAATAAAATCATTGTAAAATCTTGTATAAAATTTGTATAATCTTGTATATAGAATATGTATAAAATCCTTTGTAAAATGTACCAAATCTATGTAAAATTTGTGTAAATGGAATTAATCCACTAACTCTTTAAAAAAATCCTAAAAATTGAAAAGTTTTAAAATTTAATAAAAATTTTTAAAAGACTTTAAAAAATCACTTAAAAAGCTTAATCCAAAAAATGTACCTCATAAAAAATTGTTGCATTCATCAGCATTTGTCAAACAAGTCTGATTCTTGAACCGAATGGATCTAAGTCCGAGAGATGGAGCTTGATTTAGGCCTTAATCCACTTAATTCTAAAGGGACTTTATTAGGAACTAGAATTGAGACTCTTCATGTCTTTTAGACTTAATTCTTGGGTTCCATGAGATCATATTCGGAATTCAAATTGAAAGTGCCTAAGTAGGATACCTGGTGTCATCCATTTAATTCTTCTCCATTTGAACCAATTTTTAACTCAAGCACTTTACACTTAGATCGATTTGCATGGGGCTGCGAAGGGTAATCCATTTCGATGGTGCGTTTCCATCCTTGTCGAGTTGCGATGACATCTAAAGACGAGAGATATTGGTGTTGAAATAAAGCTTCGCATGAGGGAAGGATCCGCTGCCACAATTTTTCTGAGACCCCCGAAAATGGATGGAATGAAAAGATGCTATATCCGTCATGGTATAAAATACATATGCAGTGCAACAATTATCTCTACCAAAAAGAAGCTGAATACATCAAATACCAAATTTAACCACAATAGTCTGAGCTTCAGAAAGCTTGCATGTCTTAGTGGAGAGTTGGCTAAACTAGCCAGGCTTTACATGAGATGTGATTACACTAATCACACTCCAGTTCTCTTCCCATTCTTCTTTCTTCTTCCTTTATTCAATTGTGGACATAGCATGACCTAAACCTTAGAAGAACAAGAATCCGAATACATCAAATACCAAATTTAACGACAATAGTCTGAGCTTCAGAAAGCTTGCATGTCTTAGTGGAGAGTTGGCTAAACTAGCCAGGCTTCACATGAGATGTGATTACACTAATCACACTCCAGTTCTCTTCCTATTCTTCTTTCTTCTTCCTTTATTCAATTGTGGACATAGCATGACCTAACCTTAGAAGAAAATAACCCTTCCTCAAGGATCGAGTAGCTGGATGAGGGCCTAATGGGAGTGTATTACTAGGATGGGCGGTTTTTTCACTTATCTAAAGTGGGAAGAACTAAAAGCTTTCACACACAGTACAAATTGCTTTCACAGATGAAAATTTTATGTGATGAATTGGTGGATTGAGCTGCCTGTTAAGGTGAACCTAGATAAGGATTTGTGGAACTTAAAGGCTGTCGAGACTTAAATTCTAATTCTAATAGAGTCCTGACAAACTATTAATCCAAAGGTCTGAATCCATGCTCTAGACTTTAGGTGAAGTAAGCTTTGGTTTAAAGAAACAAGCATATTGTAAGTTCTTTTCTTTTTCTTTTTCTTTTTGCTTTTACTTATTTATAGAATAAGTGTTTACTAAGGGACTAGCAAAGGTAAAGTATAGGGGAATGATGATCTATGATTCATCGTCTTTGTTCTTTCATTTTAGTTAAATTCTTAGTAAAATACATGTAAATAATCACTAATTCTAACTAATTATCATTCTAACCACAAATATTAATATTATATATTTAACATTTATTTTATCTAAAATAAAAGAATAAAAATAAAAGTAAAACTAAAATAAAAGAAGGTTGTAGATATAAAATATATACGTACTGATCCTAACCCCAGACCAGGTCAATATTGACGTGATCGACAAAATAAATAAGTAGGGGAGCCAAGGATCCTAAACTATAAAAATATCAAGAAGATAACGACCAAAAAATAACTTATCCATTTTACACAATGTAAATATTTCACCTATTTTATTCATTATTTATATCATCTCAAACTAAAACACTTCTTTTATAAAAGTTGTTCATAAAAATATATATTATTTTACAAGATATAAGAAAAATAATTCGACATAAAAATAAAATACTACAATGAATCGTAAAAACCGTAAAAGCCAACTTCCAAGGTTGATAACTATTTATAGAAAACTCCAAACGTACCAAACTCACTTTTAAACTTCATTTTATACTTAGTTTTATTTATTAAAAATATCAAAATATTCGAATAAAATCGGTGAGTTTTGGCGTTTGAGCCTTGTTGTATAAATACCAATAAACCCCGAAGTCACGAAGTTGTTACCTAAATTTTTCGGATCTCATAACTCGGTCATACAGAGTCCGAATTGGGCAAACTTAGGTTAACATTAATATTATTAAATTATCTACAAAATGACATTAGTTTTGCTAAAATGGGGGCAGGGAGCTTGCACCCAGTGGTGGAGGAAACTCGATGCACCCACCCCATTTTCTATTTTTTTTTACTTTTTTTGAATTAAAGGTTGAGGGGATTTACTTAATATGTTCATCTAAAAGGGGTCAATTTCAGTAATTCTAAAACCGTTAAAATTTTGTAGTCTTGATGGAGATGATAGAAGTGTCGAATTAAGTTGAATTTTGAATGACAGCATAGTGATATATGGTGATCTAAATTCCCCAAGGTTTCATTTCAAAAAATAAAAAAACAGTGAAAAAATAGGCCGGATGTAGGGAATTTCCTACACCCGCCGGTGTAGGGTCCTTTAGAGTTAGTATGGAAAATACGAGTTTCGGGACTATTTTGGTATATTGTACCAAGAACCATAACTTATTATTATTTTATATAAGTTAATTTATATATTTATATATTTTATTAATATTTTAATACTTAAATTAATTAAAATAAATTTTATTTATTTAAATTATTTCATTATTTATTATTGAATTACTAATTGTCATTTAATGAGTCATTAAGTTCTTTAATTATTACATTAACTATATAATTATTTAATTATTATTTACCTAATTTCGTAATTAACTTTATAATTATTAAATTAAGTTAATATAGTTATTAGTATATTTAATTACTTCTATCTCTCTCTTCTTTTTTCTCTCTCTACCTTTCCTTTTCCCAATCTCTCTCCCGTTCTTCTTCCTCCCCGTTTTTTCTCCCTACCGCCTGCATTTTTCCTCCACCAACTATTCATCAACCGCCAAACAGCCGGCTAACGTTGCCAACTATTCCAGTGCCCACACCCGCCGACGATAATCGCATCCAACCTTCTCTATAAATAGAGCCACCAACCTCAGAGTCCGGCTTTCCGCCATTATTTCGTTTCCTCCACCTTGAGTTCCGGCGAGAGCGAGCTGGTGAGAGGAGCTCCGCCCCGCATCCGTAGAGCGAGAGAGGGGGCATTTCGGCGAGATCGTCACCGGCGAGCTATCCCATCGCTGCAAGAAGCCTCCCTGTCGTCGAGGTCGCATGTTATTACCATCAAGGCACTCCTCCTGGAGCTCCTTCCTCAGGCGAATACTCCATCTGCGTCCCATTTCCATGTTAGTCGTAGATTTCACTTTCTCGATTTCATTTTATTTTTTTTCATTCCTCTTCTCCCTCCTCCATTCTTATCTATGTTCTCCTCTTAAATCCCTCTGTTCTTCTTAGTTTACTCTCAGATTCAATCAAATTCCTTATCGATTCCATCGCCATCGCTACTTGATCCAGTTCTTCATCTCCGATCCACAACCTGATCGTCTCGAATCAAATCCGATTCGAGTTTCAAATCCTCTCCTCCATCAAAAAGGATCAGCTCATTCATTCACCATTTCATTTTTTTTGGACCGAGCCTTGAGCCTGAGTCAAGATCTCAGTTGCAGGACTAGCTGGAGTTTGGATTATCTCGAGCAGCACCTGAGATCATTGCATGCACACCGTTGGAACCACCAACCCCGCATCCATGTCTGGAGCTTCGCATGGGGATCGACTAGAGATCTGAGAAGCTTCATCGAGCTCTTTCGTGTCAAGTACCTACAGATTGAGTACTCATTACTTAGAAGCATAACCCCACCAATAGCAGAATAACGATCCATCTGAAGTCATTCCAGATCGAGTGATAGTGAGCAATTCTAAATGAATAGAAGCAACACCTGAACACGCATCATCGGTTCAAAGAGAACTTGCAGATATGGAGCTTCGATGACTACCATCGGACGGAGATTTGAGCTCATGTACGAAGAGCTCCGTTGCTCAAAGACGTAATTTGGGGAAGAACAAGCAGGTCTTCCAGATTTAACCGCAGCCTTCGGATCTGCATTGAACCTAAGGTTAATATTCAGCCACGCGTCGACATTTCCGAAAGTCGCCTCCGCTGCTTAAGACCCTCACGTGTGTTGCATGTGAGGCGAAAATTATTTCTGAGCTGAATTGCAGATATGCCCTCAACTACGTTGTTATTCCAAATAGGTCCCGCCAAAGGAAACTCACGAGAAGAACAAGTGCTCCTTGGGCTAATTGCACAGACGTCCTCCAACTTCCTACATATATATACGTATACCCCTAGTTTACCGTAAATTTATATATATACCCCTGTATTTGTATATAATATATTATACATACTATATTCATATCAAATAAAATACCAAATATAATAAAATAATAAAAATCCGTAAAATTACCTTATATTATATTATATATAGTATTAAATAATTTTTGAAAAATAAAAATAATTTCTATTATTAATAAAAATATAACAAACATTAAAACACATAAAAAATATTAAACAACTCTTAAAAATCCTAAAAAATTTACCTTCGGTTTATTTTATTGTATTCTGCTTATAAACCCAAAAACAAAATAAAATTGCATATTAAAGAAAATAAAAATTACAAAACATATGAAAACTTCAAAAAATCATAACTAATTCAATAAAAATCGCATAAAAACATGCACAACTTATTGTTTTAAAAATAATTTCATCTACTTTCCATCTTAGAAATCCAAATAAAAATATGTTTTCCATAAAAAAATTGAATTTTCACCCTTAAAAATAAACCAAGATCCGTAAAAATTCTAAAACTTTTTGAAAATTCATAAAAAAGGAAAACAAATTAAAACATAAAAATATTAAAATAAAATAAAAGATATTTTCCAAAATAATATAAAAATATAAATACTTTAAAATTCACAAAAACAATATAAAATTCATCGAAATTAAGTAAAAAAATCCAAAAAATCTTTAAAAATAAAATAAAAAATTAGGAAATCATTTACCTTAGTTATTCTACCATTTAACCCTAGCTTCCGATAGTTTGCCTCCTTAAGTCCGAAAGTCCCATATTTTTCCGCTATATATCAAAGTTTAAGAGTATAAATAAAATAAATCAAAAGATAAACTAAAAATTAATCTTTTCTGCTAAAATCCACCTGGTCGTTACAACGACCATAGTTATCTTCCGATCAGGTGCGATTTTTCAAACCCCTAGAGAAATGGGGGAGAGAAAAGAAAGAGACGAGAGAGCGAGGGAACAGAGAGAGTTATACTCGTTCCTTTTATAGGGATCTTTCTTCTTCGATGGTTGCAAGAGGTGACCGGCCACCGTTATATCTTATTGTTCTTTCTTTCACGTGCTTCCTTGGTGATGATCGATTATGCATCCGCATGCATATCCGGTTGTTCATTCCCTACGACTGGTATCAGAGCAGAGACGATATCGGTGGGTCATGTCCCATCAACTGGTATCAGAGAAGAGTTGATGCTGGTAGGTCGTGTCCCAACAGATTGATACTCAAAATCATCAAAATTCCCTTTAAGGTATACTTCTAAATCATTTTTTTATCTTAAACAAAGTTTGATAAGTTCCAGTGTTTTGTGCATGTGTACAAGTTGTTGATTTTCATAGACAGAACAACTATGCGAATCAACCTTCTCTTTTCTGCCCAACAATTTTTGGATGGGATTGTTAAATGACTGGTGGAGGAATATGAATGTTGATCAGAGCTCTCAAATGATAATAGAAAAAAATCACTTAATATGTTCAGGAACTCTTGGGAGTTAGAATCTTTATTTTGGAAGAGTTTTTTCCTGCTGGTTTGGGAGCTAGAATCATCAGGGGCTCTTGGGAGATCCCTATGTTAGAGTAATTATATTATTTAGTCTTTTTATCATCTTTATGTAAATTACCCATAGAGCTTTTCTCCTATATAAGAGAGCTCTAGGGTTAATGGAATTTATCTGGCTTAATCCCTTCAACATGGTATCAGAGCGACGGTCCTAGATCGGAGTTCTCGAAACCCTAACCTACCCCACCCGTCGTCCTCTCTTCTTCCTCTTTCTGATCGGCGCCGCTACCCTCCCTCCGCCGCGCGCGCGCGGCTGCGCCGTTCCTTGCGCGCCTACCGCACCTGTAGCCTCATGCACGACGTGTGCGTGAAGCCTCTTCCGCGAAGTCTCTTCACGTGCTAAGCCTCTTGCGTGAATCCTCGTGAGGTCCTGTGCACCTTGTGCATCTTGTAGCGCAAACTTCTTCTTGCGCGAGAAGTTCCGGCAGCGCACCTGCTGGAGCCCTGTTGCGCATCCTGTAGCGTGTGTTGTGCTGGAACCCTGCGCGTGAATTGCCCGATACCCTGAAGCCCTAGCGCGTGAAGTCAGTTTCTGCAGAAGCCTTGTGCGTGCCCTTCTGCCTAAGGGTGAGCATGTGCTAGCGGCCCCTCTTGTGCACTCCCTACACAGAGTTTTCATCCGTGGCATGGATGGCGTTGTGATTTGAGTCTACGTTCACAACGACCTTCCTATATGTTCACGTAGACATTATTGTCTAGTTGTTTAACCCCAGTTGCAAAGTATTGTTGTCATCATGTCAGACAACAAGGTAGATCTCCCGTCTCTGGGTGCTTTTAAAGGTCCAGCACCTGTTGTGAAAATGGACGGCACGAACTATGAACTGTGGGCCATGCAGTTCATGAGTCTTATGCAATGCAATGGCAAGAAGCACATCCTCACACAAGAGGAACCTGTTGAGAAGACTGGGTTTAACGCCTCATGGGAGGCGGACGATGCATATGCACGTGTATGGTTATCTGGTACCGTGTCCATGGAGATAGCAAATGACATTCTGAGTCAACCCACTGCGAAGGCTATGTGGGATATCCTCGCTGCCACATATTCTCCGACGAAAAACGAGTCCAAGATCTTATAACTTCAGCATGACATCTTTACATCGAAGCAGAACGAGCGTCCTCTTCATACCCTGTACACCTCTCTAAGGGGGATGTTTGAGAAGCTACATAGGTACATTCCACTGACAGCCACACCGGAGCAGCTCAAGGCATACAGGGACTCGGTGATGACTGGAGTGTTTCTAGCATCTCTTGATCCGGAGTATGATGCCGCCAGAACACAGATCCTTACAGATGCCACCATACCACTTATGGAGGAGGCCTATCGTAGGTTGAGCAGACTCTCCATATCTCATGGTGGAGTTCAGACACCATCAGCCATGGCAGCATCTCGCGGTAGAGGAGGCTATTCACATTTTCGAGGTAGAGGTGGTCGTGGCCGAGGAGGAGGTAACAGACCTCCTAGACAGCCGTGCACCTACTGTCGCTGGACGGGACACACTGAGGAAACATGCTATTCTAAGCATGGGTTTCCTACTACCATGGCACGTGTGGTGGAGCAGGCTCAACAGGAAGGGGGTCCTTCCATTGTCCCGGATCAGAGATTTGAGGAGTTAGTGGCGAGACTTCGGGAGATCATGCCTGGCCAGGGACCAGCTAGTACTTCAGGATCCTCAGAGATAGCCGGTTCAGCATCTTCTTCAGGTACAATGTATGCACTTACTAGTAGTTACAGTGCAGATTTATCAGAATGGATCATGGACTCAGGAGCATCTCACCATTTATGTGGTGACAAAAAGCAGTTAGATGATTTTATTGCAACTAAGACAGGACGCTCTGTGGTGATAGCTGATGGAACACACTCTCCCATTACTGGTCAGGGGGAGGTGCAATTGACCCCTGGGATACGGCTTCAGAATGTTCTTTATGCTCCTGATTTTTCCATGAATCTACTGTCCATTAGTCAAATCACTAAAGATTTACATTGTCGTACCATATTTGACCCATCTACTCTTGTGTTTCAGGATATACTGACGGGCAGAGTGATTGGAACTGGCCGTGAGCAAGGGGGTCTTTATAAGCTGGTGCAGTCTCCTTATGCTGGTGTCTCTTCTATAAAGGCTGGATCTGTCTCACCTTACACATGGCATCTCCGATTCGGTCATCTTCCGTTGCAAAAGATGGTCCATATCCTTCCACAGATTTCTCCAAGGACTACTTTTCAGTGTGAGGCATGCCAACTTGCCAAACATCACAGGTCGTCGTTTCAGAGTCGTAAAGGTCAGAGTCGTCATGGTCTGTTTGAGTTGCTACATTTTGATATTTGGGGTCCCAGTCGTGTCCCTGACCTTCAAGGACACAGGTTTTATCTTATTGCAGTTGATGAATTTTCTAGGTTATCTTGGGTTTTTCTACTTAAAAATAAGTCTGATGCTGCACATGTTATCCAGTCTTTCATTATTGAAATGAAAAATATTTTTTCTGCTAGAGTGAAGTTCATACGGTCTGATAATGCTCTTGAATTATATAGTTCTCACATCTCAAAATTTCTTGTGTCTCATGGGATTGTGCATCAAACGTCATGTGCTTACACCTCCCAACAGAATGGGGTGGTTGAGAGGAAACATCGTCATTTGTTGGACATCACCAGGACCCTATTGATTCAGAGCCGTGCCCCTCACTCCTATTAGGGGGATGCGGTTCTAACTGCTTGTTATCTAGTCAACCGTATGCCTTCGTCAGTGTTAGGAGAGAAGATCCCGTTCTTGACTGCTTTTCCCGAGAAGGATCTCTTCTCCCTAACACCATGTGTCTTTGGGTCTGTTGCATTTGTTCATTGTTTCTCTCCTGGTCTTGACAAGCTTTCTCCTAGAGCTGTCAAATGCGTTTTTGTGGGTTATTCTAAAACCCAAAAAGGGTATCGATGTTTTGATCCTGTTACACAACGGTACTGTGTTAGTGCTGATGTCACCTTCTTTGAGTCCATTATGTATTTTTCTCCTACATGTGACAGACTCACTCACTCGGAGGAAGGAGATGATATCTATGTACCTCCTCCTCCATCTGTTCCATGTTCTACTCTGCCTACTCCACCACCACAGCCTATACCACCACCACCGCCACCACCACCAGCAACAATTTTTTATCCTCAGGTCTATCAGCGTTGGCCCTCTGCTCATGTGCCTCCTCCATCATCCAGCACGCCCGAGGTATGTACTAAACATTTGAGAACTACTAATGGCACGGGTGATTTGCATATACAGATGGATGTACAGGGTACAGATGATTCTACTCCTCCGGTTGATGATCTAGACATCCCTATTGCCCATCGAAGGCAAAAGCGTGCACGGACTTTGAATCCCAAATACGGGGTGGATTTTGCCTCTCAGGCTTCTTTGGAGCGTTTATCTCCAGACTTTCGTCAGTTTGTTGTAGGGTTATCGGATGTGGAGATCCCACGGTCATATCAAGAGGCCCTACAGAGCGGTCCGTGGAGTTTAGCTATGGAGGAGGAGATGGCGGCATTGCAGTCAAATGGTACGTGGAGTGTTGTGTAACTTCCACCAGGTGCGTCAGTAGTGGGAAGCAAATAGGTCTTTACAGTTAAACATCGGCCTGATGGTACGGCTGATAGATACAAAGCCATGTTGGTTGCTCGTGGGTTCACCCAAACATATGGGGTGGACTATCAGGAGACGTTTTCTCCGGTAGCACGACACTCTACCCTACGGATTCTCATTGCCGTGGCTGTTGTCCGTGACTTGCCTCTATTTTCAGTTGGATGTCAAGAATGCTTTCTTGTATGGTGACCTGCAGGAAGAAGTGTATATGCAGCATCCACCAGGGTTTGCTGCTGAGGGGGAGTCAGGTATGGTATGCCATCTTCATAAGGCCATCTATGGCCTTAAGCAGAGTCCACGGGCCTGGTTTCAGAAGCTCTCGGAGTTAATTGAAAGAAGGGGCTTCGTCAGATCTACAGCAGATCATACTCTCTTTGTAAGGAGAGACCAGCGAGGTACTGTGATCATCTTAGTGTATGTTGATGATATTGTTATTACAGGCAGTAATGAGCAGGGCATTCAAGCAGGCAAGGAGTTTCTTAGTGAGCAGTTCGTTATGAAGGATTTGGGTACACTTCGCTACTTTTTGGGGCTGGAGTTTGCACGAAACAAGCAAGGTATGGTAATGACATAAAGGAAGTATGTTACTTATCTCTTATCTGAGACAGGTATGGCAGGGTGTAGACCAGCTGCTACTCCTATGGATTCTAATGTCAAACTTTATGATGATGACTCTTAGGAGGTAGACAAGAGACGATATAGAGAGCTAGTGGGAAAGCTCTTGTACGTTACTATTACCCGACCGGATATAGCTTTTGCAGTTAGTAGGGTAAGCCAATTCATGTAGCAACCCAGGCAGGCTCACATGAATGCTGTTTTTATGATCTTGAGATATCTGAAGTCGTCTCCAGGTACTGGTCTTCTGTTTAGAAGAGATACCTCTATATCCATCACAGGTTGTGCTGATGCAGACTATGCTGGGCGTCCTAATGATAGAAAGTCAACTTCAGGCTTTATTGTATTTGTTGGCAGCTCACCAGTAGCTTGGAAGAGTAAGAAGCAAACTGTAGTGGCTCGATCCAGTGCAGAGTCAGAATATAGGGCAATGGCCCAAGGTAATGCTGAGATGATGTGGGTTAAATCCGTTTTGACTGATTTAACTATTGATGTTCCTCTTCCCATGCATCTGAAATGTGATAATCAAACAGCCTTGTTCATAGCCAATAATCCAACCTTCCATGAGAGGACAAAGCACATTGAAGTGGATTGCCATTATATACGGGACTTAATTCAAAAAGGTTGTATTTCAACTTCTCATGTATCATCAGGAGAGCAGGTTGCTGACATATTCACCAAGGCTCTTGCTAGGGGTCCATTTCATCTTTGTTGTTCCAAGCTGAGCATGTTGGATATATATGCTCCAGCTTGAGGGGGAGTGTTAGAGTAATTATATTATTTAGTCTTTTTGTCATCTTTATGTAAATTACCCATAGAGCTTTTCTCCTATATAAGAGAGCTCTAAGGTTAATGGAATTTATCTGGCTTAATCCCTTCAACACCCTACTGTGTTCAAGTGGGTGCATAAGGTATTGAGATGAGACCCTATATTTTAATATTCTTTTACTGCAACTGGCATTCAAGAAAAATCATAGGCATGCATGGTGCATAGTATGCATTTTCTTAGCTAAACGGGCGTAATGCAATATTTTGTTTTATATGCATATTATAATGACTATAGATTCTAAAATCTTATTTTGGTTAAGTCTACCATCCTTATTTTGCAAAATAAGGAATATATCTGAAATATACCATCCCTATTCTACAGGTGGGAGGAATTGAGGATGGGAAAATGAGGCGAACATATAACATGGGTATCGGGATGGCTCTTGTTATTACCCCCTAGGCATCTCACAGAATACTCGCAGAAAGCAATGGAAAAAATCTAGCATACTGCATCGGGAGGTCATCGTTCATGATGGTGTCACCTATACTTGAATGTATCGGTATATGGCCAACCTATAACTCATGTTCTTGTAGCATCCCTTTGATCATTTCTTAGAACTCCAGATTTTATTTTACTGAGGGAATCATGATAAAGGTTGTACATGATATTTCATCTTATTTCTACTCACTCTTGAGGTTGATTAGCCTCTGCAATGTCAATTTTGTTTAAAGAAAAAGCCTATTGTTTAAGTGTATAGGTAGCAGTGTTGATCAAACATGAGTTTTCTCTGCATTAAGTACACCATCTGTCCGCTACTAGCACACTATCTGTCTTTGTAAGTATGTTTTGTGGATAACACTCGTAATTTATGTTTTGTGGATAATACTCATAACTTCTTTGATCCTTTTGGTAAGAACATAGCTTAACAGAACACTTGTGCAAATCAACCATTTTTTCTCTATCCAGACTTTATTTCTGGAAGGGATTGTTAAATGACAAGTGAAGATACTTGAATCTTGTTTTGAACGTTGATTAGAGGTCTCAAATGCTGAACTGTATTTTGTTCTGTCCTGTGCAGGATGAAGTGAATAGAATAAATAATAGACTAAATGGATTCTTCGTGATAATTGCTTATATATTTATAGCTGAAACTTTGTTTTAAAATATCTCTTCCTATCCTGTAATTATATTTATATATATTTGTAGATATTAAAATTGATTTGGAAACAAATGGAGGCCTTTTACTATTTTTAAATCCCAAATATATTTTAGGATATTTGAAAATTTTAAAATACCTAAATATTAGCAAAATTACTTGAAAAATCACAAAAAATAGTAAAAAACCATAAAAAAACCCAAAAATATTTGATTTTTCTATTTTTTATTTTCTTTACTTATATTTGTTAGTTAATTACCCTATGTTTTATTATATATTGATATATATATATGAATATATAAGTTGTAATATTATTTATTATTACAATTAATCTATAATTAATATAAAAAAGAAAAATTATATAAAAATAATGCTTATGTATAAATTAAAAATATTTAAACGCACATTTTTATTAATAGTCTGCATAAATATATACATTTATACCCATTTTAGTTATTTATAAATAAAATATCCATGCTACAATTGTATTCCCTGTGTTTGACACCCACGCTCTGCGAGCCCTCGCAACAAAGTTTAAACAAGAAGAATGTCAGAAACAGATATGGAAAATACAAGAGATATAAAATGAAGCATAAAATAGAATAAAATAGAGAAAATAAAAGAAAAAGAAAACATAGTATATACAACCAAGAGTAGAAGTTGAAGAAAGAGAACCTAACTACCCTAGTTATGCCTCCCCGGCAACGACGTCATCTGATGTTCGTGTTTTCTTGTGTGTTCATTTTTATTCGTAAATGAGATAAACTGTTTCATTGTGTCCCAAAAGGAAACCTGAAACAATCAAACAATATATCCAAAAATAAAAATATAATGGATTGCTATTTAGTTATTAACCTGGTATAACTCCCAGGGTTGAACTCATAGAGGCAACTATTTATAACTGAGGGTTATTAATTAATGAAAATTAATAAAAGACTTTTCTTTGCTTTTTCTCTTTTTGGTCTTTTTATGGGTTTTTGTCCTTTCTATATTTTTATGGAATTTTAATTTTTATATTTTTATGTTTTCTGATTTTTTAAAATTTTACAATTTTAGTTTAGCAAAATTTTATATGTTTTATTTTTTAAACAAAGAAATGACAAAAAAATGAAAATAAAGAAAACAAAGATCTTTTTGTATTTTCTAAAATAGTAAAAATGTCTAGAAAATTCAAGTAAAAATATGTGTGTGTTTTGATAATTTTTTGTTATTTTTGTTATTTCAAGAATTTTTCGATTTTTGAGGATTTTCAAATTGAATAAAAACATCATCAATTTTTTTAAAAAAATAAGCTACTATTTTTTTGTGTTTTTCAAAAAAAATCAAAATCAATTTGGAATTATTTATAGGAAAGAGTTTATATTTTGCTTCAAAACAAGTCCAAAAACACATTTTTAGGATTTTTATATTATTTTATATGATTATTTTAGTGTTTTTGTATTTTACATTTTTTTGTTTTTATAAAGAAATTTCAAATGAAAAATGCACAAAAAATAAAACAACTCAAAACACATCTAAAATAATATTTTCGGAAGTTTTAGTCTATTGTTCGAATTTTTATGATTTTTATAAAGCAAATAAGAATTTTTAAAGAGATTTTGAATTATTAAAAATAAGAAAACAAATTAAATTCCAAAACAAAATTTACTAAAGGGAAAACAATTGAGCAGAAGATTCTAGTAATTTTTGTGAATTTTTTAGAGTCTTGCAATTATTTAAAATCATGGAATATAAGAAAGAATATAGTCTAGAAATTGAAGGACTAAATTGCAAGTTTAGAACTTGTCAAATTATTTATTAATTCATGAAAAGTATATAGGTAGAGTCTTGCAATATAACCAAAAAGCACATGAGCATGTGAACCACATATAATAGGACTGTTCTGCAAATTCTTGAAGGTTCACATCAAAAGATAATAAGAGAAAAATCAAGGATGAATATGCAATTTTCTCATTTCAGGGGAGATTCTAGAAAATTACCCAAAATATCTAACATGTGCTTGAGGCATACGTGAGATCTATAAGCAGTGGATCGGGGATGCCTTGGTACTAACACGTGGCTAGGATGCAGACCCTTGGATCCCACTCACATTAAGAAGTTTCTAATGATGTGATTTGTGTTTATTCTTCACCATTGTTTTCAAATGCTTGGATTCGTTCCTCAAAGACCTGTAAAAGAGGACCTGACTCGAGTGCGATGACTTAGTCTAAATCAAATAGTGAGAGATGAGTGACGGAGATACTAGTGTGGGGGATCGATTTCCAGATCTCTAGCCACCGTATGTAGCCGGAGGTGATAGATTGTTAAGGATAGAAGCAGAACTGAGGGGGAAATATAAGGGGAGATGGATTTGTTGCAGAGGTGGATGGTGATCAGGTTGAATGGGGATTCGACTAAAAGGAGCTCCGATCGAGACGATCAGAGATGGAGATCGGAAACCTATGCAATGAATCAAAACAAAACCGAACTAAAATAATTGTAACTACTTATCGAATGCTACTTGGTGAAGATTGTAGCCTAGGTTGGAGATCAAAGACCTTCGGGAGTGATTGCCTCGATGGCTTAATGAGACCAAAGGTTGAGCTCGCCGAGGTGGCAAAGCATGATGTCCATCGCTGGATCTATGGTGCAAATAAACTCTCGTCCTCACTGCAACACACACGTCGATATCTCTCAAGATGGTGAAGCTCATCAAAATGGGAAATCAATGGCCAAAAGATGGTGAAAATGGAGGAGCTCCAACCTTTTATACAATGACGAAATGTGAATATCAAATGGAATTTAGGCATGCGAAATGAGGCAGGATGCAACGAAAGACATACAGATTTGATCACTATTATTTGGACTCTAAGTGGGCGAAGAAAAGGGATTACATGGAGGAAGGAGTTGGTCGGGAAAAATCTACGAAATTGGCAAGTTTACGTGTTATTCAGGTTTGGATGGAAGGAGAAAAGTTGGTCGATGATCAACTAAACAGGATCTGACCAATCAAAATGGACCTAGAAAAAAACAGAATAGACTAAAAGATAAAATCTCAAAATAAATTTAAAACTAATAAAAATAAAACAGAATTTTTTAATTTAAAAAACATAAAATAAATAATATTAATAATTTAATAAATAATTTTATGATGATTTTTAATAAATAAAGAAATTATATAAATAGGATAAATAAATAAAAACCTTTATTAATTGGTATAAAATACCTATATATACAACGATCCAATTTTTAGTAAATTATTTTTACAAATAATTACATAATTCAATTTTTTTATTTATTTACAAAATAGTTTAAGGATTTGAAATAAATTTTATTTTATTTGATAACATTAATTTATTTATACAAATAAATACATGTATATACAATATATGTTCATTATAACTATATAATAAATATATTATTTTATTTTTGATTATTTTTTATTTTCTTATTTCTATTTGAATTTTATATAATTGAAGGAAATATATATTATTATGCATTTAAAAATAAATATGTGTACAAATATATAAGAAAATAAATAAAAATACATACAATATATACAAGTATACAATTATACCAATAGGGTCCAAAAACTTACTTTTTGCATATTAGCTATGATTTCAGTGAAATAACTTTTATTTGATAGATAATTTTACAAAACGAAGTTTCAAAGTGAATACACCTAATTCGGAGTAAACATGGTTGAGTTATGAGGTTCGGAATTAGGCTTTATGGCTTTTAGATTTTGAGATTTATTTGTATTTATTGAAAAATATTTGAAAATATATTTTTCTATTTTGTACTTAATTTTATGAACAATTCATAAAATAATTAAGTTCATTGGAGTTCGGAATAATTAAATATAAAATAAAGAAGATTTACATACATACAGTACAAGTAAACAAATTGGTCCGAACGCCAAAACTCACATGACTTATTGTATGATTTTTTTCTATTTTTAAACAAATATATTAGTTATAAAATAAAGTTTTAAAGTGAATTTGGTCAATTTGGAGTATTTTATAAATAGTTATGAACCTGAAGAATTGGCTTTTGTGACATTTTAGGTTCATTTTAATTATTTACTCACTCATAAAATATTTTTTGACATTTTATAAATTAATAAATATATTACAAACAACTTTAAAGAAGGAAATATTTTTGTTTGAGATTTTTTTATTTATAAATAAAATTGGTGAACATAAGTACAAGAAAAATAATGAAGAATATGTACAAGTGAGAATTGACTTTCTTGATTTTTATAAGTTAAGAACCCTATCTCTCCCTACTTTATTCCTTGTCAACCATCCCAATGCTTGGTCAGGTCTCGAGGTTCAGGTCAGTTTGTATTTATTTCATATATATACCCTTCTCTTCTTTTCTTTTTCTTTTCTTCTTTATTCTTTTATTTTGGTGAAAGAGAATGTTAAAATAAGCATTATTAACAAATCAATGATGAATGATAAATAATGAGAATTTAATGATTACTTACAGGTGTTTTGCCAAGTATTTTAAGTTAAAATAAAAGAAAAAAGATGTTGAATAAGGGATTCATCACTTATATTATACATTCTACACTATATAGATATATATATAAATACTTATTTGTACTTATTTAAAAGAAAAGAACTTAAAAATCAGAATAACATAAAAAAGAAAATAAAAATTTAAAAATAAAAAAATAAAAATAAAAATCGATAAAAATTAAATTAAGAAAGCCACAAGAACTCTAAGCACATAGCAGATATATACATGCGTATACATTATTTAGAAATAAATAATTTCTACACCCATTGTTCCCTATGTTCGACACCCTACTTGTAATTCTTAACTATACACACTTATTTGTAGGATTTATAATAATTTTTGACACCACATTGTCTTGCATTGCTTTATTCTATTGTGCGTTGATTGTTGAATTTGATTAAGGGTTGTGTTCGATAGCTTCATTGTGTGGAGCATAAGACCGGCATATATCCTTGGTCATTTTAGGGGAATGTCGGCCAGTGGAGATATTTGATCTAAAGACTAGGAGTATCGTTATTCTCCTTTCTGCATTTTTCTTTGATAGCCGATTGGATTAGTCATATTGTCATCTCGCGGGCTTTGCATCTTTTAAGAAATGATGTAATTTTCAGGATAGAGAGATGATGTACTAACTTTTGCAAGTTTCTTCGTGACTCTTGGTTGTTGTATATTTTGTGCTTAACATGTGAATATCATGTTTATTTGACTTCTAATTATTATAGTGCGACATCCTTTTTCTTTAAAAAAAAATATTACCATAAGAAATGATCAATTATCCTTGGTTGTCCTAGTCGGGAAACGAATCCTCCTCTGTAACAGCCCCTGCTATAACATAGTGGATCTATTGGATGAGGATCGGACGACCCTCATAGAGGGCCGGGGATGGTTGGAACACATCTCGAGATTGTCCGATCCTCATCCAACGGATCTCCTGCGTTACAATAGGTGTTGTAACAGCAACGGATCCTCTCAGTCCTATTGGTATATCATTTGTATATCTTAATTTTTATTGGACAGACATAATTTCCCAAACCATCATTAAGAATGACTTTTTATTTGAACTTATATGCTTAGTAGAAGGGAGAATCAGACTAAATCGTTCAACAATTCCAATATGATGTTGAATTTTATGTAAAAGACTAACATATTGACATGAGTAATAATGGATATTTACAGGATGCCTATTTTAAAATTTGATAAAGATGTGTTAAGGGCTATAAATTTTTTGTATTTTCTCAACTTCCAAGTGAGTATCATAAATCTAAGAAATTGACTCATAGAGTACTTTCAAACAAGTCTAAAAAAGTGTATATTCATATCATATCAATAGGTAGCATAGAAGATGAGATGTAAACTAGAAGACACCTACTAAGCTATATATTAAAAGTAGATACCTTAAAAAGGAAATATGGTATATGTGCATGTCCATATCTCATTGGGAAGCTATTAAACATTTCCTTATTAGACATATTGCTAATTTCACTCAATGCACTCGTATATAAAACATGTGGGGTGGTTGAACGTGGATGTCCAAGTCACATTGATTGGGAAGGTGGATTAATTTCTTAGGAAAAGTTATATAGAGGTGACATTTGACCAAGAAGAACTCGTAGCTCGAGGCTCCTTAGATCAAAAAATCATAGCCATGTGAAAGGTGTATGAATGAGGAACAAATTCATAAAAGGAATCGTCCTCAAAGAGTGCAAGGATCGAGCAGTATCACAGAGAGAAATCGACATCAAAGCTTTGACAAGTAGGGAAACTAAGGAGGGAAAAGAGTTGACCTGAGTCAATCAAGACACAACCTTGATTGGGCCACGTCAACTAGAAAACGACGAAACCAAAAACAAAAATAGAAATAATTCAAAAAGAAATATTAAACAATTTTGTTATTTTTTCTTTAAACATGACAATTTTTTATAATGTAATGTAGTACCACTATATTATTTTTTATTTATACAAGTTTATTTATTAGATGTTTATTTTTACAAGTATAAACATAGGTATATTTACCCATGTACTATGTATTTTAATTTTATTTTAAATTTTATTATTTTATATACATAATTCATATATTTATATATTACTTAAGTATACATAAATACATTTTTATTTTATTTTTCTGAAGTAATTTGTATACTAAAATAAATATAGGTATTTATTACATAGATTTGTATATGTATAATTCATCATTGTATTTTAATTCACAATTCTATTTTATTTTAATTTTAATGCTTTTTATTATAATTGTGTATATATGTTATATATATTAGTTATAAATTTATTAAAATATAAAAATATGAGAAAAAGAATAAATAAATTGATTATTTTATTCATGTATACTATACAATAGGGGTCCAAAACCTATCCTTTCCATCTTAACTCCAAATTAAATGAAACCACCTTCAATAAATATCTAATTAAAAGTTATATACAATTACAAGTGATTTTGATACATTTTGGTATTCATATGGAGAAGATACATGTCCGTGAAGTTGGGATTTTGGGTTTTTAATGTAATGTATAATGATATGTATTATTTTTACATGAAATAGATTTCTTCCATTATTTTTATATATGACTTTCATGTACAAGTTTATTAATTTTATGTACAAATAATAAAGAATAACATAGGTCCAAAAACTTAATTATTTGACAAAATAAGTTGATGTTTTATTGTATTCTTGGCCCTTATCTCCCCCCTACTTTATTCATTGTCAGCCAAGTAAATTCTTGACATAGTCTCAGGGTTCAGGGTCTTTCAATACCTTTGTTATTTCATTCTTTTTATTTTCATTTCTATATTCTATTATTTTGTCATTAAATAAAGTATTTTATACACTACTTGTAGAATAAATGATGAATGCTATTTTGTACAAATTAATGTTATTTGCATGTATTTGTCTAGGGGTTTAGCATCAAATGATAGAATAAAGGTAATGAAATGGATATTCCTCAGTGGGGTCCCGACTAAACCATCTATGAGACAACATATTGGAAGAACAAGAGGATTAGATGATTAATAGAAGAATATTATGATCAATAATGTATGAAGAGTAATAGTAGAAGAGGAAGGCTCACAATGACCAGAACAAAAGGACTGAAAACATATGAAATGAAAAGAGGAGCAAGTATGCATGATTGGATCTTTTACCTAGACTAAAATCAAATAAACACAATACAAATGTGGGCTCACTAACTCACACAATGTGAAGTCGTAAGAGTTCGGCTATTTTTATTTTTTTTCATTTTTTGTTATTTTCAGGCAATATATGAGAATCTCTTTTAGGGCTATCCCTACAGGAGAGTGCGTGCTGCCTCGAAAGTCCCCCGTACTTGTTCCAACTCCTTTGTAACATGTGATCTACACTCTTTGAGGTCCTTGATTTTGTTCTTGGGTGCTACTTAGACAAAGAAATAGAGGAGGAAGCCAATATGTGAAATCAATACTTCCCCCACAAGTGAGTTACTCTGACGCAAACTTGTGAGATAAATACACCTGTGAGGGTGTGACCTAAGCTTGATTCTTTAGACCAAGTCAGATGCTCCATAAAAGGCAGGAAAACCATTATCGACAAGGCCCTACTCGGTCATGTACGATAGAAGCGCTAATAATTTGCCATCCCAAATGATTATCAAGGCAACCATAAATTGAATTTTGGGCACTAATCCTTAGGGCTAACACTTCACTTGGTCTGGAAGACACATGAAAATAATGTGGACACCCTAAACCCTAATAATGATGTCTATTATGATTTTTAATTTAGGATAAATTTTATTAAATAGTCCCCTTATTTTAATTTTTTGGTTTTCAATTTTTTGGGTATTTTTTAAAACAATCCGCCTAATGTTTTTTTGTATTTTTCTTTTAAATTCTAGGTGATACAAAATTGGGAGAGGAGTCGAAAAATCCATGCAAGTTGACACTAAGGTGGCAATCTAACCTTAGTATAAAATGATGCATAGACTGACTTACAGTGTTTCCCAACTCTCTCTATGTGGGTTGCAGAATAAAATTTATAAACCTACACTACATTAGTGTCATGCAAGCGATAAAGTGCCCTAAATAGTAATTTCTATTATCTCGAAGAACTAAGTGCTAATCACTAAAAAATGGCTCCAAGTGTCCGTTCTTGGAGACTCCTCGAGTCCTACCACAACAGATCTTAGAAGCGCTGTGTGGAGGCTCTCACGGCTCACGATTCCAAATTCAAGCATTTGTTGAAGAAGTTTTTTCACGGGTCTAAAATATGTCTCACACATGGCAAATCCAATCTTCAAACAACAATTAACCCACAATTAAATATCAAGCAATGAAAAACAAATTTGGAGGTAAAATTTATTATAACTCTACAATAGATGTGTATAGTGTAAGTAGTATAGAGTGTCGAACTCAGGGAGCAAACTGGATAGATTATGCAAGCGAAGTGCAAATGTGATTGTTCTTCTTTGTTTATATATTTTCTGTGGACTTTTGATTTTTATTTTATTTTTGTTTTTTATTTTTGTATATTTATTTTCATATTTTTATATTTTCTCTTTATATTTTTAGATTTTTATATTTTCTTTTTATTTTAAAGATATAATAAAGCCCTATATAGAGTATATATACAATGTAAACAAATATAATTATATATACTATTAAAAAGATTCAAAAGAAAATAAAATATTTTGGGGTCTTAAATATTTTTTAGTATTTTTTCACATAATTTTGCTAATTTTCAAGATATTTAAAGTCAAAAATATCCCAAATAAGGGATTAAATAAATACTTGAAATTGAAATGGAAATTAAAAATAGAAAATTAAGTCCAGAATTTTCCAAATCAATTTTAATATAAAGATAATAATATAAATAAAATTATAATAATAGAAAAATACTATTTTTGGGATTTTTAGGAATTATATATATTTTTATAAAGGATTTTAGGGTTTTCAATTTTTAGGTATTTTCTTTTTCTATTTTTAACTTTTTCAATTTCTGGAGTTTCAAAATAAATAAATAAATACAACAATACACTTTTGGAATTTTTCATTTTTTTAAATTTTTATGGGTTTTATACTATATACAATGACATTTTGTGCTCTTTTGATTTTTAATAAATATTAAAGAGTACTAAAATGTAAAATAAATATATGGCGTGAAAGCAAAAAAATCCAGGAACCTAACTCTATTTTTTTGGATTTTTTGGAGCACAAATGATGTTTTAAATAAACATAATAAGGGCATAAAAATTGCTAAACTCGTAGGGGCCAGTATGTATACAAAATAAACTCCAGGGCCAAATTTGCAAAACACCCTAAAATATATAATGGAATCAAAAAGTTCACGGATTGAAATAAAATACAAGGATGCACAGGGGCATAGACACAAAATGCCCACCTCACGTGGGCGACCAGGTGAGGTGGGATGGCGAGGACTAATATGCAAATACCAAAAGTTTAGCGGGCCCTTTGCACTAATTAAAAAGATATTTGAATGATAGATAAATGGTTTTTATCCTTAATATTTAATACAAAAAATGTGTTGGGTTTAAGTTGTAAAATAGCCAACAATAGGAGGGAGCGGATGGAGGATCTTTCTTCCCTTGCCACGTATCACGCTCTCATCGTGCGATGTCAATTCGTAGATGAACGGTCTAGATTAGATCCCCTGGGGGAGATCAACAGTTCTAGCAGGAGATCATCTGGCGGTACATGGTGAATCTAGGCAAAGGATCTGGACCCTACGTTGAGGAGCAGTTCTGGAAGAACACCTGACGAACTCACGCTTGGAGAGTTTCGAATCGATGGCACACACGTCTCCGAACGCCTCAAGCTCAACCAAGGACCGCTTCTCGTTCCTCACAATGTCCCGGATCTCCTAGGTCTTTCAAAAAAGCCCAGGTCCATGTGATGAAGGATCTAGAGCTAGACGAAGATCAGGAGTACATGGGGTGGTTTTCTGGATCGAATGGGGTCCAGACATCCCCTTCCAAACGTGATACCTGCACGGTTAAACATGATAGTGTGGGGGAGCGTTTGGGCTTTGATTTGAGAGGGTCGAGGGTGGAGTGAATGAAATGGGTGAGGTCCGACGAGTCGTGGTAGTTGGACCTTTGTCATCTAGAACTAAGTAGATCTAGGAGATTTGGTGAAGGGGAAAGAGTATAGAAGCATTGAGAAGAGAGGATGGGGTGGATGTGGTCGTCAGAACTGGAGGGTTTACAGTGCATGAAGGAGGGATTAACTACCACTTCAAGCGAAATACAAGTCTATGTGAAAAAATAAAAGCTTAAAATTAACCCTAAGCACTACAGGTATCCAAAGAGTTAAAGGAAGCGAACCTCGACTGGCCGGAGCCATGAGATGGAGAAATCGATGGTTAGGTGGCCGGAGGTGGCTAAATAGGGCTCCTCCTTATTCCTTTCTCATTGCGAAGAGCAGGAAGCTCCTCCTATCATGAGGAGCTTGACCTAGGTGCACTCCGAGTGGTCCAAACAACGGAAAACCCAAGCTAAAAAGCAAAAAATGGAGATGAAGAGGGTACTTACCAGCATAGCGAAGCGGCGAGGTTCAAAGACAGATCACAGGCATAACAATGGTGCTCTGCCCTAGGAGAAAGCCAGGCATGGATCGTGGATCTCCAGGGAGAATATCTCATAAAAGTCAAATCTCCCTTGAGAAATGCATAATTGTAGAAAAAAAATCGAGAAAAGGGCCAAAACTGCAAGACTGTCAGAAGCTAGACCTGGGGTCAGAGTTGACCCTATGTCAGTGAGGGGCGTGGCTTGATTGGGCCACGTCATCCACAAAAAGACAAAACCAAAGTAAAATTTAAAATAAAATAAAAATAAATTAGTAAATGATTTTATTAAATAAAAGTTATAAAATATAAAGTATTTCCCATTTTCTCTAGTCTTTTAGATATCTAGGATCTATTTTGCAACATGATGGGGAAATTGATGGAGATGTTACTAATAGAATAAATGCAGGCTGGCTAAAGTGGAGAGGAGCCTCCGCTGTTCTCTGTGATAAGAAAATTCCTTTAAAAATTAAAGAAAAGTTTTACAAAGCAGCCGTGAGACCTGCTATGCTTTATGGTTCTGAATGTTGGCCTATGAACCATAGACATGTGCAGAGAATGGTTGTAGCAGAAATGAAAATGCTAAGATGGATGTGTGGACATACACGTAAAGATCGGATTCGGAATGATGCAATCAGAAAGAAAGTTGGTGTAGCTCCGATCGAGGATAAGATGCGAGAAAACTGCTTAAGATGGTTTGGTCATTTGCAAAAAAGGTCAACTGATGCACCGGTTAGGAGATGCGAGTGGTGGGATGTTGAGCCGGCTAACAGAGGGCGAGGACGGCCCAAGAAGTGTTGGAAAGAGACTATACGACGGGATCTTAGTTTTTTGGATATAAGTCCGAGATTGACCCAGGACAGATCTGAATGGAGGCGAAGAATCCATCTAGCCGACCCTACTTAATTGTGGGAAAAGGCTTTTTGTTGTTGTTGTTGATCAGTTAATTACAAGTTAATTTTTTGGGTTTAGTTATAGGTATATTTATCTATGTTTTAGGTTTTTTATGTTTATTTTGTACTTTGGATTTTATTATTTTATTTTCCTATTTTATAAAATTATAACTAATTTTTATATATTTCCATATATTTTTATTATATATTTTTATATAATATATACCCTTAAATAAATAGGTATATTAATTGTATATGTATAGTAATAGGTATTTTATCTGTGTATTTTATGTACATATTTTATTTTAGTGTTTTCTTTATGTTTTTATTCTAGTTTTAGTACATATACATGCATTATACATAATATTTACAAAATTATAAAAATAAAATAATAAAGAATTCATAAAATGATTATTTTAATCAGGTATACTATATAATAGGGGTCCAAAGCCTAACTTTCACACCTTACTCCAAAAAAATGAAACCACCTTCATTAAATAACTTATTAAAATTCATATACAATTAAGTTATTTTAATATATTTTGAGTTTTTATTTGACAGATACGGGTCTGGGAAGTTGGGATTTTGGATTCCTATTTAAAGTGTAAAAAGTACATTGTATATTATTTTTGTATCAAAACAATTTTTTATTTTTCTATATTTTACTATCTACAACTTTCATGTACAAAATTTATTTATTTGATGTAAAAAAGTGGAAGATAAAGTAGGTCCCAAGATGAATAAATAATGAATAAATAAATGAAATTTTTATTGTATAATTGGCCCTTATCTCCCCCTATTTCTTATCAACCTAGTCATCAAGATGCCTAGGTCTCGTGGTTTAGGGTCATAAAATATCTTTGAATTTTGACATTAAAAATAGTATTTTATAAATATATTATACAATAAAGAATGGATGTTAATTTACATGAATTAAAGGTATTTATATGCATTTACTAAGGTTTTTAAGGCCAAGATGATAGAATAAAGGTGTTGAAATGGAGATTCATCAGCAATTAACAATTATTTTTTGAATAGGTCCAAGCAAAGTAAACTATATGCACATGCTTCTATTAGGGATTTGAATCTAGATTATCGATTCAAGTAATCCTAGATCATGGGGCTCAATCACATAAAAAAAGAAAAATAAAGTCAAAAAAGTTCAAAAACATGAAACAAAATAAAATAAAATCGATAAATACGAAAAACCATGACGAGTTCCCCAGGTGAACAGACACCCGAGCAATGGACCTCGTGAAGTGTGGTGGTGTTCATAGTCCAAAATTATTACAAATTATGATTACAAAAAAATCACTCTCCTCAAAAAAGAAAAAAATCTATGATATTGTATGCTCTTCTCCTTCTCTCTCTACTCCTCTCTCTAGCTTTCTCCTGGTCGACTCACTTGTAAAAGAGCCTACCTCCTCGTGGCTCAGGTGCATCAACCTCCTAAGAGATGGCCATCGCCACGTGGTCCCTCTCAAAAAATATCAACAAACAAATATGGGTCAGAGATAGTCAGATAATTTACCAAAAATAAATAGCAGAAAATAAAAATAAATCTAAGCAGTATAAAAATAAATCTAAGCAGTATAATTTACAAAATAAATGCTACGCTCTGTTGCTCCCCGATGATAAGCCCATTCGTTAAATTGATAGTCGAGGTCGGTCTGCTAATCTCACACAATTAGCAGGTGTTGTGTGACTGAACACAAGATCAATGATTAAAACAATAATCGATCCACAATAAATAAATAAAGAAATCAAAGCATATAATGTGGATAAAAAATTATCATAACCCTACAATAAATGCATTTATAGTGACAAGTAGAATAGGGTTCGAACACATGGAGACAATCGGTGTAGCAGGTATATTATTTATAAATAAAAAATGAATTCATAATATATTTATATCTCCACATTATTTACTTAGTAAATTATTTAATGTTTTTGTGTGGTTTTTATTTTTAATTATATATAGATATTAATTTTAATTTTATAATTTTTATTTTACTTTTTTATAATTTTTTATTTTAATTTCTTTTTCTTTTTAATATATACTATAAGTATATATATACAACCATATATGTAATACGTATGATATAAGTGATATATAATATAAAATATATATCAATATATAAAAATCAGAAAATATTTAAAAGAATGGTCCTTTTTATTTTTCTAAAGGTTTCTAAATAATTAAAAGGTATTTATAATAAATATTAATAATATAAAATATATAATATATTGATATATATGGGCTATATAGGGTATACTAGTTATAAATATATCTAAATAATAAAAAATATACCTTAAAATATTTTTTTATTTTTTTCTTCAATTTTTGTAATTGCTAATTTGTCGATATTTTTAAATTGAATACAAAATCAAGGACTTAATAAATAGGACATATTGTTTTGAGGTTTAAAAATATTAAATAGGGTCAAAATATCTCAAAATTAATTTTAATATGTAGATAATATATATAGGAACTAATATTTTGGGTTTTTCTCAAATACTTTGTAATTGTTTTAGGCTTAGTCAGGGTTTGATAATTTTTGGGATTTATTTTAAGATTTTTTTTGTGATTTTTGGTTTAGAGATATAAAATAAGGTAATAAAAATAAGGTAATAAAAAATAGGTAATTTTTGAAATTTTTAGAAAAGGTGTATTTTGTATTTCTCAAGTCAAACATGGAATAAAATAGCTCCAAATGATTTTTAATAAATGATAAATGCATGCAAATTGGCAAAAAATGATAGTGTTTACAAGCAACCAATCACGCACATATGCTTGGCTTTTTGAGATATTTTAGAGCACAAGAGCTATTTTAAATAAAAATAAATGCATAAATAAAAATATATGAAGCTGGCAAGGGTATATTTGTAAATAAAATAAACTATAGGGTCATAGTTAAAAATATCCCAATATCTTGAACTATTTATACAATTTTAAATACTAAAACTAAATAACCAAACTCGAAGGGGCTTGGTTGTAAAATACCCAGCTCACGTTGGGCGCGACGTGAGTCGACGTAGCATAGTACCTATACGTAATATTCAATAAGATCAGGGGCCTAGTTGTATTTTTGCAAAAAAACTTTACAACATGATACAATATTTGCAAGACTAAACAATAAAACTTCAAAAAGAAGGGAGTTACTTATTAAATTACCCCTTTACTTGTGCACGATCGGAGGGCTGAGGGTGATTCACGTGGTTGATCAAGCGTCTCTGAGGGGGCTTTACTTCAATTAATATCCCAGATTAAATCTGGGTGCACCTCAGATCGAATGGTAGAGAGGGCAACTAATTGAACGGGGAAGAACTTGTCGCCGACGAGTTTGAATCGTTGATGTTTGGTGACACGGATTTTGATGGGTTAAGACGGATTAATTATGTAATGTGTCATTATTCTCAACCACTCGAATCGATCCATGAGAAAAATTTGTTTTTAAACCACTTAAAAGATATTCAAACAATGACAAGCAAATGTACGCGGTTTCGCTATTCTATTTACCTGATATAGCGATCAGGGTCGAACACAAGGAGCACGATTTAAAAACTTTGTAGTCAAATTTCAAAAATAATTTTTAGTGGTTTTTTATTTTTAAATTTGTTTATTTTCCAAACAAGCACAAAGGAATAAAAATGCACACACACTCTTTTTTGTATTTTTAAAATAATAAAAAATGCTTAGAAAATTATGTAGAAAATGTTTTTTGTGTTTTAAAGATTTTAAAATGTTAGTGGTATTTTTTTACAACTTTTCTCATGTTTTTGTGATTTTATAAAAATCAAAAGTGGAAATCAAGGGGAACAAGTGCACAACCAAGAGTATTTTGCAACTTAAAAATACTTTAAATGCCCAATACTCCTGGAAATTATTTTTAAGTTAACTAGAATTAATTTTCTACAAAAAAAGACTGAATTAGATTTTTTGAATTTTTCTAGAATTTTATACATTTTTTTTAAGATTTTTCATTTTTCATAATTGTTTGGTGTTTTACAAATGATCTAAGCATGAAAATTGGAAAGAAATTAAAAAACAACAAAAACACCAACATTAATTTTTTTTGAATTTTTAGGCAAATTTTCAAATTTTTATGAATTTTCTAATTTTAGGCAGGTAGAAAGTCACTGTTTTTATTTTTTAAAAATATTAAATGACAATAAAATATAATGAGAAATTTATACAATTTTCACGGGCATAGAAGGAGCATACACAATTTTTTTGAGAATTTTAGAATAATAAAAACATTTATTTTGTAGAGAATAGCAAGAAATTAAAGTTCTGCAATATAAGGACTAGAGCGCAATTATTTATTGTTTTGAAATTAAAGATAACAAGAAATAAAAATGGGGTATAAACTACAATTTACCCAGGTGTAGTGTGTACTGCATGTGCTCAGGCTCTGGCGGGTTCTTCTTATTATTCTGAAAATGAATAGGGTAATTTTGCAATTTTGCCAAAGATATTTTTTATTTTAAAACAAGGACTAGGGTTCCTTCGTGTGTTCTTGTTTCTTCATTTGTCTTCAGGACCAAAAGGAGAAGGGCCACCGTCACCGCAAGGGAGCTGCCGCTGGAGACGGGGAGGACTCGCGAGGGGGCGCCACGGCGGGTGCGCACAAGAGGTGGCGAGGCGGTGCTGCGGTGGCGGTGGTTTGCTGGAGGTGCTGGTCAGAGATCGTGCAACCTTCGTGGGTGCCACGTGATGCGGAGGGCGGCACGGTGGAGGGGGCCGCATCGGATGGCGACGTCGAAGGTCGCGGGGGAAGGTTCGGCTGGGCTGCCTGGCGCAGCATGCGGCGTCGGCGGGAAACGGAGCAGCCGCGGAGCGCGGCTGGATGGAGCGCGCGATGGCGACCGACATTGCGGAAGGGAGATCACGGCCGAGGCTCTTGCGGCCACCGCGCGGTGCTACAAGGCATGCGCCTGGACGGATGTTGAAGGCACGGCGGGACCGCCGCTGGAGGCATGTGGTTGTGGTGGGAGGCGCTACCGCCCGCTGCCCCTTTTTGTGTTTTTTTTATTATTTTTTACTTTTTTTGTTGCAAACTATAGACAGGAGTGAAAAGAAGAAGAAAATTTTTTTATATATTTTTTTCAAACAGGAACCATAGACAAAGAGGAAGAAATTTTTATAGGTTTTATCAGTTGTGCCCTGTGAGATATCGCAATTTCAATTATACCCTTATCTTTTTGATAATATCAATTGTGTCCCTCACTTCCTCCCATTCTATCACTTGTGCCCCTCGAGTTAGTTTCCGTCCATCTTTAATACAAACGGATGTTAACTTCAAGGACACAAGTGGAATTAATTGAAAAAAATAGATTGAAATGTCCATTTTTTCTTCTTCCTCCTCCCTCATCCTCTTACTCCCCCTTCTCTTTCTGCTCCTCCAGTGGCTCCTCCTGACTGCCCTCAGCCCATCCCTCCACCCTGAGCTCCTCCCAAGCCCTCGCACCTTCGCCCCGGCTCCTCCATGTCCCCTTGCTCCCCACCGCCCCTCCCCCCTGGGCCTCCCTCTCCCCTTGCCATGCGCCTCCCCCTGCTCCCTGTCGCCCCTGCTCCCTGGGCCTCCCCCTGCCTCGTGCCTCCATCTGCTCCCTGCCACCCCTTCCCCATGGGACTTCCCCTACCCTTGCCCCACGCCACCCCCTGCTCCCTATCGCCCCGCCCCCTGGGCCTCCCCCTGCCATGTGCCTCCCCCTGCTCCCTGTTGCCCCGCCCCTAAGGCCTCCCCCTCCCCCTTCCCCACGCCGCCCCCTGCCCCCCGCCGACCCGCCCCCTGGGCCTCCCCCTCCCCCTACCCCACGCCTCCCCCTGGTCCCCGTCGCCCCCGCCCCCTGAGCCTGACCCTTCCCCGCGCCTCCACCTGCTCCCTATCGCCCCCGCCCCCTGGGCCTCCCCCTCCCCATGCCCGTGCCGCCCCCTGCTCCCGCCGCCCCCGTCCCCTGGTCCTTCCCTCCACCTGCTCCTTACCTCCGACGAGCGACCACCAGCTGCCTCGCACGCAAGTTCTACCCTCCAGCGGTAGCCTTCCACGTGTACATGTCCCTCATCCCCAACCCGTCACTCCCACCTTACCTAGCCCCTTCCAGCCTTGATTAAAATAAAATAAATTAAATAATTTACAAAAATTAATTGGCCACCTTAATGGTGGCTATTAAAGGTATGGAATAATATCTTGTATATAAGGTAGGTTATTAAATCAAATAATAAATTAAATAATTAAATTTAAATACAAATTTCGTAATTGATTAAGGTAAGATATTTTATTTATTTGATGACTTTTATATTAGGAAATTAGTTGTATACACATATTATGTAGATATAATACAATATACACATACACATAAGGAAATAATTTTTATATCTTTTTTTAATTTTTTTATTTATACTTTTTACTTTATTTCTAATAAAAATAATATTTATAATTATATACATTATGTACATAAGAATAAATATGAATAAATATGTACAATAAATAATGGTGAAACTGCACAAAACACCCCAGAAAATTAACTTTTTGACCGTAACTCCAAAATGGTAATTTCATGATATTAGTGGGTATTTACATATGTTTGACTACAGAAATAAAGCTAAAATAAAAGAATAAAGGAGATGAATCGTGGATTCATCATTCCCTTATACTTTACCTTTGCTAGTCCCTTAGCAAACACTTATTTGGAAAATCAGTGAAAATAAAAATAAAGAAAAGAAAAGAGATATAGGTTAGAATAATGGTGAATTTTAAACTTATCTCCATAAAAATGTAGTATGGAGCTCTGTCGGACCTTTGGATTATTAGTGTATCGGAACCTTAACGGGAAATGGATTTAAAACCTAATAGCCTCTAAGTTCTACAAGACTCCTATTCAGGTCTCCTCAACAGTAAGATCAGAAGAAATCTACATACACAAATTCTTATGACTATGAATTCATACTTGTACGGTGTAAGTGAAATATAGCTCCTCATCTTAGAAGTAGCAAAGAAACAGCCTCTCTCAACAAGGTAACTCTAATCCCCCAGTCTAGCAACTCTTTCCTCGAGGAGCGAGTATATTCCCTTCTAAGTTCAAGTACAACCAGCTCAAAAAGAGTGGATGGAGAAGAGAATGGACGGTAACCAGTGTAGTTACCTATACTTGGATGCATGACCAGTGTAGACATGTCACCCGCTACAAGCTCACACACATTTGTCTGTGAAGCTCTTATTCTTTTTTTTCACTTGTATATACACTCCGGCAGGTATTTTACTTTTCAATCAGACCTGTCCACTTTTGAAGATTCTGTATTTTTTCTTTTTCCTTTTAAATATATACAAGGTGCAACATGTACATAAGGCATTTTTCCTCTTGAGCCAGTAGACTATCCCACTTTTGAAGCATTATTGCAACCCCACAACATCCTGTCTTCAGACCTCAACATCACCAAATCAGGTTGAGATGCACTTCCCACCCTAGTGGAGGACGAGAGGTTCTGCCTAGATGTACTACTCTAGTATGCTACCACAAGTCAAAAGATTCTGCCCCTCACTACCTCCTCCATGAAGAACTACGTGTAGAGTGCTAGTCCAACGTAAGCTGCGGTCTGAAAGAATCATGCATGTGTTGTTAAATATTCTACTTAGGATTATCAAGATGACATGTGAACATAGTCTTATGGACTCAAAGAATTAAGTCACTAGGACCTGAAAAGTCTTAACTCCAATTCTTAAAATGTTCCTCTGAAATTAAGTGGATTAAGATCCAGCTAAGCTCCATTATTCAAATTTATTCCAGACTTAGTTTAAATGTCAAGACTATCTTGAAAAATGCACATGCCAATGCAAGAAAATATGTGCAATGCAAATAAAAGAAAGTAAAATCTTTTTGTCAAATAAATTTCTAAATTTTGAAATTTTTATAGATTTTTAAAAAATGATGCACATGCAAAAAGTTTTTTATGCAAATAGTTAGTAATATATATAAGTATATACAAAAATTTTCTTTTTATACGGGTTAGGGATGATATATACATATTTACACAGAGGTGAATTCATTATTTACAAGAATCATAAGAAAGGATTTACAACTTGAGTACTTTATCCAGGTGTATACATACAGTTGGATTTTTTATTTTTTTATTTTAATTTTTTATTATTCATTTTTTAAATTTTTGAGATGCATGTATTCCCCAAATTTATTTGAAAGTAATTTTACAAATAATTTTGAAAACTATAGTCCAAAATATTTTTTCAAACAATTTTACAATCATTTGAAAATATTTTTAACAAACATTTTTCAAACAGTATATATAGATTTTAAAAATAATTTTTCAACCATTTTTCAAAACATTTGCATATAGTTTTACAAAATAATTTTATTTCATACAAAGGAAAAAAATTTAAAAGGCAAAATATTTTTACAAAGGTTGAAAATATTTTTCAAACATTTTCAAATAGTTTTCAAAAGTTTTTTCAAATAGATTTTCAAACCATTTTCAAAATATTTTCAAAATACTTTAACATGACTTATTAGTCAGTATGTGAGGAAATTTTTGCATCTTTTATTAGTTAGTTTTTTTACAAGTATTTACACAGTATTTTAGCCATATTAAAAATATGAAAGTACGATTTATGGCCAAAATATATATACAATATATATACTTTGGGTAGATAATCACAAGTCTGACACCCCCTATACTTAGGGTAAAGTACACCCTAAGTATGGCATAATCATGAGATGGAGATGGGGTGTTTCGACAAAAGAATGTATGATATGGATAGAATGGATCTTATATAGTTGTGAACAATGTTGAGGTACCTCTCAATAAGTGCTAGAGTTTACGCCTCTAGCTGGGCGCAAAGGCTAGGACAACATTGTATCAAGGTTCAGGATGGCATCTGTGAGGCAAATACCATACTTTCGTTGTAGTCTCAATGAGAGAACAATAACGAACTCAACAGAGGAAATGTTGACACCCAGGTAAACAATCAGGAGGGTGTCTGCTACCAGGTAAAGATATTGGAAGATAAAGTCAGGCTCTGGTAGCACAAAAGAAATTGTCGGCTCAAGATCTGAATGGAGTGAAAGGGTAGAGCTAAAGAAGTCAAACGTGGAGAAGGAAGGATCTGTCAGTGAATCCTCCATGTCAATCATTGTCTCAAATAGATAAGGAAGATCAAGATCATAGGACTCACTAAAAAGGCTGATACCTGATGCATATAATGTAGACAAATCAGTGAAATTATCAAATACCTCAAAGATCGAGTCATCCTCGCGAGGGTCGTCGAGGAGAGAAACCTCAAACTTATGATCAGAAATATCAGATGACTCGGTCTCGTGATCCGAAAGATCAGATGCACTCTCAGAAAGTGAAACCGAGTACATAAGGTACGTGGCATGCTCCCACGGACAACCCTCGGGGAGTAATGCGGAATCATGAGGGAATTGGGGATCTATGCTGTCAAATATCAAGTACTCCAAAAATATATCAACCTCATCAAATGGAAGGACACATGACTCAAATACGGAACTATCTATGTCTGTCAAATCAAAAATCGGTCCCTCATCAAGCTCTCTATGCTGAGATGTATCTAAATGTATATCCGAAACTAAGAAGATCTCCTGAAGAAAAGACACTGAATCAACTGAGCATGGGCACTGAAATGACTCAAAGGATGGTTGAGATGTGGGTTCTACCTCTATTTCTTGGGCTCCTAACAAATCTAGAATCTAAGAATCTTCTACATAAAAGAGCAGGACTGGTTCAAAATCTGACTGTAAATCCAATGGGTCCTCAACCAATGTCCGGTTCTGGGAACTCACAGTAGTAGTCAACACATCCATCATATGAAAAGTAGTATCATGTATATCCTCTTATTGTGTGTGCTGTCTGAATCAGCATGATGTGTCACACACTCAACAGGTGGCATCTCTCCCTCATGTGTTGTCCCGAATAAAGCGTCTCGTGTATATGGAATGTCTGAATGTCTTCCCAAGATGGTCTCAAATAAATCCAGGCGATGTGGACAACCAAAAAATGGAGGAACTCCAAACCCTATTCGCAAGGACCGCCGCATGGGAAATGTTTTGGTTCTCAGGGGCCGATGTATCGGCAGATCTAAATGGCGCAGCGACGGATCGAGGAATCTCCACCGACGGATCGACAGGGCAGGAGCAGTGTTCGAATTGTCAGCGCACGCACTGATACCAGTGTGGAAAAGAACGAATAGGAATAGGAGAGGTAAGTAGGCCGGGATGAGGGCTACCGTCAGCGCGCCGTTCTTTTTTATAGGCCCATGCACGCGCCCGTACGCCCTAAACCCTAACCGCCCATCCCTTATTTTCTCCCTAACCGCCCCCGATTAGTGCGGGATTTACCGAGTCTAACGACTAATCAGTCACTATCTTAGATATAGCTAACACATTGCAGGTCCAATAGAATATCGAGGATCCATGCCGAGCATCTACTTCCGACCAAGTTCCACACAAGCAGCACTTGGAGATCAAATCACTAGAGATTGAGAACCGCCTATAGGTTTGATCCATCATCGGGAGTTTCAGGCACAATTTCGTAGATCCATCATGACATGGATGAGAACATTTTCTGGAGAATGTCATAATCGCAGTACCACATCACCTGGAGATTGGAAGGCGAATCGCATCTAAAGATAACCAAACGATCTTATCGAATTAACCACCAGCGTTTGAACTTTCCCTTTGCCTAATATGATTTTTGTTTAGGGCTGAGGCTTCGTCCTCGAATCGTATTCAACACATGCATGTCTATTTGCAACCTGGAGATCAGCCACGCATCATAGAGTGCATCACTTGGAGATAGATTTGCATCCTCAAAGAAGGTCCTGCATCTGCAGAACACCATCGTCATCCGAGCACATGCAAATAAAGTTATGAACATCTTCTGAGTCACTGCCCTAAGTACGAGATTCGAGATCCTTTGGAACTTATTTGAGCCATCCAAATCTAGAACAACTGGAGATTGGAATCGATTGTCTGGATAACGATCAAGACCACTGCAACGGAGCATTATATTTTTCTGGTTTACTGCCCTTCAAGCAGGAGGTTGAAAACGATCATAGCACCTCCGCAAGCATCTGCTGATTCGAAGCTCTGGTATTTGAATAAGAACACGACTGCGTAGAGCTATACATTATATTGCATGATCGAGACTCTCGGGCATGGGCATCATCGAGTACCTTCGAGATCCGATCACCGAAGAATGATCGAAGACTCGTGGCCAAACGCTTGGAAGAACTCTGCCGCCCGTTCGAAAATTTAGGGAAGAACACAGGCATCGCCAGACATCTCAGCAATTTGGGGAAAATCAACTCATAATTCCAGATTACATAAAACCACAGTATCAAACGTGATTGGGTAGTCTCATTCTGCCACGCGTCGGCATCAGAGCAGAATCGCACTGGGCCTCCGCTGAAGCGCAGTCACGGTGCGAAACGCGTGTTCTCGAAGGTGCATTTATGTCCAAGTGTTGAAGCTTTCATGTGAACTGCACGTGGACTACGTGATGTTTTCCATGGAAGCCCCCTAGCTTCTACTTATTTTGCACGTGCCTTAAGATTTTCAACTTATTACATATAAACCCATATACAGGGTATACCCATATAGTACATATATAATACGTAGTAAATAAAATACTCATAGAAAATAAAATAAAAATACTTATTAATATCTAATATTATATTATACATCGTATTATAAGAATTTTCAAAAATAAAAAGATTTTTTAAAAAATAAATTCTAAGATAGTAGAAAAAGACACAAACTTATAAAAATACGTAAAAATAGACTTTTAAAACTCCTAAAAATTACCTACAATATATTTTATTATATTTTACATATTAAATAAAAAATAGAATAAAAATTGGATATTTAAACTAATATAAAATCAAAATACATAAAAGCTTCAAAAATAGATAACTAATTCTAGAAAAATCATAAAAATACATATAATACCCTGTTAGAAAGGTATTTTCATCTACTTTCTGATAAAAATAAAATAAAAATATTTTCTTATTGTTTTCTATTTTAAAAATCAAATTCAAATCCTTATTTTTAATAAAAACTTAATTTTTAACTTTACAGATGCTTTCTGATAAAATTCTTACTAGTTTGATCCGAGATGCGGGTGTTGAGATTATATCTAAAGAGTTAAATTTAGGACTCACTAAGACCACCAAAAAGATTATTGAGAAAGGATCTCCAGCATGAGAGTGGTGAACCTCCATTTCATCACCTTTATTCTTTCATTCTAGCATTAAATCCCTAGCTAAATGTATGCATATATCATTAATTTGTCAAAATAAACACTTCGTAATTTGTACAAATACCATATATTTATTGTATTTAATTCTAAAAAAATATTAATGGAAAAAAGTAAAAGAAACGATACACTATAAATGTTGAGTGAACCTAGACCCAAGATCCAGTCATCATCATGACTTGTTTTGATAAGGAATAAAGTAGGGGAGATATGACAGAGAAATTTTATAGAGAATACACTCAAAAACCTTATGTTGAGTTTACCATAATAGGCTTTTTGAGAGCTATTTTCATTTTTTACACTTTAAATAATAAAACCCTCAACATGGATATTATAGATAAAAATACAAAGAAAAATACACTATTGAGTTTACAGAGAAATAATGCACAATGTATCCAAGACATTCAAAATAGGAAGTCAAAATGAAAACTTCATAGACCTGCATCTACTTAATACTGTATAAAAATGGACCAAAATTACATTTAATTGCATATAAATTTTAATAAGTTATTTAATGAAGACAGTTCATGTAATTTGGAGTTAGGATGCAAAAGTTAGGTTTCGCGCGCATATTGTGCAATATACCATTATATTTTCTTCAATATATTTATACTTTGTATTTTTCAAAATCTTTTTTTTGTAAAATTGTAAATATTATTTGAAACATATGTACATAATTACAATAAAATGAAACCATCAAAATAACATCAAAATAAATAATACATTTAAATACATAGGTAAAATATACTTGTATATACCTATAATGTATATACGCATAATTATTTAAGTGTACATATTAACTAGGAAAAACAAAATAAAATATCTAAATATGTGTAAAAATAAATTAAAAAATATAAAATATATGTACAAAATAATAAAATATATATTACAAAATAAAAATTGAATACTAAAATACAAGTATTTTTACCTATACTTATAAATATTAATCTATAATAAATGACCTCAAAAAAATAAGTAAACATTATAATCAAATACTACATCAAATCACAATCATTTTTTATGTTGGAACAAAAATTACTTAATCATTTGATATTCTTCATCAATGTAATAAGGGACTTTTTAATCCATAATTTCTGGTTGGTCCTTGTGGACCAACCAGAGCATGTAGATTGTTGACCCAATGGGTGAACTGACGGCCCCTGGCCACCTTGTTAGAGGTCTCGTGACCTCGAAATTTCACCATTTTTGTGTGGGGATCCAGTGGTCGATGGCCCATGATCACTTCACCAAACTTGTTCCCCATACTATCCCTACCTCACCATTTCCCTACTTCTCACCAACTCGCTCCCTACTTCACCCCATTATTATGCCCTTTTGGACAGAGACTTCTCTATATATACCTGTACGATCTTTGTATCTGTTTTAATCTCTCTTCTACAATCATAAACCCCATTTGAACCTACCCTTGAGCTCCTGATGACACCAGGATTCACTCTGGCCATTTGTGGCATGGACGAAGCAGAGGAGAGCAAGATCCAGGTCTACAGACTTTCATCGTCAGCAACCTCTTCTACTCTTATCTTCCTAAGCTTGTTGAGATGCTAGGTATCCTTAGAATTCTTACATTTAGTTTATTTAGAATAATCTAGGCTTTAATTCTGTCGTTTCATTACGCATTTAGTTTTTAATTTTGAAAATCAAAGCTGCTGGAGCTGTAAGCTTGATGAATACCCATTCATCACTCTTTATTCTTATATTTTAGCTACAAAAACCTTTGCAAATGCATGTATATTAATGTAAATACAAATAATTATCAAAAGCATGCATTGTATAAAGTTTAATAATTAGCATGTTTTTGTGCAAAAATAAAAGAATAAAGATTAAAAAGAAAAAGAGGGAAATATTTAGAATAAATATTGAGCAACCTAACCCAAGGGAGGGCTCAACATGGGCCTGACCGCATAAAAGCCAAAGTAGAGGGAGATAGGGGCTCATGTGTGTAAATATTTATGTAAATAAATAAAAATATTTTTCCTCACAAAAATAGCCCAAAATATGCTTGTAAATACTTGTACATATTTATAAGTATAAAAACAAAAGAAAAACGGTAAAAATCAAAAAGAACAAAAACACCACTTTCATCATGTACATGAACCACTCTTATATATTTATTTAAGCTTGTAAATAAATAAAATTAATTTCCAAAATTTTTGTAAATATTCTATGTTATATAATGTAAATAAATTAAATAAAAACAATTAAAAAAAACAAAATAAAAATAATAAAATTAAAAATACAAAAACATATTGTAAATATACCATGTATATAAATGTATATATGTATTTATTTTACCTATGTATATAAATAATAAAAATAAAATAAAAATACCTTTTTATTCTTTATTTTATAATGAAAATAAATAAAATATAAAATGGGAATAAAATTGTATAAAAATAACAAATTAAAAATCAAAATTAAAAACCCTATATAGTGTACATATACCTATGTATTACATATTATGTATATACCTTATTTTTATTTCGAAAAAATTATTAAAAATCACAAAAAATAGAAAAAAAATAAAATAAAAATATTTCATGTTTTAAGTTTTTATTAATTCGATCATTTTCTAGCCTAAAATAAATAAATAAGAATTTTGTGCTTGGCGGCTCCTGATTGGTCCACGGGGGTTTGTTGACCCCGGTCAACTTCCCCCGCGGACCCTCTTCCCCGCGGATCTGGGTGACGGACCCGATTTCTACCTTTTCTACCCGCTTGATCCGACACCCATTTCACCAAACCCCTGGTTCGACTTCTTCGCGATATACCCGAGACCCTCGCCGGAGCCACCGCATCGAGATCCGCGCTCCTGATTTCCCTACCCGCGCGATTCTTTCCGGATCACCCCCACGTATAAAGCCGAGCTCCGCCACCCTATTTCCCTATCTTTGGCCATTCGAATCCTTCACCAGTGAGCTCCAGAGAGTGTGCGAGAGTGACAAAGCTCTAGCCGTAAAATCTTTGTCTTCACCCACTGTTTTGACTCCCTTCCATCTCCATTCTTTTCCCTTGACACTTCTTCGCAAAAGCCATTTGTTTTCCACCTGATTTTTGCATGAAATCAGATCATAGGACTCAACCTTCGATGCCTTTATCGGAGTCCTACCATCCATTCACCCATATGCTTATGTAGCGTCAGTAGATGGTCAAGGAGATAGACCTCAACCCCATTAACTTTTTTAGCTAGTTCTACAATCCTCTACAACATATGGAGTGCTCAAACCAATGCCATAATGTAACCCCCAGTGCTCGAGCTCTAAGGCTTCTTTAATGAGCCCCAGATCTTCCAATGGAATTTGCGAGACGTACATGATCACCAGGAAGCCAACAAGCTTCTCAGTTGAGGAAGAGGAGACCGGAAGCGACCAACATTGATGAATCCACGATTCATCGCCTTTATTCTTTTATTTTCGCTTCGTTTCTGTAGTCAAACACCTGTAAATACCCACTAATTTCATGAAATATCATTTTGCATGTTAAATATGCATTTTTAACACTTTTCCATTCAAAATAAAAGAATAAAGAAGAAAAGAAAAAGGAAAGAAAAGAAATGATGTGTTTATGCAATAAATTCAGACTGACCCAAACCCTGAGAGAATGTCAAGACTTGACCTGCCCGATGAGGAATAAAGTAGGGGGAGATCGGGTCTTTCATTCAAAAATCTAAAAATATTTTATAAATACTTTTTCCTACATATTTGTATAAAACTTACATTATTTTATTTGTACATAAATTAACCTCAAATTAATTATTTTTGTAAACAAAAGTTGTAAATAAAATGTTTTTTAAATAATAAAAATAATTACAAAGTAAAATAATTTACATATTATAAATAATCACACTAAAAAAAAGCCGCAAAGCGATAATTGAAAGACCAATTCCGTCTCTATACGGACTCAAATTGAACCAAACTCACTTCCATTATACTCTATTAAATTATTTTTCAAATGGATATAATTTCATAATTTTTGAAGTTACGGAAAAAAGTCGATATTCTGAGGTGTTTTGTACATTTCACCATTATTTATTGTATATATTTATTCATATTTATTTTTATATACATAACGTACATAATTGTAAATATTATTTTCAATAAAAATAATATAATATAAATAAATAAAACTAAAAAATATATTAAAATTATTTCCTTATGTGTATATGTATATATTATATTATATGTACATAATATTTGTATACAACTAATTTCCTTATATAAAAATCACCAAATAAATAAAATACAGAACATTAATTAATTGCGAAATTTATATTTAGATTTAATTATTTAATTTATTATTTGATTTAATAACCTACGTTGTATACAAGATATTGTTCCACACCTTTAATAGCCACCATTAACATGGCTAATTAATTTTTATAAATTATTTATTTTATTTATTTTAATAAATTCCGAAATTCATTTTTAATTAATTTATTAAATTATTTATTAAATTATTTTATGAATTAACCAATAAAAAACTTCTTCTTTTGTACATTCCTTTCTTTTTATCTTTCTTCTCTTTTTAATGGGCTCCTCCTCATTCTTTCATTCCTGGATAAATCTTTAGTGGAGAGGAGCTCGATCTCCGAAGCCATATTGTTGAAGAAAGGTGTCTAGCCTCCGAGCCGTCCGGTGACAGTGTGTCGGCCCTCGTCGAGGCCATCACGACATATCCGACCTCAAGGTGAGATCCAATTTTTCTGTCGTTTCTTTAGTGTAATCGTAGTATAGTTTTTATTTTCATCAAGCTCTTAGATCCTTAAAAATGTCAAAAATTTCCATCATACATTTTTCGATCGAACATCGATTTTCCATCTCGTTTTCTCCGATCTCTACATTTCATATTCTATCTCACGTGACCTATCACATCCAACCACGCACGATGGTCAGATCTTCGGATTTATCTTCCATAACACAAGACCCACCCGTTTACATTCTATTTTGTTGATAAATAAATAAATAAAACAAAAAACATATAATTGTTTTTTATTTCTAACCATTGTTTTGCAGGAAAATTTTTAAAAAATAATAAAAAAAGTTTTCTTCCTCTTTGTCTACGGTTCTTATTTGAAAAAATATATAAAAAAATATTCTTCTTTTCATTCATGTCTATAGTTTACAACAAAAAAGGTAAAAAAATATTAATAAACAAAAAAGGAGCAGCAGGCGGCAGCACCGTCCACCATAGTCGCGTGGCTCCAGCAGCGGTCTCGCCGCGCCTTCAACCTCCGTCTGGTCGCGTGCCTTGATAGCACCGCACGACGGCCGCAAGAGCGCCAACCGCAACCTCCCTTCCGCAACGCTGGACTCCATCGCACAGTAATCCATCCAGTCGTGCTCCGCAGCTGCTCTGCTTCCCGTCGACTCTGCTTGTCGTGCTAGGCAGCCCATCCGAGCCTTCCCCCGCGACCTCCAGCGCCGCCATCCGGTGCAGCCACTGATGAGCCGAGAATCCCACAAAATCCGAGTAGGAGTAAAATCAATCAAAGGTCATTGCGACCCGGATCACGCAAATCGGACTCAACAAGAAAAAGAGACCACCAAATAAAAGTAATCAGATATGAAATCCGAATAAGCAGTCGTTGCTATTTATTTAACTTGGTATAGCGACCAAGGTCAAACTCAAGAAGCACGGATTGGCTCAAAAGAGCCTACGAAATAGTCAAAAAGATAAAATGTATTTTTGGTGGATTTTATGTATTTTTAATTTTTTTGTATTTTTAATTATAAAGGAAATATGAGAAAAAGGGAAAAAGCAATCAAACCACAATTTATTAAACACTCAAAAATGCACATAAAATTCAAATAAAATTCTTTTTGTGTTTTTTATATTTTTAAGTGTTTTTGGTATTTGCTCAAGATTTTATGATTTTTAATTGATTTTATAAAAATCGAAAAAGGCAAAAACAGTGAGGAAATGTGCAGTCAGATTTGAAAGGCTAATTAAAAATAGGTAATTAGCCTATAAAAATCTAAAGGCAATTTTTATGAAAAGTAGAAAAAAAATAACTATAGAGACCAAAATTGCATTTTGTTATTTTTTTTATAATTTTTATAATTTTCATGAGGTGTTTAGGGTTTTATGCTTTTTAGGTGTTTTATAAATCCAAAAAGGTTGAAAATTGGAAAGAAATTCGAAGACAAAAAAACAAACAAGTCTTTATTTTTGTGTAATTTTTAGAAATGTTTTTATATTTTTAGTTGATTTTCTATTCCAAACAGTAGCAAAAATGTGTTTTTGAATTTTTAAAAATAGCAAAACAACTAAAAAATGTCCCAAAATTTTAATGAAATTTTTGCACAGAGGCAGGAGCCATGTATTTAAATTTCACTTGATTTGGAGTTTATTTGTTATTCAATCAATACAAGACACAGAACATACAAGGACCAAAGTGCAAGAAAACATATTTCAGGGGCCAAATAGCTAACATGTATAAAAAGCTTGGGGCTGATCTTGCAAAAAGTCCAAACAAGCACGCGGCACACACGTGATTCACATTCACAGGGACTAAAATGTAAATCCTTTTTATAAAAATATAAACAGTAACAGCTTAGAACTATAGGATAAATAATGCAAAAGCTCCACAGATCACAAGTCGAAGCACGTGCACAGCACAAATAGGGACTAATTTGCAAATAAAAGAAACACAGGGCCTAAGATGCAAAAGTTCTAAAATAAAAACAACTGAAACTAATATTTACAGGACTAAACTACAAATGTAAAAAGGACAGGGGCCTACAAGAAATATACCCACTTATTATGATCCACGACTGAGGTGGCACCACGTGTAAGATCTGATGGCTGAGAATGGTGGACACCCCTTCGGGGATGAGCGGCGTGGATTTGATACTCAGATGGATCAACGGTCAAGCTCGTCCCTCAAATGAACGGAAGGGATCTAATCTAGCGCAAGGGCTCGATCTGACGGCTCTGGAGGGTCCTCGAAGAACAACTCGCTGGTGAGCTTCGCCAGCCCAATGCATGCGCGGACGACCTCCTCTGGTGCTGCTCTGATGGGCAAAATGCTCCTGGAGATGATCTGCAGCTGATGGCGTGCTCGGAAGGGGCTGGGAGGTCCTGGAGGTCCCCGACGAGGCTCGAGACCTGGAGCACCTGTGCTCGAGTAGTCGGACCTCCAGACGAAGTCCTTATGCGATGATTCCTGCACAGAAAGAAAGCTAGGTCGAAGGCAAAGTGCCTCGACCCGGTTACGAGCGGAGTGGGTGGTCGGGGGAGTCGGGGCGCGAGTCTCTAGCGAGCGACGGCAGAGGTGACCCAGATTTCCTATTCCATGACGAACTAGGATGATCGAAGGGGCGTAGAAGGTGGAGCGAAGTCTCGTGAAGGTGATGCAGGGGTCAGATGTGTGAATGGGTGATCGGAGCGGGGTGAATCGGCCGGCGAAGGCCGGGGGCGCAAAATCGCAAAATGGAAATGGAAGCGATTCTAGATGATTTCGAGGCTACCTGATGATCGCGGACGTCTATGCTGGAGGTGGGTGATCTCCTAGGGTCCTTGCCTCCATGGAGCAAAGTCTCCAGAGGCTCGAGCTCCTTCGGGCGGAGCACGACGGTGAGAACCACTGTACCAAGGGCTAGAGCGCTCCAATCCTCGCTGCAATGCCTCCTATCGCTTGTTGTCACACAAGGCTAGAAGACGGAGGTCCTGGGAGTATGAAACGGTGGCCGAAGGTGACGTGAAATAGTGGGCGGAGGTTTGGAGCCGCTAAATACAATGTTTAATTTGGTCACGTTGTAATATATGTACTTAGCGAGTCAGTCAGAACCGAGAGAAGATCTCCGTGAAGAGTGTCTCGGCTTAATTTATATCCCGGGCAAGTCCGGGGTCGAACACAAGGAGGCAAAGGAACAACTTCGGGTTTAATTCAATAACTTAGGTCTAGATTTCCAATGCGGTATTTTTTTATATTTTTTTAATGCAAAAAAGAAATGCAAATGCAAGATGCGGGTGAATCAAGTTAATAAGAAAGTATACAACTTAGCCAAATTAATTTTAATGAGAAATTATTCCAATTTAGCCAAATTATATTTTTCCAGTAAACTTAATCCAATGATGAATGCAAAACATATTTTTTTTAGAATTTTCAGGGTTAAAATGCAATAAATTAAAATGCACACTGTTTATGGGTTTTTTCACAATTTATCACACAAACAGTAAGCAAAAATTATGAAAAATTTACCGGAATATAAACATGATGCAAGGAAGCTACAGTAATATTTTTGGATTTTTTTGACAAGTTATGAATTTTTTATGGATTTTTTTAGTGAAAACAGAGTGGCAATGAGTAATTAAATCCTATTAAATCCACGTTATCAAATTAGTCAGAGAGCAAATTATCTCAAAAAGATATTTAGATTAGCAATCCAGGAGAGTTGAAATTCGCAAAAATGATTTATGTAGATTTAGTTAAAAATCAAACACTATATCGACTCTACAAATTATTCCAGGCACAAGACAACTCCATTTTGGATGAAATTTGGACAGTATATTTATCACTCTTCAAGGCATCACATATAGTTTTGTGGAATTTTTAGAATAACCCTTTTGTAAGATATAATTTTAAGAGTCCAGAATGGGTAAACTATGCAAAATTTCAGTTGAACAATTTTAGTTAATTACCCATATCTCACAAAAATACAAATAAATAATCAGACGGTAGACAATAAGTTGCTCAACATAATAACAATTTTTCTTGAATAAAATGATGCTCAACAAATGTCCAAATTCATCCACAAAGACAGGGGTGTCTTGCAAAGTAGAAAATGAAATTGATAATATAAAACATGCACAAGGATGGAAACGTAATTACAGAAACATGAAAATAAAAACTACAATTTTTACATAAAAAATAAGGAAAAGAAACTACCCCTTTCTTCTTCCTTGTACGCATACGCAGGTGGAGAACCCAAAAGGGCAGGGCGTCGGTGGCGGGCCGCAGGGCGGAGATGGGCCGCGCGGGCGGCAGAGGGTTGCGGGCGGCTCGCGGAGGACGCGGGGAGGTGCGGCGGCCGGAGTGACGGGGCGAGCGGTGGCGCCACTGGGAGAGGCGGAGCTGGGCGGCGAACGTCGCCGCGAGGGAGAAGGCAGGGCGGCGCCGCCGAGGGCGCGGCGCTGGGGAGGGCGGCGGCCGCTGATGGTGGCAGAGGGGGGAGGCGGCGCGGGAGCTTCTATGTAAGGAGGAAGGGGGCGGCGGCGGCGCCAGCTGCTGTTGCTCCTGTTTATTTTTTTTGATTTTTTGTAAATTTTTTATTGTTTTAATGGCTGCTGTAATAGAACAAAAGATTTTTTTTGTTTTAATTTTTTTAAATTTTTTTAAATTTTTTTATAAACAGGAAACAAATAAAAGAAAAAGAAAGATGGTGTGGTGATGAAAGGGGTATGATGAGGATGGTGGTAATATGATGAAGGTGGTGATGATGAATGGTATGATATATAAAAAAACAAGGAAATCAAATATTAGATAATATAAAACAACAAGATAAATGAAGGGAAATACTTACCTGAAGTTCGCCGGATTTGCGGAGCAGCTACGCTGGACTCCTGTCGTCGCCTCGATCCGATTGGCGAAATAAATCGAAGAGGATATGCGAGCTCGATTGAGAACTCGTGACGCGGAGCGGAGCTCCGCGGATCTCGCCTAAAGGAGGTCGTCGCTTGAGGAAGACGTTTCGCCGCTGTCACCAACGCCACGTTCCAAGCTCTCTCCTTTTTCTATAAGAATGGCTGATGGAGAAAAAATGTGGATGTGGAGATGATTATAAAGAGATGAATAATGGGAGTTAGAGAAGTGGTGGTGTTGAATGGGAGTTTATTATTGGTGGAGTTGAATGGGAGGTTGGTGGAAGAATATGGAGTGGAATGGAGGTTAAAGAAGACTTGGAGGTTAATGGAGGAAATGGAAGTTATTGTAGAGAATGAGAAAATAAATAAATAATGATTTAAGTATGCTACTTTAAATACAACAAAAATAAAGAGGGAAAAATGGTGAATTTACAAGTGAATACATACAACATGTACATTTTTTTGTTTGCTTTTCTAATATGTATTTTTTTCTTTTTAATAAGAGATATTTACAACGGAAAAAATACAATAAAATAGTATAATCAAAATATAACACAAGTATGATTTTTTTGTATTTTTACTAATTAAGAAAGATAAAATAAAAATGAAGAGGAATGAATATCTACATAATATACAATGTACATCTAGGTCCCAAACCCAACTTTTACAAATGAGATCTGATTTAATGAAACTACTTCCGTTGGATAGATAATTTTCTAACTTGAACTTTAAAAGTGAGTTTGGTGAATTTGGAGTTCATACGGAGCGGGAATTTGTCTTGGAAGTTGGTCTTTACGGCTTTTTCCCTTTGGGATCTAGGAGCATTTATTTGAGGTAAATTTTGTTTTATATTTTTGTATTTTTATATACATTGATAGGAACATGTTGGAGAAAGAATTAGCCCAAAAAGGAGTTGAAATGAAATTATTAAAAATACATGAAGTTTTGGGTTATTTACAGGTATAGAACTCCTTTATTTTGCGGCTTTTTATGTGTAATTTATTTCATACAATCTAATATACAAATAATTAGTGTGTTTTATTTACAAGAGATATTTTGTTAATTTATTGATTTTATGTACATTTTTCTGGGATTTAACTCGGGGATTTTGCTAAGATCAAGATATTGAGATGATGAATCGTGGATTCATCAGAGGTGACGCTATATAGTGTAGGGGGTCCGAGAAGATGGGAGTCGGGCTCGCGATTCGAGGCTCGGACCCCTAAGAAGATTCCCGGGCGTGAATCTCGGATGTGAGGGCTGCAAATGGAGCACGGGGTTTGGATGAAAGGTGATCAGATCAATCTAGGATAAATGGGCGAAGTCGGGTTGGGGCGCAGATCCATGAGGCATGTGGTCCTGGGGGGAGAGTTGACCGGGGGTCAACAATCCCTTGTGGGACCAATCAGAATGCAGGATTTATTAATTCTTTGAAAATTTATTTAAAAATAATAAATGATTTTATTTCGAAACATTTTCAACATAAAAAATGTTTATTTATTTTCAAAGTATTTTTTAGTGATTTTTATTCATTTTTTTGAAAATTAATTATGTATTTACATTATATTATTATTATATACATGTATAAATACATACGTATTTTTTAATTTTAATTTTATTATTTTATTTATATACAATTATTCCAATTTTATATTTTATTTATTTACATCATAAATATGGAATATAAAATGATTTTTATTGGATTTTATTAATTATTTAGAAAGGTGGGATAAAAACATCTTTTATTTTATATACATGGTATGTGTACACTGATGAGAGAGAATTTATTTATTTTTATTTTTCTTTTATTTTTCCCATTTTTTATTTTATTTTCATAAATATTTACAAAATAAAGGGACCATATAAATGCTTTTATTTTTATAAAATAAAATATTTACACAAAGAGGGGTATTTATACAATATTGAGTTACCGTATCTCTCTCTACTTATTTTAATTTGCGGCCAGGCCATTGTGAAGCCTTCCTTTGGGTTCAGGTCATTGAATATTTATTCTAAATATTTTCTTCTTTTTCTTTATTTGTTTATTCCTTTATTTTTCTGCAAAAACATGCTAATTATGGCTATTTACATGATGCATGCATTTTGATAAACTATTGTATTTACAAACATTTACATGGTCTTTTACCAAGGTTTCTAGATAAAATAAAGGAATAAAGAGTGATGAATGAGGATTCATCACCCCCTATACTTTACTTTTGCTAGTCCTTAGTAAACACTTATTTGGAAAGAAGTGCAAAAGAGAAAGAAAAAGAAAAGAGGAAAAATCAAGGTTGATTATTAAACTTTCCTTCATTAAATTGGAAATATGGAGCTTAGTCAGACCTTTGGATTATTCATTTGTCGGAACCTTATTTGGACTTAAGCTTAAAACTTAACAACATCTAAGTTCCACCAATCTATGGTCAAGACTCCTCAATAAACCAGATCATAACAAGTCTACATACACAAAATCTAATGGCCATGAATCTTTCCTTGTACTGTGTAAGTGATGTGTAGCTCCCCACCTCAGAAGTGACAAAGAAACAACCTCCCTCAACCTGGTAACTCTAATGCCTCGGTCTAGCAACTCTTTCCTCGAGAAGCGGGGTATTTCCTTCTAAGTTCAAGTACAACTAGCTCAAGAAGAGGGGAAAGAAGAGAATGGACCATGACCAGTGTAGCAATGTATCCTTGGGAGCTCTAACCAGTGTAGCTGAGTCTCCCGCTGCAAGCTTCGTGAGATGGTCATGTCTAAAATAAGCTTTTGCTTTATTTGACTATATACACTCCAGTGGGATTATTAAATTTTCAATCAGACCCACCACTTTTTTGAAGTTTCTCTTTCTTTGTTCTTTTTTTTGATGTGCATATGTACAACATATCTACATGGTGCAGCATACATACATAAAGAGTTTTTCCTCTTGAGTCAGTAGACTATCCCTCTTTTGAAGCTTTATTGCAACCCACAACTCCTGTCTTTAGACTTCATAACCACCAGACCAAGTTGAGATGCACTTCCTTCACTATAAGAAGAAGAGAGGTTCCGCCTAGAAGTACTACCCTTCATATGCTACCCCAAACCAAAGGAAACTGCTTCCTCACCACCTCATCCATGGAGAGCTAGTGTAAAGTGCTGGGCAAGTAAAGCCATTGTCTCTGAGAGTCATGCGTGTGTTTGTTATGTGCTCTACTTAGGCTCATCAAGATGACATATGCTCATAGTAGTGGACCCAAAGAATTAAGTCCTAATGGACCTGAAAAGTCTTAATCCTAATCCTTATAAGGTTCCTCTTATAAATAGGAGATTAAGGTCTTACCCAAGCTCCATTTTCCAATTTAATTCCATGCCAGTTAAATGTCAAACTATGATTTGGAAAAACTGTACAAGTATTTACAAAGATGTGTGCAAAATTTTTTAAAAAATGTTTGAAACACATGGATGTATGAATGAATGCAAAGTTTTGCAAAATATTTACAAAACTTTACACAAGGTTTTTGCAAACTTTTTATTTTCCAAACATTTTGCAAAATTTTTGTACTATGTACATAATTTTGGTAGGAAAATATTTACAAACTATTTACATAAATCATTTTTACAAACATTTGTACAAAAATAATTTTATAAATAAATAGGTATGTGCAAGAAGAATTTTATGTACAAGGGAAATTTTTAAATTTTTATGGATTTTTAGCCATTTTATTTATTAACACACTCACACAAAGTACGAGTTATGGCTAAAGTATGTATGACATATATACGACACCCCCCTATACTTAGCTCGAACTATGTCCTCAGAGTGATCAAGAAAGATGAAGAAGACATAACTCGTGCTTGGTATAGGGAAGTGAAAAGGAATGGGATATACAAAGACGAATCAAAGAATGAAGACGACTTAGTGTTTCCCCCTATACTTATGATAAAGTAATCATAAGTATAGTAAGCTGTACATGAAGGGAAATCTGAGTGGAAGGATGTACATGGTCTACCCCCCCTCCCCCCTATACTTAAGGTAAAATATCCCTAAGTATAGGCAGCAAAACAGAGGTAGAAAGAATGAATAGAATACCCGAGAGTACTATGCCCCCTATATTTAGGGTAAAGTACACCCTAAGTATAACATAATCATAAGATGAGATAAGGGGTGTGGGACTGAAGAATAGAGTGATATGGACAACTGGATCTATACAAATCGGAAGAACAGTGATAATCAGGCGTGAGATGCAATAGATGTGAGTCAAGAGGCCACATCTCACGCAAAGTGAATCGGGGCAATGTCAACGACCTGCGACTCATGATCTAGATATGGCTTGAGTCGCTGGCCGTTAACACGAAAGGTAACCTCAGAAGACAACTCAGATATATCGATACTCCCATTGTCATGTACCTTTCTAACCAAATACGGTCCCTTCTATTTGCTCTGTAGCTTCCTTGGAAATAAACGAAGCCTAGCATCAAACAACCATACTCTCTGTCCTGGCTCAAACTGCTTGTGGCTGATATGAGAATCATGCCACTCCTTCACTCTCTCCTTATACTGTAGGCTATTTGAAAAGGTTGTATCACGAAGCTCCTCCAAGGTTGCTAACTCTACCCTCCTCTGATCTCCTACATTCTCTGGATCCAAAAGTATATCAGTAATAACCCAAAGTGACCTATGTCTCAGCTTAATAGGTAAATGGCAGGGCTTGTCATAAACGAGGCGAAAGGGTGATGTACCCAAAGGAGTCTTGAAAGACGTCCCATATGCCCACAAGACGAAGTCCAAAAGCTGTGACCAATCCTTTCGGTCAGGGCGGACGACTTTCTACAATATAGTCTTGATCTCCCTGTTCGACACTTTAGCAAGACCATTTGTCTGAGGGTGGTATGGAGTGGCCACTCGAGGGTCTATACTGAACTTGCTAGCAAGGATACTGAACTTGCTAGCAAGGGCCTCTACCTTGTCATTGACGAAATGAGACCCCCCCGTCAGATATCAACACTCGAGGTACCCCGAACTGTTAAATGATATTCTTCCTCAAAAATCTGCAAACAGTCCTAGCATCTGCGGTTCGGGCGGGGATGGTCTCAACACAATGACTCACATAATCTACGGCCAACAGAATGTAGTCAAATCCCTGACTCCTAGGGAATGGACCCATGAAATCGATGCCCCAGTCAAAAACCTCACAGAAGTGTATGGGCTACATCGACCTCATATCACGCTGTCCACAAGTGCCCATCCTCTGACAGTCAGTACACCTCTTCACGAACTCATTAGAGTCCGTAAAGAGGGTAGGCCACCATAGGCTGGAATGGAGCACTTTCAGTGTCATTCTCCTCCTAGAGTGATGTCCTCCTGCCTCCAGCTTGTGGCAGTAAGTAAGGAGGCTGTGGTGCTCCTCCTGAGGAATGCACCGATGCCAGATACTATCCCCTCCTTCATGATAAAGACGGGATCCTCCCAATGGTAAAACTTCGCCTTCGCAAGGAAGGTCTCAAGTTTCTGCCTGGGCCAATCTTGTGGAACTTTTTGGCGACAAGATAGTTCACAATATCGGCATACCATGGGAGAGAGGCGATAGCAAGGATCGCCTCATCTGGGAAGGTCTCACATATAGGCTCAGTCTGCTTAGAATCCTCAAGATACTCCAATCGGGAGAGATGATCCGCCACCACATTCTTCCAGTCTTGTCCTTAATCTCTATATCAAACTCTTGGAGTAGAAGGATCCATCTGGTCAATCTGGCTTTGGCATCCTTCTTTGCCATGAGGTACCTGATGGCGGTATGATCAGTATAGATGGTCACTCTAGATCCAATGATGTAATATCTGAACTTATCTAGGGCGAGAACTATGGCTAGCATCTCCTTCTCAGTGACTGTATAGTTCTGCTGGGCAGCATCCAATGTACGGCTAGCGTAGTGAATAGCAAAAGGGGACTCCATCCCTCCTATGTCCCAACACGACCCCCACGGCAAAATCGGAGGCGTCCGTCATGATCTCGAATGGGAGAGACCAATCAGGTGGCTGGAGAATAGGAGCCTCTACAACATGACTCTTGATAGTCTCAAACGATGATGGACACTTATCATCAACGAGGAACTCAGTGTCTTTCGTCAGCAGATCAGTCAACAGTCGGGCTGTCCTACTGAAATCATGAATGAAACGCATGTAAAAATCGACGTGCCCCAGAAAAGACCATAACTGCCGTAAGTTGGATGGTGGATTGAGTTTTCTAATGACATCCACCTTGGTCGGATCAACCTCCATGCCCCTGCTGGAGATGATATGACCAAGCACCATCTCCTGAATCACCATGAAGTGACTCTTCTCCCAAGACAACACAAGGTGAACCTCAATGCATCGTTGAAGGACTTAGTCTAGGCCGTCAAGACAAGAATCGAATCCGTCACCATAGACCGAGAAATCATCCATGAAGATCTCCAAGCACTCCCCCACCATGTCCGAAAAGATGGACATCATGCATCTCTAGAATGTCATCGGAGCGTTGCACAATCCAAATGGCATGTGTCTGAAAGCATATGTCCGGAAGGGACAGGTGAAGGTAGTCTTGTCCTGGTCCTCGGGCGCGATGGCCACCTGATTATAGTTGGAGTATCCATCCAAGAAACAATAATGGCTCTTCCCTACCAGCCTCTCAATAATCTGATCAATAAAAGGCAGGGGAAATGATCCTTCTTGGTGTCCTGGTTCAATCGTCTGTAGTCCACACAGACCCGCCAAGAAGTGGGTACCCGGGTAGCGATCTCCTCTCCAGACTCACTAACAACTTTGGTGATGTCCGTCTTCTTGGGAACCACATGCAATGGACTGACCCACTTGGAGTCGGAGATGGGGTAGATAAAATCGGCGCTCCACCATTTCGAGATCTCCTTCATGACAACATCTCGAAGATTTGGGTCAACCGCCACTGGAACTCACGCGACGGCTTTGACTCCTCCTAGAGATAGATATGGTGGGAGCAAAGGGCCAGACTTATCCCCTGGAGATCGGTTACACTCCATCCTATCGCCTTGCGGTTCTTTTCAAGAACCCCCATCAGACAGGATTCCTTCTCTCCAGTCAGATCAGCGGAGATAATGACTGGGTACATCTCATGCTCACCCGTAAGGAACCTATACTTCAGTGACGATGGTAGTGGCTTCAGCTCTGGACAAGTAGGTGCTGGCGAATCTGGCCTCTGAAAAGTCTGAGTGAATGCTACCAAATCTGCATGGGAGAATGAGAACTCTCGCTCACAATCTGAATCTGGTGAAGGCTGCTCTACTGGACTATCTCTGCTCTGTATGGAATCAGCCTCCTCCCTAGCTGTAGGCTCAGTAGAAGTCAGACACGGTACCAAATCATCAAACTTTGCCCAATCAATATCTGACTCCGAGGGATCTGTATCAGACTCACAAAAATCTGTCTCACGGTCGGGAACCAGCTCTGCTGCCTGAGATCTATCCTGGACCAAGAATGCGCTCTTCAAGCTCTCCTCTGTTAGCATCTCTGCGTCAGTGAACTCTGAAGGTGAGAGGATGGCCTGTGCGAGTGGATCTGCACAAACTGCCTCATCATCTGTGATCACAAAATCGCAGTCCTGGTGGATGTCTTGCCCTTCCTTTGTCATCTGCTCTGAATCTGAAGTCGGCTCTGAGCGAGCAAAATCTGTGGCTCTAATCTCCTCGACTGTCTCTATTTGTATACTCTCACCCTCAATGAGAAAGTATACCTTCCCGTTATCATGGTCGGACACTGCCTTGGCTGTGGCCAAGAACGGGAGTCCTAGAATGATCGGGGTATCGGTCACAGACTCAGGTATCTCCATGTCCAACACAACGAAGTCCATGGGGAATTTCAGGCCCTGAATCGTGACGACAACGTCCTTCAGCAACCCCTTTGGCCTCTTGACAGATCGATCAACAAACTGAAGGACCATCCTCCTCTGTCGGAGAGGGCCCAACTCGAAGCGGTCGAGAAGGTCTGTCGGAAGTAGATTGATCGAAGAACCGTTGTCTAATAGAGTGAGGTCGAACCTCTTCTCATGGAAGTGGCATCTGACATACAGGGCTCCTGCATCTGTCCTCTTGGCTGGCAGACGGTTCTGAATCGTGAAACAAGTGGCACGAGTGAGCACATGGATCTCTGACTGATGGTTCCGCCTCTTCCTCCTAACTGTGGTCCTGTCTCTGAGTGATCTCTGGAGTAGAGGTATGTGCTCCAAGGCCTCCTGTAGAGTCAGATGTATGTGGAATCTATCTATCATCTGCTGGCTGAACTCTATCTGATGGTTCTTTTTTGGATTTATTTTCTACCCCTTACCCAAATGGAGTGCTCTGGGAAAGGGGACTACAGGGTCCTTCTCAGATGAAGGACTAGGAGAGGGTCTGGCATGCTCATTAACAACAGAATCCACATAAACATCATCAATCAACACGTGTGGATCCGAAAATAACAAACCATTTCCTTTATTTGCAGAAATGTCCTGAGATGTACTGCAGGGCAAACAACAGAACTAGCAGAACTGGAAATGGTGGCCTCAGTACCATCCTCAGCATCTGGACTAGCGGCATTAGTACCGCGCTCTGGCTCAGTAACTGTAATAGTGGCATCAATACCACCTCCTCCAACTGGTGAAGCGACGACCTCAATACCGTTGTGGGATCAATATCCATGGTGGCGTCAGCACCACTATCATCATCTCTCGCGGCATCGGCACCGCTCTCCTCCTCGCCTGGCACTCCTGAAGTGGCATGGGATCGTCGCTCAGACGAGGCACCGCCTGCTGGCATCCTACTGCTCCTAAGTGTAACAAAATCAGTATCAAACATGTTTGTAGATATATCACCAAGTGAAGCACTAGGAGTGGTAATCTCAGTGAACTCTACCTGCTCAGATTTCCTCTTGAGGTTGTTCGTGTTCGGCTCGATCTGGGAAGGGATGGCGGCCTTTCCTCTCACAATCTCCCGCATCTCCTGGCGGAACTCATCCATTTCCCGTCAAAAAGTAGCCTGCTGCTCGGTCATGAGGCGGGCTAGATCCTCCAAGGCGGGGTTCTCATAGGTCGGCCCATGAGAACCTGACGGGTGGCCTCACTGGTAGTGAGGCTGCTGCTGGTACGAGTGAGAAGGGTACTGCTGATGATACTGCTGCTGCTGAGGCTGCTCTCGCCTCCAAGGCTGTCCCTGCTGATAGGGATGAGGACCATACTGGTCTCTCTGGGATGGCTGCTGTGGCTGGTGTACTAGGGGATGGGGCTGCTGGTGCTGCTCATGCTGCTAGCCGTACTGACCACTCTGAACTGGAGACTGCTGGTGGGAACTGGTGCATCCGGCCTACCAGCGGAATCCGGGATGGTCTTGTCGGATACCGGGTTGGGGTCGGTCGTACCAAATCCCGTTGACATCCATCAACAACTCCGGCTCGTAGGTGGGTGGAGGAAGTATTGTCAGGGACTGATCCGACTGGTAGAACACCATCTGAGTGTTTTGGGATGGTGGTGGCTGGTAAAACTGTGGTAGATGCTGGTACGACTCCGCCTGTACAAGGTGAACCTGTCTAGGCTGACTGGAGTGTTGGGACGAGCTATCACTGCTGCTCGGATCTCCTCGTGACCGAAGACGGGGCTGAGAAGCCGTCTGTGCCTCTTGGAGACACACAAGTTGTATCTTCAGGTCACTCAGCGTCTGTGCCATCTGATCCATCTACGTGATGCCTTGGTACTGCTTATTCTCGATCAGCTCGATCCAGTCTAGCTTCTCGCTGATGATGCCCATGTCGGTGGCTATAGACTCGGCCTGTGCGGCTGTCGCGGATGAAGTAGAAGGACCGGCATGGACCCGTTCTATCCTCTGGTACTGCACGGTCTGTGGCTGGGGGCGTCCCTGAATGTAGAGGTGGGTATGGGACATCACTGTATAGTTCTTGATCATCTCTTCATAGATGGCCCATACCTGATCCTCATCCTTGGCGAATTAGGAACTGCCACAAGAAGCATTTACCAGGCCCTGAAGCTCTGGTGTCAGTCCGCAAAAGAAGCTCTGAACTAGGTTCGGCTTCATGATGTCGTGGTGCGGGCATCTATCTGTAAGCTCTCTGAACCTCTCCCATGCCTGGTGAAACTTCTCATTGGGGAGCATGGAGAAGTTGCTGATCATGGCCCTCGCTGCATTGGTCCGCCAGAGTGGATATGCTTGTTCAAGTACTTGGTACAGAGCTACTCCCAGGTGTACACAAATCTCCCCAAATGCATCAGCCAGTTGGCTGCTCTTTCAGCGAGGGAGAAGGGGAAGGAAATCATCTGGATGGTGTCCTCGTCCACCTGCCGATCATGGACGATGCTGCAGATCATCTCGAACTCCTAGAGATGTAGATGGAGCTCCTCAGTGGCGAGCCCATGGAAGCGGGGAAGAATCTGAAGTGTTTGTGGGGGAACTTGAAGTCCCCCACGATCGCTGGAAGTACCACCCACCGGTGTGTGAGTGTCAATCCGGGGTTGTACAACTCCCGCATCGGTTTCGGTTGCTCTGCCGGCTGGGCTGGCTCCTCTGGCTGATCTGGATCTCTTTCCCCTGCGGCTCTCGGCTGCTCTCATGCTGTCCTCAGCCTCTTCATCTCTCTCCTCATCTCCACCATGAAAGCTCCCTGATCCCGTATCTGGCGCTGCATCATCTCAAGGGAAGCTAACATGGTGGTGTTGATCGCACCCTAGTCCAATACGTAAGTCATCGTCTCTGGCCTAGGACCATCGATGTGCTCCTCACTGCTGGCCATGGTCTCTGCAAAGGCAAAAGACCCAAACTCAGGTGCTGATAAATCATCTGTCTGCTGTCTCTCATCTGGCACTGGTATCTCTGGATGGGTAGAAGGGTGGTCAAGGGGGAACAGGGCGGAATCGAACTCAGGTTCGGAGAGCGGGTCTCGGCTCTCACGAACCAACCTAGATGAACGGGCCGGAGTGCTAAAAAGCGGTGCAGCCAGAGGCTACCTAAGAAACCTCCTGCCCATCATCTTGATATGGTGAGTCAGGCGGATGAGATCTGGAAACACATAAGATGAGAAAACAAAACCTCCGGTTCACCTACTCAACACAGAGCTGAAGAGCATAAAGGTTCGATCAATTATCTTGTCAATTTTAATTTTAGGTGATAACGTCATGATATCAGAGCGGTTATGCGAACTGATGGGAATCCAATCCTCCTACCAGACTATCCCGTATAAAAGGTCGGTAGTCTGATCGGGGTTCGGATATGGCTCTAGCCTAGTGTGCGGGTCGCTCTCTCGCTCATCCAAACCAGACAATGAGGGGGTTGCTCTCTCCAAGACAAAATTTTTTAGTGAGGTGTCTTTTAGGGTCAAGTGTGTTCAACAGTCCCAATTTTATAGTTTTACTTTTCATGTATTTTCAAGCAAACAACGCCTAACGAATTTTTCGATTCTCCTGATTATTTAAGTCCGAAAACAGGGGGGAGAAGATGAGAAAGCCGATGCGCGATCAAACACGATGATGCATGAAAGGTAAGAGATGCATACCTGACTCCAACAGTCTGCATGCAAAGTGATCCGCCCATAAAAATAAAGACAGTAATAAAACTACCTATATGATGTACGAGGAAAACGACCTTAGACAGAGCAATTCTACAAGTGAAGAACAGTAGCCAGGTACTCAAACCTAAGTCCGGGGTCCTATCTTGGGAGCCACTCGGTGTCCGCCACAACGAATCCTGCACGCGTTGTATGTGACTCCTCAAGCCACGTGGAATAGAGTCTAAGTAATCCGACTTTTTCTTGTGATTTAATTAATTAGGTCCAGTTAACGATCTATAGGTACGGGCAGATAATTAGGGATTGAGCCTTAATAATTACGTCACAGTCAATATAAAATCCTAAGCTAAGGCTAAATCCGCACAAATCAGATAAGCAGTAAGAAAAATACGAAAAATCAAAAGCCGGTGAAAAACCGCAGTGAGGTCCCCCGAGCACACCGGTGCCCGGCGAAACAGAGCCCGATAAATCACCAAGAAAGTTTAAGTCTCTGAGTCACTGTATTATTACAATAATATGTCTGCTGGAAATAAACTAATATAACTACGGCTATCTACGCGGCTATTCTGCGGCTCCCGCACTCCTGCTCGGCTCCTCGCGCTCTCCTGCAACTCTATGCAGAAAAGAGCCGCCTCCGACTCCCGCGGTTGCTTCGGCTTCCAAAAAAGCCATCTCGGTCCTCGGGCCCTTGCAAGAAATCAAACACGAGTGTATCAGACACAGATTATTAGAAAACTATGCAAATAAATCAGAGTAAAAATATATATACAACTATGAACAAAAAGCCGCGAAAAACCACAAAAAATCAAAAGACTACTAAGCCGTGCTCCCCGACAAAGGCGCCATTCTGATGAGCCGAGAATACCACGAAATCCGAGTACGAATAAAATCAATCAAGGGTCGTTGCAACTCGGATCTCGCAGATCGAACTTAACAAGAAAAAGAGACCACCAAATACAAGTAATCAGAAATGAAATCCGAATAAGCGGTCCTTGCTATTTATTTAACCTGGAATAGTGACCAGGGTCGAACTCAAGGAGCACCGATTGGCTCAAAAGAGCCTACAAGTAGTCAAAAAGATAAAATGTATTTTTGGTGGATTTTATGTATTTTAAATATTTTTTTGTATAAAGGAAATATGAGAAAAAGGGAAAAAGCAATCAAACCACAATTTATTAAACACTAAAAAAAGCTCAAAAAATTCAAATAAAATTCTTTTCGTGTTTTTTATATTTTTAAGTGTTTTTTTTGGTAATTTTTCAAGATTTATGATTTTTAGTTGATTTTATAAAAATCAAAAAAGGCAAAAATAGTGAGGAAATGTGCAGTCAGATTTGAAAGGCTAATTAAAAATAGATAAGTAGACTATAAAAATCGAAAGGCCATTTTTATGAAAAGTAGAAATAAAAAATAAACTACAGAGACCAAAATTGTATTTTTTTTTATTTTTTTATACTTTTTAATAATTTTTATGAGGTTTTTAGGGTTTTATATTTTTAGGTGTTTCATAAATCCAAAAAGGCTGAAAATTGGGTAGAAATTCAAAGACAATAAAAAAAACAAGTCCTAATTTTTTTTGTAATTTTTAGAAAGGTTTTTATATTTTTAATTGATTTTCTATTCCAAACAGTAGCAAAAATGTGTGTTTTTGAATTTTTAAAAATAGCAAAACAACTCAAAATGTCCCAAAAATTCAGTGAAATTTTTACACAGTGGTAGGAGCCACGTATACAAATTTCACTCGATTTAGAGTTTATTTGATATTTTATTCAATAAATACAAGACACACAACATATAGGGACCAAAGTGCAAGAAAATATATTTCAGGGGCCAAATAGCTAACACGTATAAAAAGCCTGGGGCAGATCTTGCAAAAAGTCAAAACAAGCACGCAGCACACACGACTAAAATGTAAATCCTATTTATAAAAATATAAACAGTAACAGCTCAGAACTATAGGATAAATAATGCAAAAGTTCTACAGATCACATGTCGAAGCAAGTTCACAGCACAAATAGGGACTAATTTGCAAATAAAAGAAACACTAGGTCCAAGATGCACAAGTTCCAAAATAAAAACAATTGAAACTAATATTTACAGGACTAAACTATAAATGTTAAAAGGACAGGGGCCTACAGGAAATTTACCCCTTTATTAAGATCTGCGGCTGAGGTGGTGCCACGTGTAAGATCTGACGGCTGAGAACGGTGGACACCCCTTCGGGGATGAGCGGCGTGGATTTGATCCTCAGATGGATCAACGGTCAGGCTCGACCCTCAAATGAACGGATGGGATCTAATCTGGCGCAAGGGCTCGATCTGACGGCTCTAGAGGGTCCTCGAAGAACAACTCACCGGCGAGCTTCGCCGGCCCAATGCGTGCGCGGAGGACCTCCTCCGGCGCTGCTCTGATGGGCGAAATACTCCTGGAGATGATCTGCATCTGATGGCGTACTCGAAAGGGGCCGGGGGGTCTTGGAGGTCCCCGGCGAGGCTCGAGACTTGGAGCACCTGTGCTCGAGTAGTTGGACCTCCAGACGAGGTCCTTATGCGATGATTCCTGAACAGAAAGAAAGCTGGGTCGAGGGCAAAGTGCCTCAACCTAGTTACGAGCGGAGTGGGTGGTCGAGGAAATCGGGGCATGGGTCTCCGACGAGCAACGGCGGAGGTGACCCGGGTTTCCTATTCCATGACGAACTAGGATGATCGGAGGGGCGTAGAAGGTGGAGCGAAGTCTCGTGAAGGTGATGCAAGGGTCGGATGGGTGAATGGGTGATCGGAGCGGGGTGAATCGGCCGGCAAAGGCCGGCAGCGCAAAATGGAAGTGGAAGCATTTCTAGATGATCTCGAGGCTACATGATGATCGTGGACGTCTGTGCTGGAGGTGGGTGATCACCTAGGGTCCTTGCCTCAATGGAACGACGTCTCCAGAGGCTCGAGCTCCTTCGGGCGGAGCACGACGGTGAGAACCACCACACCAGGGGCTAGAGCGCTCCAATCCTCGCTGCAACGCCTCCTATCGCTTGCTGTCACTCAAGGCTAGAAGACGGAGGTCCTGGGAGTATGAAATGGTGGCCTAAGGTGACGTGAAATGGTGGGCGGAGGTGACGCTATATAGTGTAGGAGGTCCGAGAAGATGGGAGTCGGGCTTGCGATTCGAGGCTCGGACCCCTAAGAAGATTCCCGGGCGTGAATCTCAAATGTGAGAGCTGCAAATGAAGCCCGGGGTTTGGGTGAATGGTGATCTGAACAATACATGATAAATGGGCGAAGTCGGGTCGGGGCGCAGATCCGCGAGGCATGTGGTCCTGGGGGAGAGTTGACCGGGGGTCAACAATCCCCCGTGGACCAATCAGAATGCAAGATTTATTAATTCTTTGTAAATTCATTTAAAAATAATAAATGATTTTATTTCGAAAAATTTTCAACATAAAAATGTTTATTTATTTTCAAAGTATTTTTTAGTGATTTTTATTTATTTTTTTGAAAAATAAATTATGTATTTACATTATATTATTATTATATACATGTATAAATACCTATGTAATTTTGAATTTTAAATTTATTATTTTATTTTATGTATAATTATTCCAGTTTTATATTTTATTTATTTATACCATAAAATATGGAATATAAAATGATTTTTATTGGATTTCTATTAATTATTTACAAAGGTGAAATAAAAACATCTTTTATTTTATATACATGGTATATGTACACTGATGAGAGAGAATTTATTTATTTTTATTTTTCTTTTTTTCCCATTTTTTATTTTATTTTCATAAATATTTACAAAATAAAGGGACCACATAAATGCTTTTATTTTTAGAAAATAAAATATTTACACAAAGAGGGGTATTTATACAATGTTGAGTTACCCTATCTCTCTCTACTTATTTTATTTTGCGGTCAGGCCCTTGTGAAGCCTTCCCTTGGATTCAGGTCACTCAATATTTATTCTAAATATTTCCCTCTTTTTCTTTATTTCTTTATTCTTTTATTTTTGCGCAAAAACATGCTAATTATGGCTATTTACACGATGCATGCATTTTGACAAATTATTCTATTTACAAAAATTTACATGGTCTTTTATCAAGGTTTCTAGCTAAAATAAAGGAATAAAGAGTGATGAATGAGGATTCATCAGCCACCTCCATCGCGCTACCCTTCGCATCACGCATCACCCTCGAAGGCCGTGTGACCTCCAACTAGTGCCTCCAACAAACCACCGTACGACACCACCTCGCCACCTTCAGTGCGCACCTGCTGCGCCGCCCCCATTGCGAGTCCTCCCCGTCTCCAGGGGCAGCTCCCTTACAATGGTGATGGCCCTTCTCCTTAAAGACAAACGAAGAAACAAGAACACACGAAGGAACCCTAGTCCCTGTTTTAAAATAAAAAATATCTTTGGCAAAATGGCAAAATTACCCCCGGTGACTTTCATAATAATAAGAAGACACCGCCAGAGCCTGAGCACGTGCACTGCACGCTACACCTGGGTAAATTGCAATTTATACCCCATTTTTATTTCATGTTATCTTTTAATTACAAAACAATAAATAATTGCACTTTACTCCTTGTATTGCAGAACTTGAATTTCTTGCTATCCTCACCAAAATAAATGTTTTTATTGTTCTAAAAGTTCTCCAAAAATTTGTGTGTGCTCCTTCTATACCCGTGAAAATTGTTTAAATTTCTCAATGTATTTTGTTGCCATTTAATATTTTAACAAATAAAAAACAATGATTTTTACCTTCTCGAAATTAGAAAATTCATAAAAATTCGAAAATTTGCCTAAAATTCCAAAAAATGCTGTAGGTGTTTTTTATTGTCTTTTAATTTCTTTCCAATTTTCGTCCATAGATTATTTATAAAACTCCAAAAAAATATGAAAAATGAAAAATCTTAAAAAATTTAGAAATTTCTAGAAAAATCTAAAAAATCTGATTTCAATCTCTATTTAAAGATATTTAATTGTAGTTTAACTTAAAAATAATTTCTAGTAGTATTAGTCACATAAAATATTTTTAAGTTACAAAATACTCTTGGTTGTGCACTGTTTCCCTTGATTTCCACTATTTGATTTTTATAAAATCATAAAAATATCAGAAAATATGAAAAAATTACCAAAAATATTTTAAATATGTAAAACACAAAAACATTTTCTACATATTTTTCTGAGCATTTTTTATTATTCTGAAAAATACAAAAAGAATGTGTATGTGCATTTTTATTCCTTTGTTCTTATTTTGAAAATAAAAATTCAAAATTCAAAAACCACTAAGAATTATTTTAAAAATTTGACAAAATTTTTTAAATCGTGTTCCTCGTGTTTGACACTGGTCGCTTTATCAGGTAAATAGAATAGCGAAACCGCTTACATTTGCTTGTCATTGTTTGAATATCTTTTAAGTGGTTTAAAAATAAATTTTTATTATTGACTGATTCGAGTGGACGAGAACAACGACACACTGCATAATTAATCCATTTTAACCCATCGAAATCTGTGTCATCAAAATGGCATCGTTGATGGGGAGCATGAATTTTTAGTCATTTTTAAGTTTTATTCTAGTTGTCTCTCTATATTATAATTGTTTTATGACCATCTTTTATTGGATTTTTGTACAAGGAACTGCTTGGAGGATGACCTGGAGTTTCTCATTGGAGGATCCTCACAGGAGGAAGAGCAAGGACAAGGAGAAGACCTTTATTTTATTTCAGAGAATAATAATTGTTGTAATAATTTAGAATTGTGGACTTGGACATTTTCTCGGGGTCTGTTTTGCCAAGTACAAGTGCACTTGGGGGACCTCACCACTATTTTCGGAGTTTTTGAATTCATCGATATAACTTTCTATTTGATTTTTACTGTCTTGGTCCCTAGTCGTAGGATTTTTGTTGATTGTGACGTAAATAGCTAAGGTCCAACACCTAATTGATTATTTATTCCTATATAATGTAATTAGATCTTACTAATAATAAATTGAAAAAGTTAGTTTAATTGAATTTAAGACCACACGCTGTGAGGAGTCACATACAGTGCTGGCAGGACCCATTGTGGCGGGCACCAAGTGACTGCCAAGATCAGACGACGGACTCTATTTGATTAGCTAACTATTGTTCTTCACGATCAATAGTAGTTGCTCATCTAAGGCTGATTTCCTCGTGTGAGTCGGTTACGATCATTGAATTGGGAGAGCAACCCCCTCACTGTTTGCACTTTTAATTACTCGCGTACATACTAAGAAAATAGTGCCCAAATCCTATTAATGCCTCCTAAGTGTTTGTACAGCTTTTCTCTGATCATGTAACTCTAAAATTGAAAAGATAAAAGACATGATCTCATGGTCTTCACAATGCGTAGAGTTGGTGAATTGGGGGTTGCATTGCGTTTATATGTCTTTGGTGTGAGTCGATTACGATCATCTTTGGATCATTAGCAGTCACCTTCTATCTCTATCACACCCTCCCCTCCCTTCATCATCCTTCTTTCCTCTCATCATGATGGGCCATACTCCATTCCAGCCGGATTTCGCAACTTCTTCATTTCATTCCCATCATGCCCGCCCACTCTATTGGGAGGTCGAAACTCCGACCGACTTCCCATCCTCTCCCTACCCACCTTCTTTCTCGGGACATGATGTGAGTGACACCTAAAGAGTTCAGATTGACTAAATACAAGATGCGAGCATTTAACTTGCTGAGATGACAGTTCACTCCATGAATGATGAGAGAGAGCAATTGTGAATTTCAGACGACTTTTATTCTGGGATGATGGATGAGTACACCGATTAGGAAGCGCACTCCGCTTCTACATATAGCCCCTTCATTCTGGATTTAGAATTATTAATATACTGCCAAATTTTTTAGGAGGAGTGCATGAGTAACCATATATTCATATATCTAAGTTTGAGGATTTTTGTGGATCAAGAGCATACATAGATATCACTTCTGAGTATCTGATGTTGATTACCTTCGCTTTCTCACTTCAGGCTAGAGCTTTGAGATGGTATAGAGAGTTGGGAAGGAAGATTGCTACATGGAGAGTTACGATCATTATTTTTGCAGATTTTACCCCCAGCATAGAGCATAGTTGATGCGGTCTTGTATTTGTGATTTTTCAGCTGACCCCCAAAAGCCATTGAAAGATTCGTGGTTGAGGTTATTTGATCTTTTGAGGTGATTTCCAGATCATGGATTTTTGATGACTGAAGTTTTAAATTTTGTTTGGCCTTTACAGCTGTAGCCCAGCCGTTGTTTTTTATATACCCTTTACTTTATTGCCTTGGCTCACAAGTACATCCTTTTTGAAAGTTGCAGATGGTTGTCTAAATTAAATTCGTTCATCCATTCGTTCATTAAAATATTAGAAAGAAGTTTTTTTTCTGTCACTGTTCATGAGTGTTGTTTTTGTCCTTCTTTGCAAACGGTGTGTGATTTATTTGTGTTTTTAACCAGCTATATGTTTTTAAGTTTTTTTAATACATATATGCTCATACGTCTTTTTGGAGACGAGTAGTCCAAGAGAACATATTGATATTTTTTAACTCCTTATCCTCTTAATGGTATAAAGATGTACATCTGTAAATTTGTTTTTTATTCCCACTCTGTTTAACGTGCACAAAGTTTTTTTAATCAAAGAACATGTTTTTGATTATTGGTTGTTTTTTTAAAAAGGATTCAATTTTTTTATATAGTTGATATCTTGATCGCTACTCAATACAAAAAAAATCATCGTTTTTTTTTGTTTTTTACCTTTTTAAAAGAGTTGGAAGGGGGCTTGTCAGGAATCTCATCTTTTTTTTGACTTGCACCTCACTTTACTTGTATTCATTATCCTACCATTTAGGTTTGTCCTCTATCCATTGTACATCCTTGTAGAAGTTTTGTTTGTTTTGGGTTTGTTTATAATAAAAGAGAGAGTATATATATTTTCTTTATTCGTTTGTTTTCTTGTCTCTGGTTTTATTACAATCCGAAGAAAGTTTTTTCGCCCTCTATCCTATTGGTTAGTATTATTTCTTGGGTGCACACGTTTTTTCTTTCATAAAAAAACATTGATAGACTTTTTTTAGTAACGTTTTTTTGTTTTAATCCATTTTTTCTGCATACGCCTTTCTATCTATATATATAACTTCTATTAGATAAGAAGATTTGTTAATAATACGACTAGTTTTTGATTACTTTGGATGTTATCTTCATTCACATAGTATTAAGGCTTCACAATTACTGAACTTGTTAACCTTGTCTTTCTTAAAAAAAACAATCTTATATTGCTTTCATTTTTTGGAAAAACATAGATGACAATCAAACTGATTGCATTTGAATTGGCTAAGCTTGAAAAGCTTAATGGTGTCAACTATGATATGTGGAGTCGGAAAATTTTGTATGGTCTGATGCATGACAATCTATATAGTATTATAGACACCCCTCCTCCTAAACTCTCCAAAGAAGACACTGATGCTGAGAAAGCTGTCCACAAGAAATTGTTTGAGCAGTGGGAGAAAACAGATAAGAAAGCTCATAGTTTCATACTCATACATATGGATGATGATTTGATTAGGATTTTTGAAGCCCATAAATCCACATACGAGTTATGGAGAGTGATAAAGGGGAAGTATGACTCCAAAACGGAGGTGAACGTGCAGCTCCTATTGCAAAAATATAATACGTGCAAAATGAAGGAATCCGATAGTGTTATTGAACATGTCAATTGGATGATAGTGATGGCAAAAGATATGCAGAAGGCAGGAACTACTATTCCTGAGAATTTGCAGGTGGCAACTATATTGAATAGTCTGTCATCTTCATTCGATATGGCTGCCACCACCTTGAGGCTAAACAGAGCCATAAAGAGTGTGACCGACTTGCCCGCTCAACTTGCGATTGAGGATGACTTAACTGCCAGAAGGAAGAAGACTGATGTCTTCGAAGATGAACAGGAAGAGGCACATGCTATTCATCACAAGAAGTATATGGGTCCCACAAAAGTAAAATTCAAAGGCAACCAGCAACAACGTGGAAAAGGACCACGAGGATCGTGTTATCCTTGTGGAAAGTTTGGCCATTTCGAGGTCTACTATCCCAGTAAAGGGGTGAAATCGGGCCAGGCTAAGGTCCCGGAAAATAAAGGCAAGAAGCATGAATTTGTTGGTGTGGTTGAGTGTAACTCTGCCACAACCGACTGTGAAGGCTGGTGGGTTGACTCTGGCGCCACCCGACATATCGCGGAGACCAAAGAGGGACTCGTGGAATTCAAAGAGCTCAAAAAGGGAGAGCAGAGGATCTACATGGGCAATAACACCTATCTAAATGTGGAAGGTGTTGGAACTTATAGGTTGGATCTTGGGGAGAGTGTGATGACCATCCAAGATGTATTCTATGCTCCAGGGATCCGAAGGAATCTGATTTCAGTGGCAGCTCTCCTAAAGAAGAATCTAGAAGTTAGATTATAATAATCGTGTCTCTATAGGTCGAGATAGAAAAGTCTTTGTAGTCGGCAAATTTGTGCCTGAACATGACTTATTTTGTATCCCTGTTTTTATTTAATCAATAAAGGGTGATTTGAATTATTCCTTGTGTTTATTGTCTGATTTTTATTTATGGCACATGAGATTAGGGCACCCAAGAAATAATAAGATGAATCAAATAATAAAGTTAGATCTATTGTCTAATATAACAGAAGCAAGAACATTGCCCTGTGAGCATTGTTTGACCGGAAAAAATGACTAGGAAACCCTTTTCTAGTGGTCAAAGGTCAAAGGAATTGCTAGAGTTGATTCATTCAGATATTTGTGGTCCCCTGAGTGCCAAAACATATGGAAATAAGGAATATTTTATTACCTTTATTGATGACTATTCGAAATTTACCTTTGTGTATCTCTTGGAAAGAAAAGCCGAAGCTTTTGAATGCTTTAAGAGGTACAAGGCTGAGGTAGAAACTAAATTAGATCGATCAAAGTGCTAAGGACGGATAGTGGTGGAGAATTTAACTCGAGAAAGTTTAACGACTTTTGCATTCATACATGCAATGTTAGACATACAACAATGCCATATGTGCCACAACAAAATGGAGTGGCGGAAAGGAAAAATCGAACATTGATGAATGCAGTCAGGTGCATGCTCTCCCATTCAAGACTCCCAAGGAATTTGTGGGGTGAAGCGGTATTGACTGCAAATTATATACAAAATAGAATTCCCACAAAATCTGTTGAATCCACACCATATGAGATATGGAATGGAAGAAAGTCACAGTTAGATCATCTCCGTAGATGGGGATGTGAAGCACATATCTTAGTACCGCATCAACTTAGAGATAAGCTTGATTTCAAGACAATAAAGTGCATTTTTATTGGTTATTCTAAGAAATCCAAAGGATATATGTTTCTACTTCAAGAAAGAGGTATAATTGAGAGTCGTGATGCTACCTTTCTCGAGAATAAAGAGGATAAGGATGCAGAATCTGAGGATTTGGAACCTCTAGTTGATTTGCATGATAATGATACTGACTCGGAAACAGACCTATTAGGAAGGGAATTTCTTCCTGATGTAGAGGATGAACCTGTGAATATCGATGTTCTTTTGGAGGTTGTGGGTGAGCCTAGTCAACCCACTGGTTTAGCCGGAAACAAAAGACCCAGAACGCAACCTGCATGGATGGGCGATTACCATCTTTATTCTTGCGAGGTCTCGTGTTTTGCATTAATGAGGACATTGTGGACTGTACGGATCCAGTGTCCTTTGATGAAGCGATGGCTTCATCTGAGTCAGAATCATGGACAGCCACCATGAAGGATGAACTTGACTCGATAGACAAAAATGGTGTATGGGAACTATGTAACTTACCGGTAGCCAGGAAGTCCATAGGATGTAATGTCTTTAAGAAAAAGTACCGAGCTGATGGTAGAATTGATAAATACAAAGCAAGTCTAGTTGCTAAAGGTTATACTCAGAAAGCTGGAATTGATTTCCAGGAAACATATTTTCTTGTTGCCAAATTTGCATCGATAAGAATGATTTTGGCACTGGTCGCGTATATGGATTCGGAATTATTCCAAATGGATGTCAACACTGCTTTTCTCAATGAAGAATTGAGAGAATACATATACATGCGACAACCTGATGCTTTCAGGTAAATGGTAAGGAGAATATGGTTTTTAAATTGAAAAAGTCTCTATATGGATTGAAATAGTCCTCGCTACAGTGGTATCTCAAATTCCATGATACAATTATTCAATTGGGTTTTGTGGCTAATAAATTGGATAGTTGTGTATATGTCATGCATAGTGCGAGTATGTTTATGAATCAACATTGAATTTTGTGCCTCGTACCACCATGACAATGTCATGAAGTGTACCCTTTGGCCTCTTGACAAATTTGTCTGGAAACTGAATAATCATCCTAGCTCGCTTGAGAGGACTTAAAGGTCTCAATAAGATGGAAGGGTAAAATGTTCATTGACGATCCGATGTCCAACAAGATGTGCTCGAACTCATGATATGAGAACTGGCGAATTACAAATGGTGATTCCATGTCTTTCTTTTTATTCTTAGGAGATGTATGTTGGATGGTGTAACGTGTGGCATTGGTCAATACATGTATTTTTGAGAAATGATTTCTCCTCTTCTTTCTTCTAGGTGTGGTATGTTGCTTCAAGCACTTCTGTAGAAGAGGAATGTGTGCTAATGCCTCTGAAAGAGCGATCCTGATATGAATATTGTCCAACATCTCTTTCATGAACTTTGAATCTTGGATTTTTTCGATTTTCTAATATCTCTTCCTTCCCTTAGTTCAAATCATCTACAAAGGGTATCTGTACATCCTCCTCATCCATATATACACCCGAAGGATAAGAAGAAGAAGAAGTATTTTTTTTGCAAAATCAGGACTCGCTCCATGTAGAACAGAAGATAAAGATCTAGCGGGAGAATCTGGAACCTTGTCCTTATTCTTACTTCTGGATTTTTTCTCTTTTCCCATTTTTTATGATTTTGAGCCTTCGCTACGTGGAGAATCAGGATGACTCTGTAACTCTGTATCGTTGCCTACTATATCTCCTCGCTCCTAAATGTCTCAATAACTGGGGACTGTCTCTGAACATAATGGGAACTGGGAATACCAACTCAAAAGTCAACTAAAAAGTAGAATATGATCCTCGCTCTATCATAATGTTGGCTACCAAATCTCTGAATGTGTCCATCTCCTCCCTATAATATGCAATCTTCTCATGAATCAAATGGTGAAATGCTCGAATGTGGAACCACCTATATGTGGACACTCAAAGTGGAGTTCCACATTTATCTTGGGCTGCTAAAGATGCTGAAAATGATCAAGTGAGTCCGAGGTGAAATGCTTATGAGGTAGTTGCTCATCACACTTGGCATGATATGGAAACTGAATCGATTGGTAAGATGGTTGAAACAACATGAGCTCTCGCTTTGTTCCATGGAATACCTGAGGAATATGCATCCAAGGATCTTAAACTGGAAAGTACAAAATCGAATCATACTTTGGCTGAAAACTCAAAGGAACAAGGGCCAGTCTCTTAAGAAAAGAACTCTCTACAACTGTTTCAACGTCCATCCTCTGTGCTGCCTCAATATCCACATCAACTGCCTGATGTGCGATCCCAAACTCATCATGAGGTGGATCGCATCTAGGTGGTGTAGTATCTTACTTGTGTGTTATATTGACATCGGAAATCTATCCAAAAAGAGTACAAAGTGAATCCTCATCAAGACTATGATGTGAACCACCACACGAGGCATCGACCAATGCCTGCTACTCTACAGTCATCCCCTAGTATAAGATCTGAATTAATCTGCCTTGGAAATTCTATGATATAGAAATATCCTCAAGAGAATCTGAAATCTAAACCACATATCTTGTAGTGGCTCAAGGGGATCATGTGAAAAATCCCCACTAGCCGACCGCATGAAATTGTCTCAACTAATGTGGTAAAATCTCCTAAGAAAGGCAACTCAAAGCATCCCCCTACTAGCTCTCTCCTCTCCAAAACATCGGAGCCATCTCGCGGCTCCGTCCTTGAGGGACAAGGGAAAGGTCTTCATCGTAGAATCCTAAGGTGTAATAGCTGAATAAAACGAGTACTACAAATCTCCTCAAATGCAAAAAGATGCTCATACAGCTCCTCGTGTGGCTTGCCATGAAATCTTGGTAGCAATGATATGAAGTCTAAATCAATCAGAAAAATCGGTAACCTCGATGTAGAAACTGACTCAGCTCCAGAATAAGATGCAGACTGCTCAATTCACACTCTAGTCTCATCACCTCATGGGCCCGAATCTCTCATCAGATATGTACTCGGCTCATGGGTCTCAACTCTTTGCTCATCTGCTACATGTATAACTGAAGGCAGACTCGATGGAAACAAAGAGAGAAGGATAGAAGGAGACGAAGAATAAACACAAGAATGAAGGGGGAAGATTCTCCAAGATCGGAGTCATACCTGGAGAAGGACGGAGGACTCCACTCAGGTTTGAAACATGAATTGTCTTGAATCGACCTAGATGAACGTGTAGGTGCGCATGGAAGCGGTGCCGTAAAAGTCGGCCAAGATACCTTCTACCCATCATTATGACTCAAAAAATGAGAAAAAGAAGACAGCTCCTCGTGCGTGCCTCACGATGTTCCTTTGCAATTGGCTCGTAAGGAACACTAGTCTCCAAGTATCTTGGTTGCTCGGCTCGAAGAAACTGACCTTGATACCTAGGTCCTCTAACATAAAGCAAACACAAAAGCCGTAACATATACAAGAAAAAATATGTAAAAAATGCAACATAAAATAACATGATGAAAAGGAGAAAAAATAAACCCTAAACCATAAGGCTATAATCTCTACTCTAACGTTGCCTCTCTGGCAATGGTGCCATCTGAAAAACCACTTGATCTACTATTCTAAAAGAACAATAGTGTCACTGAACATGTTAATTTTACCAGAAAATTTAGTTTTTATTTATTATTTATACTCCTAAACTCAAAGGTATAGCGATAAGTACAAGACTATCGAACTCAAAGGGGCAAACTATGTAAACTATGGTAAAATAATATAGGGATTAGGTAAACCAATTTCCTAATTTTTATATTTTAGGGTATTTTTCTAGATTTTTATTTGATCTTATGAATTTTATTTTGTTTTTGTGATTTTATATATCTATAAGTAGAAAAATATAGATATTTGATTTTACATTTTATATTTGGTTTTAATTTGTGCTTTTTATGTTTTTAATTTTAATTCCTATTTTTATGAATTTTTTAGAGGTTTTTATGGCTTGGGGGAGGCCTGGAAACAGATGGCTCCTCACATAAAGTGGAAAGGTCGGGAGGGTGAAAGTGACATATTAGTTGTCGGGTGAAGGGACAAAGACTCTTTCGAGCGGAACCCTGTTGATGAGAGCCAGAATCCCAGGTTGCTTGATTTCCATCCTCGCCTGGACAAACCAGATGATGGATGGGCTGACCAGCAGCGCATAATGAACATTCAGAATCAGTAAGGAGGACAGAGGGGAGGAGCCCAGGGGCAAGGAAAGGTCTGATAATCTTAGGATATATTGGAATAGCTACGAGACCCCCGCAGAGCTAGGGCCCCCTTTCTGGCTCTATCACCTGCGAGTATAGTCAGTTTAGAGAGTCTTATAAATCATTTCTCCTCGTCCATCTATATTAATAGGCCCAGTCAAAGAAAGGACCTAGATGCCCGTCCATATTTTTGGGTCTGAATTTTTAAAGTTAAAAATAATTTTTATTAAAAATAAGAACTTATTTTTTATTTTAAAAATAGAAAAAAAATAAAAAATTATATTTATATTTTATTTTTATCAGAAAGTAGATGAAAAATACCTTTCTAACAAGATATTATACGTATTTTTATAATTTTTCTAGAATTAGTAATGTATTTTTGAAGTTTTTACATATTTTGTTTTTTATTAGTTTTAATATCCAAATTTTTATTTTTTGGTTTAATATGAAAAATATAGTAAAATATTCTTTAGGTATTTTTTAAGGGTTTTTAAAAGTGGTTTTTCTATTTTTTATGTATTTTTATAAGTTTGTATATTTTTTTTATATTATTTTAGAATTTATTTTTAAAAATTAGAAAATCTTTTTCTTTTTAAAAACTGTCGGTATATAGTATAATACTAGGTATTAATATGTATTTTTTATTTTATTTTTATATGAGCATTTTAATTAATACGTATTATATATGTATTATATAGCCATACTGCGTATAGGGGTTTATATGTAATAAGTAGTAAATCGGAAAGTACGTAGGAAATAAGCCGAAGATAGGGGGCGTTCACGGAAAACACCCAGTCGTCCACGTGTAGTTCACGTGATAGCTTTAGCACCTGGACGTGACTGCGCCATTGTGAGCACGCGCTTCGCACAAGACCGCGCTTCAGCGATGGGGCGGCGTGATTATGCTCTGATGCCGATGTGCGGCAGAATGAAGTCTGATCACGTTTGATCATACGGATTCGATGTAATCAGGAATTAGGAGTTGATTTTCCCCAAATTGCTGAGAAGTCTAGAGATGCATGTGTTCTTCCCCAAATTTTTAAACAGGCAGCAAAGTTCTTCCAAGCGTTTGGCTACGAGTCTTCGATCATTCTTCGGTGATCGGATCTCAGAGGTACTCGATGATGCCATTGCCCGAGAGTCTCGATCGTGCGATATAATGTACAGCTCCACACGGTGGTGTTCTGATTCGAATAATGGAGCTTCGAGTCTCCAGTTGCTTGCGGAGGTGCTATGATTGTTTTCAACCTCTTGCTTGAAGGGTGGTAAATCAGAAGATATAATGCTCCGTTACTTGTAGTGTTCTTGATCATTCTCCAGACAGCGGATTCCAATCTCCAGTTGTTCAAGATTCGTCTCGCTCAGATAAGTTCGAAAGGATCTCGAGTCTTGGACTTCGGGTGGTGATTCAGAAGATGTTCGTAACTTGATTTACATGTGCTTGGATGACAATGATGTTCTGCATATGCAGGACCTGCTGCGAGGATGCGGATATATCTCTAGGTGATGCACTCTATGATGTGTCACTCATCTCTAGATTGCGAATAGACCTGCATGTGTTGAATACAATTCGAGGACGAAGCCTCGACCCCAAACAAAAATAATATTAGGCAAAGGGAAGGTTCAAATGATAGTGGTTAATTTGATAAGATCATTGGTTGTCTGTAGATGTGATTCGTCCTCCGATCCCCTGGTGTTGTGGTGTTGCGATTATGTCAATCTCCAACAAATGCTCTCATCCATGTAATGATGGATCTAAGAAACTGAGCCTCAAACTCCTTATGACGGATGAAACCTGCAGGTGGTTCTCAATCTCTAGTGATTTGATCTCCAAGTTTTCATTGTGCGGAACTTGGTCGGAAGTATATGCTCGGCCTGTATCTTCGGTATTCTATTGGACCTGTAATGGACGCAGCGACTTCAGCAAGAAGGATTCGGTCCAAATCGAAAAGGAACGGTGAATGCAAAGCTCATTTGGAGGCGGAGGATAGAGCTTGAACTCCGATCACCGTACTTGATCGGAGGCGGTCAGTGATGTAAGGTAGAAGGTGAATCAGCATGGATAAAGAAGGAAAATGGATAATCGGTGGCGGATTTAGCTAAATTATAGCAAAAATAGAGAGTATAGATAGATTGATAGAAGAAGAGTGGTATCAGGGAGAGAAGAGATGGAACGAGATGAGGAAATGTAAGAGGATCTAACCTGGAACTATCGAAGGAAATGGAGGAATCGCTTGAGATTCTAGAGCTAAATCTCCAGAGGGTCATGACCTCAACTAGCTGTGGCTCTAGGAGGTTGAATCGCATGACGGAGCTTTGTTGCAACGGTGGTGGCGATCGTGCCTACCCTCTCGACCTCAACCTCGCTCAACACCGAGGACACAAGGCTGTCACCCTCACCTCTCTCTCTCTCTCTCTCTCTCTCTCTTTTAGAGCTTTGGAAGATGGAGTGGAAGAAATGGCGGATCCCCTAAAGATGGAGGGGGTGAGGTGGTTATATAGAAGTGGAACTTGGGGAGCACGTCAAGGGTCCCGTCACTAGCAGAGGAGGATAAGGAAGACGAGGAGGTTGGGCGAACGACCCAACGGCAGGCTGTTGGGTTGTTGGACTGAGGAATAAAGTAGGGAGAAGGAGAAGAGAAGAAAGAGACGTCGAGCAGAAGAAGGGAAAGGGAGGAGAAGAGGAGGAGAGAGAAAAGTAAATAAAAAAATATTAAATAAATAAATTTTATAAATGAATAACTAAATTTATAAATAAATAAATAGTTGAATAAATAAAGAATTAATTAAAATAAATAATTACAATAATAAATAATTTAATAAATAAATAAATTAATAAAAATAATTAATAAATATTTAATTAATAATTAAATATATTAAATAATAAATAAATAAATTTATATTTATTTTAATTAATAATAAAAAAATTAATAAATTATAAAAATATAAAAATGACATAAATTAAATAAAATGTGATTAAAATATGTTGTATAATTTATATCAATAGTATCCCAAAACTTACCTTTTGCATATTAACTCCAATTTTAGTGAAATCAGTTTTATTTGATAGATAATTTCATAATACGAATTTAAAATTGAGTACATCGAATTCGAGTTCTTATGGTCGAGGTATGAGGTCCGGAATTTAGGATCATAATTTTGTAAATTTGGGATTTATTGACATTTATTAACAAATAAATTTTAGTTATATTTTTTTATCAATTTTTACTAATTTTTATAAACACTTTAAAAGAAATATTAAATTGAAGGGGATTAGGCATAATTAAATAGAAAATGAAGAATATTTATATACATATAACATAAATAGACAAGGTGTCCAAACGTCAAAACTCACGCGTTTTATTCTAATATTTTTTTGGTATTTTTAATAAATAGTATTAATTATAAAACATAGTTTAAAAGTATGTTTTGTCAATTTGGTTTTTTTATAAATAGTTATGAACCTTATAAATTGGCTTTTACAACGTTTTAGGTTCATCATATTTATTTATATATATTAAATAATTTTTATATCATTTTATAAATCAAGTTATATATTGTGAACGACTTTCATGAAGAAAATATTTTGATTTGAGATTTCTGAATTATTAATAAAATATGTGAACATATGTACAAGGTGAAAAATATGTTAATGTATATTTATGATCTTGATTTTCTAAGATTTTCATAAATTAAGATTTTTATATTTTCCTACTTATTTATTTTATCGACCAAGTTGATATTGACCTGGTCACGGGGTTAGAATCAGGCTGCATATTTCATATCTATGTCATTCTTTATTTTATTTTTCTTTTTGTCTTTATTATTTTATTTGGAGAAAATAAGGGCTTAGTATATATATATTAACAAATGTGATATGTGGAAAGGGAGAAAGAAAAGTTGCATTCCATCTAACCCTAGAGCTCTCTTATATAGGAGAAAAGCTCAAAGGGTAAATTACATAAATAAGACAAGAGAAATAAACAATATAAATAAATACAACAATAACATAAGAATCTTAACACTCCCTCCCAAACTGGAGCACATACATCTATCATGCTTAGCTAGAAACAACAATGATGAAATAGACCTCTTGCAAGAGCTTTGGTGAACATACCTACAATCTAATCACCTGAAGCGACATAAGATGTCGAAATAAGCCCCTTTTTTGATCAAGTCACGAGTGTAGTAACAATCTACCTCAATATGCTTTGTTCTCTCATAAAATGATGGATTATTAGCTATGAACGAGGCTGCTTGATTATCACATTTGATGTGCATAGGAAGAGGCACCTCAATCGTTAGATCAATCAGGACAGACTTGACCCACATCAATTATGTACTCACTTGGTCTATGGACCTATATTCTGATTCTGCATTGGACCGAGCAACAATAGTTTGTTTCTTATTTTTCTATGAGACCGATGAGCTACCAACAAACACGATGAATCCTGAAGTGAACTTCCTGTTCTTAGGACACACATTGTTATCTGTATCTGCACACCTAGTAACAGTAAGAGAAGTATATCTTCTAAAATGAAGACTAACACATGGAGATGACTTCAGATATCTCAAGATCATGCATATTGCATCCATGTGTACCTGCCTGGGTTTCTCCATAAACTGGCTCACTCTGCTCACATCGAAAGATATAGCAGACCTGTTAATGGTAACTTATAATAATTCCCCTACCAGCTTTCTATCGTCGCTTGTCCACCTCCTTAGAGTCATCATCATATAGCCAACTGCTGGGATCCAATGGGGTAGTAGCTGGTCTACATTCTATCATGCATGTCTCACATAGAAGATTTGTAACTGATGAATCAACATTTCATCATCTTTATTCTATCGTTTTGGCCTCAAAAACCCTGGCAAATGCGTGTAAATACCATTAATTCATGCATCTTAGCATTCATGCATGTGCATGTAAATAATGTATAAAATATTAATTTTTAAAGCCAAAATAATAGAATAAAGAAAAGAAAAGAAAAAGAATAAAATATTGTAAATATTTTATGACCCGAAACCGCGATACCTAGGCATCTTGATGAATAGGTCGACAAGGAATAAAGTAGGGGGAGATAAGGGCCAGAATACAATAAAAAGACCTATTCATTTTATTCATTCTTTAGTCATTTTGGGACCTATTTTTGGTTTCACTTTTTATACCTCAAATAAAGAAACATGTACATGAAAGTTGTAGATAATTAAATAAATAAAACTACAAAATTTATTTCAATCAAAAATACTGTACAGATAACAAGTTATGATCTGAATAAAAATCCAAAATGCCAACTTCCCAAACCTGTATCTCTCAAATAAAAGCTCGAAATGCATCAAACTCACCTTTAATTGTATATAATTTTAAATAATCTATTTAATAAAGGTGGTTTTGTATTTTGCGGAGCTACGGTTTGAAAGTTGAGTTTTGGACCCATGTAGTATACTTGTACAGATTAAAATATTCATTTTATTTATCATTCTTTATTTCCATAATTTTATATTTTTATAATTTTGTAAATATTATTTATAATACATATATATATGTGTGTATATTAAAATCAGAATAAAAACTTAAAGAAAATACAAAATAAAATACTTGTATAAATAGCATACCTAGGTATAATACCTATACATATACCTATAGAATTACTGTTCATATTTTATTAACTGTACAAAATACATCAGAAAAATCAAATAAAAATATATTTAAGTGTATAAAAATATTCTATAAATTTATAAAATAATAAACAAAAATAAATAAAGTAAATACACAAAATAAAAACAAAATAATAAAATATAGATATATACCTATATAGGGCATAAAAGGTAACTTGTAATTATATACCTCATAAAAATAAATAAAAATCACCATAAAATTCTTTATAAAATAAGAAACATTTTTATAACATAAAATTAATAAATTCATTTACTATTTTATTTCGAATTTACAATTAATTTTTTACCAGAATTTTTCTGGTTGGTCAACATGGACCAACCAGCGCCGGTCATGTGTTGACCTCGGTCAACTGCCTGACTGAGGTCTGCCACCTTTTGACAGCGGGATTTCTTCCCGATTTCGCCCAATTTTCGAGCCGATTCTCTTCATCTTCTTCCCTCGATCCCTTCTTGGGAATTCGTCCTTGATCTTCACTCAGCCACGCCATGCCTTCAGATCACGCAAAATCTCCATCATTTGCGTGTGGCCCTCGCTTGAAGAAGATGCCACCATCTTGTGCATAATCGACCCGCCATCTTCGAGCTCTAGTTTGAACCCCTTCGGATGGAAATTATCTCCTCCATTTGAGTGCTTGTGCGAGCTAGAGTGACAGGCTACCTCGAGGGCCCTTTGGTGAGTCGCGGCGTGGACCAGGGCAGTCTCCATTACCTCCGGCGTACCTCACTGTTGAGGTTCCTTCCTCTGGTTTCGACCATCGAGGTACCCTCTCTCTCCTCTCCCCTTTTCTCTTTTCTTAGCCCCTGTAGTCGTAGGGTCCGATTAGACCATTTAGATCCCCTCGCAGATCGCTATCTTACCCTCTACGATCGCCTCGCCGGAGCGCACCTCCGGCCGAGTTTCCCATTCACCGCTCCGCCAGCCACAGCACCTCCACGAGGTCCAACTCCAGTTTGCTATTTTATGTCTATATTTTTGTCTTGACTATATATAGTATTCACTGCTTACTAGTATTTTTGCCCTTTAAAATGCCAAAAAATTAGGAAAAATATAGAAAAATCACAGAAACATTAGAAAAATATAAAAATCACAAAAACATTCCATTTCCTATATTTTGAGAATTTTCCCCTATTTTTATCCCTCTCTTATCTCTAGTGTACGTATATATTCCTTATATACATTATATCTTTATTAAAAGAAAAAGGAAATATAAAAATACAAATTATAAAAAGAAAATACAAAATCAGTAAATTAAAAACCAAAATATAAAAATCTAAAATAAAAAATTAAATAAAAAATATAACATTCAAAACAAAAAAAGGCACGTGTAGGCATTTAACCACTTTCACATTTCTGAGCATTATTGCCTTATTCTACCTGTTTGCTCCCTGTGTTCGACACTCTACATACTTGCACTATACACATATTTTGTAGAGTTATAATAAATTTTAACTCCACACTTTGATTTCCATTGCTTGATATTATTCGTGGGTTAATTGTTGATTTAATCGAGATTTACCGGGGTCGTCGCAACGACTTTGTCTCCGCATTGTGTGAGATATTTAGACCCTCGTATCTCGCAGTTAATCAAATGGCGCCGTTGTCGGGGAGCAACAACGTAGTTTAGTGTTTTTGTTGATTGTGACTATTTTCCTACCTTTTTACATATTTATTTGATTATATTGTTTGATTGGTCTAATCATCCTTTCTGTTGGATTTTGTGTGAGGTACCGTCGAGCGAGGGAAGCGTCCTATCCTAGGCGCTTGTGCATCCACGTGAAGGCTCACTTAGCACCAAAAAGGACTTGGAGGCTTGAGAAGACCATCACTTTTTGTAGAGTTTTTAATAGTTTAAAATATTTGTAATTTGAAGTGAGAGAGAGAGACTTAATTAGTAATAACTTGAACTCTCCAGGACACTCGGGCCTAATTTCCAAGTATTTGTTCACTTGGGGGCTCACCGCGGTTTTATGTATTTCGTGGCTTTCTTGCTTTTATTTCTATTCGTTTCACGAGGATTTAGCCCCTAGACATAGGAATTTCTGTTGATTGTGACGACTTAAGAAGCTAAGGCCCAATCCTTAATATCTTACCTGCACCTATAGATCGTAATTGGACTTGACTAAAAATCAATTGAAAAAGCTATTTGACTTGGACTAGATACCACATGCCGGGAGGGGTCGTATACAGCGCGTGCAGTATCCATTGTGGTGGACACCGATCGGCCCCCAAGATCGGACTCCGGACTCTCTTCCTCGTCAAAACTACTTATTCTTCACGTTAATTGAGGATACTCATCTTAGGGTGATTTCCTCGTGCATGCATCTAGGTAGTTTTATTTACTGTCTTTAATTTATGCACGGATCACTTTGCATGTAGAGTGCTGGCGGAAAGGTACGCATCTTTATCCCTGCATGCATCATAGATTTTGACCGCGCATCGGCTTTTCCGTTTTCCTCCCCCACTTTTATTGGAATTTAAATAAGAAGGAAATTGGAAAATTCGTTAGGCGATGTTTGTTCAGAAAAATACCTAAAAAAGTGAAAGCAATAAAATTAGGACTGCTAAAGCAAACTTGACTTAAAATTCACCTCACAAAAATTTTTGTCTTGGGGAGAGCAACCTACTCATTCATTGATTTATCTGTTGCGAGAGAGTGACTCGACACTAGGGTAGAGCCATACCCAAAATTTTAGTTGACTACTGGTCGTGGTTAGTCGTTCTCCAGTGAGGATCTCTCCCGTAACCAGTAAAGCGCACCGCGATGTCCTTAGCAGATTGAATTAGCGGAAGCAACCGGGTTACAGTCCGCAATTCATACTGGTTGGGAAAGATCTAACGTGGATTGGGACAGTCGGCTAGGAAAGTAGGGTTACTAACAGCTCGTTCTAACACTCTGATAAATTGATTGCTAACCCAATAAAATTTGACAAGATAACGAACCGAACCCTCACGATCTTCAGCTCAAGGGTTTCGTAGGTGAATTTGGGGTTTGAATTCAAATCTTGTTTGCATTCCGGATCTCATCCGCCTTTCTCTCTAGATCAAGATGATGGGAAGGAAATCCCTTTGGCCACGTCCGGTGGCACCGCTATCGAGCACTCCTCCTTTTTCATCTAGGTCGGCTTCTGGGGGTCCAGACCCACTCTCTGAGCCCGAGTTTACTTCCACCCTGTTCCCCTCGACATCCTTCTTCTTCTATCAGTCCAGTGGTGTCAGAATTTGGTGCAACACAGAGTTCAGAGCATTTGACGACACTTGAGATGGATTCTTTTGGCTTTGCAGAAAACCAAGATATGGAAGGCAGAGAGGAACACCCAGATGATAAGAGACCATCTCTGTACATATTTGATCAAGCTTCCATCAACAACTCACTGTTAGCCTCCTTAAAAACCATGCAGCGACAGATCCGAAACTAGGTAGTGTTCACGGGTGAAATTTTGAGGGAAATGCGTGAAGGCTGAGAAGAAAGAAATGAGGGCGGTGATATACCAGATGCAGAAGGAGGAGGACCTGACCATGAGAGGCCGGCACCGACAACCATGAGGCAGTTGCATAACCCAGCCGCAACCCTCACTCACCGATGGATCCGACTCTCTCCTATCTATGGAGACTTCGAGCTTCGCCCACTTACCATTCAGCTACTGCCTAAGTTTCACGAGCTGGCCACCGAAGAACCGCACGTCCATCTGCAGGAATTTGAGATGATATGCAGTACAATCCATGACAGGTTTGTGACTGAGCAAACAATCAAAATGATTGCCTTCCTGTTCTCCTTGGTTGATAGAGCTGCCTACTGGCTGAAACATTTGGGGAGGTACATCGACACTTGGGAGCAGCTCCGGACAACATACTTAAATAAGTACTACCCAGTCGGCCAGACAAACGCAACAAGAGCTATGATCAGTAACTTCACAATGATCCCTAATGAACAATTCCATGAGGCTTGGGATCGCTTTAGAGAACTCATTGATCGGTGTCTGCATAATGATATATCAAAGCCCAATTTGGTTCAGAGTTTCTTTTGTGGGCTGACACCGGAGCTGCAAGGGCTTGTTAATGCCTCTTGTGGTGGGTCCTATTTCTCTAAGGGTGAAGATGACATTTGGACCATTTATGAAGGAATGGCAGAAAACTCTACAGTCATGGCCCAAACTCGAGTCTACACACAACAGAAACCCCCCCAAGGAGCAGAAACATATCAGAGGATCGCCCGCATCGATGCCGGTCCCCATACTTCGTCAGCAATAACAACACAAGATGAATCATCAGCTGCCGACATGGGCATAATCAGTGAAAAGTTGGACCGCATTGAGATTTTGGAGAAGAAGCAGGGCCAAGGTCTGGCACAGATAGACCAGTTGGCTAAGTCCATGAGTGACCTGAAGTCACATCTTGAGTATTCAGGAGGTACAATCATCTTCACATCCACCTCCCAGGTCACTGGCTGAGTCCAGAGGTAGCCGTTCTACCCCACCACCTCCCGCATACCGCCAAGTTCACCATGTCTAGGAGGTACTGGTACAGCAGTTGCCACACTATTCACAACAGCCACCATCTCAGGACACTCAGATGGTGGTCTATCAGCCGGATCAGTCATTGGCAGCACCACCACCTCCACCCTTCGAGCAGGAGCCATTGATAGAAGTCAATGGGATATGGTACGACCGGTACCCCCAACAGCCCAGGATTCTCCGTGATCACCCCAAATTTTGTTGGTCCACCGGAGGCACTTCATCCCAGCAGCAGTCTCCAGCTCAGGGCAACTAGTACAACCAACATCAACAACAGAATCCCCAATATTCCCACCACCCACAATCTCACCATAGTCCTCATCCCACCTATCAGGGACAACAGTGGAGGTAGCGATAGCAGCCATACCAGTAGCACTACCCTCAGTCTCACCAACAACCTCAGTTCCAACACGGGAACACTCCCGGTTCTCCCGCACCTGTCTTGGAGAACCCATCACTTGATGATCTTGCCCGCTTGCTCTCCGAACAGCAAGCATCCTTCGGGCGAGAAATGGATGAGTTCCAGCAGGAAATGAGGGACATTATGAAAGGAGAAGCCGCCATACCGGCACAGAGCGAGCCAAACACGAATAACTTGAAGAGAAAATCTGAGCAGGTACAGTTTACAGAGGATACCACTCCTAGTGCTTATTTGAATGACATGCATTATATGTTTGATACTCACTTCGTGTCACTTAGGAGTGGTAGGAAACCAGCCGGCGCGGCTCATCTGAGGGACAACACCATGAAGATTCTAGAGCCCCATATGAGGAGAGAGTCGATGCTGATGCCGCTTACAACAATGATGATGATGACGGTGGTGCTGATGCCACCAAGGATGACCTTCCAGACGACGGTGCTGAGACCGTCGTGATACCAGATGCAAACGGTGGTGTTGAGACCACCATTTTTATGCCAAACCAGAGCGCGGTGCTGAGGCTGCGAAGGAGAATATTTTAAGTGGTGCTGATACCCCTATTTTGAGTCCAACTGTATTCCAACCGTCTGTTTTGCCATTTTCTGTATCCCTGGACAACAAGAAAAAGACCAAAAAATGAATAAGGGAAAGGTTTCTCCATCAATTCCGAGTCCATGTGTGTTGAATGATGATGTTTGCATGGATTTCAGTCCTTCACAGGGCCAGAAATCTTCTCCTGGCCCTCTGTCTGATGAGAGTCCATGCGTCCCCTTCCCTCAAGCACTCCGCTCGGCCAAGGGGAATAAAACAAAAAATCCCAAAAAGAAGGAACAGTTAGAGTTCAACCAACAGATGATAGACAGATTTCTGATACACTTGAGCACATTCCCCTCTTCTGAAAGAATCTGAGAGAGAAAACCACCGTACACTGGAAGAGGAGGAACAACAGAGGAGAGATCCATGTGCTCACGCGTACCACATGTTGTGCCATTCAGAACCAGCTGCCAGCCAAACGACCAGATGCAGGAGCTCCTTATGTCAGATGCCAGATTAGTGAGCAGCAGTTCAATCATACCCTATTAGACAACGGCTCTTCTATCAACCTCCTTCCGGCTGCCTTACTCGACCGATTCGAGTTTGGATCTCTTCTTTGGAGCAAGACAGTTCTTCAGTTTGCTGATCGATTGATTAAGAGGCCGAAGGGGTTGATGAGAGACGTGGTCGTTACCATTCAGGGCCTAAAATTCCCCGTGGACTTTGTTGTATTGGACATGGAGATCCCTGAGTCGGTGACAGATGCCCCCATCATACTAAGACGATCATTCTTGGCCACAACCAAGGCAGCGTCCGACCATGATAGTGGGAAGGTGTACTTTCGCGTAGAGGGTGAGAGTATACAAATAGAGACGATCGACGAGATCAAAGCGAGAGATTCGGCCTACTCGGAGCAGAACAGTGATGCAGGGCAGATGACAGAAGCAGAGTTAGACATCCACCAAGAGTGTGATTTTGTGATGATCGATGATAAAGCAGTTTGGGAAGAAACAGAAGCACGAGCCCTTGCCTTGTCTACAGACTCAGAGCACACATTTTTCATAGCCGACGAGAGTTCGTAGAGCACACCCTTGGCAGAGGGCACTATACAGGTTGACAGTTGCACATTTGCCATGCCTGTTTCCCGAAGAGCCGACATATAGGATGGAGAGCGAGCCAGCACATATGGTAGACACACCAGTAGGGATCCCTTCGTCAGATGATCACATACAACAAGAGTTCTCAAATGCAGACCTGGTAGCTTTTACACAGACATATCAGAAGCCAGATTTGCCAGCTCCCACAAAGCCAGAATTGAAGCCTTTACCGCAGTCGATCAAGTATAGATTCCTTTCGGGTGAGCCAGAAATGCATCCAGTCATTATCTCAGGAGACTTGACTGGAGAACAAGAATCTCGTCTTATAGAGGTTCTTGAAAGAAACCGCAAGGCAATAGGATGGAGTGTGGCTGATCTCAAGGGGATAAGTCAGGCCATGTGCTCCCACCATATCTACCTCGAGGAGGACGCTAAGCCATCGCGTGAGTTCCACTGACGGTTGAAACCGAATCTTCGAGATGTAGTAATGAAGGAAATATCTAAATGGTGGAGCGTTGATTTTATCTACCCCATCTCCGACTCCAAGTGGGTAGTCCTTTACATGTGGTGCCCAAGAAGACAGGTATCACTACAGTTGTGAATGAGTATTGAGAAGAGATCGCCACCCGGGTACCCACTTCTTAGAGGGTCTGTGTGGACTATAGACAATTGAATGAGGCCACCAAGAAGGATCATTTCCCGCTACCATTTATTGATCAGATTATCAAGAGGCTGGCTGGGAAGAGTCATTATTGTTTTCTTGACGGGTACTCCTGATACAATCAAGTGGCCATTGTGCCCGAAGACCAGGATAAAATGACGTTCACCTGTCCATTCGAGACATGCTTTCAGATGGATGACCTTTGGCCTATGTAACGCCCCTGCGACATTCCAGAGGTGCATGTTGTCCATCTTTTCGGACATGATAGGTGACTGTTTGGAGGTCTTCATGGATGACTTCTCGATCTATGGCGACGGGTTTGATGCTTGTCTTGACTGCCTAGACTGAGTGCTTCAGTGCTGCATAGAGGCAAAACTTGTACTATCTTGGGAGAAGAGTCACTTTATGGTAACTCAGGGGACGGTCCTTGGTCACATCATCTCCAACAGGGGCATGGAGGTTGATCCGGCCAAGGTGGATATCATTAGAAAACTCAATCCACCATCTAATATGAAACAGTTCCGGTCTTTTCTGGGGCATGTCGATTTCTACCGACAGTTCATTCAGGACTTCAGTCGAATTGCCCGACCGCTTACAGATTTATTGACTAAAGACACCGATTTTCTCATAGATGATAAGTGTCTTAAGTCCTTCGAGACTTTCAAGAATTTAGTTGTCGAGGCTCCTGTCCTTCAGCCACCCGATTGGTCTCTCCCATTTGAGATCATGACGGATGCTTCTGATTATGCCATTCGGGATGTGCTTGGACAGAGGAGGGATGGATTACCCTATGCCATACACTACGCTAGCCAGACATTGGATGCAGCTCAAAGGAACTATACAATGACTGAGAAAGAGATGCTAGCGTTAGTCTTTGCTTTGGATAAGTACAGATCTTACATTCTTGGATCTAGAGTAACAATTTTTACAAATCATACTGCCATTCGGTACTTCATGTCGAAGAAGGATGCCAAAGCCAGATTAACCAGATGGATCCTTCTCCTCCAGGAATTTGATATTGAGATTAAGGATAAACTTGGAGTTAAGAATGTTGTGGCAGATCACCTCTCTTGCCTAGAGAACCTTGAGGAATCTGAGCCCATAACACCTATTACTGAGACTTTTCCAGATGAGGCGATCCTTGCTATCACATCTCTTCCATGGTATGCCGACATTGTGAATTACCTTGTTGCCAAATCTATTCCACAAGGTTGGCCCAGACAGCGACTTGAGACCTTCCTTGCGAAGGCAAAGTCGTACCATTGGAAGGACCCCATCCTTTATCATGAGGGAGGGGACAGTATCTGGAGATGGTGCATTCCTCAAGATGAGCAACATAGCGTCCTCACCTACTGCCACAAGCTTGAGGCAAGAGGACATCATTCTGGGAGACGGACAGCACAGAAGGTGCTCCAATCCGGCCTTTGGTGGCCTACCCTTTTCAAGGATTCCGATGAGTTCGTGAGAAGATGTACTGACTGTTAGAAGATGGTACATGCGGACAGAGAGACATGATGCCCATGCATCCCATTCACTTTTGTGAGGTTTTTGATGCATGGGAGATTGATTTCATGGGCCCATTTCCTAAAAGTCAGGGGTTTGAGTACATTCTGCTCGTTGTGGATTATGTGAGTCATTGGGTTGAGGTCATCCTCGCTCGAGCCGCAGATGCTAAAATCGTATGTCGTTTCTTGAGGAAAAATATTATTTCACGGTTCGGGGTTCCTAGAGTTTTGATTTCAGATGGGGGATCTCACTTTATTAATGATAAGATTAGGGCCCTTGCAGACGAGTTTAGTATTGACCACCGTGTTGCCATGCCATATCACCCTTAGACTAATGGTCTTTCTCAAGTATCGAATAGGGAGCTTAAGACAATTTTACAGAAGGTAGTCCGCCCATACCGAAAGGATTGGTTGCAACTTTTGGACTCGGTCTTGTGGGCCTATCGGACTTCCTTCAAGACACCATTAGGGACATCTCCTTTTCATCTCATCTATGGCAAGCCATGCCATTTACCAGTGGAGATAAAGCATAAGTCACTTTGGATAGTTACAGAACTATTATTGGATCCTAAGAGTTTAGGAGAACAGAGGAAAGCAGAGTTGGCAGCCCTGGAGGAACTGAGAGACACAGCCTTTGCTAGCAGCCTACAGTATAAGGAAAAAGTGAAGATATGGCACAATTCGCATATTAGCCACAAACAGTTTGAGCCCCATCAGCGCATATGGTTGTTTGATTCTAGGCTGAAATTATTTCCAGGAAAATTACAGAGTAAGTGGAAAGGACCATATGTGGTCCAGAAGGTGCATGATAATGGTAGCATTGATATATCCGAACCTTCATCATCTTCCACTTTTAGAGTCAATGGTCAGCGCTGGAAACCATATCTAGATCATAACCCATCGACCATTGATGTTGCCCCGATTTATCTGGTATGAGATGTGCTCTTTGACTTGCACCTTCTGCATCTCATACATGATTATCACTTCTATCTTCCTCTGTATAGATCCATTTGTCCATATCATTAATTCCTTCATTCATCTGTCACCCCGTCGTCATCCTATGATTTTGCTATACATAGAATATACCTTTTCCTAAGAATAAGGGGGTGCACACGCTGACCTGTGATCTATATATTCGTCTTCTTCTTTTCTTATTTTCTTCTTATCTTCTTTATCTATCAAAAAGGTTTCTCCCCTTTTTGTCAGTCTTCTATACATAGGACGTACTCTGTCCTAAGTATAGGGGGTGTACACCCCGAGGTAACTCTCTTCTTTGTTCCTATCCATTGTCTCCTTTTCTTGTCTATACTTAGGGATATCTCACCCCAAGTATAGGGGGAGACAATCTGAGTACGATCTGTTCAATCCCACCCTGGACCCTCCCTGCTTTGTGTATAGTCTGTTATACCTAGGATGATTTCATCCTAAGTATAAGAGGGACGGTCAACTTGTCATTCGTTCATTCCTTCATCTCTTACTCTTTAGACTTTTCTATACTCAGTACGAGTTATGTCTTCTCTTTTCTCTCCGATCTATGGGGACATAGCTCAAGCTAAGTATGGGGGGGTCGTATATACTGTGTATATACTTTAGCCATAACTTGTACTTGAGTATTTTTACTATGACTAATTATACTTATAAAATTCATTAAACACCTTAATAAAAAGATGTGATTATTCCTCAAATTCTTTTTGTATATACTGATTAATAAATCAGGTGAAGAACTTTTGCAAAATAGTTTGAAAATCTTTATGAAAAATCTTTTGAAAACTATTTGGAAAATGTCTTGTTACGAGTTTTCAACCTGTGTAAAAACATTTTGATTGTAAAATTTTTTTCTTTGCGTGATATAAAATGTTTGAAAAATGATTTGCAAATGGTTTGAAAAATGGTTGCGAAAATATTTGAAAAATCTATATATATATTGTTTGGAAAACCTTTGCAAAATTATTTTCAAATGTGTGTACATGTTTGTAAAAATGTTTGCAAAAATTATTTTGGACTATAGTTTTCAAAATTGATTGAAAAACCTTTTTCAAATAAGTTTGAGGAATACGTTCATCTCACCTAAAATTCTCTATGTATATACTTATGAAATTGATCACTTACCCTTGTAAATTCTTAAAATCCACTTCTTGTAAATATAAGAAGCATCCTCGTGTAAATATTTGTACCTAGCTTTTAGCCAAAATATTTTGTTTTCAAAAATCTCAAAAATCTTGAAAAAATTAAAAGACCAAAAACATTTGAAAAATCTTTTTGAAAATCTAAAAAAATGCACCATCTTTTCAAAAATCCATAAAAAGTTCAAAATCTCTGGAAATTGCATCACAAAATTATTTTCTGCATAGCATTTGCATAACATTCAAATTTTTTCGGATTAAGTTTGTTAATTGAACGAGTCTAAATAAAATCCGAAGATTGGAGCTTGGTTAGACCTTAAATCTACCTAATTAACAAGAACCTTATAGGAGATGGAATTGATGTACTTCAGGTCTAGTTGACTTAATTCTTTGAGGATCACGAGACTTGGTTCAATGGATTCTTCACTACCTAAGTAGAGTATTTCGGAGCACACACACGACTCTTGTTGATAATGGCCTAACTTGAACACATGCACTTTTCACTTGGCTCAACTAAGTTGGAGTGCTGAGGAGGTTGGATTTGCCAGTATGAGACGTACACAGGTGGAAACACGTGTCCTCCTCTAGGGAGGGAAGTGCATCCCAACCCATCAGGTGATAATGAGTTTCGAGGACAGGAGATTGTGGGTTGCAATAAAGCTTCAAAAGAGGGATAGTCTACTGGCTTAAAAGGAAAAACTCCCTATGTAAATGCTGATGTATATAGTATTCAAAAAAATGCAAAAAACAAAAACTCCAAAAAAGTAGACAGGCTTGTACAAAAATAAAAATGCCTGCCAGAGTGTACATATGTGTATAGCCAATAAGCAAACTTGAGCCTCAAAGTCAAATCATGAGAGCTTGCAGCTGGATGACTTGACTACACTGGTCTTGCATCCTAGGATAGGTAGCTACACTGGCTACCATCCATTCTTCTCTTCACCCCCCTCCTCTTGAGATGGTTGCCACTTGAACTTAGAAGGGAATACCCTGCTCCTAGAGGAATGAGTTGTTGGATTGGGGAATCATTGGATTGTCATATTGGAGAAGTCAGTCTCTTTGTCATTTCAATTGGGAAGAGCCACCACCACTTACATTGTACAAGTCAGATTCATAGTCTTAAGGGTTTGTGTATGAGTTGAAGTATTCTGACCTGGCTATTGAGGAGACTTGAGCAGAGTTTTGAGATTCTCAAGGACTGATGGATTTCAAATTCGGTTCTCATTAAGGTTCCGCCTGCACTAAAATTCCAAAGGTCCCACTTAAGCTCCAAACTTTGATTTTGTGAAGACAAGTTTGATAATTAAACTGAATCCACGTTCTTCTTTTTCTTTTATTTGTTTTTCTGCACTTATTGCATAAGTGTTTTCTAGGGACTAGAAAAGGCAAAGTATAGGGGGATGATGAATCCACATTTCATCATCTTTATTCTATCATTTTGGCCTCAAAAACCCTGGCAAATGCGTGTAAATACCATTAATTCCCACATCTTAGCATTCATGCATGTGCATGTAAATAATGTATAAAATACTGTTTTTAAAGTCAAAGTAATAGAATATAGAAACGAAAAGAAAACGAATAAAATATTGTAAATATTTTATGACCCGAAGCCCCGAGACCTAAGCATCTTCATTAATAGGTTGACAAGGAATAAAGTAGGGGGAGATAAGAGCCAGAATACAATAAAAAGATCTATTCATTTTATTCATTATTTAGTCATTTTGGGACCTATTTTTGATTTCACTTTTTATACCTCAAATAAAGAAATCATGTACATAAAAGTTGTAGATAATTAAATAAAGAAAACTACAAAATTTATTTCAGTCAAAAATACTGTACAGATAACAAGTTATGATCTGAATAAAAATCCAAAATGCCAACTTCCCAAACCTGTATCTCTCAAATAAAAGCTCGAAATGCATCAAACTCACCTTTAATTGTATATAATTTTAAATAATCTATTTAATAAAGGTGGTTTCGTATTTTCGGAGCTACGGTTTGAAAGTTGAGTTTTGGACCCCTGTAGTATACTTGTACAGATTAAAATATTCATTTTATTTATCATTCTTTATTTCCATAATTTTATATTTTTATAATTTTGTAAATATTATTTATAATACATATATATATGTGTGTATATTAAAATCAGAATAAAAACGTAAAGAAAACACACAATAAAATACTTGTATAAATAGCATACCTAGGTATAAGACCTATACATATACCTATAGAATTACTGTTCATATTTTATTAAGTGTACAAAATACATCAGAAAAATCAAATAAAAATGTATTTAAGTGTATAAAAATATCCTATAAATTTATAAAATAATAAACAAAAATAAATAAAGTACATACACAAAATAAAAATAAAATAATGAAATATATAGATATACATACCTATATAGGGCATAAAAGGTAACTTGTAATTATATACCTCATTAAAATAAATAAAAATCACCATAAAATTCTTTGTAAAATAAGAAACAATTTTTTATTTTATAACCTAAAATTAATTAATTCATTTACTATTTTATTTCGAATTTACAAATAATTTTTAACTTGAATTTTTCTGATTGGTCCACGTGGAACAACCAGCGCCGGTCAAGTGATGGCCTCGGTCAGCTGCCTAACCGAGGTCTGCCACCTCTTGACAGCGGGATTTCTTCCCGATTTCTCCCAATTTTCGAGCCAGTTCTCTTCGTCTTCTTCCCTTGATCCCTTCTTGGGAATTCGTCCTTGATCTTCACTCAGCCACGCCATGCCTTCAGATCACGCAAAATCTCCATCATTTGCACGTGTCCCTCGCTTGAAGAAGACGCCACCATCTTGTACATAATCGACCCGTCATCTTCGAGCTCCAGTTTGAACCACTTCAGACCGAAATTAGCTCCTCCTTTCGAGTACCCGTGTGAGCTAGAGTGATAGGCTGCCTCCAGGGCCCGTTGATGAGTCGCGGCGTAGACCAGGGCGGTCTCCATTCCTTCCGGCATACCTCGCCGTCGAGGTTCCTTCCTCTAGTTCCGACCATCGAGGTACCCTCTCTCCCCTCTCCCCTTTTCTCTTTTCTTAGTCTCTGTAGTCGTAGGGTCAGATTAGACCATTTAGATCCCCTCGCCGATGGCTATCTCGCCCTCCACGATCGCCTCGCCGGAGCGCACCTCCGGCCGAGTTTCCCGTTTACTGCTCCGCCAGCCACAACACCTCCGCAGGGTCTAGGCAGTTTGCCCTAGACCCTCTCACTTGTTTTTGCAGGTCAAAGCGCCTTCAATAGAGCCTGAGCTCATTTTGGAGCATCGCTGGAGATAACTGGAGTTCGAAGCTCCGCCGCCTTCGCGCCAATGCCACAGAGCTTCTCCGATGATGCTAGCTCGACCTCCCAGGAGCACCCCAGGCCATTTTGCATGCTTCCAGACCGTCGGAGGCTCGAGATCGAGCTCGGGGAAGTTTGCCTCGCCGGTGTTCTTCCCTGTTCTTCGTCCTCGCTCCTCCGCCGTCCGATCAAGGCCCGCTCCAGTTCGATCAATAACCGTCCGATCTTGGCCCGCATTGACCGTCGATCTCCTCGCCCGATCTGATCCCAAACGATCATCTCCAAACCATCATCGGCCGTCCCTGAGCTACCACGTGGATAAGTGACGACGCCAGCGCTGTTCGATCTCGCAACCGTGGGTATTTTGCACTCTACACCTCGACCCTTTTTGTATTTTTATTTAGTCCATAAACTTTCAGGAATAGTTTAAATATTTCTGTAATATTTGCATTTAGGCCCCCGTACTTTCATTATTTGCATCTAGGTCCAGTCTACGTCACCTCACGTGACACGTGCACGTGGGGTGGTGGACATTTTGCAAGGTCCCCCTGGGGTTTTCTTATTTCATTTCAGTCCATGAACTTTGCATTTATGTTGTAATATTTTGGTAGAATTACATCTGAGCCCCTGGAACTTTGTAATATTGCACAAATACCCCTATCAGGTTCACGTGCCCCGTGCGCGTGAGTTTGGACATTTTGCAGAGAACCCCCTCCGAGTTTGGTATTTATTTTTAGTCCAATAAATTGTGTTTAACGTTATATATTTTTGGGAAAATTTCATGTAGGCCCTTGGACTTCTGTGTATTTACATCTATGCCCTTGCTAATTTTGTGTTTTTGCTTAGATGTTTGCATTTATTTCATGCATCATTTTAACTCGAAAAATTTCCAAAAAACTCATAAACTCTTGTTGCACTGTAGTTTAACGCCATATTTTTAGTTTGCATTTTTATTGCATTTTCATATTTAATAAAAATAAAAAAAGCCTTTTTGTCACTGTTTCCATTAGAAAGTACATAAAAATTATAAAAAGACTTTGAAAAATTCCAAAAAAATCATATTTCGTATGTTTAAGTTTATTTTATTTTCTTACCAAAAAACTCTAAAAATTACAAAAGAAAACATCTAAAATAGCAAAGTTATCAAAATCTTCATAAAAATCTAAAAAATTAATAAAAACTCCAAAAATTGTGTTTTCTGTTTCTGAAATTTCCTTATCTTATTATCTATCTTTAAAAAATAAATTGAAAAATTTTCACTCTTGTTTGTTATTTCATGTCTATATTTTTGTCTTGACTATATATAGTATTCACTGCTTACTAGTATTTTTGCCCATAAAAATGCCAAAAAATTAGGAAAAATCTAGCAAAATCACAAAAACATTAGAAAAATATAAAAATTACAAAAACATTCCATTTCCTGTATTTTGAGCATTTCCCCTATTTTTATCCCTCTCTTATCTCTAGTGTACATATATATTCCTTATATACATTATATCTTTATTAAAAGAAAATCAAAATATAAAAATACAAATTATAAAAAAAAATACAAAATCAGTAAATTAAAAACCAAAATATAAAAATATAAAATAAAAAATTAAATAAAGAAATATATAAAATTCAAAACCCATAAAAGAGGCACTTGTAAGCATTTAACCACTTTCACATTTATGAGCATTATCACCTTATTCTACATGTTTGCTCAACGTGTTCGACACTCTACATACTTGCACTATACACATATTTTGTAGAGTTATAATAAATTTTAACTCCACACTATGATTTTCATTGCTTGATATTATTCGTGGGTAAATTGTTGATTTAATCGGGATTTACCGAGGGTCGCCACAACGACTTTGTCTCCGCTTTGTGTGAGACATTTAGACCCTCGTATCTTGCGGTTAATCAGTAACATGTTTACTTTGCATCATAACCATATCCTGTTGATTTCGTGCAAGCTCCAAGCCAAGGAAGTACGAAGCGTGCCGAGGTCTTTGGTAACAAACTGTTGCCAAAGAAAGTCTGTAGCTGCGTGAATGCCCTGTTCATCGCTGCCAGTGATAACAATGTCATCAACATAAAACAAAACAACTACAATACCTCTTTGATTTCTCTAATCAAAGAAAGTATGATCTGCAATGGATCTGAGAAATCCCTTTTGTTCAATCAACTCCGAGAGCTTCAAGAACCAAGCCCTCAGACTCTGCTTAAGAACATAAATAGCCTTATGAAGACAACATATCATACTGGACTCCCCCATAGTACTAAACCCAGGTGCCTGCTGCATGTAAACCTCCTCCTACAGATCTCCATACAAGAAAGCATTCTTTACATCTAATTGGAAAAGTGGCCTATCGCGAACCATAGCCACAACAACAAGAATCCGTAGGGTAGAGTGACGTGCATTAGGAGAAAAAGTATCTTGATTATCCAACCCATAGGTTTGAGTGAACCCACAAGCAACCAATCTGGCCTTGTATCTGTCTATTGTACAGTTAGCCCGATGCTTCACAGTAAATACCCACTTGCTTCCAACTACAGATGCACCCAGTGGAGCATGGATAACACTCCACGTACCTCGTGACTGTAAAGCTGTCATCTCCTCCTCCATAGTCAAATGCCATTGACTACTCTGTAGTGCCTCCTGATATGATCACGATATCTACATGATAGTGAAAAACGAGAAAGGCGAGGTCCGCTAAGTAATGGTCTGACAAATCAGACTCACTGTCGCTGAGGCGACTACTCAGGCCTTCACGTTAATCAACAATTAACCCACACAACCAATCAAGCAATCAAGAGCAAGAATTAAAATTTATTATACACTACTAAGAATGAATAATTGCAAGCAGGTAGGGGTCGAACACAGGAAGCAAAGGAGTAAAGCAGACTAAGTGAAAGTCAAATGCCTTACACCTTGTAAACTACTTAGCCAATAGGGATTTTTGTGGGTTTTTTATTTCTTTTATTTTTCATTTAATTTTTGATTTTATATTTTTATATTTTTATTTCTGATTTTCTGATTTTATATTTTCTTTCTATATTTTATATTTTTGTATTTTTCTTTTTTAAATAAGAGATAATATCTATATAGAATATATATACACTAGAGATAAGAGAGAGGTAAAAATAGGGGAAAATAGTCAAAATATAGGAAATGAAGTATTTTTATGCCTTTTATATTTTTCTAATGTTTTTGTGATTTTTCAAGATTTTCCCTAATTTTTTTGGTATTTTTAAAGGTAAAAATACTAGAAAACGGTAAACTAAGTTGCTGGCCGAAATTAAAATGAGGATGAAAAAATATAAAACGGATTCCAAAACTCCTCAAATTAATTTTAAATCAAAGATAATAAACCAAAGAAAATTCAGAGATAAAAATTATATTTTTACAATTTTTGAGGAATTTTTAATAATGTTATAAATGTTTTTAGAATTTTTATATTTTTATGGGTCTTCTTTTGTATTTTTTAATGATTTTTGGACTGAAGTTAAAATACACTAAAAGACACAATATATATTTTTTTGGGAATTTTTTGAGGTGATTTTATAATTTTTATGGATTTTATAATGCAAACAGTGCACAAAAAGCTTATTTTTGAATTTTTATAAATACGAAAATGCTATAAAAATGCATACCTATATAGGGTATAAAAATGCAACAGAAGGCTATGCTAATTTTTTGGGAATTTTTAGAGATTTATAGATGCGTGCAATAAATACTAAAAACATAAAGAAAATACATTCTATTAGGGGTATTTTTATAATATGCGAGAAGTTCAAGGGCACAAATGCAATTTCCACACAAAATATGTACTGCAATTAAACTTTTAAGGACTAAATGTCAATCACAAAATCCGCACGGGTATAGGTACAAAAATCCCAAATCACGTGCGAAAGCACGCGTGCGTGGGAAGGACGATTCTGCAATTAACTAAACCCTGAAGGGTCGACTTGCAAATATGCCAAAAATATTACACGTTATAAAAGAGTTCTTGGATTGTAATGAAATAAGAGAAACTCTAGGGGTCTCCTACAAAATGCCCTTCACCTCACGCGCACAGGCACGTGAGGTGACGTGGCCGAGGACCTGGTTGCAATACTAAGAAGTTCGGGGTCTAGTTCCTAAATAGTACAACAGTTTTTGAACTGTAGATGAAAGTTCTAGAACTATAAAGTAAATACAAAAAGGACTTGGGTTAAAATGCAAAATACCCAAGCTTTGCGTGGAAGCGGACGACTGAGATGCGTCCACTTAAACACATGGCGCGCACTGGACGCATGATGCCCCTTCACGATCGGATGGCTGCGATTAGATGGTGGAGAGGCGATCAATGGCGCAGACGAAGCATATCAGACGGCGGTTTGAAGACCTGTACCCCTGTTCTTGATCCAACGGATGGGACGACCCTTCGACGAACAGGGAAGAACTCGCGAGGTGCGAGGTTCCCCGGCATCGATCGACCTACTCTGTTGCTCGATGAAGCTCCAAGAGGGCTCTGGGGAATCCTGCAGGTGTCCTGAAGATGCTGGAGGCAACGGGAGGCAACGAGGTGGCCTACTGCGCTCGCACGAAGGAGGCGGAGCTGAGGGGCTGACGAACCTCCGACGAGCGCCAAAACTTGGCTCCAGGCGATGCGTGCTCATTGTACCTGCATGGATGAGTTACAAGGTCGCGGGCAAACTGTCGCGACCCTCCAAAGGGTGAAATGAAGCGAAAGGCGATGAGGGAGGGTTTCGTCGACGGCCAGCAAACTCGACGCACGACCAATCGACGAACTCCAAGGATTTGATGATGATTTAGCGAGAGTCGATTGAAGGGCAAAATGCGGAGATGGTTTTGGGATATATTAAGGGATAAAGAAATGACAGTCTCAAGGGGGAAGAACCTCACCATGGTGCGCGGGCAGAGAGCTTCGGCGACGACTCCAGCGAGGGGATCAGACTCGATTCGAGGTCCTCTACTCCAACCAAAAGGGGGAATCACTCCTTGCTGTCACCAAGAATGCAGATAAAACCCTAGGAAGAGGAGTGGAAGGTGGAAGAGTGATCAAAAGAGGAAGGAAAGTGGGGGGGGGGTGTATTTGAATGTTTGACGAAGTGGCGAGGAGGCTCCAAAGGACGAGGAAAATCTGCGCGATTCGGTGATGCCCGGCCCAATAAATCCTAGGGCGTGATTCCTCGATGAATGGGGAACAAAAGTCCTTCAGAGACCGTCATGAAATGGTGAAAGATGGATCCTCAAAAAATCCCCAAGCATGAGGGAAAACCTAGGTTTCTGACAGAGCTACAGGAGGAGGTCAGACAGTTGACCTCAGGTGATATGTCAGAGCCACCTGGTTGGTCCACGTGGACCAACCAGGAAAAATCCTGCAAAAAATGTTTTATTGATTCATTTAAAAATAGTAAATGAATTTATTAAATTTTTATTATAAAATAAAAAATGTTTATTATTTTATGAAATATTTTATTATGATTTTTATTTATTTTTTAGAGGTACAAAAATACAAGTTGCCTTTTATAGGCTATATAGGTATATACATCTATATATTTTACTATTTTATTTTTATTTTATCTATTGAATTTATTTATTTTGGTATATTATTTTATATATTTATAAAGTATTTTTATACACTTAAACACATTTTTATTTTATTTTTCCGAAGTATTTTGTACACTTAATAAAATATAAGAATCAATTACATAGGTATATTTATAGGTATTATACATAGGTATGTTATATATACAAGTATTTTATTTTTTATTTTCTTCGAGTTTATATTCCTATTTTAATGTACACATATATTATAAATATTATTTACAAAATTATAAAAATATAAAATTATAAAAATAATGAATAATACATAAAATGAATATTTTAATCTGTACAAGTATACAATAGGGGACCAAAACTCATCTGTCAAATCGTAGCTCCTCCAAACGCAAAACCACCTTCATTAAATAGATTATTTAATATACAATTAAAGGTGAGTTTGATGCATTTCGAGTTTTTATTTGAGAGATACAGGTCTGAGAAGTTGGGATTCTAGAGTCTTATTCAGATCATAACTTTTTATCTATACATTATTTTGTGTGAAATCAATTTTGTATTTTTCTTTATTTAATTATCTACAACTTTCATGTACAAAGTTTCTTTATTTAGAGTATAAAAAGTGGAACCAAAAATATGTCCCAAAATGAAGAAAAAATGAACTAAATAAAAGGTATTTTTATTATATTTTGGCCCTTATCTCCCTCTACTTTATTCCTTGTCGACCTAGTCATCGAGATGTCTAGGTCTCGGGGTTTCGGGTCATAAAATATTTATAATATTTTATTCTTTTTCTTTTCTTTTCTTTATTCAATAATTTTGTCTTTAAAAACCGTATTTTATACACTACTTACACAACTATGCATGGATGCTAAAATGCATGAATTAAGCTTGTTTACACGCAATTACTAGGATTTTTAAGGTCAAAATGATAGAATAAAGATGATGAAATGTAGATTCATCAGATAGATATACCAATAACAAATCTCTGAAAATCCTTGGAAAGACGTCCCAAGGAAACATGAGATCCAATAGGATGCATAGTGCACACTCATTTCTATTTCCTTAGTGCAATAGGCACATCTAGATCCTCAGCAGATGTAGAAGAGATAATATCCACGGCCTGTACATGCAAATCATCAGTGCCATTAGTAAAACTCAAATGTTCATAACATACCCGGGGCATGCTGGATGACGGAGGAGGCACATGAGCAGGGGGCGTCACTGGTAAACCTACAGAAAGAAAGTAGGTGGAGGTGACAGTGGAAGAGGTGGTGATGGTGGAGGTGGTGGTGGTGATGGAGATGATAAATGATGGAGGAAGTGGCATATCGACCTCTTCTCCATCCTCTAAAGGAGTAAGCCTGTCACCTGTGGGAGAAAAATACAAAACGGACTCAAAAAAGGTAACATCAACACTAACATAGTATCTTCGTCGAACAGGATCAAAGCAACGATATCCTTTTTGGATCTTGGAATACCAAAAAAATAATGTTCATATAGAAATTACTAATTACAAATGTCTATATTACTGAACTCATTATAATTGTTACTGGAGTTATGGTTACTAGTATCCATACAACAATCACTGATTAGGTAATTACTAGTGTCCATACAATAATTACTGATTACAATGTCCATATTGCTGAAGTAATTATGATTGTTACTGAAGATATAGTTACTTAGTACTTCTGAATAATTACTAGATAATTAAATTGAAATATTACTGATGTTATATGAAGAATTACTGAATATTCATGTCTATATTATTGAGTCATTGTGATTAGTTACTGAAATTATGATTACACATCAATATATTCATTTGATAATTGTATTTATTATTACTTCTTCTATCAGTTACAAAATGATTGGTTCTTAATAATATTGCCAAAAATATTTTTCTCGTCTTTTTAATTAAGAAGTATACAACAATCATCAATTTTTCATTTTTTAAATTTTTCATCCATGAAACATCATAAATGTTCGGGCATCTGGCATACTTGAAACAAAAATGAATTAGTAAGCCAGTACTTGCAAATTGTAAGAAGTATAGAGGAAGTAGTAACAATTGTGTAGGCAATATTAAATTAAACATATCGTCTAAGTAAACAAAATAAACGCATTAGTAACTCAGTATATTTCTAAAGCAATGCATGAAAAGTAACAATTGTATTAGCGATAGTAACATAAAATATCTTATAATTGGTCTCTTTATATACAATGTAAAACACTTTTCGATTTTTTATGATATATAAGTGGTTTAGAATCACTCCTCTCATGGTCTCGCAACTTTTTTCTCTCATAGGATCACTCTTATATGTGTGTGTATGTATGTATGTATGTATGTATGTATGTATGTATGTATGTATGTATGTATGTATGTATGTATGTATGTATGTATGTATGTATGTGTGTGTGTACAGACATATATACATATGGGGAAAAAGATGCTCCACCGGGGGTGCAGCCAACTGGCTACACCCGAAAATTTTTTTATTGATTTTTGATTTTTAAGGAGAACCTATGCAGATTTACTTAGTTTTTGAGTGGAATATGTGTTTCAAATTTCATGCAAAACAAACATTCCTAACATGCACATCTAGATATGGTCAATTTCAGAAATTTTAAGACTGTAAAAATGTCATAGTTTTGATGGAGATGATAGAAGTGTCAAATTTAGTTGAATTTAGCTTGAGACCATGGTGATATATGGTGATTTAAATCCCCCTCGATTTCATTTCAAAATATAAAAAATCAATGAAAAAAATGGTCGGATGCAACTTGTTGGCTACATCCTCGGCTGCAGTTTCCCTACTCCTATATATATATATATATATATATATATATATATATATATAAGGGTAAAATGGGGCTGCCCCCAGGGAGTAGCCAACTTGGATACTCCGACCCTTATTTTTCCCTCATTTTTTTATTTTTTGGAAAATAAAAATTTGTATATTCATCGTTATATCCCTCTCACATTCTATAAAAATTTCGTCAGAAACAGAGACTCCTAAGCCCTCCATCCAGATGTCATTTTTTTAACGGTCGCATGATTTTTTAAATCGACCATGTTTTGATGGAGGCCGTAGGAGTCTCTGTTTCTGATGAAATTTTAATAGAATGTGAGAGGGATATAATGATGAATATACAAATTTTTATTTTCCAAAAAAATAAAAAAATGAGGGAAAAATAGGAGTGGGAGTAGCCAAGTTGGCTACTCCCTGGGGACATCCCCATTTACCTCATATATAATATATATATGAGGTAGCCAACTTGGCTACTCCCACCCCTATTTTTCCCTCATTTTTTTATTTTTTTGGAAAATAAAAATTTTTATATTCATCATTATATCCCTCTCACATTCTATTAAAATTTCGTCAGAAACAGAGTCTCCTACGGCCTCCATCCAAACATGGTCGATTTAAAAAATCTTGCGACCGTTAAAAAAATGACGTCTGGATGGAGGGCTTAGGAGTCTCTGTTTCTGACGAAATTTTAATAGAATGTGAGAGGGATATAGTGATGAATATACAAAATTTTATTTTCCAAAAAAATATAAAAATGACGGAAAAATAGGGGTGGGAGTAGCCAAGTTGGCTACTCCCTGGGGGCAGCCCCATTTTTTACCCTATGTGTGTGTGTGTGTGTGTGTGTGTGTGTGTGTGTATGTGTGTAGGATAAAATGGGGCTGCCCCCTTGGGGGTATCTAACTTGGCTCCCCCCGCGCTATTTCACCCATTTTTTATTTTTTTTAAATTTCTTCCGTAGATTTTCATCAATATATTCCTTTATTATGTCATTCAAATTTCACGAAACAAAAACTCCTACGGCCTCCATCCGGAAAGGTCATTTTTAGCAATTATGATACCGTTAAAATGAATGTTTGGATGGAGGCCGTAAGAGTCTATGTTTCATACGAAATTTGAGTAGCATAATATAGGGATATAGTGATGAATATTCACGGAAGAAATTTTCAAAAAAAATGAGCGAAATTGTGTGGGGGGAGCCAAGTTAGCTCCCCCAAGGGGCAGCCCCACTGAATTCATATATATATTTGAGATATATGTATATGTGTGTGTGTGTATTTTTGATGGTGTGTGTGTGTGTGTGTATATATATATGTAGAAAATGAGGATGCCTCTTGGGGAGCCAACTTTGCTCCCCATCCCATTTTCTCCATATTTTTTCCAAACATGAATCTGTGAAAATTTATCATCATATCCCTGTAATATGTCATTCAAGTTTTGTGAGAAATAGAGACTTCTGTGTCTTTCATCTAGACATTCATTTTTTAACGATCACAGAATTATTGAAATTGACCTCACCTAGACGGAGGCAGTAGGAGTCTCAGTTTCATACAAAATTTGAATGGCATAATTTTGTGATACAATAATGAAAATCGACTGAAGTATTTTTCAAAAAAATAAGAAAACATAGAAAAAATGGGGTGGGATGGGCCAAGTTAGTTCCCCCTAGGATAACCCCATTTTACGATACACACACATGCACACATGTGTGTGTGTCGGGGGAGGAGGGGGGAGAGGTGGGTAAAATGAGGTTGTCCCTGAGTGGAGCTAACTTGGCTCTCCCTCGTCTCATTTTTCCCATATTTTTTGAAAAATGAATTTATGGAAATTCATTATATCCATATATAATGCCATTCAATTTTGGTGAAAAACGGAAACTCCTAGGACCTCCATCCAGTCATTTTTTTAATGGTCGCGAGATTGTTGAAATCATCCCCATCTGGATGGAGGTCGTAAAAGTCTCTATTTCGCATGAAATTTGATTGACATAATATATGAATATAATAATAATAATAATCTACATATGTATTTTTCAAAGAAATGAAATTGAGGCGAGTGAACCAAATTAGCTCCAAAAAAGCAACTCATCTTTCCCAGAGAGAGAGACCATTTCCCTAACCAAAATTGTCAAAACATAAAGGGATTTTTACTCGGCAAACCCTATAATCATTGTCAATTACCTTCAGAACCTTTGAAATAACCTAATTCCTCTCGATCCCGTGAACATGCTAATCCTTACCTCAAAAACCCTGCGGTTAGCCCCCATTCATTTGCTCGTTAAATGTAACCAGATTCTATTTAAAATAGGTGTATATTACCTTATTTCTTGACCAAATTTAGAAAAGATTCCCTCCTGCCCCAACACCACCACCTCTCCTTTCATTGCGTATCTCTGACCCCTCCCATCGTTCCGCCTAACCTCCATACCCTCCTCCTCCTGTCCCGCCGAACCTCTCTGACTCCATGCACTGCCCCGCGCGCCATCTAACCCTTCTGCCTCTACGGCAAGCTTCATAACCTCCTTCTCGTGGGCGGGATGCTAACGTGTGCTCCCCCTCTTGTATTAAACCCCCATACCCCCTCCATTCCCCAACATAGAAGCACCACTCCTATCTATTCACATGACTCGTGGGGAACAGCTTTGCATCGGTTTTCTTCATATATCAAACCCTGCCTTCACCTAATGTTGATGACTTCAAAGCTACGACATGGACAAGCTTAGCTACGAAATTTTCTCTATCCTCGAGTCAAATTCCTCTTCTACTCCAAGCCACCAAAGATGACGACCCCTCTCGGCGGCAGCGCCGACAAGGTCTGTGTGCTCTTCGTGGATGTCGGTGGCTCCACCGTAGGCCTCTTTACCGCAGCCTCTCTTGCCCTCTTGGAGACTCACCACCGTCGTGTCTCCGGCAACCCCTCTGTACTCATCTCCGCCTTCTTTGATCGCATTGCCATCTTCGTAGCCGACGACCTCCTGGTCGCGCTCCTCTTCACCCCTGACTTCGATGGCCGACCACCTTTCTCCGCCTCGGAAGAACTCTGCTTCCTCGTGAATATTGAATGACGAAGAATTTTGGGAGATGGGAATATGAACAACACACGACATAGAAGGGAAGAATATCACACAAGTAGAGAGATAATGGGAGAACTTCAAGCTTGATGTATTGCACTTGGGAATGTGTGCTATGGAAGATTGAAAGCACATGATTATATAGCTACATCTCATGGATAAAAATAGAATGCAAATAGAAAAATAAAAAATAGAAACCCCCCCATGCGAGGAGGACCACCCACGTAATCTCAAGTTGCTAGAGAATAGCTCTAGCACCAACCAACTAAGATTTGTGTCATAACTAGGATTAGAGCCAATATACCCCCCCCTAATCTTGATGTGGCCCAAGATTGCGAAGGCTCAGCATATGTCGCATTGTTGTCAACTTCGCCGCAGGCAACAATTTCGTCAATGCATCGGCTCGTTGCTCCTCCGTGCATACGAACTCCACTGCAATTTGTCCTGCTTCAACACATTCACGAATAAAATGGAATTGGTGTCAATGTGTTTACTGCGCCCATGAAATACAGGATTCTACATTAAGGCAATGGCAGACTTGTTATCAACGAACAATTTCACCGGTCTTGGTTCTTTCTTTATAAGCTCTCTCAACAGATTTCGGAGCCGTACTGCTTGGCAAGCCGCTGCCATTGCCGCCATAAACTCGGCTTCACATGATGATAGCGCCACGGTCTTTTGCTTCTGCGAGTTCCATGAGACCAAGTTGTTGTTTAAATAGAATGCCATCCCTCATGTGCTCTTCCTATCATCCCAATCACCTGCCAGATCGCTGTCTGTGAACCCAGTGATTGTCTCCTCGCTTCCTCCTTTAGTGTATACAAGTCCGTAATGAAGCGTACCCTTCAAGTAATGTAGGATTTGCTTCATCGCCTTGTAATGCATGGCGGTAGGTCTCTCCATAAACCTACTATACATACCAACAACAAAGGAGAGATCCGGACGAGTGTGGAGTAGGTACCTGAGACATCCAATGACACGACGATATTCTGTTGCATTCATTGGTTGTCCATCGGGATCCTTTTGCAATTTTGTCCTTTGCTCCATAGGATATTTTTCGGAGATGCATTCGGACATTTTGAATTGTGCCATCACCTTCTTTGCATAAGAGGTTTGCTTAATTTCGATGCTCCCATCTTCTTGTACTACCTCGATCCCAAGGTAGTAAGTGAGCAATCAAGGATCACTCATCTCAAACTTGGACATCATCTGATGCTTGAACATCGCGATCTCCTCTGGATCCTCCCCTGTCACAATGAGGTCATCTATATAAACCCAACGATCATGCTTGACTGACATGTTCCCCTTGTATAGACTGCTTGTTCTTGAGCACACTTCACAAATCCGAGTTTCTTGAGACTTCTATCAAGCCGTATATTCCAAGCTCGGGGCGCCTGCCGAAGGCCATAGAGTGCCTTCCTCAGTTTAAGAACCATGTGTTCTTTGTTCTTCACCATGAATCCTTCCGATTGGGCTACATATACTTCCTCTTCGAGCTCACCATTTAGGAATGTCGATTTGACATCGAGATGGTGTACTTTCCAACCACGAGTAGCAACAATGACGAGAATAACGTGCATAGTGTCTAACCTGACTACTGGACCGAACACCTCCTCGAAGTCGATGCCCTGCTGCTGGACATATCCTTTCGCAACCAATCTTGCTTTGTGATTGCTTACGTCACCGGTGGAGTTCCTCTTCAGCTTGTACACCCATTTGAGAACAATGGGCTTGCAACCAGCTGGAAGCTCCGTGAGAGTCCAAGTTTTATTTTTCTTGATGGACTCGATCTCTTTGCATATGGCGTCTACCCAGACTTGGTGCTCAGCAGCTTCAAGGTAGCAAGATGGCTCCTCCATTGCCATGAGCATGACTTCCTCCTCCATGTCTTCTTCAAGATCCACCATTCGAGAGTCGCGTATGATATCCTCGATGTGCCTGTAGCGGATAGTAGCCTCGTCGGTGCTGTTGCTATTACTTCCTGATAGCATGGTAGATATGACCGCTGAAGATGTAACAGTATCGCCTGCTGGTGATTTAGCATCAGGTGTAGTCGTCGAACCAGTGGAAGGTGTCGAGAGTTTGCTGCAAGACCTCCCACAGTGGAATATGACCTTGTCGGTGTCATGTGGCCTACCGGCGGTGTCGATTCATGGGTCAAGAAAGATGGTGATGCAGGCGTTGGCTTGCCTATTGGGACACCTGTGAGTGATATATAACCACCTTCGTTCATCTTCGTGTTGTACTCCTCTTCGATGATGAAATCTTTTGCATTTTTGTCGCTCGTGCCTGCATTCCATTTCCATTCCATATTTTCTAATTTTACATCACGACTCACATGAACTTTGCCGTGATGTGGATTAAACAAGCGATGAGCCTTGCAACCTTCCTCAACGCCAAGATATACCATCGGATGGCTTCGGTCGTCAAGTTTCTTTAGATTCGGTGTTGTTACCTTCACCTGTGCTCTACAGCCAAACACACGAAGGTGTGACAGATGTGGCTTTCTTCCATTCCAAGCCTCGAATGGAGTACGCTTCCTGAGCGCCTTTGTCGACAAACGATTCAAGAGATACACCGCGTGCCGAACTGCCTCCCTCCAAAGTCTTCCTGGCACGTTCATGCTTTTGAGAAGGGACCTCGCAATTGCCATCACGGTCCTGTTCCTCCATTCCACCACGCCATTTTGCTGGGGTGTATATGGCGTGGAGTGGTGTCTCACAATCCTCGCTTCTTCGCACACTTTGGAGAACTCCATGGAGATGAATTCACCATCGCAATCGGTCACTACTAAAATACATAGAACATGCCACAGTTGAGTATCGTGGCTTAGTGTCATATTACCGTTGCCTAATAATATTGGTCATGGTAATATTACCGTGGTTTATACCACCGTGTCTTATAGTTTACCGTGGTCAAAGAGGTTACTTTTTCGCCACAGTGGACTTACTGTGGCTATACTATTTTGGCCACGGTAATTTTACCGTTGAAAAAACTTTCAACCAACGGTTTAATAGCATGACAAATCTATTTAAGCAACGGTAACCAAAATGTGGTAAAAAATATCTTGACAAAGTGCATAGGCTTTGACAACGGTTTAATAGTTGTGACGACAGAGATTTGGCAAAGATCGGTCTAAAATTAAATGCTATTCATCTAAAGCAAAATCACTAAAATCTGCATCATCTTCTGAATTTTCATCATCATCTCTTCTTTCACCCATGCCATTGTTCATTCCAGATGATGAACACTCTCTTTGTGATGAACAACTGCCCTTCGATGATAATGGCTCTTGTGCTTTGGCAATGGCAGCAACTGATTTTGCTATCTCTCCTAGCAAGACCTCTAATCTTGTGACTCGATCGTGTAAGTTACTATCTGGTTGGCCTCTACGTCCATAGTACTTGGATGGATTTACCCCTCCGCCTACTCCCCTCACGCGTCCTGGATGTTCAAGTCCAGTAGCTTGTAGATATGTTGCGTCTGGAGAGATAGGAGACCCATCATCTGGGTGTTGAAGTGCCATCATTTGCTCTTGATGCAATGATATAAAAAGAATTTGAACTAATACATATATTAAAATGAATTTGAAACATAAGTAAATTAACTTACATGTTGCTTTTGCAATTTCTTATCATGCCACATTCTCGAGCCATCTTTTCCTTCTCTACTTTTTGAGTATATAAAAAGATTGCAACGATCAGCATCAATACCCTTTTCAACTGAATTTAATTATATAAATAAGTATATGAATTAATGCATAAAAATTACTTAAATTGGAAAAAATAATAATTACATACCAACTCATTCTTTAACTGCTTGGTGTTTTTTCTACCCGTGCGATGAGCTGCATGTGTTAACTTTGATCGATTATGTGCATTTCTGCATTGCATTGCCTACAACAATATAATTTTCGTAATTAGAACCTATTATTTTCGAACAAAAGTCTAAACTAAACAGGACAATTGGAATTATTTTGATGGATGAACAAAGATTTAAAACAAATACCATTTATAAACAAAGAGAAGCTTCTAATCAACAACAATGGTAAAAACAAATAGATTCTAAGTAGATCTAGTTGAATTTATACCTTATATTCCTTGATGTCCAATAATCAACTAAAGTTCTCCAATCTTCTTCAATTATACCTTCCGGTACATTAGTAAGTAGTTGACTTATCAGGATATTCTCATCAAAGTGCTGCAAATATAGATAACAAGTCTGGATTATAATTCTATACAAGAATTCATTCCGATGATAAACCTATAATGATTAAATAAATTGATTTTCTTACATCTCTCTTAATCCGAAATCGCCAACTTCGATGCAACTCTGAAGCATGCGAAAGAATCATCTTATCCAACTCATCGTTGATCTCCCATGAAAATGATTCCTATAATATCATCTGATTAAAATTTTCAAATAAAAAATATGAACAATGTTCGTAAGGTATATATTAACATTACCCTCAATCTCTTCAAAAGTAGATCACACATCTCTTTTGTGGCATCTCTTCGAAAATCTCGGATCGTAATTGGGATAATACTACGAGTGAGTATACCTAAATGACTTTGAAAAAGTTCACTATTGATTCCAACAGTATAACCGTCCACAAGATCTACAAAAAAAGTCTCCCCTGGTCTAAGGCGGTTGAGAGCAACTCCTTGAGCAGCACCCCGTACTCGTAGTCTTTTGGACTCATGTGTACTTGGAGTCCCTACATCCTCCTCAGATGGAGTAGTTGATGTAGATGATGGCCTCATGGTAGGAGATGGTGAATGATGCTCATCTGGTGTGTTGTGATCATTTACTCTATGATCAATTGCCCGTCGACAAGAGGCTACCAGATGATAAACAATAAAAATTATTCATATTATTAAAATGATGGAATTTTCTGATAAATACGATTTTTATGTTGATACAGCCTTAAGTAACACAACTTTATCGATGCAGACGATGGCCTTGTAGGAGGAGAAGGAGAACGATGCTCATCTGGTGTGTTGTGATCATGAACTCTATGAGCTATTGCTGGTCGACGAGATGCTATCTGGTATTTAACAATATAAGTTAATCTTATTTTAAAAATGACAACCTTTACAAAAAATACAATTCTCATGTTCATGCATTCTTTAATAACACAACATTACCGATGCAAATGACGGCCTTGAAGGAGGAGATGGCGAATGATGTACATCTGGTGTGTTGCAATCATGTACAATATCATCGATCGTCCGTCGATGGGAGACCGTCTTTGTTACAACATGGAAGACAATAATTTATGAAAGAGTTCATGTTAAACTGAATAATTAAATATTAAGATTTACCAATGATAGTATTGTAGGTGGAGAGAGTGAATGTTGCTCATCTTGTGTGTTATGATCATGTATTCTGCGATCAATTGCTCGTCGACGAGGAGGCATCTGCATTACAACAATCTTGACATTATATTGAAAAGATTCTGAAAAGCATTTCTCATATATTGTAGCAAGCAAAGCAATAATAATTAGACATAGAAACAATAATTGCATATATTATTACCTTTACTAGATTAAATTATCTTCTTGATATGCTTCACTTTCCTCATCGGAATCATTTATATCTCTTTCATGCATATTGTAATAGGCTCGTGGTATTGTTCTAATCGGAATTATCCATACAGGTCTTTCAATATCGTCAACAAAAAAAACTTGTTCAACCTGACTTGCAAGTGCAAATGGTTCCTCTGTCCCCAATATACGACTTCGATTTAAACTAATATAACACCTTTGTTTTTTTATAAACATCTATGTTTATTGAATACATCAAACCAGATACATTTGAAAATGACAACACGCTTATCGTGTATGAAACTGATGTCAATGATTTCAATTACCTCTCCATAGTAGCCATCCAAGCCTGATTGAAGATGAGATTTTACAATTACACCACACATCTGTGTTTTTCTATGTAAGTCAACAGATTTGATTCGAAACTTAAATCCATTAACTGTATAAGTAGTACATGTGTGGACAAATGAAAATGGCCTTCAGCTAAAATCTACAACTCAGGAATCCATCTACTATCTTGACAATCTTTGAGTTGGTTCAGTTTAGACCTAAACCATTGCAAGAAATTATGTGCATAGATAGACTTTCGTCGTTCAAGATTTTGAAACATATCGTTGTACTCTTCGAAAAACTTATCAAGTTGTTTAATCTGCACTAATATGTAATAATGAGCCAAATTCATCTCATCAGCATCTAAAAACTTTCGAATTGTGCCACTTGCTGGCTTTCCATAATCTGAAAGAATAGATAAAAATACCATCATCATCATTATCAATGTCTATGTCATCTTTACTGTCTTCTACATAGTTGAAGATATCATTTTCATTGTCAAGATATAATAATGAAAAATTAACACATTCTTCAAAGAGATAACCCTCTACTATAGAACATTCTATTAACCAGGATTCTATTTGAACCAACTGTTGCAGAGTTGTGCATCCTCTTGATACTGACCATTCTCGATGTAAACTCAATTGTACTAACAAGCTGTTTAGAAAAGTTCACATAATACTCAATCAAACTTGTTGGCAATACAATAAAAGCAAAATACTAAAATATAGGAAAGGGAGATGGATTAAAAGATATAAGAACACTTGTTAGATCCGGCAACTGCACCACTCGAACTTAAATAAAGATGATTTACCAAATTCGATGGGGGAATCTTGAGCATGGAAATGGCCAATTATAATAATCTTCTTTATCCTCTGTTCTATCTCTCACAATCTGACAGATGAAAGTAGTAATGACATGGAAATGAGAATCCATAAGCCCTTTTTCCTCCTACTTAACGTAAGGTAGAATGCTTGGCACTTATCATTTTCCCACTAGTTTATCCCGACATCTTAAGATCTAAAAGGGCAGAGGTCCAAGCTAAAGATATATCCTAAAGATGAGGAGAAAATGAAAAAAATCAAAAAGGAAGGAAGACATACTAGGGATGAAGGTAGTGGTGAAACTATTGAATCCAGCACAAACTTTCTGTTGACATTGTTTCCCTTCACAAAGAGCGCATAAGAAGAGATCTTGATGATATTCGTGGAAGTGAAGGAGCAATGAAGGAGATACTCCTATGTAGAGTAAAGATTATGCCCCGAGTTTGCAAAACCTAGATTTCAGGGAAAAAAATTCGATTCCACGTAGATGCAAAAAGCTGTGATCCATCCCTAGCATTAGTTTCTCCTCTTCCAAATAAAAAAATCTTTCAAACTCTCTAAAATATATGTCTTTCAGTACTCAAATGTTGCCTTATGTTCAAATACATCAACCTCCTCCTCCAACTCCAACAGAAGCAACAATGATGGTGGAAGAAGATGACATGCAACAACAACGATGATAAGCACTAAATAAAGCACAATCTATGTATGCAATGAATTCACAGAGAGAGGACAAAGATAGTTACAACGACCTTTCTGGGAAAGTGGAGGAGAGATTCCATATACCTTAGATGGGGTCACCGACGTAAGACATGACCTTGATGCCGCTAAAGAGGAATGGATGGCGCCTAGAGGAGTACACGGAAGGTGATAGGGTTTGGGGGAAAGATATCGTTTGGGGGAAAAGAAGGAGTTAGGGATCGAGGGAGTGGGATTTTGGAGGGACAAACAAGCGGGAATTTTTTGGGATTATTTTGGACATGGTGGATCGACGTTTATTATTTTTTGTTGTAAATTCAAGGCAACGTTTTATGAAAGAACGTTGTATTTATTTTTTTTTGCGATGATTTTTGGAGGGATAGATGGGAGGGATTTTATTCTTTGAGAATTTTTGGGCACCAATGGTTCTATACCGCCAAATAACTTGTCATATATAATCTACTACTTTTATATTGCATATTTATAAAAATTTAATTTTTAATTGACAAATTATTTATCGTCAGAGATATATCATTTGTGAATTCGTGAACAAATCTTGTTGTCCAGTTGTAAATATATAAACACTTAGCAGTTTATACAACTCAATCATTGGTGTTTAACCAATCACATTCCTTAAAACATCATTTTATTTTTCAGCATAAAATTGTGATTATGTATATTAATGTAATTAAATTTATAACAATGATAACATGATAACACAAAACTCTATCCCTTATACCTACTGGCTAAAAATGAAAGATTAATTAGGATGATATCATGTTATCATGTTATCATTGTTTGAAATCCAGAACAATTAGGATGCTAATTTTCTTTATGCCTACTGGATTTCACCATGATAAGATTACTGTGGTATAAAACATTTATCCATGGTAGTTTAATCGTGGCCAAAAATTATTGTACACAATAGTGTTATCGTGGCCTAAAATATTTGGATATGGTAATTACCGATACCATTGCTTATAATCCATGATAAATTACTGTAGGCAAACATTTTAAGCCACAGAAATATTACCGTGGCCTTATTGTATGGCTAATAAAACATTTTTTAGTAGTGGGTCCTGAGCGTCTTTATGCGACACCCGCTCGTGTTCTCAACCTGCGCCTTGAATTTCACAAAGGTGGAGCATGCCTTGTCCTTCTACTTGATGATGTAGACCCACATCCATCGTGGATAATCATCAATAATTAACATGAAATAATTGTTACCGGTAGGAGTTGATGGAGTGATTGGTCCACAGCGATCCATGTGCAGCAGCTCGAGCACCTTTTTGGCTCTATAATTTGTAGCCATCGGGATTGGTTGTCTTGCCTGCTTTGCCACCAAACACCCTTTGCACAATTGATTTGGGTGTTTTATAGGCGGCACTCCTACCGCCATCTCCTTTTCGACGATCATCTTCATTGAGTGGAAGTTGACATGCCCAAGTCTTGCATGCCACAACCATGTTGGATCTTCGAGATTCGTGAGAAGGCATACCGCCTCCGCCAGGTGCAACTCAATTCGGTAAAGACGGTTTGTAGTGTGTCTTACCTTCATGAGTAGTTGCGCATAAGTCTTGTCAAAGACTTGTAGGGATTCCTTGTCCATGATCACCTTGTGACCAGTCTCGGTGAGATGTCCGAGACTCATTATATTGCTATGGAGTCTCGAGATGTAGTGCACTTCATGTAGGAGCCATTGATCTCCGTTCTTGCAACTAAAGAAGATTGACTCCTTGCCCATTATCTATACTTTCGATCCGTTACCGAATTTGACATTACCGATGACATTCTCATCTAGCTCATGAAACTTAGACTTGTTGTCGGTCATGTGGTTGCTTGCCTCGTTGTCCAGGTATCAAACGTGACAGGGGGCACCCACCTCCTTCGTGTTATGCAGCTCCGGCCTCATCTTTTCTTCGTTCAGCAGGATGACCTCCTTCGGTTCCTTGCTTCATGTCGCGAGCAGTAGGGTTGCCTCGTAGTCATCGACAGAAGCAAAGTGTGCCTCTGCCTCTTTCTTCGGAGTCCTGCATTCAAATGCATAGTGTCCCATCTTGTTGCAGTTGAAGACCGGATGTGGCTTTTGTCACGGCCACCGTCGTTGGAGCCACCTACACCCTCCTTTTGTGACGGCCCATTACGACCTCCCCTACCGCATCCTCTTCCACGTCCTCCACAGCCACGGTTATTTCTATCTGAGAGCGTTTGAGATTTACCTTTGTTTCTCGACGTTGAATCGCCGCCAATCTTCTTTTGCCACATCTCCCACTCGGCTTGAGTGAGCAAGAGCTGATTTTCTTCGTTGCCACGGTTTCTAGGCTTCTGCAGGCACGCTCGTTCTTCATAGGTCTTCAAGCGTCCCACAACCTCCTCGAATGGCATGGTGTCGAGATAGTAAAATTGTTCGATCCCGGCAATCACGCTAAGGAAGCGATCATGCACGGTGTCGAATAACTTCTTAACCAATGCGACATCGTTGAGAGTCGCCCCAAGGTTCATATACCAAACAGACATGCTGTTCAGTTTGCTAGGGTACTGGTCTAGGGTCTCTGTTTCTTGCATCCGTATGGCATCGAATTCATTTTTCAACGAATGTAACCGTGCGTTCTTGACACGATCTACGCCAATGAACCTAGTTTTGAGGTAGTCCCATACCTCTTTTGTCGTTTTCTTGTTCTCCACTTGCATTAGGAGATCCTCCGGGAGAGCTTGGAGAAGATGCGACTCGCCTTCTTGTCCTTCTTTGTATCAACGGTCACGCCAGCAGCCGAGTCGATAGCTTCCCATACACCTTGATCCTCCATCATGTCCTGCACCCTGATCACCCAACTGGTGTAGTTCGTTGCCGTTAACTGCGGGTAGCGGAACAACCCTCCGCTGTTTTATCGCGCCGTCTCATCCTGAGACACGATCGGCATGGGCTCAGATGTACCTGGGATCTGATACCAGATATTGAATGACGAAGAAATTTGGGAGATGGGAATATGAACAACACATGACTTAAAGGGAAGAATATCACACACGTATAGAGATAATGGGAGAACTTCAAACTTGATGTATTGCACTTGGCGAATGTGTGCTATGGAAGATTGAAAGCACATGCTTATATAGCTACATCTCATGGATAAAAATAGAATGCAAATAAAAAAGTAGAAACTCCCCCATGCAAGGAGGACCACCCACGCAATCTCAAGTTACTAGAGAATAGCTCTAGCACCAACCAACTAAGACTTGGGTCACAACTAAGATTAGAGCCAATAGTGAAACACCACCACCATATTGTGAAGAAACCCCGCGAGTCACGATGTCCAGGCTCTTCCCAGGCAGGAAGAGCTTAGAGAAAGCGCTGAAGGGGTTGCTGGGGGGACGCTGCGGGACACCGTGAAGGAGGTGCTCATCCCCTGCTATGACCTTACCACCGGCGCGTCGTTCGTGTTCTCGAGGGCGGACGCGATGGAGGCGGAGGGGTATGACTTCATGATGTATCATTTATCTATAGACGGAGCGAGGAAAAGAGGAACAAAATCCAACCATTGGATTTCACATGGTTTGATTAACTCATTTTTAACCCAAGCAAGTTAACTCAAGATGTGTCAATTTAACGGCAGGGGTCATGGGGTAAGACGGAGCAAGTTTGCAGGGTTAAGAGAGGAATTAGGTTATTTCATAGGTTGTGGAGGTAATTGACAAAAACATTATAGGATTTGATGGGTAAAAATCCTAAACACAAGACACAAACACATGGTATGAGGGAATTGAGGCACATGGGGCTTTACTGACGAGGTATGCACCTTGATGGGACAGCCTAAGTTTGTGGGGATTGCCTCTACTTTGTTATTATTCCACAGGTAAGGAAGAACACCCCCCATGTGGCCACAACCTCAAAGGCTGCACCCTCCAACAGTGGAGTGAAGCTCTTATCACATCTTCCCCCAATTAATTACATGCAGCATGCAACCAAACCTGCCTGTCATCTTATTGCAAGGGTTGGGACTTCCATCTTCATGCAATTTTTGGTGCGCCCTTCAGTTTATTACCATGGGTAAAAAGTTACAGTTGATAATTAAAGTCATAAATTTCTTGTATATACTGGGAAACCCTAGACCGTGTAAAATTTTGACAGTGAACCCACACCCACAGGATAGAGTCTATAAGATCTCCCTCCATGTAGTGGTTTGCCACTGATTAGGCAGTCGGTTCTAAATGGAAAGTGGGAAAAATACAGAATCTTTTGATCAGTTTGATGAAGTAACATATGAATCCAATGTCTCCTAATCCTTTGCATACTTAAAAATTTACAGAAAATTAGTAGAAGTGCTCAGAGACAAAAGTAGAAGTTTTTTAACAGGGTCTTTCCAATAAAACTTGAGGAATAAACTACATGCATTGAATATCTACTTCATTTTCAAGGCTTAACTAAGAATGTATAATTATTCCACCAAGAATATCCCCCAACATCCGAATAGTTCCAAATGGAGATAATAATAGTGACAGTACAAGTCATGGTACTGAAACATGGAAGGACTTTGCAACCCCACTTCTCTCATTGACAACCCATGCCTATCCATCTACCCTAAATCTGGACATGGTAAACCTACACCTCCCATTTGGAATCAGATGAGAAAAATGATAATTTGCGTTCTTCCTACAAACATTTTAAGCATTTGTAGATTTTCCACCACTATATTTATAATTAAGCACACTGCCTTTAACACTGATCTTTAACAAGGAAACCCTTAATTAAAAATCATTAAGCGCATGGAACATGTTATTCCATGCCGTGTAACTAGTAGGAAGTCGATGCCAAATATCACCCTTGCACCTAGGCATTAGACCTCAATATTTTGAGGAAAAATGATCCTGACAATTTTTTATGTCATAATCCAACTGATCAAGGAGACAACCTAACTTAATGTAAGTTTAATGAGAAGCAATTGTGTCGCATTGCATGTCAAAACAAGTCATAACCACCTTGGTAGGTACTAGCAATAAAAGGAGCTCATGAAGCATCAATTGCTTTGTAGAAGGGTAGAAAGATACTAAAGAAGACATTGAAAAGAAAACGACTCATCACTACAAGAAAAATGAGTTGTGGTCACTGAATGTAGGTACAGAAACTTATGGTCATGATAATTCCATGGCCACTAATTTCTCGTAGCTACAATCCGTGACCAAAGTCTTTATACAAGAGCTGTGGCTACAATAAGTTTTGTGGTCACTTGTAGTGTCCACGACATATTCGTGGTTATAGAACTCTCGCGACGAGATTTGTAGCTACGGCTACTGGTCACGACGTGTTGTAGCTAGAACCCAATTCTGTGGCTAGAAGCCTCACATCCGTGGCCATAGTTCTTTAGCCACAACTTGTTTTCCTTGTAGTGCATGTGCCTTCTTGAGTTATGAGTTAGAAAAATACATAATAATTAAGCCTGAGCTACGAGGTGGAGTGATGTTGTAACTTCATTAGTCGGAGAAAAATGGATGTTCTTTCATGAAATGACATGAACAATCAAATCTAACAAATGATTCGAGTTGAGCAGTGTGCCTTCCATCTAAAAGATTATTCAAAGAAAGTGAAACTACATGGTCCCTTGTTATAGTTCACAAGGAACAAACCAAGTGGTTATACATGTTTGTATAAAATTCAATTAGTTTTGTACAATCAACGACGATATATGAGTTTGATTACCGAAAATCCTTACATGTATACTTGTAAATCATAATGCAAAAGATATGTAGAGAGAGAGATTGAAGGAAGGGGAGAATGTGCGTCCACATGAAAAAGAGAAAAAAGGAAAAAAGAAAAGGATGTGCATGTCTTTGTGAGAGGGACAGCCAGCAGGGAGGGAGTAATAATAGTATATATAGGCTGTCTTTCCAATTTAAGGGGACTTGGGGTGTCCAAGGCAAAGAGAATTAAAGATAGCAACATGGGGCTTAATCCAACTCCCCCCAAAAAAGCTGCCTTCTCCCTCTGATGACCCATCAGAGGTATCCAGACATGGGTGAGCTATCCAGGTGGTAGATATGGCCTCTGATCCCCATTTAATGATGTTGGTTCACTTCTACCCCCACCACACCTCCCTTCCTTCCTCGCTTTGGATCATCTGAAGGTCCATTTCTTCTCCCTCTTCTCTCCCTTGGTATTTGTTTCTTCTACCTCAACGTTTGTCGTCTATCTCTCTGTGTAGTGTTTGTGCATGGAGAAGTCACAAGTCATCGAGGAGTGCATCACAAGTGAGTCTTCATGGACCAAGTACCTCCTCTCCCCCGTTAATTCATCTCATGTAGAGGAGGAGGATCACGAGGAGGAAGCCGGGCTTAACCGTCGTCCCAGAGATGCAGAAGAAGATGATGACGACGACGATGATGACAACGATGATGATGAGGGCCATAATGAAGAAGATGATGACTCTTTGTTATCGGATGCGTCGAGCGGATTGAGCAGGAGAGGCAGGCATTTGAGAAAGAATGATGGGAGGAGGGAGAAAGGGAGCGAGAGAGTCGAGGAGGAAGGTGGTGATGGGGTGGGAATGAGAGTTGCGGAGAGTGTTCAGGGAGCGGTGGAAGAGTGGCAGCGAGCGGCAAGGAAGCGGAGGAGGAGAGGAGGAGATGTGGTAGGATCGGTTGGGAGGAGAGTAGCAATGCATCGAGTTACTACGCCAGCCATGCGACCAAGAAGATGAGCAAGTAGGAAGAGAATAATCCAGTGATCGATTCGTTAAAGTATTCTTTTTTTCTTTCCTTCTTTCTAATTATTTTAGCAAGGGTAGAATGCATAGGCAACTCTAGTATCTTTCTTCTGTATGAATAACTCAGCGTAGGAACCATTTTGACTCGACCGGATTCCAGATGCTTATGTATTTTTGTTCTTTCTTTCACGTTGTTATATGTTTGAATTACTTTTTTACTTCCACCGAGATGATAGAACTGTTTCTTTTTGTATCACTTTGGTGGTTGGGGGTTCCTCATGCATGCTAGCTTGGCATAATGGTTGGCAACAGTACACATGATTGGGTTGGTTGAGAAGGCATCTAATGGTGTTGATTTGGTTGGTATTATATGCTAGTGGTTGAACTTGATTATAAGATTATGTAAGATGTTCGTAGACGTCGCAAAGAAAAACCGGTCAATATGTTATATTTTGTGCTTCTTTTTTGCAACTAGGTCTTAATGGTGATGGGAAGGAGTAGAAAGGTGAGGAAAATTAAATATAACCATACCTAAAGTACCAGACCAAACGGGAAGTTAATCGATGATGCTTCGTGTACGAGATAAACTTGTATGAGCATTTTAAATGTAGATATCAACAACTAAGAACCAAGTTGGTAGTTGCACCTCAATTGCTGAATCAAAACCAGTAAACAAACTGTAGTTCAGAACCAACTTGGCATCGCATCACAAGATCCTCCAAAGATCAACTACATTTAAAAAAAGAAACCAAGTGAATTTACTCTAAACAAGACCAATCTAGAGAACAGTTTGAAATCAAAACACTGTACTGTGGATTTAATCTTGCAATAAGCGGGAGAGCTCGATTCGTGCATAACAAACAGAATCTAGAGAGAGCAAAAGGATCAGCAAGAGGAGCTCCCAATGCATCTGTCAGTGAACTCTGATCCAGAGGCTCTTTATTGCACTGACCTGCAAAGTAGCCAGAAAGCAAGCTGGCCGCTTCCTTGGCCTTTGGTCTCGAGGAACTCGCGGTTTCTATCATAGATCCTATCATCCTCTGGTTTAAGTTACGCACCGCTATCACGTTCTGGAACAGCATCAAAGCAATGGAGGAATCAAACAAGAAGAAAACTTGCAGAGAGTCCTGTCTGACAGAGGCTTTGGATTTAAGTGCATCTGGATTAAGGCACTGATTATCGTTGTACATAACAGATTATGCACTAGACCTGAACACATGATTTACTTTTCCATTATCCTGAGAAAGGATTTCGCTATATTTTTTCAAATATTTTCATAACAGTATCATTTTCAAGTCAGATCAATAGTATTATGCACTGCCAAGCTAAATCGACGGCTTGTGTGTTTGGACCCAGACCTGAATTCTGACATCCGCTTCGGTCATGGAGCCCAGGGGTCAAAATGGCATGAAGATGGTCCATAGACGACCTGCTGATCCAAATATGGAAGAGATATGCAGGTACCATTTGATTCAGGGAGAAGGAACAAGACATAAGTTGGAGTTGGCCTTTAGTTTACGGGTCTGGCACTTCTTTTTTTTATATACGCGCGAAGTACAAAATCGTGGGATACCCAAAGGATCACGATACGCAAATTTTTTTTTGTAAATGCGTGAGAGGAAAAAAGACCGCGAGGAAAGAAAATAAGTTAATCCTGAGTGCTTTGATCGGTAACATTTCCGCCCCAAAAATTAGCTATTCCTAGTGAGGTTGTATCATTCAATCCTTTGACAGACTCTCCTTGATTGCCCCCTTCTCTTGGAGGAGTCCGAAAAAACGATTAGACGTTTAAAAACATTAAGGGAGAGTTCCGCTTCCGGGGTTAACCCACCCTTCCTCTCTTTCACGTAGGTTCCACTTTATTCTTCTTTTTTAAATATTAAATAAATTAATTTTACATCATCATTCCTATCAAAAATAATATATTATACCATCATTTTATATAAAAATTATAAACTATTCCACTTCTACTCACTTTTCCAAACTTCAATACAATTACATCACAATAACTACTCATTTTTTCAAACTTCAATACAATCATATCAGCTCAAACCCATTTCTAACCCACCCCCAGTTTAACCCTTTATCCAAATCAAAATCCAAAAAGGGTTACTCTCTACCAATTTAACCTGTCTTAACCCACCAACCAAATGCACCCCAAGGCACCTAACCAGATGGCATGATCATTGAGTTTATTATAAAATTTCGGAACTGCTTGTGTTTCAATTTTATGCTCATGCTAGAGGAACATAGTTCTACTTTCAACGTCGTTGTTCTCTGTCACTTAAATAATACGATTATCACCCTCATTTATAAGAAGACTGGATATCCAACTTTGATCAGAATTACCACCCCGTTAGCTTTATTAACATTATGGTAGGATTAGAATCATATTAGGATTGGGAATCCTAATGGGATTGGACTCTTAATCCTAATAGTTGTTAAGTTGTATTTTATTTATATTCCTATTGGGAATAAGACTATGGGGTTCTATTTGGGCTATATAAGAGCGGGTGGAGGCATTGCCTCTACACCAATACCACCACAACAACCATGTAGCCTGATAAATACCCATTCATCACTCTTTATTCTTTTATTTTTGCTACAAAACCTTTGCAAAACATATGTATAATCTTGTAAATACCAATAATTGTCAAATAGCATGCATTTTGTAAATATGAATAATTAGCATGTTTTTGTGCATAAATAAAAGAATAGAGAAACAAAAGAAAAAAAGAGGGAGATATTTAGAATAAATATTGAGCGACCTAATCCCAAGGGAGGGTTCAGCATGGGCCTGACCGCATAAAAACTCAAGTAGAGAGAGATAAGGAAGCTCACACTTGTACATATACCTGTGTAAACAAATAAAAATATTTTCCTCCAAATAAAAATAAAAATGGTTTGTATTTATTTGTATATATTTGTAAATATAAAATTAAAATAAAAATGAGAAAATTAAACTGAAAATAAAAATGCCTTCATCCCTCATTGTCTATATTCACCATGTACATAAAACACTTTATCTATTTATTTATCCATTTAAATAAATAAATTAAAATCTCATAAAAATTGTACATATTCTATATTTCATAATGTAAATAAATAAAATGAAAATTACAAAAATAAAACAAAAATAAAAATTAAAAAAATAAAAAAAATCAAAAGCCACATTGTATATATACCATACATGTATATAAATAAAGGTATTTATTTAACCCATGTAAATAATTAATAAAAACAAAATAAAAATACCATATTATTCCAAATTTTATCCTATAAATAAATAAAATATAAAATTGGAATAATTTGTATAAAAACAAATAATTAAAAATCAAAAATAAAAAATACATATGTATATACATGTATATAAAAATAATATTGTGTAAATACCTAAATTATATTTCAAAAAAATAAATAAAAAGCACAAAAAAATAGTTTATAAATAAATAAACATTTTTACGTTTTAACTTTTTCCAAATTCGGTCATTTACTATTTATTATTCAATTTCTAAATAATTATTACGTGGTGCCCTCCCATTGATCCATGGGGGATGTTGACCCCCGGTCGACTTCCCCCGCGGACCTTCGTCCTTCGCAGATCGGGCTGTCAACCCGACTTCTCCCATTTTTTCCCACTTGATCCGCCCGCCAAATCCGTAAACCCCGGGTCCTAATCATTCCCTGATCATCCGAGATCCGCGCCCGATGGTTAGCATCGGGGTCCGTGCTCTGATTTCCTCGCCCGACACCCATCTAGCCGGACCCCTAGCCACATAAATCCTCAGCTCTGCCGCACGATTCACTAATCTTTGGCTCCGCATTTCCCTACCCAGGACCTCCACCATCTCCGCCTGAGTGACAGCAGTCGGCCGGTGGTGTCGTAGTGAGGAGAGAGTGCCCCGACCATTGATCCGGCGACGTAGCGCCATCGTGCGTCGCCCAAGAGTGGTGCTCAAGCCTCGGGCATCGACGACCCTCGAGGCAAGGTCCCAGAGCTTCAGACGCTCATCCCCAGTCGATCTCAGCCATCTGGTAAGCTTCGTTCCCTTTAGTTTTAACTAATTCCAAGTTACGCCCAAATCACCCGATCACCTTCGACCATCGATTCAGGCCGCACCATCCACCCATTTTGTCGATAGACCCGACCTTCACCTCCGCCTCACTTCCCCGCACGTTCTTCGCCCCTTCATTCAACCCAGTTCGCCACGGAACTGGGAGTCGAGCTCCTTCGCCATCGCCTCGCCGGAGCTCCATCGTCCCGACGCACCATTCACCCCCTCACCTCTAACCGGGTCGAGGCATTTTGCCCTCGACCCAGGAGGCTTTCTATGTCACTTTGCAGGTTAGAGGAGGACCATCCGAGGTCCCCCACATTCAGCACAGGAGCTTCAGCTCCGCCGCTGTCGCCTGGGCTCCTCGGAGTTCCTTGGCACCATCGGAGGGGTTCTTCAGACGCGGGAGGCTCCGACGACTCGTTTCCGATCATCAGTAGCCCTCAAGGAGGTCCACCGTACGCATATCGGGCCGACGAAGTTCGCCGGCCACCTGTTCTTCCTGGACCCTCAGCCACCGTCCGATTAGCTCTCCCGCTCCAGTTGTGATCCACGCCTTGCATTTGAGGAGCCACGTCACCATCCGATCTCTTGGAGGACTGATCAGGACCGTCCGTTGCAGAGGAGAGGCACTCGTGATTCTGGACCGTTCGATCTCCACGTGCCCTCTTCAGAGCCGCCGATTCACCGAGGGTTTACCCACAATGCATTCCAGCCGTCGGATCCTCCACATGGGAGGCCCTCAGCCGTTCGATCTGGCTCGCATTCCTTCGTTGAGGCGCCAGCGATTCACATCCGTCAGATCAGATACGTGGCGCCACCTCAACCGTCGATCATAATAAGGGGTAATTTGCTCTTAGGCCCCTCCTGCTTTGTCATTTACGTTCTAGTCTTGTAAATATTTTTCGCAGTTTATTTTAGTTTGGAACATTTGCATAGAGGACATGTTAGTTGACTTTTATTGCATTTCTACCCTGTGTATTGTGGACACGTGCTTCGTCACGTGTATTCTTGATGAAATTGCACATTGTGGCCTGTAGTTTCTACTTGTTATGGAATGAAAAATCCTCTTGGTTAATTGCATTTATGCCCCTGTGAGTGTTTATTTCCACATGTCTTGAATATCGTGGGCTTTTTATACTTAAGCCCCTGGACTTTTAGCACCTGCATATAGGTCCTTGAGTGCCCAGGTTACGTGCTCCGTGCATGAGATCTTGGACTTTTTGCACCTGGATCCACTGGACTTTGGTTTTTGTTACTCTTAGGCCCCTGGAACATATTTTTATGACAATCAGGTCCTTCTGAAATGTAGGCTTTTGATTGTTGTGAATAAAATATCAAATCTTATCCAAATCAAGTGAAAATTTGATACGTGGCTCCTGCCACTGTGTAGAATTTTCACTGATTTTTGAGAAATTTTTGGAGCCCTTTTATTATTTTTAAAAATTCAAAAACCTCTCTTTTTCCCTCTGTCTCGATATAAAAATCACAAAAAAATATTAAAACCTTCGCAAAAATTCTAAAAAATTCAGATATTGTTTGTTTTAGTGTGTTTGATTTTCTGACCAATTTTTGGTCATTTTTGGATTTATAAAATTATAAAAATTGAAAAACCTTGAAAATCTCTTAAAAATTCTAATAAATCATAGAAAAATCAAAAATTAATAACTCTTTTTCCTGATTATTCCTTGTTGTTCATACTTTACAGGAAAAATACTTCAGTGTTTGCTAGGGCCATTTTACATTTTATTTTGGCCCTTAAAACCTGACTGGACATTGTTCTTCTGTTTTTATCTTGTTTCATTTTTATAAAATTCTATAAAAATCAGAAAATTATCAAAAAGTCACCAAAAACAGCAAAAATATAAAAATCATAAAAATATTTTTGTTTGAATTTTTAGATCAATTTTGGGTGTTGAAATAATTGCGTGAAGTTGCTTGTTTATATTGTTTTCTCATTTTCTTTATTATTCAAAATTCCAAAAAAAATATAAAAATATCAAAAATCTACCAAAAATAATATGTTTATATTTTTAATTATTTTAGACTATTTCGTAGGCCGCAAGGCCATCTCGTGCTCCTCGAGTTCGACCCTGGGTGCTATATCAGATTAATATCATAGCGAGACCGCTGCTTGATTTTCATCGATTTTATCCTCATTTGGTGGTCTTAATCTTTTTTCTTGATTGAGCTCTGAGTCCCGAGTGACTGAGGTCACAACGAACTTAGTAATTCCTTTACCTTAGTCGTCCGGATGGCTCATGAGAATGGCGCCGTTGCCGGGGAGCACGGCTTAGTAGTCATATTTTTCCGCGGCTTTCTTTTTCGCGGCTTTTTGTATAGATTTTTGTATATATTTTTCGTATATATTTTTCTGACTTGTTTACAATAATCTGGTCTGATCACACTCTTCTTATTTTCTTGCGAGGACCCGAGGACTGAGGCGGTGACTTTCGAGGCGCCGGCGCAACCACGGTTATCGGAGGCGGCTCCCTTCTGCACGGAGGCGCAGGAGAGCGCGAGGAAGCAGCCGAGTGTGGGGAGGAGTAGATTAGAGTAGATTAGGTTTATTTTTAGCATTTATTGAATTATTGTAATAATATAGGGACCGAACTTTCAGAGACTGAGACTCTCGGGGTCTGTTTCACCGAGTACCGGTGTGCTCGGGGGACCCCTCGGTTTTTCACAGCTCTTTACGTGGCTTTTACCGTTTGTTTCCTGCCTTTCTGATTGTCGCGGTTTTGAGCCCCTAGCCTTAGGATTTTTGCTTGACTGTAACGTAATAAACATGATCCAAACACCCTAATAAATCTTCCTGTACCTATAGATCGGTAATTTGACCAACAATAAAAAGATTAATAAAATAGTCGATCCACTACCTTCGAGCCTACGCGCCACGAGCCCACCCCGTCAAACGCTACCCCTGAACTCGAGTTGTCGAGAAGAGGATGGGTGGGTCTAGACTGGACTCTTGGATTGGAGGCTGGTGGTCGACTAGTCGTTCTTTCGAGTAGAACTGCTTGTTTAGGGCTCGAATTTCCGCCTGTATCATTTAGGTAGTTTTATTTCATTCTTTAAATTCTGCGCGAATCATATTGCATGTAGACTGTTGGAGTCAGGTACACCTTCTATCTCGTGCATTCATCATTGATTTTTCGCGCATCGACTTTTTCGTCTTCTCCCCCTGTTTTGGATTAAAATAACCAGGAGAACCGAAAAATTCGTTAGGCGATTTGTTTGATTATTGAAAAATACCTAAAAAGAAAACAATAAAATTTGGAACTGCTAACTTTATCGACCCTAAAAGACGATCACCGAAAAATTTGTCTTGGGAAGAGCAACCCCTTCATTGTCTGGTTTGCTTACGCGAGAGAGTGACCCGCACACTAGGTAGAGCCATATCCGATATCTTCCTCGACTGATTACCGGCTCTTTCTGTACGGGACAGTCGGTTGAGAAAATATCGGATTACCCAACAGGTCACGCTAATCGCTCTGCTATCCTGACTGATCACCTAGTAAAATTGACAAGATAATTGATCAAGCCTTTACGGTCTTCAGCTCACGTTGCGTTGGTGAATCGGGGGTTTGCTTGTGATCATAGTTGTTACTAGATCTCATCCGCCCAACTCGCCAGATCAAGATGATGGGTAGAAGGTCTCTTAGGCGGCCTCTGGCTGCACCGCTTCCCAGCACTTCTGCCTGCTCATCTAGGTTGGTTCGCGAGAGCCGAGACCCGCTCTCCGAACCGGAGTTCGACTCCACCCTTATCCCCCTCGACCCCCTTCTTCTGAGTCCGAGATACCAATGCCAGATGAGAGACTACAGTCATATGATTTATCGGCACATGAGTTTGAGTCTTTTGCCTTTATAAAGACCATGGCCGGCAGCAGCGATGACCGCACCACTGGTCCCCGAGGAGAGAAGACTTTTGTCCTGGACCAGGGTGCGATTAACTCCACCCTGATCGCCTCCCTAGATTCAGTTCAGCAGCAGTTGAGGGATCAGAGAGCATTCATGATTGAGATGAGGCGCGAGATGGAGCAGATGAGAGCCGACTGCGAGAAGCGTGGCCCAGGGGACAGACTCGACGATGCGGCAGCAGCCGCAACAGCCGTTGCAGCAGCCGCAGCAGCAGCAGGTGCAGAGCCACTGAGAGCGATGCGGCTGATTGACACAAAAACCCGAGCGACTAAGGTATAAGGTACAGAAAATAGGTCGTTGCGACCTCAGTCACTCAGAAGTGTCAATCAAGAAGAAAAATGACCACTCGAAAATATGTCAAATCAAGCACGAAGCAAGCGGTCCTGCTATGAGATTAACCTGGTATAACACCTAGGGTCGAATTCAAGGAGCACGGATTGGCCGCGAGGCCTACGAAGTAGTAAAAAATAATCAGAGAAAAAGGGAAAATATTTTTAGTGGTTTTTAATTGTTTTTAATTTTTTTTTGAATTTTTAATATGTGAAGAAAATAAGAAAAGCAAACACAAGCGAACTTTGACAAATTATTTAATGCATCAAAAATCAAGCAAAAATTCAGACAAAAATATTTTTATGTTTTTTTTGTGTTTTTTAATGTTTTTGGTGAATTTTTGGAATTTTTAGGATGTGTATTTTATTTTCTAAAAATCAAACAGTAGCAAAAATGTAGGGTACTGTCCAGCCAGGCCCAAAATCCCTAGATAAAATATCTAAGGACCTCAAAAGGGCCTGGAGGTATTTTTCCTGTAAACTAGGTAAAACAAGGAAAGTTTGAGTACCAAAACTATTGTTTTTGGGTTTTTAATGTATTTATTAGAATTTTTAGGGTTTTTTAGGTGTTTTTAAGTTTTTATGGTTTTTAAACAGTGAAAAATAGCCAAAATTGGCTAGAAAATCAAGGAACACAAAATAAACAGTACCTAATTTTTATAGAATTTTTAGGGGGGTTTTTATATTTTTTTGGGGTTTTTCAAACTAAACAATGCCAAAAATAGATGTTTTTGAATTTTTAAAAATAGCAAACAAGGTCAGAAATGTCCTCAAAAATCTACAAAAATCCTACACCATGGTAGGAGCCATGTGTCAAATTTTCGTTGGATTTGGAGGTGATTTGATATTTTATTCAAAAATGACAAGAGGGCACTGTGCACAGGGACCAAAGTGCAAATACCCAAAGTTATGGGGGTCTCGGTGCAAAATACCCAGCAAAACACGCGCGAGGCGCGTGCCTGGGGCACTCAGGGACCTATATGTAATAAAACTAAGGTTCGGGGACTAATTGGTAACACGTACCAAAAGTCCGAGGACCTCACCTGCAAATAACCCTAAAAAATGCACATGCGTAAAATCCACAACGCACAGGGGTATAAATGCAATTACTCAAAAAGTTTCATTCATTCCTTATCAATCAGAACTACAAGGGCATCGGATGCAAAATAACCCAAAAATACACGTGACGAAGCACGTGGCTCACACAGGCAGGGGTATAAATGCAAATAAACTAAAGCGCAGGGTCCATTGTGCAAATAAATCTAAAACTAAACAACGTGCTGGAATATTTTACAGGACTCAAATGAAATAAAACTAAGATAAGGGCCTAAGGGTAATTTACCCTTTATTCAACTGGAGCTGACGGATGGCCGCCACGTGGCGACGGACGGTCGAGGTGGGGCGGCTTTGGTCGCTGCTGCTCTCTGCTCGATCCAACGGTCCAGGCCAGGACACGTGTGGATCTAACGGCCTGGATCTAGCGCCTCAGATCTGACGTCCACGAACGCTCCAGCCGCCAACGGTCTAGATGGCACCTGGAGCGAGAGGCTGATCCAACGGCTCCGGAGGATGCTGGAAGAACTGATGGCCGGCGAACTTCGCCGGCCTCGTGACGGTGGGCTCCGCCTCCTCTGCTGCGCCTGAAGATCGGAGAAGCTCCGCGATGACGCTCCGCAGCTGATGGTAGGTTCCGATGACCCAACCGAGCCTTGGAGGGCTCCAGCGAGGTCGGCGGAGGTGAAGCTCCTGGCTCGAGTGTCGAGAGGCCTCAGATGGCCTCTGCTGGTCCTGCAAAACAGCTCAGAAGCTTCGCGGGTCGAGGGCAAAGTGCCTCGACCCGGTTAGGCGGCGTGAAGGTGAAAGGTGCGTCGGTGTGGGCGAACCCCGGCGGTGCGACGGACGGAGGGATTCGAACCCCAGCTCCTGTGCGAGCTGGGTTGAACGGAGGGGCGGAGAAAGTGCGTGGAAGGAAGGCGGAGGTGAGGGTGGATTCCGATGGTCGAACGGAAAGGCGAGGCGGTCGGAATCGATGAAAATCGACGGCGGCGCGATTTGGGAGGTAATCGGAAATTAGACTAAATGGTAGAGCTAAGGGACTACCTGGGTGGTCGAGTGGGCTGTGGTTGAGCTTGCGCAGCTCTGGGTCTTTGCCTCAAGGGTCGCCGACGTCCGAGGCTCGAGCTCCAACTCGGGGCGGAGCACGGCGGTGAAGACTCGCCAGATCGATTGGCCTTCGCTCCTCGCTGCAACAGGTCGAGGAGCGAGCTGTCACCTCTCTCTCTCTCTGGAGCTCACTGGAAATCGAAGCAAATGGCCAAAGATCCCGCTTGAAGGTGGCGGAGCTCAAGATATATATGGGTGCCGACCCGACTAGGGCTGGTCGGGTAGGGCAGCATGAAGCGCGGACCCCGATGCCATTCCCGGGCGGGGGTCTCGGATGCAAGAAGAAGAATTAGGACCCGGGGTTTGCGCAAATGGCGGGCGGATCAGGCATGGAAAAATCAGAGAAATCGGGTCGACAACCTGATCCGCGAGAGAAGAGGGCCGCGGGGGGAGTTGACCGGGGGTCAACATTCCCCGTGGACAATGGGAAACAGCCACGTGGAAAACATTTAAAAATTCAATTAAAAATAACAAAATGGCTGAGTATTAAAAACTTAAAACATGAAATATTTTTGTTTAATTTTTTCTATTTTGGTGATTTTTAATTAATTTTTCAAAATAAAAATAGGGTATTTACATAGTATAGCTATACATAGGTATTTGTACAATATGTCTTTTTAATTTTTTTGATTTTTAATTTGTTATTTTTGTGCATTTTTATCCATTTATATTTTAATTATTATATATAAAATTAGAAATAAAAGGGTATTTTTATTTTATTTTTATTATTTATATACAAGGGTGAAATAAATATATATGTACATGTATCTACATGGTATATGTATAAAGGTATATTTGGGTTTTTAAATTTTGTTATTTTTATTCTGTTTTTGATTTTGATTCTTTTTATTTCATTTATTTACCAATACATAGCATAGAATATTTACAAAAAGTATGAAAATTACTTTTGTATATTTACAAAGCTAAATAAATATATATATATATAGGTGTGGTTTATGTACAAGATGAAAGGGGTATTTTTGATCTTTTTGATTTTTAACTTTTTATTTTGTTTTTATCTTTTATAAATATATACAAATATTTTACAACTGTATTTTTGGTGAGGAAAATATAGTTTTATGTATTTTCACAAATATTTACACATGAGCTCCTATCTCCCTCTACTTGGGCTTTTATGCGGTCAGGCCCATGTTGAGCCCTCCTTGGGTTAGGTTGCTCAATATTTATTCTAAATATTTCCCTCTTTTTCTTTTTGATCTTTATTCTTTTATTTTTGCACAAAAACATGCTAATTATGGGTTTTTACACAATGCATGCTTTTGGTAATTATTTGTATTTACATATATCTACATGTATTTGCAAAGGTTTTTGTAGCTAAAATATAAGAATAAAGAGTGATGAATGGGTCTTCATCACCCCCCTATACTTAACTTTGCTAGTCCCTTAGCAAACACTTATTTGAAAAAGAAGTGAAAAAGAAAGAAAAAGAAAAAGAAAAAGAGGATGTACATGGATCAAGGTTGATTATTAAACTTGCCTTCATTAAATTGGGATATGGAGCTCGATCAGATCTTTGGATTATTAATGTGTCGGAACCTTATTTGGACCTAAGCTTAAAACTCAACAGCCTTTAAGTTCCACCAATCTATGGGCGAGACTCCTCAATAAACCAGATCAGAACAAGTCTACATACACAAACTCTAATGACCATGAATCTTTCCATGCAGTGTAAGTGATATGTGGCTCCCCACCTCAGAAGTAACAAAGAAACAACCTCCCTCAACCTGGTAACTCTAATGCCTCGGTCTAGCAACTCTTTCCTCGAGAAGCGGGGTATTCCCTTCTAAGTTCAAGTGCAACCGGCTCAAGAAGAGGGGGAAGAAGTATAGACTTTTGGAAGCTTAGCCAGTGTAGCTAAGTCTCCCGCTGCACGCTTCATGAGATGTAACATGGATACCATAAGCTTTTGCTTTATTTGACTATATACACTCCGGTGGGGTTATTAAATTTTCAATCCGACCCACCACTTTTTTGGAGTTCTTTTTGCATTTTTGCATTTTTTTTTCAAGGACTTCTATACAACATATCTACATGGTGCAGCATATATACAAGAAATTTTCCTCTTGAGCCAGTAGACTATCCCTCTTTTGAAGCTTTATTGCAACCCACAGCTTCTGTCTTTAGCCTTCATCACCACTAGACCAAGTTGAGACGCACTTCCTTCACTAGAAGAAGAAGAGAGGTTCCGCCTAGAAGTACTACCCTCATATGCTACCCCAAGCCAAAGGAAACTGCCTCCTCACCACCTCATCCGTGGAGAGCCATGTGTAAAGTGCAGGTGCAAGTCAAGCCATTGTCTCTAAGAGTCATGCGTGTGTTGTTAAGTGCTCTACTTAGGCTCATCAAGATGACATATGCTCATAGCCTAGTGGACTCAAAGAATTAAGTCCTTATGGACCTGAAAAGCCTTAACCCTAAGTCCTATAAGGTTCCTCTTAAAGTTAAGTGGATTAAGATCTTATTCAAGCTCCATTTCTCAATTTAATTCCAGGCTTAGTTTAAATGTCAATTCTTATCCAGGAAAAATTATATACATATATGTACACAAGATGCTATTTACAAATATTTTACAATCATGCAAAATTTTTGAAAAATGTTTTGAAATCATGGATGAATGATGCATGAGGTGCAAGTTTTGCAAAAAGATATTTACAAACATTTACACACATTTACACAAGATTTTTGCAAACTTTTGATTTTTCAAAACATTTTGGAAAAATTTTGTACTATATACATAATTTTGATACAAAAATATGTACACAAACTTTACACAAAAGATTTTTGAAATCATTTTTACAAAAATACTTTGTACACTAGCTATGTATGTGCAAGATAAAAGAAGTTTATGTACATGAAAATTTTTAATTTTTGTGATTTTTAGCCATTTTATTTATTAACACACTCACACAAAGTACGAGTTATGGCTAAAGTATATATGAAATATATACACACCCCCCCTATACTTAGCTCGAACGATGTCCTCAGAGTGATCAAGAGCGATGAAGAAGACATAACTCGTGCTTAGTAAAAGGGAAGTGAAAAGGAATGGCTAAGTACAGGAACGAATAAATGAATAGAATGAGAGGGACTCGGTGGTTTCCCCCTATACTTAGGATTAACTAATCCTAAGTATAGCAAGCTGTACATGAAGGGAAATCCGAGTGAAGAAGATACAGAATCTGCCCCCCCTATACTTAGGGTAAAATATCCCTAAGTATAGGCAGCAAAACAGGAGCCGAAAGAATAAAAAGAATACCCGCAGGTCCTACATCCCCCCTATACTTAGGGTAAAGTACACCCTAAGTATAGCATAATCATAAGATGAGGAAAGGGATGTGGGACTAAAGAATAGAATGATATGGACAACTGGATCTATACAAGCGGAGGAACAGTGAAAATCAGGCGTGAGATGCAAAAGATGTGAGTCAAGAGACCACATCTCACGCAAAATGAATAGGGGCAACAATAACGTCCCGCGGCTCATGATCTAGAAATGGCTTGAGCCGCTGGCCGTTCACTCGAAAGGTACTCTCAGAAGACAACTCAGATATGTCGATGCTACCGTTGTCATGTACGTTTCTAACCAGATAAGGTCCCTTCCATTTGCTCTGCAGCTTCCCTGGAAACAATCTAAGCCTCGCATCAAACAGCCATACTCTCTGTCCAATCTCAAAATGTTTGTGGCTGATATGAGAATCATGCCACTCCTTGACTTTCTCCTTATAATGTAGGCTGCTTGAGAAAGCTGCATCTCTAAGCTCCTCCAGGGCAGCTAACTCTGCCCTCCTCTGGTCTCCCATACCATCTGGATCCATCAAAATATCTGTAACTGCCCAAAGTGACTTGTGCCTCAGCTCAACAGGTAAATGGCACGGCTTGCCATATACGAGGCGAAAGGGAGATGTGCCCAATGGAGTCTTGAAAGACGTCCTATATGCCCACAAGACCGAGTCCAAAAGCTGTGACCAATTCTTTCGGTCAGGGCGGACGACTTTCTGCAAAATATTCTTGATCTCCCTATTCGATACCTCAGCTAGACCATTCGTCTGTGGATGGTAAGGTGTGGCAACACGATGATCTATGCCGAACTCGCTCGCAAGGGCCTTTACCTGGTCGTTGATGAAATGAGACCCCCCATCAGAAATCAGAACTCGTGGAACCCCGAACCGCGTGATGATGTGCTTCCTCAAAAATCTGCAAACAGTCCTCGCATCAGCGGCTCGAGCGGGGATAGCCTCAACCCAACGACTCACATAATCAACGACCAACAGAATGTACTCAAATCCCTGACTCTTAGGGAATGGACCCATGAAATCGATGCCCCATGCGTCAAAAACCTCACAGAAGTGAATGGGCTGCATCGGCATCATATCACGCTGCCCACAAGTGCCCATCCTCTGACAGTCAGTACACCTCTTCACGAACTCATCAGAGTCCTTGAAGAGGGTAGGCCACCACAAGCCGGATTGGAGCACTTTTTGTGCCGTTCTCCTCCCAGAATGATGTCCTCCTTCCTCAAGCTTGTGGCAGTAAGTGAGGACGCTATGGTGTTCCTCCTGAGGAATACACAGACGCCAGACGCTATCCCCTCCTTCGTGGTAAAGGATGGGATCCTCCCAGTGGTAGGACTTGGCCCTCGCAAGGAAGGTCTCAAGCCTCTGCCTGGGCCAATCTTGTGGGACTTTCCCTTGCAACGAGAAAGTCACAAATATCGGCATACCATGGGAGTGAGGCGATAGCAAGGATCGCCTCATCTGGGAAGGTATCTCGAATGGGATCAATCTGCTCAGAATCCTCAGGCTGCTCTAATCGGGAGAGATGATCCGCCACCACATTCTTGACTCCAGGCTTATCCTTGATCTCAATATCGAACTCCTGGAGTAGAGATCCATCTAGTCAGTCTTGGCTTGGCATCCTTCTTTGCATTAGAGGTACCTGATGGCGGTGTGATCTGTAAACAAAGTCACTCTAGATCCAATGATATATGATCTGAACTTATCTAGGCAAACACTACGGCTAGCATCTCCTTCTCTGTGACCGTATAATTCCGCTGGGCGGAATCCAATGTGCGGCTAGCGTAGTGTATGGCAAACGAACTCCATCCCTCTCTGTCCCAGCACTGCCCCCACGGCAAAATCGGAGGCATCCGTCATGATCTCGAATGGGAGAGACCAATCAGGCGGCTGGAGAACAGGAGCCTCAATAACATGCTGCTGGAGAGTCCAAGGACGAGAGACACTTGTCACCGACAAGGAACTCGGTGTCTTTCGTCAAGAGGTCTGTCAACGGATCGGGCAATCTTGCTGAAATCCTGAATAAATCTCCTATAAAATCCAACGTGCCCAGGAATGACCGTAGCTGCCTCAAATTGGACGGCGGTGTGAGTTTTCCTAATGACATCTCACCTTGGCCGGATCAACCTCCATGCCCCTGTTGGAGATGATGTGGCCAAGCACCGTCCCTTGAGTCACCATGAAGTGACTCTTCTCCCAAGATAGAACCAAATGAAACTCAATACATCGCTGGAGCACCCGGTCTAGGCAGTCAAGACAAGAAATCGAATCCGTCGCCTAGACCGAGAAATCGTCCATGAAGACCTCCAAACATTCCCTACCATGTCACGAAAAGATCGACAGCATGCATCTCTGAAAAGTCGCAGGGGCATTGCATAGCCCAAATGGCATGCGTCGAAAAGCATATGTGCCGAAGGGACAGGTAAAGGTGGTCTTCCTCCTGATCCTTAGGAGCGATTGGCCACTTGGTTTAGCCCGAGTACCCATCCAGGAAGCAATAATGGCTCTTCCCTGCAGTCTCTCAAATGATCTGGTCAATTAAAAGGCAGGGGGAAATGGTCCTTCTTGGTGGCTTGGTTGAGTCTCCTGTAGTCGACACAAACCTCCAAGAGTGGGTACTCGTGTAGCGATCTCCTCTCCCGACTCACTGATCACAGTCGTGATGCCCGTCTTCTTGGGCACCACATGCAAGGGGCTGACCCACTTGGAGTCGGAAATGGGATAAATAAAATCTGCACTCCACCATTGTTGATATTTCTTTCATCACGACCTCTCTCAGGTTGGGGTTCAACCGCCGCTGGAACTCACGCGACGACTTCGCCCCCCTCCTCAAGATAGATATGGTGGGAGCACACTGCTAGACTAATCCATGGAAGATCCCTACGCTCCATCCGATCGCCTTGCCAGTTCTTTTTCAAGAACCCCATCAAACGGGATTCTTGCTCTCCAGTCAACTCGGCGGAGATGATGACTGGGTACATCTTTGGATCGCCCGCAAGATCGATACTTCAGCGAAGTAGGAAGCGGCTTCAGCTCTGGAATGCTGGGTGCTGGCAAAATCTGGCTGCGGGAAGAAATTGAGTGAAAGCTGCTAGGTCTGCCAAATCTGCCTGGGAAAGTGAAAAGCGAACTCTCGCAAACAGGATCGGGAGAAGGCTGCTCAACTGTACTGTCTCTGCTCGGCTCTGCATCTACCTCTTCTCATCTATAGGCTCATGTGAACTCAGGTCTGGCATCTGATCATAGCAATTCGGCCCAATCAGACTCTGAATCCGAGGGATCTGTATCAATCGCGGTGGCTTCAGTACCACCGGAAAACAAAGGTGGCCTCAGCACCACCATCACTAAACATCGTGTCGTGATCAAGGACCGGCTCTGCTGCCTCTATGGTATCCTGAACCAGGACTTGTGCTCTCCAGACTCTCCTCTGCTATCATCTCGGCATACAGCTGTATCCGAATATGAAGGAGATGGTCTGTGCTGCAGGACCCAAGCTGCCTCATCGTCTGTGATCACAAAATCACAGTCCTGGTGGATGTCTGGCTCTGTGTCTGTCAGCTGCTCTGAATCTGTACTCGCATCTGAGCGGGTTCTCTCTCTAGCTCTGTAGTCCTCGACCGTCTCTATTTGTATACTCTCGCCCTCGAAGCGAAAGTACACCTTCCCACTATCATGATCAGTCACCGCTTTGGCTGTGGCCAAAAACGGACGACCAAGGATGATGGGGGTATCGGCCACTGACTCAGGGATCTCCATGTCCAACACTACGAAGTCCACGGGGAATTTCAGACCCTGAATCGTGACGATAACATCTCGTAATAACCCCTTCGGCCTCTTGACAGATCGATCAGCGAACTGAAGGACTGTCCTGCTCTGTCGAAGAGTGCCCAACTCGAAGCGGTCGAGAAGGGCTGCCGGAAGAAGGTTGATTGACGATCTGCTATCTAGAAGAGTACGGTCGAACCTCTGCTCACTAATCTGGCATCTGACATACGGGGCCCCTGAATCTGGCCTCTTGGCTGGCAGGCGGTTCTGGATCGCAAAAGACGTGGCTTTCGTCAGCACATGGATCTCTGAAGTGTGGTTCCTCCTCCTCCTCCTGACTGTAGTTCTATCTCTCAAAGAACGCTGGAGAAGCGGGATGTGCTGCAAAGCCTCCTGGAGGGTCAGCTGGATGTGAAACCGATCAATCATGCTCTGGCTGAACTCCTCAAGCTCTCTTTTTTTCGGATTTTCTTTTTTCTTCCCCTTCCCCATCTGATGGGCTCTAGGGAAGGGGATCACAGGGTCCTTCTCAGATGAAGGACTAGGAAAAGGCCTAGACGGTTCGATGACCAGATCCACACATACATCATGCACCACAGTGGGACCAGAAGAAACTAAACCTTTTCCTTTATTCAAACCAAAGTTCTGAGATACATCAAGGCGAGGAAAGACAACATCTCTCTCAATACAAACACCGGTGGCCTCAGTACCGTCACGGGCTGGCTCTGCTGCTGCTGCTGGTAGACGTCTCGCGGCATCGGTACCGCGTGCTGGCTCGGCTCTACTGGTGGCGTCAGTACCACCTCCTCGAACTGGTGAAGCGGCGGCCTCAGTACCGCCGGTGAAATCAGCATCCTTGGTGGCATCAGTGCCACCATCATCATCTGGAGCGGCCTCAGTACCGCTCTCCTCCTCCTCATGTGGCGCCTCCGATGTCTCCTCGTGGTGAAGCTCAGATGAGGCGCCGCCGCCTGCTGGGGTCCTACCGCTCCTAAGAGTGACAAAATCAGCATCAAATAGATCCGAAGATGTATCAACAAATGGATCACTAGGAGTGGCAAACTCAGTGTGTACTACCTGCTCAGATTTCCTCTTGAGGTTGTTCGGATTTGGCTCAATCTGGGCTGGAATGGCGGCCTTCCCTCTCACCAAGTCCCGCATCTCCTGGCGGAACTCGTCCATCTCCCGTCTGAATGTGGCCTGCTGGTCCGTGAGGAGGCGGGCGATGTCATCCAAAGCGGGGCTCTCATGGGAGCCCGACGGGTAGCCTCTCTGGTGCTGAGGCTGCTGGAGCTGCTGCTGGTGGTGAGAGGGATATGAGGAAGGGTGCTGCTGCTGAACTGGGTGAGCCTGCTGCTCACGCCTCCACGACTGTCCCTGCTGCTGATAGGGACGAGGACCGAAGGATGATGGCTGGTGCTGCTGGTATGCTGGGGGCTGCTGCTGCGGCTGCTGGTGATCTCTCTGCTGGAAGTACTGCCCTCCCTGACCTGACGGCTGCTGCTGGGGCTGGGCACCACCATTCCTCCACCTGAATCCGGGATGGTCTCGTCGGATCCCAGGCTGAGGGCAGTCATACCAAATCCCGTTGACATCCATCAACGGCTCTACATCGAAGGGGTCTGGCGGCAGTACGGCCAGAGGCTGATCCGGCTGGTAGACCACCATCTGCATGTCTGGAGATGGTGGGGACTGGTAGGTAGGCTGCGGCTGCTGGTACGGCTCCGCCTGTACAAGGTGAACCTGTCTAGGCTGCTGGGAGGAGCTGGAGCGCTGGGACGAGCTGCTGCTGCCGCCGGTATCGCCTCGCGACAGAAGACGGGGCTGTGAAGCCGTCTGTGCCTCCTGGAGACACATGAGTTGGGTCTTCACGTCGCTCAGAACCTGTGCCATCTGTTCCATCTGAGTGATGCTCTGGCACTGCTTCTTCTCAATCAGCTCCATGCGGTCCAACTTCTCGCTGATAATGCCCATGTCCGCAGCGGATGACTCTGCCTGTGCTGCTGCGACTGCGGACGAACTGGATGGACCTGCATCTACCCGTGCTATCCGCTGGTACTGCACGGGTCCTGGCTGCTGTGGCTGGGGTCTCTGAGTATACAACCTGGTCTGGGACATCACCATGTAGTTTTCGGCCATCTCCTCGTAGATGGCCCAGACCAGGTCGTGGTCCTTGGCAAAGTAGGACCCGCCGCAAGAAGCGTTCACCAGACCCTGAAGCTCTGGCGTCATCCCGCTGAAAAAACTCTGAACCAAGTTCGGCTTGGAGATGTCGTGGTGCGGGCATCTGTCTAAGAGCTCTCGAACCTCTCCCATGCCTCGTGAAACTGCTCATTGGGGAACATGGAGAAGTTGCTGATCAGGGCCCTCGCTGCATTCGTCCGCCCGAGTGGATAGTACTTGTTCAAGTACTCGGTGCGGAGCTGCTCCCAAGTGTAGACAAACTTCCCTAGATGCTTCAGCCAGGTGGCTGCTCTATCTGCCAGTGAAAAAGGGAAGGCTATCATCCGAATCGTGTCCTGATCCACGTGGCGATCATGGACAGTGCTGCAGATCATCAGGAACTCCTGGAGGTGGAGGTGGGGCTCCTCAGTGGCAAGTCCGTGGAATCGGGGCAGCAACTGCAAGGTGTTCGGGGGGAACTTGAAGTCCCCCACGATCGCTGGCACTACTACCCAGTGATGCATCAGAGTCGATCCGGGGTTGTGCAACTCCCGCATCGGTCGTGGTGGTCCTCCTGCCGCGGCGGCTGCCGCTGCGGCGGCTGCGGCTGCAGCCTCTGCATCGGGTATCTCCTCAGGCTCGCTCTGCTCTGAACCTCGCTCTGCTCTGAGCCTCTCCAACTCTCGCCTCATCTCTATCATGAATGCCCCCTGATCACGTAACTGCTGCTGAACTGTCTTGAGTGATGCGATCAGGGTGGAGTTGATCGCCCCCTGGTCCAGTACAAAATGCTGGTCTCCTCGTGAACCTCCGGGGTGATCGCCTGAACTGGCGGCCATGGCGACGTCTGCAAAATCAAATGAGCCCAACTCAGGTGCTGTCAAATCTGCTAATCTCTCCTCGGGCTCATGTCTCTCAATACCAGAAGAAAGGGGGTCGAGGGGGAACAGGGCGGAGTCGTACTCGGGCTCGGAGAGCTGGTCTCGACTCTCACGGGCCAACCTAGATGATCGGGTAGACGTGCCCGAAAGCGGTGCAGCCAGAGGCTGCCTAAGAGACCGTCTACCCATCATCTTGATCTGGCGAGTCAGGCGGATGAGATCTGGAGTCAACTATGATCACAAACAAACCCCCGGTTCACCAACGCAACGCGAGCTGAAGACCGTGAAAGTTCGGTCAAATTATCTTGTCTATTTTTATTTTGGTGAACAGACAAAATATCAGAGCGCTTACGTGACCTGTTAGGATATCCGATGCTATCCCAACCGACTGGCCCGCACGGAAGAGTCGGTAATCAGTCGGGACTAGCACCAGGAGGCTCTACCTAGGGTGCGGGTCACTCTCTCGCGCATCCAAACCATGCAATGAGGGGGTTGCTCTCCCCAAGACAAAATTTTTAGGGTGAGCGGTTTTAAGATCAATAGTCTTAGCCGATCCCAATTTTATGGTTTTTCTTTTTAATATTTTTCAACTCAAACAAAAGGCCTAACGAATTTTTCGGTTCTCCTGATTATTTAGTCCGAAAACAGGGGGGAGAAGACGAAAAAGCCGATGCGCGAGAAATCAATGATGCATGCTGAGATAGAAATGCGTACCTTGTCTCCAGCACTCTACATGCAAGTGATCCGCGCAGAATTTAAATACAGAAAGGAAACTACCTATATGATGCAACGGGAAAGCCGAGTCCTAGATGAGCAATTTCTAGCGTAGAACCGTCTAACTCAGTCACTCGCCCTCGATCCAAAGAGTCCGGTCTAGACCCACCCCTCCTCTTCTCGACAGGTCGAGTTCAGGAGTAGCGCTTGACGGGGCAGGCTCGCGGCGCGTAGGCTCTCAGGAAAGTGACTAAGTTATTTTTATTATTTATTTATTAGTAGGTCCAATTAACGTTCTATGGGAACAGATAATCAATTAGGTGTGTGGATCCTACTAATTACGTCACAAGCACCAGAAATTCCTAAGTCTAGGGGCTCGAGCAAAAACCGCGTAAACACCGGAAAAGGCAGAAAAATGTAGAAGAAAACCGCGAAAAACCGCGAAAAACTTCTGAGGGTCCCCCGAGCACACCGGTGCTCGGCGAAACAGACCCGCTAAGTCAAATAAGTTCAACTCCGGTCAGAGTCCCTGTATTATTACAACAATAATAACCTCACCCACTCAACTCTCTCTCTTGCTCTCTCCTGCGGCTCTGTGCAGAAGGGAGCCGCCTCCGAGTCTCGCGGTTGCGTCGGCTTCTTGAAATCGGCCGCCTCGATCCTCGGGCCCTCGCAAGAAACAGAGAGAAGTGGTCAGTCCAAAATTATTGTCAGAAATATGAGAAAAATATGTATACAGAAATCTATACAAAAAGCCGCGAAAATCAAAAAGCCGCGGAAACTCAAAAAGCGACTACTAAGCCGTGCTCCCCGGCAACGGTGCCATTCTGATTGACACAAAAACCCGAGCGACTAAGGTATAAGGTACAGAAAATAGGTCGTTGCGACCTCAGTCACTCAGAAGTGTCAATCAAGAAGAAAAATGACCACTCGAAAATATGTCAAATCAAGCACGAAGCAAGCGGTCCTGCTATGAGATTAACCTGGTATAGCACCCAGGGTCGAACTCAAGGAGCACGGATTGGCCGCGAGGCCTACGAAGTAGTCAAAAATAATCAGAGAAAAAGGGAAAACATTTTTAGTGGTTTTTAATTGTTTTTAAATTTTTTTTTGAATTTTTAATATGTGAAGAAAATAAGAAAAGCAAACACAAGCGAACTTTGACAAATTATTTAATGCATCAAAAATCAAGCAAAAATTCAGACAAAAATATTTTTATGTTTTTTTGTGTTTTTTAATGTTGTTGGTGAATTTTTGGAATTTTTAGGATGTGTATTTTATTTTCTAAAAATCAAACATTAGCAAAAATGTAGGGTACTGTCCAGCCAGGCCCAAAATAGTTAAGGACCTCAAAAGGGCCTGGAGGTATTTTTCCTGTAAACTAGGTAAAACAAGGAAAATTTGAGTACCAAAATTATTGTTTTTGGGTTTTTAATGTATTTATTAGAATTTTTAGGGGTTTTTAGGTGTTTTTAAGTTTTTATGGTTTTTAAACAGTGAAAAATAGCCAAAATTGGCTAGAAAATCAAGGAACACAAAATAAACAGTACCTAATTTTTATAGAATTTTTAGGAGGGTTTTTATATTTTTTTGGGGTTTTTCAAACTAAACAGTGCCAAAAATAGATGTTTTTGAATTTTTAAAAATAGCAAAAAAGGTCAAAAATGTCCTCAAAAATCTACAAAAATCCTACACCATGGCAGGAGCCATGTGTCAAATTTTCGTTGGATTTGGAGGTGATTTGATATTTTATTAAAAAATGACAAGAGGGCACTATGCACAGGGACCAAAGTGCAAATACCCAAAGTTCTGGGGGTCTCGGTACAAAATACCCAGCAAAACACGCGCGAGGCGCGTGCTTGGGGCACTCAGGGACCTCTATGTAATAAAAATAAGGCCCGGGGACTAATTGGTAACACGTACCAAAAGTCCGAGGACCTCAGCTGCAAATAACCCAATAATAAACGCACATGCGTAAAATCCACAACGCACAGGGGTATAAATGCAATTACTCAAAAAGTTTCATTCATTCCTTAACAATCAGAACTACAAGGGCATCGGATGCAAATAACCCAAAAATACACGTGACGAAGCATGTGGCTCACACAGGCAGGGGTATAAATGCAAATAAACTAAAGCGCAGGGTCCATTGTGCAATTTAACCTAAAACTAAACAACGTTCTGGAATATTTACAGGACTCAAATGAAATAACGCAATGATAAGGGCCTAAGGGTAAATTACCCTTTATTAAGTCGAGCTGATGGATGGCCGCCACGTGGCGATCGGACGGTGGAGGTGGGGGCGGCTTTGGTCGCTGCTGCTCTCTGCTCGATCCAACGGTCCAGGCCAGGACACGTGTGGATCTAACGGCCTGGATCTAGCGCCTCAGATCTGACGTCCACGAACGCTCCAGCCACCAACGGTCAAGATGGCACCTGGAGCAGGAGGCTGATCCAACGGCTCTGGAGGATGCTGGAAGAACTGATGGCCGGCGAACTTCGCCGGCCTCGTGACGGTGGCTCCGGCCTCCTCTGCTGCGCCTGAAGATCGGAGAAGCTCCGCGATGACGCTCCGCAGCTGATGGTAGGTTCCGATGGCCCAACCGAGCCTTGGAGGGCTCCGGCGAGGTCGACGGAGGTGAAGCTCCTGGCTCGAGTGTCGAGAGGCCTCAGATGGCCTCTGCTGGTCCTGCAAAACAGCTCAGAAGCTTCGCGGGTCGAGGGTAAAGTGCCTCGACCCGGTTAAGCGGCGTGAACGTGAAAGGTGCGTCGGTGTGGGCGAACCCCGGCGATGCGACGGCGAAGGGATTCGAACCCCAGCTCCTGTGCGAGCTGGGTTGAACGGAGGGGCGGAGAAGGTGCGTGGAAGGAAGGCGGAGGTGAGGGTGGATCCCGATGGTCGAATGGAAAGGCGAGGCGGTCGGAATCGGTGAAAATCGACGGCGGCGCGATTTAGGGGTAATCGGAAATTAGACGAAATGGTAGAGCTAAGGGACTACCTGGGTGGTCAAGTGGGCTGTGGTTGAGCTTGCGCAGCTCTGGGTCTTTGCCTCAAGGGTCGCCGACGTCTGAGGCTCGAGCTCCAACTCGGGGCGGAGCACGGCGGTGAAGACTCGCCGGATCGATGGTATCCGGCCCCTCTCCTCGCTGCGACAGCACCTGGAGCGAGCTGTCACTCACGCTCGAGCACTGGAGGTCACTGGGGGTGGAGCGGATTAGCCAAAGATCCCGATTGAAGGTGGCGGAGCTCGAGATATATATGGGTGCCGACCCGACTAGGGCTGGTCGGGTAGGGCAGCATGAAGCGCGGACCCCGATGCAATTCCCCGGGCGGGGGTCTCGGATGCAAGAAGAAGAATTAGGACCCGGGGTTTGCGTAAATGGCGGGCGGATCAGGCATGGAAAAATCAGAGAAATCGGGTCGACAGCCTGATCCGCGAGAGAAGAGGGTCCGCGGGGGGAGTTGACCGGGGGTCAACATTCCCCGTGGACCAATGGGAAACAGCCACGTGGAAAATATTTAAAAATTCAATTAAAAATAACAAATGGCTGAGTTATTAAAAACTTAAAACATGAAATATTTTTGTTTTAATTTTTTCTATTTTTTGGTGATTTTTAATTAATTTTTCAAAATAAAAATAGGGTATTTACATAGTATAGCTATACATAGGTATTTGTACAATATGTCTTTTTAATTTTTTTGATTTTTAATTTGTTATTTTTGTGCATTTTTATTCCCATTTTATATTTTATTTATTTATATTATAAAATTAGAAATAAAAGGGTATTTTTATTTTATTTTTATTATTTATATACAAGGGTGAAATAAATATATATGTACATGTATCTACATGGTATATGTATAAGGTATTTTTGGGTTTTTAATTTTGTTATTTTTATTTTGTTTTTGATTTTGATTCTTTTTATTTTATTTATTTAGAATACATAGCATAGAATATTTACAAAAAGTATGAAAATTACTTTTGTATATTTACAAAGCTAAATAAATAAATATATATATATAGGTGTGGTTTATGTACAAGATGAAAGGGGTATTTTTGATCTTTTTGATTTTTAACTTTTTATTTTGTTTTTATCTTTTATAAATATATACAAATATTTACAACTGTATTTTTGGTGAGGAAAATATAGTTTTATGTATTTTCACAAATATTTACACATGAGCTCCTATCTCCCTCTACTTGGGCTTTTATGCGGTCAGGCCCATGTTGAGCCCTCCCTTGGGTTAGGTTGCTCAATATTTATTCTAAATATTTCCCCCTTTTTCTTTTTGATCTTTATTCTTTTATTTTTGCACAAAAACATGCTAATTATGGGTTTTTACACAATGCATGCTTTTGGTAATTATTTGTATTTACATATATCTACATGTATTTGCAAAGGTTTTTGTAGCTAAAATATAAGAATAAAGAGTGATGAATGGGTCTTCATCAGAGTTGCACAACCTCGGATCGACTTTGACGCACCGTTGGGTAGTACTTCCAGCTATCGTGGGGGACTTCAAGTTCCCCCCGAACACACTTCAGCTTCTACCCCGTTTCCATGGGCTGGCTACTGAGGAGTCCCATCTCCACCTTCAGGAGTTTGAGATTATATGCAGCACTGCCCACGACCATCAGGTGGACCAGGATACCATCCACATGATTGCCTTCCCCTTCTCACTAGCAGATAGAGCAGCCACCTGGCTGAAGCATCTGGGGAGATTTGTATATACCTGGGAGCAGCTCCGCACCGAGTACTTGAACAAGTACTATCCACTCGGGAGGATGAATGCAACGAGGGCCCTGATCAGCAACTTCTCAATGCTCCCCAACGAGCTGTTTCATGAGGCATGGGAGAGGTTTAGAGAGCTTACAGACAGATGACCGCACCACGACATCTCAAAGCTGAACCTTATTCAGAGCTTCTTTTGCGGGTTGACACCAGAGGTGCATGGCCTGGTGAATGCTTCTTGTGGGGGGTCCTACTTCACCAAGGACCATGATCAGGTCTGGACCATCTACGAGGAGATGGCAGAGAAATATGTGGTGATGTCCCAGACCCGACTCTACACACAGGGACGCCCCCAGCCACAAACCGTGCAGTAGCAGAGGATAGCACGGGTTGATGCCGGTCCATCCACTTCGTCAGCTGCAGCAGCACAGGTCGAGTCCACAGCCGCTGACATGGGCAACATCAGCGAGAAGCTGGACCGGTTGGAGATCATAGAGAAGAAGCAGTGCCAGGGTATCACGCAGATGGAGCAGATGGCACAGACTCTGAGTGACCTGAAGACACAGCTCATGTCTCTCCAGGAGGCACAGACGGCTTCCCAGCCCCGTCTTCAGGCCCGAGGCGATCCGAGTATCAACAGCAGCTCGTCCCAGCGCTCCAGCCACCAGCAGCCTAGACAGGTTCACCTTGTACAGGCGGAGCCGTACCAACAGCCACATCTTTCTTACCAGGCACCACCATCCCCAGATACTCAGATGGTGGTATACCAACCAGATCAGCCTCTGGCAGTACTCCCGCCAGCCTCTTACGAGTCAGAGCCATTGATGGATGTCAACGGGATTTGGTACGACCGACCCCAGCCCGGTATCCGACGAGACCATCCCGGATTCCGTTGGTCGGCCGGAGGTTCCAGCTCCCAGCAGCAGCCTTGAGGATAGGGTGGCCAGTACAACCATCAGAGGGATCACCAGTAGCAGTAGCCCCCAGTCTTCCCACAGCAGCAGCAACAGTCACAGTCGTATGGTCCTCGTCCCTATCAGCAGGGACAGTCTTGGAGGCGTGATCAGCCTCATCAGTCGTAGCATCATCAACAGTCTTACCCCTCTCACCCACAGCAGCAGCAGCAGCAACCTCACTACCAGAGAGGCTACCCGTCAGGGTCTCATGGGCCATCCTATGAGAACCCCGCCTTGGATGACATAGCCCGCCTTCTCACCGATCAGCAGGATACATTCCGACGGGAGATGGATGAGTTCCGCCAGGAGATGCAGGACATCGTGAGAGGGAAGGCCGCCATCCCTGCCCAGATAGAGCCCAATCTGAATAACCTCAAGAGGAAATCTGAGCAGGTAGTTTGCACTGAGTATGCCACTCCTAGTGATACATTTGGAGATATGTCTGCATATTTGTTTGATACTGATTTTGTCACACTTTAGGAGCGGTAGGATGCCAGGAGGCGGCGCCTCGTCTGAGCGACATCCAGAGGCTACTTCCAGAGCACCCGACGAGGAGGAGAGCGGTACTGAGGCCACTAGAGATGATGACGGTGGTACTGATGCCACCACGGATGCTGATCCCACCGGCGGTACTGAGGCCGCCGTTTCACCAGTTGGAGGAGGTGGTACTGAGGCCACCCATGTTGCCGAGCCAGAGCGCGGCACTGAGGCCGCGAGTCTTCCAGCCGAGGGTGGTGTTGATGCCACCAGTTCTTATGAGAGTCCAGTAGTTTTTCCTTTTGCTGATGTATCTCGGAACACTTCTGGAAATAAAGGAAAGGGTTTGTTTTCTTCTGATCCCACTATGGTGCTTGATGTATGTGTGGATCTTGCCGTCGAGTAGCTCAGACCCTCTCCTAGTCCTTCATCTGAGAAGGACCCTGTGATCCCCTTCTCTAGAGATCTTCAGATGAGAAAGGGGAAGAAAATAGAAAACCCCAAAAAGAGGCAGTAGGAAGAGTTCAGCCACCAGATGATAGACCATTTTCACATTCAGCTGACTCTTCAGGAGGTTTTGCAGCACATCCCTCTACTCCAGCGTTTACTCAGAGACAGGACTACAGTTAGGAGGAAGAGGAGGAACCACCATTCAGAGATCCATGTGCTGACCAGTGCCACTTGTTTCGCGATCCAGAACCGTCTGCCATCCAAGAGGCCAGATTTCGGAGCCCCTTATGTCAGATGCCACATCAGAGAGAAGAGGTTCGACCGCACTCTATTAGACAACGGTTTTTCGATCAACCTACTTCCGGCAGCCCTTCTCGACCGCTTCGAATTGGGCACTCTACGACAGAGCAGGACAGTCCTTCAGTTTACTGATAGATCTATCAAGAGGCCGAAGGGGTTGCTGAAGGACGTTGTCGTCACAATTCAGGGCCTGCAATTCCCCGTGGACTTCGTAGTGTTGGACATGGAGATCCCTGAGTCGTTGACCGATACCCCCATCATTCTAGGTCGCCCGTTCTTGGCCACAGCCAAGGTAGGGACCGACCATGATAGTGGGAAGGTATACTTTCGCGTCGAGGGTGAGAGTGTACAAATAGAGACGGTCGAGGACATCCGAGTTAGAGATTCAGCATGCTCAGAGCCATCCACAGATTCAGAGTACATGACAGATACCGGGCCAGACATCCACCAGGACTACGACTTTGTGATCACAGATGACGAGGCAGTATGGGCAGATCCAGACGCACAGGCTATCCTCTCACCCTCAGAGACCGCTGATGCAGAGACACTAGCAGAGGACAACTTGGAGAGCACATTCCTGGTCCAGGATACTTTTGAGGCAGCAGAGCCGGTTCGAGACCGCGAGACAGACTAGTTTTCTGATGACGGTGGTACTGAGGCCACCATAGATGATACAAATCCCTCGGAGTCAGATTTTGATTGGGCAGAGTTTGAGGATTTCATACCAGATCTGACTTCCACTGAGCCTACAGTCAGGAAGGAGGTAGATGCCATGCAGAGCAGAGACAGTCCAGTTGAGCAGCCTTCCCCCGATCCAGTTTGCGAGAGAGAGCTCTCATTTTCCCGAGCAGATTTGACCGCATACACTTGGATTCTTCAGAAGCCAGATTTTCTAGCACCAGTTTGTCCAGAGCTGAAGCCACTACCTGCGTCGTTGAAGTATAGGTTCCTTACGGGTGAGCATGAGATGTACCCATTCATTATCTCCGCTGATTTGACTGCAGAGCAAGAATCCCGTCTGATGGGGGTTCCTGAAAAGAACCGCAAGGTGATAGGATGGAGTGTAGCAGATCTACAGGGGATCAGTCCGGCTCTGTGCTCTCACCATATCTATCTCGAGGATGAGGCAAAGCCGTCGCGTGAGTTCCAACGGCGGCTGAACCCGAATCTGAGAGAGGTTGTCCTGAAGGAGATCTCGAAGTGGTGGAGCGCTGATTTTATCTACCCCATTTCCGACTCCAAGTGGGTCAGTCCGTTACATGTGGTGCCCAAGAAGACGGGCATCACTACAGTGGTTACGGAGTCCGGAGAGGAGATTGCTACCCGGGTACCCACTTCTTGGCGGGTCTGTGTGGATTACAGACGACTCAACCAGGCCACCAAGAAGGATCATTTCCCCCTACCCTTTAAAGATCAGATCATTGAGAGACTGACAGGGAAGAGCCACTACTGTTTTCTGGATGGGTACTCTGGCTACAATCAGGTGGCCATTGCACCCGAGGACCAGGACAAGACTACATTCACCTGTCCCTTCGGCACATATGCCTTCAGACGCATGCCATTTGGGCTTTGCAATGCCCCTGCGACTTTTCAGAGATGCATGTTGTCTATCTTTTCGGACATGGTGGGGGAGTGCTTGGAGGTCTTCATGGATGATTTCTCGGTCTACAGCGACGGATTCGACTCCTGTCTTGACTGCCTAGACTGAGTCCTTCAGCGATGCATAGAGGTTTGCCTGGTATTATCTTGGGAGAAGAGTCACTTCATGGTGACTCAAGGGATTGTGCTTAGCCACATCATCTCCAACAGGGGCATGGAGGTTGATCCGGCCAAGGTGGATGTCATTAGCAAACTCAATCCACCGTCCAACTTACGACAGTTACGATCTTTTCTAGGGCACGTTGGTTTCTACCGGCAATTCATTCGTGATTTCAGTAGGGTTGTCTGACCGTTGACTGATTTGTTGACGAAAGACACCGAGTTCCTTGTCGATGACAAGTGCCTTTCGCCATTTGAGACTCTCAAGAGATGTGTAATAGAGGCTCTTTGCTCCGGAAATCGGTGGTCTTAAGTTCCTCACAAGGCGGGAACTCAGTCGCTGAGTCGACCACACAAAATCCGGAATAAAACAACAATTAACCCACAATAAAGTATATGCAATGAATATCAAAAATGTGGAGTTAAAATTTATTATAACTCTACATGCAAATGTGTATAGGTGTAAGCACAAGTAGAGGTCGAACACTGGGAGGCGAAGGGAATGTATGGTGAAATTGATTGTGCAATTATTCAATTCAATGATCATGTCCAATTTTTATTGTTTTTGTGGATTTTTGATTTTATATATTTTTTTATTTTTTTGGTTTTTATAAATTTTATTTTGTTTTTATATTTTATATTTATTTTCTTTTTATATTTTTAATTATATAACATACATATGTATACATACACATATATATATATATATAAGAAGAGAGAGAGGAGTAGTATAAGGTCAAATATGTATATAAATACTCAATATATATTACATATAATAATTTTTTTGGCTTTTTTTTATATTTTTGTATATTTTTTGTTATTTTTTATGGAAATTTTCTAATTTTTTTTTGTATTTTCAATTGCAAAAATGTCCCTAATATAGGACTAATTAACTAGGCCGAACATAATTTGGGTTTGAAAAATATAAAATAATTCCCAAAATTACCTGAATATATTTTAATACATTAATAATAATATATAGATAATTATAAAAGAGAAAAATATATTTTTGGGCTTTTTTAAGGGTTTTTCTATTTTTTTTAGATTTTGGAGCTTTCTGATTTTTTTGTTTTTCTTTTTCTTGTTTTTAATGTTTTTTAATTTCTGGACTCAATATATATGTAAATATACTATATATAATTTTTTTGTAATTTTTCAAAAACATTTTATAAATTTTTTGTATTTTATAAATTAAACAGTGCAAAAAGGGCTCCTTTTCATTTTTAATAATTAGGTTAAATGTAAAAAATGCAAAATGGACATGTGGCGTGAAAGTATGAGGCATGAAACATCTAACCTAATTTTTTGTGGAGTTTTAGGAGCTAAATAGCTATTTTTAATAAATACCTAATAGACACCAAAAATTAAACAACCAAGTAGGGGTATAAATGCAATAAAAATAAAGGACAAGAGCCATAGTGCAAATATACTAGAAGAAATAAACATTTATTTAAATTTCTAAAACTATTTTACAATATGCAAAAGGCACTAGGGTATATCTACAAAATTCACGCGCCTCACGTGGGACTGCACGTGAGGCACAGAAGGACCTAAATGTAAATACATGAAACTGCAGGGGTCCTTTACCAAAATCTACATTTTATTTACAACGTGAAATTTTATTTACAATATTAAACATTAAATACAAAAAGGCGAGGGTCTAGATGTGAAATTTACCCCCAAAGGCGCTTGATCCTACGGCTGATATGCGTGACTTATCTACGTGGTGCCTCCACGTTTGCCGATGCCGCTTCGACGATGAGCGCTGGAGATTAGATCTCGTGGGAGATCTGATGGTCGTGACTTCACTCCATCGGACGGTTGAGATTCGAACTGCGGCTGAGAGATGATCCAACGACTTTGAAGGTGCTCGGAAGAACAGGGACGAACCCCATTCCTCTCGAGCTTCGATTTGGCAGGGTGTGCGCGCCCGATCATCCCCCGAGCTGCTGATGCTCCAAGAAGGTTCCTGGGAATGCCTAGTGTCGACTGGAGGGCTCCAAGAAGCTCACGGCTCGTCGGAGCTCTCCAGTGAGGTCGAGGAAGAACAACGTCCCCAGGTACCTCGACATTCTTCAAAACGCGACCCCGGATGGTCCTTTGGCCCCCCCAGCACCTGCAAGGTTACTCGCACAAGCAAAACGAAGGTCTGGGGCACTTATTGGTGGTGGAATGAAGGATGGTGGTGCGGGGTGGTGATCTCCGGTGAAGGGCGGAGGAAGGAGATCCGATCTCCGGATCTAGAAGGGATCCGGGTGGAGTGAGAGGCCTGGGGCGTGGGACAACAAAAGGGAAGGAAGATGGTGGTGGAAGCGGGGGCAGAACAGGTTGGGAACACCGTGAATGAGTTCGCCGGAGCGGAGCTCAGGCGAACTACGAGCGGCCTTTTTACGCTAAATCTACTACCCTAAGGACTACACTAATGGCGTAATTAAAATGTCTAAGCTAAAATCTAACTAGAAATGGGAAAAATGCATCTCTTATACCTGGGGGCCTCCAGGGAGCAGGACGGACGCCGGAGCTCCGCCGTGACAAAATTTCTTCCTCCTCCGGCCGATTCACGGTGCTATGGAGCTCCTCCTGTCACAAGGGCTCGTCTAGGACCGGATTCAAGGTGTTTTGGGGGAAGTAAGTTGGCCAAATTCGGCCAAGGAGGAGGGGGAACTTATTTATAAACATGTGTATGTGCCCTTATTGACCGGAAAATAATAAGGAATCGGTGATATATACATTAGATTTAACAAGGGGGCGTGGATGTACAAGATACCAGGAGCATTTCTTGTGAAGGAAGCAAAGGCGATCGATGGACGGGGCAGCCGGGAAAAATGGGAGAAGACGGGGGGACTGACAGATCTGGCGGGCTGGAGGCAGATTTATTTTCGAACATAATGGGAGCCCTTCTTGACCGGCCAAAAATAAGGATTCAAAGCTATATACAAAGGACACAAGCCGTGGGCGTGTATGTACAATGTTTTGGGAGTAATTTCCATGAAGGGATCGATGTCATTGGAGCGACAGGTTGATCGGGAAAATTTGGTGAAAACGCAAGGTTGGACAGATTTGACGGGCTGCAGAGGCTGAGGGGACAATTGACCGCAGTCAACATTGGCAGGGCTGTGATTGGTCCATGTCAGCCCGAATTTGACTCTTTATTTTAACCTAATAAATGAATTATATAGATTTTTCTTATAAAATAGAAAATGTTTATAAATTAATGTAGTATTTATTTATGATTTTTATTTATTTTTTTGAAGTATGTTATTACGATTTTATTAAAATAATGTGTATATGTATGTATTTACATGTATTCTTGTGTATTTTATTTTTAGTTTGTTTATTTTATTTTATTATTTTAGTTTCTTATTTTATAATTTTATAACTTATTTTTGTGAGTATACATGTATTTTTATTTAATTTTTATGAGTCTACTTACATTTTTAAATAAATAAGTATATGTATATGTTGGTATACTTATATGTATTTTATCTGTATATTATATACATTTTATTTATTAAATGAATTTTATTTGTTTTTATTTTGGATTTGTATTTTTAGTAAGTTATATATAATATGTACATTACCATAAAAATATAGATGAATAAAGAATAAAAGAATAAAATCTCTTTTTATTTATATACATATAGGTAGCATAGGTATTTTGTCTATGAATTTTATAGACTTATTTTATTTTACAAATTCTTTTTGGTTTTCTTGTAATTTCAACATGTACATGTATTATATACATTATTTACAAAATTCTAAAAATATAAATTTGTGAAAATAATAGACATTGAATAAAATGAATATTTTAATCAGTATTATATACAAGGAGGGCCAAAAACCTAACTTCTACCGATGAACTCCAAAAATTATGACACCAATTTTATTAAATAGTTCATGGAAAGCTATATACAATTAAAGGTGAGTTTGGGTGATTTGGTTTTTATTTGCAAGATATGGGTCTGTGAAGTTGAGATTTTGGCTTTTTATTCTGGGTATAAAATGTACACTGTGTATCCTTTTTACACAAACTCAATTTTGTATTTTTATTTACATTATTATCTACAACTTTCATGTACAAAGTTTCGTTATTTGATGAATAAATAATTCTATACAAAATAGGTGTCAAAAATACATAATCGAATGAATAAATAAATGAGATATTTATTGTATAATTGGCCCTTATCTCCCCCTACTTTATTCCTTGTCGACCAATTCCATGCTAGCCTTGGTCTCGGGGTTCGGGTCATAAAATATTTGCAATATTTTATTCCTTTTTCTTTTCTTCCCTTTATTATATAATTTTGGCATTAAAACCTTATTCTATGTACAATAAACACAATGGATCATGAATGCTATTATATACAAATTGAGGCTATTTACATGCATTTGCTGGGGTTTTTAAGGCCAAAATGATAGAATAAAGGTGATGAAATGGAGATTCATCACCCCCCTATACTTGCCTTTGCTAGTCCCTAGCAAACACTTATGCAATAAGTACAAAAAGAATTAAAGAATAAGAAGAAAAGAAAAAGCAAAAATAAAGAATTTAAAGAATAATTGAATTGGTCATGATTATTAAACTTATCTGTACAAAACCGAAGTTTGGAGCTCAGGTTAGACGTTGGTGTGAAAATGTGTGCGGAACCTAATTGGGAACCAAATTTAAAACACAACAGCCTTCGAGAGTCACAGAACTCGGTTCAAATCACCTAAATAGCCAGGTCAGAACTAGCCTACATCATACGCAAACCCTTATGACTATGAAGCTGACTTGTACGGTGTAAGTGATGGTGGCTCTCCCCAACTGAAATGAAAAAGGAACTGACTTCTCCAAAATGACAACCCAATGATTCCCTAATCCAGCCCTCTACCGTCAAGGAGCGGGGTGATGAATATGTGATTCATCACTTCAAAAGTCAAAAATAGAGCCTTGTTCCCGAGTAAATAGAGGCATATTTCCCTTTCTAATGCATAAATAGCATTCATTCATACATACATAATACATTCATTTTAGCAGTCCATTTGCATTCAAGTAAGAAGCCAAAATCCCTTGTAAAATATCCACTCACTAAAATAACCTCTTCCTTATAATATGTACTCCTTAGTTGATAATATAGGAAAGAATGCCAAATACCCCCCTTGAAAATTAGTCAATAAAGCCCTAGAACTCCTGTACACTAAAATGCATATAAATCCCTCATACAAACTCCGAACTAGGTCTACTTACTCTTAGAATACTACACAAAAAAAGACCTTTAAAATGAGACTAATTTCATCCAATTTGGAGCTCGTATGAGAAAGTTGGGTTTTTGGGCCACCTTGTATACTACATATATGTATATTTGTATCTTTGTATTTATGTATCATATTTGACCTCATCTCCATCTTTGGTCAACATGAAACTTGTAGATCTCATCGAGATCTACAACTTTCATGTTTTGAGTGTTTCCAAATTCGGCCCCCTCTTCTCTCTACACATTCATTTTCGTCCAGCCAATCACAGCAGGCCACGTGGCGCTCTCTGGTTGCGCCACGCGGCCCGCTCCCCTTGCCTCATCCGCCTCATCTTCCCGCCGTTGGATCTCCTCCTGAGATCCAACGACTCCAGGTGTTCCACGCACGCCCCATTGCCTGAGCCGTCAGATCATCTCCTGCCTTCATCATCACCGTTCATAAGCGCCTTAAGCAGAGCTCGCCACGTGTCAAATCCTCAACCCTCTGATCGATCTCTGCCTTTCCATCTCAGCCGTGTTTTCTGCCTTTTCTTCTCAGCCGCTTGATCAAACCTAACTGCTCATCCTCGCCGCTCGCTAGCGCTTCGCCCGCAGCTCGCCACGTGGTTCAACCGCAGCCCATCATCACCGCGCCCCGATCTAATCCTACCCAGCCATTACCTCTTCGATCACCACCGTTGGATCACAAGATCCAACGGTGGAGACTTCGTCTCCTACCTCCGGGCCCCCCTCTCTCCCACGATCTCGATCTTGCGCGAGACGTCGTCCCCTTTCTATTTTCGTCTCCACCTCATCCACCCTCTCCGACCACCAACACCACCACGATGGAGACCACTCCTCCCTCACCCTCGCCAGCTCCCTCGCTTCCCACGACTCCCACCAGAGTCGCCCCACGTCGACCACAAACCTCACCTCGTCACCAGCCAACGCCATCACCTTCATCCTATAAATCATCGCCCTCCGGCCACTGTCACGCTCATACGCCACCCCAGAGAGCTTCCCTGAGCTCCGAGCCTCCTATTGGTGACAACAATTTGACGATTCGTTGAGCGAAGAAGGGCTTCTTCTCCGGCGAGATCCACGGCACCTCCGCCGTGTCGCAGCCGCTACTCCGCGATGTTGCACGAGCTCGGGACACCACCGATCCCTCGAGCGACGACCTGGAACCCGAAAAGGAAGTCCAATCCCCAGGTGAACCCCTCCATCCATCTCCGATCTTCGATTCCTTTTTCATCACATTTTCTCGCATTTTTATTCGCCGCCTACGGTCACCTTCTCGCCTCCATTCCATCCCGCCGAGCTTGGCGTCGAAGCTCTCATCTTCGCGGCCACATCTACGCCCGCCGACGACGCACTGCATCCTCCATCAGATCCAGCTCCGCCACTTGGTCGGAGCACCATCGCGAACCCACCTCCGTATCCCTTAGGCCTCTCCGATCACCGTCACTTCTCCACAAGCACACGCACGAGATCCGGCTCTACCTCTAACATCTGCAGGAGCACCTCTGTTCATTGAACGGAAGCTTGCCGGAGACGACTTCGAGCTTCGTCGCCAGCACCCTCCGACGGCCCTCTCCAGCTTCTGGGACCATCAGCGCCTTCGTCGCATCACCACGCTCCTACTGGGATATCTCCGACACCTCGAAGAGCTTCATCGGCATCTGGAGGAACGGGCGGAGCTCACGCCACCTCGTCGGAGCCCAGCCATCTCCTCCGCAGGCGGCGGAGGCCAGTTGAAGGAGAAGCTCCAGCTGCCGTTCGATCACCTTGATCGAACGGTAGACTTCGTGCCACGTCGCCCCTCGGCCGCGCTTCACCAGTACCGTTGGATCCTTCCGGATCTAACGGCGCTTAGCCCTCCACGTCATCGACATCTGGAGCAGCTAGGAGCCATCAGATCAATGTAGATCTGACGATCTTTGATCAAGACACGCGTCAGCACCGACACCGCTTGGATCAATCTTGATCCAAGGGCCCTCAGCGAGCCACGTCGTCATCTTCATCGACGCTCAGATCGCCGTTGGATCAAGCTTGATCCAACGATCCTTATCGAGCCACGCAAAAAGAGTCCGAGCCTCTTCCCCGAACCTAGGCTCGGACAGCCCGAAGCTTCTCCGAGCCTCACTCCAGACCTCCAGAAGCGCCGAGCCTAGCCCCGAGCCTCCGCAGCCATCCGAGCCTAGGCCGCCCACGTGAGGAGCACGTGCGGCCTGGGAATTTTGCATCGAGGCCCTCGGGACTTTCCATATTTGCAAAAAGGTCCCTGTGAAGCTGAGCCCACGTGAGGAGCACGTGCTTGTTGGAGAAATTGCACTTGAGTCCCCAGCATTATAGGTAATTGCATGTTAGTCCCTGTTTGCATATTTGCTTATTGTATTTTTATTTTCCTGTATTGCATTTATACCCTTGTGTTTGCACGCATCACTAGGTTGCATATTACATTATTTTTCAAAAATTGCATTTTGTTGAGAAACTTGTCCTCTGTCTATTGGTCAACGTGTCACATTTTTGTAATTTCAGTAGAATTAGAATTATTAATGAATTAATTGGTGCATTTTTGACATATTTTGCCTAGTGACACCTTTTGATTTGTAGTTAATTCTCTGTGCTTCCGAAAATCATCAAAAATTCACAGTAGCTTAAGGACAGTATTCTTAACATACCATAAAAATTTCATGTCATTTGCACACATATCGAGGCCTAAATAAATTGTTGAGTGATTTTCTTATTTAAATTTTAATTAATTCATTTTACATTGAAATTCAGATCTTTCAATTTTCCTGGATCCCTTATCATTTGTGCTATCTAGGATAATTTTAGTTCTTGAAAAAATTATGGTTTGTTATTTATTAAAAATTAAATATTGAAAATCACCTTGTCTGCATATTTAATTCCCACTAAATCCATTTAGTGTTTGAAAAATCCAAAAAAATTAGGGTTCCTCATTTTCATCATAATTAATCATCTGGCCAATTTTTAGAATTTTTGGACTTCATTTGATATCTTAATTAAATTAAACGTTCATTTGGCCTGCAATTTTGCATAAGTCCACATAGAAATTGAAAAAAAAATTCTCCGAAAATCACACACTTGGATACTTGCTTAAAATTCACCTAAGGAGACAGATGCCTCCCTGAGATCGACCTTGGACTTCACCAAGTAAAAAAATTTTTGCCGCTTGAAATTAACTTGAATCTAATTAAAGTGGTTTTTGACTAGCCTCTCGTATCCGACTGCAACGAACGATTAACATTAATTTGCTCGAATTAATTAAGGGTGCGGGACGACTGTCAAAATGGCGCCGTTGCCGGGGAGGCACGGCTTAGGTTAATTTTTTGTGAAATTCCGAGTGCTTGATTTTCTTTCCCCGGGTAGTCTGACCCCCGGTTTTTCTTGTGAATATTTCTCTGTCTTTTAAATTTTTGCATTTTTGTGTCGTTCTTTATCTGACCTCAACTTGTTTTTGTGCGAGGGACACCGGAGTCGAAGACGCTTCGAGGAACACGCATTCGAATTAGTTTGAGTGATTTGAGAGAACCTGTAATTCATTTATTTCCACATTTTTCGCATCTTTTCCAGCGGTTCCCGTTCGGGTTCTCGCGTGTGTAAAAATAGTAGAATCGTGTCCCCGTGTGCTGTGTGGTTGAATTGTAACTTAGCTTGCACTAGCGGCCCCTTGAGCCAATCTAGGAATTGCTTGTGCTCGTAATCATTAGGACCACACAAATCACTTAAAAGACGCACTTAGACCGCAGTACTTAGCCAAATTAAACTGTTCTTCACGCTAATAGAACTGCCTGTCTAGGAGCGGCTTTCATCGCCTGCATTTCCATTTAGATAAAATTTCAATTCTGTTCTGCATCCTGCACAAAAAGCGAAGGGATCACTGTAAGTCTCCTGAACTCAGCATAACATCATTGTTTTATCTTGCATCGGCTTTTTCTCGATTTCTCCCTCTGATTTTCACATTTAATTAAACAGAAATTGGGACTGTCCGATAGGCGTGCTGTGTGGTGGACTTAACCAGTGAGAACTTAACTTAAAATCGGGACTACTAAACAGTATTGACCAAAAAAAAGAGAATAAAATTTGAAAATTGTTTGCGGGAGATTAATCCCCGACCCTGTTTTCAGGCTGAGTGAGGGTACTTGAGTGTGTGTGAACACCTTAAGGCAGAGCCCAAATCCCCGCCTCCCATATCACGAGCCAACTGATCTTAACAAATATCACGAGTGGGATACTTTTAAGCTCTTTGACAAGTACCAAGTAGCCTCCGCCTTCGCGGGTAGATAGGGGCGAACCAGCGGTACTCTGCGACAAGGCCTATCTTTGTCAGCCTCCGCCTGCTTGCAGGTAGATAGGGGCACGTCATTGAGTCCCCAACTCCGGATAGGAGCATAGAAAGGGAGGATTGGCGGTATCTTAGGCGACAGGATAAACAGGGAAGACGCATCCGGCTCTAAGCCGACTTCCCTATAGGCCACGTAATCCTTGCTATCTTGTTTGAACAATCACACTTAAAAATTACAAGATTAATCGGATTCGATTTCAAGTCCTTTACTGTGTTGAGTGTGAACTCAGGGTTTTGGATTGATTGTGCTTGCTTCAGGTAGGAGTAAAACCCTATCTTCTTCTCGCCACATCAAGATGAGTAACTGGGGAGATCTCGACGCATTATTCACCGATCTCTCTATGAGTCCCCCAAGCGACTCGTCTTCATCGTCCCAAGCGCACCTTGGACCACCCAAGACTCATGACCCTCTTGAGTCTTGGTTCCCTCATACTCAGGGTGGTAACTCTCAAACCAACCCTTTCATCTCCTCAGAGATTATCGAGGAAGATCATCGCCTCGGTAATCCTTTCCTTGATTTATCCTCTGACATCGACCTTACTTTCCCCCAGGACCAGAGGACAAGATGCCGCCAAAAGTACCACCGGACGAGGAACAAATAAAACAGATTCTTGCTCGCCTCGCTGAAGCCGAACAGAAGAATGTAGATCTCACGACGCGAATGGGACATATTATAGTAGCAGAAGGAATCGACCGACCAATGGTCGATACCTATAACCCGGCGGAGAATGAGATTCAGAACTGGTTGGCACCTGCAGTTCCCGCCCAGGCATTTGAGCTGAAGCCCCACTTCCTTAGTCTGCTTCCGAAGTTCAACGGAAACCTTAATGAAGAACCATACACTTTCCTCCGTGACTTCGAGTTGGTGTGCAACAATCTTAGCCATCCCAATGTTGGCCAAGATAATATTCGGCTGAAGGCCACCCTTTTGCCTTAGGTGATAAGGCTGCTCATTGGTTGAAAAACTTAGGGGTGGTATGCAATACCTGGATGCAGTTCAAGGACCTATTCTTGAAAAAGTTCTACCCTCTCAGTAGGACAAACCAGATGAGAACGAAGATCGCCAGCTTCGCCCAAGGACCTAGTGAACCTTTCCATGACGCTTGGGATAGGTTCAATGATTTAGTACAGAAATGCCCCTGCCACGGCATTTCAAAGGCGATCTTAGTCCAGATCTTGATCTGTGGTCTAACCCCAGAGATGCAGGGGTTAGTCAGTGCCGCCTGTGGAGGAAGCTATCTGAACAAAAACGAGCACGCCGTATGGAAGATCCTGGAGTAGATGGCAGAAACCGGCAGGTCGCAGGCCACCATGGCCTATCAGTTGTCTCCCTCAATCCTATCCAATGAGACAACCCGAAGGACTGTAGCGGATCTGACTGAGGACCTCATCCCCAGCATGGGGATGATTGCCGACAAGCTTACCATGGTCGAGCAGATCCACAAGAGAGTCGCGGAACTTGAGTCTCTTTCGCGTCTACCGAAGCAAGTGGAGGAACTTTCTGAGAAGGTAGCTAAGATCAATCTACCTGCCCCTTCTGCACCACCTGTACCTGTACATCGAGTCCATCTTGTATAGGAACAGGCACCTAGGTCTCAGAGTAGCTGGGACCAGACTTACACCCAGCAGGACCAGCATGCACCCCCACAAGTGGAGACGAGATACGAGGAGCCTCCGCAAGTGTACGAGATCAACGGGCTTTGGTATAGCCGTGACCTGATTGTCAGGCAGGTCGAAATGGGGAAGGATCAGTCTCACCGTTCATCCCCAGCCTACCAAGAAACCAGGCCCGTTCCCACACCGCGCTTTCAGTCCAGGCTAGAACAAGGGTACCAGCCGCAGCAGTACCAGCAGCAGCAGCGCACATATCAGCAGGGCCCAGCACCGTCACACCCGCAGCAGCAGTATCGGCATGGCCAATAGGGCCACTACCGAACCTCATCCGCACAGCAGTACCAGCAGTAGCAGCGCACATAACAGCAGGGTCCAGCACCGTCACACCCGCAGCAGCAGTATCGGCATGGCCAGCAGGGCCACTACCGAACCTCATCCGCACAGCAGTCAGCCCAGCCCACCGAATTGGAGTCTCTCACCTTGGCGATACAGACCCTGTCTGATAGGGTCCAACAGATGCAGAATGATTATCTGGATATGAGAACCGATATTAATCGTGTCTCTCGTACCCAGGACCAACAGATGGCGCCAAAGACCCCTATTCCCGCACAGGTTCAAGCTAACCCGAACAACATACTCCATGGCCAGAACCGACCTCGTGATCAGGTATACTATTCAGATAATTATTTATCTGAACATGAGATCCTTTCGTACGATAATGTAAATCATATGTCCCTCAGGAGCGGAAGGATCGTGACCATACCTGATCGGGCACGGGCACAGAAGGAAGGAACTTCCAAGTCTCTACCTGAGGAGAACTTGGAGGAAGAGGAGCATCACCACCATCATCGTCAGCAGAAGAAGAGGATATCTGAGTCCTCGAAGCAGCATTCTCGCATTTGCATAGAGTCAGAAGAAACCGATGAAGAGCCCGCACCTCCATCTGAGGAGGATCGTCCAGCAGTCGCAGAAGAAGCGTCACCGGTTTCGCCTCAGCATTTTCTTTTCAGTCAGAGTCAGAGTCCTAGTTTGTATCAGAGTCAGAGTCCTGTTAAGAACTCAGTTCCCGAAGTCAATGAGAAAATTTCAGTTTCCGAACCTGAGTTAGAGTCAATAATCCCTTTCCCCCGAGCTCTTACAGGTGGAAAGAAGAAAACCAAAAAAATCCAAAAAGATGACCCTGAGATGGCTGAATTCTGTAACAAATATATCAAGGTCACAATCCCCTTTGACAAGTACGTGGAGATGACCCCTGCATTCCAAAAATACCTTAAGGTGAGATGCACACCTACTAGGGTTAGCAGGAAGACCAAAAGCCGTGTTGAGAAACACGTTTTATCAGTAGCCACGACTTGTGCAATAAAGAACTCGTTTCCAAGGAAACGAAGAGATATGGGTGCACATTATGTAGTGAGTCATGTTGATGACATCGCGTTTGCACGCACTCTCCTGGACAATGGTTCCTCGATCAATCTGATGCCTACAACCCTCTATGAGCGGCTTAATCTCGGACCTCTTAGGAAATCTAGAGCCCTCCTACAGTTTGCTGATAAATCAACCAATAGGTCCCAAGGAGAATTGAAGAACATTGTGATCAAAGTCGAGGGACAAGAATACATGGTGGACTTCACTGTCCTGGATATGGAAACCCCTCGTAATTGGAGAGACTCCCAGATCATTTTAGGTAGGCCCTTCCTTAGAACAACAGGGGCCTTATTTGATTATAAGATCGGGAAGATTCAGTGCCAAACTCCAGTCGGAGATGAGGAACTTGAAATGAAGCAGACAAGATGGCAGAGACCGGATTCAGAATCCAGCACCGAGTACTCTTCTACTGGAACAGACTGCGAGCATGTAGACTTAGTTGGGCCATGGAGACAGAACCTAGCCAGCACCGATGTGTCCATCTCCTCCGAAGATGATCCAGTACACGAGTCAGTCTGCGAGATCCTCAGAAACGAGTACAGCTCTGAGCCTGCATCGCCCTACATCTTCGATGACGTAGAGGCCTAGTTGGGCCTGTCAGTCCTTATATCTCTAGGACAATCGGAAGATGAGGATGACGAGTCGGACGAGGCATTTGCCGATTGTATGGAGACCCTTAACGATCCGACTCCAGAGCCGAACTTGGTGGCAGCAATCACAGAGAACGATCCAGCCACTTCCAACACTGAACCAGGTCAGATTGAGCCAGATTTCTTAGACGATCACACCATTCCTGAGCTCAAACCCTTACCCACAACCTTAAAGTATGCCTTCCTTGAGGGCCAAGACAAGAAATTTCCGGTCATCATCAGTTCGCAATTGACCGAGGAGCAGGAATCTCGCTTGCTAGAGATCCTAGAGAAAAACCGCAAGGCGATAGGCTGGAGCATTTCCGATCTCCACGGGATAAATCCCGCTCTGTGTTCGCACCATATTTACTTGGAGAATGAAGCCAAACCCTCTCGTGAATTCCAACGCCGGTTGAATCCAAATTTACGAGAAGTCATGAAGAAGGAGATAGAAAAATGGTGCAACGCGGGTTTCATTTATCCAATCTCCGACTCTAAGTGGGTGGCCCCAATCCATGTTGTCCCGAAGAAGTTGGGAATTCAGACGACCACCAACGAGGATGGAGAGGAGATCGTGACGAGAGTAACCACGTCGTGGCGTGTCTGTGTGGATTACAGACGCCTGAATGCCGCGACAAAGAAGGATCATTTCCCCCTACCATTCATTGATCAGATCCTAGAGAGATTGGCGGGAAAAGAGTTCTTCTGCTTCTTAGATGGGTTCTCGGGCTACAATCAAGTAGCCATAGCTCCAGAGGACCAGGAAAAAACCACGTTCACATGCCCCTTTGGTACCTATGCTTTCAGGCGCATGCCTTTTGGGCTATGCAATGCTCCAGGTACTTTTCAAAGGTGCATGATTGCTGTATTCGCCGAAATGGTCAGCGAATTCCTGGAAGTCTTCATGGATGACTTCTCGGTCCACGGCGATTCTTTCGATTCCTTTCTTAGGAATCTGGACCGAGTCCTCAAAAGATGTTGTGAGGTTAATCTGGTGCTCTCCTGGGAGAAAAGTCACTTCATGGTGACGGAGGGCATAGTGTTGGGGCATGTCATCTCCAAGAGAGGAATGGAGGTTGACCCTGCCAAGGTGGATGTGATCAGACGACTCTAGCCACCCACCAACGTAAAGCAGTTGCGGTCGTTCCTCAGGCATGTTGGATTTTATCGAAGATTCATTAAGGATTTTTCTAAGATTGCCCGACCGCTAACTGAGCTTTTAGGCAAAGACATGGAGTTTATTGTTGATCACAAATGTCTTGAGGCCTTTACGCTTTTACAAGGAATGATTATGGACGCACCCATCCTACAAGCCCCAGATTGGTCTCTACCTTTTGAGATCATGACGGACGCCTCTGATTATGCTTTTGGGGCTGTGTTGGGACAAAGAAGAGATGATGTCCCTTTTGCAATTCATTACGCAAGCAAAGTGCTTGATTCTGCTCAGCGTAACTATACAGTTACGGAAAAGGAAATGCTTGCGGTAGTGTTTGCCTTGGACAAATTCAGATCTCACCTAATTGGATCCAAGGTAACGGTGTTCACTGACCACACGGCACTACGGTATTTGATGGAGAAGGAGGATGCGAAGGCACATCTTCTTCGATGGATTTTACTTATCCAGGAGTTTGACTTGGACATCTGTGATAAACCTGGAAAGAAGAATGTAGTGGCCGATCATCTCTCTCGTCTCGAAGATCTTAATACTTCCGAGGATTCACCAATTCGAGACTCCTTCCCTGACGAGTCGATTTTTGTTATCGACTCACTCCCATGGTATGCCAATATCGTGAACTATCTTGTCTCCAAGAAAGTTCCCGAAGATTGGCCCAAGAGCCAAATCGACCGACTGAAGTCGGACGCTAGACACTACCATTGGGAGGATCCGATCCTTTTCTTCGAAGGACCGGATTGTGTCTGGAGACGGTGTATTCCTCAGGAGGAGTACCAGAGTGTCCTTTCTTTATGCCACAGTTTGGAGGTAGGAGGACACCACTCCAGGAAGAGGACCGCATGGAAGGTACTTCAGTGTGGCTTCTACTAGCCGACTCTGTTTTGCGATGCCACCGCCTTCGCAAAGTCGTGCCCAGTTTGCTAGAGAATGGGAGGAACCGTTGGTTCCAAGGATGAGATGCCAATGCAGCCGGTCATCATTTGTGATGTCTTTGACGCCTGGGGTATCGATTTCATGGGCCCATTCCCTGTCAGCCACGGGTTCGAATATATCCTTCTTGTGGTAGACTATCTGTCCAGATGGGTGGAGGCTATCCCGACCCGAGCCGCAGACAGCAGGACTGTCTGCAAATTCATCAGAGAGCACATAATCTCTAGGTTCGGGATTCCCAAAATGATGATATCAGACGGGGGTAGCCACTTTGTGAATCGGGAAGTGAAGAAACTCTTGAAGGATTACGGCATTGAACACCGTGTCGCAAGTCCTTACCACCCACAAACCAATGGTATGGCTGAGGTGTCAAATAGGGAGGTGAAAACCATATTGCAGAAGCTTGTCCGCCCGGACAGGAAGGACTGGTCTCAGATCTTGGATCAAGTCCTCTGGGCGTATAGGACAACTTACAAGACACCATTAGGCACCTCCCCATTCCGAATGGTATTCGGAAAGCCGTGCCACTTGCCCGCAGAGTTAGTGCACAAATCAGAATGGGCAATCAAGAAGGTCAATTGGAACACACACCTGGGTCAGAAGCAGAGAGACATGGATCTGAATGAGCTTGTGGAAATCAGAAACCGCGCATATGACAACAGTTTGGTGTACAAGGACAAGGTGAAGCGTTGGCATGATAGGTATATCAGACGAAAGACCTTTGTTCCTGGACAGAAGGTATGGTTGTTCAATGCTAGGCTTAAGATTTTCCAAGGCAAGTTGAAGTCTAAGTGGACAGGCCCATTTGTCGTCCGTACGGTGTATGATAGTGGATGTGTCGAGATCTCAGATCTTGCAGATGACGCATCGACAAACCTAGTGAATGGACAGCTATTGAAGCACTTCGTCGAATCCAATGAGCAGTTAGTCCATGTTGAGGAGATTGTATTCATGCACGAGACAGATACAACAGATACACCTCAAGCCGCGTATGAGACCTTGCAGCAGTGAACTCCAGCCATCCGCAGCATCTCGAAAGATTCAGACCGACTCATATGTATATATCATTCTTCTTGTACATCTTATCCTCTCTCTTACACGACTTTAGTAACCCATCCCCGCCTCATTAGATCACTATCCTGGACTATACTTAGGATAACCAGATCCTAAGTATAGGGGGGAGGGGTCACCTGAGTCAGTTCACTGTACATCCTTCAGATCACATTGGTCCTCATACTCATTTCTTACCTATACTTAGGCTGACCTACGCCTAAGTATAGGGGGGACCGATGCCCGCATTGATACTCATCCACTACCCATCTCTCCCTCGCCCGCCCCATTTTTGATCTTATTCTACACTTAGGCTGCCATAGCCTAAGTGTAGGGGGGCAGGTCGACTTCTATACTCTTGTAATTTTAGCTCTCCTACGCTTAGCCCGAGCTATGTCTTTTTAGTCACTTTTCGTGCTCTGAGGACATAGCACACGCTAAGTATAGGGGGGGGTGTATATATTAACATATATACTTTACCCATAGCTCGTACTTTCGCGTACTTTCGCGTATTTTTGTATATATATTATGCAATAAGTACGGTGGGTAAAAATTGAAAAAAAATAATAATAAATAAATATTTTACTTGTATAAAACAAAAATAATACTCCTGTAAAATATGATACTATTACAAACTAAAGATTGTTGTATAATAGGAAATAAAATGAAAAAGTTGAAAATAAAGGCTTCTTGTTTAACCTTGCATACCATCTCTGCATCCAAAAAGAGTCTTGCATTTTCATAGCATGACATCTCATCGGCATACTTTGCATAGGCAAAGTGAAAAGCTAGTGGGTTCTGAACTAAGTTATGAGCAGATGTTGAGGATGGAATTGATTTGACCTTAATCCACCTAATTTCAGAGGAACCTTATAGGAACTGGAGTTAAGATTTTTCAGGTCAGGTGACTTAATTCTTTAAGTCTGCAAGTCTATGTTCATATGTCATCTTGATGAGCCTGAGTAGAGCACTTAACAACACACACATGACTCTTAGAGGCAATGGCTTGACATGCACCAGCACTTTACACATGGCTCTCCACGGATGAGGTGATGAGGAGGCAGTTTCCTTAGGCTTGGGGTAGCATATGAGGGTAGTACTTCTAGGCGGAACCTCTCTTCTTCTTCTAGTGAAGGAAGTGCGTCTCAACTTGGCCTAGTGGTGATGAAGGCTAAAGACAGAAGCCGTGGGTTGCAATAAAGCTTCAAAAGAGGGATAGTCTACTGGCTCAAGAGGAAATTTCTTGTATATATGCTGCACCATGTAGATATGTTGTACAGAGGCATTTTGTTGAAAAAAAATGCCAAAAAAAGAACTCCAAAAAAGTGGTGGGTCGGATTGAAAATTTAATAACCCCACCGGAGTGTACGTAGTCAAGAAAAGCAAAAGCTTATGGTCCCCATGTTACATCTCATGAAGCTTGCAGCGGGAGACTTAGCTACACTGGCTGAGCTCCCAAAAATCTATACTTCTTCCCCCTCTTCTTGAGCCGGTTGCACTTGAACTTAGAAGGGAATACCCCGCTTCTCGAGGAAAGAGTTGCTAGACTGAGGCATTAGAGTTACCAGGTTGGGGGAGGTTGTTTCTTTGTTACTTCTGAGGTGGGGAGTCATATATCACTTACACTGCATGAAAAGATTCATGGTCATTAGAGTTTGTGTATGTAGACTTGTTCTGATCAGGTGTGTGAGGAGTCTTGAATAGAAGACTTGTGGAACTTGAAGTCTGTTAAGTCTTAAACTCAGATCCCAATAAGGTTCCGACACATAATTAATCCAAAGGTCGAGTCAAGCTCTATTTTTAACTTTTGTTCGTGACCTTGGTATGGAACCCAAAATCATTTCACTTCTGCATTTCATTTAGTTGCTCGGGGACGAGCAAGGTTTAAGTATAGGTGGTTGATGAATCTGTGATTCATCACTTCAAAAGTCAAAAATAGAGCCTTGTTCCCGAGTAAATAGAGGCATATTTCCCTTTATAATGCATAAATAGCATTCATTCATACATACATAATACATTCATTTTAGCAGTCCATTTGCATTCAAATAAGAAGCCAAAATCCCTTGTAAAATATCCACTCACTAAAATAACCTCTTCCTTATAATATGTACTCCTTAGTTGATAATATAGGAAAGAATGCCAAATATCCCCCTTGAAAATTAGTCAATAAAGCCCTAGAACCCCTGTACACTAAAATGTACATAAATCCCTCATACAAACTCCGAACTAGGTCTACTTACTCTTAGAATACTACACAAAAAAAGACCTTTAAAATGAGACTAATTTCATCCAATTTGGAGCTCGTATGAGAAAGTTGGGTTTTTGGGCCACCTTGTATACTACATATATGTATATTTGTATCTTTGTATTTATGTATCATATTTGACCTCATCTCCGTCTTTGATCAACATGAAACTTGTAGATCTCATTGAGATCTACAACTTTCATGTTTTGAGTTTTTCCAAATTCGGCCCCCTCTTCTCTCTACACATTCATTTTCGTCCAGCCATTCACAGCAGGCCACGTGGCGCCCTCTGGTTGCGCCACGCGGCCCGCTCCCCTTGCCTCATCCGCCTCATGTCCAGCCGTTGGATCTCCTCCTGAGATCCAACGACTCCAGGTGTTCCACACACGCCCCATTGCCTGAGCCGTCAGATCATCTCCTGCCTTCATCATCACCGTTCATAAGCGCCTTAAGCAGAGCTCGCCACGTGTCAAATCCTCAACCCTCTGATCGATCTCTGCCTTTCCATCTCAGCCGCGTTTTCCGCCTTTCTTCTCAGCCGCTTGATCAACCCTAACTGCTCATCCTCGCCGCTCGCTAGCGCTTCGCCCGCAGCTTGCCACGTGGTTCAACCGCAGCCCATCATCACCGCGCCCCGATCTAATCCTACCCAGCCATTACCTCTTCGATCACCACCGTTGGATCACAAGATCCAACGGTGGAGACTTCGTCTCCTACCTCCAGGCCCCCCTCTCTCCCACGATCTCAATCTTGCGCGAGACGTCGTCCCCTTTCTATTTTCGTCTCCACCTCATCCACCCTCTCCGACCACCAACACCACCACGATGGAGACCACTCCTCCCTCACCCTCGCCAGCTCCTCGCTTCCCACGACTCCCACCAGAGTCACCCCACGTCGACCACAAACCTCACCTCGTCACCAGCCAACCCATCACCTTCATCCTATAAATCATCGCCCTCTGGCCACTGTCACGCTCATCCGCCACCCCAGAGAGCTTCCCTGAGCTCCGAGCCTCCTATTGGTGACAGCAATTTGACGATTCGTTGAGCGAAGAAGGGCTTCTTCTCCGGCGAGATCCACGGCACCTACGCCGTGTCGCAGCCGATACTCCGCGACGCTGCACGAGCTCGGGACACCACCGATCCCTCGAGCGACGACCTGGAACCCGAAAAGGAAGTCCAATCCCCAGGTGAAGCCCTCCATCCATCTCCGATCTTCGATTCCTTTTTCTTCACATTTTCTCGCATTTTTATTCGCCGCCTACGGTCACCTTCTCGCCTCCATTCCATCCCGCCGAGCTTCACGTCGAAGCTCTCATCTTCGCGGCCACATTTACGCCCGCCGACGACACACTGCATCCTCCATCAGATCCAGCTCCGCCACTTGGCCGGAGCACCATCGCCAACCCACCTCCGTATTCCTTAGGCCTCTCTGATCACCGTCACTTCTCCACAAGCACACGCACGAGCTCCGGCTCTACCTCTAACATCTGCAGGAGCACCTCTGTTCATTGAACGGAAGCTTGCCGGAGACGACTTCGAGCTTCGTCGCCAGCACCCTCCGACGGCCCTCTCCAGCTTCTGGGACCATCAGCGCCTTCGCCGCATCGCCACACTCCTACTGGGATATCTCCGACACCTCGGAGAGCTTCATCGGCATCTGGAGGAACGGGCGGAGCTCACGCCACCTTGTCGGAGCCCAGCCATCTCCTCCGCAGGCGGCGGAGGCCAGTTGAAGGAGAAGCTCCAGCTGCCGTTCGATCACCTTGATCGAACGGTAGACTTCTGTGCCACCCCTCGGCCGCGCCTTCACCAGTACCGTTGGATCCTTCCGGATCTAACGGCGCTTAGCCCTCCACGTCATCGACATCTGGAGCAGCCAGGAGCCGTCAGATCAATGTAGATCTGACGATCTTTGATCAAGCCACGCGTCAGCACCGACACCCCTTGGATCAATCTTGTACCAAGGGCCCTCAGCGAGCCACGTCGCCATCCTTCATCGACGCTCAGATCGTCGTTGGATCAAGCTTGATCCAATGATCCTTATCGAGCCACGCAGAAAAGAGTCCGAGCCTCTTCCCGAACCTAGGCTCGGACAGCCCGAAGCTTCTCCGAGCCTCACTCCAGACCTCCAGAAGCGCCGAGCCTAGCCCCGAGCCTCCGCAGCCATCCGAGCCTAGGCCGCCCACGTGAGGAGCACGTGCGGCCTGGGAATTTTGCACCGAGGCCCTCGGGACTTTCCATATTTGAAAAAAGCTCCCTGTGAAGCTGAGCCCACGTGAGGAGCACGTGCTTGTTGGAGAAATTGCACTTGAGTCCCCAGCATTATAGGTAATTGCATTTTAGTCCCTGTTTGCATATTTGCTTATTGTATTTTTATTTTCTTGTATTGCATTTATACCCTTGTGTTTGCACGCATCCTTAGGTTGCATATTACATTATTTTTCAATTCTAAAAATTGCATTTTGTTGAGAAACTTGTCCTCTGTCTATTGGTCCACGTGTCACATTTTTGTAATTTCAGTAGAATTATTAATGAATTAATTGGTGCATTTTTGACATATTTTGCCCCAGTGACACCTTTTGATTTGTAGTTAATTCTCTGTGCTTCCAAAAATCATAAAAATTCACAGTAGCTTAAGGACAGCATTCTTAACATACCATAAAAATTTCATGTCATTTGCACACATATCGAGGCCTAAATAAATTGTTGAGTGATTTTCTTATTTAAATTTTAATTAATTCATTTCACATTGAAATTCAGATCTTTCAATTTTCCTGGATCCCTTATCATTTGTGCTATCTAGGATAATTTTAGTTCTTGGAAAAATTGTGGTTTGTTATTTATTAAAAATTAAATATTGAAAATCACCCTGTCTGCATATTTAATTCCCAGTAAATCCATTTAGTGTCTCAAAAATCCAAAAAAATTAGGGTACCTCATTTTCATCATAATTAATCATCTGGCCAATTTTTAGAATTTTTGGACTTCATTTGATATCTTAATTAAGGTAAACGTTCATTTGGCCTGCATTTTTGCATAAGTCCGCATAGAAATTGAAAAAAAAATAATTCTCCGAAAATCACACACTTGGATACTTGCTTAAAATTCACCTAAGGAGACAGATGCCTCCCTGAGATCGACCTTGGACTTCACCAAGTAAAAAAATTTTTGCCGCTTGAAATTAACTTGAATCTAATTAAAGTGGTTTTTGACTAGCCTCTCGTATCCGACTGCAACGAACGATTAACATTAATTTGCTCGAATTAATTAAGGGTGCGGGGCGGCTGTCACGGGGTATTCCCTTCTAAGTTCAAGTGGCATCCGACTCAAGAGGAGGGGGTGGAGAAAAGAAGAATGGACGGTAGCCAGTGTAGCTACCTATCTTGGGATGCAAGACCAGTGTAGTCAAGTCATCCTGCTGCAGGCTCACATGGTGTAACTTTGATGCTCAAGCTTGCTTATTTTTTATACAACATATGTACATACTCCGGCAGACACTTTTATTTTTATTTACAAGTCTGTCCACTTTTTTTTGGAGTTTTTCTTTTTCTTTTTCTTTCTTTTTTCCTTTTTTTTCTCTTTTTTTTCAACATACTATGTACAATAGCATTTACATAAGGACTTTTTCCTCTTGAGCCAGAAGACTATCCCTCTTTTGAAGCTTTATTGCAACCCACACTCTCCTGTCATTTGACTTCATTGAAACTGGACCAGGTTGGGGTGCACTTCCCTCCCTAGACGAGGACGAATGTTTCCACTCGTGTGCGTCTCAGACTGGCAAATCCAACCCCCTCACCACTCCAACTGAGTTGAGCCAAGTGAAAGGTGCAAGTGTCCAAGTTAGGTCACGCCCGACAAGAGTCATGTGTGTGTTTCGAAAAGTTCTAGTTTGTCCACTGAGGTGACTTGAACCCATGCCTGCTTTCTCAAAGAATTAAGTCTGAATAGATCTGAAGTACCATAAACCTAGTTCCCATAAGGTTCCAGTGCAGTTAGGTGCGGTAAGGTCCAACCAAGCTCCAATCTTCGACTTTATTGGACTAGTACAATCATCAAGCTCAATCAAAGAATATGAATGCTATGCAAATGCTATTTCAAATATGCAAAGAATAATGGAATTTTTCACAGAATTCGAAAACAAAGAGAAAGATTTTTACACAGAGAAAGAATTTTTGCAAAATAAAACAATTTTGGCACTTAAAGTAACATATATACATCTATTTACACGGGCGTGTTGCTTTATTTACAAAGAATTTAGGATTTACAATTTAGTTTTTTATTTATATGTATATATGTACACTTATTAAAGAATTTTGTTTATTAATAATTTTTTTATTATTTATTAATTTTTATTTATTAGATGTATCTATTCCTCAAACTTATTTGACACAAATTTTTCAAACAATTTTTGAGAACTATAGTCCAAAATAAATTTTACAAACATTTTTACAAACATGTACACACATTTGAAAATCATTTTGCAAAGGTTTTTCAAAACAGTATATATGGATTTTTAAATATTTTTTGCAACCATTTTTCAAACCATTTGCAAATCATTTTTCAAACATTTTATTCCACATAAAGAAAATAAATTTTTACAAAGCACACATTTTTACAAAGGTTGAAAACATGTAACAAAACGTTTTCAAAATAGTTTTCAATAAATGTTCACAAAGATTTTCAAACTATTTTTCAAACATTTTGCAAAAAATATTTTCACCTGATTTATTAATCAGTAAATACAAAAAGAATTTGAGGAATAATCAAATCTTTTTATTAAGGGTTTTTAACGAATTTAAAGAATTATTAGCCATATTATTAAGAGAATATGAAAGTACGAGTTTTGGCTAAAGTATATACATAGTATATACAACCCCCCTATACTTAGCATGAGCTATGTCCTCATAGATCCGAAAAGAGAAAGAGAAGATAACTCGTACTGAGTATAGACAAGTCTAAAGAATATATGAATAAGAGATGAACGAATGAGAAGTTGACCGTCCCCCCTATACTTAGGATCAAGTAATCCTAAGTATAGCAGACTGTACACAAGGTAGGGAGGGTCAAGGGTGGGAATAAACAGATGAACAAATCAGGGGTGCACCCCCCTATACTTAGCACAAAGTACGTCCTAAGTACAGGAAACTGACACAAAGGGGCTACACCTTTTAATTAGATAAAGAAATATGAAGAAGAAGAAAAAGAAAAGAAGAAAAGATAGATATATACAAATAGATGAAAAGATCGTGGAGAATATACGCATCACTCCCCCTATACATAGGGTGAGCTATCCCTAAGTATAGACAACAACAGGAGTGACGAAACTGAATGACGAAAGAACAACGGTGTACCCCCCCTATACTTAGTACAAGGTACGTCCTCAGTGTAGACACAAAGATATGGCGATAAATCTAGGGCACACATAACATGCGGGAAAACGGAATATACAAACACATATATACAAGCGGTGAAGAGACTGGTGAAGTACAGGACGGTATCTGACAAGTGAATACCATACTCGCATCATGGTCTTCCTGTAAGAACGGTGACGCACCCAGAAGGTGAAAAGACACCCGGATATGCAGTCAGGTGGGTGTCGGCTACCGGGGACAAATAGATCGGGATGTAAAGATATCGGATGCGGTAGCATGAAGCAGTCAATCGGCTCATAGGGGTCAGCATGAGGGAATAAAGCCGATACAGTAAGACCGGGAGGAAGAAGGAACAGTACAGAGCCCTCCGGTCAATCAGAGTCTCGATAAGATAAAGACATCGTGGCATGCGGTGGTCATGAGGTCGGAAGATCAGAGGAGACGCACCGAATACCGCAAGATATGGCTCAACCCTGCGAGGGTCGTCAAGATGAGCAGGCTCAAAGGAGCCAGGAATCAGACCACAATCAGCTGACTTGGGTCCCGTGATCCGCAGATCGGATACACAATCAGAGAGGGGACCAAGTTCACAACTCAAAAGACTCGGCTTCGTGCTCCAATAGACAGGAGATACCAGAAATGAAACCGAGTATCTACAAAGTGATGTACCCACCCGCAGATAACCCTCGGGGAGTGGTACATGCCTAATCAATGAATAATCAGAATAGAAGACTCAGCCTTGCGAGGGTCGTCAAGGCGAGCGAACGCAAAGGCGTCAATGATCCGTCAGACGGATCATCAGGTACGGCCTCGGTAGGCGACATATCGGCTACCAGCAGAAGAGACCAGAAAGTCTAAAGAATGTGGCAGCGTCCCACAGACAACCCTCGGGGAACGTGCTACCAGCTTGGCATGGTAATCGCAGATATCAGTAGCTCAGCCTTGCGAGGACCGTCAAGGCGAGCAGACTCAAAGGAGTATGAACAGATGGGTCCCATGATCCATAGATCGGATAGGCAACTCAAGATGGTACCAGTAATCAAGTATATCAGACGACTCGATTCCGTGTTCTGCAGATCGGAGACACAATCAGCAAGGGAATCGAGCGTAAAAAGAGTGCCGCAATCTCTCGCAGATAGTCCTCGGAGAGTATTGCGATCTAGGCAAGGAATAGTCAGAATGTGCCTCTACCTTGCGAGGGTCGTCAAGGAGAGAGAAGGGCTCAAAGGAGACGGATCCATCAGGACGGACCCACATATTGGTCTCGATGGTCGACAAATCGGCTACCATAAGAAGAGACCAATCAGATCTGAAATACGTCGTAGTCTCTCGCAGATAACCCTCGGGGAGCTACAAGCTAATCAAATGAATAATAAGGAAAGAGCTCATCCTTGCGAGGACCGTCAAGGATAGCGGACTCAAAGGAGTCTAATCAGGTCGGTCAAATGCCCCAACAGATCGGCGCATAATCAGAACAGGGACCAACTGCCTATATCAGACGAATCGACTTCATGCCCCAACAAATGGAGGCACCAGGAGTGAGTGAAACCGACCGTAAAGAAAATGTCACATCCTTCCGCAGATAGTCCTCGGAAAGTGATGTGAGCTACACAATGAATAATCAGAGTACATCTCGTCCTTGCGAGGGTCGTGAAGGAGAGAAGGAGGCTCAAAGGAGCCGGATCCATCAGACGGATCCAAAGAGAATCTGGTCTCGATAGACGGCAGACCGCCTATCAGCAGAAGAGACCAAGAGAGCTAAAATGTGTCGTAGCCTCCCGCAGATAACCCTCAGGGAGCTATGAACTAGGCAGTGAACAATAGGAATATCAAGGCTCGTCCTTGCGAGGGCTGTCAAGGAGAGCCATCAGACGGTTGACCTCATGTGCCAATAGATCGCGCACATAATCTCAAGGGGAGGTCAATCAAACATATCATCTGACTCGATTTCGGGTCCCATTCACAATGGCGACCAAGTAGTGAATGAAACCGCAGTCCTAGAAATTGCCGCATTCTCCCGCAGATAGTCCTCGGAGAGAAATGCGAGCTAGATCAATGGAGGTCGCGGGAATGCTGGCAAGACATCTCAGGTCCTCGAAATACTGTGAATCCATCAATCAATAGGAGGGCATAAGATCATGTGAGGGAGAGAATAATCAGGTCAATCACAAACATCCCTCAAGTCAATCCGATACACTGAGCTAGCACAACATATCATCAGGGTTCCTCTAAGTGCCAGGGTGGATCAAAGAGTCAGGAGATCAAGGATGGGTCAATCTAAGAGATGAGACATCATGAGGGTCGGGGCACCGTCGTCATGACGCATATATCAAGATAGTACATCCAAAAATCCAAATCAAGACAGGCCGAAACCGCAAATAGATAGATCAGTCGATACTCATGAAATCATCACCAAAATCGTCGCTTCATATCACATCCTCAATCCGGTGTGCGAGATCTAAATCCTCAATAAAGATCACACCTAACGATCATGCATCAACACAAATCCTCAATACACTCATATGCATGCTCCAAAGTCAAATCCACTAAATCAATCTCAGCATCCTCAATATAATTGGCCCGACTTACACAAATAATCTGTAGACCTAATCCTTGATGCGAGCCTCACCAATATGCACAACATTCCTGGGTGAAAGGGAGAGGAGATACGGGGAACACGAGGAAGATGGATAAGAAGGGTACACAATGGGGTGGAGAAGCTGATTGAGCGTGCATGCCAATATCATGGACGGTAGAAGAGTGATACGGAGGGTACGAGAGGGCGGGCGAGAAGATCGAGACACATACAAAATTGGGTGTTCCACACAGGGCGAGAACACCGTCAAAATGGTGGTCGAAGAGCAGGCTCTCCTCGAACCGAAGAAGATGGGGATGATACAGTGGATACGAAGAAGATGGAGGAGAAGATATCGGGACGAATGGACTTGGCGAATAAATGATTGAGCTCAAGCGCCAATAGCACGACTCAATGCAAATGAAGAGGTATATATATAAGAGAGATAGAGAGACTCAAAGATGAAAAATGCATGACTCACACGGACAGAACCGATGACTCTAATAACGGATGAGAAACACAACGGACTCCAAGTCACAATCAATACACAAGGCAAACCCCCAATTCACCTACTTGACACAGTGAAGACCGTCAGGTGACGGTCATTTTTTCTTTTCGGTTTTAGAGTTAGGTGAGAATCACAAAGTTGTACAGACACTTAGGAGGCTTGATGGGATTTGGGCTCTACTCCTTAGTGTGTACGTAAGCAAGTTAAAACACATACAAGGAGGGGGTTGCTCTCCCCAAGACAAGGAATCCATTACGTTTTATTTTTAGGTCCAATAGAGTTAGCAGTCCCGATTTTATTTTAGTTATCACTTTTTTTTGGGTATTTTCAATGCACGTGCCTATCGAGGTTTCAATTTCCATTAAGTATCCTAAGTGGCAAAAACAGAGGGAGAAGGTCGGAAAAGCCATGCAAGTCGGAAATCGATGATGCATGCTAAGTAAGAAGACTTACAGTGCTTCCCAGCTCTCTCCATGCGGGATGCATAACAGAATTGAAACCTATGCTATATGCAAATGCAAGCCGAAGAAATCGCCCTAGGATAGTAACTGCTATTATCGTGAAGCACCACAAGTCGGTCACTTATCCTTAACCTAAGAGTCCAATCTTGGCTCACCCCTCATCTTCTCGACACACTCGAGTTCAGGAGTAGCGCTTGATGGGGCTCGCTCACGGCACAGGGGTTAAGAGATAAATGAACCGACTGTTTAAATTTACTAGATCCAAAACGCACTATAGGTACATGCAAATATATATTAGGGTGTTTGGACCTAATCTATCGTAAGCAATTCCTAAGCTAGGGCTCATTCACACAAAATAATAAAAATAAAATAAAAAGAAAAGCGTAAAAACCGTCGAGGCTCCCAAGGGAACAATCCCTCGGGCAATGGACCTCGGGAGTCGGAGTGTACCTGTGAGAGTCCTGTATTATTACAAAATTCTAAGTGTCACTCTCTCACATGAATATACATAATAAAATAATATGCATAAAAATAGAGAATGTCTTCAAAAATTCTCTTTCTTCTCCCTTTGATGCTCTCTCCTGTTGGCTTGGCATAGAAGAGCCAACTCCACCTTGCTTGGGTGCATAGGTCCTCCTAGGAGGTCCTCCTTCGCTTGGCGGTCCCTCGCCATCAAAGACAAAGGAAAGAAATGGTTAGAGCAGTCAATCAAATAATATCAAATAGGAATAAAAACCAAATAAATAACTGAATCATGGACATGAGCAAATAATTGAATAAATGAATAAATAAGCTCACAAAATCATACAAAATCCGTTGCCTCCCCAGCAATGGTGCCATTTGTTTGCTCCGGAAATCGGTGGTCATAAGTTCCTCACAAGGCGGGAACTCAGTCGCTGAGTCGACCACACAAAATCCGGAATAAAACAACAATTAACCCACAATAAAGTATATGCAATGAATATCAAAAATGTGGAGCTAAAATTTATTATAACTCTACATGCAAATGTGTATAGGTGTAAGCACAAATAGAGATCGAACACTGGGAGGCGAAGGGAATGTATGGTGAAATTGATTGTGCAATTATTCAATTCAATGTTCATGTCCAATTTTTATTGTTTTTGTGGGTTTTTGATTTTATATTTTTTTTAATTTTTGGTTTTTATAATTTTTATTTTGTTTTTATATTTTATATTTATTTTCTTTTTATATTTTTAATTATATAACATACATATGTATACATATATATATATATATATATAAAAGAAGAGAGAGAGGAGTAGTATAAGGTCAAATATGTATATAAATACTCAATATATATTACATATAATATTTTTTTGGCTTTTTTTATATTTTTATATATTTTTTTGTTATTTTTTTATGGAATTTTTCTAATTTTTTTTGTATTTTTAATTCCAAAAATGTCCCTAATATAGGACTAATTAACTAGGCCGAACATAATTTGGGTTTGAAAAATATAAAATAATTCCCAAAATTACCCAAATATATTTTAATACATTAATAATAATATATAGATAATTATAAAAGAGAAAAATATATTTTTGGGCTTTTTTAAGGGTTTTTCTATTTTTTTAGATTTTGGAGCTTTCTGATTTTTTTGTTTTTCTTTTTCTTGTTTTTAGGGTTTTTCAATTTCTGGACTCAATATATATATGTAGATATGCTATATATAAGTTTTTTTTGTAATTTTTCAAAAACATTTTATAATTTTTTTGTGTTTTATAAATTAAACAGTGCAAAAAGGGCTCCTTTTCTCTTTTAATAATTAGGTTAAATGTAAAAAAATGCAAAATGGACATGTGGCGTGAAAGTATGAGGCATGAAACATCAAACCTAATTTTTTGTGGGGTTTTAGGAGCTAAATAGCTATTTTTAATAAATACCTAATAGACACCAAAAATTAAACAGCCTAGTAGGGGTATAAATGCAATAAAAATAAAGGACAAGGGCCACAGTGCAAATATACCAGAAGAAATAAACATTTATTTAAATTTCTAAAACTATTTAACAACATGCAAAAGGCACCAGGGTATATCTACAAAATTCACGCGCCTCACGTGGGACTACACGTGATGCACGGAAGGACCTAAATGTAAATACATGAAACTGCAGGGGTCCTTTACCAAAATCTTCATTTTATTTACAACGTGAAAATTTATTTACAATATTAAACATTAAATACAAAAAGGCGAGGGTCTAGATGTGAAATTTACCCCCAAAGGCGCTTGATCCTACGGCTGATATGCGTGACTTATCTACGTGGCACTTCCACGTTTGCCGATGCCGCTTCGCCAATGAGCGCTGGAGATTAGATCTCGTGGGAGATCTGACGGTCGTGACTTCACTCCATCGGACGGCTGAGATTCGAACTGGGGCTGAGAGATGATCCAACGGCTTTGAAGGTGCTCGGAAGAATAGGGACGAACCCCATTCCTCCCGAGCTTCGATTTGGCAGGGTGTGCGCGCCCGATCATCCCCCGAGTTGCTGATGCTCCAAGAAGGTTCCTGGGAACGCCTAGTGTCGACTGGAGGGCTCCAAGAAGCTCACGGCTCGTCGGAGCTCTCCAGCGAGTTCGAGGAAGAACAGCATCCCCAGGTACCTCGACATTCTTCAAAACGCGACCCCGGAGGGTCCTTTGCCCCCCCCCCCAGCACCTGCAAGGTTACTCGCACAAGCAAAACGAAGGTCTGGGGCACTTATTGGTGGTGGAATGAAGGATGGTGGTGCGGGGTGGTGATCTCCGGCGAAGGGCGGAGGAAGGAGATCCGATCTCCGGATCTAGAAGGGATCCGGGTGGAGTGAGAGGCCTGGGGCGTGGGAAAACGAAAGGGAAGGAAGATGGTGGTGGAAGCGGGGGCAGAACAGGTTGGGAACACCGTGAATGAGTTCGCCGGAGCGGAGCTCCGGCGAACTACGGGCGGCCTTTTTACGCTAAATCTACTACCCTAAGGACTACACTAATGGCGTAATTAAAATGCGTAAGCTAAAATCTAACTAGAAATGGGAAAAACGCAGCTCTTATACCTGGGGGCCTCCAGGGAGCAGGACGGACGCCGGAGCTCCGCCGCGACAAAATTTCTTCCTCCTCCGGCCGATTCACGGTGCTATGGAGCTCCTCCTGTCACTAGGGCTCGTCTAGGACCGGATTCAAGGTGTTTTGGGGGAAGTAAGTTGGCCAAATTCGGCCAAGGAGGAGGGGGAACTTATTTATAAACATGTGTATGTGCCCTTATTGACTGGAAAATAATAAGGAATCGGTGATATATACATTAGATTTAACATGGGGGCGTGGATGTACAAGATACCAGGAGCATTTCTTGTGAAGGAAGCAAAGGCGATCGATGGACAGGGCAGCCGGGAAAAATGGGAGAAAACGGGGGGTCTAACAGATCTGGCGGGCTGGAGGCTGATTTATTTCCGAACATAATGGGAGCCCTTCTTGACCGGCCAAAAATAAGGATTCAAAGCTATATACAAAGGAAACAAGCCGTGGGCGTGTATGTACAATGTTTTGGGAGTAATTTTCGTGAAGGGACCGATGTCATTGGAGTGACAGGGTGATCGGGAAAATTTGGTGAAAACGCAAGGTTGGACAGATTTGACGGGCTGCAGAGGATGAGGGGACAGTTGGCCGCAGTCAACATTGGCAGGGCTGTGATTGGTCCATGTCAACCCGAATTTGACTCTTTATTTTAACCTAATAAATGAATTAATTAGATTTTGCTTATAAAATAGAAAATGTTTATAAATTAATGTAGTATTTATTTATGATTTTTATTTATTTTTTTGAAGTATTATATTACTATTTTATTAAAATAATGTGTATATGTATGTATTTACATGTATTCTTGTGTATTTTATTTTTAGTTTGTTTATTTTATTTTATTATTTTAGTTTCTTATTTTATAATTTTATAACTTATTTTTGTGAGTATACATGTATTTTTATTTAATTTTTATGAGTCTATTTACATTTTTAAATAAATAAGTATATGTATATGTAGGTATACTTATATGTATTTTATCTGTATATTATATACATTTTATTTATTAAATGGATTTTATTTGTTTTTATTTTGGATTTGTATTTTTAGTAAGTTATATATAATATGTACATTACCATAAAAATATAGATGAATAAAGAATAAAAGAGTAAAATCTCTTTTTATTTATATACATATAGGTAGCATAGGTATTTTGTCTATGAATTTTATAGACTTATTTTATTTTACAAATTCTTTTTGGTTTTCTTGTAATTTCAACATGTACATGTATTATATACATTATTTACAAAATTCTAAAAATATAAATTTGTGAAAATAATAGACATTGAATAAAATGAATATTTTAATCAGTATTATATACAAGGAGGGCCAAAAACCTAACTTCTACAGAAGAACTCCAAAAATTATGACACCAATTTTATAAAATAGTTCATGGAAATCTATATACAATTAAAGGTGAGTTTGGGTGATTTGGAGTTTTTATTTGCAAGATATGGGTCTGTGAAGTTGAGATTTTGGCTTTTTATTCTGGGTATAAAATGTACACTGTGTATCCTTTTTACACAAACTCAATTTTTTATTTTTATTTACATTATTATCTACAACTTTCATGTACAAAGTTTCGTTATTTGATGAATAAATAATTCTATACAAATTAGGTGTCAAAAATACATAAATGAATGAATAAATAAATGAGATATTTATTGTATAATTGGCCCTTATCTCCCCCTACTTTATTCCTTGTCGACCAATTCCATGCTGGCCTTGGTCTCGGGGTTCGGGTCATAAAATATTTGCAATATTTTATTCCTTTTTCTTTTCTTTCCTTTATTCTATAATTTTGGCATTAAAAACCTTATTCTATGTTCAATAAACACAATGGATCATGAATGCTATTATATACAAATTGAGGCTATTTACATGCATTTGCTGGGGTTTTTAAGGCCAAAATGATAGAATAAAGGTGATGAAATGGAGATTCATCGGAGGCTCCTGTCCTTCAGCCACCTGATTGGTCTCTCCCATTTGAGATCATGACGTACGCCTCTGATTTTGCCGTAGGGGCCGTGCTAGGACAGAGGAGGGATGGAGTCCCATTTGCTATTCACTATGCTAGCCGTACATTGGATGCCGCGCAGCGGAACTACACAGTCACTGAGAAGGAGATGCTAGCCGTAGTTTTTGCTTTAGATAAGTTCAGATCGTACATTATCAGATCTAGAGTGACCCTGTTTACTGATCATACCGCCATCAGGTACCTAATGGGAAAGAAGGATGCCAAAGCTAGATTGACCAGATGGATCCTCATACTCCAGGAGTTTGACATAGAGATTAAGTATAAGCCTGGAGTCAAGAATGTGGTGGCGGATCATCTCTCCCGATTGGAGTATCTTGTGGATTCTGAGCAGATTGACCCTATTTGTGAGACCTTCCCAGACAAGGCGATCCTTGCTATCGCCTCGCTCCCATGGTATGCTGATATTGTGAACTATCTTGTTGCCAAGAAAGTTCCACAAGATTGGCCCAGGCAGAAACTTGAGACCTTCCTCGCGAAGGCCAAGTTTTACCATTGAGAGGATCCCGTCGTTTACTATGAGGGAGGGGATAGTATCTGGCGTAGGTGCATTCCTCAAGAGGAGCACCACAGCGTCCTTACTTACTGCCACAAGCTGGAGGCAGGAGGACATCACTCAGGGAGGAGAACGGCACAGAAAGTGCTCCAATCCGGCAAATGGTGGCCTACTCTCTTCAAGGACTCTGATGAGTTCGTGAAGATATGTACTAACTGTCAGAGGATAGGCACTTGTGGACAGCGTGATATGATGCCGATGCAGCCCATGCACTTCTGTGAGGTTTTTGACGCATGGGGCATCGATTTCATGGGTCCATTCCCTAAGAGTCAGGTATTTGAGTACATTCTGTTGGCCGTTGATTATGTGAGTCATTGGGTTGAGGCCATCCCCGCCCGAACCGCAGATGCTAGGACTGTTTGCAGATTTTTGAGGAAGAATATCATTTCACGGTTCGGGGTGCCTAGAGTGTTGATATCAGACGGGGGGTCTCATTTCGTCAACGACAAGGTAAAGGCCCTTGCTAGCGAGTTCAGCATAGACCATCGAGTTGCCACTCCATACCACCCTCAGACGAATGGTCTTGCTGAAGTGTCGAACAGGGAGATGAAGACTATATTGCAGAAAGTCGCCCGCCCTGACCGAAAGGATTGGTCACAACTTTTGGACTCGGTCTTGTGGGTATATCGGACGTCTTTCAAGAATCCTTTGGGTACATCTCCCTTTCGCCTCGTTTAAGGCAAGCCGTGCCATTTACCTGTTGAGCTGAGACATAGGTCACTTTGGGCTGTCACAGATATACTTTTGGATCCAGATAGCATAGGAGATCAGAGGAGGGCAGAGTTAGCAGCCCTGGAGGAGCTTCGAGATACAACCTTTTCAAACAACCTAGATTACAAGGAGAGAGTGAAAGAGTGGCATGATTCCCATATCAGCCACAAGCAGTTTGAGCCAGGACAGAGAGTATGGCTGTTTGATGCTAGGCTTAGATTATTCCCAGGGAAGCTACAGGGCAAATGGAAGGGACCATATTTGGTGAGAAAGGTACACAACAATGGGAGTGTTGACATATCTGAGTTGGCTTCTGATAGTACCTTTCGAGTGAACGGCCAGCGGCTCAAGCCATATCTAGATCATGAGTCGCGGGTCGTTGATGTTGCCCCTATTCACTTTGCGTGAGATGTGGTCTCTTGACTCACATCTATTGCATCTCACGGCTGATTATCACTGTTCTTCCGACCTGTATAGATCCAGTTGTCCATATCACTCTATTCTTTAGTCCCACATCCCTTTTCTCATCTTATGATTATGTTATACTTAGGGTGTACTTTACCCTAAGTATAGGGGGGATGTAGGACCTTCGGGTACTCTTTTGATTCTTTCTACCCCTGTTTTGCTGCCTATACTTAGGGATATTTCACCCTAAGTGTAGGGGGGGTAGACTCTGTACATCCTTCACTCGGATTTCCCTTCATGTACAGCTTGATATACTTAGGACTACTTGATCCTAAGTATAGGGGGAAAACACCAAGTTCTCCTCATTCTATTCTTTCATTCGTCTCTGTATATAGCCATTCCTTTTCACTTTCCTATACTAAGCACGAGTCATGTCTTCTTCATCGCTCTTGATCACTCTGAGGACATCGTTCAAGCTAAGTATAGGGGGGTGTGTATATTTCATATATACTTTAGCCATAACTCGTACTTTGTGTGAGTGTATGAATAAATAAAAATGGCTAAAAACCCATAAAAATAAAAAAATTTCCCTTGTATATAAAATTCATTTTACACATACCTATTTATTTATAAAAACTACTTTTGTACAAATGATTGTAAAATGATTTGTGTAAAGGAATTGTAAATATTTTCATAACAAAATCTATGTATATAGTACAAAATTTTTGTAAAATGTTTTGAAAACAAAAAGTTTGTAAAAACCTTGTGTAATTGTTTGTAAATATTTTGCAAAACTTCGCATTCATGCATACATCCATGTTTTCAAACATTTTTCAAAAATTTTGCATGATTGTAAATATTTGTAAAGTGCACATTTGTAAATAGCATCTTTGTAAATATTTGTACAGTTTTTCCTGGATAATAGTTGACATTTAAACTAGCCTGGAATTAAATTGGACAATGGATCTTGATTAAGATCTTAATCCACCTTTATAAGAGGAACCTTATAGGGCTTAGGGTTAAGGCTTTTCAGGTCCATAGGGACTTAATTCTTTGAGTCCACTAGGCTATGAGCATATGTCATCTTGATGAGCCTAAGTAGAGCACTTAACAACACACGCATTACTCTCAGTGACAATGGCTTTACTTGCACCAGCACTTTACACATAGCTCTCCACGGATAAGGTGGTGAGGAGGCAGTTTCCTTTGGCTTGGGGTAGCATATGAGGGTAGTACTTCTAGGCGGAACCTCTCTTCTTCTTCTAGTGAAGGAAGTGCACCTCAACTTGGTCTGGTGGTGATGAAGTCTCAAGACAGAAGTTGTGGGTTGCAATAAAGCTTCAAAAGAGGGATAGTCTACTGGCTCAAGAGGAAAAACTCCTTGTATATATGTTGCACCATGTAGATATGTTGTACAGTTGCACATGAAAAAAAAGTGCAAAAATAAAAGAACTCTAAAAAAGTGGTGGGTCGGATTGAAAATTTAATAATCCCACCAGAGTGTATATAGTCAAATAAAGCAAAAGCTTATGGTATACATGTTTCATCTCATGAAGCTTGTAGCGGGAGACTCAGCTACACTGGTTAGAGCTCCCAAGGACACATGGCTACACTGGACATGGTCCATTCTCTTCTTCCCCCTCTTCTTGAGCCGGTTGCACTTGAACTTAGAAGGGAATACCCCGCTTCTCGAGGGAAGAGTTGCTAGACCGAGGCATTAGAGTTACCAAGTTGGGGGAGGTTGTTTCTTTGTTACTTCTGAGGTGGGGAGCTACATATCACTTACACTGCAAGGAAGGATTCATGGTCATTAGAGTTTGTGTATGCAGACTTGTTCTGATCTGGTTTATTGAGGAGTCTTGTCCACAGATTGGTGGAACTTGGAGGCTGTTAGGTTTTAAGCTTAAGTCCAAATATAGTTCCGACACATTAATAATCCAAAGATCTGACCGAGCTCCATATTTCAATTTAATAAAGGCAAGTTTAATAATCAATCTTGATCCATGTATATTCTCCTCTTTTTCTTTCTTCTTTTCAGTTCTTTTTCAAATAAGTGTTTGCTAAGGGACTAGCAAAGTTAAGTATAGGGGGGTGATGAATACCCATTCATCACTCTTTATTCTTTTATTTTAGCTACAAAACCTTTGCAAAACACATATAATCCTATAAATACCAATAATTGTCAAATAGCATGCATTTTGTAAATATGAATAATTAGCATGTTTTTGTGCATAAATAAAAGAATAAAGAAACAAAAGAAAAAAAGAGGGAGATATTTAGAATAAATATTGAGCGACCTAATCCCAAGAAAGGGTTCAACATGGGCCTGACCGCATAAAAACTCAAGTGGAGAGAGATAAGGAAGCTCACACTTGTACATATACCTATGTAAACAAATCAAAATATTTTCCTCCAAATAAAAATAAAAATGGTTTGTATTTATTTGTATATATTTGTAAATATAAAATTAAAATAAAAATGAAAAAAATAAAAAGAAAATAAAAATGCCTTCATCCCTCATTGTCTATATTCACCAAGTACATAAAACACTTTATCTATTTATTTATCCCTTTAAAAAAAATTAAAATCTCATAAAAATTGTACATATTCTATATTTCATAATGTAAATAAATAAAATGAAAATTACGAAAATAAAACAAAAATAAAAATAAAAAAAATAAAAAAATCAAAAGCCACATTGTATATATACCATACATGTATATAAATAAAGGTATTTATTTAACCCTTGTAAATAATTAATAAAAACAAAATAAAAATGCCATATTATTCAAAATTTTATCCTATAAATAAATAAAATATAAAATTGGAATAATTTGTATAAAAATAAATAATTAAAAAAAATACATATGTATATACATGTATATAAAAATAAATTTTTGTAAATACCTAAATTAAATTTCAAAAAAAATAAATAAAAATCACAAAAAATAGCTTATAAATAAATAAACATTTTTTACGTTTTAGCTTTTTCCAAATTCGGTCATTTACTATTTATTATTCAATTTCTATATAATTATTACATGGCGCCCTCCCATTGGTCCACGGGGGATGTTGACCCCCGGTCAACTTCCCCCGCGGACCTTCGTCCTTCGCGGATCGGGCTGTCAACCTGACTTCTCCCATTTTTTCCCACTTGATCTGCCCGCCAAATCCGCAAACCCCGGGTCCTAATCATTCCCTGATCATCCGAGATCCGCGCCCGGTGGTTAGCATCGGGGTCCGTGCTCCGATTTCCTCGCCCGACACCCATCTAGCCGGACTCCTAGCAACATAAATCCTCAGCTCCGCCGCACGATTCACTCATCTTTGGCTCCGCATTTCCCTACCCAGGACCTCCACCATCTCCGCCTGAGTGACAGCAGTCGGCCGGTGGTGTCGCAGTGAGGAGAGAGTGCCCCGACCATTGATCCGATGACGTAGCGCCGCCGTGCGTCGCCCAAGAGGTGCTCGAGCCTCGGGCATCGACGACTCTCGAGGCAAGGACCTAGAGCTTCAGACGCTCATCCCCAATCGATCTCAGCCATCTGGTAAGCTTCATTCCCTTTAGTTTTTGCTAATTCCAAGTTACGCCCAAATCACCCAATCACCATCGACCATCGATTCCGGCCGCACCATCCACCCATTTTGTCGATAGACCCGACCTTCACCTTCGCCTCACTTCCCCGCACGTTCTTCGCCCCTTCATTCATTCCAGTTCGCCACGGAACTGGGAGTCGAGATCCTTCACCATCGCCTCGCCGGAGCTCCATCGTCCCGACGTACCGTTCACCCCCTCACCTCTAACCGGGTCGAGGCATTTCGCCCTCGACCCAGGAGGCTTTCTGTGTCTCTTTGCATGTCAGAGGAGGACCATATGAGGTCCCCCACATTCAGCACAGGAGCTTCAGCTCCGACGCTGTCTCCTGGGCTCCTCGGAGTTCCTTGGCGCCATCGGAGGGTTTCTTCAGACGCGGGAGGCTCCGGCGACTCGTTTCCGATCATCAGTAGCCCCCGAGGAGGTCCACCGTGCGCACACCGGGCCGGCGAAGTTCGCCGGCCACCTGTTCTTCCTGGACCCTCAGCCACCGTCCGATTAACTCTCCCGCTCCAGTTGTGATCCACGCCTTGCATTTGAGGAGCCACGTCACCGTCCGATCTCTTGGAGGACTGATCAGGACCGTCCATTGCAGAGGAGAGGCACTCGTGATTCTGGACCGTTCGATCTCCATGTGCCCTCTTCAGAGCCGCCGATTCACCGAGGGTTTACCCACAGTGCATTCAAGCCGTCGGATCCTCCACATGGGAGGCCCTCAGCCGTTCGATCCAGCCTGCATTCCTTCGTTGAGGCGTCAGCGATTCACATCCGTCAGATCAGATACGTGGCGCCACCTCAGCCGTCGATCATAATAAGGGGTAATTTGCTCCTAGGCCCCTCCTGCTTTGTCATTTACGTTCTAGTCTTGTAAATATTTTCACAGTTTATTTTAGTTTGGAACATTTGCATAGAGGACCTGTTAGTTGACTTTTATTGCATTTCTACCCCTGTATATTGTGGACACGTGCTTCGTCACGTGTATTCTTGGTGAAATTGCATATTGTGGCCTGTAGTTTTTAGTTGTTATGGAATGAAAAATCTTCTTGGTTAATTGCATTTATGCCCCTGTGAGTGTTTTTATTTCCACATGTGTTGAATATCGTGGGCTTTTTATACTTAAGCCCCTGGACTTTTAGTACATGTTGCTAATGGATCCAAGAACTTAATTTATTTGCATATAGGTCCCTGAGTGCCCAGGACAAGTGCTCCGCGCGTGAAATCTTGGACTTTTTGCACCTGGACCCCCTGGACTTTGGTTTTTGTTACTCTTAGGCCCATGGAACATATTTTTATGACAATCAGGTCCTTCTGAATTGTGGGCTTTTGATTGTTGTGAATATAATATCAAATCTTATCAAAATCAAGTGAAAATTTGACATGTGGCTCTTGCCATTGTGTAGAATTTTCACTGATTTTTGGGAAATTTTTGGAGCCCTTTTATTATTTTAAAAAAATCAAAAACCTCTCTTTTTCCCTTTGTCCTGATATAAAAATCACAAAAAAATATTAAAACCTTCTCAAAAATTCTAAAAAAATTCAGATATTGTTTTTTTGGTGTGTTTGATTTTCTGACCAATTTTGGTCATTTTTGGATTTATAAAAATTATAAAAATTGAAAACCTTGAAAATCTCATAAAAATTCTAATAAATCATAGAAAAATCAAAAATTAATAACTCTTTTTCTTGATTATTCCTTGTTGTTCATACTTTACAGGAAAAATTCCTTCAGGGTTTGGTAGAAATTTTAAATTTTATTTTGGCCCTTAAAACCTGACTAGAGATAGTTCTTCTGTTTTTGTCTTGTTTCATTTTCATAAAATTCTATAAAAATCAGAAAATTATAAAAAATTCACCAAAAACAATAAAAAATATAAAAATCATAAAAATATTTTTGTTTGAATTTTTGGATCAATTTTGGGTGTTGAAATAATTGCGTGAAGTTGCTTGTTTATATTGTTTTCTCATTTTCTTTATTATTCAAAATTCCAAAAAAATATAAAAATATCAAAAATCCACCAAAAATAATTTGCTTATATTTTTAATTTTAGACTACTTCGTAGGCTGCAAGGCCATCTCGTGCTCCTCGAGTTCGACCTTGGGTGCTATACCAGGTTAATATCATAGCGAGACCGCTGCTTGATTTTCATTGATTTTTATCCTTATTTGGTGGTCTTAATCTTTTTTCTCGATTGAGCTCTGAGTCCCGAGTGACTGAGGTCACAACGACCTTACTAATTCCTTTACCTTAGTCATCCGGGCAGCTTATCGCTAGAGAAAGGGGAGAGAGAGAAGAGAGGAAGAGAGCGGGGGAACGGAGAGAGTTATATTCGTTCTTCTTTAGTGACCGACAACCATTATATCTGGTTGTGCTTTCCTTCATGTGCTTCTGAGTTGGTGAATGATTGCGCATATACATCTACTTCCTTATCCAGGGGTCCGATATCTGAGAGGAGACGATACTAGTGGGTTGTGTTCCTGTCAACTGTATCAGAGCAGAGTTGGTGTCGCTTCCGCGCCATCAATGTGGTATCAGAGTCAGGTTCGACGACAAAGAATGATAAGACGTGATGTATCAGAGCCGGGTTTGACAACAACGAAAGATATGACGTGGCATATTTGAGCCATTTTCAACAACAACGAAAGATATGACGTGGCATATCAGAGCCAGTTTCAACGACAATAAAGGATACGACGTCGCGTATCAGAACGACAATGAAGGATACGATGTGGCATATCAGAGCCAGGTTCGGCGATAATGAAGGATACGACGTGGCGTATCAGAGCCAGGTTAGATGATAACAAAGGATATGACGTGGCGTATCAGAGCCAGGTTCAGCGTTGTTGAAGGGACACGATGTGAAGGATCTGAACGAAGGTCATCGTTGACAAGACGATGTGACACGACAGATGTACAATCCCTAGAAGTCATGATATGGTCGTCTCTTGGAATCGATCAGAGGCGTCGAAGAATTCTGCTAGCGGTGGCTGGTAGGAGAGCATGCAAGGTGGCACATTGAGGGAGCCCAGTGATGGTTGCATCACTCAAAGGTGGTGAGTTCTTGCTAACAAGACTTGCAAATGATGAGTATGCTAAACAAAGTGTATAAGCTCAAGGGGATGGTCGTGATAGGTGATGGAGCTCCAAGTATTCCCAGGACGAGCAGTACAATGAGAGAACGGTAGGTTATCGACATCTCTGCTGCAGAAGTGTAGAAAAAGGGAGAAGCAAGTGCGATTCGCTTTACCAGAGGATGTCGGCACAATCTCCAGTCACGAGAGATTTGTGGCGCTGTATCATGAGGCACAATGCTGAGTTGTGCGAGTGCCCGAGAGGAGGCACATTGAGGGCTCTTAGTGACGGGTGCGTCACCTAGAGGTGATGAGTTCCTACTGATGAGACTTGCAGATGATGAGGATAGCCTAATGCAGATCCAAGACGATGAAGAGATCGTGATGTAATTCAACTCAAGGGGAAGATTGTTAGTATTAGAGTCATAGTAGGATTGGGAATCCTAATGAGATTGGACTCCTAGTCCTAATCGTTGTTGAGTAGTATTCTATTTATAGTCCTATTAGAAATAGGACTATGGGGTTCTATTTGGGCTATATAAAGAGGGGGGAGGGTGGGTAGAGGCATTGCCTCTACATCAATACCACTACCACAACAACCATATAGCCCCTAGAGAAAGGGAAGAGAGAGAAGAGAGGAAGAGAGCGAGGGAATATAGAGAGTTATACTCATTCTTCCTCTGGTGGTTGCGAGAGGTGACCGATCACCATTATATCTAGTTGTGCTTTCCTTCATGTGCTTCTGACTTGGTGAATGATTGTACATCTACATCTGCATCCAGGGGTCTGGTATCTGAGAGGAGACAATACCGGTGGGTTGTATTCCTATGAACTGGTATCAGAGCAGAGTTGGTGTCGCTTCTGCACCCATCAAAGTGGTATCAGAGCCAGATTTGATGACAACAAAGGATACAACGTGACGCATCAGAGTCGGGTTCGACAACAGTGAAGGATATGATGTGGCATATCAGAGTCAGGTTCGACGACAACGAAGGATACACCGTGGCGTATCAGAGACAGATTCGACGACAACGAAGGATACGACGTGGCGTATGAGAGCCAGGTTCAGGGGTGTTGAAGGGACACGATGCAAAGGATCAGAGGTGAAGTTCGACATCGACAAGATGACGTGACACGACAGATGTGCAATCCCCATAAGTCATGATATGGTGGTCTCTTAGAATCGACCAGAGGCGTCGAAAAATTCTACTAGATGCGGCTGGCAGGAGATCGTGCAATGTGGCACATTAAGGGCACCCAATGATGGTTGCATCATCCAGAGGAGGTGAGTTCCTGCTAACGAGACTTGCAGATGATGAGGATGCTGAACAAGGTGTATAAGCTCGAGGGGATGATCGTGACAGGTGATGGAGCTCCAGTTATTCCTAGGACGACCATTACCATTAGAGCGACAGGTTATCATCATTTCTGCTGCAAAAGTGCAGCAAAATGGAGAAGCGAGTGCGATTCGCTTTACCAGAGGATGCCGGACAATCTTCAGTCATGAGAGATTTTTGGTGCTGTATCATGAGGCACAATGCTGAGTTGTGCGAGTGCCTGAGAGGAGGCACGTTGAGGGCGCCTAGTGACGGGAGCGTCACCCGGAGGTGGTGAGTTCCTGCTGACGCGACTTGCAGATGATGAGGATAGCCTAGTGCAGATCAAAGACGATGAAGATATCATGATGGAATTCTACTCAAGGGGGAGATTGTTAGGATTAGAGTTATATTAGGATTGAGAATCCTAATTGGATTGGACTCCTAATCTTAATAGTTGTTGAGTTGTATTCTATTTATAGTCCTATTGGGAAAAGGACTATGGGGTTCTATTTGAGCTAAATATAAAGAGGGGGTGGAGGCATTGAATCTACACCAATACCACCACAACAACAACAACCATGTAGCCCCTAGAGAAAGGGGAGAGAGAGAAAAGAGAGGAAGAGAGCGAGAGTACGGAGAGAGTTGTACTCGTTCTTCTTTTAGCTATCTTTCTTCTCCGATGGTCGCGAGACGGGATCGACCACCGTTATATCTGGTTGTGCTTTTCTGAGTCGGTGAATGATTGCGCATCTACATCTACTTTCGTATCCAGGGGTCCAGTATTCGTGAGGAGACGATACTGGTGGGTTGTGGTCCTGTCAACTGGTATCAGAGTAGCATTTTTGTCACTTTCACGCCCATCAAAGTGAATTCAGAGTTAGGTTCGATGAGAATGAAGGATACAACGTGACGTATCAGAGCCGTGCTCGAAAACAGTGTAGGATATGACGTGGCGTATCAGAGCCAGGTTCAACGATAATGAAGGATACGACGTGGCGTATCAGAGCCAGGTTCGACGACAACGAAGGATACAACTGATGAATCCACGATTCATCATCTCAATATCTTGATCTTAGCAAAATCCCCAAGTAAAGTTCCAAATAAATGTCCATAAAATCAATAAATTAACAAAATGACACTTGTAAATAAAACACACCATTTATTGTATATTAGATTGTACAAATCAAATTACCCATAAAAAGCCGCAAAAATAAATGAGTTTTGTACTTGTAAATAGTCCAAAACTTCATGAATTTTAATAATTTATTTTCAACTCCTTTTTGGCTAATCCTTTCTCTAAATTGTTCATAACAATGTATATAAAAATACAAAAATACAAAACAAATTTCATCTCAAATAAATGCTCCTAGATCCCAAAGAGAAAAAGTTGTAAAGTCCAACTTCCAAGCCAAATTCCCGCTCCGTATGAACTCCGTATTCACCAAACTCACTTTTAAAGTTCAAGTTAGAAAATTATCTATCCACGGAATGTGGTTTCATTAAAATCGGAGCTCATTTGCAAAAGTTGAGTTTTAGGACTTAGATGTACATTGTATATTATGTATATGTTCATTCTTTCTTCATTTTTTATTTTATCTTTCTTAATTATTAAAAATACCAAAAAAATCATGGTGGTGTTGTATTTTAATTGTAGTATTTTATTGTATTTTCCTGTTATACATAGCTACTATAAAAAGACAAAAAAATATAAAAGAAAAGCAAACAAAAACATATGTACATGTTGTATATCTTCTTTTGTAAATTCTCCACTGTTTTTCTTATCTTTATTTTTATTGTATTTTAGTAGCCTACTTTATATCATTATTTATTTTATTATTTATTTTCCATTCTCTAAAATAACTTCTCTTCTACTACAACCTTCCATTCAACTCCACCATTTTTAATAACTCCCATTCTACTCCATATTCTTCCACCAACCTCCCATTCAACTCCACCAATAATACAACTTCCCATTCAACACCACCACCATTCTAACCTCCCTTTCTCATCTCTTTATATTCATTTGTACATCCTCATTTTTCCCTATCCACCATTCTAATAGAATACAGAGAGAGCTTGGAGTGTTGTGTTGGTGACAGCGGCAAAGCGTCTTCCTCAAGCGACGACCTCCTTCATGCGAGATCCGCAGAGCTCCGCTCCGCGTCACGAGTTCCCCATCGAGATCGCATAGCTTCTCCAATTTTTATTTCGTCGACGATAGGAGTTCAGCGTAGCTGCTCTGCCAATCCGGTGAAGATTCAGGTAAGTATCTCCTCTTATTTTGCTTGTTTTTTTATTTTATCTAGTAGTTTGTTTCATTGTTGTCTCATCATTTTCGTATTTTTTATCACACCACAACTTCACCATACAATCCTCATCATCACCACACCAATTTCTTTATTTGCATTTCCTGATTAACAACAAAAAAAATTAAATAAAAAAAATTGTTTGCATCAAAACAGTAAAAAGGTTCAAAAAAACAAAAAAAAACAAAAAAACACAACGGAGGTGGAGCCGCAGCCCCCAATGCCGCCGCCCCACCCCCCACTCTCCACAGCACCTACACGTGGCCACCGCTCGACTGCGTAGCCCAGGCGGCGCCGCCATGCGCCCACGCTCCAGAAGCTCTGCCCCTCTGCGACGCTCCCTCCGCCGTGCAGCCCCCCTCCGCCCGCAGGTGGCCGCCCTCACTCCCGTGCCGACCCACCGCCTCCTGCGCCGCCGCAGCGCCGCCCCCTCCTTCTCCACATGCCCACGTGCGGCGGTGCAGCCCCCAGCCACCACCGCCGCTTCCCCGCCATCCCATTTTGGGTTGCTCCTATGCCTTAGCCGACTTAACGAAGAAGAAGGTATTTTATTATTTTTTAAATTTATGTGAAAATTGCATTTTATATTTTTCTATTTTCTGTAATTACAATCGAGTCCCTGTTTATAGTTTGTATTACATTTTCAATTTCTGGTTTTGCACGGATACCCCTGTGTTCGTATTTTAATTTGGACTGGAATATTACATCTTTTTATTCAAGAAAAAATGTCATTGTGTTGAGCAACTTTGTCTCTATCATCTGAATATTTATTTATATTTTTCTGATATTTGGGTAATTAATTAAAATTATGTAACTGAAATTCCGCATATTTTACCCAATCGATGATCTTAAATTGATATCTAACACACGGTTGCTCTAAAAATTCCACTGATGCCTTGAAATACATTTGAAATACTGTCCAAATTTCATCTAAAGTGGAGTTGACTTGTACCTGAAATAAATTATAGTATGATTTTTGTATTTGATTTTTAATTAAATCCACATATATCCTTTTCGCAAAATTCGAACTCTCCTGAATTGAGTATCTAATCTTTTTGAGATAATGTGCACTCTGATTAATTTGATAACGTGGATTTATTAGGAATCTCTATTTTCACTAAAAAAATCATAAAAAAACATAATTTGCTAAAAAAATCCAAAAAAATACTGTAGTCTCATTTCATGATGATTATATTCCAATAAACTTTTCATAATATTTTCTTACTGTTTGTGTGAAAAATTACGAAAATACACATAATAAGTGTACATTTTTCATTGTTGCATTTTAGCCCCGAAAAATACAAAAAATGTATCTTGCATTAATCACTAGATAAGGATTCTAGAAAAAATATAATTTCGCTAAATTGGATTACTTTCATATTAAAATTAATTTGGCTAAGTTGTGTGTTTTCTTAGTGTCTTTATTCAACCGCATCTTATATTTGGCATTCATTTTACATTAAAAAATATTAAAAAAATCCGCATTGAAATCTAAATCTTCATTTATCAATTTAACCCGACATTGTTCTTTGCCTCCCTGTGTTCGACCCCGGACTTGCCCGGGATATAAATTAAGCCGAGACACTCTTCACGGAGATCTTCTCTCAATTCTTATTGAATATCTAAGTACACATACTACAATGTGCCTAATTAAACATCGTATTTAATGACTCGTCAGATGGTACCGTTGCCAGGGAGGCAAATGAGTTAGGGATTAATTTAAAAATTTAGATTTAGATTTTCATTTACCCGGGTAGTCTGACCCCCGAGCCATTTGTAATTATTCCATTTTCCTTTCAATTATTTCTCTTCATATTTTTGTATATATATTTTATTTTCAATCTCTCTAACATAAATCTTATTTTCCTTGCGAGGGCCCGGTGGACTTGGAGTGCATCGGAGGTCGACGGATGAGACGCGTGTCGACTGTTGAAGATCTAGGAGAATCTATTTATTTTGAGAGAGTTTTTGTAATTATTGTAATAATTTAGGTAATTCCCACTTTCCAGCGGCTCTTGTTTGAGAGCTCGCGCTTGTATCCGGACCGGACTTTAGACCATCTCGTGGCCGTATGGTTGATTGACGTAGAATATGACTTGCACTCGTGGCTCTTAGAGCATTTTTATTAGAATATTTTTATTACTTGTGCTCGTAATTTTTAGGACCACACATCACTTTTAACGAGACATACTTAGACCACAGGGATGTTAGTCAAATTTAACTTGTTCACCATTCTCTAATAGAAATGTCTATCTAGGAACGGTTTTCTCGTTTGCATTCATAAGTATAAAATTACAATTCTGCCTTGCATCCCGCATGCAGAGCGCGAGGTTCACTGTAAGTCTTTTGAACTGGGCATGCATCATTGATTTCACTATTAGCATCGATTTTCCTCGACTCCCTCCCCCTTGGTTTTTGAAACTTAGGTTAAAAGGAAATCGGGTCTGATCGTTAGGCGTGCTTTGTTTAGTGGATTAATCAAGTGATAACCAAACTTAAAATCGGGACTGCAAATCAGAGTTGACAAAAAATACTTATTAAAACTAACACTTGTTTTCGGGAGAGCAAAACCCACATTGTATGCTTAGCTAATTGTGATTGTTGAGAGGTGAGGACGCATCCCTAGGATAGTTCCCAAAACCTACTTATTAAGTCTTACGTAATTGGACTTATATTTTGATTTATCACCTAATTAAAACTGAAAAGATAAACGGTCAGACTTCTGCGACCATCACAGTGTTGAGTAGGTGAAATCAGGGTTTGCTTATGTGTTTGTTTGTTTTGTGTGTTATTCGGTGCACTTGCACGCTTTCTTCCTCGATCCACTTCATCATCCCATCTCCCTTCCAAAATGTCAGAATATTGGTCATCATATCCACGTCACTCTTCTTCGACCATATTTCGACCATCTCCATCTTCTTATTCCTCTTCATACCTACACCTCGACCGCGAAGTCAGAATTCCGACTGATTTCTCCACTTCTTCGTCCTTCTCACCTACCCCACATTCTTAAACCCCTGACCCACAACTACCCTGGATTGACTCACCATATTCGCGTCCGCTTGCTGGAATGAAGGAACTAATCAAAGAGCTAGTTGCTGCTGAGATGAATGATTGGCACAATCAGTTGACCCCACATACCTCATTCTCATCTCAATTTGGGACCGAACAACAATTGACCTATACACAAACCAACTTAACCTTTGTGTACAACAAGGTCAACCAGACAAGCCGAATGGAGAAGCATGCACTACATGATCTTCCTGACTTGATTAACCTCAGTGATAGAGCCGACATTGACCAACTGCTGAAGAGGTTTTTCACGGGTCTAGAGTAATCCATACAATGCGGGATCACAATGTCGCTGAGGCAACCCGCAAGAAATTCAATCTTCAGACAACAATTAACCGACAACAGAAATCAAGCAATGAAAAGCGGTGTGGAGTTAAAATTTATTATAACTCTATAAAGGACGTGTTAGTGTGCAAGCAGTGTAGAGGTCGAACACAGGGACCAGACAGGTAGAAAAGGACAATAATGCACAAAATGTGAATGTGATGTTTTGTCTATAACTGTTATTTTTGTGGGTTTTTAATTTTATATTTTTTTATTAATTTTTAATTTTTAATTTTTATATTTTTATATTATATTTTATGATTTTTATTTTATTTTTATATTTTATATTTTTATATTTTCTTTTTCTTTTAAAAAGATATAATATATATAAGGAATATATATATACACTAGAGATAAAAGAGAGGTAAATATAGGGAAAACTACTTAAAATACAGGCAATAAAGTGTTTTTGTGATTTTTATATTTTTCTAATATTTTTGTGAATTTTTATATTTTTTCCTAATTTTATTTTGGTATTTTAAAGTCAAAAATACTAGTAAACAACGAATAAAGTTACTGGATGGAATTAAAATAAGTATGAAAAATATCAAAAGGATTCCAAAACTCATCAATTTAATTTTAAAATAAAGATAATAGAACAAAAAAAATTCAGAGACAAAAATTATATTTTATGAAGGTTTTTGGGATTTTCTAATTTTTAGGAGTTTTCTTTTGTATTTCTTAGTGATTTTTGGTCTGGAGTTAAAACCTACAGAAACACACAAAATATAATTTTTTTGGAATTTTTCAAATATGTTTTATAATTCTTATTTATTTTCTAATGCAAACAGTGTTGAAAATGCATGTTTTTGAAATTTTATAAATAATAAAAGGCAATGAAAATGCAAAGTAAAAATATGGCATGACACTACAATACAACAGGAACTTATGATATTTTTTGTGGGTTTTTTAGAAATTTAGAGATGCATGAAATAAATAAATATAGCAAAGAGAAACTACACTACTAGAAAGGGCATTTTGCAAATAATAAAAAGTTCAAGGGCCAGAATGCAATATTCCCAGAAATTATATAACTGAATAAAAACTTTTTAGAACCGATCGCAAATAGCCAAACCCGCGAGGTTATGTCTGCAAAAATGCCAGTGTCACGTGTGTAAGCACGCGCACTTAGCAGAGACGCTCTAGCAATTATCAAAAACTCAGGGGGCTTAAATGCAAAAATGCCAAAAACATATTACTCCAATTAAAAGTTTTTGAACTAAACATGAAATATGCAAATCCCTCGGGTATCCCTGCAAAATTGCCAAGTCACGTGTGTGAAAGCACGTGACCTTGTAGTGGCCAGAATGCAATATTACAAAAATCCGGGGGGTATATGTAAATTCTACAAAAGTTTCAAAAATTCCGATGAAAGTTTCAATATTAACTATCAATTACAAAAATGCCTTGGGCTATAACTGTAAAATACCCAAAGCAGGGGCTGATCGGACGGCAGATATGTTTTAACTAACGCCACGTGTCGCGCCTTGGTCCCGCGATGCCCCTTCAGCTTGAATGGCCACGATCAGATCCCCGCAAGAGAATCAATAGCTGAGGAGCTGGGGTAATCCGACGGCAGCTGCACTTCCGGAAGAACAACCCCGTTCTGGTGGCCGGGAACGCAGGAGCAAGAACAGTGAAGAAGGCTCCAACCAGCGAGCTTCCCCAGCCTCGCTCCTCCTCCTCCGGCATGAGATGGGGCTCCAAAATGGTCCAAAGCATTCCTGCAGGTCTTCCTAGGGTGCTGGCGACATCAAAAAGCTCTGGTGTGGGCCAGAGGATGCATGCGGAGGCGGCGGAGCTTGCAAGCTCCGAGAACCTCGAACGTGCACCCAAAACGAGTTCCAGACATCTCTGTTATCACTGAACCTACAGAAGAGCATGAGAGAGTCGAGGTCACAATGCCCTGACCTCGCAGAGGGGTGAAAACGAGCTGGGATGCATAGTGGATGCAGGTGGCTACGAAGGATGAAAGATGGTTTCAGTTGAAATGGAAGGTACCTATAGATTCCTACGGGTAAGGAGAGTAACCAAACACAATAAAAATAAGGAAAAATGACCTCAAAAGATGGTGTGCCTGAGATGGAACCTCCCGGTGGTGTGGTCATCGGAGATGGTGGAACGGTCGCTCAAGGCCTCGCCGTACCTCCCTGGGCAGCTGGAGACCTTCCTGTCACCAAGGTCAATCCAGAGCACACCCAAGGGAGCCAAAACCGACGTCCAAAGGGGTTCGAAATTCAAAAGGAGGAAAAGGGGGTTTGAAGAGGATGGTCTAAGCGCTCCAAAGATCGAGGCACACAAGGCGGAGCAACGATGCAATCCTCGAGGCAAGCATTGGGCATGCATCATGGTTCTATGGGGAGAAAGAATTCAGAAGAGAGTAGCACGAAAGGATGAAAGCCTTGGCCTCGAAAAATCCGTGAATCGGAGCAAAGACCAAGGTCAGACTGGGCTTCAGGAGTGGGTCAGAGAGTTGACCCGCTGGTCAACTCTCCAGACCCCCGGGTTGGTCCACGTGGACCAACCCGGAAAAATCCAGGAAAAAGTTTTTCTAAAATCAATTAAAAATAGAAAATGAATTTATTAATTTTTATTATTAAATAAAAATGTTTAATATTTTATGATGTATTTTATTATGATTTTATTTATTTTTATGAAGTATAAAAATACAAGTTGCCTTTTATAGCCAATATAGGTATACACATCTATATATTTTATTATTTTATTTTTATTTTGTATATTTTATTTTATTATTTCTGTTTATTATTTTATAAAATTATTGAATATTTTCATACACTTAAATATATTTTTATTTTACTTTTCTGAGTTATTTTGTATACTTAATAAAATAGGAGTACTAATTATATAGGCATAGTTATGGGTATTAGACCTATGTATTATATACATGTGTTTTATTTTTGTGTTTTCTTTAAGTTTTTATTCTGATTTTAATGTACATATACATTACAAATAATATTTAAAAAATTATAAAACTATAAAATTATAAAAATAATGAATAATGAATAAAATGAATATTTTAATCTGTACAAGTAACAATAGGGGTCGAAAACTCAACTTTCAAATCGTAGCTCCGCAAAATACGAAACCATCTCCATTAAATAGCTTATTTGAAATTATATACAATTAAAGGTGAGTTTGATGCATTTCGAGTTTTTATTTGAGAGATACAGGTTTTGGGAAGTTGGGATTCTGGAATCTTATTTAGATCATAAATTTTTATCTGTACATTATTTTTGTGTGAAATAAATTTTGTATTTTTCTATATTTAATTATATACAACTTTCATGTTCAAAGTTTCTTTATTTGAAGTATAAAAGGTGGAACCAAAAATAGGTCCCAAAATAAATAAAGAGTGAATGAAATAGAAGGTGTTTTTTATTGTATTTTGGCCCTTATCTCCCCCCTACTTTGTTCCTTGTCGACCTAGTCATCGAGATGCCTAGGTCTCGGGGTTTCGGGTGATAAAATATTTGCAATATTTTATTATTTTTCTTTTCTTTTCTTTATACTATAATTTTGGCTTTAAAACCGCATTTTATACAATATTTACACAATGATGCATGAATGCTAAAGTGCCTAAATTAAGCTTATTTACACGCATTTGCTAAGGTTTTTAAGGCCAAAATGATAGAATAAAGATGCTGAAACGTAGATTCATGACCCCTATACTTGCCTTTTCTAGTCCCTAGCAAACATTTATGCGATAAGTGCAGAGAAGAAAAACAAAGGAAAGAAAAAGAAGAAAATTGGATTAAATTTGATTATCAAACTTTTCTTCACAAAATCAAAGTTTGGAGCTTAAGTTAAACCTTTGAAATTTTAGTGCGGTCGGAACCTTAATGAGAGCCGGACTTGAAATCCAACTTCCTTCAAGAATCCCAAAACTCTGCTCAAGTCTCCTCGATAGCCAGGTCAGAAATACTTCAACTCATACGCAAACCCTTATGACTATGAATCGGACTCGTACAATGTAAGTGATGGTGGCTCTCCCCAATTGAAATGACAAAGAGACTAACTTCTCCAATATGACAACCCAATGATTCCCCAATCCAACAACTCATTCCTCTAGGAGCAGGGTATTCTCTTCTAAGTTCATGTGGCAACCAGCTCAAGAGGAGGGTGTGAAGAAAAGAATGAACGGTAGCCAGTGTAGCTACCTATCCTAGGATGCAAGACCAGTGTAGTCAAGTCATCCAGCTGCAGGCTCACATGATTTGACTTTGAAGCTCAAGCATGCTTATTGACTATATACATATATACACTCCGACAAGCATTTTTATTTTTGTGCAGGCCTGTCCACTTTTTTGGAGTTTTTGCTTTTTACATTTTTTGAATACTATATACAACATCATTTACATAGGGTGGTTTTCCTCTTGAGCCAGTAGACTATCCCTCTTTTGAAGCTTTATCGCAACCCACAATCTCCTGTCCTCAAAACCCATCATCACCGGATGGGTTGGGGTGCACTTCCCTCCCTAGACGAGGAAAAATGTTTCCACTTATGTGCGTCTCATACCGGCAAATCCAACCTCCTCACCACCCCAACTGAGTTGAGCCAAATGAAAGGTGCAGGTGTCCAAGTTAGGTCATTATCAACAAGAGTTGTGTGCGTGCTCCGAAATACTCTACTTAGGCAGTCAAGAATCCATTGAACCAAGTCTCGTGATCCTCAAAGAATTAAGTCAACTAGACCTGAAGTACCTCAATTCCAGCTCCAATAAGGTTCTTGTTAATTAGGTAGATTTTAAGGTCCAACCAAGCTCCAATCTTCGGACTTTACTTAGACTCGTTCAACTATCAAACTCAATCCGAAAAATGCGAATGCCATGCAAATGCTATGCAGGAAATATTTTTGTGATGCAATTTTCAAAGATTTTGAACTTTTTATGGGTTTTTAAAAAGATAATGCATATGCATTTTTTTGTATTTTCCAAAGAGATTTTTCGAATGTTTTTGGTATTTTAATTTTGAAAATGTTTTTGGGATTTTTGAAAACAAAAAGATTTTAGATAGAAGCTAAGTTAAAAAAATATTTAGACGGGGATGCCTTTTATATTTACAAGAAGTGGATTTTAAGAATTTACAAGGGTAAGTGATCAATTTTATAGGTATATATATACAAAGAATTTTAGGTGTGATGTATGTATTCCTTAAACTTATTTGAAAAGGTTTTCAAACAAAATTTGAAAACTGTAGTCCAAAATAATTTTTACAAACAATTTTACAAACATGTACATGTATTTGAAAATTATTTTTGCAAAGGTTTTCCAAACAATATATAGATTTTTCAATTTTTTTGCAATCATTTTTCAAACCATTTGCACATAATTTTTTCAAACATTTTATTTCACGTAAAAAGAATAAATTTTACAATCAAAATGTTTTTACAAAGGATGAAAACATGTAATAAAACATTTTACAAATAGTTTTCAAAATATTTTTCACAAAGATTTTCAAACTATTTTTCAAACATTTTGCAAAAAATATTTTCACCTGATTTATTAATAAGTAAGTATAAAAAAGAATTTGAGGAATGGTAACATCTTTCTATTGAAGTTGGTAATGAATTTAATTGTAATACTTAACCATAATTATTAGTAAAAATACGAAAGTACGAGTTATGGCTAAAGTATATACGTAGTATATACGACCCCCTATACTTAACTTGAGCTATGTCCTCATAGATCAGAGAGAAAAAAAAGACATAACTCGTACTGAGTATAGAAAAGTTTAAAGAATAAATGAATACGAGATGAAGGAACGAACGAATGAGAAGTTGACCGTCCCCCCTATACTTAATATCAAATAATCCTAAGTATAGCAGATGGTACACAACGCAGGGAGGGTCAAGGGTGGGAATGAACAGATCGTACTCAGACTGTCTCCCCCTATACTTAAGGTAAGATATCCCTAAGTATAAACAAGCAGATGAGACAATGGAAAGGATCGAAAAGAATGAGTACTCCGGGTGTACACCCCCCCTATACTTAGGACAAAGGACGTCCTAAGTATAGAAAACTGAAAAAAGGGGTGACACCTTTTTGGTAGATAAAGAAGATAGAAGAGGAAAAGAAGAAAAGAAGAAAAAGAAGAAAAGAGATCTGAAGATGGATACGGATAGAGACGGATGTACGCATCACTCCCCCTATACTTAGGGTAATAGAAGCCCTAAGTATAGGCAACAACAGCAGTGATAAGATGGAACGATGAATGAACACTCGGCTCTTCCACCCCCCCCCCCATACTTAGAATAAAGTACGTCCTAAGCAAGGCAACACGAGAATGGGTGGACGAGCAATACGAGGGAGAAACAGAGGTGAACAAAAGAGAATGCACAACAAAGATGGATGTACAGAAGGTCAAGAAGGTCGAAAGAAAACCTTCTTGCGGGACCGCTGAGGAATAGATCTAGTACGGTGCAGGTCGACATCGAGGTCCATGGTGGACGGAAGCCGATCATGGTCGACAGGGTGAATGTCCTCAGAGGCCCTAGGGTGTGAAGGCACAGACGGATCAATGAAAGAAGTACGACTAGGTCCGGCCTTGGGAATCTCGCTGGTATCAATATGGAAAGGGACAAACTCATCATCATCGGAAGAAGTGCAATTAGTGTCGTCTTGCGTGGTCTCATCTAGGTCAAAACCAAAAGGAATGAACTCATCAGTGGAAGTAGTCGAACTTTGTTCGTCCTCAATAATCTCAACCGGATCATCTTTCTCATCGAATGGCCCGAATTCCCAGATAAAAGCAACCAAATCAAATTTGACCTTCGTCTCATTAGTGTCTAAGTGAACAGGAGCGGACTCATCAGTGAAAGTAGTCGAACTATGTCCGTCCTGTCTAGTCTCTAAATCTTCCCTCCGCTCAATGGTGTCGATCATGTAAATCCCGCGGATGTCATCAACACAACGCCAATTCCCAGAAGAAGGAACTGCGAGGTCCATGCTTTCCAAGTCTTCCTCCTTGGAGAGGAATTCTTGGGCTCAGTGGATTCCAATAAGCAGTAAAACTCTCTGATAGTATCATCTAGGTCATGGTCCTCGAGGTCAACCAAGAGAGATGTGGTCGCATCAGGTGCAGGTCTCTGGTCAACTATAGGTGCAGTAATCAACAGTTCGCTTTCGTCAACAGGACTAAAGCGAATCTCTCCTGATCCGTAATCAATAACGACCCTCGCTGAGGCGAGGAATGGTCGTCCCAAGATGATTGGAGAGTGCTCCTCTGTGAGGTCTCCATGGGCAATACGACAAAGTCAATATTGTAGCTCGTACCCTGAATCGAAATGACAGCATTTTCAAAGATACCCTTCGGCCTCCTTATTGATCCATCAACAAACTGATTGATTTTCTTGAGAGGCCCTAAGTGAAGAGACTGTACCAGCAAGAAGGGTAATATGCTAATTAAAACACCGCCGTCGAGGAGAGTGTGATCACATCTGTTGTCAGAGATGGTTCAGCTAATGAAAGGTGTGGCAGTGCTCTTTTTCCTAGGAATGGGACGATGTATATGGCGTGGGATGTAGCCATGGTCAGAATATGACGCTCAGATCTGATCCTCCACTTTCTCTTCTAGGGAAGAGGAGCAGATAAATCAGTCATGGCCTGTTAAAGTGGGGCACGGATGATCTCATGAGTAGTAGCCATCACTTCGGGTTCAGTCAACATTTTTTTAAATTTTTGGACCTCCTCCAAACAAGGGAGAAGGTCGGAATCAGCATATACACGAGGAATGCCAAGAGCAGTCTGTACATCGACATCCGCAGGGTCAAAGGTGGGACAGGGTGTGAAAGGTTGTGCAGTCAAAGGATCTGGCATAAGTTCCCTCTCCTCACAGTCTGAATCGATCACGTGTCTCCCAAACTCTTTTTGGATTTTTAAAAATTTCTCATTTTTTTGTATTTTGAGCGATTGCAAGCTCTCATGATAATCCTCAAGTGAGTCCAAATCCTCAAAGAATGGAGCTACATTCTGGATCTTTTATGTTAACTATATCGCTCATCCTCGAGTTCATATGCTCCATCATCTGATTGAAGATCTCAAGTGTGGATATCATGAAAGATGACTCCATTATCTCAGAATCAGGTGTGTCGAATGTGGGTGGTGGGTAAGGACAAAAATCACATTCCGGATCAGGATACTCAAGGAAGAGCGCGTTGTCGAAATGTGGTGGTGATGGTGGTGGAAATGATTGGTGAAAGGAAAAGTCCGAATCTTGAAATAGTGGGTTGGTCGGATATGTACAAAAATTAGGAGCGAAGTCCTCCTGGAAAAAAAGAGGTGAATCGGCTGGAGTGAATGAGGGATCCACAAAGTCCGGATAGAAAATTCTCCAGTCGGCCATCTCGAAACAAAAGTTAAATGATAGTCGGGGGAACACGATGGTCAAATCAAGAGAAGTGAGAAAAAGGCGCAAATGCGCAGAGGCGATCTAGAATGCACACAAGCAATCACAAGCAAATTCACGCAAATCAAACCCTCAGTTCACCTACTCAACTCGGTAGAGATCGAAAAGTCGGTCTTTATCTTGTCTGTTTTAGAGTTAGGTGAGAAGTCCAAAAGTTACACAAACACTTAAAGGGATGAAATGGGATTTAGACACTATTCCTTAGTGTGTGCGCAAGCAAGTAAAAGCGAAGACAATGAGGGGATTGCTCGCCCCAAGACAAGATTTTCTTTTTTTTGTTGATTTTAGGGTCAAGTAATATTAACAGTCCCAATTTTATTGGTTATCACCTTTTTTGGATTTTTAGTGAGAAATGCACAAGCCTAACGAGGAGTCAATTTCACTTAGCACCTAGGTGATCAAAATCAGAGGTAGAGAGGCGGAAAAGCAATGCAAGCGGCAAAACGATGATGTATGCTAAAGCGTAAATGCTCACCTTGCTTCCAGCACTCTACATGCAAGGATGCTCATCAGAATTGAAAGCTATCTATATGCAAATGCAAGCCGATGAAATCGCCCTAAGTTCAAAAATTGCTATTAACGTGAAGAACCGATGCTAATGACTTAGAATGGAACCGAAATGTCCGGTCTTGGAGTCTCCTCAGTGCCCACCACAGTGGGTCATGCACACGTTGTATGGAGAACTTGTGCGGTGCGGTGGTTCCGAGACTAAGTGAGAAGCAGTTTAAAATTTAACTAAGTCCAAACGAATCTATAGGCACAGACAGATATATTAGGTGTTTGGCCTTAATCTGTCGGAAGCAATCCTAATACTAAGGGCTCAATCACACAAAATAAGGAAAACAAAATAGAGAAATCAAAGGAAACAATGCGATGAAAACCAATAAAACCGTAGTGAGCCCTCAAGTGAACAAACACATGAAAATTGGACCCGAAAGTCCAAAGTTCAAGTACCTGTATTATTACAATAAATAGTGGTCTCTCTCTCACTAAAATTACTGAAATAAATGCAATAAAATAAATGGAGCTTGGTCTTCAAAAATCTCTAAGTCTCCTAGGTGTTAGGCTGGCAGACTGTCGCCTGCTTCACGTGGATGCGTAGGCGCCTAGGGTGGAGCGTCTCCCTCGATCCGTGGTTCCTCGCACAAAGTCAACAAGAGATGGGTTAGACAACTCAACAAGATATATCAAAAATAATGAAAATAAATGAATGACAAATATAGACAAATATCACACTCAAGCAAGAACCCATACTAAGCGTTGTTGCTCCCCGGCGACGGCGTCATTTGTTGAAGAGGTTTTTCACGGGTCTAGAGTAATCCACACAAGGCGGGATCACAATGTCGCTGAGGTGACCCGCAAGAACTCCAATCTTCAGACAACAATTAACCCACAACAGAAATCAAGCAATGAAAAGCGGCGTGGAGTTAAAATTTATTATAACTCTACAAAGGATGTTTATAGTGTGCAAATAGCGTAGAGGTCGAACACAGGGAGCAGACAGGTAGAACGGGGCAATAATGCACAAAATGTGAATGTGATGTTTTGTCTATAAATGTTGTTATTGTGGGTTTTTAATTATATATTTTTTTATTTAATTATTGATTTTATATTTTGGTTTTAAATTTTCTGATTTTATATTTTCTTTTTATATATTTTTTTGTATTTTCCTTTTCTTTTAAGAAAGATATAATATATATAAGGAATATATAGATACTAGAGAAAAAAGAGAGGTAAATATAGGAAAAAATACCTAAAATACATGAAATAAAGTATTTTTGTGATTTTTATATTTTTCTAATGTTTTTGTGATTTTTTTATTTATTCTTATTTTTTGGTATTTTTAAAGTAAAAAATACTAGTAAACAGTGAACAAAGTTGCAGGCTGGAACTAAAATGAGGATGAAAATATCAAATGGATTCCAAAACTCCTTAAGTTAATTCTAAAATAAATCTAATAGAACAGAGAAAATTAAAAGACAAAAATTATATTTTTACAATATCTGTGGAATTTTTAAGATTTTTATGAAGGTTTTTGGGGTTTTCTAATTTTTAGGAGTTTTTTTGTATTTTTTAGTGACTGTTGGTATGGAGTTAAAACACACAGAAACACATAAAATATAAATTTTTTGGAATTTTTCAAAAATGTTTTATAATTTTTATGTATTTTCTAATTCAAACAGTGTTGGAAATGCATGTGTTTGAATTTTTATAAATAATAAAATGCAATGAAAATGAAAATAAAAATATGGCATGAAACTACAATGCAACAGGAACTTATGATAATTTTTTTGCATTTTTTAGCAATTTAGAGATGCATGAAATAAATAAATATAGCAAAGAGAAACTACACTACTGACAAGGGCATTTTTGCAAATAGCGAAAAGTTCAAGGGCCAAAATGCAATATTCCCAGAAATGATGTAACTGAATAAAAACTTTTCAGAACTGATCGCAAATAACCAAACCTACGAGGACATGTCTGCAAAAACACTAGGGTCACGTGTGTAAGCACGCACACCTAGTAGGGACGATCTAGCAATTATTAAAAACTCAGGGAGCTTAAATGTAAAAATGCCAGAAACATATTACTACAATTAAAAGTTTTTGAACTAAACATGAAATATGCAAATCCCCAAGGTATCCCTGCAAAATTGCCACGTCACGTGTGCGAAAGCACGTGACCTGGTAGGGGCCAGAATGTGATATTACAAAAATCCGGGGGGTATATGTATATTCTACACAAGTTTCAAAAAGGCCGATGAAAGTTTCAATATTAACTATCGAATATAAAAATGCCTTGGGCTATAACTGCAAAATACCCAAAGCAGGGGCTGATCGGACGACGGATAAGCTTTTACTAACGCCACATGTCGCGCCTTGGTCCCGCGATGCCCCTTCGGTTTGAATGACCACGATCAGATCCCCGCAAGAGAATCAACGGCTGAGGAGTTGGGGTAATCCGACGGCAGCTGCACTTCCTGAAGAATAACCCCGATCTGACGGTCGGGAACGCATGAGCAAGAACATGGAAGAAGGCTCCGACCAGCGAGCTCCTCTTGCGGCATGAGATGGGGCTCCAAAATGGTCCAACGCGCTCCTGCAGGTTTTCTTAGGGTGTTGGCGACTCCAAAAAGCTCCGGTAGGGCCAGAGGACGCGTACGGAGGCGGCGGAGCTTGCGAGCTCCGAGAACCTCGACCGTGCACCCAAAATGAGCTCCAGACGTCTCTGTTATCACTGGACCTGCAGAAGAGCATGAGTGAGTTGAGGGCATGCCCCAACCCCGCAGAGGGTTGGAAACGAGCTGGGATGCAGAGTGGACGCACTCCGGAGCATGCTCCGGCGAGGTGGCTATGAAGGATGACGGATGGTTTTAGTTGAAATGGAAGGTACCTATAGATGTCTACGGGTAAGGAGAGTAACAAAACGCAATAAAAATAAGGAAAAATGACCTCAAAAGCTGGTGTGCCTGAGATGGAACCTCACGGCGGCGTGGCCGTCAGAGATGGTGGAACGGCCGCTCAAGGCCTCACCGTACCTCCCTGGGCAGCTGGAGGCCTTCGTGTCACCAAGGTCAATCCAGAGCACGCCCAAGGGAGCCAAAATCGATGTCCAAAGGGGTTCAAAATTCAAAAGGTGGGAATGGAGGTTTTTGAAGAGGAAGGTTGAAGCACTCCAAAGATCTAGGCGCACGAGGCGGAGCATCGATGCAATCCTCGAGGCAAGCATTGGGTGTGCATTATGGTTCTATGGGGAGAAACAATTCAAAAGAGAGTAGCACGAAAGGATGAAATCCTTGTCCTCGAAAAATCCACGAATCAGAGCAAAGACCAAGGTCTGATTGGGCTTCAGGAGTGGGTCAGAGAGTTGACCGGCCGATCAACTCTCCAGACCCCCTGGTTGGTCCACGTGGACCAACCAGGAAAAATCCAGGAAGAAGTTTTTGTAAAATCAATTAAAAATAGAAAACGAATTTATTAATTTTTTATTATTAAATAAAAAATGTTTATTATTTTATAATGTATTTTATTATGATTTTTATTTATTTTTATGAAGTATAAAAATATAAGTTGCCTTTTATAGCCTATATAGGTATACACATCTATATATTTTATTATTTTATTTTTATTTTGTATATTTAATTTTATTATTTCTTTTTATTATTTTATAAAATTATAGAATCTTTTTATACACTTAAATATATTTTTATTTTATTTTTGTGAGGTATTTTGTATACTTAATAAAATAGGAGTTTTAATTATATAGGCATAGTTATAGGTATTAGACCTATGTATTATATACATGTGTTTTATTTTTGTATTTTCTTTAAGTTTTTATTCTGATTTTAATGTACATATATATTACAAATAATATTTACAATATTATAAAACTTCAAAATTATAAAAATATTGAATAATGAATAAAATGAATATTTTAATCTGTACAAGTATACATAGGGGTCCAAAACTCAACTTTCAAACCGTAGCTCTGCAAAATACGAAACTACCTCCATTAAATAGCTTATTTGAAATTATATACAATTAAAGGTGAGTTTGATGCATTTCGAGTTTTTATTTGAGAGATACATGTCAGGAAAGTTGGGATTCTGGAATCTTATTCAGATCATAACTTTTTATCTGTACAATATTTTGTGTGAAATCAATTTTGTATTTTTCTATATTTAATTATCTACAACTTTTATGTTCAAAATTTCTTTATTTGAAGTATAAAAAATGGAACCAAAATAGGTCTCAAAATAAATAAAGAATGAATGAAATAGAAGGTGTTTTTTATTGTATTTTGGCCCTTATCTCCCCCTACTTTATTCCTTGTCGACCTATTTATCGAGATGCCTAGGTCTCAGGGTTTCGTGTCATAAAGTATTTGCAATATTTTTTCTTATTTTTTTCTTTTCTTTATTCTATAATTTTGGCTTTAAAAACCGTATTTTATACAATATTTACACAATGATGCATGAATGCTAAAATGCCTAAATTAAGCCTATTTACACACATTTACTAGGGTTTTTAATACCAAAATGATAGAATAAAGATGGTGAAACGTAGATTCATCACCAACCTTCATATCACCCATTCGGAGAGCCGACATATACAGGGGATTGGACTCATGAGACCAATCTACAAACCCCTGTCTACTGACTCCACCTTATGAGGCTCCGACCAACATCTACCATGCAGATGGGCCACACTCAACCCAGCTTTACACGCCAGAGTCAAGGTGTGTTGAGTATAAGAGCCTGAGTTCTCAGCAGTATCCTCCAATTACGCAGACATCTCTCATGAAGTTTATGAGAACTTACTGGAGGACGACATTTTTAGACCGATCAAGCGTCCAGGTATGAAAGTGGATCATGGATTTCGCAGATTGAATCTTAAAAAGCTGAAGACATCGGATTGACCACATGTCATGTACAGCTGGAGTCCCTTCTACCTCCCTCTTCTACTAACCACTTTCCCTCCAAACCATAGTCTGTACATTCTCGTAGTCCTCCTTCACCTACCAAAAAGTCCAAAAAATTTGAAAACTCAGAAAACAACATAAAAATTAAAAATGGGAAAGATCTACAAAAATTGGATCCTACACTTAGGGAAGCATTGGATAGAAAGTTGATTTTTGAGCTTCCCTTAATAATGGCCATTGAACACTTCCCCGACCTTAAAAGATTTGTGAGAAGCAAATTGATTCCTAAAAGGTCGGGCAATAAGAGAACAAGGACTGAGATACATATACTGTCTATGGACACATCTTTGATGATATGGAGAAAAACCAAGAGACACAGAGTAAAGCGGTTGCCTAGGTTTGATTGTGAAATCGAAGATACCACATTTACCCATGCAAGAATGATGATGACTTACCGATTAATATCCTCCCGACCTCTGTGTTTGCCAAGCTGAAACTCAGATCTGCCAAGAAGTCAAGAGAGATCATTCAGTTGGCTGATCGGTCCATTAAACGGTCGAGAGGAACCATTTCGGTCATCGTTACTTTCCAAGGTGCTCTTTTGGAAATAGACTTCACGATCATTGACATTGAGCACCGAGGAGAGTTCACCCAGTCTCCGATCATTCTTGGGAAGTCGTTCTTAGCCTTGGCTAAGGCAACTATAGATTGCGAGACTTGGGAGATCGATTTCTTTGCATTGGAAGCACTCCGACCTCACCTGATCTTTGAGGACACACGATATTCCAAGGTAACCCGCAAAGTCACAAACAGTAATGACCTTCAAGAGACAGTTGAGTTCCATCTCTCTACTACACCTGCGATACCGACTGTCGAGGCGACCATTGGTTCAGAGACTCCCTACACCTTCACACCACCCACTACTTGCATTACCACCACCGTGACCACTTCTCGAGAGGACTCACAATCAGAAGTTGTCCCTGAGTCGGACATGATCATTACTGATTTCCTTGATTATTTAGATGATCCGACTCACGAGCCAATCAATGCCAAACCAACAGAGAACACTATGCCTTACCAGAGACGTGTGTTGACACTTGATGAATACCCATTCACCACTCTTTATGCTTGTATTTTGGCTACAAAACCTATGCAAAAAACCTTATATATTCATGTAAATAGAATACATTATCATCATGTATGCATTATGTAAATAATGATAATTAACATCTTTTTGTGCACAAATAAAAGAATAAAGAAATAAAAGAAAAAGAGGGAAATATTTAGAATAAATATTGAGTGACCTAATGCCAAGGGAGGGCTCAGCATGGGACTGACCTCAAAAGAATCCAAGTAGAGAGAGATAGGGAAGCTCAATCCTGTGTACATATACCTATGTATATAAATAAAATTATTTTCCTCTAAATAAAAATAAATATGTATTTCTATCATCTTGTACATATTCATAAACAAAACCAAAATAAAAATAATAATAAACAAAATCCCTCTCATCAATGTATATAGACCATGTACATAAAATAACATATCTATGTATTCTCTCTTTGTGAATAATTAATAAAATTCCAATAAAAATATTTCCATATTCCATATTTCATGGTGTATAAAAATAAAATAAGAATCATAAAAATAAAAATAAAAAAAAAAGAATAAAAATCAATTTCTACCTTGTACATATACCATGTAAGTATGTATATAAACCGATTTATTTAAATAATGTAAGTAAATAATAAAAATAAAATAAAATACGTTTTTATTCAAAATTTTATGTTATAAATAAATAAAATATAAAATTGGAATAAATGTACAACAATAAACAATTAAAAATTAAAATAAAAAATACATATGTATATACCTATATATAATAATATTTTGTAAATACGTTATATATTTTTCAAAAAAATAAATAAAAATCAAAAAAAATAATTTGAAAATAAATAAACATTTTTTATGTTTTAAGTTTTTCGAAATAAAATCATTAAATAATTTTAATTGAATTTCTAAAGAATTAATAATTGACGGTCTCCCATTGGTCCACGGGGGAATGTTGACCTCCGGTCAACTCCCCCCCCCAAAACCATTCAACCCGGATCCGTGGCGTTCTAACCGATTCTCCAAATTTTCCCCACTTGATACGACCTCCATCAATGGAAACCTCGGGCCCCGATTATCCCTGAATCATCCGAGACCCTCGCCCGGCCTTTTACCTAGGGATCCGAGCTTCACCGAGCTCCGCCCGACCCATCTTCTCAGACCCTTCACATGTATATAGCCGACCTCCGCCGCACCTTTTCACGCATCTTTAGCTCCGCTCCTTCGTCCCAGGACCTCCATTTTCTTCCCCAGAGTGACAGTTGTGCAAGGAGAGTGTCGAAGAGAGGAGGAGGTGCTTCCAGCCATCGATCCGGCGACCGTCGTCTCCGTGCGCCGCCGCGAGGTGCGCTTAGCCTAGGAACCCGACGATTCCTCGAGGCCAAGACCCCCCAGAGCTCCGACAGCTCATCCCCAGTCGACTCCCTTCATCAGGTAGAACCGTTAGCTTCTCGTTCATTGTCCATTTTCGATTTTCGCTTCTCAGCTCCGCCAGCTCCGCGCTAGTGGCCAGAGCTCTGCCAGACCATCCTACCCGTACCGATACCCTCGCTGACTCATCGTCACCCTTCTTGCACGATCTGAACATCTCGACGCTGGACACCAGAGCTAAGATCGAGCTGGGCTCCCTCCGCCGCCTTCGCCGGAGCCTTCATCTGCTCACCCACGTCGCTTCTTTTCCCCTTTTTGCGAATAACCCCCGCCGGAGCACTCCTCCGAGCGAGCCCTGTGTTTTGCAGGTGAATAAAGAGCATGTACCCCCCTTGGCCGCTCTTTCACCCCTTCGCTGGAGCTCCTCCAGGTCGATCGTCCCTCGCCGGATGATCCGATCGTTGGAAGCTTCATCGAAGGCCGCCATCCGATGCGGAGAGTCATCGTGAGGAAGGCTCTCCTCCCCGATCGTTCATCGGCTTGCTAGATCGTCTCCGGTGTGCCGAGGAACCTCACCTGGGAGGTGTTCTTCCTCATCCATCGCCAGCCGTCGAATCTCCCCACCGCTCCATTTCGCATCTCCACCGTCCTCTCTATGCGATGTCAGACCGTCAGATCATGGTCTGACAGGCACATGCCACCCACGTTCGCCACACGCCTCCACTGTTGGATCGTCCAGGCGACTGCACCAGGACTGCACATCAGCAGCCAACCATGCCTTGACACCTGGCGCTTCACGTGCGCCATCACGCGCCTCGGCTGGGTAATTGCACCCATACCCCTGCAGCTTTCAGTAGTTATAGTTTAGTTTATTAAATAAATTTTCTCTCTGGGACATTTTGCACATAGGACCTTGATGTTTATTTTATTTGCATATTCGTCCCTGCCTATGTGAGACACGTGCTTCGTCACGTGATATTTGGACAAATTGCATGTCTAGGGATGTGGTTATTACTGTGTTATGAAATGAAACTTCAATTTCCATATTTGTAGTTATACCCCTGTGCGTGGTTTTATTCAACATGTGCTGAATATCTAGGCCTTTTGCGCTTTTTACCCTACAGTTTTCGCATGTGTTACGTTTCAGCCCTAGAAACATGTTTTCTTACATTTAGGTCCCTGTGTACTGTGTGCCTTTTTTTAATTAAATAAAATATCAAATTAAATCCAAATTAGGTGAATTTGGATACATGGCTTCTGCCACTGTGTAAAAATTTCCCTAAATTTTTGGTACATTTTTGAGGCTTTTTAATATTTTTAAAAATTCAAAAACAGTGTTTTTTGCTACTATCTGTCTTAGAAAATCAATGAAAAATATAAAAACTCTTTTAAAAATTATAAAAAAATTAGTGTAAGTTAGTTTTAGTGTGTTTTAGTTTCTTTCCAATTTTGGTGCTTTTTGGATATATAAAAACCCTAAAAATTGCAAAATCCTAAAAATTTTATAAAATCCTAAAAAATTCTACAAAAATAAAAAAAATACAAACTCTTTTTCTGAATCTTAGTTGTTGTTTATACTTTTCATAAAAATTGCCTCCAACTTTTATAGGTCCATTTTGTATTTTTAATGGACCTTTCAAGTCTGGCTATACAGTGATCTCCTGTTCTAACCTTTCTTGATTTTTAGAAAATGACATAAAAATTAGAAAATTCTGAAAATTTCACCAAAAACATTAAAAAACCTAGAAAACATAAAAACATTTTTGTTTGAATTTTTGGAGTATTTTTGGTTGATTAAATAATTTGTTGTTGTTTTTCTTTGAATTTTTGGAGTATTTTTGGTTGATTAAATAATTTGTTGTTGTTGCGCTTTTGCATTTTCTTATTTTTCCTCATTAGTAAAAAAACAAAAAAATTAAAAAATCATTAAAATCCACCAAAAAAATATTTTAGTCTTTATTTTGACTTTGACTACTTCGTAGGTTGCGAGGCCATCACGTGCTCCCTGAGTCCGACTTTGGTCGCTATACCAGGTTAATAAAAATAGCAAGGATCCCTATTTTGTCTTTTTTGATTTTATCTCACTCATTGGTGGTTTCCTTCATTTTTCTTGATTGAGCTGTAGACCCGAGAGGTTGAGGTCGCAACGACCATTGACACCTGATTTACCTCAGTCGCTCGGGTCGCTCATTAGAATGGCGTCGTTGCCGGGGACCACGGCTTAGTAGTCGATTTCGATTTTTTCGCGGCTTTTCTTTTTCGCGGTTTTCTGTAGATATTTTTGTAGATATTTTTTCTCTGATTTGATTAGTTTTCTGGACTGACACTTTGGTTTCTCTTTCTTGTGAGGGCCCGGGGACTGAGGCAGCTTTTTCAGATGCCGAAGCAACCACGGGAGTCGGAGGCGGCTTCCTTCTTCACGAAGCCGCAAGAGAGCGCGAGGAGAAAAGCCGAAGTACGGGAGCCGCGGAATAGCTGCGAGGAAATAACCGTAGAATAGCCGTAGATTAGGTTTAGGTTAGTTTATTTTTCAACATTATCTTATTGTAATAATACAGGGACAGAGACTTGGACACTTGACATTTAGGGGTCTGTTTCGCCGAGCACCGGTGTGCTCGGGGGACCTCACCGAGTTTTTCGCGGTTTTGACCGTTTATTACTGCTTATTCAATTTACGCGGTTTTCAGCCTTAGCTTAGGATTTTCATTGATTGTGACGTAATTAATTAGGATCCAAACACTTCATTATCTGCATGTACCTATAGTTCGAATAATAGGATCTAATTAATTAATTCTCAAGAAAAAGCCGGATTATTAGAGCTCTGGTCCACATGCCTTAAGGAGTCACATACAACGCATGCAGGATTTGTTGTGGCAGATACCGAGTGGCTCCCAAGATAATACTATGGACCTAGGCTCGAGTACTCGGCTACTGTTCTCTCGTGTAGAAATTGCTCTGCTAGGGACGGTTTTCCACGTGCATCATATAGGTAGTTTATATTCAATCTTTTATTTATACACGGATCACCCTGTATGTAGACTGTTGGAGTCAGGTACGCATTTCATACTCTGCATGCATCATTGATTCCCGTGCATCGGCTTTTTCGTCTTCTCCCCTTGTTTTTGGACTTAAAATAATCAGGAGAACCGAAAAATTTGTTAGGCATTGTTTTTATCTGAAAAATACCTAAAAGAGAAAAAACTATAAAATTGAGACTACTAAACAAACTTGACCCTAAAAGACACTTTACCTAAAAATCTGTCTTTGGAAGAGAATCGCCCTCATTGTCTGGTTTGATTGCGCGAGAGAGTGACCCGTACACTAGGCTAGAGCCACATCCGAGCCCCGATCAAACTACCAGCCTTTTATATGGGACAGTCTAGTTGGCAGATTGGATTCCTACACGGTCACGTAACCGCTCTGACATCTTGACACGATCACCTGAATAAAATATACAAGATAATTGACCGAGCTCTTACGGTCTTCAGCTCAGCGTGGAGTAGGTGAATTCGGGGTTTGCTTGCTCATCTTGTTTGTTTCCAGATCTCATCCTCCAGACTCGCCAGATCGAGATGATGGGCATGAGGTCCCTTAGGCAGCCTCTGGCTACACCGCTTTTCAGCACTCCAGCCCACTCATCTAGGTTGGTTCATGAGAGCCCAGACCCGCTCTCCCAACCCGATTTCGATTCCGCCTTGTTCCCCCTTGACCACCCTTCTTCTATACCTGAGATGTCGGTGCCAGATGCGAGACAATAGACTGATGATATTTTGACACCTGAGTTTGGGACTTTTGCCTTTGCAGAGACCATAGCCAGCAGCGAGGATTGCACCGAGGGTCAGAGGCCAGAGACTACCGCCTACGTACTGGACCAGGGTGCGATCAATACCACCATGCTAGCCTCCCTTGAGACAATGCAGAGATAGATACGAGACCAGGGGGCTTTCATGGTGGACATGAGGAGAGAGATGGAGAGACTGAGAGCCGCAACATACCAGCCGCAAGCCGATGGACGCAGGCCAAATCAGCCCGATCAGCCAGATCAGCCGGTAGCAGCAGCAGTAACAGAGCCTAGACCGATGCGGCCCGATCGACACCGACGCACCAGTGGGTGGTACTTCCGGTGATCGTAGGGGACTTCAAGTTCCCCCCGAACACACTTCAGCTTCTACCCCGCTTCCACGGGCTCGCCACTGAGGAGCCCCATCTCCATCTTCAGGAGTTTCTGATGATCTGCAGCACCGTCTACGACCGACAGGTGGACGAGGACACCATCCGTATAATTGCCTTCCCCTTTTCACTAGCAGATAGAGCAGCCACCTGGCTGAAGCATTTGGGGAAGTTTGTGTACACTTGGTAGCATCTTCGCACCGAGTACTTGCACAAGTACTATCCACTCGGGTGGACGAATGCAGCGAGGGCCTTGATCAACAACTTCTCCATGCTCCCCAACGAGCAGTTCCATGAGGCATGGGAGAGGTTCTGTGAGCTTACTGACCGATGCCCGCACCGCGACATCACGAAGCCGAACCTAGTTCAGAGCTTCTTCTACGGGTTGACACCAGAGCTGCAGGGACTGGTGAACGCTTCTTTTGGCGGTTCCTACTTCGCCAAGGATGAGGATCAGGTCTGGACCATCTATGAGGAGATGGTCGACAACTACACAGTGATGTCCCAGACCCGACTTTAACACAGGGACGCCCTCAGCCACAGACCGTGCAGTTTCAGAGGATAGTACAGGTCAACGTTGGTCCTTCCACTTCGTCAACGGCATCCACACAGGCCGAGTCCACAGCCGTCAACATGGGCATCATCAGTGAGAAGTTGGATCGGATGGAGCTGATCGAGAAGAAGCAGTGCCAGAGCATATCGCAGATGGAGCAGATGGCACAGTTGCTGAGTGATATGAAGACACATGTCATGTGTCTCCAGGAGGCACAGATGGCTTCTCAGCCCTGTCTTCAGTCACGAGGAGATCCGAGCAGCAGCGGCAGCTCGCCCCAACGCTCCCTTCAGCCTAGACCGGTTCACCTTGTACAGGCAGAGCCGTACCAGCAGCCGCAACTGTACTACCAGCCACCACCATCACCAGATACTCATATGGTGGTCTACCAGCTAGATCAGCCTCTGGCAGTACTCCCGCCGCCTCCTTACGAGCCGGAGCCGTTGATTGATGTCAACGGGATTTGGTATGACCGACCCTAGCCTGGTATCCGACGAGACCATCCCATATTCTGTTGGTCAGCCGGAGGTGCCAGTTCCCAGCAGCAGCCTCCAGTTCAGGGTGGCCAGTATGTCCATCAACGAGAGCAGCACCAGCAGCCCTAGCCCCCAGTACAGCAACAGTCATCCCAACCCCTACAACAGTATGGTCCTCGTTCCTATCAGCAGGGACATTCTTGGAGGCATGATCAGCCTCAGCCGCAGCATCATCCACATCAGTACCCCTCTCACCCGCACCAGCTACAGCAGAAGCCTCACTATTAGCGAGGCCACCCGTCGGGATCTCATGGGCCAACCTATGAGAACCCCGCCTTGGATGACCTAGCCCGCCTCATGACCAAGCAGCATGCTACCTTCAGACGAGAGATGGATGAGTTCCGCCAGGAGATGCGGGAGATAGTGAGAGGGAAGGCCGCCATCCCTGCCCAGATTGAGCCGAACCCGAACAATCTGAAGAGGAAGTCTGAGCAGGTAGAGTTCATAGAGATTACCACTCCTAGTGATTCTTTTGGTGATTTGTCTGCATACATGTTTGATGCTGATTTTGTCACACTTAGGAGAGGTAGGATGCCAGCAGGTGGTGCCTCATCTGAGCGACGATCCCACGCCACACCAGGAGCGCCAGGCGAGGAGGTGCGCAGTACTGAGGCCAAGAGATGATGACGGTGGTACTGATGCCACCAAGGACGTTGATCCAGCTGACGGTACAGAGGCCGTCACTTCACCAGTTCGAGGAGGTGGTACTGATGCCACCCCAGTTGTTGAGCCAGAGCGCGGTACTGATGCCACGAGACATGCCGAAGGTGGTACTGAGGCCACCATTTTCACTTCTGCTAGTCCTGTTGTCTTTCCATCCGTACATGTATCTCAGGACATTTCTGGAAATAAAGGAAAGGGTTTGTTGTTTTCGGATCTACATGTGTTGATTGATGATGATTGTGTGGATTCTGCTGTTCATGAGCATGCTAGGCCCTCTCCTAGTCCTTCTCTGAGAAGGGCCCTGTGATCCCCTTTCCACGAGCACTTCACATGGAAAAGGGGAAGAAAATAGAAAATCCAAAAAAAAGTCATCAGATAGAGTTCAGCCAGCAGATGATAGACAGATTCCATATCCAGCTGACTCTTCAGGAGGCCTTGGAGCACATCCCTCTACTCCAGAGATCACTCAGAGACAGGACCACAGTCAGGAGGAAGAGGAGGAACCTTCATTCTGAGATCCATGTGCTTACTCGTGCCACTTGTTTCACGATACAGAACCGTCTGCCGGCCAAGAGGCCAGATGTAGGAGCCCTGTATATCAGATGCCACATTCATGAGCAGAGGTTCGACCACACTCTATTAGACAGCGGTTCTTCGATCAACCTACTTACGACATCCCTTCTCGACCGCCTCGAGTTGGGCACTCTCCGACAGAGCAGGACGATCCTTCAGTTTGCTGATCGATATGTCAAGAGGCCGAAGGGGTTGCTAAAGGACGTTGTCGTCTCGCTTCAGGGGCTGAAATTCCCGTGGACTTCGTTGTGTTGGACATGGAGATCCCTGAGTTTGTGACCGATACCCCCATCATTCTAGGATGCCCGTTCTTGGCCACAACTAAGGCAGTGTCCGACCATGATAGCGGGAAGGTGTACTTTCGCGTCGAGGGTGAGAGTATACAAATAGAGACGGTCGAAGAGACTAGAGCTAGAGATTCAGATTGCTCAGAGCCGACCGCAGATTCAGAGCAGATGACAGAGGCAGGGCGAGACATCCACCAGGACTGTGACTTTGTGATTACAAATGACAAGGCCGTTTGGGAAGATCCAGTCGCACAGACCATCCTCTCACCTTCAGAGTTCGCTGATGTAGAGATGCCTGCAGATGAGAGCATGGAGAGCGCATTCCTGGTCCAGGATACCTTTCAGGTCGCAGATTCGGTTCTTGATCGCGATATAGATTTTTGTGAGGATGATATAGATCCCTCGGAGTTAGATGTTGATTGGGCAGAGTTTGACGATTTGATACCGTGTCTAACTTCCACTGATCCTACAGCGAGAGTGGAGGATGATTCTGAGTAGAGCAGAGACAAACCATTCGAGCAGCCTTCTCCAGATCTAGATTGTGAGTTAGAGTCTTCATTCTCCCGTGCAGATTTGGCAGCGTTCACTCAGAGCTTTCAGAGGCCAGATTTGCCAGCACCGACTTGTCCAGAGTTGAAGCCGCTACCTACGTCGCTGAAGTATAGGTTCCTTGCGGGTGAGCATGAGATGTACCCAGTCATTATCTCTGCTAATTTGACTGGAGAGCAAAAATCCCGTCTAATGGGGTTTCTTGAAAAGAACCGCAAGGCGATAGGATGGAGTGTAGCCGATCTCTAGGGGATCAGTCTGGCTCTGTGCTCTCACCACATCTATCTCGAGGATGAGGCAAAGCCATCGCGTGAGTTCCAGCAGCGGCTAAACCCGAATCTTAGAGATGTTGTCATGAAGGAGATCTCAAAGTGGTGGAGCGCCGATTTTATCTACCCCATCTCTGACTCCAAGTGGGTCAGTCCGTTGCATGTGGTGCCTAAGAAGACAGGCACCACTACAGTTGTCACGGAATCTGGAGAGATCGCTACCCGGGTACCCACTTCTTGGCGGGTCTGTGTGGATTACAGACGACTGAATCAGGCCACTGAGAAGGATCATTTTCCCCTGCCCTTTATTGATCAGATTATTGAGTCTGGCAAGGAAGAGCCATTATTGCTTCTTGGATGGGTACTCTGGTTATAATCAGGTGGCCATCGCGCCCGAGGACCAGGACAAGACTACCTTCACCTGTCCCTTCGGGACATATGCTTTCAGACGCATGCCATTTGGATTATGAAACGCTCCGGTGACATTCCAGAGATGCATGTTGTCCATCTTTTCGGACATGGTGGGGGAGTGCTTGGAGGTCTTCATGGATGATTTCTCGGTCTACGGTGACGGATTCGATTCTTGTCTTGTTCTGATGACCGTCCTGACCACACGGGTATAAGATGCTAAATGGTCGTTGCGACCCAAGCGATCAGGATCGATCAATCAAGAAAAATAGACCACCAGAAAGATGAAAAATCAATCAAACACAAAATAGCGGTCTTGCTATTTTATTAACCTGGTATAGCGACCAGGGTCGAACACAAGGAGCACGGACTGGCCTTGTGGCCTACGAAGTAGTCGAGAATAAGAAAAGAGAAGGTATTTTTGGTGGTTTTTTAAGTCTTTTTATATTTTTTTGGATTTTTAAGATTTTAAGAAAATCAGAAAAACAACTAAACAACACACTTCAACAATTTATTAAATGCAATAAAAATCAACCAAAAATTCTGACAAAAATATTTTTATGTGTTTTATAATTTTTACTGTTTTTGATGAATTTTTGGGACTTTTCTGATTTTTATTTTATTTTCTAAAAATAAAACAATGACAGAAATAAAGGGTGCTGTCCAGTCAGGAGAAAAATGCCAATCTAAAATATAAAGAGAGGCTCCCAGCTCCTGAGGGTAATTTTCTTATAAACTAGAAAATTTAAGGAAAATTAGGGCACTAGATTTATGATTTCTGGATTTTAAATTATTTATTAGAATTTTATGAGTTTTTGAGTGTTTTTCAATTTTTAGGTGTTTTAGATAATGAAAAATAGCCAAAATTGGCTAGAAAATCAAGCAAGCCAAAATAAACAGTAAGTAATTTTTTTGTAATTTTTAGATAGGTTTTAATATTTTTTTGTGATTTTCAAAGCTGAACAGTAAAGAAAATACTTGTTTTTGAATTTTTTAAAAATATCAGAACAACACAAAAATGTCTCCAAAAATCCTCGAAAATGTTACACTATGGCAGGAGCCATGTGTCCAATTTTCGTTGGATTTGGAGATGATTTGCTATTTTATTCAAAAATGGAAAGAGGGTACTGTGCATAGGGACCAAAGTGCAAATACCCGAAGTTCAGAGGGGTCTGGTGCAAATAACCCAGGTAAACACGTGTGTCGCACGCGCCTGAGGCACTCAGGGACCCAAATGTGACGAAAATCACTTCCGAGGACTATTTGGTAACAGGTACTAAAAGTCTAGGGGGTAATCTGCAATTAATACAAAAATATCCGCACATGCTCAACTGTTTCACGCACAGGGGTATAAATGCAAATACTCAAAAACTTTCATTCATTCATTAACATTCAGAACTACAGGGTATATAATGTAAAAAGCCCAGAAGATCACGTGTCGATGCACGTGTCACACCATACACAGGGGCATATCAGCAAATAAAACCAAGCACGAGGGTCTCTATGCAAATATCCAAAAACTTAAACAACTACACTACATATTTACAAGACTAATTACTAAATAAAATAAAAGAGGGGGCCTAAGGGTAATTTACCCTTTATTAATGCGGGCCGCAGGATGGACGCCACGTGCGTGATCGGACGGTCTGGAGCGGGTGGCACTCCAACGCTCGGGCCCTAGCAGCGATCGGACGGCTGGGGCTACGCCACGTGGTGCATCGGACGGTGGAGGCTCTCTGTGGCTAACCCTTGCGTATCGGGCGGTCCTGATCACCTCTCCAAGATCTGACGGTTGCTGCTCCTCCGGGAATGAACGACCCAGATGAAAACTGGAGGTCGAGGATGATCGGACGGTTGGAGAGGATACCGGAAGAACAATTGGCCGACGAAGTTCGCCGGCCCAAGGTGCACGCTCCTGACCTCCCCTGTTGCGCCTGAAGATCGGAGAAGCTCCGCGATGACGTTCCGCAGCTGCTAGTGATCTTCGATTACCCAGCTGAGCTCTGGAGAGCTCCGACGAGGTCGGCGGAGATGAAGCTCCTGGACTTGATGGTCCAAGCCCTCAGATGGGCTTGGATGTACCTGCAAAAACAACCAGGAGACTCGCGGGTCGAGGGCAAACTGCCTCAACCCGGTTAGGCGGGGTGACGGTGATCGGAGGGTCGAGATGGGCGAGCTCCGGCGAAGGGGGGACGGTGGAGCTCGAATCCCAGCTCCTGTGCGAGCTGGGTTGGGTGGAGATATGGAGAAGGTGCGCGGAAGGAAGGCGATGTCTATGGCGAAGCCCAATGATCGAATGGATGTCGGATGTGGTCGGAATCGACGGTGAACGGCGGCGGAGCGAAAGGGGGGTAAATGAAAATTAAAGAAAAGGGAAGGACTACGGGGCTACCTGGGTGGTTGATGAGACTGGGGGTGAGCTGACGGTGCTCTGGGTCGTCGCCTCGAGGAGCGTCTCCCTCCGAGGCTCGGGCTCCTGCTGGTGGCGGAGCACGGCGGTGATACTCGCCGGATCAGTGGAATCCGCAACCTCTCCTCGCTTCAACAGCATGGGAGGCAAGCTGTCACTCTCGCTCTCATGCTGGAGCTCACTGGGGGTGGAAGCGAATAGCCAAAGATGGGAAATGGAGGTGGCGGAGCTCCGCTTAAGTATGGGTGAGGGTCCGGGAAGAAAGGCGCGGGTAGGGCGTTCTGGTGCGCGGATCCCGAGGTGGAGGCTCCAGCGAGGGTCTCGGATGTATCAAGGAGGAATCGGACTCGGGGTTTAGGTAATAGGGTATCGTGTTTAGGCGCTAAAAAAAAGAAAGTCGGGTCGGGCGCCTAAGCCCGTGGCAAGTGGTCATGGGGGGGCAGTTGACCGGGCGGTCAACAATCCCCAAGGTCAATGGGAAGCGGCCACGTGGCTGGATTTTTGAAATGAAATTTAAGGTAGTTAATGGCCGAATTAGTGAAAACTTAAAACATGAAATAATTTTTTTTATTTTTTTCTATTTTTTAGTGATTTTTAATTAATTTTTCGAAATAAAAATAAGGTATGTACATAGTAGGTTCATATATAGGTATATATACAATATTTAGGTTTTTAATTTTTGGTTTTTAATTTATTATTTTTGTACAATTTTATTCCCATTTTATATTTTATTTATTTATAGTACAATATTAGGAATAAAAGGGTATTTTTATTTTATTTTTACTGTATATATACAGGGGTGAAATAAATATATATTTTCATGGATATACATGGTATATTTACAATATATTTTTGTGTTTTTAATTTTGTTCTTTTTATTTTGTTTTTGTTTTAATTGTTTTTATTTAATTTAGTTATAACATAAAATATGGAATATTTACAAAATTTGTGGAAATTAATTTTATGTATTTATAGGGTAAATAAATAAAAGATGGTTGTTTTATATACATGATGACTATATACAATAGTGATGTTTTTTTGTTTTCTTTTTTTAATTTTTCTATTTTTATCTTGTTTTTATCTTTATAAATATATACAATTATTTACAAACCTCTTTGAGTCTATTTTTGTGAGGAAAATACTTTTATTTTATTTACATAAATATTTACATACATGCGCCCCTATCTCCCTCTACTTTGGTTTTTATGCGGTCAGGCCCATCCTGAGCCCTCCCTTGGGTTAGGTTGATCAATATTTATTCTAAATATTTCCCTCTTTTTCTTTTTACTCTTTATTCTTTTATTTTTGCACAAGAACATGTTAATTATTAAACTTTATACAATGCATGCTTTTGATAATTATTTGTATTTACATGAATATACATGCATTTGCAAAGGTTTTTGTAGCTAAAATATAAGAATAAAGTGTGATGAATGGGTATTCATCACCCCCCTATACTTAACTTTTGCTAGTCCCTTAGCAAACACTTATTTGAAAAAGAAGTGAAAAAGAAAGAAAGAAAAAGAAAAAGAGGGGAATGTACATGGATCAATGTTGAATATTAAACTTTCCTTCATTAAATTGAATTATGGAGCTCGATCAGATCTTTGGATTATTAATGTGTCGGAACCTTATCTAGACTTAAGCTTAAAACTCAACAGCCTCTAAGTTCCACCAATCTATGGACAAGACTCCTCAATAAACCAGATCAGAACAAGTCTACATACACAAACTCTAATGACTATGAATCTTTCCATGCAGTGTAAGTGATATGTAGCTCCCCACCTCAGAAGTAACAAAGAAACAACCTCCCTCAACCTGGTAACTCTAATGCCTCGGTCTAGCAACTCTTTCCTCGAGAAGCGGGGTATTCCCTTCTAAGTTCAAGTGCAACCGGCTCAAGAAGAGGGGGAAGAAGTATAGACTTTTGGAAGCTCAGCCAGTGTAGCTAAGTCTCCCGCTGCAAGCTTCATGAGATGTAACATGGATACCATAATCTTTTGCTTGATTTGACTATATACACTTCGGTGTGGTTATTAAATTTTCAATCCGACCCACCACTTTTTTAGAGTTCTTTTGCATTTTGCATATTTTTTTTCAAGTGCCTCTATACAACATATCTACATGGTGCAACATATATACAAGAAATTTCCTCTTGAGCCAGTAGACTATCCCTCTTTTGAAGCTTTATTGCAACCCACGGCTTCTTTCTTTAGCCTTCATCACCACTAGACCAAGTTGAGACGCACTTCCTTCACTAGAAGAAGAAGAGAGGTTCCGCCTAGAAGTACTACCCTCATATGCTACCCCAAGCCAAAGGAAACTGCCTCCTCACCACCTCATCCGTGGAGAACTATGTGTAAAGTGCTGGTGCAAGTCAAGCCATTGTCTCTAAGAGTCATGCGTGTGTTGTTAAGTGCTCTACTTAGGCTCATCAAGATGACATATGCTCATAGCCTAGTGGACTCAAAGAATTAAGTCCTTATGGACCTGAAAAGCCTTAACCCTAAGCCCTATAAGGTTCCTCTTAGAATTAGGTGGATTAAGATCTTAATCAAGCTCCATTTCTCAATTTAATTCTAGGCTTAGTTTAAATGTCAACTATCATCCACGAAAAACTATATACATATATATACAAAGATGCTATTTACAAATATTTACAATCGTGCAAAATTTTTGAAAAATGTTTTGAAATCATGAATGGATGGATGCATGAAGTGCAAGTTTTGCAAAAGTATTTGCAAGATTTTTGCAAACTTTTGATATTCAAAACATTTTGGAAAAATTTTGTACAATATACATAATTTTGATAAGAAAATATTTACACAAGTTTTACACAAAAGATTTTTGAAAACATTTTTACAAAAATAATTTTTGTACACTAGCTATGTATGTGCAAATAAAAGAATGATTATTTACAGGAAAAAAATTTTTAATTTTTGTGGTTTTTGGGGTTTTTAGCCATTTTATTTATTAACACACTCATACAAAGTACGAGTTATGGCTAAAGTATATATGAAATATATACACACCCCCCCCATACTTAGCTCGAACGATGTCCTCAGAGTGATCAAGAGCGATGAAGAAGACATAACTCGTGCTTAGTAAAAGGGAAGTGAAAAGGAATGGCTAGGTACAGAAATGAATAAATGAATAGAATGAGAAAGACTCGGTAGTTTCCCCCTATACTTAGGATTAACTAATCCTAAGTATAGCAAGCTGTACATGAAGGGAAATCCGAGTGAAGAATGTACAGAGTCTGCCCGCCCTATACTTAGGGTAAAATATCCCTAAGTATAGGCAGCAAAACAGGGGCAGAAAGAATAAAAAGAATACCCGAAGGTCCTACATCCCCCCTATACTTAGGGTAAAGTGCACCATAAGTATAGCATAATCATAAGATGAGAAAAGGGATGTGGGACTAAAGAATAGTGTGATATAGACAACTGGATCTATACAAGTCGGAAGAACAGTGATAATCAGGCGTTAGATGTAATAGATGTGAATCAAGAGACCACATCTCACGCAAAGTGAATAGGGGCAGCATCAACGACCCGTGGCTCATGATCTAGAAATGGCTTGAGCCGCTGGCCGTTCACTCGAAAGGTACTCTCAGAAGACAACTCGGATATATCAATGCTACCGTTGTCGTGTACCTTTCTCACAAGATAAGGACCCTTCCATTTGCTCTGTAGCTTCCCTGGAAATAAACGAAGCCTCGCATCAAACAGCCATACTCTCTGTCCAGGCTCAAAATGCTTGTGGCTGATATGAGAATCATGCCACTCTTTCACTCTCTCCTTATACTGTAGGCTGTTTGAGAAGGCTGTATCTCTAAGCTCCTCCAAGGCTGCTAACTATGCCCTCCTCTGGTCTCCTACACTCTCTGGATCTAAAAGAATATCCGTGACTGCCCAAAGTGACTTGTTCCTCAACTCAACAGGTAGATGGCATGGCTTTCCATAAACTAGGCGAAAGGGATATGTGCCCAATGGTGTCTTGAAAGACGTCCTATATGCCCACAAGATCGAGTCCAAAAGCTGTGACCAATCCTTTCGGTCAGGGCGGACGACTTTCTGCAAAATATTCTTGATCTCCCTGTTCGAGACCTCGACTAGACCATTCGTCTGTGGATGGTATGGAGTGGCAACTCGATGGTCTATGCCGAACTCACTGGCAAGTGCCTTCACCTGGTCGTTGATGAAATGAGATCCCCCATCTGAAATCAATACTCGAGGTACCCCGAACCGCGTGATGATGTGCTTCCTCAAAAATCTGCAAACTGTCCTGGCATCAGCGGCTCGGGCGGGGATAGCCTCAACCCAACGACTAACATAATCAACGGCCAACAGAATGTACTCAAATCCCTGACTCTTAGGAAATGGACCCATGAAATCGATGCCCCATGCGTCAAAAACCTCACAGAAGTGAATGGCCTGCATCGGCATCATATCACGCTGTCCACAAGTGCCCATCCTCTGACAGTTAGTACACCTCTTCACGAACTCATCAGAGTCCTTGAAGAGGGTAGGCCACCACAAGCCGGATTGGAGCACTTTCTGTGCCGTTCTCCTCCCAGAGTGATGTCCTCCTGCCTCAAGCTTGTGGCAGTAAGTGAGGACGCTATGGTGCTCATCCTGAGGGATGCACCTACGCCAGACACTATCCCCTCCTTCGTGGTAAAGGATGGGATCCTCCCAATGGTAAGACTTGGCCTTCGCGAGGAAGGTCTCAATCCTCTGTCTGGGCCAACGTTGTGGGACTTTCTTAGCAACAAGAATGTTCACAATGTCGGCATACCACGGGAGTGAGGCGATAGCAAGGATCGCCTCATCTGGGAAGGTCTCACAAATGGGATCAATCTGCTCAGACTCCTCAGGCTGCTCTAAACGGGAGAGATGATCCGCCACCACATTCTTGACTCCAGGCTTATCCTTAATCTCAATGTCGAACTCCTGGAGTAGAAGGATCCATCTAGTCAGTCTGGCCTTGGCATCCTTCTTTGCCATGAGGTATCGGATGGCGGTATGATCTGTGTACAAAGTCACTCTAGATCCAATGATTTACGATCTGAACTTATCTAGGGCGAACACTACTGCTAGCATCTCTTTCTCTGTGACTGTATAATTCCGCTGGGCGGAATCCAAGGTGCGGCTAGCATAGTGGATAGCAAAAGAAACTCCATCCCTCCTCTGTCCCAGCACAGCCCCTACGGCAAAATCAGAGGCATCCGTCATGATCTCGAATGGGAGAGACCAATCTGGTGGCTGGAGGACAGGAGCCTCAACAATACACTGCTTGAGAGTATCAAAGGACGAAAGGCACTTGTCATCGACAAGGAACTCGGTGTCTTTCATCAGCAGGTCAGTCAACGGTCGGGCAACTCTACTGAAATCACGGATGAACCGCCGATAGAAACCGACGTGCCCCAGGAAAGACCGTAACTGCCGCAAATTGGACGGTGGTGTGAGTTTTCTAATGACATCAACCTTGGCCGGATCAACCTCTATGCCCCTGTTGGAGATGATGTGTCCAAGCACCGTCCCTTGAGTCACCATGAAGTGACTCTTCTCCCAAGAAAGAACCAAGCGGACCTCAATACATCGCTGGAGTACTCGGTCTAGGCAGTCAAGACAGGAGTCGAATCCGTCGCCGTAAACCGAGAAATCATCCATGAAGACCTCTAAGCACTCCCCTACCATGTCCGAAAAGATCGACAGCATGCATCTCTGAAAAGTCACAGGGGCGTTGCATATCCCAAATGGCATGCGTCGGAAGGTGTATGTGCCGAAGGGACAGGTAAAGGTGGTCTTCTCCTGATCCTCAGGAGCGATGGCCACCTGGTTGTAGCCCGAGTACCCATCCAGAAAACAATAATGGCTCTTCCCTGCCAGTCTCACAATAATCTGATCAATAAAGAGCAGGGGGAAATGATCCTTCTTGGTGGACTGGTTGAGTCTCCTGTAGTCAACACAAACCCGCCAAGAAGTGGGTACTCGTGTAGCAATCTCCTCTCCAGACTCGCTAATCACTGTAGTGATGCCCGTCTTCTTGGGCACCACATGCAAAGGGCTGACCCACTTGGAGTCGGAGATGGGATAGATCAAATCGGCGCTCCACCATTTCGAAATTTCCTTCATGACAACCTCTCTCAGATTTGGGTTCAACTGCCGCTGGAACTCACGCGACGGCTTCGCCTCATCCTCGAGATAGATATGGTGGGAGCACAGGGCCGGACTAATCCCATGGAGATCTGCTACGCTCCATCCTATTGCCTTGCGGTTCTTTTCAAGAACCCCCATCAGACGGGATTCCTGCTCTCCAGTCAAATCGGCTGAGATAATGACTGGGTACATCTCATGCTCACCCACAAGGAATCTATACTTCAGCAACGAAGGAAGCGGCTTCAGCTCTGGACAACTGGGTGCTGGCAAATCTGGCTTTGAAAGGAGACGCGTGTAAGCTGTCAAATCTGTTCGGGAGACTGAAAGTGTACTCTCGCAAACTGGATCTGGAGAAGGCTGCTCAACTGAACTGTCTCTGATCTGCTCGGCATCTACCTCCTCCTCAACTGTAGGCTCAGTGGAAATCAGGTCTGGCATGTAGTCTTCACAATCTGCCCACTCAGACTCTGACTCCGAGGGATCTGCATCAAACAAGGTGGCATCAGTACCACCATCATCACCAAAATCTATGTCGCGGTCGAGAACCGGCTCTGCTGCCTCTGTAGTATCCTGAACCAGGAATGTGCTCTCCAAGCTCTCCTCTGCTGTCATCTCTGCATCAGCGGTGTCTGAAAATGAGAGGATGGCCTGTGCTGCTAGGTCTGCCAAAACTGCCTCGTCATCTGTGATCACAAAGTCACAGTCGTGGTGGATGTCTAGCCCTGCATCTGTCAGCTGCTCTGTATCTGTGCTGGTCTCTGAGCATGCTCTGTCTCTGGCTCTGATGTCCTCGACCGTCTCTATTTGTACACTCTCGCCCTCGACGCGAAAGTATACCTTCCCGCTATCATGATCGGTCACGGCCTTGGCTGTGGCCAAGAACGGGCGACCTAAAATGATGGGGGTATCGGTCACTGAATCAGGGATCTCCATGTCCAACACTACGAAGTCCACGGGGAATTGCAGACCCTGAATAGTGACGACAACGTCTCGTAACAACCCCTTCGGCTTCTTGACAGATCTATCAGCAAATTGAAGGACTGTCCTGCTCTGTCGAAGAGTGCCCAACTCGAAGCGGTCGAGAAGGGCTGCCGGAAGGAGGTTGATAGACGATCCACTATCCAATAGAGTCCGGTCGAACCTCTGCTCTCTGATATAACATCTGACATATGGGGCTCCTGAATCTGGACTCTTGGCCGGCAGACGGTTCTGGATCGCGAAGCACGTGGCTTTCGTCAGCACATGAATCTCTGAATGGTGGTTCCTCCTCCTCCTTCTGACTGTAGTCCTGTCTCTCAACGATCGCTGAAGAAGGGGGATGTGCTGCAAAGCCTCCTGAAGGGTCAGCTGTATGTGAAATCTGTCAATCATGCTCTAGCTGAACTCCTCCTGCTCTCTCTTTTTTGGATCTTTTTCTCTTTTCTTCTCCTTCCCCATCTGAAGGGCTCTAGGGAAGGGGATCACTGGGTCCTTCTCAGATGAAGGACTAGAAAAGGGTCTAGGCGGTTCGACGACCGGATCCACACATACATCATGCACTACAGTGGGACCAGAAGAAAATAAACCCTTTTCTTTATTCACGGAACTGTTCAGAGGTACATCAGTGGAAGGAAAAACAACAGATCTCTGTATATGAAGTCTGGTGGCATCAGTACCACCATCGGTTGGCTCAGCTGGAAGACTCGCGGCCTCAGTACCGCGCTTTGGCTCGGCAACTCGGGTGGCGTCAGTACCACCTCCTTGAACTGGTGAAGTGGCGGCCTCAACACCGCCTGGGGAATCAATATCCTTGGTGGCATCAGTACCACCATCATCATCATGTGCGGCCTCAGTATCGCTCTCCTCCTCCTCATCTGGCGCTCTAGGGGGTATCCTCATGCTGTCGCTCAGACGAGGCGCCGCCTGTTGGCATCCTACCGCTCCTAAGTGTGACAAAGTCAGTATCAAATAGATATCCAGTCATATCACCAAATGCATCACTAGGAGTGGTATACTCAGTACAAGCTACCTGCTCAGATTTCCGCTTCAGGCTGTTGGGATTTGGCTCTATCTGGGCAGGAATGGCGGCCTTCCCTCTCACGATGTCCCGCATCTCCTGGCGGAACTCGTCCATCTCCCGTCTGAAAGTAGCCTGCTGGTCCGTGAGGAGGTGGGCTATGTCGTCCAAGGCAGGGCTCTCGTATGGTGGACCATGAGAGCCCGACGGGTTGCCTCTCTAGTAATGAGGCTGCTGCTGCAGCTGAGAGGGGTATGTTGGAGGGTGCTGCTGCTGGTGTGGCTGGTGAGGCTGCTCTCGCCTCCAAGACTGTCCCTGCTGATAGGGACGAGGAACGAAGGAAGACTGCTGCTGTGACTGGTAAACTGGGGGTTGCTGCTGCTGGTGATCCCTCTGCTGGCTGTACTGGCCTCCCTGGCCAGATGGCTGCTGCTGGGGCTGGGTACCTCCACTCCCCCACCTGAATCCGGGATGGTCTCGTCGGATCCCAGGTTGAGGACGGTCATACCAAATCCCGTTGACATCCATCAACGGCTCTGCATCGTACTAGGCTGGCGGGAGTACTGCCAGAGGCTGATCCGGCTAGTATACCACCATCTGCATGTCTGGAGATGGTGGTGACTGGTAGGAGGGCTGCTGCTGCTGGTACGGCTCCGCCTGTACAAGGTGAGCCTGTTTAGGCTGCTGGTGTGAGCTGGAGCGCTGGAACGAGCTGCTGCTGCCGCCGGTATCGCCTCGCGACTGAAGACGGGGCTGTGAAGCCGTCTGTGCCTCCTGGAGACACATGAGCTGGGTCTTCATGTCGCTCAGAGTCTGTGCCATCTGTTCCATCAAAGTGATGCCCTGGCACTGCTTCTTCTCGATCAGCTCCATCCGATCCAACTTCTCACTGATGATACCCATATCCGCAGCGGATGACTCTGCCTGTGTTGCTGCTACTGCGGATGAACTGGAAGGACCGACGTCGACCCGTGCTATCCTCTGGTACTGCACGGATCCTGGCTGCTGGGGTCTGCCCTGAGTGTACAACCTGGTCTGGGACATCACCATATAATTCTCGGCCATCTCCTCATAGATGGACCAGACCTGGTCGTGATCCTTGGCGAAATAACACCCGCCACAAGAGGCGTTCACCAAGCCCTGGAGCTCTGGTGTCAGCCCGCTGAAGAAGCTCTGCACAAGGTTGGGCTTCGAAATATCATGGTGCGGGCATCGGTCAGTCAGCTCACGAAACCTCTCCCATGCCTCATGGAGTTGCTTGTTGGGGAGCATGGAGAAGATGCTGATGAGGGCTCTCGCTGCATTGGTCCGCCCGAGTGGATAGTACTTGTTCAAGTACTCTGTGCGGAGCTGCTCCCAGGTGCAAACGAACTTCTCCAAGTGCTTCATCCATGTGGCTGCTCTGTCGGCTAAGGAGAAGGGGAAGGCAATCATCCTGATAGTATCCTGGTCCACCTGACGATCGTGGACAGTGCTGCATATCATCTCAAACTCCTGCAGGTGGATATGAGGCTCCTCTGTGGCCAAACCGTGGAATCGGGGAAGAAGCTGCAAGGTGTTCGGGGGGAACTTAAAGTCCCCTACGATCGCTGGAAGCACCACCCAGCGGTGTGTCAAGGTCGACCCGGGATTGTGGTTCTCTCGCATCGATCTAAGTGGTGGTGGTGCTCCTCCTTCTGCTGCTGCTGCTGCTGCGGCTGCTGCCGCGGCTGCGGCTGCTGCGGCAGCTGCCGCATCATCAGGTCCTCCTCCTCCGCGGTTCTCGCGGTTGGCTCTCATCTGCTCGAGCTCTCTCCTCATGTCCATCATGAATGCTCCCTGATCCAGAACACTGACTCGAGGAAGGCGATCGGGGTGGAGTTGATCGAACCCTGGTCTATAACGAAATGCTGCTCTCCCTGTGGACCTCTGGTGCGATTATCAGAACTGCCAGCCATCATCTCTGAAAAACCAAAACAACCGAACTCAGGTGCCGATAAATCATCTGTCTGTCTCTCCTCTGGCACTGGTATCTCTGAATCAGAAGAAGGGTGGTCGAGGGGGAACAGGGCGGAGTCATACTCAGGTTCGGAGAGCGGGTCTGAGCTCCCACGAACCGACCTAGATGAATGGTCAGGAGTGCTGAAAAGCGGTGCATCCAGAGGCTACCTAAGAGACCTCCTGCCCATCATCGTGATCTGGCGAGTAAGGCGGATGAGATCTGGAAAAACTATGATCAGCAACCAAACCCTCTGTTCACCAACACAACACGAGCTGAAGACCGTAAAGGCTCAGTCAAATTATCTTGTCAAATTTTATTAGGTGAACAAACAATCTATCAGAGCGCTTACGTGACCTGTTGGGATTCCCGATGCTACCCCAACCGACTGGCCCGCACGGAAGAGTCGGTAGTCAGTCAGGAATAACACCGGAGGGCTCTACCTAGTGGACGGGTCACTCTCTCGTGCAAGCAAACCAAACAATGAGGGGGTTGCTCTCCCCAAGACAATTTTTTCAGTCAAGTGTCTTTTAGGGTCAATAGCTTAAACAGTCCCAATTTTATGGTTTTTCTTTTTAATATTTTTCAATAGAAACAACGGCCTAACGAATTTTTCGGTTCTCCTGGTTATTAAGTCCAAAACCGGGGGGAGAAGACGAAAAAGTCGATGCACGATAAATCAATGATGCATGCAGAGATAGAAATGCGTACCTGACTCCAGCAGTCTACATGCAAGATGATCCGCGCATAAATGTAAAGACTGAAAAGAAACTACCTATATGGTGCAGCGGTGAAAACCGAGTCCTAAACAGGCAATTTCTACTCGACAGAACCGTCTAGCTCAGTTACTCGCCCTCGATCCAAAGAGTCCGGTCTAGGCCCACCCCTCCTCTTCTCGATAGGTCGAGTTCAGGAATAGCGCTTGACGGGGCAGGCTCGCGGCGCATAGGCTCTCAGGAAAGCGACTAAGCTATTTTTATTAGTGAATTTTTAGTAGGACCAATTATCGTTCTATAGGAACAGGAAATCAATTAAGTGTGGGGATCCTACTAATTACGGCACAGTCAAGCAGAAAATCCTAAATCTAGGGGCTCGAGAAAAACCGCTGAAAACTGTAAAAGGCAGCTAAAAAGCTAAAACCGCGAAAAAGCCGCGAAAAATCTAAACCAGTCTATAGGGTCCCCTGAGCACACCGGTGCTCGGCGAAACAGACCCCGAAAGTCCAAGTGTCTCTGAGTACTTGTATTATTACAACAGTTCAAATTATACGGGAAATAAAACTAATCTAAGCTCCTCTCTCACTCAGCTCCTCTCTCGCTCTCTCCTGCGGCTCCGTACAGAAAGGAGCCACCTCCGAATCCCGCGGTTGCGCCGGCTCCTCGAAAGTCGCCTCCGCGGTCCTCGGGCCCTCGCAAGAAAGAAGATAAGTGTCAGACCAGATTATTGTAAAAAAATAATGTCAGAAAAATATATCTACAGGAATCTATACAAAAAGCCGCGAAAAGAAAAGGCCGCGGAAAAATCTCAAAAATCGACTACAGAGCCGTGCTCCCCAGCAACGGCGCCATTCTGATGACCGTCCTGACCACTCGAGTATAAGATGCTAAATGGTCATTGCGACCCAAGCGATCAAGCTCGATCAATCAAGAAAAATAGACCACCAGAAAGATGAAAAATCAATCAAACACAAAATAGCGGTCTTGCTATTTTATTAACCTGGTATAGCGACCAGGGTCGAACACAAGGAGCACGGATTGGCCTTGCGGCCTACGAAGTAGTCGAGAAGAAGAAAAGAGAAGGTATTTTTGGTGGTTTTTTAAGTCTTTTTATATTTTTTTGGATTTTTAAGATTTTAAGAAAATCAGAAAAACAACTAAACAACACACTTCAACAGTTTATTAAATGCACTAAAAATCAACCAAAAATTCTGACAAAAATATTTTTATGTGTTTTATAATTTTTACTGTTTTTGGTGAATTTTTGGGATTTTTCTAATTTTTATTTTATTTTCTAAAAATGAAATAATGATAGAAATAAAGGGTGTTGTCCATTCAGGAGAAAAATACCAATCTAAAATATAAAGAGAGGCTCCCAGCTCCTGAGGGTAATTTTCCTATAAACTAGAAGTTTAAGGAAAATTAGGGCACTGGATTTATGATTTTTGGATTTTTAAATTATTTATTAGAATTTTTGTGACTTTTTGAGTGTTTTTCAATTTTTAGGGGTTTTAGATAATGAAAAAAAGCCAAAATTGGCTAGAAAATCAAGCAAGCCAAAATAAACAGTAAGTAATTTTTTTGTAATTTTTAGATAGGTTTTAATATTTTTTTGTGATTTTCAAATCTGAACAGTAAAGAAAATACTTGTTTTTGAATTTTTTAAAAATATCAGAACAAAACAAAAATGTCTCCAAAAATCCTCGAAAATTTTACACTATGGCAGGAGCCATGTGTCCAATTTTCGTTGGATTTGGAGATGATTTGCTATTTTATTCAAAAATGGAAAGAGGGTACTGTGCACAGGGACCAAAGTGCAAATACCCAAAGTTCAGAGGGGTCTGGTGCAAATACCCAGGTAAACACGTACGTCGCACGCGCCTGAGGCAGTCAGGGACCCAAATGTGACGAAAATTACTTCCGAGGACTATTTGGTAACAGGTACCAAAAGTCCAGGGGGTAATCTGCAATTAACCCAAAAATATCCGCACATGCTCAACTGTTTCACGCACAGGGGTATAAATGCAAATACTCAAAAACTTTCATTCATTCATTAACATTCAGAACTACAGGGTATATAATGTAAAAAGCCCAGAAGATCATGTGTCGATGCACGTGTCACACCATACACATGGGCATATCAGCAAATAAAACCAAGCACGAGGGTCTCTATGCAAATATCCAAAAACTTAAACAACTACACTACGTATTTACAAGACTAATTACTAAATAAAATAAAAGAGGGGGCCTAAGGGTAATTTACCCTTTATTAATGCGGGTCGCAGGATGGACGCCACGTGCGTGATCGGACGGTCTGGAGCGGGTGGCATTCCAATGCTCGGGCCCTAGCAGCGATCGGACGGTTGGGGCTACGCCACGTGGTGCATCGGACGGTGGAGGCTATCTGTGGCTAACCCTTGCGTATCGGGCGGTCTTGATCACCTTTCCAAGATCTGACGGTTGCTGCTCCTCCGGGAATGAATGGCCCAGATGAAAACTGGAGGTCGAGGATGATCGGACGGTCGGGGAGGATACCGGAAGAACAGTTGACCGGCGAAGTTCGCCGGCCCAAGGTGCACGCTCCTGACCTCCCCTGCTGCGCCTGAAGATCGGAGAAGCTCCGCGATGACGTTCCGCAGCTGCTGGTGGTCTCCGATGACCCAGCCGAGCTCTGGAGAGCTCCGGCGAGGTCGGCGGAGATGAAGCTCCTGGACCTGATGGTCCAAGCCCTCAGATGGGCTTGGATGTACCTGCAAAAACAACCAGGAGACTCGCGGGTCGAGGGCAAACTGCATCGACCCGGTTAGGCGAGGTGACTGTGATCAGAGGGTCGAGATGGGCGAGCTCTGGCGAAGGGGGGACGGTGGAGCTCGAATCCCAGCTCCTGTGCGAGCTGGGTTGGGTGGAGATTTGGAGAAGGTGCGCGGAAGGAAGGCGATGGCTATGGTGAAGTCCGATGATCGAATGGATGTCGGATGTGGTCGGAATCGACGGCGAACGGCGGCGGAGCGAAAGGGGGGTAAATGAAAATTAAAGAAAAGGGAAGGACTATGGGGCTACCTGAGTGGTTGATGAGACTGGGGGTGAGCTGACGGTGCTCTGGGTCGTCGCCTCGAGGAGCGTCTCCCTCCGAGGCTCGGGCTCCTGCTGGTGGCGGAGCACGGCGGTGATACTCGCCGGATCAGTGGAATCCGCAACCTCTCCTCTCTTCAACAGCACGGGAGGCAAGCTGTCACTCTCGCTCTCATGCTGGAGCTCACTGGGGGTGGAAGCGAATAGCCAAAGATGGGAAATGGAGGTGGCGGAGCTCCGCTTAAGTATGGGTGAGGGTCCGGGAAGAAAGGCGCGGGTAGGGCGTTCTGGTGCGCGGATCCCGAGGTGGAGGCTCCGGCGAGGGTCTCGGATGTATCGAGGAATCGGACCCGGGGTTTAGGTAATAGGGTATCGGGTTTAGGCGCTAAAAAAAAGAAAGTCGGGTCGGGCGCCTAAGCCCGTGGGAAGTGGTCCTGGTGGGGCAGTTGACCGGGCGGTCAACAATCCCCAGGGCCAATGGGAAGCGGCCACGTGGCTGGATCTTGGAAATGAAATTTAAGGTAGTTAATGGCCGAATTAGTGAAAACTTAAAACATGAAATATTTTTATTTTATTTTTTTCTATTTTTTAGTGATTTTTAATTAATTTTTCGAAATAAAAATAAGGTATGTACATAGTAGATTCATATATAGGTATATATATACAATATTTAGGTTTTTAATTTTTGATTTTTAATTTATTATTTTTGTACAATTTTATTCCCATTTTATAATTTATTTATAGTATAATATTAGGAATACAAGGGTATTTTTATTTTATTTTTACTATATATATACAGGGGTGAAATAAATATATATGTTCATGGATATACATGGTATATTTACAATATATTTTTGTGTTTTCAATTTTGTTCTTTTTATTTTGTTTTTGTTTTAATTGTTTTTAGTTAATTTATTTACAACATAAAAGATGGAATATTTACAAAATTTTTGGAAATTAATTTTATGTATTTATAGGGTAAATAAATAAAAGATGGTTGTTTTATATACATGATGACTATATAGAAGAGTGATGTTTTTTTGTTTTCTTTTTTTAATTTTTCTATTTTTATCTTGTTTTTATCTTTATAAATATATACAATTATTTACAAACGAATTTGAGTCTATTTCTGTGAGGAAAATACTTTTATTTTATTTACATAAATATTTACATACATGAGCCCCTATCTCCCTCTACTTTGGTTTTTATGCGGTCAGGCCCATCCTGAGCCCTCCCTTGGGTTAGGTTGCTCAATATTTATTCTAAATATTTCCCTCTTTTTCTTTTTACTCTTTATTCTTTTATTTTTGCACAAGAACATGCTAATTATTAAACTTTATACAATGCATGCTTTTGATAATTATTTGTATTTACATGAATATACATGCATTTGCAAAGGTTTTTGTAGCTAATATATAAGAATAAAGAGTGATGAATGGGTATTCATCAATTGCCTAGACCGAGTCCTTCAGCGATGCATAGAGGTTCACCTTGTGTTGTCTTGGGAGAAGAGTCACTTCATGGTGACTCAAGGGACGGTGCTTGGCCACATCATCTCCAACAGGGGCATGGAGGTTGATCCAGCCAAGGTGGATGTCATTAGAAAACTCGATCCACTGTCCAACTTGCGGCAATTACGGTATTTTCTGGGGCACGTAGGTTTCTACCGACGCTTCATTCAAGATTTCAGCAGGCTTGCCCGACCGTGGACTGATCTGCTGACGAAAGACACCGAGTTCCTTGTTGATGATAAGTATCTATCATCGTTTGAGACTCTTAAGGGCTGTGTTATAGAGGTTCCTGTTCTCCAGCCACGTGATTGGTCTCTCCCATTCGAGATCATGACGGACGCCTCCGATTTTGTCGTAGGGGCCGTGCTGGGATAGATGGAGGATGGAGTCCCATTTGCCATTCACTACGCTAGCTGAACATTGAATGCCTCACAGCGGAACTATACCGTCACAGAGAAAGAGATGCTAGCCGTAGTCTTCGCCCTAGATAAGTTCAGATCTTACATCATTGGATCTAGAGTGACCATTTACACTGATCATACTTCCATCAGATACCTCATGGCAAAGAAGGATGCCAAAGCTAGGTTGACCAGATGGATCCTTCTACTCCAGGAGTTTGATATTGAGATTAAGGATAAACCTGGAGTCAAGAATGTGGTGGCTGATCATCTCTCCCGATTGGAGTATCTTGAGAGTTCTGAGAAGATTGACCCTATTTGTGAGACCTTCCCAGATGAGGCGATCCTTGCTATCGCCTCACTCCCATGGTATGCTGATATTGTGAACTATCTTGTCGCCAAGAAAGTTCCACAAGATTGGCCCAGATAGAAACTTGAGACCTTCCTCGCGAAGGCCAAGTTTAATCATTGGGAGGATCCCATCCTTTACCACGAGGGAGGGAATAGTATCTGGCGTCGGTGCATTCCTCAGGAGGAGCACCACAGTGTCCTTACTTACCACCACAAACTTGAGGCAGGAGGACATCACTAAGGGAGGAGAACGGCACAGAAAGTGCTCCAATCCGGCCTATGGTGGCCTACTCTCTTCGAGGACTCTGATGAGTTCGTGAAGAGGAGTACTGACTGTCAGAGGATGGGCACTTGTGGACAGTGTGATATGATGCTGATGCAACCCATACACTTCTGTGAGGTTTTTGACGCATGGGGCATCGATTTCATGGGTCCATTCCCTAGGAGTCAGGGATTTGAGTACATTCTGTTGGCCGTGGATTATGTGAGTCGTTGCGTTGAGGACATCCCTGCCCAAACCGTAGATGCTAGGACTGTTTAAAGATTTTTGAGGAAGAATATCATTACACGGTTCGGGGTACCTCGAGTGTTGATATCTGATGGGGGGGTCTCATTTTGTCAATGACAAGGTAAAGGCCCTTGCTAGCGAGTTCAACATAGACCATCGAGTTGCCACTCCATAACACCCTCAGACGAATGGTCTTGCTGAAGTGTCGAACAGGGAGATCGAGACTATATTGCAGAAAGTCGTCTGCCCTGACCGAAAGGATTGGTCACAGCTTTTGGACTCGGTCTTCTGGGCATACAGGATATCTTTCAAGACTCCTTTGGGTACATCCCCCTTTCGCCTTGTTTATGGCAAGCCGTGCCATTTACCTGTTGAGCTGAGATGTAGGTCACTTTGGGCAGGCATTGATATACTTTTGGATCCAGAGAGTGTTGGAGATAAGAGGAGGGTAGAGTTAGCTGCCTTGGAGGAGCTTTGTGACACCGCCTTTTCAAACAACCTACATTATAAGGAGAGAGTGAAGGAGTGGCATGATTCTCATATCAGCCACAAGCAGTTTGAGCCAGGACAGAGAGTATGGGTATTTGATGCTAGGCTTCATCTATTTTCAGGGAAGCTACAGAGCAAATGGAAGGGACCTTATCTGGTTAGAAAGGTGCATGACAATGGGAGTATTGATATATCTGAGTTGTCTTCTGATGCTACCTTTCGAGTGAACGGCCAGCGGCTCAAGCCATATCTAGATCTTGAGCCGCGGGTCGTTGATGTTGCCCCTATTCACTTTACGTGAGATGTGGTCTCTTGACTCACATCTATTGAATCTCACGCCTGATTATCACTATTCTTTCAACTTGTATAGATTCAGTTGTCCATATCACTCTATTCTTTAGTCCCACATCCCTTTTCTCATCTTATGATTTTGCTATACTTAGGGTGTACTTTACCCTAAGTATAGGGGGGATGTAGGACTCTCGGGTATTTTTTTTGATTCTTTCTACCCCTGTTTTGCTGCCTATACTTAGGGATATTTCACCCTAAGTATAAGAGGGTAGACTTTGTACATCCTTTCACTCGGATTTCCCTTCATGTACAGCTTGCTATACTTAGGATTACTTGATCCTAAGTATAGGGGGGAACACCAAGTTCTCTTCATTCTATTCTTTGATTCGTCTTTGTATATAAACATTCCTTTTCACGTCCCTATACTAAGCACGAACTATGTCTTCTTCATCGCTCTTGATCACTCTGAGGACATCGTTCGAGCTAAGTATAGGGGGTGTATATATATTTCATATATACTTTAGCCATAACTCGTACTTTGTGTTAGTGTGTTAATAAATAAAAATGGCTAAAAATCCATAAAATTTAAAAATTTTCCTTGTATATAAAATTCATCTTGCACATACTTATTCCTTTATAAAATTATTTTTGTACAAATGATTGTAAAATCTTTTTGTGTAAATAGTTTGTAAATATTTTCATATCAAAATTATGTATATAGTACAAATTTTTTTTTGTAAATTGTTTTGAAAACAAAAAGTTTGCAAAAACCTTGTGTAATTTTTTGTAAATATTTTGCAAAACTTCGCATTCATGCATACATCCATGCTTTCAAACATTTTTCAAAAATTTTACACAATTGTAAATATTTGTAAATTGTAAATATTTGTAAATAGCATCTTTGTAAATATTTGCACAGTTTTTCCAAATCATAGTTGACATTTAAACTGGCCTGGAATTAAATTGACAAATGGAGCTTGGTTAAGACCTTAATCCACCTAATAATAAGAGGAACCTTATAGGGCTTAGGATTGAGACTTTTCAGGTCCATTGGGACTTAATTCTTTGAGTCCACTAGTCTATGAGCATATGTCATCTTGATGAGCCTATGTAGAGCACTTAACAACACACGCATGACTCTCAGAGACAATGGCTTTACTTGCACCAGCACTTTACACATAGCTCTCCACGGATGAGGTGGTGAGGAGGCAGTTTCCTTTGGCTTGGGGTAGCATATGAGGGTAGTACTTCTAGGCGGAACCTCTCTTCTTCTTATAGTGAAGGAAGTGTGTCTCAACTTGGTCTGGTGGTTATGAAGTCTAAAGACAGAAGCCGTGGGTTGTAATAAAGCTTCAAAAGAGGGATAGTCTACCGGCTCAAGAGGAAAAACTCCTTGTATATATGCTGCACCATGTAGATATGTTGTACAGATACCAAAAAATGTGCAAAAAGAAAAGAACTCCAAAAAAGTGGTGGGTCGGATTGAAAATTTAATAATCCCACCGGAGTGTATATAGTCAAATAAAGCAAAAGCTTATGGTATACATGTTCCATCTCATGAAGCTTGCAGCGAGAGACTCAGCTACACTGGTTAGAGCTCCCAAGGATACATGGCTACACTGGCTATGGTCCATTCTCTTCTTCCCCCTCTTCTTGAGCCGGTTGCACTTGAACTTAGAAGGAAATACCCTGCTTCTCGAGGAAAGAGTTGCTAGACCGAGGCATTAGATTTACCGAGTTGAGGGAGGTTGTTTCTTTGTTACTTCTGAGGTGGGGAGCTACATATCACTTATACCCTACAAGGAAAGATTCATGGTTATTAGAGTTTGTGTATGTAGACTTGTTCTGACCTGGTTTATTAAGGAGTCTTGACTATAGCTTGGTGGAACTTAGAGGCTGTTAAGTTTTAAGCTTAAGTCCAAATAAGGTTCCGACAAATTAATAATCCAAAGGTCTGATCGAGCTCCATATTTCAATTTAATGAAGGAAAGTTTAATAATCAACCTTGATTTCTCCTCTTTTTCTTTTTCTTTCTCTTGTGCACTTCTTTTTCAAATAAGTGTTTGCTAAGGGACTAGCAAAGTTAAGTATAGGGGGGTGATGAATACCCATTCATCACTCTTTATTCTTGTATTTTGGCTACAAAACCTATGCAAAACAGCTTGTATATTCATGTAAATAAAATAAATTATCATCATGCATGCATTGTGTAAATAATGATAATTAACATGTTTTTGTGCACAAACAAAAGAATAAAGAAACAAAAGAAAAAGAGGGAAATATTTAGAATAAATATTGAGTGACATAATCCCAAGGGAGGGCTCAGCATGGGCCTGACCGCAAAAGAATCCAAGTAGAGAGAGATAGGGAAGCTCAATCATGTGTACATATACCTATGTATATAAATAAAATTATTTTCCTCTAAATAAAATAAATATGTATTTCTCTCATCTTGTACATATTCATAAATAAAACCAAAATAAATATAAAAAATAAATAAAATCCCTCTCATCAGGGTATATAGACCATGTACATAGAATAACATATCTATTTATTCTCTCTTTTTGAATAATTAATAAAAATCCAATAAAAATATTTCCATATTTCATATTTCATGGTGTATAAAAATAAAATAAAAAAAAGAATAAAAATCAATTTCTACCTTGTACATATACCATGTAAATATGTATATAAACCTATTTATTTAACTAATGTAAATAAATAATAAAAATAAAATAAAAAAAAACCTTTTTATTCAAAATTTTATGTTATAAATCAATAAAATATAAAATTGGAATAAATGTACAAAAATAAACAATTAAAAATTGAAATAAAAAATACATATATGTATATACCTTTATATAATAATAATATTTTGTAAATACGTTATATATTTTTTAAAAAAATAAAAAAATCGCAAAAAATAATTTGAAAATAAATAAACATTTTTTATGTTTTAAGTTTTTCGAAATAAAATCATTTAATAATTTTAATTGAATTTCTAAAGAATTAATAATTGGCGGTCTCCCATTGGTCCACGGGGGAATGTTGACCTCCGATCAACTCCCCCCTGGACCATTCAACCCGGATCCGTGGCGTTCGACCCGATTCTTTGAATTTTCCCTACTTGATCCGACCTCCATCAATCGAAACCCCAGGCCCCGATTATCCCTGAATCATCCGAGACCCTCGCCCGACGGTTTACTTAGGGATCCGAGCTTCACCGAGCTCCGCCTGACCCCATCTTCTCGGACCCTTAACATTTATATAGCTGACCTCCGCCGCACCTTTTCACGCATCTTTGGATCCGCTCCTTCGTCCCAGGACCTCCATTTTCTTCCCCAGAGTGACAACTGTGCGAGGAGAGTGTCGAAGAGAGGAGGAGGTGCTTCCAGCCATCGATCTGACGACCTTCATCGCCGTACGCCGCCACGAGGTGCGCCTAGCCTCGGAACCCGACGATTCCTCGAGGACAAGACCCCCCAGAGCTCCGACAGCTCATCCCCAGTCGACTCCCTTCATCAGGTAGACCCGTTAGCTTCTCGTTCATTGCCCATTTTCGATTTTCGCTTCTCAGCTCCGCCAGCTCCGCCCTAGTGGCCGGAGCTCTGCCAGCCCATCCTACCCGTACCGATACCGTCGTTGAATCATCGTCACCCTTCTTGCATGATGTGATCATCTCGACTCTGGCCACCAGAGCCACGATCGAGCTAGGCTCCCTCCGCCGCCTTCGCCGGAGCCTTCATCCGCTCACCCACATCGCTTCTTTTCCCCTTTTTACGAATAACCCGCGTCGGAGCACTCCTCCGAGAGACTTGTGTTTTGCAGGTGAATAAAGAGCATGTACCCCCCTTGGCCGCGCTTTCACCCCTTCGCCAGAGCTCCTCCAGGTCGCTCGTCCCTCGACGGACGATCCGATCGTTGGAAGCTTTATCGGAGGTTGTCGCCCGACGCAGAGAGTCATCGTGAGGAAGACTCTCCTCCTCGATTATTCATCGGCCTACTGGATCGTCTCCGGCATGCTGAGGAACCTCACCTTGGAGGTGTTCTTCCTCATCCATTGCCAGCCGTCGGATCTCGTCGTCGCTCCAGTTTACATCTCCACCGTCCGCTCTCTGCGATGTCAGACCGTCAGATCATGGTCTGACGGGCACACGCCACCCACGTTCGTCACGCGCCTCCACCGTTGGATCGTCCAGGCGGCTGCACCAGGACCACACATCAGCAGCCAACCACGCTCGACACCTAGTGCTTCACATGCGCCATCACGCGCCTCGGCTGGGTAATTGCACCCATACCCCTGCAGCTTTCAGTAGTTATAGTTTAGTTTATTAAATAAATTATCTCTCTGGGACATTTTGCATATAGGACCTTGATGTTTATTTTATTTGCATTTTCGTCCCTGCCTGTGTGAGACACGTGCTTCGTCACGTGATATTTGGACAAATTGCATGTTTAGGGATGTGGTGATTACTGTGTTATGAAATGAAACTTTAATTTCCATATTAGCAATTATACCCCTGTGAGTGGTTTTATTCAACATGTGCTGAATATCTGGGCCTTTTGCGCTTTTTACCCTACAGTTTTCGCGCGTGTTACGTTTTAGACCCTAGAAAAAGTTTTCTTACATTTAGGTCCCTGTGTACTGTGTGCCTTGTTTTAATTAAATAAAATATCAAATTAAATCCAAATTAGGTGAAATTTGGACATGGCTCCTGCCACTGTGTAAAAATTTCCCTAAATTTTTAGTACATTTTTTAGGATTTTTTATATTTTTAAAAATTCAAAAATAGTGATTTTTGCTACTGTCTAACTTAGAAAATCAAAGAAAAATATAAGAATCTTTTAAAAATTTTTAAAAATTAGTGTAAGTTAGTTTTAGTGTGTTTTAGTTTCTGTCCAATTTTGGTGCTTTTTGGATATATAAAAACCCTAAAATTGTAAAATCCTAAAAATCTTATAAAAATTTTAAAAATTTCTATAAAAAAATACAAACTCTTTTTCTGAATCTTAGTTGTTGTTTATTCTTTTCGTAAAAATTTCCTCCAGAATTTTATAGTCCATTTTATATTTTTTAATGGACCTTTCAAGTCTTGTTGTACAGTGATCTCCTGTTCTCACATTTCTTGATTTAGAAAATTACATAAAAATTAGAAAATTATGAAAAATTCACAAAAAACATTAAAAAACATAGAAAACATAAAAACATTTTTGTTTGAATTTTTGGAGCATTTTAGGTTGATTAAATATTTTGTTGTTGTTGCTTGCTTTTGCATTTTCTTATTTTTCCTTATTAGTAAAAAAATAAAAAAATTAAAAAAACATTAAAAACCATCAAAAAATATTTTAGTCTTTATTTTGACTTTGACTACTTCGTAGGCCGCAAGTCCATCACGTGCTCCCTAAGTCCGGCCCTAGTCGCTATACCAGGTTAATAAAAATAACAAGGACCGCAATATTGTCTTTATTGATTTTATCTCTCTGATTGGTGGTTTCCTTCATTTTTCTTGATTGAGCTGTAGACCCGAGAGGTTGAGGTCGCAACGACCATTGACACCTGATTTACCTCAGTTGCTCGGGTCGCTCATCAACCCTGCATGAGTATTACAATGCATATGGTGACTCATCTGATGATGAACCTCTAGTCAGCACCTCACTACATCCACGACCTACACCAAAAGAGACAACTGGGACCAAATTGAGCAATCGTGATAAATCGGTTGCTCCATCCTCTAGTCGATCATTTGTAAGAAAAAGAAGGGTATTGATTCCTCGAGGTGTTCCCCCGAACTCCTCCAGACGTATCACTCTCCTCTTCCTCTGAATGCTTCAGGTTCTAGAAAATCGGCTAAGAAAGTTACCTTAGACATACCAGAGAAGGAACTTTCTGAGGGGTCCTCATCAGGTCCGGATGAGGTAATCCATATGAGTGAGCTCAGTTCGACTGTTCTGAAGCCATATTTGAGCAAGCAGCCGTGTGTTGACCCCCGTTGGACATTCCCTACACCTCACTATTATTCTTCGGAGTATGATTCTGACAGCGACACATGTGTATACTACCCACCTCCTCGCACCCGCAAGAAGGTCTGTCACAAACCTTCTTGATCCTTGTATATTCTCACACATCCTTGTATAGATTTTCCTCCCTTTATTTCCTTCCCTTCCTCGTGATTCGCATCACTCGCCCCAGTTTCGTATCATTTTCATTTTGTGGCTATACTTAGGATGACTAGATTTTAAGTATATGGGGGTGAGTGAGTCGAGTTGCTCCATTTCTTCTTGTATATTCTTTTCCACTCTCATCGGCTCCCCAATCTTGTGTTCTATCCAATACTTAGGATGACAAAGCCTAAGTATAGGGGGGTCGATGCCCGATGTGTATTCTCCCATATTCTTCTATTCTTTTCATCCACTTATACTTGGTACGAGCAATGGCTTTTTGTCATGTAGTGCCATGAGGACATAACACATGCTAAGTATAGGGGGTGTGTTTATATTACATATATACTTTACCCATAGCTCGTACTTTCATGTATTTTTGTATATATTATACAATAATTATGGGGTGGGTAAATTTAGTAAAAAAACTTTTTCAAAATAAAAAACTCAAAAAAAATCTTTTCAAAAAAACCTTTTTCAAAAAAACCTTTTGAAAAAAAAGCAAAACTTTTTCTAACAAAAAAAATCTTCTTTTCCATTATTTTCAAAAGAAAATAAAAACAAAAACAAAAAAATCTTAATTTTTTTCTAAAAAACTGTTTTCCAAAAAAACTATTTTTTCTTGTTTGCTTAAAAAACACTTTGAAAAAAAAGAGAGCAAAACTTTTTTTAAAAAAACTTTCTTCTTTTCCTTTGTTTTTCAAAAAAAACTTTTTGAAGGAAAAACTTTTTCTAAAAAGAACTAACTATGAAGTGGTTTAATCGCTGACACAATTCACTTTCACACAAGACAAGTGATGTTCAATAACACTTGGTTTATGAGGTCTTAAGATTTTGAGTTAACCAACCTTAGTCATTAGGGTCTTGGACTTAATTATTCACATTTCCCTAGTTTGAAAGATTTGTGTGCTATATTGCATGCTTAGTCTCTACCTTAAGAATACGATCAACACCTCACATACACGACTGCAGTTATGGTGAGATGAGTTGAAATTTCATTTGAGGAATTGGGATGAGGGATTTGAGTTTGGACTTGATTTGATGATGCTCGAGGATGGGATAAAATCAATGAAGGCTTCATGGAACCTGAGTGTCAGCATCTTTAGACAGTATGAGAACATGGTTCTTGTACTATCTCTTGACATTTATCTTTGTGCCAGGGTGTGATAAAATAAAAAATATTGATCAGTGTGTGCCAAATCTTGGTAAAAGCAGTGGAGCTAGCCAAAATACTACAAAGCAATGAAATATTAAAGAAAAGCTCTCATTCCATACACAGTCAATTATCAAAAGAGCTTCCACCAAAGGCGAGTTCACCCAACCATGTCAAAGTGTCCACTTGGACCACTGCTATTAGGACCAGGAGTCGGGCTTGCACCAAAAAAGGGCTCTGCATCGTAAATGCTACAAGTCTGGGTGTAGAAGGTATCATAGATTCTCAAAAAAGAAACACCCCGGTGTACTTCCAGGAAAACAAGTGCAGACGACTCCAACTTCTCTTGACGGATGCACTGATCAACACCAAAAAAATATGTGTTGTGTAATAAGCCACTCGAGAGGATCCTTGTTCCAAAGAGAGGGAGAGAAGAAATGACACAATCCTATGCCCTCAATCAACTAGCCTTCCATCTACACTTTTAAGCCTTACAACTAAAGAGACGGTGGATTCGATGTAAGAAATGCTTTATTCCCTAGTGTTGAGGATCGGGTTCTTAGGAGAGTCTCTTGGACTGGAACCTTGGGTGACGTTGCGACTCTACTCTTGTAACTGCGGTCAACACTTTAGTCATATCCTTACTATATATGTATACAAAGAGAGTATGATGATTAGGGAAATTGGATACCTTTTGACTAGAGCTTGGTTCAGCTTAGAATTTTAAGATCTCTAAAACTGAGAGTTCTCGAACGGATCAAGTCTTATATTCACATGCACAATCAGGGGTTAATCCAACTTATTAATTCTTTATTTGCTCGAGGACTAGCAAAGTTTAAGTATAGGGGGTGATGAGTCCGCGATTCATCATCTCAATATCTTGATCTCAGCAAAACCCCCGAGTAAAATCCCAAATAAATGACCATAAAATCAATAAATTAACAAAATGATTATTGTAAATAAAACACATCAATTATTATATATAAGATTTTACAAAATAAATTACCCATAAAAAGCCGTAAAAATAAAGGAGTTTTATACATGTAAATAGTCCAAAACTTCATGTATTTTTAATAATTTCATTCGAACTCCTTTTTGGGTAATTCTTTCTCTAACTTGTTCATAACAATATATATAAAAATACAAAAATACAAAACAAATTTCACCTCAAATAAATGCTCCTAGATCCCAAAGAGAAAAAGCCGTAAAGTCCAACTTCCAAGCCAAATTCCCACTCCGTTATGAACTACGAATTCACCAAACTCACTTTTAAAGTTCAAGTTAGAAAATTATCTATCCAACGGAAGTGGTTTCATTAAAATCGGAGCTCATTTGCAAAAGTTGAGTTTTGGGACCTAAATGTACATTGTATATTATGTATATGTTCATTCTTTCTTTATTTTTTATTTTATCTTTCTCAATTATTAAAAATACAAAAAAATCATGGTAGTGTTGTATTTTGATTGTAGTATTTTATTGTATTTTTCTGTTGTACATAGCTACTACTAAAAAGATAAAAAATTATAAAAAGAAAGCAAACAAAAAATATGTACATGTTGTATATCTTCTTTTGTAAATTCTCCACTCTTTTTCTTATCTTTATTTTTATTGTATTTTAGTAGCCTAGTTTATATCATTGTTTATTTTATTATTTATTTTTCATTCTCTACAATAATTTCTCTTTTATCACCAACTTCCATTGAACTCCACCATTTTTAATAACTCTCATTCTACTCCATATTCTTCCACCAATCTCCCATTCAACTCCACCAATAATATAACTTCCTATTCAAAACTACCACCATTCTAACCTCCCTTTCTCTTCTCTTTATATTCATTTGTACATCCTCATTTTTTCTCATCTGCCATTCTAATAAAATACGGAGAGAGCTTGGAGTGTTTTGTTGGTGACAGTGGCGAAGCGTCTTCCTCAAGCGACGACCTCCTTTAGGCGAGATCCGCGGAGCTCCGCTCCATGTCACGAGTTCCCCATCGAGCTCGCATAGCTTCTCCGATTTTTGTTTTGCCAATCGGATCGAGGTGATGATAGGAGTTCAGCGTAGCTGCTCCGCCATCCGGCGATGATTCATGTAAGTATCTCCTCTTATTTTTCTTGTTATTTTATTTTATCTAATAGTTTGTTTCATTGTTGTCTCATCATTTCCGTATTTTTTATCACACCACCACTTCATCATACAATCCTCATCATCACCACACCTTTTTCTTTAGTTGCATTTCCTGATTAACAACAAAAAAATTAAATCAAAAAAAAAATTGTTTGCATCAAAACAGTAAAAAGGTTCAAAAAAATAAAAAAATAAAAAATACAACGGAGGTGGAGCAGCAACCCCCAATGTCGCCGCCCCACCCCCCACTCTCCACCGCGCTTGCACGCAGCCACCGCCCGGCCGCGCAGCCCAGGAGGCGTCGCCACGTGCCCACGCTCCAGAAGCTCCGCCCCTCTACGACGCTCCCTCCGCCGTGGAGCGCCCCTCCGCCCGCAGGTGGCCACCCTCACTCCCGTGCTGCCCCACCGCCTCCTGCGCTGCCACCCCCTCCTTCTCCACGTGCCCGCGTGCGGCGACGCAGTCCCCAGCCACCGCCGCCGCTGCCTTGCCATCCCATTATTGGGTTGCTCCTGCGCCTTAGATGACTTGACGAAGAAGAAGGTATTTTTTTATTTTTTTTAATTTATGTGAAAATTGCATTTTATGTTTTTCTATTTTCTGTAATTACAATCGAATCCCTATGTGTAGTTTGTATTGCATTTTCAATTTCTGGTTTTGCACGGATACCCTTGTGTTCGTATTTTAATTTGGACTTCAATATTGTATCTTTTTATTCAAGAAAAAATGTCATTGTGTTGACAACTTAGTCTCTATCATCTGAATATTTATTTATATTTTTCTGATATTTGGGTAATAATTAAAATTATGTAACTGAAATTCTGCATATTTTATCCAATTGGTGATATTAAATTGATATCTAACTCACGGTTGCTCTAAAAATTCCACAAAAATTAGATATGATGCCTTGAAATACGTTTGAAATACTATCCAATTTCATCCAAAGTGGAGTTGTCTTATGCCTGAAATAAATCATAGTGTAATTTTAGTATTTGATTTTCAATTAAATCCACATATATCCTTTTTACAAAATTCGAACTCTCCTGAATTGAGTATCTAAATATCTTTTACAGATAATTCGCACTTTGATTAATTTGATAACGTGGATTTATTAGGAATTAATTACTCACAGTCACTCTATTTTCACTAAAAATTTCATAAAAAATTCATAATTTGCTAAAAAATTCCAAAAAAATTATTGTAGTCTCATTTTATCATTATTATATTCCAGTAAATTTTCATAATTTTTAATTACTGTTTGTGTGAAAAATTGTGAAAATACCCATAAAAAGTATGCATTTTCATTATTGTATTTTAACCTCGAAAAATATAAAAAATGAGTCTTGCATTAATTACTGGATTAAGAGTCTAGAAAAAATATAATTTGGCTAAATTGGATTAATTTGATATTAAAATTAATTTGGCTAAGTTGTGTGTTTTCTTAGTGTCTTAATTCAACCGCATTTTATATTTGGCATTCATTTTGCATTAAAAAATCCGCACTTGGAAATCGAGATCTAAATTTTCAAATTAACCCGACGTTGTTCCTTTGCCTCCCTGTGTTGGACCCCAGACTTGCCCGGGATATAAATTAATCCGAGACACTCTTCACAGAGATCTTTCTCTCGGTTCTGATTGAATCGCTAAGTACACGTACTACAACATGCATAATTAAACATCGTATTTAGCAACTCGTCACGTGGCGTATCAGAGCCAGGTTCAATGGTGTTGAAGGGACACGATGCGAAGGATCATAGTGAAGGTCGACGTCAACGATATGACGTGATGCGACAGATGCGTAATCCCCAGAAGTCATGATATGGTGGTCTCTTGGAATCGACTAGAGGCTTCAAAGAATTCTGCGAGCGACGGCTGGCAGAAGATCGTGCAAGGTGGCACATTGAGGGAACCTAGTGATGGTTGCATCACTCAGAGGTGGTTAGTTCCCGCTAACGATACTTGCAGATGACGAGGATGCTAAACAAGGTGTATAATATCTAGGGGACGGTCATGATAGGTTATGGAGCTCTAGTTATTTCCAGGACGAGCAGTACGATGAGAGAGTGATAGGTTATCAGCATCTTTGTTGCAGAAGTGCAGAAAAAGGGAGAATCGAGTGCGATTTGCTTACCAGAGGATGTCGACACAATCTCTAGTCATGAGAGATTCGTGTTGTTGTATCATGAGGCACAATGTTGAGTTGTGCGAGTGCCCGAGAGGAGGCACGTTGAGGGTGTCAGTGACGAGTGCGTCACCCAGATGTGGTGAGTTCCTGCTGATGAGACTTGCAGATGATGAGGATAGCCCAGTGCATATCAAAGACGATAAAGAGATCGTGATGGAATTCCACTCAAGGGGCAGATTGTTAGGATTAGAGTCATATTAGGATTGGGAATCCTAATGGGATTGGACTCCTAATCCTAATAGTTGTTGAGTTGTATTCTATTTATAGTCCTATTGAGAATAGGACTATGGGGTTCTATTTGGGATATATAAAGAGGAGGGTGGAGGCATTGCCTCAACAACTATGCCACTACTACAACAACCTGTGACCCCTAGAGAAAGGGGAGAAAGAGAGAGAGAAAAGGAAGAGAGCGAGGAAATGGAGAGAGTTGTACTCATTCTTCTTTTAGTTATCTTTCTTCTCTGGTGGTCACGAGAGTGTGACCGACCACCTTTATATCTGGTTGTGCTTTCCTTCACTTGCTTATGAGTTGGTGAATGATTGCGCATCTACATCTGCTTCCGTATCCAGGGGTCTGGTATCCAAGAGGAGACGATACCGGTGGGTTGTGTTCCTATCAACAAGTATCAGAGCAGAGTTTGTGTCGCTTCTGTGCCCATCAAAGCAGTATAAGAGTTAGGATCGATGACAACGAAGATAAGACATGGCGTATCAGAGCCATGCTCGACAACAACGAAGGATAGGATGTGGCGTATCAGAGCCAGGTTCGACGACAGCGAAGGATACGACTTGGAATATCAAATTCAGGTTCGATGACAATGAAAGGATACGGCGTGGCATATCAGAGCCAGGTTTAGCGGTGTTGAAGGGACACGATGCGAAGGAACAGAGCGAAGGTCGACATCAACGAGATGACGTGATGCAACAGATGCACAATCCTGAGAAGTCATGATATGGTGGTCTCTTGAAATCGACTAGAGGCATCGAAGAATTCTACTAGTGGTGGCTGGCAGGAGATCGTGCAAGATGGCACATTGAGGGCACCTAGTGATGGTTGCATCACCCATAGGTGGTGAGTTCCTGCTAGTGAGACTTTCACATGACGAGGATGTTGAACAAGGTATTTAAGCTCGAGGAGATGGTCGTGACAGGTGATGGAGCTCCAGTTATTCCCAGGATGAGCAGTACGCTGAGAGAGCGGCAGGTTATCGGCATCCGTGGTGCAAAAGTGGAGAAAAAGGGAGAAGCGAGTGCGATTTGCTTTACCAGAGGATGTCGGCACAATCTCCAGTCACGAGGGATTTCTGGTGCTATTCATGAGGCACAATACTGAGTTGTGCAAGTGCCCGAGAGGAGGCACGTTGAGGGTGCCCAGTGACGGGTGCATCGCCTAGAGGTGGTGAGTTCCTACAGACGAGACTTGCAGATGATGAGGATAGCCCAGTGCAGATCCAAGACGATGAAGAGATCATGATGGAATTCAACTCAAGGGGGAGATTGTTAGGATTAGAGTTATATTAGGAATAGTTGTTGAGTTGTATTCTATTTATAATCCTATTGGGAATAGGACTATGGGGGTTCTATTTGAGCTATATAAAGAGGGGGGTTCTTCTTTTAGTGATCTTTCTTCTCCGGTGGTCGCGAGAGGTGACCGACAATCGTTATATATAGTTATGCTTTCCTTCATGTGCTTCTGAGTGGGTGAATGATTGCACATCTACGTCTGCTTCCGTATCCAGGGTCCGGTATCCGAGAGGAGACAATACCGTTGGGTTGTGTTCCTGTCAACTGGTATTAGAGTATTGTTGGTATTGCTTCCGCTACCCAACACTTTACTCATTCACATAATGTCCAAACTTTTCACAAATCGTTGGAACCCATTTTTGCAAGCATCTGTTCCTTCGTCCCAGTACGCCTTTCTCAAAAGATCGATCTACTTCTCATGCTTTTGGGGTGACTCCATCCATCCTTTGTTCTTGGACTAATTCAAATGAGAAAATCTCTAATTCTAAAAACTGATTTCAGGAAAGATCTCAACACATGAAGATGGCCCTTTATTTTAAGCAAGCTTAAGGCCTCTTGTTATCATATAAATCGTCATAAACTGTATTTCAGCTATTCTTAAAACCACCAAATTCTTCATTAAAATCAATGACACTTCCGTGGCATTTTTTAGCCCTTTGTAGGGGGTTCACCAATGAGATCTCATCTCTTAGCTACTTTTTATCTATTTGAAAACAATGCTAGACATCATGCTTACCAGGTTCCTAACCATGGCTTAACCGAGGGCTTCTAAAAAAATGCTCGATTCTCATATTACCAACATTCAGTTAGTGAATGTCCTTCTCATCTTTCTTTAAATTCACGGAAGAACATCCAAAAACTTGATCTATAGCTTATTTTTTTAAAAAAAAATTGCAGGAATCAAAATCAACGTGAATAAATCTCCTTGTCTTAATATAAACATCAACCAGTTTGAGATTGACTGGGTAGCATCAACCATTGGTTGACAAAGGCGCTCATTAGCTTCTCAATACTTGGGTTTTCCTCTTTCACACCGTTCTTTGAAAATGAGTGATTGGGAAGGCATGGTCAAAAAGTTCACCTCTAAACTTCAAGGTTGGGAGGCAAACTTACTCACCCTCCATCCAGGGTCACTTTGTTAAACACATTCCTGACTCCTCTGGCCAATCACATATGTCTTGTTGTAAAATCCCGAGCTATATAGTTGATGAGATTAATAAAATTCAGGGAATGTTCATCAGCACTCCGAGGAGAGATCCCACTTTAAGGTGGCCTCAGGTGAAGATTTGTAGACCTCGCTTTAATGATAGATGGAGGGTGCTTGACCTCAAAATATGCAATAGCACCCTCCTCTCAAAATCTAATTCGTCTCATTAACCAAGAACCATTTAGCTCTCAAATATATTAGCTCCACCGCATGTAAGGAGACAGATCCATGTTCATTTCACAAAATGTGGGAGTAAATCAAATGTTTGGAATTCCCTTAGGGTGCATTTGATTCGTAGATTATTTGAGAGAGGATAATCTGTTTTTGTGTTCGTGTGTTTGGTTGATGGGTTAAGGGTTAAGAGGGTTTGTGTGATGTGATTGTATTGAAATTTGAAAAAGTTTTAGTGATTATGATATAATTATATTTAAATTTGAAAAAGTGGGTAGTTGTTGTGATGTGGTTGTATTGAAATCTGGAATAATGAGTAGAAGTTGAGTATTTTATGATTTTTAGGTGATATGATGGTATAATATATAATTTTTTGATGAGAAGGGAGTGGGCCCCACTAGTGGGTTAAGAATGTGAGGTTTGGAGTGTAATCCGTCCAAATTGGGGGTAACCCCCCAACCGAACGGGCTCTTAAGCGAGGGTTTAATAACCTCTTTCCTATCTTAGCAAAAAAAATTGAAGAATATCTCCACCCCTCCCATTTGTATCCTCTTGATGGTGGTATGCCCCTTCTTCTTGATTGCCAGGGGATATGGTCTTCAGCTACAAACAAAAGATGCTCGATAAGGAAGGGGCTTTCCACCATGTCTTCTACATTCAATTGGTACAAAGCACTCGGTAATAGAACTATGATTTCTTTTTTAGTGAAATCAAGCTCCCTCTAAACACATCTCGACAACATTTGCACATCCAGATGCGTTGACTCAATGGATACAATTACCTTTCCTACTAAACAAAGGAGGAATATACAGAACTTAAACAAATCCACTTATTATTTCTTTGTGGATGGGGGCAACTCCATCGGCCTTCAATCATAAATTTTAGACCAAAGTGTTCGATCCTAAAGTCACTCATTTTCTACCGTTATTATTCCTTGACAAGATCATAACACAACATTTGCTTTAAAATTGAAGGCCATTTTATTGGCACTTCACAAAAAAAATACTATAACACTAAAATAAATATATCACGTTAAGAAGTGTGCCCTCTCTCTCAGAAGTCCACCCTCCAACACACACCCAAATAGAGGCAAACATACACTCTAACACATACACATGCTAACGCACTCTATAAATCACACATACACAATACATTAATACACTCTTTAGCACATACTAACACATAGTCTAACATACATGCACACTCTCCCTAACACACATTACATTAAAAAACCCCCTAAGGCATGTGCTCACATGCATAACACACACATACACTAACACTGAAACATCCTAAACAAAAGCGTTATAATAACAATGTTGTTTGATTTTAAACAAAGATGAATATATTGCATTTTCTAATGATAGTGTCTTCGTCATTTTATCATACACTTTGTATACATGTTGATTTTCATATAGCATAGCATGACAAAAACAGTTCTAACTTATAGTCTATGGCAATCTAATTGTAAAATGTCTAGTATACAAGTTAACGAATTCAAACAATATTTTAGTTTATAATGGTAGTGTATTATGTATTTTATCATGTAATTGCATACATGTTGATTTTTATATATAATAGCCTAACAAAATCAATTCTAACATTTAATCTATATCATTCTAATCGTATGATGTACAATCAACAAGTTAATAAATTCAACAATAAGATGCAATGTCCTATTCTGAAAAAAACAAAACCTTAGAACATTGAATATATCCAAACTATGCAATTAGAATTAAAATAAACGAGAGAGGCGTACTCGAAATAACTGATGGAAGAAGAGTACATGAAGGTTGCAAAAGTTAACGAACGCGAGGAATGTCACTTAAAGATCGCTAGAAGAGGGTTTTGGATGCTTGATTTCATTTGAAATGAAAGAAAGGTAGACCGATAACATTCTATATAGCAGACGTGAGCGAGCACATGTGCTTGTGATAATTCCATGATTCATCGCCTTTATTCTTTCATTTTGGGTAAAATACTTGGTAAAATACATGTAAATATTCACAATTTCTCATTAATTACATTCCAATATCATTTTTAATATTATATATTAAACCCTTATTTTATCCAAATAAATTAATAAATACAAAAAATAAAATAAAAATAAAGAAGGATGTGGATATGAAATATGTACAGACTGATCCTAACTTCGAGACCACGTCAATATTGACTTGATCGATAAAATAAATAAGTAGGCAGAGATAAAGATCCTGATTTATGAGAAAATTAGAAATCAAGATCACAAATATACATCAACACATTTTTCACATTATATATATGTTCACCTATTTTATTTATCATTCACAAAATATGAAATCAAAATATTTTCTTCATGAAAGTTATTCATAATAATATATATTAATTTACAAAAATGACAAACAATTTATCTAATATATAAATAAATATTTATGATCATGAACCTAAAAAGCCGTAAAAGCTAACTTCCAAGGTTCATAACTATTTATAAAAAACTATAAATTGACCAAACTCTATTTTAAACTCTTTTTATAACTAATACAATTTACTAAAAAAATACCAAAAAATTATTTGAATAAAATATGTGAGTTTTCATGTTTGGAGTCCTTATCTATTTGTAATATATGTATATAAATCTTCTTCATTTTCTATTTAATTATGCATAGTCGCCTTCAACATAATGCTTCTTCTAATGTGTTTACAAAAATTAGTAAAAAAGTTAAAAATATAACTTACATTTATTTATTAATAAATGATAATAAATCCCAAATTTACAAGCCATGACCCTAGCTTCGGGACCTCATAACTCGGCCATATGAACTTGAATTCGATATACTCACTTTCAAATTTTGTTTTATGAAATTATTTATAAAATGAATATGATTTCACTAAAATCAGAGTTAATATGAAAAAAGTAGATTTTGGGACCCTATTTGTATAAATTGCACAATATCTTAATCATATTTTATTTAATTTATGTCATTTCTTATATTCTTTACTTTATTAATATTTTACTATTGAATAAAATAAATAAATAATTGTTTATTTATTTAATTATTACTTAATTGAATAATTATTAATTAATTAATTTCATTATTTAGTTATTTATTTTTTAAATTTTTAAATTCTTTAATTAATTAATTAAATATGTATTTCTTTATTTATTTAAATTATTCAATTATTTAAATAGTTTTTTTTAATATATTATTCAATTTAATTATTAATTTAGCTATTTAATTAATTATTTAATTAATTATCTAATTAATTATTTAATTAATTTATTAATTTTCTCTCTCTCCTCCCCTTCTCCTCCCTTTCCCTTCTTCCGTCTCACGTCTCTTTCTCCTCTACTCCTTCTCCCCGCCTTTTTCCTTCATCCAATGACCCAACAGCCTGGTTGTTGGGCCATTCGTCCAACCTCCTCATCTCCTTTGTCCTCCTCCGTCAGCGACGGAACCCCTGATGTGCTCCGCAAGTTCCTCTTATATAACCACCTCACCCCTTCCATCTTTAGGGGATCCACCATTTCTTTCACTCCTTCCAAAGCTTGGAGAGAGAGAGAGAGAGAGAGAGAGAGAGAGACGTGGGGATGACAACCATGTGTCCCCGACGTTGAGCGAGGTTGAGATCGAGAGGGTAGGCACGATCACTGCTGCCATTAAACAAAGCTCCGTCGTGCGATTCAATATCCTAGAGCCGCCACTAGTTGAGGTCATGACCCATTGGAGCTTCAGCTCAAGAATCTCAGGTGATTCATCCATTTCCTTCTATAGTTCCAAGTTAGTCCTCTTACATTTCCTAATCTCCTTCCTTCTCTTCTCTCCATGATCCCTCTCTTCTTCTATCAATCCACTATACTCTCTATTTTTGATAATATTCAGCAAAATCCAAGCTAAATCTACCTCCGATTATCCATTTACCTTCTCAAACCCTACTCCTCATTTACCTTCTACTTTACATCCCTGATTGCCTCCAATCACGTATGGTGATCGGAGTTCAAGCTTTGTCCTCTACCTCTAAATGAGCTTTGCATTCACCATTCCTTTTCGATTTGGACCGATTCCTTCGTTCTCGAGTCGCTGCATCCATTGCAGGTCCAGTAGAATACCGAGGATCCAGGTCAAGCGTTTACTTCCGATCGAGTTTTTCACAAGGAACACTTGTAGATCAAATAGCTGGAGATTGAAAATCACCTCCAGGTCTGATCCGTCATAAGGAGTTTGAGGCATAATTTCATAGATCCATCATGACATGGATGAGATCATTTACTTAAGATTGACATAATCACGACACTACAACACCAGGGGATCGGAGGGCGAATCACATCTACAGATAACCAATGGTCTTATCGAATTAACCACTATCATTTGAACCTTCCCTTTGCCCAATCTGATTTTTGTTTGGGGTCGAGGCTTCATCCTCGAATCATATTCAACACATACAGGTCTATTCGCAATCTGGAGATCAGCGACACATCATAGAGTGCATCACCGAGAGATATATCCCCATCCTCGCAGCAACTCCTGCATCTCCAGAACATCATCGTCATCCGAGCACCTGTAAATCAAGTTACGAACATCTTCTGAATCACCACCTGAAGTCCAAGATTCGAGATCCTTTCAAACTTATTTGAGGGAGGTGAATCTAGAACAACTGAAGATTGGAATCCGCTGTCTAGAGAACGATCAAGAACACTACAACGGAGCATTATATCTTCTGATTTACTACCCGTCAAGCAGGAGGTTGAAAACAATCATATCACCTCTTCAAGCAACTGGACTCGAAGCTCCACTATTTGAATCAGAACATCACCGTGTGGAGCTGTACATTATATCGCACAATCGAAACTCTCGGGCTAGGGCATCATCGAGGACCTTCAAGATCCGATCACTGAAGAATGAACGAAGACTCGTAGCCAAACGCTTGGAAGAACTCTGCCGCCTGTTTAAAAATTTAGGGAAGAACACATGCATCTCCAGACTTCTCAGCAATTTGGGGAAAATCAACTTCTAATTCCAGATTACATCGAAGCTGTAAAATCAAACGTGATAAGACTTCATTCTGCCGCACATCGGCATCAGAGCAGAATCACGCCGCCCCATCGCTAAAGCGCAGTCTTGTGCGAAGCGCGTGGTCTCAGTGGTGCAGTCACGTCCAAGTGCTGAAGCTATTACGTGAACTGCACGTGGACTACTGGGTGTTTTCCACGGAAACCTCTAACTTCTGCTTATTTCGCATGTGCCTTAAGATTATCTGCTTAAGACATATAAACCCCTATGAACAATATACTTATATAATACATATATAATACGTATTAAATAAAATGCTCATATAAAAATAAAATAAAAATTACGTATTAATACCTAGTATTACATTATATAGCATATTATAATAATTTTCAAAAATAAAAAGATTTTCTAATTTTTTAACAATAAATTTTAAAATAGCATAAAAATACATAAACTTATAAAAATACATAAAAAATTTAAACAAATTTTAGAAATCCTAAAAAATTACCGAAAGAATCCTTTGCATATTTTTCATATAAAAAACAAGATATTAAAATTAATAAAAAATAAACTACCTAAAAACTTCAAAAATACATTACTAATTCTAGAAAAATCATAAAAATATGTATAATACCTTGTTAGAAAGGTATTTTCATATAATTTCTGATAAAACAAAAAGAAAAATATTTTTTATTATTTCTTTTTTTAAAATAAAAAATAAGTTCTTGTTTTCAATAAAAACTTAATTTTAACTTTAAAAAAATTAAGACCCATAAAAATATTAAAAACCTCTAAAAAATTCATAAAAACATGAGATAAAATTAAAAACATATAAAGCATAAAACTAAAACCAAATAAATAATATAAAATCAAATATCTATATTTGTCTAATTATAGGTGCATAAAATCACAAAAATAAGATTCATAATAGTAAAAAAACCAGAAATATTCCTTAAAAAAATTAGGAAATTCTTTTACCTTAGTCCCTATATTTGCTTACCTTAGTTTCCACAGCTTGCCCCCTTGAGTTCGATACTCCTATACTTATCGCTATACCTTTGAGTTTTGGAGTATAAATAATGAATAAAAAATAAATTTTCTGGTAAAATTCATCTGATCAATTCAGTGGCACTATTCTTCTTTTAGAGTAGTAGATCAAGTGGATTTTAGATGTCACCATTATCGGGGGAGGCAACTCTAGGGTAGAGATTATAACCTTAGGGTTGAAGGTTTCTTTTTCTCTCTTTTTATTTGTTTTATTTTCTGTTGCATTTTTTTACCTATTTTTCTTGTATCCTTTTACGACTTTTATGTTTGCTTTGTGTTACAGAACCTAGGTATCGAGTTCGGTTTCTTCGGGAGCCAAGCAACCAAGTTACTTGGAGACTAGCATTCTTTACGAGCCAGTTATAGAGGAGCATCGCGAGGCGCGTACGAGGAGCTATCTTCTTTTTCTCTAATTTTTTTTAGTCACAGTGGTGGGTAGAAGGTCTCTAAGACTGACTCTTACAGCACCACTTCAATGCGTGCCTACCCGTTCATCTTGGTCGGTTCAAGACAATTCTTCTTTCGAACCTGAGTGGAGTCCTCTGTCCTTCTCCAGGTATGACTCCGATCTTGGAGAATCTTATTCCTTCGTTCTCGTGTTTCTTCTCTGTCTCCTTCTATCCCTCTCTCTTCTTTCCATCGAGTCTGCCTTTAGTTACACATGTAACAGTTGTGCAGAGACTTGAGAATTGTCGTTTATATTGCATATATACTTTAGCCATAACTCGTACCTTGTGTGAGTGTGTTAATAAATAAAATGGCTAAAATATACAACCCAAAAATAACAAAAATTTAAAATTTTTCTTATACACGAAATTTTTTCTTGCACATACATGTTTGTAAATAGCTATTTATGAAAATTATTTTTATACATATTCTTGTAAAACTATTTTGATTGTAAAATGTTTGTAAATATTTTTGTATCAAAGTTATGTATATAGTACATAATTTTTGAAAAATGCTTGAAAAATAAAAGTTTGCAAAAACCCATGTGTAAAAGTTTGCAAATAGTTTGAAAATCTTCTCCGTCCATCCATTCAAACATTTTCAAAAATTTTGCATGATTACAAAAATTTGCACCAAAAAAATTGTGGTATATATTTGTATATTCTTCTGAATCAAGGTTGATTATTAAACTTATCTTCATCAAATTTAAGTATAGAGCTCAGTCAAATATTTGGATTATTAGTTTGTCGGAACCTTATTTGGATCTAGGTTTATAACTCAACAACCTCTAAGTTCCACCATTCTATGGTCAAGACTCCTTAATAATCTAGATCATAACAAGTCTACATACGCAAAATCTAATGACCATGAATCTTTCCTTGTACTGTATAAGTGATGTGTAGCTCCCCACCACAAAAAATGTCAAAGAAACAACCTCCCTCAACATGGTAACTCTAATTCCTCAGTCTAGCAGCTCTTTTATCGATGAGCGGGATATTACCTTCTAAGTTCTCAACCGGCTCAAGAGGAGGGGGAAAGAAGAGAATAGACTGTGGCCGGTGTAGTCATGTATCCCTGGGATCCCAACCAGTGTAGCAAAGTCTCCCGCTGCAAGCTTCATGAGATGAGAAGGTGTAATACATAAGCTTTTCTTTATTTGGCTATATACACTCAGGCAGGAATTTTATTTTCAATCAGACTTGTCCACTTTTTTTGAGTTTTTCTTGATTTTATACTTTTATGTGTATATGTATAAAATATCTACAAGGTGCAGAATATACATAAGGACTTTTCTTCTTGAGCCACTAGACTATCCCTCTTTTGAAGCATTATTGCAACCCACAACTCCTATCTTTAGACCTCAACACCGCTATACCAAGTTGAGGTGAACATCCCTCCTTAAAGGAAGACGAGAGGTTTTGCCTAGAAGTACTGCCCTCATATGCTATCCCAAGCCAAAGGATTCTGCCTCCTCACAACCTCATCCATGGAGAGCTATGTGTAGGGTGCTGGTCCAAGTAAAGACATTGTTTGTGAGAGTCATACCTGTGTTGTTAAGTATTCTACATAGGCTCATCAAGATGACATGTGAACATAGCCTAGTGGACTTAAAGAATTAAGTCACTAATGGACCTGAAAAATCTTAACCCCAAGTCCTATAAGGTTCCTATGAGAGTTAGGTGGATTAAGGTCTTAACCAAGCTCCATTTTCCAATTAAATACTAGACTAGTTTAAACGTCAACTATGATTGAGAAGAATATACAAACACATACCAAAATTCTTTTTGTGCAAAATTTTTGATATCATGCAAAATTTTTAAAAATGTTTGAATGGATGGGTGGAGAAGTTTTGCAAACTATTTACAAACATTTACACAAGGGCTTTTGCGAAATTTTATTTTTCATGATTTTTTCAAACATTTTGTACTATATACATAATTTTGATACAAAAATATTTACAAATATTTTTTAATCAAAATATTTTTACAAGTATTTGTACAAAAATAATTTTTATAAATAGTTATTTTCAAACATGTATGTGCAAAAAACAATTTTATTTACAAAAAAAATTTTAAATTTTTGTGATTTTTGGGTCGTAGATTTTAGACATTTTATTTATTAACACACTCACACAAAGTACAAGTTATCGCTAAAGTATATATGCAATACAACACCCTCTTATACTTAGCTTGAACGATGTCCTCAGAGTGATCAAAGAGCGATGAAGAAGACATCTCGTGCTTAGTAGTGGGAAGTGAAAAGAAGGGCTATATTACAGTGATGTATAAAAGAATACAATGGATAGAAGTCGGTGACCCCCTATACTGCGGATCAAGTAATCCTAAGTATAAAAGACTGTACACGGGAAAATCGAGGGCTAGAATGTACAGGATCTATCCCCCATACTTAGGGTAAAATATCCCTAAGTTTAGGGGGAAAACAGAGGTAAGAAGAATCAAAAGAATAATAAAAAATCAGATACCCCCTATAATTAGGGTAAAGTACACCCTAAGTATAGAATAATTACAAGATGCAACTAGGGTGTTAGACAAAAGAATGATATAATACAGAGATCTGGATTTATAAAAGGGCGGAAGACAATAATAATCAGGCACGAGATGCAAATGATGTGACTCAAAGACCACATATCATGCAAAATGAATAGGGGCAACATCAACGATCAACAGATCATGATCAAGATATGGCTTCAGGCGCTGACCGTTAACACGAAATGTGGACTCAAATGAAATCTTATATATGTGAATACTACCACTGTCATGCACATTTCAGAGAAAGTATGGTCTCTTCCACTTGCTCTGTAACTTCCCTGGAAATAATCTAAGCCAGGCATCGAATAACCATACTCTCTGATCAGGCTCAAACTGCTTATGGATGATATGAGAATCATGCCATATCTTCACTCGCTCCTTAAAATGTAGGCTACTCGAGAAGGGTGTATCTCTAAGCTCCTCCAGGTTGCCAATTCTACCTTTCTTTGATATCCTATACTCTCTGGAGCCAATAATATCTCAGTGACAGCCCATCGCGACTTATGCTTGATTTCCACGGGTAAATGGCTTGGCTTGCCATAAACGAGACGAAAGGGATACATACCCAAAGAAGTCTTGAAGGAAGCTTGATATACCTATAAGACCAAGTCCAAAAGCTGTAACCAATCCATTCGATCTGGGCGGACTACCTTATGTAGTGTCGTCTTGATCTCCATGCTCGATACTTCAGCAAGATCATTAGTTTGAGGATGGTATGGCATGGCCACTCGATGGGCTATGCTGAACTCGTTAGCAAGGGCCTTTACCTTCTCTTTGATAAAGTGCTACCCTCCATTAGATATCAAAACTCTAAGAACCCGGAACCGTGAAATGATATTCTTCCTCAAAAATCTGCATACCATCTTAGCATCTACGGTTCCGACGGGAATGGACTCAACCCAACGACTCACATAATCAACAGCTAACAGAATGTACTCAAATCCCTGACTCTTAGGCAATGTACCCATGAAATCAATGCCCCATGCATCAAAGACCTCACAGAAGTGAATGGGGTGCATTTGCATCATATCACACTATCCACAAGTGCCCATCCTATGACAGACAATACACCTCTTCATGAATTCATCAGAATCTTTGAAGAGGGTAGGCAACCATTGGCTAGATTGGAGCACTTTCTGTATTGTTCTCCTCCCATAACGATGTCCTCCTGTAATAAGCTTGTGGCAGTAAGTGAGGATGTTGTGGTGCTCCTCCTACGGAATGCACCGATGCTAGACGCTATCCCCTCCTTCATGATAAAGGATGGGATCCTCGCAATGGTACGACTTGGCCTTCGTAAGGAAATTCTGAAGTCACTGTATGGGCCAACCTTGTGGAACTTTCTTGGCAACAAGATAGTTCACAATGTTTGCGTACCGTGGAAGAGAGGCGATAGCAAGGATCACCTCATCTGGGAAGGTCTTAGTGAAAGGCTCAATCTGCTTAGATTCCTCAAGATGTTCCAAATAGGAGAGATGATCCGCCACCACATTCTTGACTCCAGGTTTATCCTTAATATCAATATCAAACTCCTGGAGTAGAAGGATCCATCTGATCAATCTGTCTTTGGCATCCTTCTTTTCCATGAGGTACTTGATGGCGGTATGATTAGTATAGATAGTCACTTTGGATCCAAGAATATATGATCTGAACTTATCCAAGGCAAATACTACGACTAACATCTCTTTCTTCATGATTGTGTAGTTCCGTTGAGCGCCATCCAATGTATGACTAGCGTAGTTAATGGAAAATGGCGATTTGTCCCTCCTCTGTCCTAGCACGACCCCTACGGAAAAATAAGAGGCATCCATCATGATCTCGAATGGGAGAGACCAATCAGGCGACTGAAGGACAGGAGCCTCAACAACTAGATTCCTGAGAGTCTTGAAAGATGTAACACTCTTATCATCTACAATGAACTCGGTGTCTTTCGTCAACAGATCAGAAAGCAGTCGGGCAATCCTGTTGAAGTCCTGAATAAAACGTTTGTAGAAATCGACATGCCCTAGAAAAGACAGCAACTACCACAAGTTGGACAGTGGTTTGAGTTTCCTGATGATATCTAGTGAGGTGCCAAATGACTAGGGTTAAGTGTCAAGGATGAACATGGGTCATTGTGACCCCAATAAACTAGCCGGAGTCAACAAGAAAAATTAGAGAACTACACAAATGAAGTAATACAAGCACAAAATAATGTCAGCGGTCTCTGCTATTTATTTAATCAGGTATATCGACCACGGTCGAACACAAGGAGCACGAAAATTTACGAAGTAGTCTTAATCAGAAAATAAAAAGCATATTTTTATGGTTTTTAATTTAGCAATTTTTTATCTTTTTCAAAAAAATAAGGAAACAAACAAAACAAATAAGAAGACAAGGTACAAGCAAACCTCATAATTTTCATTAAGACTAAAAATGCTCAAAATAGGAAATAAAACAATTTTTATGTTTTTCAAATATTCAGATATTTTTAGTGATTTTATGGGATTTTTTCAATTTTTATGATTTTATAAAAATAAAACAAAGGCTAAAATAGGAAATAATGTACAACCTAGACTAAAAGGCAAGTTTAAAATACTAGAAATGCCCTAATGTCTTGGTTGAGTTTTTTTTATGAAAACATAAATAAAAGTATCTAACTACACAAACTAAGATCCTCTATTTTTGAATTTTTAATGATTTTTAGAGTTTTTTTTATCTTTTTAGGGTTTTTATAAGGTATAATGCAATAAAAATGGTACTGGAATTCAAGCACATAAAAAATGCACACGATTTTTTTGGAATTTTTCAAATAATTTTCAAAATTTTTATGTATTTTATAAAATAGATAGAATAGTTTTAAAGTGTTTTTTATTTGTAGAAAATATCAAACAAAATCAAATTAATTCACAAAAATTTCCAAAAATATTACGTGTTAACATGAGCTAACAATAATTTTTATGAAATTTTTGTAGTTGATTTAATAATTGTTTGATTAAAAACAACACATACAACAAACATGAACCTACTTACAATTTTTCAAAAGTTTCATAGCCAAATTATAACAGACATAAAAAGATCATGGTTAAACTTGCAATTTGTCCAACTAATTCACGCACATGCTCAATAAACCATGCACATGGGCATAAATGCAAATACGCAAAAAGTTCTATTTTAAAAATAACAATTAGAAAGTCAGGGGCATAACATGCAAATACACCAGCTATGCACGTGAGATGGCTCATGAGTTCAGTTAAACATGTCTAAAATAAAAACACAGAAAAGTTCAAGGGTCTGACTACAAATTATCCAAAGAAAAATAACTACGAAAAATATTAAGAGGACATGGAAGTAACAATAGAACATAGAAGGGCCTAAGTGCAAATTACCCTTTATTAAGAGCTATCCGATGATCCAAGGCGATGCACTTGAAGGATGAACGATCAGGATCGATAGACACCCCTTCAGCGATGGATGGCTGCAACACGATCCTCAGATGGATCCAACGATCAAGGAGCTCCCCGATGATGTACAGTGAAGATTAGACATGGGGCGAGCTTCGATTGGACGCGGAGGGATCGTCTGGATGAATGGGGAAGAACTCTCCTCTGGCGAGTTTCTTCCGTTGATGGTACGCGGCTCCGATGTTCTCTTAAGATGCAGACGGATGGAATCAGTCGGTGATGACGTTCCACAACATCAGGAAGGCATCGATGCACCCAAGACCAACGAAGAGGCCCAGGCTATGACAGGGGTACATGGGGCTTTCCTAGACTCCAAGATGCCTCTAGATGAGGCCTCTTGGCATGATAACCCTATAGGAGAAGATGTTTGTACTCTGAGATAAAGCTCCGACAAGGGTTAGGCATCCAAAAGCATAGCAAACCAAGGGGGATAAGTGAATGAGGCAGGGAATAAGTGAAGCAGAGGATTGGACCTGCTATGTGACTCCAATCCGATGATTGGAGTCAATGGAAGGGTGTCGGGAGTAATGTAGAAGTGGAAGGTAGTCGGAGCTGGGTGGAGTAATGTCAGAGGTGCGTGAAATGATGGAGAACGGAGGCTCATTGGAGATACTTTGTTCGATGGTGAAATGGTAAATTAAATGGACGATAAGCGATAAAGATGTTACCTAAAGATGGAGGATGTTCGCCTGGGAGTTGTGGATGAAATCCGTAGAGGTAATGGCCTCAATGGGTAGTGGTTCCAGAGGCTGGAGCTCCTTGCGGCAAAGCAGAGGCAGATCTCGCCGGACCTAGGGTTCCCACACCTTCAAAGGATGCCCCCACCATATCCCTCTCTTGCTGTCACTCTGGAAAGGTAGAGGTAGCTGCAACTGAAGAGGTGTAGCAACAAAAGGTAGCAAAAAAGGAGGGGGTCATGCAGATTATATAGGCGTGGGGGTCCGAGAAGATGGGGATGGCACCTGTGAACCGTGGTGCACATCAAGCACGGGATTTTCGGGCGAGGGTTAGGGATCCGCCACCTCTAATCAGGGTGAAAGATTAGGTAATATGGAGCTCGGGTTGGTCCTGGGTAATAGGGAGAAAACAAGGTGAAAATGAAGTTGGTGACATAGGAGACTAGGGGGGACCAGTTGATCGAGGTCAACAATCCACGGTGGTCCAATTACAGGTCACCTAGGATGCGGACAAAATAGGCTACATGACAAAATAGGGAAGAAAAATAAAGATAAATAAATTAAAAATAATAAATGAATTTAAATTAAAAAGTTAATAAAATGAAAAATGTTTATTATTTTTGAAGGAATTTTTCTGGGATTTTTAATTATTTTTATGATAAATAATTAGTGTATATATAATATATAGTGTTATATACAGGTATATTATACTTATGTGATATATACAATTATTCTTTATTTTATCATTTTTACAAAAAAATACCCCAATTTTGTATTTTATCTATTTTCAACATATTTTTAGGAGTACACAATAATTTTTATTTTATTTTTATGGTCTATTTACATTTATAAAATAAATAGGGAGCGAGACATATATACATGTATTTTTGTACAAGTGAGAGAGGATTTTATTTATATTTATATATTCCTTTTTCTGATTTTTTGTATTATTTTTAGGACTATAAACAAGGAGGTGGAAATAATATTTTATTTTTATTTTTCAAAATAATTATCTACATATATAGGTAATATGTACAATATAGAGTAAGCCCTATATCCCTTTACTTATTTTCTTTGGCAATCAGGTCCAGGCATGACCTAATCTTGGGGTTTGGGTCACTCTATATTTATTATAAATACCTCCTTCCTTTTTCTTTTCCTTTATTCTTTTATTTTTGCACAAATACATGCTAATTATACAATGTTAACACATGCATGTTGAATGCTAACTTATTGTATCTACACCTATTTACATGATGCTTTGCCAAGATAAATAGCTAAAATAAAAGAATAAAGAGTGAGAGTCAGTGATTCATCACGCCGTTATACTTTACCTTTGCTAGTCCCTTAGCAAACATTTATTTGAAAAAGAAGTGAAAAAGGGAAGAAAAGAAAAAGAAGGAGAATCAAGGTTGATTATTAAACTTTTCTTCATTAAATTGTAGTATGGAGCTCAGTCAGATCTTTGGATTATGAGTTTGTCGGAACCTTATTTGGACCTATGCTTAAGACTCAACAACCTCTAAGTTCCACCAATCTATGGTCAAGACTCCTTAATAATCTAGTTCAGAACAAGTCTACATACACAAACTCTAATGACCATGAATCTTTTCTTGTACGGTGTAAGTGATATCTAGCTCCCCACCTCAGAAATGACAAAGAAACAACCCCTCTTAACAAGGTAACTCTAATTCCTCAGTCTAACAACTCTTTCCTCTAGAGCAGGGTATTCCCTTCTAAGTTCAAGTGCAACCATCTCAAGAAGAGGGGAAAGAAGAGAATGGACCAAGATCAATGTATCCATGTATCCCTGGGAGCCCAACCAGTGTAGCTAAGTCTCCCGCTGCAAGCTTCATGAGATGAGAAGGTGTAACATAAGCTTTGTTTTATTTGACTATATACACTCCGGCATGCATTTTATTTTCAATCAGGGATGTCCCTTTATTTTGGAGTTTTCTTTTGCACATTTTTTGAATGATTGTGCATATGTACAACATATCTACATGGTGCAACATATATACATACAGACTTTTTCCTCTGAGCCAGTAGACTATCCCTCTTTTGAAGCTTGATTGCAACCCACAACTCCTATCTTTAGACCTCAACACCGCCAGACCAAGTTGAGATGCACTTCCCTCCCTAAAGGAAGACGAGAGGTTTCACCTAGAAGTACTACCCTCGTATGCTACCCCAAGCCAAAGGAAACTGCCTCCTCATCACCTCATCCATAGAAAGCGATGTGTAAGGTGCTTGTGTAAGTAAAGCCAATGTCTGCGAGAGTCATGTGTATGTTGTTAAATGTTTACATAGGCTCATGAAGTTGACATGTGAACATAACCTACTTGACTCAAAGAATTAAGTCACCAATGGACCTAAAATAACTTAACCCCAAATCTTATAAGGTTCCTCTGAAAATTAGGTGGATTAAGATCTTAACCAAGATTTATTCTCCAATTTAATTCTAGACTAGTTTTAGTATCAATTATGATTCAGAAGAATGTATAAATATTTACAAAAATCTTTTTTATGTAAAACTTTTGAAAATATGCAAAATTTTTGAAAATGTTTGAATGCATGCATGAGTGCAGAAGCTTTGCAAACTATTTACAAACATTTACACAAGGGTTTTTGCAAACTTTTATTCAAACATTTTTACAAAAAAATTGTATTGTATACATTTTTTTGATACAAAATTATTTACAAACATTTTACAAGCAAAAAATTTTTACAAACATTTGTACAAAAATAATTTTTACAAATAACTATGTATGTGCAAGAAAAAATTTTATGTATAAGATTTTTTTTAAATTTTTGTGATTTTTAGGATAACGAATTTTATCCATTTTATTTATTAATACACTCATTCAAAGAATGAGTTATGACTAAATTATATATGTAATATATACGACACCCCTATACTTAGCTCGAACGATGTCCTCAACGTGATCAAAGAGCAATGAAGAAGATGCAACTCGTGCATATTATAAGGAAGTGAAAGAAAGGCAATACTATAACGACGAAATAAAAGAATGAAATGAATAGAAGTTGGTGATCCCCCTATACTCAGGATCAAGTAATCCTAAGTATAGCAGACTGTAAACAAAGGTGAAACCGAGGGGTAGGATGCACATGGTCTACCTCCCCTATACTTAGGGTAAAATATCCCTAAGTATAGGCAACAAAATAGAGGTAAAAAGAATCAAAAGAATAATAAAAAATCTGACACCCCCTATACTTAGGGTAAAGTACACCCTAAGTATAACACAATCACAAAATGCAGATGGAGTGTTAGACTAAAGAATGAGGTGATATAGAAATCTGGATCTATAAAAGGCCGAAGACAGTGATAATCAAGCATGAGATGCAAATGATGTGAGTCAAAGACCACTTCTCATGCAAGATGAATCAGTGCGACGTCAGTATTCAACGGATCATGATCTAGTTATGGCTTGAGGCGTTGACTATTGACATGAAAGGTGGACTCAAATGACATCTCAGATATGTCGATACAACCATTGTCATGCACCTTTCAGACTAGGTATGGTGCTTTCCACTTACTATGTAATTTCCCTGGAAATAATCTAAGCCTGACATCAAATAGCCATACTTTGTAATCTAGTTTAAACTTCTTGTGGCTGATATGAGAATCATGCCATTCCTTTACTCGCTCCTTATATTGTAGGCTGTTTGAAAAGGTTGTATCTCTAAGCTCCTCCAGGGCTGCCAATTCTACCTTTCTTTGATCTCCTATACTCTTTGAATCCAAAAATATCTCAGTAACAACCCATAATGACTTATGCTTAATGTCAACAGACAAATGACATGGCTTGCCATAAACGAGACAAAAGGGAGATGTACCCAAAGGAGTCTTGAAGGAATTCCGATAAGCCCACAAAATCGAGTCCAAAAGCTGTGACCAATCCTTTCGGTCTGGGAAGACTACCTTCTGTAAGATAGTCTTGATGTCCCTATTTGATATTCAACAAGACCATTGGTCTGGGGATGATATGGAGTGGCTACTAGATGGTCTATGCTGAACTCGTTAGCAAGGGCCTTTACCTTGTCATTGATAAAGTGAGACCCCCGTCAGATATCAATACTCTAGGAAACCCAAACCATGAAATGATAATCCTCCTCAAAAATCTGCAAACAGTCTTAGCATCTGCAGTTCGGGAGGGTATGGCCTCTACCCAACAACTCACATAATGAACAACCAATAGAATGTACTCAAATCTCTGACTCTTAGGGAATAGACCCATGAAATCAATGCCACATGCATCAATAACCTCATAGAATTGAATGGGTTGCATCAGCATCATATCACGTTGTCCACAGGTGCCCATCCTCTGATAGTCAGTACACCTCTTCTTGAATTCATCAAAATACTTGAAGAGGGTAGGCCACCATAGGCCAAATTGGAGCACTTCTGTGATGTTCTCCTCCCATAATGATGTCCTCTGGCCTCAAGATTGTGGCAGTAAGTGAGGACGCTATGGTGCTCAACCTGAGGAATGCACCGAAGCCATACGCTATCCCCTCCTTCACGATAAAGGATGAGATCCTCACAATGGTAGGACTTAGCCTTTGCAAGGAAGGTCTTAGTCGTTGTTTGGGACAATCTTATGGAACTTTCCTGTTAATAGGATAGTTCACAATGTCGGTGTACAATGGGAGAGGCGATAGCAAGGATCGCCTCATCAGGGAAGGTCTCTGTAATGGGATCAATCTGCTTAGATTCCTCAAAATTTTCCAAACGAGAGAGATGATCCTCCACCACATTCTTGACTCCATGTTTATCCTTAGTCTCAATGTCAAACTCTTGGAGTAGAAGGATCCATTTTGTCAATCGAGATTTGGCTTCCTTCTTAGCCCTGAGGTACCCTGATGGTGGTGTAATCTATATAGATAGTCACTTTGGATCCAAGAATATATGATCTGAATTTGTGCAGGGCAAAAGCTGTGGCTAGCAACTCTTTCTCTGTGACTATTTAGTTTCGTTGAGCTCTATCCAATGTACGGCTAGCGTAGCGAATGGAAAATGACACTCCATCCCTCCTCTTTCCCTGCATGGCCCCTACAACAAAATCAGAGGCGTATGTCATGATCTCGAATGGAAGAGACCAATCAGGAAGCTAAATGACAGGAGCCTCAACAACTAAACTCTTGAGAGTCTCAAATGACAAAAGACACTTATCATCTACAACGAACTCGGTGTCTTTTATCAGTAGATCAGTCAACGGTTGGTAATCGTGTTTAAGTCATGAGTAAAACATCGGTAGAAACCGACAAGCCCCAAAAAAGATCGTAACTGCAGCAAGTTAGATGGTGGATTGAGTTTCCTGGTGATATCCACCTTGGCCGGATCAACCTCCATGCCCCTGTTGGAGATGATATGTCCAAGAACCGTCCCTTGAGTCGCCATGACGTGACTCTTCTCCCAAGAGAAAACAAGATGGACCTCTATGCAACACTGAAGAACACGGTCTAGGAAGTCAAGACAAGCATCAAACCCATCGTCGTAGATCGAAAAGTCATCCATGAAGACCTTTAAACAGTCACCCACCATGTTCGAGAAAGTGGACAACATGCACCTTTGGAATGTCGCCGGGGCGTTACGTAGACCAAAGGGCATCCGTCTTAAAGCATAAGTCCCAAACTGACATGAGAATATTATTTTATCTTGGTCCTCGGGCACTATGGCCACTTGATTGTAACTGGAGTACCCGTAAAGAAAGAAGTAGTGACTCTTCCCAGCTAGCCTTTCTATAATCTGATCAATAAAAGGCAGCATGAAAAGATCCTTCTTGGTGGCCCGATTCAATCGTATGTAGTCCACACAGACCCTCCAAGAAGAGGGTACCCAGATAGCTATCTTCTCTCCAGACTCAGTCAAAATTGTAGTGATGCCAGTCTTCTTGGGCACCACATGTAATGGATTAACCCACTTGTAGTCGGAGATGGATAGATAAAATCGGTGCTCCACCATTTAGATATTTCCTTCATGATCACCTCTCGAAGATTCAGGTTCAGCCATCGCTGGATCTCACGCGATGGCATTGCATCCTCTTCGAGATAGATATGGTGGGAGCATAGGGTCGGACTTATCCCCTAGAGATCAGCTACACTCCATCCTATTGCCTTGCGATTTCTCTCAAGAATCTCGAAGATACGATATTATTGCTCTTTAAACAACTCCGCTGAGATAATGATTGGGTATATCTCATGCTCATCGGCAAGGAATCTATACTTCAGCGACTGCGGCAAAGGATTTAGTTCTGGGCAACTGGGAGCTAGCAAATCTGGCCTATGAAAGGTCTAAGTGAAGGCAACCAAATCTGAATGTGAGAACTCTCGCTGATCATGCAAAACTGGTGAAGACGGCTCTACTGGTGCATCTGTACTCGGTGATGGCATGGTCTCCACCCTAGCTACTGGCTCTGCGGAAATAAGACAAGGTAATAAATCATCAAACTCTACCCAATCTATATCTGAATCCGAATGAAATCACAAGACACAAAATCTGCTTCGTTGTCCTAAACGTTGTCGCCAGCCTAAAAAATGTCCTCCGTCAAGATTGTGCTATCCTAACTCTCCGCTGCTTGAAGCTATGAATCTACGGTATCTGAAGGTGAGAGAAGGGCTCGTGAAATAGGGTCGGACCAAGCGGCTTCATCATCAATGATCACAAAGTTTCACTCCTGATGGAGGCCTCGCTCTGCCTCTGTCATCTGCTCTGCATCACTAAACTGCTCTGAACACGCTGAATCTCACACTCTAGTCTCGTCAATCGTCTCTATTTGTATACTCTCACCCTCAACGTGAAAGTATACCTTCCCACTGTCATGGCCGAACACCATCTTGACTGTGGCCAAGAATGGATGTCCTAGAATGATGGGGGTATTGGTCACAGATTTAGGGATCTCCATGTCCAACGCAACGAAGTCCAGGGGGAATTTCAGGCCCTGAATTGTGACAACTACGTCCTTCAACAACCCCTTTGGCCACTTGATAGATCTATTAGCAAATTGAAGGACTGTCCTTCTCTGTCGAAGAGGTCCAAACTCGAACCGGTCGAGTAAGGCTGCCAGAAGGAGGTTGATAGACGAGCCGTTGTCCAATAGAGTACGATCGAATCTCTGCTCATGAATGTGGCATCTGACATAGGGAGCTACTGCATCTGGCCTCTTGGCTGGTAGATGGTTCTTAATAACGAAGCAGGTGGCACAGGTTAGCACATGGATTTCAGCCTGATGGTTCCTCTTCTTCCAACGGATAGTGGTCTTCTCTCTCAAGTTCTTCTGTAAGAGAGGGATGTGCTCAAGTGCCTCCTGTAGAGTTAGCTGGATATGGAATCTATCAATTATCTGCTGGCTAAAATCTAAATGCTGATCTTTTTTTGGATTTTCTTTTTTATTCCCCTTTGCCAAGCAAAGTGCTTGAGGAAAGGGGATGGCTGGGCCCTCTTAAGATAGAGGGCGAGGAAGAGTTTCCTGCTATTGAGAATGCATGGAATCCATACAAGTATCATAAATCATCACATATGGACTCAGATGAAGAAACCTTTCCTTTATTAATTTTTTTTGATATTTTTTGAATAGTCTCGATATACTAGAATTTGAGGTGACACAACTGGAATATAAAGGGTGGCCTTAGTATCATCCATAACATCTGTCTTTGCAGTATCAATACTGCGCTCTGTCTCAACATCATCTGGTATGGTAGTATCAGTACCACCCGCTACATCTGGAACACGACGGCATCAATACCATCGACTCGATAAACATCCTTAGTGAAATCACCGTCATCATCATCATCCTTAGCAATATCATCACCTCTATCCTCCTCGTCTAGTGCTCGTGAATCGTCATGGTGTTGTTGCTCAGACGAGGCAACACCGGCTCGCATCCTACCGCTCCTAAGTGATACGAAATCAACATCAAATGTGTTTGAAGCAATGTCACCCAATAAATTACTAGGAGTGGTGGTCTCTATGAACTATATCTACTCAAGTTTTTCTCTTTAGGTTATTAGGGTTGGGCTCTATCTGAGCATGTGTTGTGGACTTTCCTTTGATGATCTCCCTCATCTCCTGGTAAAACTCGTCCATCTCCCGCCTAAAGGATGCTTGCTGGTTTGCGAATAGGCGGGCAAGATCATCAATAGATGGGTTATCATAGGTTGTCCCATGAGAACGGGACGGGGTTGCCTCGCTGAAAGTGAGGATGCTGCTGGAACTGGTGAGGGGGAGGATGAGAATACTGTTGAGGCGGCTGCTAGTGTTGCCTCCACTGCTGTCCCTGCTGGTAGGGATGAAGACAAGACTGAAAGTACTGTATTATGGCTGACGGGAGAACTGGGGCTGCTGCTGCTGGCCGAACTGACCACCCTGAGCTGGAGGTTGCTGCTGGGATGAGGTACCTCCGGTCGACCACCTGAATCTAGGATGGTCTTGGAGAATCCTGGGCTGTTGTTAGTCATACCAAATCCTGTTGACTTCCATCAATGGCTCCTTCTTGTAAGGGGGCGAAGGGAGAATTGCTAGTGGTTGATCCTACTGATACACCGCCATCTGAGTGTCCTGCGATGGCGGTGGCTGAGAGTATTGGTGCTGTAGCTGTTGAAATAGCTCCGCTTGGATGTGGTGAACCTGACGAAACAGGGTGGAGTGGTGGAATGAGCTGCTGCTACTAGGATTATCCTGTGACCTGAGACGGGGCTGAGAAGCCATCTTTGCCTTCTGGAGAGACGTGATCTAGGTCTTCAGGACACTTAGTGTCTATGCCAACTGATCGATCTGAGTCATACACTTGCACTACTTCTTCTCAATGATCTCGATGCGGTCTATCTTCTCGTTGATAATGCCCATATCAACGGACGATGACTCTGCCTGTGCTGCGACTGTTGAAGACGCGGATGGACCTGCATCAACTCATGCTATCCTTTGATAGGACACGACATGGGGTGAGGGATTCCCCTGAGTATAGAGCCGTGTTTGAGACATCACTGTGTAATTCTCATCCATCTCCTCATATATGGCCCATACCTGGTCTTCGTCCTTAGAGAATAGGAGCCCCCACAAGAAGAGTTCACTAGCCCCTGCAGCTCTGATGTCAGCCCACCAAAGAAACTCTATACTAGGTTGGTCTTGGAGATATCATGATGTGGACACCGGTTGATGAGCTCTCAAAAATCGATCCCATGACTCATGGAACTGTTCGTTCGGGATCATGGACAAATTGTTAATCAAATCTCGTGCTGCATTCATCTGGCTGAGTGGATTGGTCTTTTTCAAGTACTCGGTCCAGAGCCTCTCCCACGAAGTAATGTATCTCCCCAAATGCTTCAGCTAATAGGCTGCTTTGTCTACCAGGGAGAAGGGGAATACCATCATCTTGATGCTGTCCTTGTCAATGAATCAATCATGGATAGTGCTGCAGATCATCTTGAATTCTTGTAGACGTAGGTGCGGCTCCTCGATGGCAAGCCCATGGAACTTGGGCAAGAGCTGAATGGTCTGAGGAGGAAGCTTGAAATCGCCTAGAATTGCTGGCAACTTGATCTAGTGGTGTGTGAGAGTTGCACCAGGGTTGTGCAACTATTTCATCGGTCGTGGCTACCTGACTGGCCCCGGCTGCTCCTCTAGCTCTTCTAGTTGGCATCCCGCTCCTCCTCCACCTACAGAGATATCTCCACTGGCTGCTTGCTGCTGCTCCTCTCTGTTAGCCCGCATCTGTTCTAACTCTTGATGAACCTCAATCATAAAAGCTCCATGTTCTCTAATTTGATGCTGCATCGTCTCTAGGTATCCTAACAATGTGTTTTTGATGGTGCCTTGGTCTAAAACATAAGTGGTGCTCTGAGGTTGTCCATCAGTGCCTGCATTGCTGTTGGCCATCTCTTGGGTTTCTACAAAGGCAAAAGACCCGAACTCAGGTGCTGTCAAATGAATAAATATATGTGATAGTCTTTGCTCAGGCACCTCCGGACTTTAAGAATGGTGGTCGAGGGGGAACATGGTGGAATCAAACTCGAGTTTAGAGAGCTAGTCCAAGATCTCCAAAACCTGCCTAGATGAGTGAGTCGGAGTGCTCGAGAGCAGTGCTACCAAGAATAGCCTAATGGACCTATGGCTCATCATCGTGATATGGAAGAAGTGCAGATGGGATATGGAAACAAACAAGATCAACAATCAAACCCCCAATTCGCCTACATAACGTTGAGCTGAAGATCGTAAGGGTTCGATCATTTATCTTGTCAATTTTATTTAGGTGATTATTCAGTCTTGCAGAGCAATTAAGCGAGTTGTTGGGAACCCGATGCTCCTAAGAAACTGACCCAATCCCAAAGTTACATCTTTCCCAGCCAGTACAAGTTGCGGACCATTTACCTGCTACGTGATCAACTCGCTCTGCTAAGGGTATCACAACCTGCTTTACCAGAGATCGAAGCCATCCTCACTGGAGAATGACTAACCCCAAGACCAGTAGTCTAACGAGAGTTCAGGTATGGATCTAGCCTAGTGTGCGTGTCACTCTCTTGCGTAAGCAAACCAAACAATTAGGGAATGACTCTCCTAATATGAAGTGAGGTGTCTTTTAGGATCAAGTTTGTTTAGCAGTCCCAATTTTATGATTTTCACATTTTATGGTATTTTTCAATAACAAGCAAATGCCTAACAAAATTTTCGATCTCCTGATTATTTTAAGTCCGAAAACAAGAGGAGAAGTCAAAAAAGTCGATGCGTGGTCAAACACTTTGATGCATGCAAAGTAAGAGATGCGTACCTATCGCTAGCACTCTACATGTAGGGTGATCCATGCATAAATTTAAATACAGGAAAGCAAACTAATGTAAATGATGCAAGAAGAAAACGACATTATATGAGCAACTTCTAATAATAGGGGAGAACCAGAGTTAGCCAACTAGATCAAGTCTGGAGTCCGGTTTTGGGAACCACTCAGTGCCTGCCACAACGGATCCAACTAGCATTGTATGTGATTCCTCACGGCACGTGGCCTTGAGTCTAATTAATTTGACTTTTTATTATGATTATTAATATTGTCCAATTACAAATCTATAGGATGCATGCAAGATATTACGGATTGGGCCTTAAGCAATTATGTTGCAATCAAAGAAATTCCTAAATCTAAGGGCCAAATTCTTCATGAATCAAAGGAAATAAAATACGAAGAAATCAAAATTGGTGAAAACCGCAGCGAGGTCCCTCGAGCACACTGGTGCTCAGCGAAATAGACCCTGATAAGCCAAATCCAAAAAAACGTCTATGTGTCCCTGCATTATTAGATAATAATAAGAATGTGATGAAAGGAAAACTATCTATGCTAATCTATCAGCTATAACTAATTCTGCTTCATCTCATGCTCTTCCTCAGATACGGGTCTCCTCCAAGTCGTCCTCGGACGGTTCCTTGCACATAAAGCAAAACAAAAGAGGTTCATAAAAGGTTATAACAAATAGATATCAAAATATGTAACAAAATTGAAAAGACTACTAAGCTGTGTTCCCCAGCAATGACGCCATTTTGGTGAGGTGCCATCCCACTAGGGTTAAGTATCAAGGATAAACATGGGTTTTTGTGACCCCAATCATCTAGCCGGACTCAATAAGAAAAATTAGAGAACCACATAAATGAAGCAATAAAAGCACAAAATAATGTCAGCGGTCTCCACTATTTATTTGACCTGGTATAGTGACCAGGGTCGAACACAAGGAGCATGAAAATGTACGAAGTAGTCCTAATCAGAAAATAGAAAGCAAATTTTGTGGTTTTTAAACTTACAATTTTTTTATATATATTTTTAAAAATGACGAAACAAACAAAACAAATAAGAAGACAAGGTACAAGCAAACATCAACAATTTATTTTAAGACTAAAAATGCTCAAAAATAGGAAACAAAAATATTTTTTATGTTTCTCAAGTATTCATCTCTTTTTAATGATTTATAGATTTTTCTGATTTTTGTATGACTTTATAAAAATCAAACAAAGGCTAAAAAAGAAAACAATGAACAGTCTGGACTAAAAGGCAATTTTAAAATACTAAAAATGCCTAATGTTCTGGTTGAGATTTTTATGAAAAAGTAAATAACAATAGCTAACCACAAAAATAGAGATCCTTTTTTTGGAATTTTAATGATTTTTATAAGTTCTCTTAGAGTTTTTAGTTTTTTAGGGTTTTTATAACAGGTAATGCAACAAAAATGGTAGTGGAACTCAAATATACAAAAATATTTTTTCAAACAAGTTTTTGAATTTTTATGCATTTTATAATATGGACAGAATAGTTTTTAGATGTTTTATATTTTTAGAAAATATCAAACAAAATCTAATTAATTCACAAAAATTTCCATAAATATTACGTGTTAACAGGAGCTAACATTAATTTTTGTGAAAATTTTGGAGTTGATTTGATAATTGTTTGATTAAAAACAACACATACATAAAGGACCTACATGTAATTATTCAAAAGTTTTAAGGCCAACTTATAACAGACGTAAAAGGCTCATGGCTAAACATGCTATTTGTCCAATTAAATCACGCACATTCTCAACAAACCATGCACAAAAGCATAAATGCAAATGCCCAAAAAGTTATTTCAAAGCATAGCAGTTAGAAACACATGGGCATAACAAGCAAATACACCAGCTATGCACATGAGATCGCATGTGAGTTCAGTTAAACATGACTAAAATGCAAACATAGAAACATGCAATGGTCTTATTGGAATTATCCAAAGCAAAATAATTACGAAAAATATTTAGGATCTGGAAGTAATAACATAACATAGAAGTGCCTAAGTGCAAATTACCCTTTATTAAGATCTGTCCGACGGTCGAAGGCGATCCACTTGAAGGATGGATGATCTAGATCGATGGACACCCCTTCTCCAATGGACGACTGCAATGTGATCCTCAGATGGATCCAATGAACAAGGAGCTCCCCAATGATGTACGACGAAGATTAGACCTGGGGAGAGCTTAGATCGGACGGAGGAGGGATCGTTCGGACAAACGGGGAAGAACTTGCCTCCGATGAGTTTCTTCCATCGATTGTGAACATCTCCGACGTTCTCTCAAGCTGCAAAGGTATGGAATCGATCGGTGATGAGGTTCCGTAGCTTCAAGAAGGCACCGATGGGCCCATGACCAAGCGAGAGGCCCTGGGGGTGACTGGGGTACCTGGGGCTTCCATGGACTCTGCGATGCCTCCAGATGAGGCCTCTTGGCATGCTGACCCCACAGGAGAAGAGGGTCGTACTCGGAGTTAAAGCTCCAACGAGGGTTATGCATCCAAAAGCATAGCGAACCAATGGGGATCAATGAACGAGGCATGACATAAGTTAAACAGAGTATTGGACATGCTATGCGACTCCAATCCGATGATTGGAGTCGATGGAAGGGTGCAAGGAGTAACGTAGAAGTGGAAGGTAGTCGAAGCGAGGTGGAGTCACGTCGGAGGTGTGTGAAACGATGGAGAACAAAGGCTCGTCAGAGCTATTCTGTTCGATAGTGAAATGGTGGATTAAATGGACGTAAAGTGGTAAAGAAGTTACCTGAATATGGAGGAAGTTATCCTAGGAGTTGTTGATGAAATCCACGGTGGTAATGGCCTCAATGGATGAAGGTTCAGAGGCTAGAGCTCCTTGCAGTGGAGTGGAGGCAGAGCTCGCTGGACCAAGGGTTCCCACGCCTTCAATGGATGCCCACGCCTTCTCGCTCTCTCGTTGTCACTCTGGAAAGGTAGAGGCAGGCACAACCAAAGAGGTGGAGCAGCAAAAGGTAACGGAAAAGGAGGGGGTCATGCAGGTTATATAGGTGTAGGGGTCCAAGAATATGGGGATGGCACCCGCGAACCAAGGTGCATATCGAGCAAGGATTCCTCGGGCGAAATTTAGGGATCTGCAACCTCTAATTCGGGTGAAAGATTAGGTGATATGGAGCTCGGGTTGGTCCTGGGAAATAGAGAGATAATCGGGTGAAAATGAAGCTGGCGATGCAGGATACCCAAGGGGACCAGTTGACCGAGGTCACTAATCCGAGATGGTCCAATCAAAGGCCACCTAGGATGCAGACAAAATAGGCTATAGGATAAAACAAGGAAGAAAAATAAAAATAAATAAACTAAAAATAATAAATGAATTTAAATTTAAAAATGAATAAAATGAAAACTGTTTAATATTTTTCAAGGAATTTTTCTATGATTTTTAATTATTTTTATGAAAAATAAATTAGTGTATATACAATATATAGTATTATATACATGTATAATATACCTATAAATTATGTACAATTATTTTTTATTTTGTTATTTTTACAAAAATATCCCAATTTTGTATTTTAATTATTTTCAACATATTTTAGGAGTACAAAATAATTTTTATTTTTTTATGATCTATTTACAAGTATACAATAAATAGGGAGTGGGACAAATATACATGTATTTTTTACAAGTGAGAGATGATTTTATTTTTATTTATAATATTCTTTTTCGATTTCTATTTTTTTACGGATTATAAACAAGGAGATAGATTTTTCTTTATCAAAAATCATTATCTACATATGTAGGTAATATGTAAAATATAGAGTAAGCATTATCTCTCTCTACTTATTTTCTCTGGTGATCAAGTCAAGGCTTGACCTTCTCTTGGGATTCGGGTCACTCTGTATTTATTCTAAATACCTCCTTCCTTTTTCTTTTCCTTTATTCTTTTATTTTTGCACAATTACATGCTAATTATACAATGTTAACATATGCATGCTGAATGCTAACTTATTGTATTTACACCTATCTACATGATGCTTTGCCTAGATAAATAGCAAAAATAAAAGAATAAAGAGTGAGACTCAGGGATTCATCAATATCCACCTTGGCCAGATCAACCTCCATGCCCCTGATAGAGATGATATGACCAAGCGCCATCCCCTGAGTCACCATGAAGTGACTCTTCTCCAAAGATAAAACAAGATGGACCTCTTGCAGCGTTGAAGCACTTAGTTTAGGCAGTCAAGACAAGTATCAAACCTTTCGCTTAGACCAAGAAATTGTCCATGAAGACCTCCAAGCAATCACCCACCATGTCCAAGAATATGGACAACATGCACCTTTGGAATGTCGCCGGAACGTTACATAGACCAATGGGCATCCGTCTGAAAGCCTAAGTACCAAATGGACAGGTGAAGGTCATTTTGTCATGGTTTTTGGGCTCTAGACCACCGGATTGTATCCGGAGTACCCGTTAAGGAAGTAGTAATGACTCTTTTCAACTAGTCTCTCTAAAATATGATCAATAAAAGGCAACATAAAATGAACCTTCTTGGTGGCCTGATTCAATAGTCTGTAGTCCACACAGACCCTCTAAGAAATGGGTACCCGAGTAGCGATCTCCTCTTCAAACTCACTCACAACTGTAGTGATGCCCGTCTTCTTCGACACCACATGCAATGAACTAACCCACTAAGAGTCGGAGATGGGGTAGATAAAATCAGCTCTCCACCATTTGGATATATCCTTCATGACCACTTCTCGAAGATTCGCGGTCAACCGTCGCTGGAACTCACGCGATGGCTTAGCATCCTCTTTGAGATAGATATGGTGGGAGCACATGGCCGGAATTATCCCCTGATGATCATCTATGCTCCATCCTATTTCCTTGCAGTTTCTTTCAAGAACCTCCATCAAATGAGATTCTTTCTCTCCAGTCAAATCTGCTGAGATAATGACCGGATACATGTCTGACTCACCTGCAAGGAATCTATACTTCAGCGACTACAACAAAGGCTTCAGTTCTAGGCAACTAGGAGATGGCAAATATTGCTTCTGAAAGGTCTGAGTGAAGGCAACCAGATCTGAATGTGACAATTCTGGTTGATCATGAATATCTGGTAAAGCTGGCCCTGCTGGTGTATCTGTACTCGGTGCTGGCTCAGTCCCTACCCTAGTTGTTGGCTTTGTGTGAATCTGATAAGGTAATAACTCATCAAACTCATCCCAATCTATGTTTAAATCCGAGGGATCTGAATCAAAAGAACAAGAAATATAATCTGCCTTACTATCCGGAATGCGGTCCTTAGCCTCAAAAGTGTCCTCATCCAAGAGTGTGCTCTCCGAACTCTCATCTGTTGGAAATTGTGAATCTGCGGAGTCTAAAGTTCAGAGAAGAGCTCATGAAACTAGGTCGGATCAATCGGCTTCATCATCAATGATCCCAAAGTCACACTCCTGTTGGACGTCTTGCTCTGCCTCTGTCATCTGCTCTGTGTCGCTGGACTACTCTGAGCAAGCTGAATCTCACTCTCTAGACTCGTCAATCGTCTCTATTTGTATACTCTCACCCTCGATGTGAAAGTACACTTTACCACTATAATGGTCGGACACCGCCTTAGTTATAGCCCAGAATGGATGTCCTAGAATGATGGGGGTATCGGTCACAGACTCAGGGATCTCCATGTTAAACATAATGAAGTCCACGGGGAATTTCAAGCCATGAATTGTGATGACTACATCCTTCAACAACCCCTTTGGCCTCTTGACAGATCTATCAGCAAACTAAAAGACTATCCTACTCCGTCAAAGAGGGCCAAACTCGAATCAGTTGAGTAAGGATGCCGAAAGAAGGTTTATGGAAGAGCCATTGTCTAATAGAGAATAATTAAATATTTGCCCATGAATGTGAAATTTGATATAGGGAGCTCCTGCATCTAACCTCTTGGTTGGAAGATGATTCTGAATGGCAAAGAAGGTGGCATGGGTCACCACATGGATCTCTACATGATGGTTCCTCCTCTTCCTACGGATGGTGGTCTTCTCTCTCATGTTCTTCTGGTAGAGAGGGATGTGTTCAAGTGCCTCCTGTAGAGTCAGCTGAATGTGAAATCTATCTATCATCTACTGGCTGAACTCTAACTATTGGGTCTTTTTTGGATTTTTTTATTCATTTTCATCAAGCAGAGTGCTTGAGGGAACGGGATAAGCGGGCCCTCCTCAGATAGAGGTCTAGGAAGAGGTTCCTGTTGTTGGGAAGAAATAAAATCCATACAATCGTCATCATGCATCACATATGGACTCGAAGTGGATGAAGAAACCTTTCCTTTATTAATTTTTTGGTCTTTTTTATATTTTCTTGAGATACAGAAACTAAAGGAAACACAACTGGAGTGAAAACAGTGGCATCAACACCACCCACGTCGTTGGTCTTCGCAGCATCAACATTGTGCTCTGGCTCAACATCTAGAAGGATAGTGGCATTGGTACCACCAACTACATTTGACGACTTGATGACCTCAGTACTGTCGGCTAGATCGGTGTCCTTGGTGGTGTCAGTGATGAATCTGTGATTCATCACTTCAAAAGTCAAAAATAGAGCCTTGTTCCCGAGCAAATAGAGGCATATTTTCCTTTATATTGCATTAATAACATTCATGCATGCATCCATAATTCATACATTTTAGTAGTCCATTTACATTTAATAAGAAGCCAAAAATCCCTTGTAAAATACCCATTCACTAAAATAACCACTTCTCTATAATATGTATTCCTTAGTTAATAATATAGGGAAGAATGCCAAAAATCCCCCTTGTAAAATAGTCAATAAAGCCCTAGAACCCCTGTACACTAGAATGCACATTAAGCCCTCATGCAAACTCCGAATTAGGTCTACTTACTCTTAGAATACTACACATTAAAAGACCTTTAAAATGAGACTAATTTCATTGAATTTGGAGCTTGTATGAGAAAGTTGGGTTTTTGGGCCACTTTGTACACTACATATGTATATCTATGTATCCTTGTATTTATGTATCATATTTGACCTCATCTCCGTCTTTGGTCAACATGAAACTTGTAGATCTCATTGAGATCTACAACTTTCATGTTTTGAGTTTTTCCAAATTCGGCTAACTCTTCTCTCTACACGTGTCTCTTCTTCCAGCCACTTAAAGCAGGCCACGTGGCGCCATCTGGTTGCGCCACGCGGCCCGCTTCCCCTCGCCTCATCCGCCTGCAACCTCAGCCGTTGGATCTCGCTTCAGATCCAACGGCCCAGCTCTGCCCACGCGCGCCTAATTCCATAGCCGTCAGATCTTCCCCGTGCTCCATCTTAACCGCACGTCAACGCCTCGCGCAGAGCGCGCCACGTGGCTCCACCACAGCCCATCATCTCCGAGCCCCTGATCGAATCCTACACGTCCCCTTCCGCTTTGATCACCACCGTTGGATCACAAGATCCAACGGTGGAGACCTCGTCTCCTACCTCCAGGCGCCCCTCTATCCTACGTCCCTTGCCTTGCGGGAGGGGCGCCCCCTTCCTATTCTTGGATGCACGTCAGCCATCCTCTCCGACCGCCAACACTCCCACGATGAGCCCCACTCATCCCTCTCCCTCACCAGCTCCCTCACGCTCCACCACCTCCACCATAGAAGTCCCACGTCGCCCTCAAACCTCGCCTCGTCGCCAACACTGCCACCAACTTCACCTTATAAATACGCCATCACCGGTCGACTTCACCCCCATCCGCCACTCCAGAGAGCTTCCCTGAGCTCCGACCTACCAATTGGTGACAGCGATTAGTTGAATCGTTGAGCGAAGAAGGGGTGTCATCTCCGGCGAGATCCACGACCGCCACCGCCGTGCTGCAGCCTCCATCCGCGAGCTGCGTTAGCTCAGGCCATCTACCGACCTTCGAGCGATGACCTGGAGCTCAAACTTGAGCTCCATTCCCCAGGTAGATTCCTCCACTTCTCTCTGATCTTCTTCTAACTTTCTTCTTCGATTTCTTTGATTTAATTCACCCTCCATCGTTGTTTTCTCGCTCCACCTCCGTCCCTCCGAGCTCCGCAACGGAGCTCCGATCCTCGCGCTGCCATTATCTTCGTCCATCACTATACCCCACCTTCGCTCGACGCCAGCTCCGGCACCTGGGCGGAGCCCGATCACCGGATCCATCTCGCCCCGCCTTAGGCCTCTCATTTCACCTAGCACGACTCCACGAGCACGCGCACGCTTCGGCTATCTCCGCTAACCTTTCTGCAGGTACACCCATCTCACTGGTCGGAAGCTCGTCGGAGCTCCCTTCGAGCTTCACCGGCACCGTGCCCCAGACCACCTCGCTCACTCCTGAGGCCACCGGAGGCTTCGTCGACCATCCGCGCATCTTCTGGAGCACCTCCGACTCGCCATCGACCTCCACTAACGACGGGAAGGAAGGGCGGAGCAGCAGCCCGATCGCCGGAGCCCCGCCTTCTCCTCCGCAGGAGGCGGAGGGCCGTCGAGGAAGAAGCTCCAGGAGCCGCTCGATCACCTTGATCGAACGACCCGCAATCAGCCGCGTCACTCACCACCGGAGCTGCCAAAGACCGCAGGATCATCCTTGATCCCACGAACAGGAGAACGCCACGTCGACATCTTCAGCCCCGATCGACAACCGTTAGATCTATCCAGATCTGACGGCTCCTCACGTCGCCACGCGTCATCACCGCCATCCTTTGGATCGATCTTGATCCAAAGGCCCGCAGGCCGCCACGTCGACGAAGACCGAGCCTCGGCCCCAAGCCTAGGCTCGGTCGACTCGAGCCTCGCTCCGGTCCTCCAAAGCCCCCGATACTCGCTCCGAGCCGCCGCAGCCATCCGAGCCTAGGCCGCCCACGTGAGGAGCACGTGCGGCCTGGGTAAATTGCACAGAGGCCCCTGGACCTTTTCATATTTGCAAAAAGGCCCCTGTGAAGTAGACCCCACGTAAGGAGCACGTGCCCTGTGGAGATTTTGCACAAGAGTCCCCCACATTATAGGTAATTGCATTTTAGTCCCTGTCTGCATATTTGCTTATTGTAATTTTAATTTCCTGTATTGCATTTATACCCCTGTGTTTGCACGCATCCCTAGGTTGCATTTTACATCATTTTGCAAATTTAAAAATTGCATTTTGTTGGGACTTTTGTCCTCTGTCTATTGGTCCACGTGTCATATTTTTGTAAGTTCAGATGAATTATTAATGAATTAATTGGTGAATTTTTGATATATTTTGCCCAGTGACACCTTTTGATTTATAGTTGATTCTCTGTGCCTTCAAAAATCATCAAAAATTCACAGTAGCTTAAGGACATTATTCTTAGCATACCATAAAAATTTCATGGCATTTGCACGCATATTGAGACCTAAATAAATTGTTAAGTGATTTTCTTAGATTAATTTAATTAATTCATTTCACAGTGAAATTAAGTTCTGTTAATTTTCCTAGGTCCCTTATCATTAGAGCCACCTAGGATAATTTTAGTTCTTGGAAAAATTGTGGTTTGATATTTATTAAAATTTAAATACTGAAAATCACCCTGTCTGTTCATTTAATTCACAGTAAATTTATTTAGTGTCGAAAAATTCCAAAAAAAATTAGTGTAGGTCATTTTCATCACCATTAATCATCTGGTCAATTTTTATATATTTTGGACTTCATTTGATATCATAATTAAATTGAACATTAAATTGGCCTGCATTGTCTCCATAAGTCTGCATAGAAAATTAAAAAAGACCAAAAAAATTACTCCTCGTAAATCAACACTCGGATCCTTGCTTAAATCCACCTAAGGAGACAGATGCCTCCCTGAGATCGACCTTGGACTCCACCAAGTAAAAAAATTTGCCGCTTAAAATTAACTTCACATTAATCGATAAGTGGTTTTTGATTAACCCCTCGTATCCGATTGCAACGAATCACATTAATTAAATTGGATATTAATTTGACCGAATTAACATAGGGTGCGGGGAGGTTGTCGGTCAGCACCACCTTCACCACCACCATCATCATCATCATCATCATCATCATCATCATCATCATCATCATCATCATCATCATCATCATCATCATCATTCGCGGCTTCAACACCGATATCCTCCTCATCTGACGCTAGTTCATCATGGTGTCATCGCTCAGATGAGGCACCACCTGCTAGCATCCTACAACTCCTAAGTGTTACCAAATCAACATCAAATATGCATGAAGAAATATAACCCAATGACTCACTAGGATGGTAGTCCCTGTGAACTGTACCTGCTCAGATTTCCTCTTTAGGTTGTTCGGGTTAGGCTCAATATGAGTGGGTATGATGACCTTACCCTTTATTATCTCCCTCATCTCTTTCCTGAACTCGTCCATCTCCCGCCTAAAGGATACCTTCCAGTCTGAGAGTAGGCAGGCTAGATCATCAAGAGCTGGGCTCTCATAAGCTGGCCCATGACAACCGAACGGGTTGCCTCACTAGAAATGAGGTTGGCTTTCGTACTAGTGAGGTGGAGGCCGAGTGAACGGCTGAGGCTGCTGCTGCTACCTCCACTATTATCCCTGCTGGTAGGGATGATGACCCAACTAGTAGTAGTGTGGTTGGTGGGAGTAGTGGGGTTATTATTGCTACTGCTGGTTGGTCTGTCCCCCCTGACTGGAGGCTCCTATTGGGATGAGGTGCCTCCGGTAGATCACCTGAATCCGAGATGATATCTATGGATCCTGGGCCGCTGCCGGTCATACCAAATACCGTTGACACTCATCAACAGTCCTGCTCATACGAGGTTGGGAGAAGAACTGCCAGTGGCTGATCCGGCTGATATGCCATCATCTGGGTGTCCTGAGATGGTGGTGATTGAAGTAGTACTGTGGCAAATGCTGGACCGTCTCTTCCTGGATGTGGTGAACCTGACAGTACTGGGTGTAGTGTTGGGATGAGCTGCTGCTACTGGGATCAACCCGTGACCTCAGACGGGGCTGAGAAGCCATCTGTGCCTCCTAGATAGACATGATCTAGGTCTTCAGGTCAATCAAAGTTTGTTCCAACTGGTCGACCTGTGTTAGGTGCCGGCACTTCTTCTTCTCGATGATCTCTATGCAGTCTAACTTCTCGCCGATGATGCCTATATCAGTTGTTGAAGACTCTGTCTGTGCTGCTGCTGATGAAGAAGTAGATGGACCCACATCAACCCGTGCTATCATCTGATAAGACCCAACATGGGGTAGGGGCTTCCCCTGAGTGTAGATCCTGGTCTGGGACATCACTGTATAGTTTTCGGCCATCTCCTCATAGATGGCTCAGACATGGTCCTCATCCTTGGAGAAGTATGAGCCCCCACAAGAAGCATTAACAAGCCCCTACAACTCTGGTGTCAGCCCATAAAATAAACTCTGGACTAATTTAGGCTTGGATATCTCATGATGTGGACACTGGTCGATGAGATCAGGGAATCAATCCCACGCCTCATGGAACTGCTCATTGGGGATTATTGTGAAGTTGTTGATCAGAGCCCTCGTTGCATTCGTCTGGCCAAGTGGGTAGTACTTATTCAAGTACTCGTTTCGGAGATGCTCCCAAGTGGTTACGTATCTCCCTAAATGCTTCATCTAGTAGGCTACTCTATCGATGAGGGAGAACAGAAACACCATCATCTTTATGGTATCCTTGTCCACGAATTTGTCATGAACAATACTACATATCATCTCGAATTCTCGTAAATGTAGGTGCGATTCCTCGGTGGCTAGCCCATGGAACTTGAGCAGAAGCTGAATGGTCTGGGGGCCAAGCTTGAAGTCGCCCAGAATCTCCGGAAGCTGGATCTAGTGGTGTGTAGGGGTTGCATCAGGGTGTTCAACTTTTTCATCATCCTGACAGATCGGGGTGGCTCCTACGGTTCTTCTGGTTATCCTCCTGCTCCTCCTCCAGCTGCGGGTATGTCTCTACTAGCTGGTCTCTACGGCTCACCTCCGTCAGCTTGCATCTGTGCTAATTCACGACGTACCTCTACCATGAATGCTCCCTGATCCCGAGTCTATCATTGCATCGTCTCTAGGGAGGCTAACAATGTGTTGTTGATGGTTCCTTGATCAAGAACATATGTGGAACTCTAGTCTATCCATTGGTGAGCTCCTTGCTGCTAGCCATCTCTCGGGTCTCTCCAAAGGCAAAAGACTCCAATTCAGGTGTTGTCAAGTGAACAAATAGCTGTCGTTCCGGTCTCTGCTCGGGCACCTCAGGACTGAAAGAAGGGAGGTCGAGGTGGAACAGGGCGGAATCGAACTCAAATTCGGAGAATGGGTCTAGGATCCACGGAACCTCCCTAGATGAGTGAGTCGGAGTGCTCGAGAGTGGTGCTACCAAAGGAAGCCTAAGGGATCTCCGACCCATCATCGTAATGTAGGGATGAATGTGGATGAGATCTGGAAACAAACACAATCAAAAGTCAAATCCCCAATTCACCTACTCAACACGAGAGCTGATGAGCATAAGGGTTCAGTTGTTTATCTTGACAATTTTATTTTAAGTGAGAAATCAGCCTTGCATAGCGATTAAGCGAGCTGTTAGGGACCCGCTGCTCCCGGGTGACTAGCCCAATCCCAAAGCTAGATCTATCCCAGTCAGTATGAATTGCAAACTGCATACTGGCTACCTGATCAATTCAATCTACTAAGGATGTCGCGATCCGCTTTACCTAATACTAGAGAGATCCTCATTGGTGAACGCCTAACCCCAAGACCAGTAGTCTAACGGAAGTTATGTGCGGCTCTAGACTAGTGTGCGGGTCACTCTCTTACTCTAGCAAACCAAACAATGAAGGGGTGACTGTCCCCAAAACAAGTATTTTAGGTGAAGTGTATTTTAGGGTCGAGCTTGAATTAACAGCCTCAAATTTTATTGTTTTTTCTTTTTAAGTATTTTTCAATAACAAACAATGTCTAACGAATTTTTCAATTTCCTGGGGTTATTTTAAGTCTAAAAGCAGGGGGAGGAAGTCAAAAAAGGCGATGCGCAATCAAACACTATGATGCATGAACAATAAGAGATGTGTACCTGTCGCCAGCACTCTACATGCAGGGTGATCCGCACATAAATTTTAAGAAAGAATTAAAACTAATCTATATGATGCATGGAGAAAATGTCCTTAGACGAGAAATTTCTAATGACCGCTAAGAACAATAGCTAGCCAATCAGATCAAGTCTGGAGTCCGATCTTGGCAAATACTCAGTGCTTGCCACAACGGGTCCTTCTAGCACAGTATGTAATTCCTCACGACACGTGGACTTGGTTCTAATAAAACTAAATTTTTATTATGAATTATTACTAAGGTCCAATTTCTCTCTATAGGTGCAAGCATGAAAGATATGGAAAAATCCTTTAAGTGCATCACAGAAGCGTGAGGATCGTATGGTATACGATTGAGAACGACTACAAGCACAAGTTGTTCTACGCAGCAGAATTTAAAATTTTTTATGCGATGAAACCACATAATACAAGAACAATTCTCGGATCATTTCTTTTGAACCACATCATAGATAAAGGAATACCTCTTGTAATGTGGTTGCGATCAAGCCTCTACGAAAAGAGACCTATTGTCTCAAGTCCGATCTTCAGAGGAGACGTTTGCAAGCGCAGGGATGAGCTGTGTGATCCTCACAATCCAAGATGTTGATCCAAGCATGGAAACTCCTAATCTCATCGCACAAGATCGAACGTCTTCTTTGTGAGTGAGGCACACCAAAGACGATGAGAACCAAGAGTCGTCGAGGCGGAAACACCACGGTGAAGCGACAACGAATTCTTCTTCTCTCTAGGGTTTGGTGGATGACCACCAATGGAGGGAGAGGAGAGGGCATGCGAATGAATGAGAGGAGAGAGAGCTTGTTGTTAACTTATTAACCTCTTAAAGGGCAAGGGGTGCCTCTTCTTATATAGGGTTTTGGGAGTCCATGTATCACAATCCATGGACTACACAAAATCAATAGATGAGATTGATTTGTGCTTCTTTTAATGGCGAAGATGTTGTTGGTAAAAACACAACAACAATTAATTTAATTTAGATTAAATTCATTTGATAAATCTATATGATTTTATCCTAAATCAAATAAAGTAAACATGGAGATTTTAGTATGGAGATTACATGCCTCAATATAGAGTGGACGGCCAACCTTTCCATATAGGAATTGGTGGCTGTCCACCCTTCCAATATGGAAGGGTGGAATCTCCATGCAATCTCATGCAATCTTGTGAGATTGTATTATTCATTGGAAATCTCCATGATTATACAACAACACTTGTTGTAAATTATTCTGCAAAGATAATTCATAATTATTTCGAGAATATTACAATCTTGCCATTGGAAATTTGTGAATCACATTCATAACCCAAATTAAATGTGATTTACATTTTCAACTAATTATCCAATGTGAATCCAATTCGTACCAATAATTAATCAACAAGTATAAATCATAATAAGCTATATCTAATACATTATAAATCACAATTATAAAATATTATGGATAATTGGACATTGCTATCTGATGAATCCACATTTCATCATCTTTATTCTATCATTTTGGCACAAAAAACCCTAGCAAATGCCTGTAAATACCCTTTATTTCATCATCTTAGCATTCATGCATGTACCTGTAAATAGTGTATAAAACACTGTAATTAAAGCTAAAATTATAGAATAAATAAAAGAAAAGAAAAAGAATAAAATATTGTAAATATTTTATGACCCAAAACCCCGAGACCTAGGCATCTTGATGAATAGGTCGACCAGGAATAAAGTAGGGGGAGATAAGAGTCAAATACCTATATTATTCCATTCATTCTTTATTCATTTTGGGACCTATTTTTTGTTCCACTTTTTATACATCAAATAAAGAAACTTTGTACATGAAAGTTGTAGATAATTAAATAAAGAAAAATACAAAATTGATTTCACTGAAAAATAATGTACAGATAAGAAGTTATGGTCTGAATAAAAATGCAGAATCCCAACTTCCCAGACCCGTATCTCACAAATGACAACTCCAAATGCAGCATACTCACCTTTAATTGTATATAGAAGAAAATAAGCTATTTAATGGCGGTGGTTTCGCATTTGGGGAGCTACGGTTTGAAAGTTGAGTTTTGGACCCTCATTGTATACTTGTACAGATTAAAATATTCAATTTATTATTTATTTATTATTTTTATAATTTTATATTTTTATAATGTTGTAAACATTACTTACAATAAATATGTACATTAAAATTAGAATAAAATTACAAAGAAAATACAAAATAAAAATACTCATATATATGTCATACAGGTATTATACCTATATGTATACAACATACTCTTATGATTTATTAAATATACAAAAAAAATCAGAAAAATAAAATAAAAATATATTTGTATATATAAAAGTATTTTAGATTTCTACAAAATAAGAAATAAAAATAATAAAATTAAAATCACAAATTAAAAATCAAATAGTCAAATATATAGATAATATACCTATATAGGGGTATAAAAGCAACTTATTAAAATAAATCTCATAAAAATAATTAAAAATTGGAATAAATTACTACATAAATATATAAACATTTTTTATTTAATAACCTAAATAAAATACTAACACTTGCTATTTTAAAATGATTTTTGAAAGCATTTCTGGGCTGAAACTGTTGACCAAAGTCAACAGTCTGACCCTCCTCCTGCAACCTTGTCAGAGATGCTTTTTGGCTCATTTTCAACCTTTTTTCGAGGTCGCCCTTGTCACCAAAACGTGCTACGCTCTTCTTGACTTTTCTTCTCCATTGACCAAGGATTCACGCCCAGGGCTTCTCTTGGGTTGCGGATCATCAACGCTCCTCTGGCACCTCGTTCCTTGGACCCCCTCGTCAACCCTCAAAACCGCAGCCCATTTCCCCATTTGAGTTTTGAACCGCAAATCCATCCAAGTTTTCCCCCCTTGACCTCGTGAGAGTCTCTGGAGGTGACAGCTTCGGGAATCCATCTTCAAGGCGGGTGATCAACCAAACTTGGGCGAGTTCCTATCAACCTCCGGCCATCCCGTTGAGGTACCTTCTTCCTCGCTCTCCCTGAGCTTGAGGGCCGTCTAACCACCTTATCTTTAGCTTCATCACGACCCCTTCATCTAAGTCTTTACCCATCGATTCGCTCAATCGATCGGTAGCCGGAGTAACTCCGGCCACCTTCGTTCTTCACGCCATCCACCGCATCTCACCACCATTCCATTGCACCAAGTGATCGGGGCAACTTGCCCCCGACCATATCACCTTTTTGTTGCAGGTACATGGGCTTTTAGGCACGTTTGGAGCATTTTTGGTCCTCGACGGAAGCAGCTGGAGCTTCTCCGCTTCGCAACCTCCGCGCGAGGACGTTGGTGCACGCCAGCGACTCTTGACACAGCCAGACGATAGACAAAGCCTGCAGGAGCTGCCGTGACGATTTTGGAGCTTCACGTGTGTCGGAGGAGGGAGATCGGCGGCCGGGAAGTTCATCTCCGCCGGCCATCGTCGCTGTTCTTCCCGTTCTTCTCTCCACCGTCGGATCCCAGTTGCGGCCCAGCTCCTCTTCCTGCCGTTCGATCAAGTCCCCTACCAGCCGTCGATCCCCAAAGTTCCATCTAATCCTGGTCGTGGAATACAGACCGACATCGTGCGCCAGGAGTTCGACACGTGTCTAAGTGGGACTCCATCAGCCGTCCATCAGTGCCTTTGCGAGGGTAATTTTGCTATATACCCTCGCACATTTGTATTTATTTCCCGGAACTTAAACTTTAATCTGAAGGCATAAAAGTTTTGTAATAATTTTAGATAGACCCCCTAGCTTTCCGTTATTGTAAACTAGTCCCCGCCAGGCGCGTGCTTTGCACGTGCTGCTTGGTGTTTTTGTAGAAAAGCCCCGGGCGTGATGTTTATTTCTGTTTAGTACTAAAACGTTCAGTCGCCGTTCAAAAGTTCTGGGCACTTTACACTTTAGCCCCCAAGCTTTTGGGATTTTGAATCTGTTCCTTCCCAAGCGTGCGTGCGACACACGTGGGTCTAAGAATTTTACAGAAAAGCTCCTACGACTTTTGTAATTTACTTTTGGTCCAGAATATATTTTATGCAGTATAATTTTTGTGGAAATTTTGCGTGAAAGCCCCTGGACTTTTGTGATATTTGCATACATGCCCTTGCCAGTCCTTTAATTTGTGCTTGCTTGTAGTATTTAAGTGAGGCATCATTTTAATTCCAAAAATTCTCAAATTTTAAACTTAAGCTCCTGTTAACTTGTGCTTATACGCCCAAATTTTAGTTTTTGATTTTCTTTCATTTTCATATTTATTAAAAATAAAAAACTATCCATTTCAGCACTATTTATATTAGAAAATATAAAAAAATAGTAAAACACCTCTAAAAATTCCAAAACAATTCCCTAGTGTGTATTTTAGCCTATTTTAGTGTCAGTCCAAAAACCACTAAAAATCTCAAAAGAAAAACCTTAAAAATTCAAAAACACTAAAAAACTTCAAAAAAATATATAAAATCATAGAAAACTCAGAAAAATACAAACTCAGTTCCTGTTTATTCTATATTTCATTATATATTTTTGAAAATTAGGAAAAATTTTGGTGGTTGTTTGCTAATTTTAAATCCTATTTTACTCACAGCCAGTGCTTTCTTCACTGTTTTCCCTTATTTCAGCATTTAAAAATACCAAAAACACTTTGAAAAATACCCAAAAATAACAAAAAACAGTAAAAAACTATAAAAAGACCAAAAAGACTTTACTTCTGAATTTTCTACTATTTTTGAATGTTTTTATAAATATTTTATCACCTCTTTTATTACATTTTCTTTATTTTCCAATATTGAAAAAGAAAATAGAAAAATAAAAATTATAAAATATAAAAATCAGAAAATTAAAAAACCAAAATACAAAATTAAAAATTAAAAAAAATAAAAAAAATTAAAATTAAAAACCCACAAAAATCTTTGCTTGCTTGCTTAGTGTAGACACTTGATGAATACCCATTCATCACTCTTTATTCTTATATTTTAGCTATAAAAACCTTTGCAAATACATGTATATTCATGTAAATACAAATAATTATCAAAAGCATGCATTGTATAAAGTTTAATAATTGGCATGGTTTTTGTGCAAAAATAAAAGAATAAAGAGTAAAAAGAAAAAGAGGGAAATATTTAGAATAAATATTGAGCGACCTAATTCCAAGGGAGGGCTCAGCATGGGGCTGACCGCATAAAAGCCAAAGTAGAGGGAGATAGGGGCTCATGTGTGTAAATATATTTGTAAATATAATAACTATATTTGCCTCCAAAAATAGAATAAAATGGGACTGTATATATATTTATAAATATAAAAACAAGATAAAAATAGAAAAATTAAAAAGAAAAGAAAAATAGTCACTTATGCATATTCATCATGTATATAGCCCACTCCCTTGTATTTATTTCACCCTATAAATAAATAAAACGAAATTCCATAAAAATTGTAAATACACTGTATTTTATGGTGTAAATAAATAAAATAAAAACAATTACAACAAAAACAAAATAAAAAGAACAAAAATTTCAAAACACAAAAATATATTGTAAATATACCATGTATATACATGTACATATATATTTATTTCACCCTTGTATATAAATAATAAAAATAAAATAAAAATACCCCTTTATTCCTAATTTTATATTATAAATAAATAAAATATAAAATGGGAATAAAATTGTATAAAAATAACAAATTCAAAATCAAAATTAATATCCTATATATTGTATATATACCTATATATAACCCTACTATGTAAATACACTATTTTTACTTTGAAAAATTAATTAAAAATTACTAAAAAATAGAAAAAATTAAAACAAAAATATTTCACGTTTTGACTTTTTAATAATTCGACCGTTTTCTATTTTTAATTTAATTTCTAAATATTTGCCACGCGGCCGCTTCCCATTGGTCCAGGGAATTGTTGACCGCCCGGTCAACTGCCCCCCTGAGGACCACTTCCCACGGGTTTTGACACCCGACCCAATTTCTCACATTTTTCGTGTCTAAACCCAATCATCCTTCCCCCAAACCCCGGGTCCGTTTTGATCACGTCAGATCCGGCACCCTCGCCGGCACATCCGTCTCGGGATCTGCGTACTCCATTGCTGTACCCGCGCTCATCTTCCCGGACCCTCCAACGTATATAGCTCGAGCTCCGCCACCTTCATTCCGATCTTTGGCTCATTCGCTCCACCCCCAGTGACCTCCAGTGCGTGAGTGAGAGTGACAGCTCACTCCAGGTGCTGTCGCAGCGAGGAGAGGGGCGGTGGCCCACTAATCCGGCGAGATACACCGCCGTGCTCCGCCCAGAGCAGGAGCTCGAGCCTCGGAGGTCGACGCTCCTCGAGGTAAGGACCAGGAGCTGCGTAAGCTTCTTCCCAGTCGACTCCTTCACCCAGGTAGACCCGTTGTCCTTTCCTTTTCCCTATTTTTCGATTATCCCCAATCCGCGCCGCCGCCGCTTTCTTTCGATTCCGAACATCTCATAGTCCCGCTCGATCATCGGAATCTACCTTCGCCTCCACCTTCCTCCCGCGCACGTTCTGCACCCCTACATTCAACCCAGCTCGCACAGGAGCTGGGGTTCGAGCTCCTCCGTCCACACCCTCGCCGGGCTCGCCCATACCGACCCCCCGACCACCGTCACCTCGCCTAACCGGGTCGAGGCAGTTTGCCCTCGACCCGCGAGTCTTCTGGAACCATTTTGCAGGTACCACGAGGACCATCTGAGGTCCTCCTATTCGAGCCAGGAGACGCTTCTCCGCTGGAGCTGATCGGGCTCCCTAGAGCTCCGTCGCTTCATCGGAGGAGCCCATTTGACGCGGAGACCCCCGACAATTCTTCCCCGATCACCAGATCCCCGCGAGGAGGTCAGGAGCGTGCGCCTTGGGCCGGCGAACTTCGCCGGCAGACAGTTCTTCCTCGACCTTCGTCCACCGTTCGATCGGCCTCCCGCTCCAGTTTTCATCCGAGCCATCCATCATAGGAGCAACAGCGACCGCCCGATCCTTGAAGAGATGATCTGGACCGCCCGATGCGCAAGGCCTAGCCACCGATACCCTCACCCGTTCGATCCTCCACGTAGCGAAGCCCCCGCCGTCCGATCATCGCGAGGAGCCCAACATTGGAGAGCCATCTGATCCTGACCGTTCATCTACCACGTGGCATCCATCCAGCAGCTCGACTTAATAAAGGGTAATTTACCCTTAGGCCCTGTCTTTTCTTTTATTTAGCATTTAGTATTGTAAATATCTAGTTTAGTTCTTTAGTTTCTGGAGCAATTGCATTGAGGACTTTGCACTTTATTTCTTTCGCATTTATGCCCCTATGTATGGTGTAGCACGTGCTTCGACACGTGGATTTCTGGGCTATTTGCACTTTATACCTTGTAGTTATGAGATGTTATGAGTTGAATGAAAACTTTTGGATATTTGCATTTACACCCCTGTGCGTAAAGTAATTGTGCATGTGCGTTTATTTTTGGGTTATTTGCGGACTAGCCCTTGGACTTTTGGTACCTGTTACCAAATAGTCCTAGGACTTAGTTTTTATCACATTTAGGTCCCTGAGTGCCTCAGGCACGCGCTACGTGCGTGTTTTCCTGGGTATTTTGCACCGGACCCCCCAGGACACTTGGTATTCGCACTTAGGTCCCTGTGCACAGTACCCACTTCTTATTTTTGAATAAAATAGCAAATCAACTCCAAATTTTATGAAAATTGGATACATGGCTCTTGCCATGATATAAAATTTTCTATAAATTTTGGAGACATTTAGACACTGTTTGATATTTTTAAAAATTCAAAAACATGCATTTTCTTTACTGTCTGATTTGAAAAATCACAAAAAATAGTAAAACATTTCTAAAAATTACAAAAAAATTAGCTACTGTTTGTTTTGGCTTGCTTGATTTTCGAGCCAATTTTGGTTATTTTTCATTATATAAAACTCTTAAAAATTGAAAACATCTGAAAACTCATAAAAATTCTTATTATTAATCTAAAAATCCAAAAACAATAATTAAGGTGCTCCAATTTTCCTTGTTTCTTTGTCTATACAGGAAAATTACCTCCAGGCTTATTGGGGATTTCTGTATATTTTATCTAGGTCACTTAAGCTTGGCTGGACAGTACCTTCTTTGCTTTCACTGTTTGATTTTTAGAAAATTAAATAAACATCAGAAAAATCCCAAAAATTCACTAAAAACAGTAAAACTTATAGAACACTCAAAAATATTTTTATTTGAATTTTTGGTTGATTTTTAGTGTATTAAATAAATAGTTGAATTGCCTTGTGTACTTGTTTTCTTGAGTTTCTTAATTCATTAAGAATCCAAAAAAATATAAAAACCCTAAAAACCACCAAAAATACTCTTTTCTTCTCTTTCATTCTATTTTTGACTACTTCGTAGGCCGCAAGGCCATCTCGTGCTCCCTGAGTTTGACCCTGGTCTCTATACCAGGTTAATAAAATAGCAAGACCGCTATTGATTTTTGAGTTGATTTTTATATTGGTGGTATATTTTTTCTTGATTGATCGAGCTTGATCGCTTCGGTCGCAACGACCATTTAGCACCTTATACCCTAGTGGTCAGGACGGTCATCAGAATGGCACCGTTGCCGGGGAGCACGACTTAGTAGTCGTTTTTCCGCGGTTTTCTTTTCGCGGCTTTTTGTACATATTTTTGTATATACATTCGACTTTTTTATACATTTATCTGGACTGACCACTTTTGTTTGATTTCTTGCGAGGGCCCGAGGACCGAGGAGGCTTTCTTCGGAAGCCGAGCAACCGCGGAAACCGGAGGCGGCTCTCTTCTTCACAGAGCCGCAGGAGAGCGCGAGGAGCGAGCAGGAGTGCGGGAGCCACGGGATAGTCGCGAGAGTAGTGTAGCGTAGATTAGTTTTATTTCTCGCATTTTAGAATTGTTGTAATAATACAGGTACACTCTGCAGACAGTTGGACTCTCGGGTCTGTTGCGCCGAGCACCGGTGTGCTCGGGGGACCCTTCAGACTAGTTTAGATTTTTCGTGGCTTTTTCGCAGTTTTAGCTTTTTAGCTGCCTTTTACGGTTTTCCGCGGTTTTTATCGAGCCCCTAGACTTAGGATTTTTCTGCTTGACTGTGCCGTAATTAGTAGGATCCCCACATTTAATTGCTTGCCTGTTCCTATAGAGCGATAATTGGACCTACTAATAATTCATTAATAAAAATAGCTTCGTCGTTTTTCTGAGAGCCAACGCGCCGCGAGCCTACCCCGTCAAGCGCTACTCCTGAACTCGACCTGTCGAGAAGAGGAGAGGTGGGTCTAGACCGGACTCTTTGGATCGAGGGCGAGTGACTAAGCTAGACGGTTCTGTCGAGTAGAAATTGTCTGTTTAGGACTCGGTTTTCACCGCTGCACCATATAGGTAGTTTCTTTTCAATCTTTAAATTCTGCGCGGATCATCTTGCATGTAGACTGCTGGAGTCAGGTACGCATTTCTATGTCTGCATGCATCATTGATTTCTCGCGCATCGGCTTTTTCGTCTTCTCCCCCCTGTTTTTGACTTAATAATCAGGAGAACCGAAAAATTCGTTAGGCGTTTTTGCTTGCATTAAAAAAATCTAAAAAAGAAAAACCATAAAATTGGGACTGCTAAAACTATCGACCCTAAAAGACACCTCACCTAAAAATTTGTCTTGGGGAGAGCAACCCCCTCATTGTTTGGTTTGATTGTGCGAGAGAGTGACCCGTACACTAGGTAAAGCCCTCCGGTGCTCATCTCGACTGATTACCGACTCTTCTGTGAGGGACAGTCGGTTGAGAGAGTATCGGGTATCCCAGCAGGTCACGTAATCGCTCTAATATTTTGATTGATCACCAAAATAAAAATTGACAAGATAATTTGACCGAGCCTTTACGGTCTTCAGCTCGCGTTGCGTTGGTGTACTGGGGGTTTGCTTTCGATCATAGTTTTTCCAGATCTCATCCGCCTTACTCGCCAGATCACGATGATGGGCAGGAGGTCTCTTAGGCAGCCTCTGGCTGCAACGCTTTTTAGCACTCCTGACCATTCATCTAGGTCGGTTTGTGGAAGCTCAGACCCGCTCTCCGAACCCGAGTATGACTCCGCCCTGTTTCCCCTCGACCACCCTTCTTCTTCTGATTCAGAGATACCAGTGCCAGAGGAGAGACAGACAGATGATTTATCGGCAACTGATTTCGGTTGTTTTGGTTTTACAGAGATGATGGCCGGCAGTTCCGATGATCGCACCGGAGGTCCACGAGGAGAGCAGCATTTCGTTCTGGACCAGGGTTCGATCAACTCCACCCTGATCGCCTCCCTCGAGTCAGTGCAGCAGCAGCAGCTGAGGGATCAGGGAGCATTCATGATGGACATGAGGAGAGAGCTCGAGCAGATGAGAGCCAACCGCGAGAACCGCAGAGGAGGAGGAGGAGGACCCGACGATGCGGCAGCTGCCGCCGCAGCCGCAGCCGCGGCATCAGTCGCAGTAGCAGCAGCAGGAGGAGGAGCACCACCACCACTTAGATCGATGTGGGAGAACCACAATCCCGGGTCGACCTTGACACACCGCTAGGTGGTACTTCCAGCCATCGTGGGGGACTTCAAGTTCCCCCCTAACACTTTGCAGCTCTTACCTCGATTTCACGATTTGGCGATAGAGGAGCCTCATCTCCACTTGCAGGAGTTTGAGATGATATGCAACACTGTCCACGATCGTCAGGTGGACCAGGATACTATCAGGATGATTGCCTTCCCCTTTTCTTTAGCAGACAGAGCAGCCACCTGCATGAAGCACCTGGGGAAGTTTGTCTACACTTGGGAGCAGCTCCGCGCCGAGTACTTGCACAAGTACTATCCACTCGGGCGGACCAATGCAGCGAGAGCCCTCATCAGCAACTTCTCCATGCTCCCCAACGAGCAATTCCATGAGGCAAGGGAGAGGTTCCGTGAGCTGACTGATCGATGCCCGCACCACGACATCTCAAAGCCGAACCTTGTTCAGAGCTTCTTCAGCGGGTTGACACCAGAGCTTCAGGGCTTGGTGAACGCTTCTTGTGGCGGGTCTTATTTCGCCAAGGATCACAACCAGGTCTGGGCCATCTACGAGGAGATGGCCGAGAACTACATGGTGATGTCCTAGACCAGGTTGTACACTCAGGACAGACCCCAGCAGCCAGGACCCGTGCAGTACCAGAGGATAGCACGGGTCGACGCCGATCCTTCCAGTTTGTCCGCAGTAGCAGCAGCACAGGCAGAGTCCACAACTGCAGACATGGGCATCATTAGCGAGAAGTTGGATCGGATGGAGCTGATAGAGAAGAAGCAGTGCCAGAGCATCACTCAGATGGAGAAGATGGCACAGACTCTAAGCGACATGAAGACCCAGCTCATGTGTCTCCAGGAGGCACAGACGGCTTCCCAGCCTCGTCTTCTGTCACGAGGCGATCACGGCAGCAGCAGCAGCTCGTCCCAGCGCTCCAGCTCACACCAGCAGCCTAGACAGGTTCACCTTGTACAGGCGGAGCCGTACCAGCAACCGCAGCCCACCTACCAGTCACCACCATCTCCAGACTTGCAGATGGTAGTATACGAGCATGATCAGCCTCTAGCAGTACTCCCGCCAGCCCCGTACGATGCAGAGCCGTTGATGGATGTCAACGGGATTTGGTATGACCGCCCTCAGCCTGGAATCTGACGAGACCATCCCAGATTCAGGTGGGGGAGTTGAGGTACCCAGCCCCAGCAACAACCATCTAGTCAGGGAGGGCAGTACAACCAGCAGAGAGATCACCAGCCGCCGCCGCAGCCCCCAGTGTACCATCCACAACAGCAGCAACAGTCTTCCTATGGTCCTCGTCCCTATCAGCAGGGACAGTCTTGGAGGCGTGAGCCGCCTCACCAGCAGCAACAGCAACATCACTCATACCCCTCTCAGCCACACTAGCAGCAGGTCCAGCAGCCTCACTACCAGAGAGGCTACCCGTCGGGTTCCCATGAGAACCCTGTTTTGGACGACATAGCCCGCCTCCTCACGGACCAGCAGGCTACCTTCAGACGGGAGATGCACGAGTTCTGCTAGGAGATGCGAGACATTGTGAGAGGGAAGGCCGCCATCCCTGCCCAGATCGAGCCGAACCCCAACAACCTGAAGCGGAAATCTGAGCAGGTAGTTTGTACTGAGTATACCACTCCTAGTGATGCATTTGGTGATATGACTGGATATTTGTTTGATACTGACTTTGTCACACTTAGGAGCGGTAGGAAGCCAGCAGGCGGCGCCTCGTCTGAGCTACATCATGAGGATCTACCTAGAGCGCCTGACGAGGAGAATGATGACGGTGGTACTGATGCCACCAAGGATGCTGATTCCACCGGCGGTACTGAGGCCACCGTTTCACCAGTTCAAGGAGGTGGTACTGAGGCCACCCCTGATGCCGAGCCAGAGCGCGGTACTAAGGCCGTGAGTCTTCCAACTGAGCCAGCCGATGGTGGTACTGAGGCCACCAGAGTTCATGTAGAGAGATATGTTGTTTTTCCTACACCTGTATATCTAAACAGTTCTGTGAATAAAGGAAAGGGTTTATTTTCTTCTGGTCCCACTGTGGTGCATGATGTATATGTGGATCCGGTCGTCGAACCGCCTAGACCCTTTTCTAGTCCTTCATCTGAGAAGGACCCAGTGATCCCCTTCCCTAGAGCCCTTCAGATGGGGAAGGGGAAGAAAACAGAAAACCCAAAAAAGAGAGATCAGGAAGAGTTCAGCCAGCAGATGATAGATCGTTTCCACATACAACTGACTCTTCAGGAGGCTTTGCAGCACATCCCCCTTCTTCAGCGTTCGTTGAGAGACAGGACCACAGTCAGGAGGAAGAGGAGGAACCACCACTCTGAGATCCATGTGCTGACGAAAGCCACGTGTTTCACAATCCAGAACCGTCTGCCGGCCAAGAGGCCAGATTCAGGAGCCCCTTATGTCAGATGTGATATCAGTGAGCAGAGGTTTGACCGTACTCTATTGGATAGCGGATCGTCGATAAACCTCCTTCCGGCAGCCCTTCTCGACCGCTTCGACTTGGGCACTCTTCGACAGAGCAGGACAATCCTTCAGTTTGCTGATAGATCTGTCAAGAGGCCGAAGGGGTTGTTGCGAGACGTTGTCGTCACTATTCAGGGTCTGCAATTCCCCGTGGACTTCGTAGTGTTGGACATGGAGATCCCTGACTCAGTGACCGATACCCCCATCATTCTAGGTCGCCCGTTCTTGGCCACAGCCAAGGCGGTGACTGATCATGATAGCAGGAAGGTATACTTTCGCGTCGAGGACGAAAGTGTACAAATAGAGACGGTCGAGGACAGCAGAGCCAGAGAGAGATCATGCTCAGAGACCACTTCAGATACAGAGCAGCTGACAGATGCAAGGCTAGATATCCACCAGGACTGCGACTTTGTGATCACAGACGATGAGACAGTTTAGACAGACCCAGCAGCACAGGCCATCCTCTCATTTTCAGACACCGCTGATGCAGAGATGACAGCAGAGGAGAGCTTGGAGAGCACATTCCTGGTTCAGGATACTTTAGAGGCAGCAGAGCAGGTTCTCGACCGCGACATGGATTTTTGTGATGATGGTGGTACTGATGCCACCTTGTGTGATGCAAATCCCTCGGAGTCAGAGTCTGAGTGGGCAGATTGTGATGATTATATGCCAGACCTGATTTCCACTGAGCCTACAGTTGAGGAGGAGGTATATGCCGAGCAGATCAGAGACAGTTCAGTTGAGAGGCCTTCTCCAGATCCAGTTTGCGAGAGTACGCTTTCAGTCTCCCGGACAGATTTGGCAGCATACACGCGTCTTCTTTCGAAGCCAGATTTGCCAGCACCCAGTTGTCCAGAGCTGAAGCCACTTCCTTCGTCGCTGAAGTATAGATTCCTTGCGGGTGAGCATGAGATGTACCCAGTCATTATCTCAGCCAATTTGACTGGAGAGCAGGAATCCCGTCTGATGGGGGTTCTTGAAAAGAACCTCAAGGCAATAGGATGGAGCGTAGCAGATCTCCATGGGATTAGTCCAGCCCTGTGCTCCCACCATATCTATCTCGAGGATGAGGCGAAGCCGTCGCGTGAGTTCCAGCGGCGGTTGAACCCAAATCTGAGAGAGGTTGTCATGAAGGAAATTTCGAAATGGTGGAGCGTCGATTTTACCTATCCCATCTCCGACTCCAAGTGGGTCAGCCCTTTGCATGTGGTGCCCAAGAAGACGGGCATCACTACAGTGATTAGCGAGTCTGGAGAGGAGATTGCTACACGAGTACCCACTTCTTGGCGGGTTTGTGTTGATTACAGGAAACTCAACCAGGCCACCAAGAAGGATCATTTCCCCCTGCCCTTTATTGATCAGATTATTGAGAGACTGGCAGGGAAGAGCCATTATTGTTTTCTGGATGGGTACTCGGGCTACAACCAGGTGGCCATCGCTCCTGAGGATCAGGAGAAGACCACCTTTACCTGTCCCTTTGGCACATACGCCTTCCGACGCATGCCATTTGGTCTATGCAATGCCCCTGCAACTTTTCAGAGATGCATGCGGTCGATCTTTTCAGACATGGTAGGGGAGTGCTTAGAGGTCTTCATGGATGATTTCTCGGTTTACGGCGACGGATTCGACTCCTGTCTAGACTGCCTAGACCGAGTACTTCAGCGATGTATTGAGGTCCGCTTGGTTCTTTCTTGGGAGAAGAGTCACTTTATGGTGACTCAAGGGACAGTGCTTGGCCACATCATCTCTAACAGGGGCATGGAGGTTGATCTGGCCAAGGTTGATGTCATTAGAAAACTCACACCACCGTCCAATTTGCGGTAGTTACGGTCTTTCCTGGGGCACGTCGGTTTCTATCGGCAGTTCACCCGTGATTTCAGTAGGGTTGCCCGACCGTTGACTGACCTGCTGACGAAAGACACCGAGTTCCTTGTCGATGACAAGTGTCTTTCGTCCTTTGATACTCTCAAGCAGTGTATTGTTGAGGCTCCTATCCTCCAGCCACCAGATTGGTCTCTCCCATTCGAGATCATGACGGACGCCTCTGATTTTGCCGTAGGGGCTGTGCTGGGACAGAGGAGGGATGGAGTCCCATTTGCTATCCACAATGCTAGCCGCACCTTGGATTCCGCCCAGCGGAATTATACAGTCACAGAGAAGGAGATGCTAGCAGTAGTGTTCGCCCTAGATAAGTTCAGATCGTACATCATTGGATCTAGAGTGACTTTGTACACAGATCATACCGCCATCCGATACCTCATGGCAAAGAAGGATGCCAAGGCCAGACTGACTAGATGGATCCTTCTACTCCAGGAGTTCGACATTGAGATCAAGGATAAGCCTGGAGTCAAGAATGTGGTGGCGGATCACCTCTCCCGTTTAGAGCAGCCTGAGGAGTTTGAGCAGATTGATCCCATTTGTGAGACCTTCCCAGATGAGGCGATCCTTGCTATCGCCTCACTCCCGTGGTATACCGATATTGTGAACTTTCTTGTTGCTAAGAAAGTCCCACAAGGTTGGCCCAGACAGAGGCTTGAGACCTTCCTCGCGAAGGCCAAGTCTTACCACTAGGAGGATCCCATCCTTTACCACGAAGGAGGGGATAGTGTCTGGCGTAGGTGCATCCCTCAGGATGAGCACCATAGCGTCCTCACTTACTGCCACAAGCTTGGGGAAACACATCATCACGCGGTTCGGGGTACCTCGAGTATTGATTTCAGATGGGGGGTCTCATTTCATCAACGACCAGGTGAAGGCACTTGCTAGTGAGTTCGACATAGACCATCAAGTTGCCACTCCATACCATCCACAGACGAATGGACTAGCCGAGGTTTCGAACAGGGAGATCAAGACTATTTTGCAGAAAGTCATCCGCCCTGACCAAAAGGATTGGTCACAGCTTTTGGACTCGGTCTTGTGGGCATATAGGACGTCTTTCAAGACACCATTGGGCACATCTCCCTTTCGCCTAGTTTATGGAAAGTCGTGCCATTTACCTGTTGAGCTGAGGCATAAGTCACTTTGGGCAGTCACGGATATTCTTTTAGATCCAGATAGTGTAGGAGACCAGAGGAGGGCAGAGTTAGCAGCCTTGGAGGAGCTTAGAGATACAACCTTCTCAAACAGCCTACAGTATAAGGAGAGAGTGAAAGAGTGGCATGATTCTCATATCTGCCACAAGCATTTTGATCCTGGACAGAGAGTATGGTTGTTTGATGCTAGGCTTCGTCTATTTCCAGGGAAGCGACAGAGCAAATGGAAGGGACCTTATCTTATGAGAAAGGTACACGACAACGGTAGCATTGATATATCCGAGTTGTCTTCTGAGAGTACCTTTCGAGTGAACGGCCAGCGGCTCAAGCCATTTCTAGATCATGAGCCGCGGGTCGTTGATGTTGCCCCTATTTACTTTGCGTGAGATGTGGTCTCTTGATTCACATATATTGCATCTCACGCCTGATTATCACGGTTCTTCCGACCTGTATAGATCCAGTTGTCCATATCACTCTATACTTTAGTCCCACATCCCTTTTCTCATCTTATGATTATGCTATACTTAGGGTGTACTTACCCTAAGTATAGGGGGGATGTAGGACCTGCGGGTATTCTTTTCATTCGTTCTGCCCCTGTTTTGCTGTCTATACTTAGGGATACTTTACCCTAAGTATAGGGGGGGGGGGCAGACTCTGTACATTCTTCACTCGGATTTCCCTTCATGTACAGCTTGCTATACTTAGGATTATTTAATCCTAAGTATAGGGGGAAACCACCGACTTCTCCTCATTATATTCATTTATTCATTTCTGTGCCTAGCCATTCCTTTTCACTTCCCTTTTACTAAGCACGAGTTATGTCTTCTTCATCGCTCTTGATCACTCTGAGGACATCGTTCGAGCTAAGTATAGGGGGGGGGTGTATATATTTCATATATACTTTAGCCACAACTTGTACTTTGTGTGAGTGTGTTAATAAATAAAACGGCTAAAAACCCTAAAAATCACAAAAATTAAAAAAATTTTCCTGCAAATAATCATTCTTTTATTGCACATACATAGCTAGTGTACAAAATTATTTTTGTAAAAATGTTTTCAAAAAAATCTTTTGTGTAAAGCTTGTGTAAATATTTTCTTATCAAAATTATGTATATAGTACAAAATTTTCCAAAATGTTTTGAAAATCAAGAGTTTGCAAAAATCTTGTGTAAATGTTTGTAAATACTTTTGCAAAACATGCCCTTCATGCATTCATCCATTCATGATTTCAAAACATTTGTTAAAAATTTTGCACGATTGTAAATATTTGTAAATAGCATCTTTGTGTATATATGTATATAGTTTTTCCTGGATGATAGTTGACATTTAAACTAGCCTGGAATTAAATTGAGAAATGGAGCTTGATTAAGATCTTAATCCACCTAATTCTAAGAGGAACCTTATAGGGCTTAGGGTTAAGGCTTTTCAGGTCCATAAGGACTTAATTCTTTGATTCCACTAGGCTATGAGCATATGTCATCTTGATGAGCCTAAGTAGAACACTTAACAACACACACATGACTCTTAGAGACAATGGCTTGACTTGCACCAGCACTTTACACATTGCTCTCCACAGATGAGGTGGTGAGGAGGTAGTTTCCTTTTGCTTGGGGTAGCATATGAGGGTAGTACTTCTAGGCGGAACCTCTCTTCTTCTTCTAGTGAAGGAAGTGCGTCTCAACTTGGTCTAGTGGTGATGAAGGCTAAAGACAGAAGCCGTGGGTTGCAATAAAGCTTCAAAAGAGGGATAGTCTACTGGCTCAAGAGGAAAATTTCTTGTATATATGCTGCACCATGTAGATATGTTGTACAAAGGCACTTGAAAAAAATGCAAAAAGAACTCCAAAAAAGTGGTGGGTCGGATTGAAAATTTAATAACCCCACCAGAGTGTATATAGTCAAATAAAGCAAAAGCTTATGGTATCCATGTTACATCTCATGAAGCTTGCAGCGGGAGACTGAGCTACACTGGCTGAGCTCCCAAAAGTCTATACTTCTTCCCCCTCTTCTTGAGCCGGTTGCACTTGAACTTAGAAGGGAATACCCCGCTTCTCGAGGAAAGAGTTGCTAGACCGAGGCATTAGAGTTACTAGGTTAAGGGAGGTTTTTTCTTTGCTACTTCTGAGGTGGGGAGCTACATCACTTACACTGCATGGAAATATACATGGTCATCAGAGTTTGTGTATGTAGACTTGTTCTGATCTGGTTTATTGAGGAGTCTTGTCCATAGATTGGTGTAACTTAGAGGCTGTTGAGTTTTAAGCCTACGTCTAAATAAGGTTCCGACACATTAATAATCCAAAGATCTGATCGGGCTCCATATTTCAATTTAATGAAGGCAAGTTTAATAATCAGCCTTAATCCATGTATATTCCTCTCTTTTTCTTTTTCTTTCTTTCTTTTTCACTTCTTTTTCAAACAAGTGTTTGCTAAGGGACTAGCAAAAGTTAAGTATAGGGGGGTCATGAATACCCATTCATCACTCTTTATTCTTATATTTTAGCTACAAAAACCTTTGCAAATACATGTATATTCATGTAAATACAAATAATTATCAAAAGCATGCATTGTATAAAGTTTAATAATTAGCATGTTTTTGTGCAAAAATAAAAGAATAAAGAGTAAAAAGAAAAAGAGGGAAATATTTAGAATAAATATTGAGCGACCTAATTCCAAGGGAGGGCTCAGCATGGGCCTGACCGCATAAAAGCCAAAGTAGAGGGAGATAGGGGCTCATGTGTGTAAATATATTTGTAAATATAATAACTATATTTGCCTCCAAAAATAGAATAAAATGGGACTGTATATATATTTATAAATATAAAAACAAGATAAAAATAAAAAAATTAAAATGAAAAGAAAAATAGTCACTTATGCATATTCATCATGTATATAGCCCACTCCCTCGTATTTATTTCACCCTATAAATAAATAAAACGAAATTCCATAAAATTTGTAAATACTCTGTATTTTATGGTGTAAATAAATAAAATAAAAACAATTACAACAAAAACAAAATAAAAAGAATAAAAAATTCAAAATACAAAAATATATTGTAAATATACCATGTATATACATGTACATATATATTTATTTCACCCTTGTATATAAATAATAAAAATAAAATAAAAATACCCTTTTATTCCTAATTTTATATTATAAATAAATAAAATATAAAATGGGAATAAAATTGTATAAAAATAACAAATTCAAAATCAAAATTAAATTCCTATATATTATATATATACCTATATATAACCCTACTATGTAAATACACTATTTTTACTTTGAAAAATTAATTAAAAATCACTAAAAAATAGAAAAAATTAAAACAAAAATATTTCATGTTTTGACTTTTTAATAATTCAGCCGTTTTCGATTTTTAATTTAATTTCTAAATATTTGCCACGCGGTCGCTTCCCATTGGTCCAGGGAATTGTTGACCGCCCGGTCAACTGCCCCCCTCAGGACCACTTCCCACGGGTTTTGACACCCGACCTGATTTCTCGCATTTTTCGTGTCTAAACCCGATCATCCTCCCCCCAAACCCCGGGTCCGTTTTGATCACGTCAGATCCGGCACCCTCGCCGGCACATCCGTCTCGGGATCCGCGCACTTCATTGCCCTACCCGCGCTCATCTTCCCGGATCCTCCAATGTATATAGCTCCACCCCCAGTGACCTCCAGTGCGTGAGTGAGAGTGACAGGTCGCTCCAGGTGCTGCCGCAGCGAGGAGAGGGGCAGTGGCCCACTGATCCGGCGAGATACACCGCCGTGCTCCGCCCAGAGCAGGAGCTCGAGCCTCGGAGGTCGACGCTCCTCGAGGCAAGGACCAGGAGCTGCGCAAGTTTCTTCCCAGTCGACTCCTTCACCCAGGTAGACCCGTTGTCCTTTCCTTTTCCCTATTTTTCGATTATCCCCAATCCGCGCCGCCGCCGCTTTCTTTCAATTCCGACCGTCTCATAGTCCCGCTCGATCATCGGAATCCACCTTCGCCTCCGCCTTCCTCCCGCGCACGTTTGGCACCCCTACATTCAACCCAGCTCGCACAGGAGCTGGGGTTCGAGCTCCTCAGTCCACACCCTCACCGGAGCTCGCCCATACCGACCCCCCGACCACCGTCACCTCGCCTAACCGGGTCGAGGCAGTTTGCCCTCGACCCGCGAGTCTTCTGGATCCATTTTACAGAGGACCATCTGAGGTCCTCCTATTCGAGCCAGGAGACGCTTCTCCGCCGGAGCTGACCGGGCTCCCTAGAGCTCCGTCGCTTCATCGGAGGAGCCCATTTGATGCGGAGGCCCCCGACGATTCTTCCCCGATCACCAGAGCCCCGCGAGGAGGTCAGGAGCGTGCGCCTTGGGCCGGCGAACTTCGCCGGCAGACAGTTCTTCCTCGACCTTCGTCCACCGTTCGATCGGCCTCCCGCTCCAGTTTTCATCCGAGCCATCCATCCCAGGAGCAACAACGACCGCCCAATCCTTGGAGAGACGATCTGGACCGCCCGATGCGCAAGGCCTAGCCACCGATACCCTCACCCGTTCTATCCTTCACGTGGCGAAGCCCCCGCCGTCCGATCATCGCGAGGAGCCCAGCTTTGGAGAGCCATCTGATCTTGACCGTTCATCTACCACGTGGCATCCATCCAGCGGCTGGACATAATAAAGGGTAGTTTACCCTTAGGCCCTGTCTTTTCTTTTTATTTAGCATTTAGTATTGTAAATATCTAGTTTAGTTCTTTAGTTTCTGGAATAATTGCATTGAGGACCTTGCACTTTATTTATTTCGCATTTATGCCCCTGTGTATGGTGTAGCACGTGCTTCGACACGTGGATTTCTGGGCTATTTGCACTTTATACCTTGTAGTTCTGAGATGTTATGAGTTGACTGAAAACTTTTGGATATTTGCATTTACACCCCTGTGCGTAAAGTAATTGTGCATGCGCGTTTATGTTTGGGTTATTTGCAGACTAGCCCTTGGACTTTTGGCACCTGTTACCAAATAGTCCTAGGACTTAGTTTTTATCACATTTTGGTCCCTGAGTGCCTCAGGCACGTGCTACGTACGTGTTTTCCTGGGTATTTTGCACCGGACCCCCCAAGACTCTTGGAATTTGCACTTAGGTCCCTGTGCACAATACCCACTTCTTATTTTTGAATAAAATAGCAAATCAACTCCAAATTTGATGAAAATTGGATACATGGCTCCTGCCATGATGTAAAATTTTCTATAAATTTTGGAGACATTTTAGACACTGTTTGATATTTTTAAAAATTCAAAAACACGCATTTTCTTTAATGTCTGATTTGAAAAATCACAAAAATAGTAAAACTTATCTAAAAATTACAAAAACATTAGCTACTGTTTGTTTTGGCTTGCTTGATTTTCTAGCCAAATTTGGCTATTTTTCATTATATAAAACTCTTAAAAATTTAAAAACACCTGAAAACTCATAAAAATTCTAATAATTAATCTAAAAATCCAAAAACAATAATTAAGGTGCTCGAATTTTCTTTATTTCTTTCTCTATACAGGAAAATTACCTCCACGCTTATTGGGGATTTCTAGATATTCTATCTAGGTCCCTTAAGCTTGGCTGGACAGTACCTTCTTTTCCTTTCACTGTTTGATTTTTAGAAAATTAAATAAACATCGGAAAAATCCCAAAAATTCATTAAAAACAGTAGAACTTATAAAACACACAAAAATATTTTTATTTGAATTTTTGGTTGATTTTAATTGTATTAAATAAATAGTTGATTTGCCTTGTGTACTTGTTTTCTTGAGTTTCTTAATTCATTAAAAATCCAAAAAAATATAAAAACCCTAAAAACCACTAAAAATACTCTTTTCTTCTCTTTCATTCTATTTTTGACTACTTTGTAGGCTGCAAGGCCATCACGTGCTCCCTGAGTTCGACCCTGGTCGCTATACCAGGTTAATAAAATAGCAAGACCGCTATTGATTTTCGAGTTGATTTTTATATTGCTGGTCTATTTTTTCTTGATTGATCGAGCCTGATCGCTTGGGTCACAACGACCATTTAGCACCTTATACCCTAGTGGTCAGGACAGTCATCAACACTTTACACATTCACTCGCACACACTTTTGTGCTTCTACCCTGTTTGCTCCCTGTGTTCGAACTCTCTTCATACTTGACTGCTATACATCTTTTGTGCAGAGTTAAAAATAAATTTTAACTCCACATTTATTTCTAATTGTTGATCTTTAATGCAGGTTAATTGTTGATTAAATACATTTTATTGTGGGTCACCGCAGCGACCTCGGTTGTCTCCGCCTTGTGTGAGACATACCTCTTTAGACCCCCGATAATTTGTGTTTATCAAATGGCGCCGTTGCCGGGGAGCAACAGCGAGTAGTTCTTTATTTTGTGATTGATTGTGATTGTTGTCTACCATTGCTTGCTATTTTATCTCTCTTATTTGTGATTTATCTTGTGAGCTATTCTGACCACTCTTGTCTTATCTTCTTGCGAGGGACCATGGAGTAAGGCGGATCGCCTAGGTGACCCGAAGCAACCTTAGGAAGCGGAGCCGGCTTTTCTTAAGCCAAGCCGGCAGGAGAGAGCAGGAGGAGTGAGAGAGAGTGCTTAGATTAGTTGTAATTTATTTTTCTGAGAGAGTGATTTGATAATTTGTAATAATACATGTACTTGGACTTTTGGACACTCCGAGCCTAATTTCCGGGTGTTTGTTCACCTGGGGGCTCACTGCGGTTTTTGTCGAGTTTTCACCGCTGTCATTTGCCGGTTTTGATTTAATTTTCACTTTCTTTTGTGGATTGAGCCCTTAGTTCTAGGCCTGCTTGATCGACTAAATTAGGTCCAAACACACTAATAACCTTTGCATGTACTTATAGCTCGAATTTGGACTTAGTTTAATTAAACAGTTAGCTCATCGTCTTAGATCCGCCGTGCCGCGAGCCCTCCCCATCAAGCGCTACTCCTGAACTCGATGTGTCGAGAAGAGGAGAGGGGGGTCTAGACCGGACTCTTAGGATCGACGATCGGTGGTTGACTTGTGGTTCTTCACGCTAGCAGTTGCCAATCTTAGGACGATTTCCGCATTGCATACCGGCATATAGATTAGGTTTACAAATTTCAGCTTTGCATCCCGCATGGAGAGAGCTGCGATTCGCTGTAAGTCTTCTTATTTTGCATCCATCATTTAGCACAAAGGTGAGATTTCCATCTTTTTGTCGACTTGCACGGCTTTTCCGACTCTATTCTCCCTTTGTTTTTGGACAAAGTAGGATTAAGAAAATACAAAAATCGTTAGGCACTTGTTTGAATCTACTCAAAAGAAGCGATAACACCAAAAAAATTAAAAAAGGGACTGCTAAGAAAACCTTGACCAAAAATAAAATTGGTAATTGGATTCATTGATTGGGGAGAGTAACACCCTCACTTGTTTTCTGGTTGCATGGGAAGGTTTCTTTCCAAGTGAGGTGAGCGCTTCGTAAGGATTAGAGACAAAATCCCAGCTTGTGGCTGCCTTGTGTATCGCCTGGATTTCCGAAGTATTGGCGCTTCTATCGTACGTGGAAGAATAGGGCTTGGTCAACATTGGTGACTCTCTATTGTGTAGAGCATCAATCTTGTCCGAAGTATCGAGCCTAGGCCACGCCTTCACGGGGGTGTCTGTCTCATCGTCTCGCGTCCGAGTAGGTTCTTGCACGCTCACGGGTTATTCCGTTGCGAGCAAGTTCCGAAGTATCGGTTTCGCCTATTGGCTTCCTCTCTTATTCTTTGGTTGAGTAGGGATCCAGGAAGGGTTACAAGGACCTCAAAAAGCGCAAGCTACAGGTTAGACAGGAGGAGGACAAGTACGTGATACTCTTCCGGTAGTACTCTCTCTCCTTTAGGCGTAGCGCTCTAAGGACTCGTGAAAAGATTAATTCCTGAATTCAAGCTAAAATCGATAAGATAAAAGCCGAACCTTTACGGCTTCATGTGTTGAGTTGGTGAATTCACCCCTGTCTTGTGTTTGATTGCTAGTTCTATTGAAGGTCAAGATAAAAAATACAGCACAATTGTGCACAATTTTGCTTCTCATTGCTTCCTTCTTCTTCTGCATTCCCTCTACTCTTCCCAATAATCAAGATGATGGGACGGAGATCTCTTAGGCCGACTCTGTCGGCACCGCTATCCAGCACTCCTCCTTATTCATCTAGGACTACCTCGGAGAGTCCGCTCTCCAAGCCTGAGTTTACATCCACCCTGTTCCCCCTCGACCACCCTTCCCATTCTCCTTCTCTTAGTCCAATAGTTTCAGAATTCAGTGCATCACAGAGTTCAGATCATTCGACAACACCAGAGATGGCCTCTTTTGCTTTTTCAGAGAATCCAGTGATGGCAGACAGAGGCGAGCACTCGGATGACCATGATCACCCTCCGTTCTTATTTGATCAGGCGGCCATCAACAATTCACTTCTTGCATCCCTGGAGACCATGCAGAGGCAGATTCATGACCAGGGTACCTTCATGGATGATCTGATGAGAGAAATTGCTCAGATGAGAGAAAACTGACCTGGGGGCGGTGGCGGTGGAGGAGGAGGAGAACCTGATGCAGGAGGAGGTGATGCAGACGCTGAGAGACCGCCGCAGACCATCATGAGGGAATTGCACAACCCAGCTGCATCCCTCACTCACCGTTGGTTGAGACTCCCGCCTATCCATGGAGACTTTGAGCTTCGGCCCCACACCATTCAGCTTCTACCTAAATTCCATGGGTTGCCGACCGAAGAGCCGCACCTCCACCTCCAAGAATTTGAGATGATATGCAGCACCATCCGTGATCGGTTGATGACTGAGGACACGATCAAGATGATCGCCTTTCCATTCTCTTTGGTTGACAGAGCCGCGTATTCGCTCAAACACCTGGGGCGATTCATTGATACATGGGCAGATCTCCGGACCGCATATCTGGAGAAGTATTACCCTCTCGGCCGGACTAATGCAGATAGAGCGATGATCAGTAATTTCGTCATGATCCCAAATGAACAATTCCATGAAGCTTGGGATCGATTCCGAGAACTCATCGACCGGTGTCCACATCACGATATCTCCAAGCCCAACCTGGTTCAGAGTTTCTTCTGTGGGCTGACACCGGAGCTGCAGGGGCTTGTCAACGCCTCTTGCGGTGGATCATATTTCTCCAAGGGTGAAGACGACGTCTGGGCCATCTATGAAGGCAAGGCAGAAAATTCAACTGTGATGACCCAAGCCAGAGTCTACACACAACAAAAGCCACCTCAGGGAGGAGGATCATTCCATAGGATCGCCCGTATCGATGTCGGTCCCAACGCTTCGTCGGCAGCCACAGCCCAAGCCGAATCAGCCGCAGCCGACATGGGAATCATCAGCGAAAAGTTGGACCGCATGGAGATCCTCGAGAAGAAGCAGAACTAAGGTCTTGCCCAGATGGACCATCTCACCAAAACCATGAGTGACCTGAAGACTCAAATTCTATGCATTCAGGAGGCACAGTCACATACTCTGCAGCCTCCCAGGTCACGGGACGATCCGAGCAGTAGCAGCTCTACCCAGCCCTCTGCCTCACATAGACAGGTCAAGCACATCTAGGCAGAGCCGGTCCCGTTGCTACAGTATCATCCAGTGCAGCCGCCATCTCCAGACACTCAGATGGTGGTGTATCAGCCAGAGCATCCACTGGCAGTTCTTCCTCCACCCTCCTTCGAGCAGGAACCATTGATGGAAGTCAATGGGATTTGGTACGACCGGTACCCTCAGCCTGGGATCCGTCGTGATCATCCAGGATTCCGTTGGGGCAACGGTGGCTCCTCTTCCCAACAACAGAATCTCGCTCAAGGACAGCAGAGTAGCCAGCAGCAACAGCAACACCAGCAGCTCCCGTATGCCCAGCCACAACAGTATCAGAGTGGTCCAAGTCCCGCCTATCAGGGACAGCAGTGGATGCAGCGACAACAGCCTCAGCAATCTTATCCCCATCAGCCCCAGTATCAACCGCAGCAGCAACAACCCCATTTCCAGTAGGGACAACCATCCGGTTCCCAGGGTCCCGCTTTTGAGAACCCAGCTCTCGATGATCTTGCCCGCTTGCTCTCCGAACAGCGAGCATCCTTCAGGCAAGAAATGGATGAATTCCGGCAGGAGATGAGGGAAATTATCAAAGGAAAAGCCGCCATACCAGCTCAGATTGAACCAAATCCGAACAATCTGAAAAGAAAATCCGAGCAGGTAGAGTTTACAGAAGATACCTCTCCTAGTTACTATTTGAGTGACATATCTTTTTCTATGTGTGATGCTGATTTTGTGACCACTAGGAGCGGTAGGATGCCAGCCGGCGGCGCCTCTTCTGAGCGACAACCACATGCTGAATCAGGAGCGCCAGAGGAGCAGAGTAGCGGTGCTGATGCCGCTAAAGATAATGTTAGAGACGGTGGTGCTGAGGCCACCAATGATGGAGATCCAGATGACGGTACTGAGACCGTCGTGATACCAGATGCAGACGGTGGTGCTGATGCCACCATTTTGGATGCTGAGCCAGATCACGGTGCTGATACCGTGAACACAGATGCCGGTGGTGGTACTGAAGCCACCACATCTACTTTTGTTGAGCCTCCCTCTGTGATGTTACGACCTTTTGTGTCTATGTACTGTGGTAACAAAAAGAACAACAAAAATATGAATAAAGAAAGGTTTCTGTTCACATTGTGGATCCATATGTGTTGCATGATGATGATTGTATGGATTCTCCTCCTTCACAGGCACAAGGACCTATTCCTAGCCCTCCATCTGTGGAGGCCCCTACCATCCCCTTCCCAGAGGCACTCTGTCAAGCGAAGGGGAATAAAAGAGAAAATCCAAAGAAAGATCAGTAGGTAGAGTTCAGCAATCAGATGATAGACAGATTCCATATTCAGCTGACTCTACAAGAAGCACTTGAGCACATCCCCCTCTTCAAGAAGAACCTGAAAGAGAAGACTACCGTCCGCAGGAAGAGGAGGAACCACAGACACCAGATCCATGTGCTCACTCATTCTACTTGCTGCACCATCCAGAACAAGCTGCCAGCAAAGCGACCAGATGCAGGAGCTCCCTATGTCAGATGCGAGATTCAGGAGCAATAGTTTGATCGCACTCTATTAGACAGCGGCTCTTCAATCAACCTTCTTCCGGCAACCTTACTCGACCAATTCGAGTTTGGTCCTCTTCTTTGAAGCAGGACAGTCCTTCAGTTTGCTGACAGGTCGACTAAGAGGCCGAAGGGGTTATTGAAAGACGTGGTCGTTACCATTCAGGGCCTGAAATTCCCCGTGGACTTCGTTGTGTTGGACATGGAGATCCCTGAGTCTGTAACTGATGCCCCCATCATTCTCGGACGTCCATTCTTAGCCACAACCAAGGCGGTGACCGACCATGATAGCGGGAAGGTATGTTTTCGCGTAGAGGGCAAAACCATACAAATAGAGACGATCGAAGAAACCAGAGCCAGAGAGTTAGAATGCTCGGAGCAGTCTAGTGAAGCAGCGCAGATGACAGAGGAAGAGCGAGACATCCACCAGGTGTGTGATTTTTTGATAACTGATGATGAATCCAACTGGATAGATCCTGTAGCACCGACCTTCGCCTTGCCTACAGATTCACTATATCTAAAGCTCATGGCAATCGAGAGCCAGGAGAGCACATCCCTGAATGAGGATATACTTGAGGCTAACAGTGTTGTGATGAGTGGTGCCGATGACTTTCATTCTTGCTCATCTTCTTCTGATCCCTCGGATTCAGACATTGACTGGGATGATTTTGATGACTATTTACCATGTCCGATTCCTTCTGAGCTGACAACCATGACAGAGTGCGAGCCAATGCAGTTTATTGATGAATCACCAAGCCGCCCTTCGTCAGAAATTCATGCAGAGCGAGAGTTCTCCCATGCAGACCTGGTCGCCTTCACACAGACATATCAGAAGCCAGATCTGCCGCCTCCCAGTTTCCCAGAACTGAAACCTCTGCCGTAGTCGTTGAAGTATAGATTCCTTGCGGGTGAGCCAGATATGCACCCAGTCATTATCTCAGCAGGTTTGACTGGAGAGCAAGAATCTCGTCTGATGGAGGTTCTTGAAAGAAACCGCAAGGCGATAGGTTGGAGTATAGCTGATCTCCAGGGGATTAGTCCGGCTCTGTGCTCTCACCACATCTATCTTGAGGATGATGCTAGGCCGTCGCGTGAGTTCCATCGACGGCTGAACCCGAATCTTTGAGACATAGTCATAAAAGAAATTTCAAAGTGGTGGAGCGCCGATTTTATCTACCCCATCTCCGACTCCAAATGGGTCAGTCCGCTACATGTGGTACCCAAGAAGCTGTGTATCACTACAGTTGTCAATGAGTCTGGAGAGGAGATCGCTACCAGAGTACCAACTTCTTGGAGGGTCTGTGTGGACTACAGACGATTGAATGAGGCCACCAAGAAGGATCATTTCCCACTACCCTTCATTGATCAGATTATCGAGCGGCTAGCCGGGAAGAGTCATTATTGTTTTCTTGATGGGTACTCTGGATACAATCAGGTGGCCATTGCGCCCAAAGACCAGGAGAAAACGACATTCACCTTAAAAATTCAAAAACACTCAAAAACTTCAAAAAATATATAAATCCTAGAAAACTCAGAAAAATACAACTCAGTTCCTATTTGTTCTATATTTCATTATCTTTATTTGAAAATTAGTGTGAAAAATTTTGGTGGCTGTTTGCTAATTTTAATTCCTATTTTACTCACAACCAGTGCTTTCTTCACTGTTTTCCCTTATTTCAGCATTTAAAAATACCAAAAACACTTTGAAAAATACCCAAAAATCACAAAAAATAGTAAAAAACTATAAAAAGACCAAAACGACTTTACTTCTGAATTTTCGACTATTTTTGAATATTTTTATAAATATTTTATCTCCTCTTTTATTACATTGTCTTTATTTTCCAATATTGAAAAAGAAAATAGAAAAATATAATATATAAATTATAAAAATCAGAAAATAAAAAAATCAAAATACAAAAGTAAAAATTAAAAAATAAAAAAATAAAAAAAATTAAATTAAAAACCCACAAAAATCTTTGCTTGCTTGCTTAGTGTAGACACTTTACACATTCACTCACACACACTTTTGTGCTTCTACCCTGTTTGCTCCATGTATTCGAACTCTCTGCATACTTGACTGCTATACATCTTTTGTGCAGAGTTAAAAATAAATTTTAACTCCACATTTATTTCTAATTGTTGATCTTTAGTGTGGGTTAATTGTTGATTAAATACATTTTATTGTGGGTTACCGCAGCGACCTCGGTTGTCTCCGCCTTATGTGAGACATACCTCTTTAGACACCCGATAATTTGTGTTTATCACTATCCACATTATTCTTATCCATATTAATTAAATCACATTTAACTATATTGGATGATCATTCAAGCATCCCAATAATGTCAATCAAATTCACAACATTCAAGATAATTAAATCACATTTAATTATCCATTTCTCAATGCTTAGATACAATTCAACAATGGAATTACTCTTGAACCATTTCAAGAATAATGTGTTTTCTCTGTGGATACTTGGATATAAGGACATGACGATTGTATTGTTCCACGTATAGTGACTTGGACGTCGAGATCACATCTCAAATCCAGATCTCATGGACCTCTCATAGATGCTTGACTAAATCAAGATCGTAAACTTAATCTTCTTATTGCATCTGAATCTCATTCAGATCAATGTCAAATACTTGAACCAAGATCAGATCACTTATCTACTGAGAGGAGTCACTAAAATACAAACCTGTTCCATCACTCCCTCAGAATGTAAGCGTCATGGTTATACAATCGTTTATGATCACATCACCCTCAGGTATTCCTAATACATGTACATCCTGCATACTGGAAGACCTATGATAAACCCAAAGATATAGATCAATTTACACTGTCATCTTTAGGTTATTATCATCAAATTTCTAAATCTTGGTCATTAGGAATCGGTATCGATCATATACTTTCCCAAAGCATATATCATACCCTCAAATTCTTGCCATGCTTCCAAAGCACGGCGACCATGCATGGAATTTGATCGGTCCCAATACCTCATGATTGAGCTCATAATTCCCGGTTCACAAGTGAACCTATATGATCCCTTTGAGAGATCGTATTACTCATATGCCCTTGCATGCACACCAGCTCACCGATGTATTGACCCTGGTTAGGTCATCAACCTATTAATCTGCCAAATGTACAGACTAAGACATATAGTAACACATCTGTCTCTGGTCAGAGGATGTGTGCCTATATTGTGACAATATTCAACATAGGACTTAGGTTATCTTGATCTCGTTAAGTCAACCCTTTGACCTAACTAATCTGACACCTCCGAATCACTATTCCCATGCAGAGGACCTGCATTAAGAGGTCGGTCAGATATTAGCCTTAATGAGAAAGGACTGTTATCTCCTACTCAGGCTGGAGATCATCTCTTAATAATCATTTGACGGTGCTTGATGAGTCCTCAATCTAAAGCCTTAGATATTCATCCAAGCACCATCCTTTTTGATTATGTTAATGAATCAACAACTGTATGATTATCAAGATGGCCACGTTAGATAACCCTAATTATACAGAGGGACCTTATAGTGCATTCATTCAAGTAATATCAGAAAGGGAGTGAAAAGAATCAGCAACATTTATTAATAAATCATTTATTACAATAACATTTATTCAAAGAATGGTTTACCTCAGGATCACATGGCTAACAATCTCCCACTAGCGCTCAGAACCATTCAGGATCAATCCTTAAACCCATACTCATTACATGTTGGTCAAAAACCTCCTGTGTCAAAGGTTTGGTAAGTGGATCAGCAACGTTGTCGGCAGAGGCCACCTTGGTGATGATGATATCACCATGCTTTTGAATCTCCCGAATGATGTGGTATTTCGTTTCCATGTGCTTGCTCTTTTGATGCCATCCAGGTTCCTTCTCTTGGGCAATGTCTCCCGTGTTATCGTGGAGTAACGGGATGGGAGTATCAGAGGAAAATATGCCAAGTTCTAGGATGAACTTCCGCACGCACACTACCTCCTTTGCAGCATTCGATGCGGAAATGTATACGGCTTCTGTTGTTAAATCTGTTGTAGTGTTCTGCTTCTTACTTCTCCAGCTCACAACACCACTATTCAATAGGAACACAAACCCTGATGTCGACTGTCTATCATCAATACCCAACTGGAAGTCTAAATCTGTATACCCCAAGACATGGAGATTACCATCTCCGTAGACCAAGATGTAATCTTGCGTCCATCTTAGATATTTGAAAATGTTCTTCACTGCATTCTAGTGTTGCTCTCCATATAAGGATTGGTAACGGCTTACCACTCCCACTGCATGGTAGATATCTGGCCTAGTACACATCATGGCGTACATTAAGCTTCTTACAACTAATGCATAGGGGCATCCAACCATGACCTTCTTTTCCTCAACACTTTGAGGAGCCATCCCTTTAGATAGGTGGATACCTTATCTTAAGGGGAGGAATCCTTTCTTAGAACTATCCATATTGAAATGTTTAAGAATCTTCTTAATGTACCCATGTTTTGATAATACCAATATCCTCTTTTCTCAGTTTCTAAATAACTTTAGACCTAAGATATAAGAGGCATCTCCAAGATATTTCATCTCCAAGGTATGAGATAGCCAAATTTTCACACTGGTCATAATCCCTATATCATTCCCAATGATAAGGATGTCATCTACGTAAAGCACGATGAACACAATGGCGCTCCACTAAGCTTCTTGTACACATAAGCTTCATCAGGATTCTACACAAAATCATAACTCTTTATGGTTTCTTCAATTCCTATGTTCCAGCTACCAAAATCTTGTTTGAGTTCATAGATGATTTCTTCAGCTAACATACTTCTCCCTCCTCGATTATAATACCCTAGGGCTGCTCCATATAGATGTCCTCTGCGAGGTATCCATTGAGGAAAGTTGTCTTGACGTCCATCTGCCAGATGTCATAGTCAAGAAATGCAGCTATAAACAGCAGTGTCCTGATGGACTTAAGAACAACCACAAGAGAGAACGTCTCATCGTAGTCGATGCCTTCTCTTTGTATGTAACCTTTGGCCACGAGCTGTGCTTTGAAAGTCTCTACTTTCCCATGAAGTCCCCTCTTTCTCTTTAATATCCATTTACACCCTATGGGATTTACCCCTTTAGGTGCATCGTCTAGGGTCCATACACCATTCTTATGCATGGAGTCAATTTCTGACTTCATTGCTAGCATCTATGCATCAATGTCATGATCCACGATTGCTTCATTAAATGAAGCGGGATCATTGTCGGTTTCACCTGACACATGGAATCCATATCTTTTAGGTGGTGCAACCACCCTCGAACTCCTTCGAAGAGGTATGGGTATTTCGTCTTTATTCATCTCTTTAGTTTCTAGTTCATGAAGCTCATAATCCTCAGGGGATTCAATGAGTCCCTCAACTTTATTTTTATCTTGACCTTTAAGGAAGTCATTCTCCAGAAATTTTACATATCTAGAAACAAAAATCTTCTGGACATCATGATCATAAAGCTGGTACCCAATACCATCTTTATCATACGCTATGAAGTAACACTCACGAGAGCGAGATTCTAGCTTACTTGCGTCCATGTTCTTCGCATGGACTAAGCAACCCCGAACCCTCAAGTGATTAACACTAGGTTTGGTTCCATACAAATCTCATGAGGAGTCTTACCCATATATTTGGTAGGAATCTTGTTTAGGATATATATTGCACTCTCTACTACATATCTCCAGAAATTAAGAGGTAAATGAGCTTTGCTCTTCATTGAATGGACCATGTCCATGATGGTCCTGTTGCGTCTTTCAACAATGCCATTAAGTTGGGGGGTTTTAGGATGAGTGATATTGGAGACAATTCCATTCTCTTTCAGGTATTACTTAAATTCATCTGAGAGGTACTCGCCACCTTAGTCAGATCGAATCCGTTTAATCTTCCTATTAGTTTGGTTCTTAACCAAAGCCTTGAACTCTTTGAACTTTTTAAAGGTTTCAAATTTATGAAGTAGCAAGAAGATAAACCCGTATCGCAAATGATCATCAATAAACGTCAAATATTATCGATATCCATTTCGAGTCGCGATAGTGAAGGGACTACATACATCAGTATGTATCAGGTCAAGAATACCTTCACGTCGTGTAACCTTATTATGAAAAGGCATCCTAGTCATTTTTCCTCGAATACAATGTTCGCAAGTAGGCTGAGATTGAAACTGTAAAATATCTAAGGGTCCATCCTTTATCAATCTATCGATCCTATCAACAGATAAATAACCAAGACTTTGATGCCAAATTATATTCGAATGATTTGCATTATCCCTGGATCTTTTAGGGTTTTGACTATTATTAGTGGTAGTAACATTCATGACATGTTCATCAATGCATAATTCATAGAGTCCACCAGAAATCAAAATACCATCCGCAATATGTTTATCACAATGACTTATGACAAGTTTATTACAGAAAAATGAATAAATATCCACTTATAACATGCTTACATACATATATTAAATTCCTTTTAACTTCAGCTATATAAAGACACTCTTTAAGTACTAGGACTCTTCCACTAGATAATGATAGTCTGCAGGTTATGACGGTGACTGCTTCAACACTTGTATCAGATCCCATCAGGATGACTATCTCTCCTTTTTCCAGATTCTTAGTTTCCTGAAATAGATGCAACAAATTACATATATGAATAGAAGCACCAAAATTAACAACCCAACTTCCTACTTGTCCAACGAGAAAGCTAGTTTCAATGATGAAAGTAGATTTCATACCTACAGGGGCCTTACCTTTGTCGGCCGGCTTCAGGAATTCTAGGCAGTTATGCCTCCAGTGCCCTAGCTTCTTGCAGTGGTGACAAACGTCGGTTTTCTTTGACGCTATCGGATGTACCATAAGATGAGCCAATGCCTTGACTCTTCTTCTTTCTTTTTTGGGTCGGGACCTTCCGAGAACGTTGCTTCTGATCGTGCTTTACTTTGACCTGTGCAATCATTACACTAGCAGAGGGGCCATCCTTCCTCATTACGTCTTCAGCAGACTTTAATGCAGCTAACAACCCAACGTTAGTATAATCAACTTTTCTCATGTGGAATGTGACCACAAAGTTGTTGAAAGACTTAGGAAGTGACAACATAATGAAATCAGCCTGCATGTTAGAGTCCATGAAGGCTTCCAGGATTTCTAGTTCAGAGAGGTATCCAAACATTTTGAGTGCACGTTCTCTGACAGAGGTCCCTTGCTACATCTTGCAACGAATAAGTTCTCTCATTATAATATAACGCTATGTGCGATTTACGTCACTGAACATATCTTTTAGATTTAGCATGATATCTTGGCAATGGTTCATCTCCACATGTTGCTTCTGAAGCACATTGGATAATGAACCAAGAATGTAGCACCTTGCCAGATTATGATTTTCATCATGTTTTTTATTATATATGATATCATCCGGAGTCTTTGGGTGTGCAAGCTTGTACTTGGATAACACATAGGAAATACGCTCAGCAAAAAGGACAAGATCCAAATTTTAGATCCAATCCTAAAAATTTGGTCCGGTCAACTGATTGACTTCTAGGAGCCTGCTTAAAGGGTTCATGGACTTCATTTTTTGAAATTAATAATGCACTATATTAGAACATATAAATAATTGTATATTCATTTTAAAACATTTGATTAAGGAATTTTAAATCGAATTAGTATGGTCTTTTCAACTTTGAAAGTTCATTCCCTTATTCACTTTCAAAGCAAAGAGATATACTTACCGTTATATCTCAAGCAAGAAATGAGATCTACTCTTTATCTTTGTCACATCCCAATAATATGAGAAACTGTAACTCCAAATAAAATGAAGCAGTAACACATTCTACCTTGCAAGTCCAACTTACATTTCCCAATTCGATCTTTAACACCGGGGCCCACCACCCCTAAGGTGATGTTGACCCGTTGTTAATTGAACCAACGGTCAACATGCTTAAAACTCTCTATACGCAATCCAATATCACCCCAATAATATGAGGATCCAATATTGGGGTCACTACGTATACCGACTTACTCTTTCGAGAAGCAAAGAACCCGATCCAAATGAATTGTATATAGTAGCTGTCACTTTGGGCAAACGTCTCCTACATATAATATCTGGTGACAGAACCCTTTGTCTTAACTGGAGATCATGGATGTCACTTATGTGATCCTCCATCTCATATTCTAATTTTAATTAACTATCATGAATCATATTAATATAATTAATTCTTCCAAGGAAAATACACATCTATTCATAATAGAGTGTTTCAATTGGATATAATCAACTTAATCACATTAAATCAATTATCAATCCAATTCAATCAAGAAACTTGATTATAACTTGAAAAGATGGTATAATCTCAAAGTACTTCTTATTTGAATTTTAATTATTAGAAAAATACACCTTGATATCTCCTACATTATCGAGTCCCTACCCGCTATCATGACCAGTACCGACGGGAGTGGGACAGACCGCACACGGTGCAACCTGTTACCCCAACGCTCCTTGACTAGACACCATATGCACCTCAGAAAATGATAATGCCAAATTGATCATTGTGTACTTGAGATGCTCATCGATTTTTCAACCGAAATTATACCATATAGTAATAATCAAAACCATTTTGGTTATTAGGATATTTGTTAAACAAATTCCCAATCTTATTCAAGCAAGTTTTTTTGTTGATTGTGTAATCAATTGTGATCTAGATCAACTCTAATCAATTGTTGGTTAAGGTAATTCCAATTAAGAAAATAATTATCACTAAATATTTCTCAAATATTTTCCATAATTATTCCAAGAAATTAACTATTAATTTCACTAATTGGCAATCACATGGTTCTTGATTAGGAATGTGATTTCCAAAAGTGAACCCCGCTTTCTAAAATTAACATATATCAATCAATTAAAATCCAAATTATGAAAAAATAAGTCTCCAAAGTTTGCTAATTTGATTTACAATAGAACCTAAGTAATTTCATTTCAAGGCATTTCAGAATAGTAATTAACCCCTTAATTACATTAAGATTCGTAGTCCTCGAAACAGTGGATACATGTTTATTAAAATGATCATAACTAGAGCAAACAGAATCCAAATTATGCAAACTCCAATCCCATGGCTTTCTTATTTAATGGGGAACATTATACAAGTCATTATTTCATGTTTAAATATTTTAAACAAGGCCAAAATTATTCACTAAACAGATATGAGAAAATGAAATGCGATAAATCTTTTACAAACACTAACGAACCCAAGTCTTCTTAGGTTTATAGTTCATATCCAAAATCTCCAACCTGGCCCTGATACCACTTGAAGGATATAGAAAAATCCTTTAAGTGCATTATGGAAGCGTGAGGATCGTATCATATACGATCGAGAACGACTAGTCGCATTAGTTGTTTTATGTAGTGGAATTTAAAAGTTTTTATGCAATGAAACCACATGATCCAAGAACAATTCTCAGATCGTTTCATCTAAATCACATCATAGATAAAGGAATACCTCTTGTAGCGTGGTTACGATTAAGCCTTTATGAAAAGAGACCTCCTGTCTCAAGTCCGATCTTCAGAGGAGACACTTGGGAGCGCGGGGATGTGTCGCATGATCCTCGCAATCTAAGATGTTGATCCAAGCAAGGGAACTCCTGATATCGTCGCACGAGATCGAACGTCTTCTTCTTGAGCGAGGCATAGAAAAGAAGATGGAGAACCAAGTGTCGTCGAGGCGGCAACACCACGATGAAGCCACGACGAATTCTTCTTCTGTTTAGGGTTAGGTGGACGACCACCAAGGGAGAGAGAGGAGAGGGAGTGTGAATGAATGAGAGGAGAGAGAGAGAGAGAGCTTGTTTTTAACTTCTTAACCTCTTTAAAGGGCAAGGGGTGCCTCTTCTTATATAAGGTTTTGGAGTCCATGGAACACAATCCATGAACTACACAAAATCAATGGATGAGATTTATTTGTGCTTCTTTTAATAGCAAAGATGTTGTTGGTAAAAACACAACAACAATTAATTTAATTAGATTAAATTCATTTAATAAATCAATTTGATTTAATCCTAATCAAATCAAGCAAATATGGAGCTTTTAGGATGGAGATTACATCCCTCCATATAGAGTGGACGACCACCCTTTCCATATAAGAATTGGTGGTCGTCCACCCTTCCAGTATGGAAGGGTGGAATCTCCATGCAATCTCATGCAATCTTGTGAGATTGTATTATTCCTTGGAAATCTCCATGATTTTACAATAACACTTGTTGTAAATTATTCTACAAAGATAATTCATAATTATTTTGAGAATATTGTAATCTTGCCATTGGAAATCTGTGAAGCACATTCACAACCCAGAATAAAATGTGATTTATATTTTCAATTAATTATCCAACGTGAATCCAATTCACACCAATAATTAATCAACAAATATAAATCATAATAAGATCTCTCTAATTTATAATTTAAATCACATTTATATCATATTATGAATAATTGGATATTGTTATCAATATTATTCTTATCCATAATAATTAAATAACATTTAATTGTATTGGATGATCATTCATGCATCCCTATAATGTGAATCAAATTCACAACAATGAAGATAACTAAATCACATTTAGTTATCCATTTCTCAATGCTTAGATACAATTCAACAATAGAATTATTCTTGAACCCTTTAAAGAATAATGTGCTTTCTCTGCAAATACATGGAGGTAAGAACAAGGATATTGTATTGTTCCACGTATAATGAGTTGGATATTGAGATCACATCTCAAATCCTGATATCATGGACCTTTTATAGATGCTTGATTAAATAAAGACCAAAAATCTAATCTTCTTATTGCATCTGAATCTCATTTAGATCAATGTCCAGTACTTGGACTAAGATCAGATCACTTCTATACTAGGAGGAGTCACCAAAATCCAAACCTGTTTCATCACTCCCTTGGAATGGAAGCGTCACGGCTATGCAATCGTTTATGATCCCATCACCCTCTGGTATTACTAATACATGTACATCCTTCATACTGGAAGACCTATGATAAACCCAAAGATATAGATCAATTTATACTGTCATCTTCAGGGTATTATCATCAAATTTATCAATCTTGGTCATTGGTAATCGGTATTGAGCATATGCTTTCCCAAAGCATATATCATACCTTCAAATTCATGCCATGCTTTCAATGCACGACGACCATGCATGGAATTTGATCGGTTCCAATACCTCGTGAGTGAGCTCATGTCTTCCAGTTCACAAGTGAAACTGTATGATCCCTTTGAAAGATCGTATTGCTCATATGCCCTTTCATGCACACCAGCTCGCTGGTGTATTGACCTTGGTTAGTTCATCAACCTATTGGTATGCCAAATGTACATACTCAGACATATTGTAAATCATATGTCTATGTTCAGAGGATTTGTGACAATATTATGACAGTATTCAAAATAGGACTTAGGTTATCTCGATCTCGTTAAGTCAACCCTTTGACCTAACTAATTTGACTCCTCCGAATCACTATTCCCATGCAGAGGACCTACATCAAGAGGTTGGTCAGATATTATCCTTAATGAGAAAGTATTGCCATCTCCTACTGAGGCTAGAGATCATCTTTGAATAATCATTTGACGATGCTTGATGAGTCCTCAATCTAACTCCTTAGATATTCATCCAAGCACCAACCTCTATGATTCAATTAATGAATTAACAGCTGTATGATTATCAAGACGGCCATGGTATATAACCCTAATTGTGCAGAGGGACCTTACAGTGCATTCATTCAATTAATCTTATAAAGGAAATGAAAATGATCGATGACTTTTATTGATAAATCATTTATTGCAATAACATTTATTATAAGAATGGTTCGAAGTGGGCTCATATGGCTAACAAAAAAGTCTCTTAGGGATTGGGCCTTAGATTATTTACGTCACTATCAAGAGAAAATCCTAAGTCTAGGGGCCGAATTCTTTGAGAATCAAATAGAAAAAATGCGATAAAACATAACCGTTGAAAAAGGCGGTGAGGTCCCCGAGCACACCGGTGCTCGACGAAACAAACTCTGAAAAGTCTAAGAGAGTCTAAGAGCCCCAATTATTACAACAGTAATAAACGAGAGTTTGTTGAAAAGAAACAACTGTTCTAACTCTACTCAGTGTAACTAATTCCTGCTATGCTCCTGCTCCTCCTCAGGTATGAGTCTCCTCCAAAGTGTCCTCGGGCAGTTCCTCACACAAAAAGTGAAACATAAGTGGGTCGGAAACATTTATAAAATATAGGAATAAAAATATACGAAAATCTGAAAAGACTACTAAGCCGTGCTCCCCGACAACGGCATCATTCTGACGAGGGACCGATCGAATAGGGTTAAGTATCAAGTAAAATCCAAGGTTGTTACGAACCCAATCAATTAGTCCCGCTCAATAAGAAAAATAGAAACCACTGAAGTGAACCGATAAGGCAATCAAAAGAAAATAATGTTAGTGGTCTTCACTATTAATTTTAACATGGTATAACGATCAGGGTCGAACTCAAGGAGCACGAGTAAACCTATGATGTAGTCGGTAATCAGACAATAAAATGCATGTTCTTATTAATTTTTAGTTTTGCAAGTTTTTATATTTTTTAATTAAGGAAGAAAACAAGCAAACAAGGAACTTAAGGCTCACAAGCAAGCTTTTACAATTTTTATTTAAGATGAAAATACTAAAAAATCATATGTAAAAAATATTTTTGTGTTTTTCAAATATTCAGATGTTTTTGTAATTTTCTGGGTGTTTTCCAATTTTTATGGAATTTTATAAAATGCAAATAAGAGATATAAACACAAACAATGTACAACTAGGAGAAAATTACAACTTAAAAATACTTAAAGTATCTTAATGTCCTGGTTACGAATTTTATGGAAAAAATATGTATAAAAATCTGTCAACAAGAATTGGGATTAAATTTATTTAACTTTGTAGAATTTTCAAAGATTTTGTATGTTTTTGAGAGTTTTGAGATTTTTAGCGTTTCTAAAAGGGTTTTTGAAACAAAATAGATACTGGGAGCAAAGTACACACAAACAAACACCATTGTTTTTGGAATTTTTAGCATAATTTGTATTTTTTACGTATTTTCTAAAACAAACAGTGAGTTTTTTGGTGGTTTTTAATATTTAGAAAATAAAATACTCAAAAAAATTAGTCCCAAAAATCACAATAAATATTAGACTTTAGCAGGAGCTAACATTAATATTTATAAATTTTTGGACTTAATTTGATAATTATTAAATAAAACTAGATACACAGTGCACTTGGACCTAGTTGCAATTACGAGAAAGTTTTGAGGCCAATTAATAACACAGATAGAATACGTAGGGCCAATAGTTCCAAAGAATTCACGCACATGTGCAATACACCACTCACAGGGGTATAAATGCAATTATCAGAAAATATTCATTCAAAACATAATACTCAGAAGTTCAGGACAAAACATGCAAATACACCAAATAAGCACATGAGTTGACATACAGAGGACTAAAATGCACATACTCAAAGTAGTAAGGGTCCGCCAACAAATTAACCAGACTACTTTAAAATACACAAAATATTTACAGGACTGACCAATAAAGAAAAAATAGAGAAGGGCCTAAGAATAAATTGCCCCTTACTTAGCACGATCCAACGCCGATGACGCTCCACTTATGATCGGACGACTGAGATGGGTGGATACCCCTTCGATGATGGACGACGCAGATGAGATCCTCAAATGGATATAACGATGGAGGCTCTCTCGTAGACGAACGATCATGATTAGAACTGGGAAGACCCTCGATATGACGGTGTAGGACACGTCTGGAAGAATGGGGAAGAACTCGCCTCCGGTGAGTTTCGATGATCTCTCACATGCATCTCTGTCATACTCACGAGATGCTGGGATATGGAAGAGGTCGGCGATGATACTCCGCAACTGCGAGATGTCTCGGAAGGGCCCAGAACCAAGTAGAGGGCCCTGGGGATGAATGGTCGGCCTGGAGCTCTCATAGACTACTCGAGACCTCCAGATGAGGTCTGGTCTCGCTCTACTCCTGCAGGAGAAGGGTTCTTGCTCAGAGGGTGGTTCCAGCATGAGTTAGAGCATCTTAAGTTACCAAAAGCAGAAGGTGAGGGTGAACAGGCAGGTCTTCGGCGAGTGGAGGATTCGACTTATATGGGACTCCAAACCGATGGCTTGGAGTTCGCCGGGGGTTGTGAGGCGATCGTAAAAGAGATACGAAGTCAGAGCAAGGCAGAGTAACGTCAGAGGATGGGGAAACATGGTATGAAATGTCATTGTCGGAGATGCTCTGTTTCTCGGGTCTATGATGGATTCAAATGGAAAGAAGAGGTAAAGATGGCACCTGAAGATGGAGGAACTCCTCCTTTTTATTTTTTTCTTCTCTTCACTAATTTTTCAAATAAGTGTTTGCTAAGGGACTAGCAAAGGTAGAATATAGGGAGGTTATGAATCCCTGATTCTCACTCTTTATTCTTTTTTTTAGATACTCATTTTTGGCAAATTAGCATGTAAATACCTGTAAATATAATAATATAGCATTCAACATGCATCTGTTAATGTTATATAATTATCATGTTTTTATGCAAAATTAAAAGAATAAAGGGAAATAAAAAGGAACGAAGTATTTGAAATAACTACGGAGTGACCCGAACCCTAAGAGAAGGTCAAGCCTTGACCTGATCGCCAAATAAAAGTAGAGAGAGATAGGGTCTACTCTGTGCCTATGTATATAAATAACTATTTTTGACAAACTTAATATGAAATAATTATTTTTAACTCATTGTATATATTTCTAAAAATAATATAAAAAGAAAATAAAAATAATAATAGTTAATTAAAAGAGAAATTAAATCTCCCTTTCATTGTACAATACCTTGGTATATATCTCACACCCACTATTTATTTTATACATGTAAATAATTCATACAAATAAAACAAAAATTATTTTGTATTCTTAAGATTATGTTACAAATAAATAAAATTTAAAATTGAAGTACTTTTGTAAAAATAACAAAATAAAAAAATGTATATAATACATAAGTATATTATTTCTGTATATAACACTATATATTGTATATACACTAATTTATTTTTTCATAAAAATAATTAAAAATCACATAAAATTCCTTGAAAAATAATAAACAATTTTCATTTTATCCATTTTTTCATTTAAACTCCTTTGTTTTTTAAACTAATTTTCTTTATTTTTCTAGCAGTTTTGTCTTCTAGCGTCATTTGTCCTTATTCTCCGCCCCTTCTGATTGGGCCACCTCGGATTGTTGACTCCGATCAACTGGTCCCCTCGGAGTCCCTTTGTTTGCTTGATCGAGTTTCACTCGGATTTCTCCCAATTTTAGCCGCTCGATCCGATCATCTTTTTTACCAATTCCAAGCTTCGAATATGAGGCCCGGATCCCTAATCTTCACCCGACATTATCCTCCTCGATATGCGCCTCAGTTCGCAGGCCGCACCTCCATCTTCTCGGACCCTCATGCCTATATATCATGCGCCTGCCCTCTCCTTTTCCTCTACCTTTTGTCTGGGCCATCACTCCTGCATAACCGGCCACCTTTCCCAGAGTGACTACGAGTGAGAGGGAGGGTGAGGGAGCTTCTTGAAGCGTGTAAGCCCTAGGTCCGACGAGGTTCACTCAACTCCGTAGCGAGGAGTAGAGCCTCTGGCTGCACTGGCCTCGAGGCCACGACCATCGCAGACCATCGTTTGCACTCACAGGTGTGTTCCTCTATCTTTAGGTACCCTCTTTACCTACTATTTCCGTTTTAATCCATCATACAATTGAGAAATAGAGCATCTCCGACGATGACATTTCATACCATGCTTCCCCATCCTCCGACGCTATTCTTCCTCGCTCCGACTTCCTATCTCATCTACTATCGCCCTGCAACCCCCCACGAGTCCCATATAGGTCAAATCCTGCACTCACCGAAGACTTGCCCGTTCACTCCCACCATCTGCTTTTAGTTACTTGAGATGCTCTCACTCGTGTCGGAACCACCCTTCGAGCAAGAACCCTTCTCCTGCAGGATTAGAGCGAGTCTAGACCTCACTTGGAGGTCTCGTGTAGTCCAGGAGAGATCCAGGTCGACCATTCATCCCTAATGCCCTATACTTGGTCCTGGGCCCTTGCGATCCATCTTGCAGCTGTGGAGTATCATCGTCGACCTCTTCCATATCCCCCCACCTCACGAGTACATCGGAAACGCGCACGGGAGCCGATCGAAACTCACCGGAGGTGAGTTCTTACCCGTTCTTCCAGACGCGTCCTACCCCATCCGATCGAGGGTCTTCCCAGTTTTAATCATAACCGTTCATCTACGGTAGAGCCTCTGTCGTCAGCATCTGCGACGTCAATTGTCGAAGGGGTATCCACTCATCTCAGTTGTCCGATTATAAGTGGAGTGTCATCGGCTGTTGGATCGTACTAAACAAGGCGTAATTTATTCTTAGGCCCCTTATGTTTTGTCTTTATTGTTCAGACTTGTAAATATTTTGCATAGTTTAAAGTAGTCTGGTTAATTTACTTGTGGACCCTTGTTACTTTGAGTATCTGCATTTCAGTCCTCTATATGTGAACTCACGTGCTGTCTCACGTACTTATTTGGTGTGTTTGCATGTTTTATCCTGAACTTCTGAGTGTTATGTTTTGAATCAATATTTTTTAATAATTGCATTTATACCCTTGTATGTGGTGTATTGTGCATGTGTGCGAACTCTCTGGATTTTTGGCACTATTAGCCCTACTTTTCTATCTGTGTTAATAATTGGCCCGAAAACTTTCTCGTAATTGTAACTAGGTCCCTGTACAATGTGTACCTTGTTTTAATTAAATAATTATCAAATTAAGTCCTAAAATTTACAAATATTAATGTTAGCTCCTACTAACATGTAATAGATATTATGATTTTTGGGATTAATTTTGTTGAGTATTTTATTTTCTAAAAATAAAAAACCACCAAAAAACTCATTGTCTGTTTTAGAAAAAACATAAAAATTAAACAAATTTTTTTTAAAATTTTCAAAAAAATTAGTGTTTGTTTGTTTGTTTAAGCTTTGCTCTAATATCCTTTTTTTTACAAAAAATTCTAAAAGACCTAAAAATATCAAAACTCATAAAAACTTACAAAAATCATTGAAAATTTTAGAAAAATCCAAAAAATCTAATCCCAATTCCTATTGATTGTTTTTATTCTATTTTCTCATAAAATTCATAACAAGGACATTATGACACTTTAAGTATTTTATGGTATAACTTTGTCCTAGTTGTGCATAGTTTGTGTTTATATCTCTTATTTGATTTTTATAAATTCCCATAAAATTGTAAAATCCTTAGAAATATACCAAAAACATCTGAATATTTTAAAAACACAAAAATATTTTTATTACTACTTTTTTAGTATTTTCAGCCTTAAATAAAAATGGTAAAAGCTTGCTTGTGCGTCTTAGTTTGCTTGTTTGCTTGTTTTCTTCCTTAATGAAAAAAATTATAAAAACTTGCAAAATTAAAAATTAAAAAAATATGCATTTTATTGGATGATTACCAACTATTTTGTAGGGTTACTCATGCTCCTTGAGCTCGACCCTAGTTGCTATACCAGGTTAAAATAAATTGTGGAGATTGCTAACATTACATTGTCTTGATTGCCATATCGGTTCGCTTGAGTGGTTCCTATTTTTCTTGTTGAGCATGATTGATTGATTTGGGTCGCAACGACCTTGGATTTTACTTGATACTTAACCCTAGTCGATACTTAATCCTAGTTATTCTGATGAGCGGCTGATCGGCTAGGGTTAAGTATCAAGTAAAATCCAAGGTCGTTGCGACCCCAATCAATTAGTTGTGCTCAACAAGAAAAACAGAAACAACTCAATCGAACCGATAAGGCAATCAAAACAATGTAATGTTAGCGGTCTTCGCTATTTATTTTTAACCTAGTATAGAGACCAAGGTCGAACTCAAGGAGCACGAGTAAACCTACGAATTAGTCGGTAATCAGAAAATAAAATTCATATTTTATTATTTTTAATTTTGTATGTTTTTTATATTTTTTTAATTAACGAAGAAAACAAGAAAATAAGGAAACTAAGGCTTTCAAGCTAGCTTTTACAACTTTTATTTAAGGATGAAAATATTAAAAAATCAGGAAAAAATATTTTTTGTGTTTTAAAAAAATTCAATTGTTCTTCGTAATTTTCTGGAGTTTTTCCATTTTTATGATATTTTATAAAAATCAAATAAGAGATATAAACACAAACAATGCACCATCAGGACAACAATACAACTTAAAAATACTTAAAATGTCCTATTGTCCTCGTTATGATTTTTATGAGAAAATATGTACAAAGATCTATCAATAGGAACCGGGATTAGATTTCTTGATTTTTCTTGAATTTTAATAATTTTTGTAAGTTTTTGAGAGTTTTGAGATTTTCAGGGTTATTTAGAAGGGTTTTTGAAACAAAACATATACTGGAAGGAAAGCAAACACAAACAACAACCACTAATTTTTTTAGCACAATTTTTATAATTTTTATGTATTTTTTAAAATATACAGTAAGTTTTTTGTGGTTTTTGATTTTTAGAAAATAAAATACTCAACAAAACTAATCCCAAAAATCACAATAAATATTACACGTTAACAGGAGCTAATAGTAATATTTGTTAAATTTTTGGACTTAATTTGATAATTATAATTAAAAACAAGGCACATAGTGCATAGGGACCTTGTTGTAATTACGAGAAAGTTGTCAGGATAATTAATAACACACAAAGAAAACGTAGGGCTAACAGTGGAAAAAGTCCTGAGAATTCATGCACATGCGCAATACAGCATGTACAGGGGTATAAATGCAATTATAAGAAAATATTCATTCAATACGTAACACTCATAGTTTAGGATAAAACATGCAAATACACCAAATAAGCACGTAAGATAGTACGTGAGCTCACATACAGAGGAATGAAATGCAAATACTCAAAGTAACAAGGGCCACAAGCAATAACAAGTACTTTAAACTACGCAAAATATTTACAGGACTAAATAATAAAGACAAAATAGAGACGAACCTAAGAATAAATTACACCTTATTTAGCATGATCCAACGGCGATGACACTCAACTTATGATAGGACGACTGAGATGGGTTGATACTCCTTTGATGATGGATGGTGCAAATGAGATCCTCAGATAGATCTGACGACGAAGGCTCTCCCGTAGACGAACCGAAGACCCTCGATCCGATGGTGTAGATGCATCTGGAAGAACAGGGAAGAACTCACCTCTAGCGAGTTTTGATCAGCTCTCGTGCCTTCCGATGTCCTCACGAGCTGCTGGGATATGGAAGAGGTCGGCGATGATACTCCACAACTGTAGGATGGCTCGGAAGGGCCCAGGACCAAGTGGAGGGTCTTGGGGATGAACGGTCGGCCTACAACTCTTCTGGACTATTTGAGACCTCCAGATGAGGTCTGGACTCGCTCTACTCCTGCAGGAAAAGGGTTCTTGCTCGGAGGGTGATTTCGACACGAGTTAGAGCTTATCAAGTAACCAAAAGTAGAAGGTGCGGGTGAACAGGCAGGTCTCTGACGAGTGGACGATTCGACCTATATGGGACTCCAAAACGATGGCTTAGAGCTTTGTGGGGGTTGCGGTGCGATTGTTGAAGCAATAGGAGGTCAAAGCGAGGCGAAGTAACATCGGAGGATGGGGAAACAGGGTATGAAGTCTCGTCATCGGAGATGCTCTATTTCTCTGGTATATGACAGATTCAAATGGAAACAAGAGGTAAAGAGGGTACCTGAAGATAGAGGAACATGCCTCGGAGCACAAACTATGTTCAACGGTGGTCGTGGCCTTGATGGCCGACGTAGCCAGAGGTTCTACTCCTCGCGGTGGAGACGAGGTTTGAACCTTTCCAGACCTAGGGCTAACACACTCCAAGAAGCTCCCTCGCCCTCCCTCTCTGTTCGCTGTCACTCTGGGAAATGTAGGAAGTTATGCAGGAGGTGGTGACATAACCAAAAGGTGGAGGAAAAGGAGGATGGAGGCACATGATATATAGGTGTGAGGGTCCAAGAAGATGGAGGTATTTTCTGCGAACCGAGGCACAAATCGAGGAGGAGAATGTCGGATGAATATTAGGGATCCGAGACTCGTATTCGGAGCTTGGAATTGGGGTAAAATACGATAGGATCAAGTGACTAAAATTGGGAGAAATCCAGGTGAAACTTGATCTGGTGAAAAAGGGACTCCAGGGGGACCAATTGACCGAAGTCAACAATCTGAGTGTCCCATTCAGAAGGGGCGGAGAATAAGGACAAATAACGCTACATGAAAAAACTGCTAGAATAATAAAAAAATTAGTTTAAAATAATAAATGAATTTAAATGAAAAAATGAATAAAAAATGTTTATTATTTTTATAGAATGTTTCTGTGACTTTTAATTATTTTTCTAAAAATATAAACTAGTGTATATACAATATATAGTGTTATATACATGTATATTATACCTATGTATTATTTACAAGTATTTTTATTTTGTTATTTTTACACCAATACCATAATTTTAGATTTTATTTATTTTCAAAAAAATTTTAGGAATACAAAATAATTTTTGTTTTATTTTTATACCAGGGTATTGTACAATGAGAGGGTGATTTAATTTCTCTTTTTATTTAACTTTTCTGATTTTTATTTTCTTTTTATATTGTTTTCAGAAATATATACAAGGAGGTAAAAATAATTATTTAATTTTAATTTTGTGAAAAATAGTTATTTATGCACATAGGTAGTATGTAGATGCAAAGTAGGCCCTATCTCTCTCTACTTTTATTTGTCGATCAGGTCAAGGTTTGACCTTCTCTTGGGGTTTGGGTCACTATGTTTTTATTCTAAATACCACCTTCCTTTTTCTTAACCTTTATTCTTTTATTTTTTCACAAAAATGTGCTAATTATGCAATATTAACAAATGCATGCTGAATGTTATATTATTTCATTTATAGGTATTTACATGTTGATTTGCCAAGATAAATAACTAAAATAAAAGTATAAAGAGTGAGAATCATGGATTCATCAAGACCTGTGAGCTGAGTACATATCATATGAATGACTGGGATCCACGAGGTGCTGAGACTAGAGTGCGAATTGAGCAGTCTGCATCTTATTCCGGAGCTGAGTCAGTTTCTACATCGAGGTTACCGATTTTTCAGATTGATTCAGACTTCATATCATTGCTACCAAGATTCCATGGAAAGCCACATGAGGAGTTGTATGAGCATCTTTTTGAATTTCAGGAGATTTGCGGTACTCGATTTTATTTAGATATTATGCCTGAGGATGCTATGATGACGACCTTTCCCTTGTCCCTCAAAGACAGAGCCGCGAGATGGCTCCGAAGTTTTGGAGAGGAGAGATCTAGTTGGGGTATGCTTCGAGTTGCCTTTGTTAGGAGATTTTACCTCATTAGTTGAGACAATTTCATGCGATCGGTTAGTAGAGATTTTTCACATGATCCCCTCGAGCCACTACTGGATATGTGATTTAGATTTCATATTCTCTTGAGGAGATTTCTAAATCATCGAATTTCCAAGGCAGATTAATTAAGATCTTCCACTAGGGGATGACTGTAGAGTAGAAGTCATTGGTTGATGCCTCGTGTGGTGGTTCACATCACAGTCTTGACGAGGATTTACTTTGAGCTATTTTTGGAGAGATTTCTGAAGTCAAGATAACACACAAGGGAGATACTAGACCATCTAGATGTGATCCACTTCATGATGAGTGTGGGATCACACACCAGGCAGTTGATGTGGATATTGAGGCAGCATAGAGGATGGACATTGAGACAGTTGTAGAGATTCTTGTCTTAAGAGTTTGACTTTTTCCTTTGAGTTTTCATCCAAAGTATGAGTCAGTTCTGTACATTCTAGTTTAAGAGCCTTGGATGCATATTCCTCAGGTATTCCATGGAATAGGGCGAGAGCCCATGTTGTTTCAATTATCTTACCAACCGATTCAGTTTCCATAACATGGCAAGTGTGACCAGCAACTACCTCACAAGAATTTCACCTCAGTCTCACTTGATCATTTTGAGCATCTTTATCAGCCCAAGATGGATGTGGGACATCACATTGAGAGTCCAGATATAGAAGGTTACACATTTGAGCATTTCATCCATTTGATTCATGAGCAGATTACATATTATACGGAGCAGATGGACACATTTAGAGACTTGGTAGCCAACATTATCGTAGAGCGAGGATCATATTCTAATTTTCAGCCGACTTCTGAGTTGATATTCCCAGTTCTCATTACGTTCAGAGACAGACCCCAGTTGTTGAGACATTTTGGAGCAAGGTAGGAAACGACGCAGAGTTATAGATTTAGCCTAATTCTCCACATAGCGAAGGCTCAAAATCGCAAAAAATGGGAAAAAGAGAAAATCCAAAAATAAGAATAAGGACAAGGTTCTAGATTCTCTTACTAGATATTTATCTTCTATTCTACATGGAGCGAGTCCTGATTTTACCAAAAAAATTGCTTCTTCTTCTTCTTATCCTTCAGGCATATATATGGCCGAAAAGTAGTGTTGACTAATGCCACACGTTACGCCATCCAACATAAATGTTCGCAAAAAGAAAAAGAAAGACATGGGATCACCATTTATAATTTGCGAGATTTCATATCATGAGTTCGAGCACACCTTGTTGGACATCGGATTGTTAATGAACATTCTACCCTTCCATCTTATTGAGACACTGCATTTAGGTCCTCTCAAGCAAGCTAGGATGATTATTCAGTTTCCAGACAAATCTGTCAGGAAGCCGAAGGGTATACTTCATGAGGTTGTCATGGTGGTACAAGGCACAAAATTCACTGTGGATTTTGTTGTTTTAGATTCTGACTCATCAGTACCATCATAGGATGCTTCCATTAGTCTTGTCGGCCTTTTCTGCGTGCAGATAGTGCCATTATTGATTATGGGACATATATTGTCACTTTTCCTCCTAGCAACACAGTGTAGTGCTCCGAGCCGATAGAGACTCTATCATCAGACGAGTGTGCTATCAGGCCATCAGATACAGAGGCATGTGGGATTACAACCGAGATGAGACACGATCCTATTCCTTCAGATTCTACTGAAACCCAAGATTTTCTCTCTAGAGAGGAAAACCTGGAGAGCATAACCTTTGATGATCCACGTATACACGTTTGGAGATGTGTTGATAAGATTCATAATATCTACATCATAGAAACGAAACCTCTAGTGGCACATACTCTGAAGACTGAAACCATTTCATTTGTAGATAGTTTGGTTGAGCCTTCTAGTAGTGCGATTATTAAGCCCTCTTTTCACGGAGATTTAGATAAATGCTTTGTTGATGAGGAGATGGATCTGATTGCAGCAGAGTTTGACCCCTTTGTCGCTTCTACTTCAGATACGACACCGATGTCTCTTCAGTCACATATGGATGAGGATATAGTGTTAGAGAATGATTCTTCGTCTTCTTATTTTAGTGATGATGATGATAGTGATTCCGAGATCGGGGTACAGCTTTCAACGGTTAGTTCTGTCCCTCTTTTCGGCCATCTGGGTCATTCCTCATCATTTGACATAGTACATGGATCCTCTGATTCATATATGGATATCTCTGAGGATGAACCTGATGTCAACCTTCCTCCTGTACATTCTATCAATCCTCGGTCACGCAAGAAGGCCACTCTTCGGCTTTCTTGAGCTTGTACATCTTGTTTTGATTTTCTCATTTTGTCACCTTGTACGTACATGTTTTCGATTGTATTCGTTCATTTTTTTAATTTTTTTTACAGCCTTAGGTCTCGTTTAGGATTTTTGCTATACTTACGATGTATTTTATCCTAATAATAGTAGCATTTACATACGGATGTTTTGCTCTTGAGCCTGTAGACTATCCCTCTTTAGAAGCATTATTGAAATCCATAAAATCTTGCCATTGGATCTAATGGCTACTGGATTGGTTTGGGTCACGATGGCCACATAATCATGACTTTGTATGTTTCCATTCGCCTTTGTCTCATGTCAGCAAATCCAACCCTCTACCACTTCAGTTGGGTTGAGCAATGTATAAGGTGCATGTCTGCAAGTTAGGTCATTGTTGACAACAATCATGCGTGTGTTCTGAAATATTCTACATAAGCAATCAAGGAAATACTAAACCAGGTTTCGTGGTCTCAAAGAACTAAGTCTAGTATACCTAAAGTGCCACAATTCTGGTCCCTCTAAGGTTCTTATGATTAAGTGGATTAAGGTCCAACCAAGCTCCAATCTTCGGATTTTATTTAGACTTGTTCAATTGTCATTATCAATCTAAAAAATGCAAATGTTATGCAATGCAAGAAAATATTTTTGTGAAACCATTTTCTAATTTTGAACTTTTATGTGATTTTTGAAAAAAGTTTTGCAATTTCTTATGAATGTTTGGGTTTTCAATTTTTTAGTGTTTTTTTCAAAAATAAAAGAGTAAGTAAAATATTTACATGTAGATAACTAGTAAAATATTTATATGAAGATATTTACATGGGAGTGTATCTTGTTGTTTACAAGAATTGGGTGAAAAAATCACACTAGATATTTATAGGGATTAGGTTAGTGGTTATTTACAGGTTGTTGCAAAGAGTTTGTAAATAATCTTTATTTGCTAGATTTATGAACGTGCTTCTCAAAATAAATTGAAAACATTTAATCAAACATTTTGATTTTTTAAAATAATTTGATAAATGTTTTACAAATATTTATAAAATTTAAAAATCATTTTGCAATGATTTTTCAAATAGTATGTGTAGATTTTTCAAAGTTTTTTTGAAATCATTTCACAAACCATTGCAAATAGTTTTTAAAAACATTTTATTTAAACAAATAAAATAAATTTTCACAAGTAAAACATTTTTACAAAGGTTATAAAACCTTTCACAAAAATTTTATCAAACCATTTACGAAACATTTTTCAAAGAACTTTCCAAATATTTTTCAAACATTTTGTAAAATATTTTTAACATATTTATTAACCTTAGTCACAAAGAATTTTGATGAGTGTTTTGATTTTTATTAATTAACCATATTATTGAAAATACACAAGTATGAGTTATGGCTAAAATATATACAACATATATATGGCACCCCTATATTTAGATTAAGCTATTTCCTCATAAATTAGGGAGAAAAGGAAGACATAACTCTTACTAAGTAGAGGGAAGTCTATAATACAATGACTAAATAAAGAAAGAGTAGTCAATCATCCCCTATACTTAGGATCAATTAATCCTAAGTATAGCAGTCTGCGTACAAAGCAAGGATGGTCGACGGTGAGAAGAAATAATGAATCATTTGCTCGGCGTGTTTCCCCCTATACATAGGGTAAAAAATCAAGAGTTGAGGAGACAAGTGAGGGATCAAAGAAGGAACACCCATATACATTCACCCCTTGGTACTTAGGATGAAGTATATCCTGAGTATAGCAATGATGAATGGGATGAGTGAAGCTTTCAGAGGAATGAAAGAATAAAATTCGAAAAGAATAAAATAAGAATGCTTGAGTGGGACTAGGGCTCAGCTCGATAGTAGACGATGGAAATGACTGTAGGTAAGAATGAACAGCGACTATGGCCCACGCAAAGCAAGAGCTATATGACCATCTTATTCAAATCCCTATTCTTAGTAGGTATTCTTAGAGTCAACCTGCCCCTCTAAGCTTGTGATAATTGTTGCTTCCGAAAAAGCTCATCTGACCCCAAGGTAGTACGTATCTTATAAAAGTTGTCGCGATCATTAAGAGGAATATGAGAACTTCGATACACCAAACAAAATCCCAAGGATTAATAGTGGGAGAAGCTTCCCACATAACGTGGACCACCAATAAGGAAAGGGGCTATCTTTGCATTGAGGGCAGGAAGCATGTCTAGAAGAATGATTTCTGTATGGTAGTAGGGCACAGTAGAGTCCTTGTGGCATGAAAGGAAAGGAAAGGAAAAGAGGGCATCCCCTATTCTTCCATCAAATATTTTGCTTTTTCCCATCGGGTTCAAATACCCTCTTCTAAGCAGTTGTTTGCTTACTAGCCTCAAAGATTAATAAAACACTAGTTTTCTTGAAGCCTCTTGTTCGTATGTCTCTACTAATTAAAAATGTTTTTGGTTGCCTTGTCCAAATCTACATATACTGCAACTTGAAGCTCTTTATTGTAGACCACCTGTATTGAGTCAACCATATACAGAAATGTATCATGCTCAAGATATGGATTCAAAAGCTGTTCGTTGATGATGAAAGGTTGTGCATCAGCTAACAATACGGATGCCACAATGCTTCCATTTTTACGCACATGCTTCACTACAAATTACCCGATGGACTTGCTCTTCAACTTCCATAGGAAAAGTTTTAACTTTACATTGAATAAACAAACCTTCTGACCTGGTTCGAAAGTCTTACAACGAATATTCTTGTCGTGACACTTCTTGACTTTCTCCTTGTACTTTAGGCTATTGTTGTATGCATAGTCTCTAAACTCAAGAAATATGTTGAGATCGAGCTCTCTGTTCTTTCATGCTTTCTTTGAATCCAAATTGCAGATATTAATTAGCCATAAAGACTTATGAATTAATTCCACTGGAAAATTGGCAAGTCTAGTTGTATACTAGGTGTTAGGGAAACATTATCAAACGTAACTTGTACGAAGTCAGATAGGCCCAGAGAAAGGAATCAAGAAGTTAAGACCAACTCTTTCTGTCTAGATGTACAAACTTCTACAAAATTATTTTAATCTCCCTATTCGAACATTTTGCCAAGTCAGCAGATTGTGGGTGGTATGGAGAAGTGACACGATGTTCAATGCAGTACTCTTTAGTCAGCTTCTTCACTTACCCCCATCAGATATCATAATTTTGGGGATCCTGAACCTTAGAATTACATGTTCTTTCAAAATCCGATAGACAGTGTTCCTGTCGACAGCTTGGGATGGGACAGCCTCCACCCAATGACTGACATAGTTGACAACGAACAGAATATACTAAAATCACTGACTGTTGAGAAATGGGTCCATAAATTCAATTCCCCACGCATCAAATATGCCCAAGATCTGAATGTTCTTAATGGTTATTGTATCTTTCATTCAACATTGCCACCCATTTTTTGACAACCAGTGCAATGTTTCACAAATTCTTCTGCATCTTTGAATAAAATCAACCACTAGAGGTCGCATTGTACCACTTTTGATGTCATACATTTCCCAGTGTGGTGTCCTCCTGATTCTCAAGCATGGTAATGTTCGAGAACATTGTGAACTTCCTCTCGAGGAATGTACCTTCTCTAGATGCAACGTTCCCCCACAAGAAAGAGATATGGATCTTCCCGCTAATAGAAATGAATATCGGACAAAAACATGTTAACTTTCACCTTTGGACAATCTTGTAGAGTTTTCTTGGAAGCAATATAGTTCAAAATATCGATAAACCATGGGAACGAGGTGAATGAAAAAATTGCCTCATCTAGAAAAGTTTCTATAATTGTCAACAAGCTCCAGGAGTTTCTATAATGATCTGCCACCACATTTTCGACTCCATGTTTATCTTTGATTTTGAGATCAAATTCCTAGAGTAGAATGATCCATCTAATGGGTCTCGATTTGGACTCCAACTTGGCATGTAAGTACTTAATGGTAGAGTGGTATGTTTGGAAAATATAACATGGGATCCAAACAAGTGAGATCAGAACTTGTCCATGGAGAAGGCGTTTGCTAGTTACTCTTTTTCAGTAACAGTGTCATTCTTCTTGATCTGAAACGGTAGTAAAATCTGGAGGTTGCAGAACAGTGGTCCAAGTGATTAGGTGTTTCAACTAATTGAAGGCTTGGAGGACTCTGGCATCTATAATGAAATTTGCCTCCTTGTCTAGAAGCTTAGTCAACGAACAAGTAATTTTGCTGAAATCTTTCATAAATCTGTGACAAAATCCCACATGCCCTAAGAATGACCAAACTTACTTCAAATTTGCAGGTGGATCAAGTTTTCAAATGAGCTCCACATTTGTCGGATCTAACTCCATCACTCTTTGAGATGGCATGTCCTAGCAAGATCACTTCAATCACCATGAAGTGACTCTTTTCCCACGACAGCATCGAGTTGACTTTGCAGCATCTTTTCAACACTTAGTCTAGATATGATAGGCACCAAATCTTAGTCTAAATATGATAGGCACCAAAGATACCTCTGTAGATCAAGAAATCATTCATAAAAACCTCTAGAAAACTACCAACCATATCTGTAAAAACTACCAACATGCTCCTCTGAAAGGTCACAGAAGCATTGCACAATCTGAAAGGCATCCCGTGGAAGCCATATATCCGAAATGGATAGGTGAAGGTAGTTTTTTATTGTTCTTCTGGGGCGATTGCAACTTTATTGTAACCATAATATTCATACAAGAAGTAGAAATATTCCTTCACGGCAAATCTTTCGACTATCTGGTCGATGAAGGGAGGAGGAAAATGGTCCTTCTTAGTTGCTAGATTTAGGCATCTGCAATTCACACAGACACACCAAGAAGTTGGAACTATGGTTGTGATATCCTCTCTTTTGTCGTTCTTCATGATGGTGATCCCTGATTTCTGGGCACAACAGGCAAGGGACTCACCCATTTTGAGTTGGAGATGGATATATGAATATTGCATCCACCATTTGGTAATTTCATTCATAACAACCTCTCGAAGATTCAGATTTATTCTTCATTGAAATTCACGGGACGACTTTCTGTCTTCCTCATGATAGATGTGATGTGAACATAGTAGTGGATTAATCCCAAGAAGATCTGTAATTTTATAGCCTATGGACTTGTGGTTTCTTTCTACAACAACGAGCTGACGGAATTCTTGTTCCTGGGTCAGTTCTGAATTGATGATTACATGAAACATTTTCTGCACACCTGCAAGGAAGTCATACTTCATATTCACTGGAAGTGGCTTAAGCTCTAGTGGGGTCTAAATCACATTAGTGGCAACTTCAGAAATTGGGCAGGGCATATGTGTTAGATCTTTCAACTGTAAGTTTTCCACCATTAACATTTCAATTTCTGAACTTAGTGCTAATCAAATTTTTTTGATGATATCATCTTGTTCAAAGAAATCTTCAATTATCTCCTCTTCCTTTGCAAAGGACAGGTATCCATCAATCAGCTCTTTTGGCAACTCAACAAAAATCTCTTCTTCAAAAACTTCTACGAACTTGACTATGCTATACACTCCTTCCTCGACGGAGAACAATTCATGGTGTTTTAACATCATCCATATAAGATTGGTATCTCCGATCTCAGCAAGAAAGTCATAGTCTTCTTTCCGTTCTGAAGGCACACTCACATATGATGCATACTCTCGTATTTTTGGCACATGGAACATCTAAATTGGCACCTTGTCATTGTTACAACAAAAGGTGATCTTCCCAGTGCCACAATCAACCAATATTTGACTGTTCGAAGGAAAGATCATCCAAGTATACTAGGGGTATGCAAAAGAGGAAATGAGGTGTCCATGTCCAACATAAATGACGTCCACAGTGACTTGCATCCCTTGTTTTGTGAAAATGACATCCTCCAAAATTTCTCGGGGATGCTTAAAGTGTGTATCCTTAAACTACAGAATAATTCATGTTGATTTGAGCAGTCCCAACCTAACTTCTTTTAGTAGTGAAGTAGGCATAATATTTATTAATGATCTCCTATCAATAAGTGCTCGATTGAACTCTTGGTCAAACATGTGGCATACAATAAGAGATGATCCCATGTCTTTCTTCTTACTCAGGAGGTTGCTGATTGCATTTACTATAGTCGCAGTTAGAATGTATTTCATATTTCTTTTTCGAGCTCAACGCGACTGTATTTTTGAAGTACATGCCTCCTTCAGTCCCTTCTTTATGTTTGACATGTACTTAATGGCCTTTAGTAGTGGCATCTCAAAAACAAGATTCTAAATAATTTCAACAACATCTAGATCTGATGAGGAAATTCTAAAATTTTTATTTTTTTGGATTTTTGCAAAGCGTCTGGAAATGGAATATTTACAAACCCAAAAGTAGATATAATGTTCTTATTTACATCAAAATTAGTGCCCACACTCTGCTATATAAATGGATAGTAAAAAGAAGCTTCTTCATCCATTTGGGTGGGCGTCCAATAATGGTAGGCGAGGCTCCATCTGCTATCTCTGGATCGACTATAGGTGTGGTCCTCTACGTTATTGGCTTAACAACACTTTAGCTATTGCTGTCTTTTTTATTATTTTTTATTTTTTGTATTTTTTCTTTCGCTGCTTCTCATCTTTCTTCTTCCTCCTCACCCTTCGCTGTTGTTAGTTTTGCTGATGTATAAGAAGATTATGACTTGCCAATAGAACCTTTATTCTTCTCCTTCATGGTAGCAAACAGTTGAAGAATCCTGCTGCTTTTAAGAATAACAACATTAGGTAAAAGCATTTCATGAACATATGACTCTATATGTTCGTACAAGACATCACAGACAACCTATTCTCTTTTCCTCAAATTGTTGGGGCTATCCTCCACCTATGCCAGAATAGTGGTTTTGGTAGTAATGAGGTCATCCAACTCCTGGATCATTTCAACGAGGCTCTTCACCAACTATGACATGCAATCCAAAGCAGAGTTCGCAGGAGCATCTTTGGATAGTTCAATGTGCTGACCACACTGAGATTTGTGGGTAGGAATGTTGACAATTTTATTGAGGAGAAGGCTGGTAATGCTGATGTTGAGGAGGTTGATGCTGATATGGAAGAACTGAGTATTGCCGGTATGGCTGGTTCTGACAGTACTACGATTGTTGGTACTGATTTTGTCTACAATTGCCCTAATATGGCAGAGACTGCTAGTGTGCAGGTTGGTTACCCTAGACAAATTTCCCTCCTTGCTATTACGAAAATATATGGTAGTTACATACTAGACGTGTTGATGTCCGCCTTGACAAGGCAATCATGCATCATTTGACGATACAACATTCACCTCTTGAATGACAGGTGAGGGACAAGAACATGGATCTTGAATCATCTGGAGCTTGGTTTGGTAAACCATAAATCGTATTGAGGTTGTTGAGGTGAGGTGGGCTCTGGGGCTTGCACGTAATACACGTGTTGGACCGCTGGCTGTATTGGATTCTACTGAGGAGGTTGAGGTGATGGTGGCTCCTTCATTTCAGTAGGAGTCGAAGCTCATGTAGATACAAACTCACATGCACTAATGCTACTTACCAGCAACTTCAGAAGCTTGGTGATCTGATCCAACTTATCAAGATTTTGGGTCCTCTGTTCCATCATAGCAAGCTTCTCAAGGTCATGTAATCATTTCTCAATAATATCCACCTTGTACAGGTGGCTCCCTATGATGATAAAGTTCGATCTCTTGCCCATGTCCATATCGTGAGATGTCGCCATTTGTACTGGCTTCTGATGAATCTGTGGTTGTCACTGGTATACATGAGATGACAACAAGTTAGCTTCTCCTTTGATAATTTCTTCAAAAATGTGCCACATGTCATCCTCATCTTTGTTAAAATACGAATCACACAAGAGGCATCGATGAGCCTTTGTATCTCAAGAGTCATCCCCCCCCCAAAAAAAATGTTAGATAGGGCTAGTCCGAGGAATGTCATGAGGGGGACACTTCTCCTACCAATATGTGATGTCCTCCCACTCCTCATGAATGGACTCATTAGTGGCTTGGGAGAAGTTGTCTATGCGGGTTTGCATATCACTAAGCGGTATGAGGGGGTAGAATTTATGCAGGAACACATACTTTAACTCCTCCCAGGTCATGATGGCCTTCTCAAGATTATTAATCCAGTGAAGTGCCTTATCTTAAAGGATGAATGGAAATGTTGTCATCTTGACTACACCCAACAGTATGTTAGGGTAGAGAGTTGTTCCACATATGCGCTTAAATTGTTGATGGTGGATATATGGTTCTTCATTGGTGTTCCCATAAAAGGTGAGAAGAAGAACCAAGGGTTGAGACTTCAACTCAAAATGTGTGTGGACAACTGGAATTTGAATCCACTCAGTCATCTATCCTGCTTTGGGGTTGTAAGTCTCCTTGAGATTAGGCTTGAGCCTCTCTCTCTCCTCTGTGCTCGTTTGTTGATCCTCCATTGCCGCCATCTTCTCTTTCTTCCTCTTCTCCTCCTCCTCAAGTGTTGTATCTCCTTCTCCTCAGATCATTACGCATATCCTAGAAGGCGACATGGGCCAAGGTTGGTCAGTGAGAATGCTGTTGTATTGCACGTATGTATGTAAGAAACTGGGCATTCATGGCATTTTGATCTGGCTACTAGCCTATATGTGGTTGTGGATGCTAAGGTCCCTTCCTTTTTTCCAGTAGGAGACATCTCTATATCCGAGTCTAAATCTAGCCAAATTTTGAGCTCCAAATCGGGATCTTGATCTGCAAATGGAATGATGCCTCAATCAGTCTGAATAAAAGCATTAGATGGAAAGAATTGTTTTGTGTTAAGATCAACACATAATTTCATTAAGTATGGAGATGTATATGGAGTGAAATTAATTTCCATACAAAATGGGTAGAATTTTGGAACAAGAGTGATCCAGGATTATTGAAGAAGCCATGGAGTCTAGAGCGTGGTTAGCAAGGTTCGAACCATGATCTCTGGAATCACAATGAATTACTAGAGAAGGCGGATGCATGGAATCGATGTAGTTGTCAGCGGAGTCTCGACCAAGCCATCCATGAGTCACCATCTTGAGAGTCAAAAGGGAGATCGAGAATATATGAAAGATATATAGATGAAAAAAAAATAAAATGAGTGTAAAATAGTAGAATGACTCAAAGCGAGAGGGGGTCAAATGAGAATGAAAATAGATAAAATAAAAGGTAAAATTTGCAGAAGGGTGTGGGACTTGATCTTTGACTAATATCTAAATCAAGACAAACACCAGACAAGTTATGGTCTCACCAACTCAACACAAGTGAAGTGGTAAAAGTTCAGCTATTTTTATGTTTTCAATTTTATTTTTTTATTTTGCAGGAATATCTTTTAACGAGTCCTTAGGACAGCTATCCCTATAGCATTATGTATACTATCAGGAAAGTACCTCGTACTTCTTCCACATTCTTTGTAACCTGTGATCTGCGCACTTTGAGGTCCTTGATCTTGTGCCTGGGGGGATACTCAGCTAAAGAAATAGAGAAAGGAAGCCAATAGGAAAAACTAATACTTCCCATGCAAGCAAGGTACTCGGCCATAAGACAATGAGATAGACACCCCCGTGAGGGTGTGGCCGATGCTCAATACTTTGTATCAAGTAGGATGCTCCACACAAGACATGAGCATTGTCATCAACAAGGCCCTACACTTCTGTGTATGATAGAAGCACCAATACTTCACCATCCCAAGTGATAATCAAGACTGTCGCAATCAAGTTTTGGGCTCAAATCCTTAGGTGGTCGTGCCTACTTCATTATGAATGGTACCTGAAAACAATGAGGGATTTATAAACCCAAAACAAGGATTTCTATTATGAATTTTATTTAATTTCAAAGTTTTATTAGCATTCCCCTTGTTTTAGTTTTTGAATTTTCCTTTTTTATTATTTTCCAATAAGAATGCACCTAACGACTTTTTTGTATTTTCTTTTTGTATCCTAGATGAGAAAAAATAGAGGGAGAAGGCTAAAAAGCAATGCAAGTGGATACTAGAGTGGAAATCTCACTCTTGTATCAAATAATGCATGGAAAGTGAGACGAATTACAACTCTCTCCATGCGCGATGCAAAATGTTATTGAAATATTTTCACTGCATGAACAATATGCAAAGGGATAAAAGCGCCCTAAACAAGAATTGCTATTATAGTGAAGAGCCAAATACTAACTACTTAAAAATGGATCTTAAGTGTCCAGTCTTATATATTCCTTAGTGCCTACTACAGCAGGTCCTGCAAGCATTGTATGGAGTCTCTCACGGCATGCGTTTCCAAATTCAAATAAGTAGCAATTAATATTTGACTAGATCCAAGTGTAGAGAACTATAGACATATGATTCAATTTAAGATTTGGACCTAATTTACTAAGCCAAGAAGTCCTAGATCTAAGGGGTCAATAACATAACTAAATAAAAACAAAGGCAAAAAACTCAAAATATGTGAAACAAAATGAATAAAGCGATGAAAACACAAAAAAACATGATGAGGCAAAAAAGTGAGCAGATGCCCGAGCAATGGACCATGAGTGGAGTGTCAAGTGTCCAAATTATTACAAATTACTTTTAAAAAATAAAATGGAAAAACTCAAAAAATAAAACAAAAAAGTGCTCGAATGAGCTTGTCTTCTCCTTCTCTCATGTTATCTCAAATTAGCACTCTGGAAGAAGTTCCAATCTCCTCGTGACTCGGGCGCATCCACCTCCTAAGAAACGACCATTTCCGCGCGATCCCTTATAAGAAAGTCAACAAAAACAAATGAGTCAGAACAGATACAATAATTATAAAAAATAAATAATCATAAACTAAAATAAAAATAATGTGCAAGATATATACAAAAATGCAACATTATCTGTTGCTCCCCAGCAATGGTGCCATTTGTTGAATTGGAAGGACACCGTGAGGCAGCCGTGAGTCACACAAGGTAGACCTCAGTCACTGAAGTGACTGATCACGAGAGCCAAACTTATCAAACAATAATCAACCCACAACTAAAGTAATCAAGCAATCAAATCAGAGATATGGTGAAAAAATATTATAAAATCCCATAAACAAGTGTGCTAATGGGCAAGTATGGTAGGGTGTCCAACATAGAAAATAAGGGACGTAGTAGGAATATTATCTATAAATAAATAATATAAGTATATGTATGTATATATGTGCACCAAATCCAATCAATGATTTTCTGGGTTTGGAATTTTTTATTTTTAATTATAATTTTTATTTTTTATTTTTTGATTTTTAATATATTTTTAATATGTAATAATATGTAAATATATATATGTAATATAATGTAATATGTATAATGTAAGTGATATATATATATATATAATATAATAAATATTTAAAAATAAAAATATAACAAAAAACAATCCTTTTATTTTTGAAAGGATTTAAAATATGTAGAAGTATTTATAATAATTAATAATATTTAGGCTACACAATATATATAGGCTATATATGGTACTATAAATATATATATATAGACAAATATAGTCAAAATTTACAAAATAAACTATTTTTGTGTTTTTAATCTATTTTTTGTGATTTTTTATAACTTTTACTATTTTTGTTGTAATTTGAAAATCAGGAATAGTCCAAAATTTAATAGGAAGTATATAATATATATAAACAAGAAATCTATTTTTTGGAATTTTTAGAAAATATTTTATATTTTTTTGGGTTAGTAAGGATTTGTTAGTTTTTGGAGTTTCTTTTATTTTTTTAATTATTTTCTCTGGAGTGAAAAAATAGGATAATAAACAATAGTCATTTTTTATTTTTAAGAATAGGTTTTATATTTTTTTGTATTTTTGAATACAAATAGAGAATAAAATAGTTCTTTTTATTTTTAATAAATATTAAATGCAAGGGAAATCCTAAATAAAATATGCAGCATCAACAAGTAAGGCATCAAGCATTTACAACCATTTTTGCAGAATTTTTAGAGCACAAAGATATTTTTAGAAAATAGTAATGCAAAATAAAATCCACTGGGTCACATGCCAAAGAACCACAAATTATGAACTACAACTTAATTTTTTAGACAAAATAATTGATACAAAACTTGGAGGGGTACTAGTGCAAAATGTGTGGGGGTCCACATGAGGTGACCTAACATTGGACTAAAATGCCATATTAAAGAGTCTCAAGGGGGATGGCCATCGCTGAATTTCCTTATTTAATTTAAAATGTATAGATTTGTTTCAGTCGGGCAATCATGATCGATCAAAAATTAACCATACGAATAGATGAACCAACGAATTAATCGATGCGTGGTTTGATGTATTTTTAACCTGAGCAAGCCCTAGGGTCGACTCAAAGGAACGACTTCGGAAAGATTTATACAAATTATTATTAAGAAAATAAGCAACTTAGCCAAATTTAATTTTAATGTGAAATTATGTTAATCTAGCCAAGTTCTATTTTTCTTGTAAATCTAACCTAATGATGATGGAAAATGCATTTTTTTGGAACTTTAAGGGTTAAAAACACAACAGCAAAAAATGCAAACTTTTTTGGGATTTTTGTGCATTTTTCATGTAAAAAGAAAGGAAAATTTATGAAATTTCTACTAGAACATAATCATGGTGATATGAAGCTACAGTAGTGTTTTTGGAATTTTGTGACAATTTATGAAGTTTATAATAATTTTTACTGAAATGGGAGTGATTGTTAATATTTAATTCCTAATTAATAAGAAACTCAATTTATCCAAAAAAAATCTCAAATAGATATTATAATGAGCAATCCATGAGATGCAAAATTTCACAAAAATTATACTCATGGATTTAATTTAAAATCAATTACAAAAATCGCTCTATAATTTATTTTATGCACAAGAGAACTCCAATTTAGATGAACTTTGGATAGTATTTAGAGCATACCTACATACATCACATATGGTTTTTACATAATTTTTTAGCAATATATGATTAAATATGAATTACAGGACATGAAATGGGTAAAATATCTAAATTTTCACCTAAATAATTTTGGTTAATTACCCAATGCTCACAAAATTCTAATTAATTATCCAAGAGATAAAGAATTAAGTGATATTCAATATGCTATTTTTTATTAGATAAAATGATGCAAAAATGATATCTAAATTCGTGCTCAAAGTAAGGGTTATCTTTGCAATATAGAAAATGAGGTAAACAAAAAAGTGTGCAAATGGGTACTTTTGTAATTAAAGAAATATGATGCGCTAAAATGCAATTTTCACAAAAAAAAATAAAAATAAATAGAATAAACCTTCTAATATGGGTTAGGATTGGAGAATGAGGCGTAGAGGAGGCGGACGGATAGCGTCATGGCTAGCAGGTGGCGCGGTCACGCGGAGGGGCAGTGCATGAGGTCGGCTCGACCGAGGCAGTGGCAGTTGGAGTCACGTGTGTTGGAGCGACTCTGTTGTGTGAGCGGAGGCGAGGGCGGTCACGGGCTGGAGGGGGCGAATGGTGGATAGGAGATGCTGGAACTCAAGGCCTGCCGCCGGTGGCTTGTGGTGGTGCGAGATGCTGGGCAGCGTTGGCCTACACGCGCGAGGACATGAAAAGGGCGCGGAGGGGGCACCGTGCGGCTTGGAGGTGTGGGGCTCGTGTAGTTGCTGTATAGGAAGGAGGAGGCTGGTGGATGATTTTACAGGCATATGCGGTTGTGGCCAATGGCGAGGAGGTGGAAGGCCGTGGGGTGGCGGCACTCGTGCTAGACCCGGTGGAGGAGGAGGAAGAAGAAAGGGGCTTGGAGATGCTGGAAGACGCCTAGGTCGTGGCTAGGGGGCTGGCTGGGGAGCAGCAATGCGCACAGGTGATCTTGCTCGTACTACCCATGTTAATTCCGTAAAATTAATGATCAAAATTAATGTCGTGTCGTTCGTTGCAGTCAGGTAATACGGACTAATCAAAAACAACTTTCAATTAAAGTTCGATTAATTTCGAGCGGCAAATTTATTTTACTTGGGCAAGCCCAAGGTCGAACTCAGGGAGATATCTCCTTAGGAAGATTTTAAGTTAATTTCAGAGGTAGGATTTTCAGAAGATTCTTTTCGGTATTTTTCAACAAATTTTCATGCAATTAAAAGAAAACAATGCAATATCGAGCTAGTGTACAAGTTAAATCAGAAAAGTGGTCAAATTAAATCCAAAAATTACAAAACTTGGCCAGATAGTGAAATGCAATGGAATTAAGCTACAGTATTGTTTTTGGAATTTTCTGACACAATATGAATTTACTGTGAATTAAAAATGAATGCAATGTGATTTTAACTAAATCTAATTTTAATAAATACAAAAACAAAATATTTTCAGATATAAAAATTATCCTAGATAGATCTTAGTGTGAAGAATCCTGGAAAATTAATAAACCTAAATTTCTATGTGAAATGGACCTATTAAAACTCAATTATGGAAATCACAAAATGAATTATTCAGGCCTCGGGATGCATGCAAATGAAATGATTTTTAGAAACAATGTGAGATAAATTATCCTCAGCCTAGTATGTATTTTTGGTGATTTTTGAAACAATAGAGAATTTACTACAAATTAAAAGACATAAATGGGCAAAATATTACAAAATTTCACCAATTAATTAATCATAAATTCCACTGATATGACAAAAACCAGACACGTGTCACATATGAAGGAGGACAAGTTAAGCTACACAATGCAATTTTAAAACTTAAAAAATGATGTCAAATGAATGCCTAAAGATGCATGCAAAGACATGGGCCTAACTGCAATTACAGAAAATAAAATTGCTAAAAATCAAATATGCTGACAAGGACTAAAATGCAATTACCTATAATGAGGGGGACATGTATGAAAAATGACCACAAAACATGTGCGCCTCACGTGATGTTCCTGGCAGGGACTGGAATGCAATTTTTAAAACCTTCAGGGGCATCGTTACAAAATACCCAAGCCGCATGTGAAAGACACGTGAGGGCCCAGGCTCGGGTGACTTCAGAGGCTCGGATAGAGGCTCAGGGGTTCTAGAGGCTCGGACTTGGCTCGGTGAAGCTTCGGGGGCTCCAAGCCTAAAGGTCGGGGCGGAGGCTCGGAGATGACAACGTGACGTCTGCAGTACCGCTAGATCGAGGGACGATGTAACGGTGGAAGATAGCTGGAGACGTGGCGCGTCTAGATCCGTTAGATCATATGAATATCTAATGGCGGAGGATGGCTTTTGAGATGAAGGCATGAACGATCTACAGCCGTTGGATCAAGATGAATCCAATGGAATCTGAAGCTTGAGGAGAATGGCGACATGGCGTGCTCTGATGCGTTGGATCCTCCTGATCCGACGGTTGCGCGTTGAGGGATACGTGGCTTCCTCAAAACCGTCCGATCAAGGGGATCAGACAGTTGTTGTGCTTCCTTCTCAAAGGGTCTGCCGCCTCCTGCGACGGAGGTGGCTGCACTTCGACGAAGAAGCTCTAGCTCCTCCTCCTCCTCTAGTCATCGATGAAGGTCGCCAACGGCTTCTGAGCATTTGGGAAGGATCGTGGAGATGTGGCGGAGCTCTCGGGGGTCTCAACTGAGGTTGAGGTGGTCTTGAGAACGTCGACGACTATGCTCGAAGGAGCTCCGATGATGCGTCCGACATGTGCATATAACACATTCTGCAGCCGCATGGAAGGCGTCAAACTAATTTCCTCCTGTCCTGTAATCGGGGAATGTGTCTCATTGGCTATCACCACAGTCCGCCATGGAGAAACCTGTCTATATGCAGTAAGCTGCTCTTTGTCCCCACATAGATGATGTGTTGCTCCGGAGTCCATAATCCAGTCTGTAATCATAGATCTATCACAAGAGGTGAGAGCATAAGAACTACCTGAGGTACTGGTTGTAGCAGGTGAACTAGCGGAGGCAGAGACAGCCACATCTGAATGGCCTCTAGAAGTTGTATCTGGAGGCATAATATTCCTCAGTCTGATGACAAGATCATCGAATCGCTGGTCCAACAAAGAAGGTGCAGGGGACTCAACTTGTTCCGCTGCCCGAGCCGATACTGGAAAACCATGCTTAGAATAGCATGTATCCTCGGAGTGGCCAGGGCGGTGATAATAATTGCATGGCTGACGGATCCGACCCCCATGACCACGGGGACCATGGCTACAAAAAGTAGAGAAGCTCATCAAGATTGTTGAGCTTGTCAATGCCTTGGCTCTGCTTCTCTATAATCTCGATCCAGTCCAACTTATGATTGATAATGCCCATGTTGTCAGTTGAAGACTCGGCAAGTGCTACTACTGACGAAGAAGTGGAAGGGCTAACATCGACGCGTGCAATCCTTTGATATGAAGCAGCCAGTGGGAGAGGCTTACCCTGAGTGGAGATGCGGGTGACCAATTGAAGATGGAGTACCTGCAGGGGGTTAGTTGAATATCCAAGGTGTGCGACGTGATCGTGGAGTGAACGTGAGTGCGGTATGAGGCCTGAGGGGTGATGAAGTCATCCGGTGATGGTGCTCCGCCAAGGTGGCGAAGCGCACGTCGGCGTGAGGTGAAGTGCTTGGTCTGAGAAGATGGAATGGTGCACGAGGGTGGTATCTCTGAGGCGAAGCTCGGAGGATGGTCAGATGAGCGTGAAATTGCTCGGGGGTGGCGAATAAATTCTGAGAAAAAGCAAGAAAATGAAGAAAAAGATCGTGAGGGAGATGGAGGCGTCTACCTGGGAAATGGAGCTCGGATTCGTGTTCTTGGTCGTCGCTCGAAGGCTGGTAGAAGGTTCTGAGCTCATGCAGCTCACGGAGGAGGCTACGGCACGGCGGGGATGGCCGTGGATGTCGCTGGAGATGGAACTCGGTCGTCGCTCAAGGTCACCTTAAATTGTTGTCACCAAATGGAAGGTCGGAGCTAGGGGTTTCGCTCTAGAATGGCAGATAGGGCTGACGGTCGACAGTGGGGGCGTATTTATAGGTGGAAGGTGATGACGTAGGTGGCGAAGTGATGGAGTTGGTGGATGTCGTGGAGCGACATGGGTGGAGGTCATGGCGAATGGCGACGTGGTGTGCTCTGATACGTTGGATCCTCCTGATCCGACGATTGTGCGTTGAGGGATACATGGCTTCCTCAAAACCGTCCGATCAAGGGGATGGGACGGCTGCTGTGCTTCCTTCTCAAAGGGTCTGCCGCCTCCTGCGGCGGAGGTGGTTGCGCTTCGACGAAGAAGCTCGAGCTCTGCCTCCTCCTCTGGTCATCGATGAAGGTCGCCAGTGGCTTCTGAGCAGCTGGGAAGGATCGTGGAGATGTGGCGGAGCTATCGGGGGTCTTAGTTGAGGTTGAGGTGGTCTTTAGAACGGCGACGACTAAGCTCGAAGGAGCTCCGATGATGCGTCCGACCAATTGAAGATGGAGTACCTACAGGGGGTTAGTTGAATAGCCAAGGCGTGCGACATGATCGTGGAGTGAACATGAGTGCGGTATGAGGCCTGAGGGGCGATGAAGGCATCCAGTGATGGTGCTCCGCCAAGGTGGCGGAGCTCGCACCGGCGTGAGGTGAAGTGCTTGGTCTGAGAAGATGGAAGTGTGCGCGAGGGTGGCATCTCCAAGGCAAAGCTCGGAGGATGGTCAGATGAGCATGAAATTGCTCGAGGGTGGCGAATAAATTCCGAGAAAAAGCAAGAAAATGAAGAAGAAGATCGTGAGGGAGATGGAGGCGTCTACCTGGGAAATGGAGCTCGGATTCGTTCTCTTGGTCGTCGCTCGAAGGCTGGTAGAAGGTTCTAAGCTCATGCAGCTCACGGAGGAGGTTGCGGCACGGCGGGGATGGCCGTGGATGTCGCTGGAGATGGAACTCGATCGTCGCTCAACGTCACCTTAAATTGTTATCACCAAATGGAAGGTCGGAGCTAGTGGTTTCTCTCTAGAATGGCGGATAGGGCTGACGGTCGACGGTGGGGGCGTATTTATAGGTGGAAGGTGATGACATAGGTGGCGAAGTGATGGAGTTGGTGGATGTCGTTGAGCGACATGGTTGGAGGTCATGGCGTTCGAGGGATCGTTCGAGGGGATAGACAATCTGTTTTGTGAGTTTAATTGTGCTTGTGAGTGGATCGGCGAGGATGAGGGGATCACCTACTCAAGTCGGTAGAGATCAAAAATTCGGTATTTTAATCTTGTCTGTTTTAGAGTTAGGTGAGAAGTCAAGAAGTTGCACAAACACTTAAGGGCTCAATGGGATTTGAGCACTACTCCTTAGTGTGTGTGCGAGCAAGTAAAAGCGAAGATAATGAGGGAATTACTCGCCCCAATACAAATTTTTCTTTTTGGTCATTTTTAGGGTCAAGTAATATTAGCAGTCCCAATTTTATTGGTTATCACTTTTTTTTGATTTTTAATGAGAAATGCACGAGCCTAACGAGGAGTCAATTTTACTTAGCACCGAGGTGGTCAAAATCAGAGGGAGAGTCGGAAAAGCTTTGCAAGCGGCAAATCAATGATGTATGCTAAAGAGAAATGCTCGCCTTGCCTCCAGCACTCTACATGCAAAGATGCTCAGTAGAATTGAAACCTATCTATATGCTAATGCAAGCCGAGGAAATCGTCCTATGTTCAGAAATTGCTATTATCGTGAAGAACCACAAGTCGGTCACCGATCCTCAATCCAAGAGTCCGGTCTAGGCTCACCCCTCCTCTTCTAGACACATCGAGTTCAGGAGTAGCGCTTGACAGGGTTAGCTCGCGGCACGTAGGCTTGAAGGTGATAAGGCGACTGTTTAAATTTTACTAAGTCCAAACACGACTATAGGTACATGCAAATATATTAGGTGTTTAGCCTTAATCTATCGCAAGCAACTCCTGAATCTAAGGGCTCAATCACACAAAAGAAGGAAAACAAAATCGGAAAACAAATGAAAAAAAATGCGATGAAAAACCGACTAAACTGCGGTGAGCCCCCAAGTGTACAAACACCTGAAAATTGGGCCCGAAAGTCCAAAGTCCTATGTACCTGTATTATTACAACAATAGAGTCTCTCTCTCTCACAAAAAATTACACTAATAAAAGTAATAAATAAATAGACTAGAATTGACTTTAAAATCCTCTCCTAGCCCGCCTTCGTGCTAAGTCAAGTCGCCTCACGTGGGTGCACAGGTGCTCCTGGAAAAGAGCTCCTTCCTCGATCCGTGTTCCTCGCAAGAAGTCAAACAAGAGAGGGGTTAGACAATTCAAACAAGAAATATCAAAAATAAGGAAAACGATAAAAGCCACGAAAGTAGACAATCAATCACAAACACAAGCAAAAAGCCGAACTATGTGATGTTGCTCCCCAGCAACGACGCCATTTGATAAACACGAATTTCTATCGGTCTTGTGATCCACAATAGGCGGGAACACAGAGGTCGATGCGGTGACCGCTAAAAATCCGAATTTAATCAACAATGAACCCACACAATATAAGTCAAGCAATGAAGAATAAGAGTGGAGTCAAATTTATTTTTAACTCCACATAAAAGATGTATAGAAGCAAGTATGCAGAGAGTTCGAACACAGGGAGCAAGGCAGGATAGATCAACAAGTGTGTGTGTGTGTGTGTGTGTGTGTGTGAATGTGATGTATTGTCTACAAGATGCAATGCAAATGTTTTTGTGGGTTTTTAATTTTATGTTTTTTTATCTTTTTATTTTAATTTTTAATTTTGTATTTTGGTTTTATTTTTTTAATGATTTTGTATTTTCTTTTTATATTTTATGTTTTTATATTTTCTTTTTCAATAATAGAATATATATACAATATGAGAAAGAGAGGGATAGAGTATTTATAAAAATAGGTAAAATGCTCAAAAATCAGGGGATAAAATGTTTTGATCTTTTTTATATTTTTCTACTGTTTGTGATTTTTGGGAGCTTTTAAAAATGTTTTTGGTATTTTTAAAAGGGGAAATACAAGAAAATAGTGAATAGCAATGCTGGCCGAAAGTAAAATAGGAATGAAAAATATCAAATAGATACAAAATTTTCCCAAACTAATTATGAAATAGAGACAATAAAATGGGGAGACTACAAAACCTGAGTTTATATTTTTAGGATTTTTCTATAATTTCTTAGAATTTTTGAAGTTTTTGAGTGTTTTCTAATTTTTAAGGTTTTTACTTTGAAATTTTTAGTGTTTTTTGGAATAACACTAGAATATGATAAGACAAGTAAAATATAATTTTTTTTGTAGTTTTTCAAAACGTTTTTAAAATTTTTATGGATTTTCTAATGCAAACAGTTGGAAAAATGCATGTTTTTGATTTTTAAGAAATATGGAAATGCAACAAAAGTGCAATGCAAAATTATGGCGTGAATGTGCAAGTTAAAAGGAGCTTAAAAATGATTTTTGTGGATTTTTTAGGGTTTTAATGATGCATGAAATAAATATAGAAAGCAAGAAAAAAAGAACTCTCAAGCCAGGGGCATATATGTAAATCTGGCAAAGTTCAAGGGTATGTACGCAATTTTCACAGATATAGTATAACTGAATAAAATAGTTAATGGACTAATTATAAATGTCAAATCCCGCAGGGATATCAACACAAAATTCCCAGGCCACGTGCGTCAGAATGCACGCCTGGGAGGGACTAATATGCAATTAACAAAATCCTGAGGGGTTGACTTACAAATGTACCAAAAATATTACACGAGATCTAATAGTCCTTGGATAGATGACAAATAACAAAATGCCCGAGGGCCTCAATGCAAAATGGCCACGCACCTCACGTGCACGGGTACGTGAGCTGACGTGGCCAAGGACCTGGTTGTAAATAAGAGAAAATGTGCGGGCCTCTACACAAATATTACAACGATATTTAACTGCAGATAAATGTTTATAGCCTAAATATTAAACACAAAAATACGCGAGGGTTTGAACGCAAAATACCCTCATTGGGCGGATCGGACGGTTGTGAGCCGTCCACTTGGCGCGTGGCGCACGGTGGCAGCGCGATGCCCTTTCGCCCACGAACGGATAAGATTAGATGGCAGATGATGATCGGATGGCCAGGGCATGATGTGATCCTGCGGCTGCTGTACCGCCTGGGTAGCCTTCACGATCCAACGGCGGAGGAGCGACGATGATGAACAGAGAGGAACTCTGCCGGGGAGAAATTCCTCCCGCCTTCCCGTGCCTCTCCGGCGTTCTTCCTCGCTCGAAGATGGATCAATCTCCTCCTGCAGGCCTTCTCCGATGATTGGTGGCTTCAAAAGTCACCGATGACCCCTGGAACTCTCCTACGGCGTCGACGTCTAGGAGGACTCCAAGAAGCTCCGGCGAGAATCAAAATAGCCTCCAGATACCTTGTTTGCCTCAATGACCTGCAAGAAACATTAAGGGGGCGAGGGCAAAATACCTCGCCCCTCCTGGCTGCGAGAGCAGGCAGAAAGCGAAAGAGGAGGAGCTCACCGGAGCTAGCTCCGGTGAGGGGATGACAGTGGCGAATGGGTGGTTTTCAATCGAAATGGAGGGTGGTCTAAGGATAATAATGCTACGGGAATGAAAATATGCAAGAGAAAATGAATAAAAACATGGACCTCAAGGGAGAACACCTGAGGTTGAACCTCACGGCGGCGCAGTCGTCGGATATGGATGAAACACGGTCGGCGAGCTTCGCCGCACCTCGTCGGGGATACGTGGAGCCCACATGAGTCTCTACCCTCACTCACCCGAAGGTTTGAAGCTCTCCAAACCGGTTCAAGGAGAGAAGGAAGACGGGCTAGGATTTTGAAAGAATGTCTCTGGCACTCCACAAATCGAGGCGCAACGACTCGATCAGTCATCCAAAGCCCAAGAAATGCCTTGGGCGTGAATCACCATTGAACGAGGAGCAAAAACTCAGAAGGCGCCATCATGAAAGGAGGCAAGGGCTGACCTAGAAAAATGGGCGAAAAGAAGACAAAAACTCACGTCTGACACACAACAGGGGGCGGGTCAACGAGTTGACCCGAGGTCAACTCTCAGACCCTCCTGGTTGGTCCATGTGGACCAACCAGGAAAAACCCTGGAAAACTCTTTATAAATTCATTTAAAAATCGAAAATGAATTATTTAATTTTAGGTTATTAAAGAAAAAATGTTTGTAATTTTATAAATTATTTTATGGTGATTTTTAATTATTTTTATGAGGTATATTTTTATAAGTTACATATTATGCCCTTTATAGGTATAATATTTATATATTTTATTAATTTATTTTTTTTGTGTTTTTAATTTCTTTATTTTTGTTTATTATTTTATATATTTATAGAATACTTTTATACACTTAAATATATTTTTTTTGAAGTGTTTTATGCACTTAATAAAATATAAATATGTAATGTATAGATATATTTATAAGTACTGACCTATGTGTGATATATACGAGTATTTTATTTTGAGTTTTATTTCGGTTTTTATTCTGATTTTAATGTACAAATAAATTATAAATAATATTTACATAATTATAAAAATATAAAAATACAAAAATAATGAATAAATAATAAATTGAATATTTTAATCCGTAAAATTGTGCAAGTAGGGTCCAAAACTCAAATTTCAAACCGTAACTCCGAAAAATACGAAAACACCTCCATTAAATAGATTATTTTTTGCTATATACAATTAAAGGTGAGTTTGTTACATTTCGAGTTTTTATTTGCATGATACATGTCTGGGAAGTTAGAGATACAGAATATTATTCAAACGATAACTTTTTATCTGTGTATTATTTTTCAGTAAAATCAATTTTGTATTTTTATTTATTTAATTATCTACAACTTTCATGTAGAAAGTTTCTTTATTTGAAGTATAAAAAGTTTAACCAAAAATAGGTCCCAAAATGAACAAAGAAGAAAGGAATTTCATTGTATTTTTACCCTTATCTCCCCTCACCACTCCAACTGAGTTGAGCCATGTGAAAGGTTCAAGTGTCCAAGTTAGGTCATTATCAACAAGAGTCGTGCGTGTGCTCCAAAATACTCTACTTAGGCAATCAAGAGTCGATTGAACCAAGTCCCGTGATCCTTAAAGAATTAAGTCAACTAGACCTGAAGTACTTCAATCCCAGTGATGAATACCCATTCATCACTCTTTATTCTTCTATTTTAGCTACAAAAACCTTTGCAAATACATGTAGATATGTGTAAATACAAATAAATACCAAAAGCATGCATTGTGTAAAAACCTATAATTAGCATGTTTTTGTGCACAAAATAAAAGAATAAAGAGCAAAAAGAAAAAGAGGGAAATATTTAGAATAAATATTGAGCAACCTAACCCAAGGGAGGGCTCAGCATGGGCCTGACCGCATAAAAGCCAAAGTAGAGGGAGATAGGGGCTCACACATGTATATATTTGTAAATAAATAAAACTATATATTTTCCTCACCCAAAAATATACTTGTACATATTGTATGTATATTCTATTAAAAACAAAATAAAAAGATAAAAAATTCAAAAAGCCAAAAATACCCTTCCTTCACCTTGTGTATAAACCACACTCCTTGTATTTATTCAACCCTATAAATAAATTCATTTATTTTCTAAACTTTTTGTAAATATTCTATGGCATATTTTGAAAATAAAATAAATAAAAAGAAACAAAACAAAAATCAAATAAAAATCACAAAATTTAAAATACAAAAATAACATTGTATAAATACCATGTGTATAAATATATTCCTTTATTTATTTCATCCTTGTATATAAGTAATAAAAATAAAATAAAAATATTCTTTTATTCCATATTTTATCTTGTAAATAAATAAAATACAAAAAGAGCATAAAAATACATAAAAATAACAAATAAAAAAATCAAAAATAAAAATCCATATAGTGTACATATACCTATATATAGAGCTAACCTATTTTTATTTCCAAAAATTAATTAAAAATCACCAAAAAATAGAAAAAAATAAAAGAAAAATATTTCATGTTTTAAGTTTTCTTTAATTCGACCTATTTTTGCCCTAAAATAAATGGTCAAAGTTCGGGCACACGTGGCCGCTCCTGATTGGGCCACGGGGGAATGTTGACCCCGGTCAACTCCCCCGCGCCTCTTTCCTTTTCTGGCCGTCGCGCGCCGCGCCTCCTTCGCCGAATTTTCCCACGCGACTCCAGCTGTCATCCGCTCAACCCCCGCGCCCATATTCTTCGCCGCACATCCCTCTCCCTCGCCGGATCTTCCGCCATCAAAATCACGCCTTCCATTGCTGTCGCACCTCAACCCTAATCACCCCGGTCACACTATATATCCATCACCTCCGCCGCCCTCGCGCCGCATCTTTGGACCTTCTCTTCCTTCCCCGTGACCTCCATTGGCTCCGCCTGAGTGACAGCGAGCGTCAGCCTTTGTTGCAGTGAGGCGAGGAGGTGAATCCGCTGATCCGGCGTAACCTCGCCGTCCTTGCTCCGCCGCCGCGTCGAGCACCGAGCTTCAGGCTTTGACGACCTTCGAAGCTACGACCCGGAGATAGCCCATCTCCAGCATAGTCTCCAGCATCCATCAGGTAGCCGTAGTTCTTTTTAATTTTGTCCAATTTTCGATTACGCCCAAATTCCATCTCCGACGCATCCTTCCGATTCCGAGCACTCCGCTTATCATCTCGACCTTCCGACTATTCCTTCACCTTCGCAACCTCCTCACGCACCTTCTACGCACCTTCACTCAACCCAGATCGCACAGGATCTGGGAGTCGAGCTCCCTCGCCGTCGCTTCGCCGGAGCTCCTCCGCCCCACCGCACCGTTCACCTTCACGCCACCTAACCGGGTCGAGGCACTTTGCCCTCGACCCGCGAAGCTTCTTGTATCCTTTGCAGGTCCAAAGGAGGTGTCTGAGCCTCCTTCACAGTTCAGCCAGGAGCTTCTTCTTCCCCGACCTCGCCGGAGCCTTCCAGGGCTCGGCCGAGGCCTTGGCCACCACCAGCAGCTGCGGGATCGTCCAGCGGAGCTTCTCCGACCTTCAGGCGCAGCTGAGGAGAGCGGAGACACCTTCACGAGGCCGGCGAAGTTCGCCGGCCATCAGTTCTTCCTCCATCCTCGCCAGCCATCCGATGAGACCCCCGCTCCAGTTTTAATCTCCGACGTCCATCTGAGGAGGAGCAGCGACCGTTGATCTATCTGAGGCGCTCATCAGGACCGTCCATAGCAGAAGAGAGAGACCCGGAGCCCAGCGTCGTCCGATCTTCCACGTGGACGCATACCAGCCGTCAGATCAGGCCAGCGCTTCTACTGTCGAAGGCGCGTTTGTTCTCCGCCGTCCGATCATCCACGCGTCATCATCTGGGCCGTCGCTATTAATAAAGGGGTAAATTTCATAGGACCCCCCTCTGTTTGTTTCATTTCTTTTTAGTCCTGTAATTTTGAATTCAAGTTGTTTAGTTTTGGGATAATTTGCATTAAGGACCTCGCGCTTTATTTTTATTGCATTTATACCCCTGCCAGTAGAGACCCACGTGCTTTGTCACGTGTATTTTGGGATTTTTGCAATATATGCCCTGTATGTTCTGGTTGTTTTGAATTGAATGAAATATTTTGTTTATTTGCAATTATACCCCTGTGAAGGCTGAATTGGCGCATGTGCTTTTATTTCTTGGACTTTTTGCAACCTTGCCCCTGGGGTTTTGATACGTGTTATCAAAAACCCCTAGGACTTGGTTTTTGTTACAAATCAGTCCCTGTGTGCCTCAGCCACGTGCGAAGCGCGTGACTTGCTGGGTAAATTGCACCAGGACCCCAGAACTTTTGGGTATTTGCACTTAGGTCCCTGTGCACAGTGCCCCCTTGTTCTTTTTGAATAAAATATCAAACGACCTCCAAATCCAATGAAATTTTGACACATGGCTCCTGCCATGGTGTATGAAATTTCTATGATTTTTGGGGACATTTTTGATTCCATTTATTATTTTTAAAAATTCAAAAACCCATATTTTTGCTACTGTTTGACTTTAAAAATACCAAAAAAATATAAAAACTTCACCAAAAATTCCAAAAAAATTAGGTACTGTTATTTGCTTGTTGATTGATTTTCTAGCCAATTTTGGCTATTTTTCATCACTTAAAAACCCTAAAAATTGAAAAAACCTTAAAAACTCATAAAAATTGTAGTAAATAAATTAAAAATCCAAAAATAATAATTAGGGTGCCTAAATTTTCCTTATTCTTCATAGAATATAGGAAAATTACCTTTAGGGCTTTTTGAGATCCAAAATTATTTTATTTTGTGGTCTTAAGCCTTGCTGGACAGTACCCTACATTCTTTGCATTGTTTGATTTTTAATAATTATTTTATCCATTAGAAAAATTCCAAAAATTCACCAAAAACAGTAAAAAACTTGAAAAACATAAAAACCATTTTTCCTTGATTTTTGCATCATTTTTTTGTGTGTTGTACAAATTGTTGAAGTTGCCTTGCATTCATTTTCTCTCATTTTCTTATCTTTTAAAATTCTAAAAAAAAAATTTCAAAAACAAATAAAAACCCTAAAAAAGACTCTTTTGGATACTCGACTACATCGTAGGCCGCAAGGCCAATCTGTGCTCCTTGAGTTCGACCCTGGGAGCTATACCAGGTGAAACCTATAGCTAGACCGCTCTTTGTTGTGCTTGCTTGTTTTTATCTCTGTGAGTGGTTGATAATTTTTCTTGATTGACGCATTCGAGTGACTGAGGTCGCAACGACCTATATATTTTATTTCCTACCTTAGTCTCTCCTAGATTTTTGCGCGATCAGAATGGCGCCGTTGCCCGGGAGCACGGCTTTGTAGTCAGTTTTTCATTCTGCTATTTTTGTCTCTCTCTATATTATAACTGTTTTCTGACCATTCTCTCTCTTTGATTTTTGTGCGAGGGACTGCTTGGACTACTTGGAGTACACTTTTTGCGGACCCGCACGGGAAGAAGAGCAGGAAGAGAGAGAGAGGAGAGGAAATTTTATTTCAGAGAGAGAGAGAGAGAGAACATTTCTTGTTGTAATAATCTAGGACTTGAACTTTGGACATTCTTGGACATTTGTAACTTAGCGGGTCTGTTTCACTGAGCACCGGTGTGCTCGGGGGGACCCATCTGGATTTTCGCGGCTTTTATCGTGGTTTTCATAGCTAGCTGCCTTTTCCGGTGTTTCTCGCGGTTTTAGCCCCTTGTCATAGGAATTTTGATTGATTGTGACGTAGATATTTAAGGCCCAACACCTAATAGAATATCTGTTCCTATAGAACGTAATTGGACCTTAATAAAATTCACTGAAAAAGTTGGTTTAATTGAATTTGAGACCACGTGCCGTGAGGAGTCACATACAGCGCTGGCAGGACCCGTTGTGGCGGGCACCGAGTGACTCCCAAGATCGGACTCCGGACTCTATTCGATTAACTAACTATTGTTCTTCACGATCAATAGAAGTTGCTCATCTAGGATTCGGTTTTCTCCGCTGCACCATTTAGGTAGTTTTCTTTCTGTATTTAAATTCTGCGCGAATCACTTGCATGTAGAGTGCTGGAGACAAGGTACGCATTTCTTTCTCTGCATGCATCATTGATTTCTCCGTGCATCGGCTTTTTCGTCTTCTCCCTCTGTTTTATTTGACTTAATCATCAGGAGAATCGGAAAAATCGTTAGGCCGCTTGTATTTATTTTTGAAAAAAAAAATTAAAAAGAAAAACAAAAAAAATTGGGACTGGATAATCTTACTGACCCTAAAAGACACTCACAATTAAAAATTTGTCTTGGGGAGAGCAACCCCCTCATTGTTTGGTTTGATTGTGCGAGAGAGTGACCCGAACACTAGGTAAAGCCCTCCGGTGCTCATCTCGACTGATTACCGACTCTTCTGTGCGGGACAGTCGGTTGAGAGAGTATCGGGTATCCCAGCAGGTCACGTAATCGCTCTGATATCTTGAATGTTCACCAAATAAAATTGACAAGATAAATTGACCGAGCTTTCACGGTCTTCAGATTGTGTTGCGTTGGTGAACCGGGGGTTTGCTTTGCAATCATATTTTCTCCAGATCCCATCCGCCCAACTCGCCAAGATCAAGATGATGGGTAGACGATCTCTTAGGCAGCCTCTCGCTGCACCGCTTTCAGGCGAGTCTGCTCCATCATCTAGGTTGGCCCGTGAGAGTCGAGACCAGCTCTCCGGGCCCGAGTTCGAATCCACCCTGTTCCCCCTCGATCCCCTTTCTTCTGTTCCTGAGAGACATGAGCCCGAGGAGAGACGAATTCATTTGACAGAACCTGAGTTGGGCTCTTCTGATTTTGCAGACATCCCTATGGCTGGAGCCGGTAGTTCAGACGATCGCCAGCCCGAACACTTTGTCTTAGACCAGGGGGCGATTAACTCCACCCTGATCGCGTCATTAGAGACAGTTCAGAACCAGTTACGCGATCAGGGGGCATTCATGATAGAGATGAGGAGGGAGTTGGAGAGACTCCGAAGAGAGCGAGACGAGCCGAGCGAGCCGGAGGACATTCCTGATGCTGATGCAGAGGCAGCAGCCGCAGCAGCAGCCGCAGCAGCCGCTGCTGCAGCCGCCGCAGCAAGACCGATGCGGGAGCTTCACAACCCCGGATCTACACTGATGCACCAATGGGTGGTGATTCCTGCTATCGTGGGGGATTTCAAGTTCCCTCCGAACACCCTGCAGATGCTTCCTCATTTTCATGGACTCGCCACTGAGGAACCCCACCTCCATCTCCAGGAGTTTCTGATGATCTGCAGTACTGTCCACGACCGTCGTGTGGACCAAGATACGATTCGGATGATGGCCTTCCCTTTTTCACTGGCAGATAGAGCAGCCGCCTGGCTGAAACATCTAGGGAAGTTTGTCTACACCTGGGATCAGCTCCGCACCGAGTACTTGAACAAGTACTACCCACTCGGGCGGACGAATGCAGCGAGGGCCCTGATCAACAACTTCTCCATGCTCCCTAACGAGCAATTTCACGAGGCATGGGAGAGGTTCAGAGAGCTTCTGGATAGATGCCCACACCACGACATTTCGAAGCCGAACCTAGTTCAGAGCTTCTTTAGTGGGCTGACGCCAGATCTTCAGGGATTGGTGAATGCTTCTTGCGGCGGGTCCTACTTTGCCAAGGACCACAACCAAGTCTGGGCCATCTATGAGGAGATGTCCGAGAATTACATGGTGATGTCCCAGACTCGGTTGTACACACAGAAAGTTCAGCCGCCAGGACCCGTGCAGTATCAGCGGATAGCACGGGTTGATGCAGGTCCATCTAGTTCGTCCACAGTTGCAGCCGCACAGGCAGAGTCGGCCGCTGCGGACATGGGGATTATCAGCGAGAAGTTGGACCGCATGGAAATCATTGAGAAGAAGCAGTGCCAGGGCATCACTCAGATGGAGGAAATGGCACAGACTCTGAGCGACATGAAGACCCAGCTCTTGTGTCTTCAGGAGGCACAGACGGCTTCTCAGCCCCGTCTTCTGTCGCGAGGCGATTCCGGCGGCAGCCGCAGCTCGTCCCAGCGCTCCAGCTCCTTGCAGCAGCCTAGACAAGTTCACCTTGTACAGGCGGAGCCGTACCAGCAGCAGCAGCCCTCTTACCAGTCACCACCATCTCCTGACTTACAGATGGTGGTATATCAGCCGGATCAGCCTCTGGATGTACTCCCACCAGCCCCATATGATGCAGAGCCGTTGATGGATGTCAACGGGATTTGGTATGACCGTCCTCAGCCTGGAATCCGACGAGACCATCCCGGATTCAGGTGGGGGAATGGGGGTAACCAACCCCAGCAGCAGCCAGCCGGTCAGGGAGGGCAGTACTCCCAGCAGAGAGATCACCAGCAGCACCCAGCATCCCAGCCATCATCATTCGTATCTCGTCCCTATCAGCAGCAGGGACAGAGTTGGAGACGTGAGCAGCAGGCTCACCAGCAGCAGCAGCATCATTCCTCTTACCCCTCTCAGCATCAGCAGCACCAGGTCCAGCAGCCTCATTACCAGAGAGGCAACCCGTCGGGCTCCCATGAGAGCCCCGCCATGGATGATATAGCCCGCCTCTTCACAGAGCAGCAGGCTACATTTAGACGGGAGATGGACGAGTTCCGCCAGGAGATGCGGGACCTGATGAGAGGGAAGGCCGCCATCCCTGCACAGATCGAGCCTAATCCGAATAATTTGAAGAGGAAATCTGAGCAGGTAGTTCACACTGAGCCTACCACTTCTAGTGACACATTTGATGTTATCTCGTCGGATTTATTTGATGCTGATTTTGTCACACTTAGGAGCGGTAGAAGACCAGCAGGAGGCGCCTCATCTGAGCGACAACACGAGGATTCATCTAGAGCGCCAGATGAGGAAGAGGAGAGCGGTACTGAAGCCGCACATCCTGATGAGGGTGGTACTGATGCCACCCGAGATGCTGATGCACCCGGCGGTACTGAGGCCGCCATTTCACCACATCGAGGAGGTGGTACTGACGCCACCAGGAGAGCCGAGCCAGCCAGCGGTACTGAGGCCGCAAGACGTCTAGTTGTAGAGCCGACTAGAGGTGGTACTGATGCCACCAACATTTATTCTGATAGAAATGTTGTCTTTTCTCATGTGAATGTATCTCGGAACTCTGATTTGAATAAAGGGAAAGGTTTAGTTTCTTCTGATCCCACTGTGATGAATGATGTTTGTGAGGATCCAGTCATCGAATCATCTAGACCTATTCCTAGTCCTTCATCTGAGAAGGACCCTGTGATCCCCTTTCCTAGAGCCCTTGAGTTGGGGAAGGGGAAGAAAAAAGAAAAAGACCCAAAAAAGAGAGAGCAGGAGGAGTTCAGCCAGAGCATGATAGATCGATTTCACATCCAGCTGACCCTCAATGAGGCTTTGCAGCACATTCCTCTTCTCCAGCGATCCTTGAGAGATAGGACCACAGTCAGGAGGACGAAGAGGAACAAGACCGCAGAAATTCATGTGCTAACAAAAGCCACGTGTTACGCAATCCAGAACCATCTGCCGACTAAGAGGCCAGATTTAGGGGCCCCGTATGTCAGATGTCAGATTAGTGAGCAGAGGTTCGACCGCACTCTATTAGATAGCGGATCGTCGATCAACCTTCTTCCGGCAGCCCTTCTCCACCACTTAGAGTTGGGCACTCTTGTACAGAGCAGGACATACCTTCAGTTTGCTGATCGGTCTGTCAAGAGGCCAAAGGGGTTGTTGCGAGACGTTGTCGTCACGATTCAGGGTTTGCAATTCCCCGTGGACTTCGTAGTGCTGGACATGGAGACCCCTGACTCGTTGACCGATTCCCCCATCATCCTCGGTCGCCCATTCTTGGCCACAGCCAAGGCGGTGACTGACCATGACAGTGGGAAGGTGTACTTTCGCGTCCAGGGCAAGAGTATACAGATAGAGACGGTTAAGGACCACAGAGCCAGATCCAGATCCCGCTCACAGAGCAGTACAGATTCAGAGCAGCTGACAGACGTAGAGCCAGACATCCACCAGGACTGTGATTTTGTGATCACAGATGATGAGGCAGCTTGGGCAGATCCTGCAGCACAGACCATCCTCTCATATTCAGATACAGCTGATGCAGAGATGATAGTAGAGGATTGTCTGGAGAGCACAGCCCTGGTTCAGGATACTATTGAGTCAGCAGATTCGGACCTTGATCGCGACACGATTTCCAGTGATGGTGGTACTGAGGCCACCCTGCTCTATGGTGGTGCTGATGCCACCTTGTTCTCCAGTGGTACTGATGCCACTGAGTCTGATATAGATCCCTCGGATTCAGAGTCTGATTGGGCAGATTGTAATGATCAGATGCCAGACCTGGATCCACCTGAGCCTATAGATGAGGAGGAGGTAGAGGCAGAACAGATCAGAGACAATGTAGAGGACCCGCCTTCTCCCGATCCAGTTTGTGAGAGTTCGTTATCATTTTCCCAGGCAAATTTGGCAGAATTGTCCGCATATACACATCTTCTTCAGAAGCCAGATTTGCCAGCACCCAGCTGTCCAGAACTAAAGCCGCTCCCTACTTCGCTGAAGTATCGATTCCTTGCGGGAGAGTCTGAGATGTACCCAGTCATCATCTCTGCAGATTTGACTGGAGAGCAAGAATCCCGTCTGATGGAGGTTCTTGAAAAGAACCGCAAGGCAATTGGATGGAGCGTAGCAGATCTCCAGGGGATCAGTCCCTCGTTGTGCTCCCACCATATCTATCTTGAGGAAGGGGCAAAGCCGTCGCGTGAGTTCCAGCGGCGACTGAACCCAAACCTAAGAGAGGTTGTTATGAAGGAAATATCAAAATGGTGGAGTGCAGATTTTATTTATCCCATTTCCGACTCCAAGTGGGTTAGCCCTCTGCATGTGGTGCCCAAGAAGACGGGCATCACGACTGTGATCAGTGAGTCGGGAGAGGAGATTGCTACACGAGTACCCACCTCTTGGAGGGTCTGTGTTGACTACAGGAGACTCAACCAGGCCACCAAGAAGGACCATTTCCCCCTGCCTTTTATTGACCAGATCATTGAGAGACTGGCAGGGAAGAGCCATTACTGCTTCCTGGATGGGTACTCGGGCTACAACCAGGTGGCTATCGCTCCTGAGGATCAGGAGAAGACCACCTTTACCTGTCCCTTCGGTACTTACGCCTTTCGACGCATGCCATTCGGGCTATGCAACGCCCCTGCGACTTTTCAGAGATGCATGCTGTCAATCTTTTCGGACATGGTAGGGGAGTGTTTGGAGGTCTTCATGGACGACTTCTCGGTTTACGGCGACGGTTTCGATTCCTGTCTTGATTGCCTAGACCGAGTGCTCCAGCGATGCATTGATACCCGCTTAGTTCTGTCTTGGGAGAAGAGTCACTTCATGGTGACTCAAGGGACGGTGCTTGGCCACATCATCTCCAACAGAGGCATGGAGGTTGATCCGGCCAAGGTCGATGTCATTAGAAAACTCACACCGCCGTCCAATCTGAAGCAGTTACGGTCATTTCTGGGGCACGTTGGTTTTTATAGGAGATTCATTCATGATTTCAGCAAGATTGCCCGACCGTTGACTGACCTCTTGACGAAAGACACCGAGTTCCTTGTCGATGACAAGTGTCTTTCGTCCTTTGAGACTCTCCAACAGTGTGTAATTGAGGCTCCTGTCCTTCAGCCACCCGATTGGTCTCTCCCATTCGAGATCATGACGGACGCCTCTGATTTTGCCGTAGGGGCCGTGCTAGGACAGAGGAGGGATGGAGTTCCATTTGCCATACACTATGCTAGCCGCACATTGGATTCTGCCCAGCGGAATTATACAGTCACAGAGAAGGAGATGCTAGCAGTAGTGTTTGCCTTAGATAAATTCAGATCATATATCATTGGATCCCGAGTGACCTTGTACACAGATCACACCGCCATCAGGTACCTCATGTCAAAGAAGGATGCCAAGGCCAGACTTACGAGATGGATCCTTCTACTTCAGGAGTTCGACATTGAGATCAAGGATAAGCCTGGAGTCAAGAATGTGGTGGCGGACCATTTATCCCGATTAGAGCAGCCTGAGGATTCTGAGCAGATTGATCCCATTTGTGATACCTTCCCAGACGAGGCGATCCTTGCTATCGCCTCACTCCCATGGTATGCCGATATTGTGAACTTTCTCGTTGCTGGGAAAGTCCCACAAGATTGGCCCAAGCAGAAGATTGAGACCTTCCTTGCGAAGGCCAAGTCCTACCACTGGGAGGATCCCATCCTTTACCACGAAGGAGGGGATAGCATCTGGCGTCGGTGTATTCCTCAGGAGGAACACCATAGTGTCCTCACTTACTGCCACAAGCTTGAGGCAGGAGGACATCATTCTGGGAGGAGAACGGCACAGAAAGTGCTCCACTCCGGTTTGTGGTGGCCTACACTCTTCAAGGACTCTGATGAGTTCGTGAGGCGGTGTACTGACTGTCAGAGGATGGGCACTTGTGGACAACGTGATATGATGCCGATGCAGCCCATTCACTTCTGTGAGGTTTTTGACGCATGGGGCATCGATTTCATGGGTCCATTCCCTAAGAGTCAGGGATTTGAGTACATTCTGTTGGCCGTAGATTATGTGAGTCGTTGGGTTGAGGCTATCCCCGCCCGAGCCGCAGATGCAAAGACAGTTTGCAAATTTTTGAAGAAGAACATCATCATGCGGTTCGGGGTTCCACGAGTTCTGATTTCTGATGGGGGATCTCATTTCATCAACGACCAGGTGAAGGCACTTGCTAGAGAGTTCGGCATAGACCACCGTGTTGCTACACCATACCATCCTCAGACAAATGGTCTAGCCGAAGTGTCGAACAGGGAGATCAAGAATATTTTGCAGAAAGTCGTCCGCCCTGACCGAAAGAATTGGTCACAGCTTTTGGACTCGGTCTTGTGGGCATATAGGACGTCTTTCAAGACTCCATTGGGTACATCTCCCTTTCGCCTCGTTTATGGCAAGCCCTGTCACCTACCTGTTGAGCTGAGGCACAAGTCACTCTGGGCAGTCACAGATATTCTGATGGATCCAAATGGTATAGGAGACCAGAGAAGGGCAGAGTTAGCCGCCTTGGAAGAGCTTAGAGATGCAGCTTTCTCAAACAGCCTACATTATAAGGAGAAAGTCAAGGAGTGGCATGATTCTCATATCAGCCACAAGCATTTTGAGATTGGACAGAAAGTATGGCTGTTTGATGCAAGGCTACGATTATTCCCAGGGAAGCTACAGAGCAAATGGAAAGGACCCTATTTGGTCAGAAAGGTACACGATAACGGTAGCATTGATATATCTGAGTTATCTTCTGAGAGTACCTTCCGAGTGAACGGCCAGCGGCTCAAACCATTTCTAGATCATGAGCCGCGGGACGTTATTATTGCCGCTATTCATTTTGCGTGAGATGTGGTCTTTTGACTCACATCTTTTGCATCTCACGCCTGATTTTCACTGATCCTCCGCCTGTATAGATCCAGTTGTCTATATCATTCTATTCTTTAGTCCCACATCCCATTTCTCATCTTGTGATTATGCTATACTTAGGGTGTACTTTACCCTAAGTATAGGGGGGATGTTGGACCGGTGAGTATTCTTTTCATTCTTTCTGCTCTTGTTTTTGCTGCCTATACTTAGGGATATTTTACCCTAAGTATAGGGGGGGCAGAGTCTGTATATTCTTCACTCGGCTTTCCCTTCATGTACAGCTTTCTATACTTAGGATTAGTTAATCCTAAGTATAGGGGGAAACCACCGAGTTCCTCTTATTCTATTCATCTATTCGTTCCTGTACTTAGCCATTCCTTTTCACTTCTCTTTTACTAAGCACGAGTTATGTCTTCTTCATCGCTCTTGATCACTCTGAGGACATCGTTCGAGCTAAGTATAGGGGGGGTGTGTATATATTTCATATATACTTTAGCCATAACTCGTACTTTGTGTGAGTGTGTTAATAAATAAAATGGCTAAAAATCACAAAAATCACAAAAATTAAAAATTTTTCATGTACATAAACCTCTTTTATTCTTGCACATACATAGCTAGTGTACAAAGTATTTTTGTAAGAATGATTTCAAAAATCTTTTGTGTAAAGCTTGTGTAAATATTTTGTATCAAAATTATGTATATAGTACAAAATTTTTCCAAAATGTTTTGAAAATCAAAAGTTTGCAAAAATCTTGTGTAAATATCTTTTTGCAAAACTTGCACTTCATGCATCATTCATTCATGATTTCAAAACATTTTTCAAAATTTTTTGCATGATTGTAAAATATTTGTAAAATAGCATCTTGTGTACATATATGTATATAATTTTTCCTGGATGAGAGTTGACATTTAAACTAAGCCTGGAATTAAATTGAGAAATGGAGCTTGAAAAAGATCTTAATTCACTTAACTTCAAGAGGAACCTTATAGGACTTAGGGTTAAGGCTTTTCAGGTCCATAAGGACTTAATTCTTTGAGTCCACTAGGCTATGAGCATATGTCATCTTGATGAGCCTAAGTAGAGCACTTAACAACACACGCATGACTCTCAGAGACAATGGCTTAACTTGCACCTGCACTTTACACATGGCTCTCCATGGATGAGGTGGTGAGGAGGCAGTTTCCTTTGGCTTGGGGTAGCATATGAGGGTAGTACTTCTAGGCGGAACCTCTCTTCTTCTTATAGTGAAGGAAGTGCACCTCAACTTGGTCTAGTGGTGTTGAAAGCTAAAGACAGAAGCTGTGGGTTGCAATAAAGCTTCAAAAGAGGGATAGTCTACTGGCTCAAGGGGAAATTTCTTATATATGCTGCACCATGTAGATATGTTGTACAGAAGTTGTTGAAAAAAAAAAAAAATGCAAAAATGCAAAAAGAACTCCAAAAAAGTGGTGGGTCGGATTGAAAATTTAATAACCCCACCGGAGTGTAAAGATCTCATGAAGCTTGCAGCGGGAGACTTAGCTACACTGGCTGAGCTTCCAAAACTCTATACTTCTACCCCCTCTCCTTGAGTCGGTTGCACTTGAACTTAGAAGGGAATACCCCGCTTCTCGAGGAAAGAGTTGCTAGACCGAGGCATTAGAGTTACCAGGTTGAGGGAGGTTGTTTCTTTGTCACTTCTGAGGTGGGGAGCCACATATCACTTACACCGCAAGAAAAGATTCATGGTCATTAGAGTTTGTGTATGTAGACTTGTTCTGATCTGGTTTATTGAGGAGTCTTGCCCATAGATTGGTGGAACTTGGAGGCTGTTGAGTTTTAAGCTTAAGTCCAAATAAGGTTCCGACACATTAATAATCCAAAGATCTGATCGAGCTCCATATTTCAATTTAATGAAGGAAAATTTAATAAGTCAACCTTGATCCATGTACATCCTCTTTTTCTTTTTCTTTTTCTTTCTTTTTCACTTCTTTTTCAAATAAGTGTTTGCTAAGGGACTAGCAAAGTTAAGCATAGGGGGGTGATGAATACCCATTCATCACTCTTTATTCTTCTATTTTAGCTACAAAAACCTTTGCAAATACATGTAGATATGTGTAAATACAAATAAATACCAAAAGCATGCATTGTGTAAAAACCTATAATTAGCATGTTTTTGTGCACAAAATAAAAGAATAAAGAGCAAAAAGAAAAAGAGGGAAATATTTAGAATAAATATTGAGCAACCTAACCCAAGGGAGGGCTCAGCATGGGCCTGACCGCATAAAAGCCAAAGTAGAGGGAGATAGGGGCTCACACATGTATATATTTGTAAATAAATAAAACTATATATTTTCCTCACCCAAAAATATACTTGTACATATTGTATGTATATTCTATTAAAAACAAAATAAAAAGATAAAAAATTCAAAAAGCCAAAAATACCCTTCCTTCACCTTGTGTATAAACCACACTCCTTGTATTTATTCAACCCTATAAATAAATTCATTTATTTTCTAAACTTTTTGTAAATATTCTATGGCATATTTTGAAAATAAATAAAAAGAAACAAAACAAAAATCAAATAAAAATCACAAAATTTAAAATACAAAAATAACATTGTATAAATACCATGTGTATAAATATATTCCTTTATTTATTTCATCCTTGTATATAAGTAATAAAAATAAAATAAAAATATTCTTTTATTCCATATTTTATCTTGTAAATAAATAAAATACAAAAAGAGCATAAAAATACATAAAAATAACAAATAAAAAAATCAAAAATAAAAATCCATATAGTGTACATATACCTATATATAGAGCTAACCTATTTTTATTTCCAAAAATTAATTAAAAATCACCAAAAAAAAGAAAAAAATAAAAGAAAAATATTTCATGTTTTAAGTTTTCTTTAATTCGACCTATTTTTGCCCTAAAATAAATGGTCAAAGTTCGGGCACACGTGGCCGCTCCTGATTGGGCCACGGGGGAATGTTGACCCCGGTCAACTCCCCCGCGCCTCTTTCCTTTTCTGGCCGTCGCGCGCCGCGCCTCCTTCGCCGAATTTTCCCACGCGACTCCAGCTGTCATCCGCTCAACCCCCGCGCCCATATTCTTCGCCGCACATCCCTCTCCCTCGCCGGATCTTCCGCCATCAAAATCACGCCTTCCATTGCTGTCGCACCTCAACCCTAATCACCCCGGTCACACTATATATCCATCACCTCCGCCGCCCTCGCGCCGCATCTTTGGACCTTCTCTTCCTTCCCCGTGACCTCCATTGGCTCCGCCTGAGTGACAGCGAGCGTCAGCCTTTGTTGCAGTGAGGCGAGGAGGTGAATCCGCTGATCCGGCGTAACCTCGCCGTCCTTGCTCCGCCGCCGCGTCGAGCACCGAGCTTCAGGCTTTGACGACCTTCGAAGCTACGACCCGGAGATAGCCCATCTCCAGCATAGTCTCCAGCATCCATCAGGTAGCCGTAGTTCTTTTTAATTTTGTCCAATTTTCGATTACGCCCAAATTCCATCTCCGACGCATCCTTCCGATTCCGAGCACTCCGCTTATCATCTCGACCTTCCGACTATTCCTTCACCTTCGCAACCTCCTCACGCACCTTCTACGCACCTTCACTCAACCCAGATCGCACAGGATCTGGGAGTCGAGCTCCCTCGCCGTCGCTTCGCCGGAGCTCCTCCGCCCCACCGCACCGTTCACCTTCACGCCACCTAACCGGGTCGAGGCACTTTGCCCTCGACCCGCGAAGCTTCTTGTATCCTTTGCAGGTCCAAAGGAGGTGTCTGAGCCTCCTTCACAGTTCAGCCAGGAGCTTCTTCTTCCCCGACCTCGCCGGAGCCTTCCAGGGCTCGGCCGAGGCCTTGGCCACCACCAGCAGCTGCGGGATCGTCCAGCGGAGCTTCTCCGACCTTCAGGCGCAGCTGAGGAGAGCGGAGACACCTTCACGAGGCCGGCGAAGTTCGCCGGCCATCAGTTCTTCCTCCATCCTCGCCAGCCATCCGATGAGACCCCCGCTCCAGTTTTAATCTCCGACGTCCATCTGAGGAGGAGCAGCGACCGTTGATCTATCTGAGGCGCTCATCAGGACCGTCCATAGCAGAAGAGAGAGACCCGGAGCCCAGCGTCGTCCGATCTTCCACGTGGACGCATACCAGCCGTCAGATCAGGCCAGCGCTTCTACTGTCGAAGGCGCGTTTGTTCTCCGCCGTCCGATCATCCACGCGTCATCATCTGGGCCGTCGCTATTAATAAAGGGGTAAATTTCATAGGACCCCCCTCTGTTTGTTTCATTTCTTTTTAGTCCTGTAATTTTGAATTCAAGTTGTTTAGTTTTGGGATAATTTGCATTAAGGACCTCGCGCTTTATTTTTATTGCATTTATACCCCTGCCAGTAGAGACCCACGTGCTTTGTCACGTGTATTTTGGGATTTTTGCAATATATGCCCTGTATGTTCTGGTTGTTTTGAATTGAATGAAATATTTTGTTTATTTGCAATTATACCCCTGTGAAGGCTGAATTGGCGCATGTGCTTTTATTTCTTGGACTTTTTGCAACCTTGCCCCTGGGGTTTTGATACGTGTTATCAAAAACCCCTAGGACTTGGTTTTTGTTACAAATCAGTCCCTGTGTGCCTCAGCCACGTGCGAAGCGCGTGACTTGCTGGGTAAATTGCACCAGGACCCCAGAACTTTTGGGTATTTGCACTTAGGTCCCTGTGCACAGTGCCCCCTTGTTCTTTTTGAATAAAATATCAAACGACCTCCAAATCCAATGAAATTTTGACACATGGCTCCTGCCATGGTGTAGGAATTTCTATGATTTTTGGGGACATTTTTGATTCCATTTATTATTTTTAAAAATTCAAAAACCCATATTTTTGCTACTGTTTGACTTTAAAAATACCAAAAAAATATAAAAACTTCACCAAAAATTCCAAAAAAATTAGGTACTATTATTTGCTTGTTGATTGATTTTCTAGCCAATTTTGGCTATTTTTCATCACTTAAAAACCCTAAAAATTGAAAAACCCTTAAAAACTCATAAAAATTGTAGTAAATAAATTAAAAATCCAAAAATAATAATTAGGGTGCCTAAATTTTCCTTATTCTTCATAGAATATAGGAAAATTACCTTTAGGGCTTTTTGAGATCCAAAATTATTTTATTTTGTGGTCTTAAGCCTTGCTGGACAGTACCCTACATTCTTTGCATTGTTTGATTTTTAATAATTATTTTATCCATTAGAAAAATTCCAAAAATTCACCAAAAACAGTAAAAAACTTGAAAAACATAAAAACCATTTTTCCTTGATTTTTGCATCATTTTTTTGTGTGTTGTACAAATTGTTGAAGTTGCCTTGCATTCATTTTCTCTCATTTTCTTATCTTTTAAAATTCTAAAAAAAAAATTTCAAAAACAAATAAAAACCCTAAAAAAGACTCTTTTGGATACTCGACTACATCGTAGGCCGCAAGGCCAATCTGTGCTCCTTGAGTTCGACCCTGGGAGCTATACCAGGTGAAACCTATAGCTAGACCGCTCTTTGTTGTGCTTGCTTGTTTTTATCTCTGTGAGTGGTTGATAATTTTTCTTGATTGACGCATTCGAGTGACTGAGGTCGCAACGACCTATATATTTTATTTCCTACCTTAGTCTCTCCTAGATTTTTGCGCGATCAGAATGATGTAAGAAAAAATAAGTCCGAGGACCTATTGATAACTCGTATCAAAAGTCCAGGGGGCTTATATGCAATTTACCCAAAATAAAAACGCACATGCGCATATAAGTGTTCACAGGGACAAGAGTCGTGCGTGTGCTCCAAAATACTCTACTTAGGCAATCAAGAGTCGATTGAACCAAGTCCCGTGATCCTTAAAGAATTAAGTCAACTAGACCTGAAGTACTTCAATCCCAGCTCCTATAAGGTTCCTGTTAATTAGGTAGATTTAAGGTCCAATCAAGCTCCAATATCCGGATTTTATTTAGACTTGTTCAACTATCAAACTCAATCCGAAAAATGTGAATGCCATGCAAATGCAGAAAATATTTTTGTGATGCAATTTTCAAAGATTCTGAACTCTTTATGGATTTTTGAAAAGATTATGCATATGCATTTTTTAGATTTTTCAAAAAGATTTTTTAAATGTTTTTGGATTTTAATTTTGCAAATGTTTTTGGGATTTTTGAAAAAAAAGGTTTTGACCAAAATCTAGGCACAAATATTTATATGGGAGTGCATCTTGTATATACAAGAAGTAGATTTTAAGAATTTACAAAGGGTAAGTGGTCGATTTTATAGGTACATATAGTGATTTTTAGTGCCATGTATATATTCCTCAAACTTATTTGACACAGGTTTTTCAAACAATTTTGAAAACTATAGTCCAAAATAGTTTTTACAAACAATTTTACAAACATGTACATTTGAACATCAATTTGCAATAGGTTTTCCAAGCAGTATATAAAGATTTTTCAAATATTTTTGCAACCATTTATCAAACCATTTGCAAATCATTTTTCAAACATTTGATTTCACACAAAGAAAATAATTTTACAATCAAAATGTTTTTACAAAGGTAGAAAACATGTAACAAAACGTTTTCAAAATAGTTTTCAATAGATTTTTCACAAAGATTTTCAAACTCTTTTTCAAACATTTTGCAAAAAACATTTTCACCTGATTTATTAATCAGTAATTACAAAAAGTATTTGACGAATAATCACATCTTTTTATTAAGGTTTTTAATGAATTTTAAAGAATTATTAGCCATATTATTAAGAAAATACGAAAGTTGTGTTATGGATAAAGTATATACACAGTATATACGACCCCTCTATACTTAGCTTGAGCTATGTCCTCATAGATCGGAGAGAAAAGAGAAGACATAACTCGTACTAAGTATAGAAAAGTCTAAAAAATAAATGAATAAGAGATGAATAAACGAATGAATGAGAAGTCGACTGTCCCCCCTATACTTAGGATCAAATAATCCTAAGTATAACAGACTGTACACAAAGCAGGGAGGGTCAAGGGTGGGAATGAACAGATCGTACTCAGATTGTCTCCCCCTATACTTAGGGTAGGATATCCCTAAGTATAGACAAGAAGAAGAGACAATGGAGAGGACCAAAGAATAGAACAACTCGGGGTGCACACCCCCCTATACTTAGGACAGAGTACATCCGAAGTATAGAAAACTATCTACAAGGGGCGACACCTTTTTGATAGATACATGATATAGAAGAGGAAAAGAAGAAAAGGATAAAAGATATCAACAGATGGAAGAAGAGATCGTGAGGATGTACACACCACTTCCCCTATACTTAGGGTAAAAGAGGCCCTAAGTATAGGCAACAACAGGAGTGATAAGACAGGAGGATGAATGAACACTCGGCTCGTCCACACCCCTATACTTAGGGCAAAGTACGTCCTAAGCAAGGCAAACACGAGAATGGGTGGATGGGCAAGACAGGAGAGAGAACAAAGGTACACAAGGGAATATACAACAGAGATGGATATACACAGGATCAAGAAGGTAGAAAGCTAACCTTCTTGCGAGACCACTGAGGGATAGATCTAGTGTGGTGCAGGTCAACATCGGGGTCCACAGTGGACGGAAGCCGATCAGGGTCGATAAGGTGACGGCCCTCAGTGGAATCAAATCGGAAAGGCACGAACTGATCAGTGGAAGTAGTATGGCTAGGTTCGACCTTGGTGGTCCTATGGTGTGAAGGCGCAGACGAGTGAGTGGAAGAAGTGTGGTCAGGTCTGGCCTTGGAAGTCTCATTGATATCAAAGTGGAATGGGACAAACTCATCATCCTCGAAAGAAATGTAATCGGAGTCGTCCTGCGAGGGGTCGTCCAGGTCAAAATCAAAAGGAACGAAATCATCAGTGGAAGTATACGAACTCAAATCGTCCTCAAGAGTCTCACCCGAATCATCTTCTTCATCAAGAGGCCAGAAATTTTTAAGATTCGCATCATAGCCGACCTCAATCATCTTTACTTGTGAGTGACCAGGAACGGACTTATCAGTGGAAGTAGTCAAACCAGGTCCGTCCTCTCTAGTCTTGGTATCTGCCCTCCGCTCAATAGGATCAATCACGTAGATACTTTGGATTTCATCAACACATCGGCACACACCAGAAGGAGGAACAGCGAGGTCTATGCTTTCCGATTTCCTCCCCTTTCGGGGATTCGTCGGGTCTCATCAGTGGTCTCTATGCAAACATCTCTAATAGCATCAGATCGGTCACAGGACTCGGAATCAGCTATAATCGGTGAAGGTGCATCAGATGCAGGTCTCTGGTCAATTGCGGGTTTGGTGATCAACACTTCGCTTTCATCAACTGGACGGAAGCGAATCTCTCCTGATCCGTAGTCAATAACAACCCTCGCAGAGGCGAGGAATGGTCATCCCAGGATGATTGGAGAGGGCTCCCCTGTGGAGGTCTCCATGGGCAACACGACAAAATCAACATGGTAGCTCGTGCCTTGAATCGAAATGACGGCGTTTTCAAGGATACCCTTCGGTCTCTTGATCGATCCATCAGCAAATTGAACTATCATCCTGGTCTTCTTGAGAGGCCCTAAGTAAAGAGACTGTACCAGCGAGAAGGGTAATATACTAATATAAGCACCACCGTCTAGGAGAGTGTGATCACATGTACCGTCAGAGATGGTGCAAGTGATGAAAAGAGTAGTTGTGTTCTTCTTTTTCGGAATGGGACGATGTGTGATGGCGTGGGCAGTGGCCATGGTCCGAATGTAACACTCAGATCTGCTCCTCCGCTTTTTCTTCTTGGGAAGAGGAGCAGATAAATCAATTATGGCCTGCTGAAGTGGGGTACGGATAATCTCATGAACAGTGGCCACCACTTCGGGTTCAGTAACATTTTTTTGAATTTTGGGACTTCTCCATACAAGGGAGGAAGTCGGAATCAACATATACACGAGGCAATCCAAGAGCAGTTTGTACATCGGCATCCTTGGGGTCAAAGGTGGGACAATGTGTGAATGAATGTGTGGGTGGATGATCTGGCAAGTGGACCCTCTCCTGACGGTCTGAATCTACCAAAGGTCTCCCAAAATCTTTTTGTGTTTTTAAAATTTTCTCATTTTTTGTATTTTGGGTGATTGCAATCTCCCATGATCAGCCACAAGTAAATCCGTATCCTCGACGAAAGGAGCTCTAATCTGATTCTTACTCAAAATAGCAAGATTATCATTCATCAAATCATTGCGCTTTGTCATTCGGTTCAAGATATCACTTATAGAGATCGAGAGAGGTGACTCCAACATGTCAGACTTGGGTGGATGTGAAGGTGGAGGTGGATAATATACAGGTGGAGGTGGAGGTGGGTAGAAGTTCGAGGTCTGATACTGCGGCGGAGGCGGATATGTACAAAAATCAGGAGCAAAGTCCTCCTGGAGAAAAGGAGGTGGGCCGCCTGGAGTGAATGAAGGATCCGCTAAGTCCGGATAAAATACGCTCCAGTCGGCCATCTCGAAACAAGAGGAAAATGATCGGGAGAGCATGATGGTCAAGTCAAGAGAGTGAAGAAGAAGGGCAAATGGGTAGAGAAGATCTAGGATACACACAAGCAAGCACAATCAAACTCACAAAACAAACCCTCAATTCACCTACTCAAGTTGGTAGAGACCGAAAATTCGGTCTTTTAATCTTATCTGTTTTAGAGTTAGGTGAGAAGTCAAGAAGTTGCAAAAATACTTAGGGGCTTAATGGGATTTGGGCAATACTCTTTAGAGTGTGCGCGAGCAAGTAAAAGCGAAGATAATGAGGGGATTACTCGCCCCAATACAAATTTTTCTTTTTGGTCGATTATAGGGTCAAGTAATATAAGCAGTCCCAATTTTATTAGTTATCACTTTTTTTTGGATTTTTAATGAGAAATGCACGAGCCTAATGAGGAGTCAATTTTACTTACCACCTAGGTGGTCAAAATCAGAGGGAGAGTCGAAAAAGCAATGCAAACGGCAAATCAATGATGTATGCTAAAGAGAAATGCTCACCTTGCCTCCAGCACTCTACATGCAAAGATGCTCAGCAGAATTGAAACCTATCTATATGCTAATGCAAACCGAGGAAATCGCCATTTGTTCAGAAATTGCTATTATCGTGAAGAACCACAAGTCGGTCACCGATCCTCAATCCAAGAGTCCGGTCTAGGCTCACCCCTCCTCTTCTTTACACATCGAGTTCAGGAGTAGCGCTTGACAGGATGGGCTCGCGGCACGTAGGCTTGAAGGTGATGAGGCGACTGTTTAAATTTGACTAAGTCCAAATGCGGCTATAGGTACATGCAAATATATTAGGTGTTTGGCCTTAATCTATCGCAAGCAACTCCTAAATCTAAGGGCTCAATCACACAAAAGAAGAAAAACAAAATCGGAAAACAAATGAAAGAAAATGCGATGAAAAGCCGGCAAAACTGCAGTGAGCCCCCATGTGTACAAACACCTGGAAATTGGGCCCGAAAGTCCAAAGTCCTATGTACCTGTATTATTACAACAATAGAGTCTCTCTCTCACACAAAAAATTACACTAATAAATGTAATAAATAAATAGACTAGAATTGTCTTCAAAATCCTCTCCTAGCCCGCCTTCGTGCTAAGCCAAGTTGCCTCACGTGGGTGCGCAGGTGCTCCTAGAAAAGAGAGGGGTTAGACAATTCAAACAAGAAATATCAAAAATAAGGAAAACGATAAAAGCCGCGAAAGAAGACAATCAATCACAAACACAAGCAAAAAGTCGAACTATGCGTTGTTGCTCCCCGGCAACGGCGCCATTTGATAAACACGAATTTCTATCGATCTTGTGATCCACACAAGGCGGGAACACAAAGATCGCTGCGGTGACCGCTAAAAGTCCGAATTTAATCAACAATGAACCCACATAATATAAGTCAAGCAATGAAGAATAAGAGCTGAGTCAAATTTATTTTTATCTCTACATAAAAGATGTATAGAAGCAAGTATGCAGAGAGTTCGAACACATGGAGCAAGGCTGGATAGATCAACAAGTGTGTGTGTGTGTGTGTGTGTGTGTGTGTGAATGTGATGTATTGTCTACAAGATGCAATGCAAATACTTTTGTGGGTTTTTAATTTTATGTTTTTTTATCTTTTTATTTTAATTTTTAATTTTGTATTTTGGTTTTCTTTTCTTACTGATTTTGTATTTTCTTTTTATATTTTATATTTTTATATTTTCTTTTTCAATAATAGAATATATATACAATATGAGAAAGAGAGGGATAGAGTATTTATAAAAATAGGTAAAATTCTAAAAAATTAGGGGATAAAATGTTTTTAATATTTTTATATTTTTCTACTATTTTTGTGATTTTTGGGAGTTTTTCAAAATGTTTTTGGTATTTTTAAAAGGGGAAATACAAGAAAACAGTGAATAGCAATGTTGGCTGAAAGTAAAATAGGAATGAAAAACAACAAACAGCCACAAAATTTTCCCAAACTAATTTTAAAATAAAGACAATAAAATGGGGAAACTACAAAACCTGAGTTTATATTTTTAGGATTTTTCTATAATTTCTTAGATTTTTTTGAAGTTTTTGAGTGTTCACTAACTTTTAAGGTTTTTACTTATTTTTAGTGGTTTTTGGACTGACACTAGAATATGATAAGACAAGTAAAATATAATTTTTTGTACTTTTTCAAAACGTTTTTATAATTTTTTTGGATTTTCTAATGCAAACAGTAGGAAAAATGCATGTTTTTGATTTTTAAGAAATATGGAAATGCAAAAAAAATGGAATGCAAAATCATGGCGTGAATGTGCAAGTTAACAAAAGCTTAAAAATGATTTTTGTGGATTTTTTTAGGGTTTTAATGATGCACGAAATAAATATAGAAAGCAAGCAAAAAAAACTCTCAAGCCAGGGGCATCTATGCAAATCTGGCAAAGTTCAAGGCCAGTTTGCAATTTTCACAGAAATAGTATAACTGGACTAATTATAAATGTCAAATTCCACAAGGATATCAGCATAAAATTCCCAGGCCTCTATGCAATTAACAAAATCCTGAGGGGTTGACTTACAAATGTACCAAAAATATTACACGAGATTTAATAGTCCTTGGACTGATGAGAAATAACAAAATGCCCGAGGGCCTCTATGCAAAATGGCCACGCACCTCACGTGCACGGGCACGTGAGATGACGTGGCCGAGGACCTGGTTGTAAATAAGAGAAAGTGCGTGGGCCTCTACGTAAATATTACAACGATATTTAACTACAGATAAATGTTTATAGCCTAAATATTAAACACAAAAATACGTGAGGGTTTGAACGCAAAATACCCTCGCTGGGCAGATGGCACGGTTGTGAGCCGTCCACTTGACGCGTGGCGTGCGGTGGAAGCGCGATGCCCTTTCGCCCACGGACGGATAAGATTAGATGGCAGATGATGATCGGACGACCGGGGCATGATGTGATCCTGCAGCTGTTGTACCACCTGGGTAGCCTTCACGACCCAACGGCGGACGAGCGACGATGATGAACAGAGAGGAACTCCACCGGACGAAATTCCTCCTGCCTTCTCGTGCCTCTCTGGCGTTCTTCCACGCTCCAAAATGGCTCAATATCCTCATGCAGGCCTTCTCCGATGATTGGTGGCTTCAAAAGTCGCCGATGACCCCTGGAGCTCTCCTACGGTGTCGACGACGAGGAGGACTCCAAGAAGCTCCGGCGAGAATCAAAATAGCCTCCAGATACCTTGTTTGCCTCAATGACCTGCAAGAAACGTTAAGGGGGGTGAGGGAAAAATATCTCCCCCCTCCTGGCTGCGAGAGAAGGCGGAAAGCGAATGAGGAGGAGCTCACCAGAGCTAGATCCGATGAGTGGATGACGGTGGCGAATGGGTGGTTTTCAATCGAAATGGAGGGTGGTCTAAGGAAGATAATTCTACTGGCATGAAAATACGCAAGAGAAAACGAATAAAAACACGGACCTCAAGGGAGAACACCCGAGTTGAACCTCACGGCGGTGCAGCCGCCGGAGATGGATGGAACGCAGTCGGCGAGCTTTGCCGCACCTCGACTGGGATACAGGGAGCCCACAGAAGTCTCTACCCTCACTCACCCGAAGGTTTGAAGCTCTCCAAACCGGTTCAAGGAGAGAAGGAAGACGGGCTAGGATTTTGAAAGAATGGCTCTGGCGCTCCACAAATCGAGGCGCAACGCCTCGATCAGTCATCCAAAGCCCAAGAAATGTCTTGGGCATGAATCACCATTGAACGAGGAGCAAAAACTCAGAAGGCGCCATCATGTAAGGAGGCAAGGGCTGACCTAGAAAATTGGGTGAAAAGAAGACAAAAACTCACGTCTGACACACAACAGGGGGCAGGTCAGAGAGTTGACCCGAGGTCAACTCTCGGACCCTCTTGGTTGGTCCACGTGGACCAACGAGGAAAAACCCTGGAAAAACTCTTTAGAAATTCATTTAAAAATCGAAAATGAATTATTTAATTTTAGGTTATTAAATAAAAAATGTTTGTAATTTTATAAATTATTTTATGGTGGATTTTAATTATTTTTATGAGGTATATTTTTATAAGTTACCTATTATGCCCTTTATAGGTATAATATCTATATATTTTATTAATTTATTTTTATTTTGTGTTTTAAATTTCTTTATTTTTTTATTATTTTATAAATTTATAGAATACTTTTATACACCTAAATATATTTTTATTTTATTTTTCTGAAGTGTTTTATACACTTAATAAAATATAAGTATGTAATGTATAGGTATATTTATAGGTACTGTACCTATGTATGATATATACAAGTATTTTATTTTGAGTTTTATTTAGGTTTGTATTCTGATTTTAGTGTACAAATAAATTATAAATAATATTTACATAATTATAATAATATAAAAATACAAAAATAATGAATAAATAATAAATTGAATATTTTTCGTTATATACAAGTAGGGTCCAAAACACAACTTTCAAATTGTAACTCCGAAAAATACGAAACCACCACCATTAAATAGATTATTTTTTGCTATATACAATTAAAGGTGAGTTTGGTACATTTCGAGTTTTTATTTGCAAGATACAGGTCTGGGAAGTTAGAGCTCTAGAATCTTATTCAGACCATAACTTTTTATCTGTGCATTATTTTTCAGTGAAATCAATTTTGTATTTTTATTTATTTAATTATCTACAATTTTCATGTACAAAGTTTCTTTATTTGAAGTATAAAAAGTGGAACCAAAAATAGGTCCCAAAATGAACAAAGATTGAAGGAATTTCATTATATTTTTACCCTTATCTCCCCCTACTTTATTCCTTGTCGACCTATTCATCAAGATGCCTAGTTCTTGACCTTTTGGGTCATAAAATATTTACAATATTTTATTATTTTTATTTTCTTTTATTTATTCTATAATTTTGGCTTTAATTACAGTGTTTTATAAACTAATTACATGCACATGCATGAATGCTAAAATGCTCTAATTAATGTATTTACAGCCATTTGCTAGGGTTTTTGAGGCCAAAATGATAGAATAAAGATGATGAAATGCGGCTTCATCAGGTACGCAATGGTGGTGACAGGAGGCGAAGAGGGTGGTCAGAGTGTATCCCAAAATAGGAAGGGGGTGGCTCGTGCGCGAGGTGGGCGGCGTGGGGCACGGGTCTTGCAGGAGGTAGGAGATGGGGTGAGATCAAGGGTCATGATGGAGCCATGTGGAGGGCATGGGTAAAGGCACTGACGTGCGGCTCTGATGACGCATAGGGATTTGATCGAATGGTAGAGGTTAAGGTCGAGATGGATGGTGGAGATTAAGAGAGAAAGGCGACATTGAAGGGTTCGGATGCAACCACGTGCCGTAAGGAGGCCGTGGCATCGGCGAGCGGTCTGGATTGGATCCATGGTTTGATCAAAGGGCTGAGGAGGGTTGCAATGATGAACGACCAAGATCAGGAGAGAAAGAGTGTGATCGTACAATGGAGGATAGAGCGTACGTGGCATTTAATGGAGCGGGCTGCGTGGCGCAATCAAAGGGCGCCACGTGGTCGGCTCTGAATGGCTGAGAAAGAATGTGGATTTAGATAGAGAAGAAGGCCGAATCTGGAAAAAACTCAAAACATGAAAGTTGTAGATCTCGATGAGATCTACAAGTTTCTTGTTGACTAAAATGGAGATGAGGTCAAGTAAGATACAAAAAAAAGGGTACAAATATGCATATATAGTACACAAAGAGGCCCAAAAACCCATGTTTTGCATACGAGCTCCGATTTGAATGAAATTGGTCTTATATTGAAGGTCTCTTAATGTGTATTCATTTGAAAGTGAGTAGACCTAATTCGGAGGTTGTATGAGGCATTCTAAGATCTGGGGTCTCCAACTGGGTTTGGAATTTTTATTGGGTAATTTATAAGTTGATAATTTTTAGCCTTTTTCCTTATATTATTAACTAGTAATATACACATTATAAGGATGGTTTTTATTGACTTTTGAGGGGGTATAAAATACAGGTAATTAGGTGAATATTGTTGAATATTTTACAAGAGAAACATGCTTCATATTTAATGAAAATATGGAAGCTAAATTGCATGTATTATGTATGCATGTATGAATGATATTTATGCAAGATAAAGGGAACTATGCTGCTAAATACTTGGGAACAAGTCTCCATTTTCAACTTTAAGAGTGATGAATCACAGATTCATCAACAGGAGGGAGCGATGACCTGGAGCTTCTGGTTGGAGTTGGGGCATTGGTCGGAGATGCGGGGCGGCGACGCACGACCGTCGATGGTAGAGGGGTGCGCAAGTAGGAGCGGAGAAGGGAGTTGTCGGCCTATCTTCTTTTTTTTATTTTGTTTTTATATTCTTGTAATTCTTTAATACATGAAAAAAATGTAGAGATGAAATGAAATAAAAATATGATGAATGAAGTGGTGATGATGGTGGTTGTGACGATATGATGATGTTGAGATAATAAAAAATAAATGTTAGATAAAATAAGAAAAATGAGGAAAAAGAGAAGGAAAACTTACATGTGATTCGTTGGATTTTGTGGAGCATCTTTGTTGGATCCCGGTCATCGCCTCGATCAGCTCCAGGTGGAATCGGTGTAGAGAAGCTGGACAAGCTTTGAAGAAGCTCGAGACGGTGGTGTGGACCATGGGATCTTGCCTTCGGCTCGTCGTCGCTCGACGTCAAAGGAGTTGTCACATCGTGACTTCGACAGGGCTAGAACCTCTCTCACACGTAGAATGGCGGATGAAGATGAATGAAGGGGGTGAGGGGAATAATAAAAAGGAGGAAGAAGTGTGGTGGAAGTTGGAGAAGTGGTGGAGGAAGTGGAGAGAATAGGCTGTTGGTGGCTTGATTGAGAATTTGGAGTAGAGAAGAAGTAAAAGGGGGAAATAAATAAATAAAATAAGTAGGCTACTAAAATAATTAAGAGAAAATAAAAGTAAAAGCAAATATATATAATAAATAAATAAAATAATTAAGTAAATAAATATAAACATATAGTCTATTTTTGCTACATATAGGTGAATATGTACAAGTGAATTTAGCTTCTTAGTTAATGCTAAGAATGCTAAAATACACAAATTATTTACAGATGCATGAATGCTAATTATGCATAGTAAAAGGAAATATGCATCTGATTGCTCAGGAACAAAGCCTTATTTTCAACTTTATAGTGACGAATCACGGGTTCATCAACCCCCTATACTTAAACCTTGCACGTCCCCGAGAAACTAAAATGGAATGCAAAGGTGAAATGGTTTTGGGTTCCATACTAAGGTCATGAACAAAAGGTAAAAATGGAGCTTGACTCAACCTTTGGATTAATAGTGTGGCAGAACCTTATTGAGAATTGAATTTAAGACCTAACAACCTTTGAGTTCCACAAGTCTTCTATTCAAGACACCTCAATAGTTAGGTCAAATTAAATCCTCATATGCAAATTCTGATGACCATGAGCCTTACTTGTACTGTACAAGTGAAATATAGCTCTCCGCATCATAAATTGCAAAGAAACAACCTCCTCTAACAAGGTAACTCTAATTCCCTGGTTTAGCAACTCTTTCCTCGAGGAGCGGGGTATTCCCTTCTAAGTTCAAGTGCAACTGGCTCAAGATGATGGGGTGGAGAGAAGAATGGACGGTAGCGAGTATAGGTACCTATCCTAGAATACTTGACCAGTATTGAAGCTCTTCTTTTTTTTCTATACTTGTATATACACTCTGGCCGACATTTTACTTTTCAATCTGGCATGTCCATTTTTGGAGATTCTACTTTTTTTCCTTTTTTATTTTTTTGACATATATACAAGGTGCAACATGTAAATTAGGAGTTTTTCTCCTTGAGCCAGTAGACTATCCCTCTTTCGAAGCTTTATTGCAACCCACAGCTTCCCGTCCTTAGAAGTAAACACCACTAGACTAGGTTGAGATGCACTACCCTCCCGAGAGGAGGACGGATGTTTCCACCTGTGTGCTACTCCAAGCTAAAGGATTCTACCTCCTTACCTCCTCATCAATGACGAGATATGTGCATGGTGCTTGTCCAAGTTAGGACACTGTCTAAAGAATCATGCGTGTGTACGAAATATTCTACTTCGACTAATTAAGATGACATGTGAACATAGACTTGCAGGCTCAAAGAATTAAGTCATTTGACCTAAAAATCTTAACTCCAATTCCTATAAGGTTCCTCTAAAATTAGGTAGATTTAGGTCAAATCAAATCAATCCTTGACATATATTCTTAACATGGTTCAGAACCCACTTACTTTTCACATTACATATGCTAGATATGCTAATGAGATGCAGATGGCATGTTGTATGGATGAATGAAGTGCAAGACATTTTTTTTGAAATGCAGAATAAATTAGAAGCCTATTTTTTGTTTTTTTTTTGTTTTTTGTTGTTTTTTTGTTATACCTCCTATTTTACAACAAATTTTACAAAAGTTTTATAAGTATTATACATATTATACAAATGTTATGCAATATACATATTATACAAGTATACATGCATTTTACAATTGTTTTTTCAATTTTTAGCCACCACATAATTATTGCATTATATATACAAAAATATGTAAAAGTATGAGCTATGGGTAAAGTATATATGTAATATATACACGCCCTCTATGTCCTCAGAGCATGAGAAGCAAGGAAAAGACATAGCTCGTGCTAAGCTTAGGATATCTAAAATAATAGAAGTCGATCCGCCCCCTCTACATAGGCTTTAACAGCCTAAGTTTAGAAGAAGATCAAAAATGTGGTAGACGAGGGCTAGAGGGGAAATGAACGAGTATATATAGATGATGGGCATCAACTCCCCCTATACTTAGGCTCTGGTTAGCATAGTCTAGGATAGAAGTGAGAGTGAGAACCTATGTGATTTGGAGAATGTACAGAAAATGATGAAGAGACTCGGGTCACTCTCCCTCCTATACTTAGGATCTGGTTATCCTAAGTATAGCCATAAAATGAAAGGATATGGAGCCAGTGTGAGTGATTTGAATCACTGGGGAGGGAGAGAGAGAAAATATAGACAAGGAGGAGTGATAATATACAATGATCAAGGAGGTTTGTGATGAACCTTCTTGTAGGAGCGAGGAGGTGGGTAGTATACATATGTGTCGCCGTCGGAATCATCCTCAGATGAATAATAATGAGGTGTATGAATCGTCCAACGAGGGTCGACACACGGATTCTTGCTCAGATATGGTTTAAGAACAACCGAACTGAGCTCACTCATATTAATCGTCTCATCCAGACCTGATGAGGATTCCTCTGAAAATTCATTTTCTAGTATGTTGAATGAAACTTTCTTAGTCGATTTTCTAGAAACCGAATCATTGAGAGGGAGAGGAGAGTGACGTGCCTTGAGGGGTTAAGGGGAACACCTCAAGGAATCAATTCTGGACTTCCTCTCACTAGATAACTTCCTAGAAGGAGCAACCACGCTTTTAGATGGGGTCAATTCAGTCCTGGTTGTCTGCTTTGAAGTTTCGGGATGTGGTGTGGTGCTTACCATGAGTTCCTCATCGGACGAGTCACCATATAGATTTTAATATTCTTGAAGGGTTAGCACATATCTAAGATAGGTACTAGCGATCTCAATTGGTTAGGCATTATTAGTCACAGATGTTGGGTCATCAAAATGGTCCAGACAATCAACAAAAATCGTGTTCGACTCAATGACAGCTTCTGGTTGTGAGTCTTTTATTGAAGCTGACACGGTGGTGGTGATTATGCAAGCAACATGGGTCATGGATGTGTGGGGAGTCTCGAGTCTAATGGTTGGCTCGATAGTCGGTATATCAGGTGTAGTAGAGAAATGGGACTCATCTATCTCTCGGTGGTAATGACTATCTGCATCTATGGGGGTTACCTTAGAGTGTGTATCAAAGAATGGGTGAGGTCAGAGTGCTCCCAATGTTGTAAAATCGATCTCCCGAGTCTCGTAATCTATGGTCACCTTAGCCAAGGCTAAGAACGGCTTTCCGAGAATAATAGTAGACTGGGTGAACTCTCTTCGGTGCTCAATGTAAAGGACCGTGAAGTCTACATGGAGTAGAGCACCATGGAAAATAATGATGATTGAAATGATTCGTCTCGCCCCGTTTTATGGCTCGATCAGCCAGTTAAACGATCACTCTGGACTTCCTAAGTGATCCGAGTTTGAGCTTGTCAAATACAGAGGTTGGGAGGATATTTATTGATAAGTCATCATCGATTCTCACATGGGTAAAAATGGTATCTTTGATTTCACACTCAACTCGAGGCAACTGGTTTACTCTGTGGCTCTTGGTCTTTCTCCCCATCACCAAGGAGGTGGCCATAGACACTATTTATCTTTTAGTCCTTGTCTTCTTATTGCCCGACCTCTTAGTCATCAATTTACTTCTCACTAATCTTTTGAGGTCGGGGAAGTGATCTATGGACTTTATTAAGGGAAGGGTAAAAATCAATTCCTCATCAAGTGCTTCCCTTAGGGCATGATCCATTTTTTAGATCTTTTTCATTTTCTATTTTTTATGAAATTTAATAGTTTTTCAATTTTTTGATCTTTTCGGGATTTTTATTTTTTTTGGTGTTTTTGATGGGCGATTGGTCAGACTCTGGATTGGAGGGTAAGTCGTTAGTAGAATAGGAAGGTATAATAGACTCCAGCTGTACATATTGTGTGGGATCCCTAATGTCCGCTCGATTTTCAACATCAAATCTACTCATGGTGTTCTCCTCTTTCATACCCAAACTGTTAGCAATTGAGTTCAATGTGTTTAAGACATCTGTCTACTTGGCACCAAATGATTCGTTTTTCTAGATAAGCCCAAAAATGTCATCATCCAATTAAAGTTCTCATGACAAATCATGGAAGCAGTCTATTTGGTTGGAGGATATTGCTGAGAACATGGAGTCTCATACTCAACATACCTAGACTGTGGTATCTAAATCTAGGTTGAGTATAGATCGTCCGAATGGCAGATATTGGTCGAAGCCTTATATGATGGAGTCAATATAGAGGGGGCTTGTAGGTTGAATTCATGAGTCCAATCCCCAGTCTGTGTAAGCCCTCTAAATGGTTGGTTCGATGGCTGGTCAATGCAAGCTTGATCACTAAAGTCAATAAAGTTTGGAAAATCGTGATTACCGGCCTCTACATTCGGTTTGTTCTATTGACCAAGTTGTACCCTAAAGTTAAGTAGGAATGTGTATGTATGATTTGTTGGAATTCCCCATCATTCATATGAAGAGGAAATGAAGTATGTGGGGGTGGGTAATTCTGCCAGTCATCTGCCTCAGCAGTGGCTTGCTCTTCGTATGGTTCATTGATTCGAGCAAGCTCTCGAGAATAAGAACAATGAGCCCAAGATGAAAGTGGATCTAGAGTGTTAGAATATGGAGTAGGTGAGAACTACGAAGAAGTGGATAAGTCATTTGAAGTTCAAACTCCATTTTGAAGAGAGGGTTCCTGAAGGAAAAAGATGGTGAAGATGGTCAGTGCGGAAACTGATGGGCCGACATCTTAGAGAATGAATGAGAGTGGACTGATGTGAAAACGTGCAAATACACAGAGCGAGAACACACAAATAGACACCAAGACAAATGCAAGAGCAATCCCTAAGTTCACACTCAACACAGTGAAGGACCCGAAGCTGAGTTCGATTAATCTGGTTGATTTTCAATGTGATTTTCAAGCAAAGTTAGCAAGGATTATGTGATGAACTATAGGGGAGTCAGCTCAATGGCTGCGTCTCCCCTGTTTAACCGGCCGCCTAAGATACCAATGCCCTTCCTTTCTTAGCTCCTATCACCAACTTACTCGGTTAAGTAGACCTATCTAGAATAATTTAATTGGAAAATATTGGCATTTGGTATTTATTAAATTTTATTATCTTAAAATCACCTGGTCTGCATTTTTAATTCACAGAAAATTTATTTTACCTCAAGGAAATCTAAAAAAATGCAGTAGCTTTCATTCTTCCTTGTTCACATTCTGCCCAAGTCTGAGATTTTTTGGACACCTTTTGAATGTAATTTGCATTTTAGTTCCTCAACTTAGTCCGAAATTGCACTGCATTTATCACTTGCATTCAAAGATACAAAAAATGTTTCTCTGAAAACCTAGCATCTAGCATTTAAACCTAGATTTAAATCCACCTAAGGAAAAAGTTGCCTCCCTGAGTTCAACCTTGGGTTTGACCAAGTAAAATAAAAATTGACGCTTTCTATTAAGTGATACAATAATTAAAGTGGTTTTTGATAAATACGAATTAACACATAAAATTTAATCGTTAATTCGATTGAATTAAGAGAATAAATTTCGAATTTTTCAAAAGGCGTCGTTGGTAGGGAGGCACGACTTAGGTTAATTTTTGGATCTTCCACATTTTAGGTTTTCCATCCCCGGGTAGTTTGACTCCCACTTTTTTGTGAATATTTATCTTTTTATTTTCAGTATTTGTTTATTGTATGTCATTCTCTCTTACCATTGTTTATTTTGTGTGAGGAACACGAGGCCTCGAAGATGATTCGTCAGGCAAGTCAAAGAACCATTATCAATTTAAACTAAGTGGCTTTGAGAAAATTTGTAAAAAAAGTCTCCATTTAAAGAGGTTCATGTTTGGGTTCTCACCTATGTAATTGAATAATTAAACGTCTCTTTGTGTTGTGCGGTTGCTTGACGTAGACTAGGACCTGCACTCGCGGCTCTTAGAGCTTCCTAGGACTGTTTGTGCTCGTAATATTTAGGACCATGCTTCACCATTAAAAGACAGACTTAGACCGTAGAACTTAGCCAAATTTAAACTTGGTCTTCACTCGTTAATAGAACTATTGTCTAGGCGTGGCTTTTCATTGATTGTATTTATTTAGTATAAAATTTCAATTCTATTTTGCATCCCACATGTAAAGTGCTAGGATCACTGTAAGTCTTCTGAACTTGGCATACACTGTCGTTTTATCGGGCATTGGCTTTTCTCGACTCCTACCCCCTTGGTTTTCTAACTTGGGACTAAAGAAAATTGGGACTGGATGATAGATGTGCCTTGTGTGTTGGACTAATCAAGTGGTCGTTTAACTTAAAATCAGGACTTCTAAATAAATTGACCAAAAAAGTCAATGTAAAATTGGAAATTCTATTTGCGGGAGAATAACCCCGACCTTGATTTCAGACTGAGAGAGGGTGGTACAGAGTGTGTGTGCACCTCCTAAGGTAGAGCCAAAATTCTTGCCTTCTATATCATGTACCCCGATCCTAACAAATATCACATGCTGAACTACTATAGGTTCAACTGACCGTCACCAAGTAGCCTCCACCTACTTCGGCAGGTAGATAGGGGTAAAGCAGCTGTGCACCGCGACAAGTTGCTAGTAACCCTCCTGGGTGAAGTTATAAGCCTTGTAGGCATCCGCCTACTTCGGTAGGTATATAGGGGAAGGTCCTTGCACTTTATCAGTTGGTGATAGGAACGAAGAAAGGGAGGACGTTGGTATCTTAGGTGATAGGTTAAACAGGGGTGACGTATCCAGGTTTGAGCCGACATCCCTATAAGCTATCACATAATCCTTGTTATTTTCTTGAAAATCACACTTAAAATCAACTTGATTAATCGGACCTAGATTTGGGTCCCCAACTATGTTGAGTGTGAACTCAGGGTTTGTGATTTATTTGATTGCTTTAGGTAGGATTCAAATCCTATCTTTACACACTTGTGCTCCCGATTCTTTTTGCCAACAAAGATGACTGACTGGGGGATATTTATTCAATCTTCGCAAATCTCTCATTGAACCCCTCACGAAGTGCTTCTTCATTGGCCCGAGCGTAATTTGGGCCAATCTGAGCTCATGATCCTCCTGAGTTTGGGATCTCTCACTCCCAGGATGGTCACCCTCAAACGATCCCTTTTCTCTCCTCTCATCTCATAGAGGAAGACCTTCACCTCGGTAAGAATATCTTCATTCCTATATCTTCTTTTAATATAGACCACATTGTTGTATCAGGTGAACAAGATAAACCCAAAACCAAAATGATTCCAAAAAGAAAGCCTAATGAAGAGGACCACGATGATAACCCCATGCAACAGATCTTCACCCGTTTAGCAAGAGCTGGGCAGCTAAATTCAGATCTTATGGCTAGGATGGGACATGTCATTGAGGTGGGTGGAATAGAAATACCGGTGGTAGATGCCTACAACCCAGCTGAAAATGAGATACATAGTTGTCTTGTACCTAAGGTACCACCAAAGGCATTTGAGATGAAGCCCCATTTCCTTGGGCTGCTATAGAAGTTTAATGGAAATGCCATCGAAGAACCACATGCTTTCCTGATAGATTTCGAGTTGATTTGTAACAAACTTAGTCACCCTAGGGTTGGAAAAGATTACATCAGGTTGAAGGCTACCCTGTTTGCCTTAGGAGATAAGGCTGCCAATTGGTTGAAGAACCTCGAGGTTAGATGTACAACCTGGATGCAATTCAAAGATTTATTTTTGATGAAGTTCTACCCACTTAGTAGTACTAATCAGATGAGTTCAAAGATCGCTAGTTTTTCCCAGGGTCTCCACGAGCCATTTCATGAAGCCTGGGATAGATTTAATTATTTGATACAAAAATATTATTGCCATGGCATTACCAAGGCGATCTTAGTCCAGACCTTGTTCTGTGGTATAACCCCTGAAATGCAAGTGTTAGTGAGTGCAGCCTATGGAGGTAGTTATCTAAATAATAACGAAGATGATGTATGGAAGATCCTAGAGTAGATGGCAGAAATAGGAAGACCTCAGGCCACCAGGGCCTATTAATTGTCTACTGCAAGACTATCTAATGAGACATCTAGGAGGATTGTAGAGGATCATATAGATGACCTAATCCATAGCATGGAGATAATAGCCGATAAGCTCACCATGGTAGAATAGATCTACAACAGGGTCACTGACCTTGAGGCGCTTTCACGATTGCCGAAACAAGTGGAGGAATTGTCTGAGAAGGTAGCCAAGATACGACTACCTGCCCCTTCTGCACCATCTGTACCTGTACATTGAGTTCATTTAGTACAGGAGCAGGTTCAGGGGCCTCAGAGCAACTATGTTGAGGAGCAGAAGTACACTCAACAAGAGCAACACGCATCCCCACAGGTGGAGTCAGTATACGAGGAGCCTCCATAGGTGTTTGAGATCACTAAGCCGTAATACAGCGATGACCCCATCGACAGACAATCAGGAATATGGAATGTTCAGCCACACTGACCTTCCCTAACTTACCAGGAAACCAGCTCCATCCCCACACCATACTTTGTGCAGTCTTGTCTAGGACAAGGATACCAGCCTCAACAGCACCAACAATAATGCACATTCCACTCGGGCCAGCAGGGCCCCCACCACCTCACAGTCCCACCTACAGGAGTACCGGCAAGGCCAACAGGGCCAATATAAATAATAGAATCACTCATCCTATAGTCAATAACAGCAAGCCCCGTCCATTAGTGAATTGGAGTCCCTCACCTTGACCATCCAGACTTTGATTGATCGTGTTCAGTAAATACAGAACGGTTAACAGGACATAAGAACAGATCTGAACTATGTCTCACACCACCAGGATCAACAGATGGCACCAAAGACTCCAATTTCCACCCAGGTTCAGGCCAACCCCAATAGCCTGAATCATGGTTAGCATGGACCACGAGATCCGGTATATTATTCATATTATTATCTATATGAACATGAGATCCTTTTGTATGATAATATTAATCATATGTACCTCAAGAGCGGAAAGACCGTGACCATACCTAATCGAGCACGAGTACATGAGGAAGAAGCCACCAAGTTTCAACGTTAGGAGAAATTGGAGGCAATGGAGTAGCATCACCACCACCATCATCGATAACAGCGAAATAAAGAGGATTTCAAAGTCCTAAAAACCCCTAGGCAAAAAGAAGGAGAGGATCAGCATTTACGAATCAAGTGAGTCAGATGAAGAGCACGCACCTTCATCTACTGAAGATGTACCAGGAGTAGCAGTAGATGCACCACCTATTTCATTTCATGATTTTTTTTCAGTCAGAGTCAGCATCAGAGTCATAGTCCCAGCCCTATACAAAACTCAGTTTATCATTTGAATGAGAACATTTCAGTCATGTCAATGACACTGCGTTTGCACGCACTATCCTAGATAATGGATCTTCAATCAATCTAATGCCAACAACCCTCTATGAGGGGATAAATATAGGACCCCTTAGCAAATCCAGAGCTTTGCTCCAGTTCGCAGACAAATCCACTAAGAGGTCTAAGGGAGAATTGAGGAACATTATCATCAAAGTAGAGGGTCGGGATTACATGGTGGACTTTATAGTCCTGGATATGGAGACCCCTCTAAATTGGAGAGATTCCCATATCATTCTTGCAAGGCCCTTCTATGGAATAGTAGGGGCCTTATTTGATTTTAAGATCAGGAAAATTCAGTTCCAAACTCCATGTGGAGATGAGGAACTTGAGATGAAGCAAACAAGGTGGCAGAGATCAGATTTCGAATCAAGCACCGAGTACACTTCGTCAGAAGCAGACTGTATTCATGCAGACACCGCTGGGCCATGGAGACAGAACCCAGCTATCACCGATGTGTCTATCTCTGCTGGAGAGAATCTTGTACATGAGATAGTTTGCGAGATCCTTAGGAACGAACACAGTGCATATCTTACAGAGAATGCAACTCCCTGCATCTTCGATGACACAGAGGCCCAGCTGGGCCTGTCAGTCCTTCCCTCTTTAGGACAATCAAAATATGGGGATGATGAGCCATACATGTCTTTGGCCAATTGGTTGGATATTTTTGGCGATCCGACTCCAGAGTTGAGTCAGTTGGTGGCAATTACTTTAGAAACGGATCCAACCATTACCAGCACAGAGTTAGAATTGATTGAACCAGATTTTCTCGATGACCACACATTACCTAAGCTGAAATCATTACCCACAACCCTGAAGTACATCTTTCTTGCAAGACAAGAGAGAAAATTTCATGTCATCATCAATTTGCGATTGATCGAGGAGCAGGAATCTCGCTTTCTAGAGATCCTTGAGAAAAATCGCAAGGCAATAGGTTGGAGCATCTTCGATCTCCAAGGGATAGATCCCGTTCTCTGCATGCACCATATCTATCTTGAGAATTAAGCTAAACCCTCTCGTGAATTCCAACACAGGTTGAATATAAATTTACGAGAGGTAGTAAAGAAAGAAATTGAGAAATGGTGCGACATAGGCGTTATTTACCCTGTCTTCGATTCCAAGTGGGTAACACCTATCCATGCTGTCCCGAAAAAGTCGGGAATTCAGAAAACCACCAATGAGGATGGACAAGAGATCGTGACACGAGTAACCACGTCGTGGTGTGTCTGTGTGGATTACAGATGCTAGAATGACGCGATGAAGAAGGATCATTTTCCCTTACCATTTTTCGATCAGATCTTAGAAAGATTAGCAGGAAATGAATTCTTTTGCTTCTTAGATGGGTTCTCGGGCTACAACCAAGTAGCTATCACTCCTGAGGATCAAGAGAAAACCACACTCACATGCCCCTTTGGTACCTATGCTTTCAGGCGCATGCCCTTTCGGTTATGCAATGCTCCAAGTACATTTCAAAGGTGCATGATTGCAATATTTGTTGAGATGATCGGTGAAATAATGGAAGTCTTCATGGACGACTTCTCGGTAGGGATGGGTATTTGACTGGTTTCGGTGGGTTTGGGTTATTCTATTTGGGTTGAATTCGATTTGGGTTACAAAAATGACATCTATCTCCCAACCAAATTAGAATGGGTTGAGATGTTTGGGTGACCGGTTTGGGCTGATTGGGTTGGGTGAAAACCAAATTACCCATATGAAAAATCTTGTTAATTGAAGGTCAAGGAATGATGGGGGTCAATAATATATGGAAAAGATGTAAAAGCAAGCATGTATTAAAATCAATAGAGAAGAAGAATGTAGGAGGAATATGTTCAACATGGATGAAGAAGGTTGGGATATATTCAAGTTGATATGGAGTTGTTCAGTTAAGATTACGGGATTTTTAAAAATAATCTGTGTCATCTAAAGTGGATAGAGATTCGAGAATAGTTGTGTGGTAATAATGCAGGCTCTCAGTTGTTTATAGTATGTAATGATAACATTAAGGATTGTAGCGAGGTGCAGACGAGATGTGGGAGGCAGCTGCATCTTGTATCCGAAAGGTAGCCAAAGAAATGCTAGGTGAGTCAAAGGGTGGAGCTCCAAGTTAAAAGGAGGCTTTGGTCGTGGAGTGAAGTGGTGCAAGAGAATCTAAAAATTAAAAGAGAATTCTTTAATGCTATGTCTAAGGATAGAACGGAGGAAACTGTCACAAACTACAAATTAGCGAAGAAGCAAAGAAGGTTCTAAGCGAAGCTAAGTCAAAATATTATCAAGTTTTGTATAAAAATCTCGACTCTAAGGAGGGGCAGATGGATATATTCAGGTTGGCCCAAGCAAGAGAAAGAAATATCAAAGACCTTTCTCAAGTGAGATGCATTAAGGATGAGGATGGTCACGTGCTTGTTAATTAGAAAAATATAAAGACTAGATGGGAGCAGTACTTCCATAAACTTTTCATTGGGGAAGGAAATAGAGAGATCACTTTGGGTGATCTAACTAGTAGTGAAAGTTACTTGAATCGTGCAAGCTATAGACGGATACAAAGAAAGGAAGTAGAGGAGGCTTTGAAGGTTATGAGACCTGGGAAAGGTGTAAGATTGGATGACATCCCCTTAGAAGTATGGAGGGTTTTAGGTGAGTGTGGTTTGACTTGGCTTACGAATTTACTCAATGTTATTTGGAGAAGCAAGAAAATGCCTGAAGATTGGAAGAGGAGTATCGTGGTGCCTCTTTATAAGAATAAGGGAAACATTCAAAATTGTTCAAATTACAAAGGTATCAAGCTAATAAGTCACGATATGAAATTTAGGAACGTGTGATCGAAAGAAGGTTGAGGCATGTTTCCAACGTAAAAGAAAATTAATTCGAATTCATGCCAGATCACTCAACTAATGAAGCCATCCATTTGTTGAGAACATTGGAGATTTATAGAGCTAAAGGAAGAACCTCCATATGATCTTTATTTATTTGGAGAAGGCTTATGATTCTGTCCCACGAGAGATATTGTGGAGAGTTTTCAATAAGAGACAAGTACATGTCCTATACATTAACCTCATAAAGGACATGTATGATAGGGTTTTATCTTGTATGATAGGGCTTTCTCTTGTGTAAGGACCTCTTCTGGGAAGACCCCGTTCGAGTTGTACATTCGAAATATATGTGAGTTTAGAATTCTTGATATATATTAAGTACATATCGGTTGGGATGGGTGGGATTAAACCTTTTGTCGTATGAAAAAATAGTTTAGATTATTTGGGTCGGTTTGGTGAAAGACATTAAACCCACCAACCGACCTAATACCCATTGAAGGAATATGGTTTGGGTCCAACCCGACCCTAAACCCAAATGACCCAAATCATTCTGACCCATCTTCAACAATTTGATTGGGTTCAATGGCTGGACCCATACAGTTCCCACTCCTACTTCTCGATCCATGGTGATTCCTTCGATTCTTGTCTTAGAAATCTGGACCGAGTCCTCAAAAGATGTTGTGTGGTTAATCTAGTGCTCTCTTGGGAGAAAAGTCACTTCATGGTGACAGAGGGCATTGTGTTGGGGCATGTCATCTACATGAAGGAATGGAGGTTGACCCTGCCAAGGTGGACGTGATCAGATGCCTCCAACCACCAACCAATGTAAAAACAATTGCGGTCACTTCTCGGGCATGTTGGATTTTATAGGAGATTTGTCAAAGATTTTTCAAAGATCATTCGACCGCTAACTGAGCTTCTAGGCAAAGACGTGGAGTTTATTGTCGATCACAAATGTCTTGATGCCTTTAAGTGCATTCAAGGGATGATCATGGATGCCTCGATCCTACAAGCCCATGATTGGTCTCTTTCTTTTGAGATCATGATGGACGCCTCAGATTTTGTTGTTTGGGTTGTGTTAGGAAGAGGCAGGACGGTATCCCGTTTGCTATACACTACGTAAGCAATGCGATCGATCTCACTCAACGTAATTATACAGTGATTGAAAAAGAGATGCTTGTGGTAGTGTTCTCCTTAGATAAGTTTAGATCTCCTCTCATTAGATCTAAGGTGATTGTGTTCACAGATGATACAACATTACAATACCTAATGGAAAAGAAAGATGTGAAGGCGCATCTTCTTAGGTGGATTTTACTTATCCAAGAATTTGACTTGGGCATCCGAGATAAACCTGAAAAGAAGAATGTAGTGGCTGATCACATCTCCCATCATGAAATTCTTGATACTACTGATAATACACCTATTCGAGACTCCTTTCAAGACGAGTCAGTTTTTGTTATCGACTCACTCCCATGGTACGTCAATATAGTGAACTATCTTGTCTCCAAGAATGTTCTTGAAGATTGACCCAAGAGCAGCATAGACCGACTCATGTTGGATGCGAGGCATTACCATTGGGAGGATCCAATCCTTTTCTTTGAAGGACCAGATTGTGTCTGGAGGAGGTGTATTCCTCAGGAAGAATACCGGAGTTTCCTTATTCTTTTCCATAATCTAAAAGCAGGAGGACACCACTCCGAGAAAAGGATCGCATAGAAGGTATTATATTGTGTTTTTTACTGACTGACTCTGTTTCGCGACACCCTCGCCTTTGTGAAGTCATGCCCAGTATGCCAGCGAATGGGAGGAACTGTTAGTTCTAAAAGTGAGATGCCAATGCAGCCCGTCATCATTTGTGATGTCTTTGAGACCTAGGGCATCGACTTCAAGGGCCCATTTTCGGTTAGCCTTTGTTTTCACTATATCCTTCTTGCGGTGGATTATTTTTCAAGGTGGGTGGATGCTATCCCGACCCAAGCCGCAGATAGCAGAACTGTCTGTAAATTTATTAGAGATCATATCATTTCTAGGTTTAGGATCCCCAAGGTATTGATATCCGATGGGTGTAGCCATTTTGTGAACAGAGATGTAAAGAAACTTGTGAAGTATTATGGAATCAAACACCATGTTGCTAGTCCTTACCACTCACAGACCAATGGCATGGTAGAGGTGTCGAATAGGGAGGATATGACCAAATTGGAGAAGCTTGTCCTCCCAGACAGAAAGGATTGGTCTTAGATCTTAGACCAAATCCTTTGGGCCTATAGGACAACTTACAAGACACCATTAGGAATCTACTCATTTAGAATGGTATTTGGAAAGCCATTCCATTTGCCCACAGAATTAATGCATAAATCTGAATGGGCAATCAAGAAGGTCAATCGGAACACACACCTAGGGAAGAAACATAGAGAGATGGATCTTAGTGAACTTATGGAGATTAGAAACCGACCATATGACAACAATTTAGTGTACAAGGATAAGGTAAAGCGTTGTCATGATAGATTATCATACGAAAGATATTTGTTCCTGGACAAAAGGTATGGTTGTTTAATGTGAGGCTAAAGGTTTTCCAAGGAAAACGCAAATCCAAGTGGACAAGTCTGTTCATAGTCTGCGTTGTGCATGGCAGTGAGTGTGTAGAATTCCAAATCTTACAGATGGAGCACAGACATCCCTATTTAATGGACAACTACTGAAATACTTTATTGAACCTAATGAACAGTTAGTCCGTGGTGAGGAGATTGTTTTCATGTATAAGCCAGTTTCTGAATACACGTATAGAACCGTGCGTGAAGCCTTGCAACATCGATCTCTAGCGATCAACAACAACAAAAAGTTTCATATCATGACATGTATGTACATTCTCACCACCTCTTGTGCATACTGTCTATCCCTCCCTCCCCTGTGATTCAAATCACTCACCCCAGCTCCATATTGTTTCATTTATAGTTATACTTAGGATGACCAGATTCTAAGTATAGGTGATTGGCCTGGAATCTACCTTTTTAATAGTATCGAATAAACGATTTCGTTGCAGTCACATAAATCCGGATCAATCAAAAATTTAATGCACGGATCAATGAATCGTCAAATGAAATTGAGTGCAGTTTTATGTTTATTTTACTTGGGCAAGCCTAAGGTCGAACACAGGGAGGCAGCTTTCTCCTTAGGTCAAATTTTAGTTAATTCAGAGGTCTGATTTTCAGAGGAATATTTTTGGTCTTTTTTTAATTTTTTTATGCAATTTAAAAGAAAGTCAATGCAATTTCAAGCCAAATTTTAAGGTTAAATTTGAAAGATGGTCAGATTAAGTCCAACATTTATGAAACTTGGCCAGAATATGAAACGCAATGAAATTAAGCTACTGTATTTTTTGGAATTTTTCAACTCTAAATGAATTTACTATGAATTAAAGATGAATGCAGGGTGATTTTTGCAAAATTAGTTTTAGTAAATACCAAAGCACATTATTTCCAGATATACAAATTATCCTAGATAGGTCTAAGTAGGAGGAATCTAGGAAAATTAACGAACCTAGAAATCCATGTGAATTTCACTTATTAAAAATTAATTAGGAAAATTATTGATTGATTTGTTTAGGCCTCGGGTTGCACGCAAATTCAACAATTTTGGGTAATGTGTAGAGTAATCTATCCTATGTATAATGTGATTTTTTGATGATTTTTGGAGCAACAAGGAATTTAATATTAAATAAAAAGCACATAGTGGGCAAAATATAGCAAATTTGACCAAAATAATATTATCATTATTGAACTGCAAAAGACTCACAAAAATAAGACAAGTGTCACATAAGATAGAGGACAAGTTAAACTACAACATGAAATTTTTGGAATTTAAAATGATTAAATATGGACACCTAAATATGCGTACAAAGACAAGAGCCAAAATACGAATACAGAAAATAAAATTTCATAAAACAAAACATGCTGACAAGTACAAAAGTACAAATACCTATAATATTGGGGGTAAGAATACAATTTGTCCATGAAAACACGTGCTCCTCACGTGACGCACCTGGTAGGGATTGATTTGAAATTCTTGAAACTTGCAGGGACCTCTGTGAAATTTACCCAACCCGCACATGAGAAACGTGTGAGGTACTAGGCTCGAGCGCTTTGGAGGCTCGGGCGTTGCTTCGTCACTTCTTCGGTTAAGGGTCGGATGCGCCGATCTTAAGGATCGGGGAAGAGGCTCAAAGCTGACGACGTGGCTGCAAATGGACCGTTATATCAACATGGATCCCATGGTGGCTGGAGTAGGAGACGTGTCCTACTAAGGTCTGTTAGATCACCAACAATCCAACGGTTGTTGTGTCTCCTGGAGAGGGCGACGTGGAATGCTGGAGACCATCTGATCAGGACAATCAGACAATAACTGTGCGTCGTGCTCCTCCTCACCCCCGCCACCTGCGTCGGACTTGGCTGGGCTCCGGTGAAGGGCAGCAAGCACTACCGCCTTCTCTCGTGCTCGGTGAAGAACCCCGGAAGATCCTGATTGGCTGAAGAGATTTGTTGAAGCTTGGCCAACAAGCCGGGCTTCCTAGAAGAGGTAGACGTGGCAGGTTTGTCGGAGATGAAGAAGCTCGAAGAAGCTCCGGCGAGATGTCCAGCCAATGACGAATGATGCTCCTGCAGTGTTAGTGAATGCCAAAAAGATGGTGCCTATGCTCGCTTGGAGGAAGTGAGTTATACGAGGCATGTGGGGCGAAGTGGGTGAACACCGACATGTTCCTCCGCCTTGATCGGTAGAGTAGTAGTTAGAGATGTTGAGATAGATCTTGGAGATGAACGGAGGGGTGTGCGAAGATGGGAGCTTCGGTGCGAAGCTTGAGCGATGGCCAGTGGATAGTGATGTCGAGCGAAGAAGGAAGAGTAATTCGGAGAAGATTGGAGGAAAAGAAGAAGATTGGAGGAGAAATGAAGGAGGCTACCTCGGAATGGAGGCTCGGAGAGGAGGCTCCGATTGTCACTCGAAGGTCGGTAGAGGCCTGGGCTCTAGCAGCTCGTTGGGGAAGCTTCCGGTACAATGGAGTTTGCCATGGATCTTGCTGGAGATAGAAACACCATCGTTTCTCGCTCTCAGTCCTAATCTATGTTACCAATAGGTAGAAGAGAGATTTGGGATCTCTCGTGCAAGGGTGGATGGGGTGACTGGAGTGGCGGCAGATATAGAAGGGGGCGGAGCTGTCGTGAGGTGGAGATCGTGGGAAAGAGAGAGGGGCGGAGGTAGACGATGACTTCTCCGTCGTTGGATCTAGTGATCCAATGGCCAGGAGTTGGGCGCGAGGAGACGGTCCGGATCAGATAGGGGCAGCACCATCAAAGGGTATAGAGAGCGCCATGTGGCATTATGGGAGCGCGACGCTAAAGAACGGCGGAGATTAGATCAAAAAGGATCGAAGGGCTGTGATTGAGTGGGGGATGACTGGGTGAGATATAATCATTGTGGTGATGATCAAATGGCCATGAGCGTGCCACGTGGAGAGCGGAGAGCAAGGCGCTGACGTGCGGTCTTGATGAGATTTGGGGATGGGTCGGACGTTTGAGATGATGCAGTATGGAGGGCCGAGATCTAAAGGAGGTGAAGGTAATATAACGGCCCAGAGGTGAGGCGCGTGGCGGCCAATAGAGTGGGCCACATGGCGCAACCGGGGAGAGCCACGTGGAGCAATCTGGTTGGCTGAAAGAGAAAGTGAGATGAGAGTAAGAAGATGGATGAATTTGGAGAAACTCAAACATGAAAGTTATAGATCTCAATGAGATGTACAAGTTTCATGTTGACCAAAAATGGAAATGAGGTCAAATAAAGTACTAAAATACAAGGATACAATTTTACATGCATATAGTATACAATGGGGTCCCAAAATCCACTTTTTGCATACGAGCTCCGATTCAAATGAAATTGGCCTCATTTTAGAGGTCTCTGAATGTGTATTAACTTAAAAGTGAGTAGACCTGGATCGGTGGTTGTATGAGAGGGATATGCGCATTCTATGGTCCAAGGTCTCCAACTAGGTTTGTGGTTTTATTGGGCAATTATTCAAGTTAACATTTTTTGTATTTTTCTTGTATTATTAGTTAATAATATATATAGTATAGAGTGAATTTAAGGGATTTCTAGTTAGTGTATAATATATACGTATAGGGTAAATTTTACAAGTGATGCGGGCTTCACATTTAATGTAGATGATGATGCTAAGATGCAAATGTTATCAATGCATGCATGAATGCTAATTATGCGTTTTTTTGTGGAAATATGCTCCTAATTGCTTCAAAACAAGGCTCTATTTTCAACTCTAAGAGTAATGAATCACAGATTCATAAACCCCCTATACATAAACCTTGCTCGTCCCCGTGCACCTAAAATGAAAGGAAAGAGAGAAATGATTTTGGGTTCCATACCAAGGTCATGAACAAAAGTTGAAAATGGAGCTTGACTCGACCTTTGGATTAAGCGTGTGGTGGAACCTTATTGGTATCTGAACATAAGACCTAACCGACTTCAAGTTCCACAAGTCTTCTATTCAAGACACCTCAACAGTCAGGTCAGAACAAATCCTCAAACACAAATTTCTGATGACCGTGATTCTTACTTATATTGTGTAATTGTAAAATAGCTCTCCACATCAGAAATGTCTAAGAAGCTGCCTCCTCTAACAATGTAACTCTAATTACCCGATCCAGTAACTCTTTCCTCGAGGAGCCGGGTATTCGCTTCTAAGTTCAGGTGCGACCAGCTCAAGAGGAGGGGGTGGAGAGAAGAATGCACGGTAGCCAGTGTAGCTACTTATCCCAAGATGCCTGATTAGTGTAGTCAAGTCATCCAGCTACAGACTTCTTGACATTATACATACTCCGACCGGTACATCAGGTGTTTTTCCTCTTAAGCCAGTAGACTGTCACTTTTTTGAAGCATTATTACAACCCACAGCATCCCGTCGTTAGATGTCAACATCACCAGACTAGGTTGAGATTCACTAGCCTCCCTAGAGGAGGACGGATATTTCCAACCGTGTGCTACTCCAAGCTAAAGGATTCTACCTCCTCACAACCTCATCGATGAAGAGCTACGTGCATAGTGCTCGTCCAAGTTAGGACACTGTCTAAAAGAATCATGCATGTGCACGCGATATTCTACTTAGACTAATCAAGATGGCATGTGAACATAGACTAGCAGACTCAAAGAATTAAGTCACTTGACCTGAGAAATCTTAACTCCAGTTCCTATGAGGTTCCTCTGAAATTAGGTGGATTAAGGTCAAATAAAGTACCTCCTCAACATCTTCTCATTACTTGGTTCAGAACCCACTAGCTTTTCACTTTGCATATGCAAGATATGCTGATGAGATGTAGATGACATGCTATGTAGATGAAAGGAATGCAAGCCTCATTTTCTTTTTAAATGCAGAGATGATGTGCAAAAGTAAATAAGAAACCTTTGATTTTGTTTTTTTATGTAAATATATTACAAATATACATGTATTTTAGGAAAAAAAATTTCTTTTTTTACCCCCACCCGTAATTATTGTATAATGCATACAAAAATACATGAAAGTACAAGCTATGGGTAAAGTATATATGTAATATATACACGCTCCCCTATATTTAGCATGTGTTATGTCATCAGAGCACGAAAATCGAGGAAGAAGACATAGCTCGTGCTAAGCGTAGGAGAACAAAAATGTGTAAAAGTCGTCCTGCCCCTTTATACTTAGGCTATGGCAGCCTAAATGTAGATGTAGATCAAAAACGGGGTGGACGAGGTCAAGAGGGAAATTGTGAGAGTATACACATGATGGACATTGGTCCCCCCAATACTTATGCTCAGGTAAGCCTAAGTATAGGATATGAGTGAGTATGAGGACCGATGAGATTGTAGGATGTACAATGAATAGTGTACGGACTCTGGTGACTCTCCCCCCTGTGCTTAGGATCTGGTCATCCTAAGTATAATCGTAGATAAAAATATATGAAGCTGAGGCGAGTGATTAGAGTCGCGGGAGGGAGGGGAAGAATATACAAGAATGGTGGATATAAATACATGGATGCGGTCTAAATCTTTCTAGATGCTGCTGATGGCAAGAGCTCACTGTTGCAAGGTCTCATGCGCGGCTCTATGTGTATCTGTTGAGTTTGTCTCACGCATGAATACAATCTCCTCAAATGGACTAATTGTTCATTAGGTTCAATGAAGTGCTTCAACAATTGTCCATTGACCAGGAATGTCTGTGCATCATCTGTAAGATCTGTGATCTCAACACATCCACTATCATGCACAGTACAAAATATGAATGGGCCCGTCCTCTTGGATTTCAGCTTGCCTTGGAAAACCTTCAACCTTGCATTGAACAACCATACCTTCTGTCCAGGAACAAAGGTCTTTCGTCTTATATCTACCATGCCAACGCTTTATTTTTTCCTTGTACACCAAACTGTTATCGTATGCACGGTTTCTGACTTCCACAAGCTCATTCAGATACATCTCTCTCTGTCTCTGCACTAGATGTGTGTTCCAGTTGACCTTCTTGATTGCCCGTTCTGATTTGTGCACTAATTCTGTGGGAAAATGGCACGACTTTATAAATACCGTCCTGAATGGGTATGCTCCTAATGGTATCTTGTAATGCTGTCCTATAAGCCCATAGGACCTGATCCAAAACCTGAGACCAGTCCTTCTTGTTTGGGCGGACAAGCTTCTGCAATATGATTTTCACCTCCCTATTCGACACCTCTACCATGCCATTGGTTTGTCGGTGGTAAGGGCTTGCGACACGGTGTTCGATGTCGTAATCCTTTAATAGTTTCTTCACATCTATGTTCACAAAATGGCTACCCCTATCGAATATCAACACTTTGGGGATCCATAACCTAGAGATGATGTCATCTCTAACAAATTTACAGACAATATTGCTATCTGTGGCTCGGGTTGGGATAGCCTCCACCCATCTTGACACATAATCCACGGCCAGAAGGATGTATTCGAATCCATGGTTAACAGGGAATGGGCCCATGAAGTCGATGCCCCAGGCGTTAAAGACATCACAAATGATGACAGGATACATCGGCATCTCATTCATCGAACCAACGGTTCCTCCCATTCGCTGGCATACTCGGCACGACTTCACAAAGGTGAGCGCATCGTGAAATAGAGTCGGCCAGTATAAGCCACACTGAAGTACCTTCCATGTGGTCTTCTTCCCGGAGTGGTGTCCTCCTACCTCCAGACTGTGGCATAAAGTAAGGACACTCTTATATTCCTCCTGAGGAATACACCGTCTGTAGGTACAATCCGGTTCTTCAAAGAAAAGGATCGGATACTCCAAATGGTAATGTCTTGAATTCGACTTAAGTCGGTCTATGTGACTCTTGGGCATATCTTCAGGAACTTTATTGGAGACAAGATAGTTCACGATATTGGTGTACCATGGGAGTGAGTCCACACGCTATTCTTAATAGTGTCGAATTAATAATTTCGTTGCAGTCAGATAAATCTGGATCGATTAAAAATTAATCGCACGGATCGGCGAATCGTCGAATGAAATTAAATGTGGTTTTATTTTTGTTTATCATGGGCAAGCCCTAGGGTCGACTCAAGGAGGCCAAGGAACAACTCGAAATTAGATTGGATAAATTAGATCATTATTTTCCAAGTGGTATTTTTTAAATTTTTTTATGCAATAAAAATGCCAAATGCAAAATACGAATTGAATTAAGTTAATAAGAAAACAACCAACTTAACCAAATCTAGTTTTAATGTGAAATTAATTCAAATCAGACAAGTTATATTTTTCCTAAAAACTTAATCCAACAATGAATAAAAATGTATGTTTTTGAAATTTTTGGATTTAAAATGCACAAATGAAAAATTCAAACTTTTTTGGGGTTTTTGTGCAATTTTCCTTGCAAATGATATGCAAAAATTATGAAAAAATTACTGGAAGAGAAATATGATGAAATTAAGCTACACTAATTTTTTTGGAATTTTCTGGCATTTTATGATTTTTTTATAATTTTTTACTGAAAAAAGAGTGAATGTGAGTATTTAATTCTTAATAAATCCACGAAATAAAATTATACAGAGAAAGAATTATATCAAATACATATTTTAATAAGGAATCCAGAAGAATTGAAATTTCTCAATAATGGTCTTCATGAATTTAATTAAAGATCATTTACCTAAATAAAAGAAATTTATTTTATGCAAAAGATAACTCCACTTTCGATGGAACATGGATAGTAATTAAAGAGCACTTAGAGGCATCATCTACAATTTGTTCACAATATTTGGAGTAATATTCGATTATGTGTGAATTTCATAACAAAAATAGGTAAAGTATCACAGAATGTCAAAATTTGATTTTTAATAAAATATTAAATGCTCACAAAAATACAATTAAATAGCCACAAGATAAAGATTTACATGCTCTACAAAATGCTATCTTTTTATTAAATATTGATGCAAGATAGTTGTCCAAACAAATAGGTAAATGCAGGGCTGTCTTTGCAATACAGAAATAAAAACTTAGCATAACAATCTATACCTAAGAGCACTTTTGTAATTAAAGAAACGTTACGGGCTAAGAATGCAAATTTTCCAAAAAAATAAAATAATAAAAAATGAAGTGAACCGTAATGCATACATATACGCTAGTTAGGGCACACGATCTTGGAAGGAGCGAGGAGCACGGGACTCGAGCGGTGACACCCACGCAAGGAGGCGACGTGCCTAGCCGCGTGCGTGTTGCGCGGAGGAGGACCAGACCATGCGAGGACTGGTGTGGTGACAAGGGGCAGGGCTGCAGTCCATGTCGGCGGCACGCGCTGCGGCGGACGGTGCGGCTGGGGTTGCGTTGCACCGCACGCGGGCGGTTGGGCAGCAGTGAAGGAGCGGTGCCAGGCATGTGAGTGGACGAGGGCCACTGGCGGGGATGGCGGGTATCAGCCAGAACATAGGGCGGGGGCCATACGGCTGGTGGAGTCTGGTGGACGCGGGGCGGGCGCGTGGTCAGGAAGCGATGGAGTGGGGTGGAGGCACACTCGGGCCGCATGGCTCCAATGGGCATAAGGTGCATGGACAACACTGTGAGGGGCGGTTGGGCGGTGACGTAGCAAAAGTACTACTGGATCTGCGTTGCGTCATGCACGGGCGGTTGGTGGGAAGGAGCAAAGGACCTTACGACTGGATCTGGCAGGGGTGTCCCCGCTGCGGTGGCGGGCAGATAGTTGGTGACCGCGTGGCCAAAGGGCGCGCAGGTGCAGGGCTGGCCGGCCAAGGGTTGCAAGAAGCCGTGGTTGAGAAGGGCCGCAGCCAAAGAGGGGGCACGTAGTCGACAGCACTGGTGCTCGGCCAGAAGCTCCTGCTCTCCTTTTTTGTGATTTTTTTGTACTTTTTTAAAGAATGTAGAAATAAAATGAAAATGTGGTGGTTATATTGTGATGGTTGTGGTGGTGTGTTTGATGTATATGGTGATTGTGATGGTGTGTTTGACGATGAACAACAAGGAAAAGAATTGTGAGATAAAAAAATAAAATAGACAAGGAAAAGGAGAGGGATTACTTACCTGTGATTCACCACAATTTGGAGGAGTTGTGCTGCAACTCCGCTCATTGCTTCAAGGAGATGGCGGATGCTCCGAAGCTCTCGCAGCTAACGTGGATATATGATGCAACGTGAATAAAAAAATCCACGGATCTCGTCGAAGGGAATAGCCGTCGTCGCTCTACCTAAATGTGTCGCAACTATCACCTACAACATGAGGGGGCTGATGGCTCTCGTCTCTCAATTGGCAGATTTTGTCCTCTTCTCCTGGGTAAAGAAAATGGTCTAGGTTAGTGGGCATATCAATGAAGACATTCTCACCGAGGCGATGGTCTTCCTCAGTGAGATAAGAGGAGTGAAAAGGGTTGGTTTGAGGGTAACCACCCTGGAAGTGATGGATCTTGAACTCAATAGGGTCATGAGCTCTGGTTGCCCAAGTTGTGCTTGGTCTGGTGAAGACTAACTTGGATGGCGAGAAGAAGAATCGAGAGTATAAGATAGGATTTTACTCCTACCCGAAGCAAGAAAGTAAATCCAAACCTTGATTTTCACACTCAACAAGGTGAAGGACCCGAAACCGAGCCCAATGAATCTGGTTGATTGTAAGTGAGAATTTCATGCAAGTAGAAAAGGTTACGTGGCCTATAGGGAAGTCGGCTTAAAGTCAAATGCATCTTCCCTGTTTAACCTGTCGCCTAAGATACTAGCGCCCTTCCTTTCTTCGCTCCTATCCCAAGTTGATGAGTTCAAAGACCTGCCTATCTACCTGGAAGCAGGTGGAGGCTGACAAGGCTGGAACTTCACCCCGAGGGGTTACTAGCAACTTGTCGTGAAGCACCACTGATTCACCCCTATCTACCTGCGAACAGGCGGAGGTTACTTGGTCCTAGTCAGTGAACCTGAAAGAATTATACTCGTGATATTTGGTAGGATCGATTGGTACATGATATAGAAGGTGGGGATTTTGTCTCTACCTTAAGGTGTGCACATACACTCAAGTACCCTCTCAACCTAAAAACGAGGTTGGGGTTAAACTCCCGCAAGCAGAATTTCCGATTTTATTGATTTTTTTGGTCAATTAATTTTAGCAGTCCTGATTTTAAGTTTAGGTGATCACTTGATTAGTTCAACCACAAAGCACACCTATCGTCCAGTTTCAATTTACATTTTATCATAAGTTTGAAAAACCAAGGGGAAAGGTATCGATAAAATCCGATGCAAGATAAAACAATGATGAAATGCCAAGTAGAGAAGACTTACAGTCCCTTCGCTTTTATGCGGGATACAAAAGAATTTGAAAACTTTATACTACATGCAATGCAAGCGATAAAAGTCGCTCCTAGACAGGCAGTTCAATTAGCGAATGAAGCACAGATTGAATTTGGCTAGATCTGCGATCTAAGTGCGTCTTTTAAGTGTCAAGTGTGGTCCTTTTACGAGCAGGCAAGTCCTAAAGTAGCTCTAAGAGACGCAAGTACAAGCCTATATTACATAAAAGCAATCCACACAGAACACGGGGACACGTTTCCGCTATACTTACACACGCGAGAACCCAAACAGGAACCGCTAGAAAAATGCAAAAATAGTCAAAACAACAGAAAATTACAAATCCTCACAATCACTCAAATTATTCACATTCAAGTTCCTCTGTTCGCCTGGCGAAGCGCCTTCGACTCCTCGTTTTCCTTGCACGAAAATAAATAGAGGTCAGATAAAGGATGACACAAAATAGACAAAAATAAATGGCAGAGAAATATTCACAAGAAAAACCGGGGTCAGACTCCCCGCGGATGGAAAATCAAAACTCAAAATTTCTCTAAAAATTAACCTAAGCCGTACCTCCCCAGCAACGATGCCATTTGACGAGCCCTCGACTACCCTTGTTAATTCAATAGGGATAATGATCGAATTAAATGTTGTGCTTCGTTGTGGTCGGGTAAATCAAGACTTATCAAAAACCACTTCAATTAATATTCAACTAAATGCGAGCAACAGATTTTTATTTTACTTGGGCAAGCCCAAGGTCGAACTCAGGGAGGCAGCTTTCTCCTTAGGTCATATTTCAGTTATTTCGGAGGTATGATTTTCAGAAGAATATTTTTTGTCTTTTTATAATTTTGTATGCAATTTAAAAGAAAGACAATGCAATTTCAAGCAAAATTTTCAGGTTAAATTTGAAAGATGGTAAGATTAAATCCAAAAATTATGAAACTTGGCCAGAATATGAAATGCAATGAAATTAAGCTACTATAACTTTTTTGGAATTTTTTCGACTCTAAATAAATTTATTATGAATTAAAGATGAGTGTGGGGTGATTTTTGCAATATTAATTTTAATAAATACCTAAGCACATTATTTCCAGATATAAAAATTATACTAGATATATCTAAGTAAGACGAATCCAGGAAAATTAATGAACATAGAAATCTATGTGATTGGACCTATTAAAAATTATTTAGGAAAATTATTGCTTGATTTATTCAGGCCTCGAATGTGTGAAAATTCAATGACTTTTAGGAACAGTGTAGATTAATCCATCCTAGGTCTAATGTGATTTTTTAACGACTTTTGGAGCAACAAGGAATTTAATATTAAATAAAAGGCATATAATGGGAAAATATTGAAGGATATTGTGAATCCTTAAGCGCATCACGGAAGCGTGTCGATCGCATCGTATGCAATCGGAGCAACTAGTCGTACTAGATGCTAGATGCAGCGGAAATTAAAATTTTTAACTTAAAGATGGAACCACATGATCACGAGAACACTTCTCGGATCGTTTCATCAAACCACAAAGTACAAGGAATACCTCTTGAAGCGTGGTTGTGATCGCGAGATCCCAAAGTAGAGATCCTCCTATCTTAAGTCCGACCCACGGAGAATGCGCTTGCGGGCACGATGATGAGTCGCGTCCTTCCCGCAATCCTTTGACGAAGATCCAAGCGAAGAAGGCGAAGCAAGATGCTCTCCTCTTCAATATGCAAAGTGGACGGCCACTTGGATATTAAGAGAGAGACCACACGAGAATTAGAGAGAGAGAGAGAGAGTAGTAGTCTTCTACAACTCTAGATGATGTACCTTGGAAAGGCTACCCTAGCCCTCCTTTTATACTAGTTTAGGATCCAATGGATCTCAATCCATGGGACACATGGATCCAAGGGCTATGCTTGGTCCATGAAAAATCAATGGCTAGGATTGTTGTTCAACAACATCAATTTAAAATTACATCAATTTAAAATTAATTAATCAAGAGATAATATGATAAATGAAGTGGAGTTAACCAACCTCCTAAGAAGGGGGGGCGTCACCCATGAACAATTCATGGGTGACGCCACCCATGGAGGTGGTTTTCTCTATTTTATTTATCACATTATTCCTTAATTAATCACAATAAATATTCACCAAATTAATTCCAAATTAATTTGTGAATATTTCAATCTTGCCATTGAATATTGCGTGAATCATATTCACAACCCAAACTAGTTAGTAAATTGCATTTCCAATTAATTAACAAATGTGAATCCAATCCACATTATTAATTAACAAATGCTATTTACATAAATTCTCTCTCTTATATATGTATAATATAAATCATATTTATAACATACATATATCATGGATAGTGTTATCCACATTCTCTTAATCCTTGATAATTAAATCTCATTTCATTATCTTAGATAATCATTTTCACAATATGAATCATATTCATATTTAAGCTTGATAATTAAATCACATTTAATCATCAAATCCTTGCTTGGATATTTCATCAAAAGAATTATTCTTGAACCCTTTCAAGAATAATGTGCTTTCTCCGCAGATACTTGGAGATAAGGACAGGGCGATTGTATTATTCCATGTATAGTGACTTGGATGTTGAGATATTATCTCAAATCCAGATCGAACGAACCTCCCACAGATGCTTGATTAAATCAAGACCGCAAATCCTATCTTCTCATTGAATCTGAATCCCATTCAGACCAATGTCCAACACTTGGACTAAGATCGGATTGCTTCTCTACTGAAAGGAGTCACTAAAATCCAGACCTGTTTCATCACTCCCTCGGAATGGAAGCGTCATGGATATACAATCGTTTATGATCACATCACCCTTCAGGTATTCCCAATACCTGTACATCCTGCATACTGGAAGACCCATGATCAACCCGAAGATCAAGATCATTTTATACTGTCTTCTTCAGGGTTTAATCATTAAGTTTCTCAATCTTGGTCATTGGGATTTGGTATCGATCATATGCTTTCCCAAAGCATATATCATACCTTCAAATTCATGTCATGCTTCCAAAGCACGACGACCATGCATGGAATTTGATCGGTCCCAATACCTCATGAGTGAGCTCATGTCTTCCGGTTCACAAGTGAACCTGTATGATCCCTTTGAGAGATCATATTGCTCATATACCCTTATATGCACACCAGCTCGCCGGTGTATAGACCTTGGTTAGGTCATCAACCTATTGGTCTGCCAAATGTACATACTTAGATATATAGCAATATATCTGTCTCCGGTCAGAGGATGCGTGTCTATGCTGTGACAGCATTCAACATAGGACTTAGGTTATCTCGATCTCGTCAGGTCAACCCATTGACCTCACTAATCTGACACCTCCGAATCACAATTCCCATGCAGAGGACCTGCATCAAGAGGTCGGTCAGATATCAGCCTATGTGAGAAAGGATTGTCATCTCCTACTCAGGCTGGAGATCTCCACTTGACAATCATTTGACGGTGCTTGATGAGTCCTCTATCTAACTCTTTAGATATTCATCCAAACACCAGCCTCTACGATTCATTTAATGAAACAACAGCTATATGATCATCAAGCTGGCCATGGTACATAACCCTAATTGTACAGAGGGACCTTATAGTGCATTCATTCATATAATTTCAGAAAGGGAGTGAAACATCAATAACTTTTATTGATAAACTTAAATATTACAATAACATTTATTGTAAGAATGGTTCGCCCAGGGCTCACAAGTCTAACAATCTCCCACAAGCCCTCAGAACCATTCAGGTACAATCCGTAAACCCATACTCATTACATGCTGGTCAAAAACCTTCTGTGTCAGAGGTTTGGTAAGATGATCACCAATGTTGTCGGCAGAGGCCACCTTGGTGATGATGATATCACCACGCTTTTGAATCTCCCGAATGATGTGGTATTTCCTTTCCACGTGCTTGCTCTTCTGATGGCACCTGGGTTCCTTTGCTTGGGCAATGGCTCCAGTGTTATCGCAGAGTAACGGGATGGGAGTATCAGAGGAAACTACGCCAAGTTCCAAGATGAACTTGCGCAACCACACCGCCTCCTTTGCAGCATCCGATGCGGCAATGTATTCGGCTTCTGTTGTTGAATCTGCCGTAATGTCCTGCTTCTTGCTTCTCCAGCTCACAGCACCACCGTTCAACAGGAATACAAACCCTGATGTCGACTTTCGATCATCAATATCTGACTGGAAGTCTGAATCTGTATATCCCAAGACTTGGAGATCACCATCCCCATAGACCAAGATGTAATCTTGCGTCCGTCTTAGATATTTGAATATGTTCTTTACTGCATTCCAGTGTTTTTCTCCATAGCAGGACTGGTAACGACTTACCACTCCCACTGCATGGCAGATGTCTGGCCTAGTACACATTATGGCATACATCAAGCTTCCTATGGCTGATGCATAAGGGCATCCAGCCATGGCCTTCTTTTCCTCAACACTTTGAGGAGCCATCCCTTTGGACAGATGGATACCATGTCCTAAGGGGAGGAATCCTTTCTTCGAACTATCCATGCGGAATCGTTCAAGAATATTCTTGATGTATCCATGTTGTGATAATCCCAATATTCTCTTTTCTCGGTTTCTGAACAACTTCAGGCCTAAGATGTAAGAGGCTTCTCCAAGATCTTTCATCTCGAAGGTATGGGATAGCCAAATCTTCACACTGGTCATCATTCCTGTATCATTCCCAATGATAAGGATATCATCTACATAAAGCACGATGAATACAATGGCGCTCCCACTAAGCTTCTTGTACACACAAGGTTCATCAGGGTTTTGCACAAAATCATAACTCTTTATGGTTTCGTCAAATCTGATGTTCCAACTACGAGAAGCTTGTTTGAGCCCATAGATGGATTTCTTCAGCTTGCATACTTTACCGTCCTCAGCTATGAAGCCCTGGGGCTGCTCCATATAGATATCCTCCTCGAGGTATCCATTGAGGAAAGCCGTCTTGACGTCCATCTGCCAGATGTCGTAGTCAAGAGATGCAGCTATAGCCAGCAGTGTCCTGATGGACTTAAGCATGGCCACAGGAGAGAATGTCTCATCGTAGTCGATGCCTTCTCTCTGTGTGTAGCCCTTGGCTACGAGCCGTGCCTTGAAAGTCTCTACTTTCCCATCAGGTCCCCTCTTTCTCTTGAAGATCCATTTACACCCAATGGGTTTTACCCCTTTAGGTGGATCCTCTAGGGTCCATACACCATTCTTATGCATGGAGTCAATCTCTGACTTCATTGCTAGCATCCATCTATCCATGTCATGATCCGCAAGTGCTTCATCATATGAAGAAGGATCATTATCAGTCTCACCTGACACATGGAATCCATACCTTTCAGGTGGTGCAACCACCCTTGAACTCCTTCGAAGAGGTATGGGTGTTTCATCTTCATTTATCTCTTCAGTTTCTGGTTCAGGAATCTTAGAATCCTCAGGGGATTCAATGAGCTCCTCTACTTCATTCTTGTCTTGACCTTTAAGGAAATCATCCTCCAGAAATTTCACATCCCTAGAGACAAAAACCTTTTGGGTCTCAGGGTCATAAAGCTTGTATCCAATACCATCTTTAACATACCCAATGAAGTAGCACTCACGAGTGCGAGATTCTAGCTTACTTGCGTCCATGTTCTTTGCATGGACCAAGCATCCCCAAACCCTCAAGTGTTTAACACTAGGTTTGGTTCCATACCAGAGCTCATGAGGAGTCTTGGGTACAGATTTGCTAGGAATCTTGTTTAGGATATAAATTGCAGTCTCTACTGCATATCCCCAGAAACTAAGAGGCAAATGTGCTTTGCTCATCATTGAACGGACCATGTCCATGATGGTCCTGTTGCGTCTTTCAGCAACACCATTAAGTTGGGGAGTTCCAGGAGGAGTGAGATTAGAGACAATTCCACTCTCTTTAAGGTATTCCTTGAATTCATCTGAGAGGTACTCACCACCTCGGTCAGATCGAATCCGTTTAATCTTCCTGTCTGCTTGGTTCTCAACCAAAGCCTTAAACTCTTTGAACTTTTCAAAGGTTTCAGATTTATGACGTAGCAGGAAGATAAACCCATATCGCGAATGGTCATCGATAAACGTCAAATAATATCGATATCCATTTCTAGTCGCGGTATTGAAGGGACCACATACATCAGTATGTATTAGGTCGAGAATACCCTCGCATCTCGTAACCTTGTTACGGAAAGGTGTTCTGGTCATTTTACCTCGAATGCAGTGTTCGCAGGTAGGTAAAGATTGAACCTGTAGAAAATCTAAAGGTCCATCCTTTATCAATCTATTGATCCTATCAACAGATAAATGACCAAGCCTGTGATGCCAAATCATGTTTGAATGATTTCCATCCTCCCTGGATCTCTTGGGGTTTCTATTATTAGTGGTAGTAACATTCATGACACATTCATCAATGCACAATTCATAAAGTCCACCAGAAGTCAAAATACCATCCGCAATATATTTATCATAACGGTTTATGATTAATTTATTACAGAAAATGAAGGAATATCCATTTCTAACTAACTTAGATACAGATATTAAATTCCTTCTGACTTCAGGTTCATAAAGACACTCTTTAAGTACTAGGACTCGACCACTAGATAATGATAGTCTGCACGTCCCGATGGCGACTGCTGCAACACTTGCATCAGATCCCATCTGGATAACTATCGCCCCATGCTCCAGATTCCTAGTTTCCTGAAACAAATGCAATGAATTGCAGACATGAACAGAAGCACCAGAATCTACAACCCAACTTCCTTCTCGTCCAACGAGAAAGCTAGTTTCAATGATGAAAGTAGATTTCATACCTGCTGGGGCTTTACCTTTGTCAGTGGACTTCAGGTAGTCTGGGCAGTTACGCCGCCAGTGCCCCGGCTTCTTGCAGTGGTGACAGACATCGGTCTTTTTCGATGTCATCAGTGTGGAAGCACTAGAAGATGAACCAACTCCTTGATTCTTCTTCTTTCTCTTCGAGGTTGGGCCCTTCTGAGAACCTTGCTTCCGCCCGCGCTTTCCTCTCACCTGTGCAACCATTGCACTAGCAGAGGGGCCGTCCTTCTTCATGACGTCTTCTGCAGACTTCAATGCAGCTAACAGCCTAGCGTTTGTGAAGTCACCTTTGTTCATGTGGTAAGACACAACAAAGTTGTTGAAAGACTTAGGGAGCGACAGGAGAATGAAATCAGCTTGCATTTCAGAATCCAAGTACGCTCCCAGGGTTTCCAGCTCAGAGAGGTACCCAAACATTTTGAGTACATGTTCTCTGACAGAGGTCCCTTCCTGCATCTTGCAGCGAATAAGCTCTTTCATCACATTGTAACGCTGTGTGCGGTTTATGTCACCGAACATTTCTTTCAGATTCAGCATAATCTCTTGGCAATTGTTCATTTCCACATGTTGCTTCTGAAGCACATTGGACAATGACCCAAGGATGTAACACCTTGCCAGATTATGGTCTTCATCATATTTATCATTATATGATTTATCTTCATCAGTCACAGGGTTTGCTATCTTGTCCATGCTATGCACGTAGGAGATGCGCTCTGCAGAGAGAACAAGATCCAAATTTTGGATCCAATCCGAATAATTTGGTCCGGTCAACTGGTTGACCTCTAGAAGCCTGCTAAGTGGGTTCATGGACTTCATTTTCTGAAATTAAGAATGCACTATATTAGAATAATTATATATATTCATTTTAAGAATAATTTGATTAAGGCGTTTTAAATCAAATTTGTCTTGCTAGGTCAACTTTGAAAGATTATTCCCTAATTGTCTTTCAAAATAAGAGATATACTTACCGCTATATCTCAAGCAAGATCTGGGATCTCCTTTCCTATCTTTGTCACATCCCAATAATATGAGAACTTGCGACTCCGATAAAAAGAAGCGGGAACTCATTCCGCCTTTGCAAGTCCAACTTGCATTTCCAATTCGGTCTTTAACACCCGGGCCCACCACCCCTAAGATGATGTTGGCCCGTTGTTAATTGAACCAACCGTCAACAGGATTAGAACTCGCTATGCGCAATCCAATATCGCCCCAATAATATGAGGACTCGATATTGGGGTCACTACGCATACGGCCTTACTCTTTCGAGAAGCAAAGAGCCCGATCCAGATGCGCTTGCATACAGGAGCTGTCACTTCGGACAGGCGTCTCCTACATACAATCCCTGGCGACGGAAACCCTTCGCCTTGACGGGAGACCATGGATGTCACTTATGTGATCCTCCACCTCGTATTCAAATTTTGTAATTAATTATCGTGAATCATATTCACATAATTAATTCTTCCAAGGGAAATACACATCTATTCAAAATAGAGTATTTATTGGATATGATTAATTTAATCATATTAAATTAATCATTAATCCAATCATCAACAAACATGTCTTTTACTTGAATAGTAGGTATAATCTCAAAATACGTATTATTCGAATTTTAATAATTAGAAAAATACATATTGTCTGTCTCCGGTATTATACAGTCCCTACCCGCTGTCATGGCCAGTACCGACGAGAGTGGGACAGACCACATACGTTGCAACCCGCGACCCCAATGCTCTCCGACTAGGCACCACATCCGCCTCGGGAATGGATAATACCAGATAGACCATCATGTACTTTGAGATGTTCATCGGTTTCTCAACCGAAAATTATACCATATAATATAAATCAAAACATTTTTGATTATAAGGAGATTTACTAGACAAATCCCCGATCCTATTCAAGCAAAAGAGTTTTCATGTAAAAGTTGTCCTACAACTATTGTAGGATAAACTATTGTTTTCATGAAAGCAATGTTTGTTGATGAAACAATGATCAAGATCTAACATCTCATCATTGTGGTTTAGGCAAGTGTCATTCAATGAAATAATTATTTCTTTAAATATTTCACAAATATTTATCACTAATTATTCCAGAAAATTAACAATTAATTTTCATCATGATAATTGAATGACATATCACAAGGTTCAAGATCAAAATTGTTAATTTCCAGCAGTGACCCCCAATCACTAAAATTAACTTATCTTGATCAATTTAAATCCAAAAAATGCAAACTCAGTTTCCAAAGATTGCCTATTTGATTTATTAAAGAACCCAAGTGATAATTCACGCATTTCAAGGCGGATTAAAACCGTAATCATCTCATTAATTACGTTCAAATCCGCAGTTCCCGCAACAGTGAATATAGTCATATTCAAAAAGCCATATCTTGAGCAAATAAAGTCCAAATTTAGTAAACTCAAGTCCTATGGTTTCCTTGTTTAATGGGGAACAAAATACAATTGAAAATTTCGTGTTTAAATATTTTAAACAGTACAGAAAAATTCAATTAGACAGAGGTGCGAAAATTGAAAGGCAGTAAAAATTTCGCAACCCTTTCAAGAACCAAATCGTCTAAGGTGTATGGATCATATCCAAAACCTTATTCGAACTTGGCTCTGATACAACTTGAAGGATATTGTGAATCCTTAAGCGCATCACGGAAGCGTGTCGATCGCATCGTATGCAATCGGAGCAACTAGTCGTACTAGATGCTAGATGCAGCGGAAATTAAAATTTTTAACTTAAAGATGAAACCACATGATCACGAGAACACTTCTCGGATCGTTTCATCAAACCACAAAGTACAAGGAATACCTCTTGAAGCGTGGTTGTGATCGCGAGATCCCAAAGTAGAGATCCTCCTATCTTAAGTCCGACCCACGGAGAATGCGCTTGCGGGCACGATGATGAGTCGCGTCCTTCCCGCAATCCTTTGACGAAGATCCAAGCGAAGAAGGCGAAGCAAGATGCTCTCCTCTTCAATATGCAATGTGGACGGCCACTTGGATATTAAGAGAGAGACCACACGAGAATTAGAGAGAGAGAGAGAGTAGTAGTCTTCTACAACTCTAGATGATGTACCTTGGAAAGGCAACCCTAGCCCTCCTTTTATACTAGATTAGGATCCAATGGATCTCAATCCATGGGACACATGGATCCAAGGGCTATGCTTGGTCCATGAAAAATCAATGGCTAGGATTGTTGTTCAACAACATCAATTTAAAATTAATTAATCAAGAGATAATATGATAAATGAAGTGGAGTTAACCAACCTCCTAAAAAGGGGGGCGTCACCCATGAACAATTCATGGGTGACGCCACCCATGGAGGTGGTTTTCTCTATTTTATTTATCACATTATTCTTTAATTAATCACAATAAATATTCACCAAATTAATTCCAAATTAATTTGTGAATATTTCAATCTTGCCATTGAATATTGTGTGAATCATATTCACAACCCAAACTAGTTAGTAAATTGCATTTCCAATTAATTAACAAATGTGAATCCAATCCACATTATTAATTAACAAATGCTATTTACATAAATTCTCTCTCTTATATATGTATATTATAAATCATATTTATAACATACATATATCATGGATAGTGTTATCCACATTCTCTTAATCCTTGATAATTAAATCTCATTTAATTATCTTAGATAATCATTTTCACAATATGAATCATATTCATATCTAAGCTTGATAATTAAATCACATTTAATCATCAAATCCTTGCTTGGATATTTCATCAAAAGAATTATTCTTGAACCCTTTCAAGAATAATGTGCTTTCTTCGCAGATACTTGGAGATAAGGACAGGGCGATTGTATTATTCCATGTATAGTGACTTGGATGTTGAGATATTATCTCAAATCCAGATCGAACGAACCTCCCACAGATGCTTGATTAAATCAAGACCGCAAATCCAATCTTCTCATTGAATCTGAATCCCATTCAGACCAATGTCCAACACTTGGACTAAGATCGGATTGCTTCTCTACTGAAAGGAGTCACTAAAATCCAGACCTGTTTCATCACTCCCTCGGAATGGAAGCGTCATGGATATACAATCGTTTATGATCACATCACCCTTCAGGTATTCCCAATACCTGTACATCCTACATACTGGAAGACCCATGATCAACCCGAAGATCAAGATCATTTTATACTGTCTTCTTCAGGGTTTAATCATTAAGTTTCTCAATCTTGGTCATTGGGATTTGGTATCGATCATATGCTTTCCCAAAGCATATATCATACCTTCAAATTCATGTCATGCTTCCAAAGCACGACGACCATGCATGGAATTTGATCGGTCCCAATACCTCATGAGTGAGCTCATGTCTTCCGGTTCACAAGTGAACCTGTATGATCCATTTGAGAGATCATATTGCTCATATACCCTTATATGCACACCAGCTCGCCGGTGTATAGACCTTGGTTAGGTCATCAACCTATTGGTCTGCCAAATGCACATACTTAGATATATAGCAATATATCTGTCTCCGGTCAGAGGATGCGTGCCTATGCTGTGACAGCATTCAACATAGGACTTAGGTTATCTCGATCTCGTCAGGTCAACCCATTGACCTAACTAATCTGACACCTCCGAATCACAATTCCCATGCAGAGGACCTGCATCAAGAGGTCGGTCAGATATCAGCCTATGTGAGAAAGGATTGTCATCTCCTACTCAGGCTGGAGATCTCCACTTAACAATCATTTGACGATGCTTGATGAGTCCTCTATCTAACTCTTTAGATATTCATCCAAACACCAGCCTCTACGATTCATTTAATGAAACAACAGCTATATGATCATCAAGCTGGCCATGGTACATAACCCTAATTGTACAGAGGGACCTTATAGTGCATTCATTCATATAATTTCAGAAAGGGAGTGAAACATCAATAACTTTTATTGATAAACTTAAATATTACAATAACATTTATTGTAAGAATGGTTCGCCCAGGGCTCACAAGTCTAACAAATATAGCAAATTTCACCAAAATAATATTATTAAATTCCAGATGACTCACAAAAATAAGACAAGTGTCACACAAGATAGAGGATAAGTAAACTACAACATGCAATTTTTTGAATTAAAAACGATTAAATATGGGCACCTAAATATGCGTGCAAAGATAGGGGCCAAAATGAAATAAAGAAAATAAAATTTCTTAAAACAAAAAGTGCTAACAAGGACTGAAGTGCAAATACCTATAATGTTGAGGCTATGGATGAAATTTATCCACGAGAACACGTGTTCCTCATGTGGCACACCTGACAGGGACTGATTTGAAATTATTGAAACTTAGAGGGACCTTTGTGAAATTTACCCAGCCCACACATGAGAAACATGTGAGGTACTAGGCTCGAATGCTTTTGAGGCTCGGGTGTTCCTTTGGAACTGCTTCGGGTGAGGGTCGGATGCTCCAAGCCTAAGGTTCGGGGAAGAGGCTCGGAGCTGGTGATGTGATTGCAGATGGACCATTGGATCAACATGGATCCCACGGTGGCTGGAGCGGGAGACGTGCCCTCCTGAGGTCCATCAGATCGCCAATAAATCAAACGATGGTTGTGTCTCCTTGAGAGGGCAACTGTGTGTCATGCTTCTCCTCCTCATCGCCTCTAGTGTCGGGCTTGGCTGGGCTCCGACGAAGGGCAGCGAGCTCCGCCGCTTTCTCCCATGCTCGATGAAGAACCCCCGAAGCTCCTTATTGGCTGAAGAGATTTGTTGAAGCTTGGCCAAGAAGCCGGGCTTCCTGGAAGACGCGGACGAGGCAGGTAGTCAGAGATGAAGGAGCTCTAAGAAGCTCCAGCGAGATGTCCGGCCAATGACGAATGATGCTCCTGCAGTGTTAGTGAATGCCAAAAAGATGGTGCTTGTGGTCGCTTGGAGGAAGTGAGTGATACGAGGTTTGTGGAGCGAAGTGGGTGAACACCGACGTGTTCCTCCGCCATGATAGGCAGAGCAGTAGTCGGAGTTGTTGCGATAGATCGTGGAGATGAACGGAGGGGTGCGTGAAGATGGGAGCTTTGGTGCAAAGCTCGAGCGATGGTCTGTGGATGGTCATGTCGAGCAAAGAAGGCAGAGTAATTCGAAGAAGATCGGAGGAAAATAAGAAGATTGGATGAGAATTAAGGAGGCTACCTAGGAATGGAGGCTCGGAGAGGAGTCTCTGATCGTCGCTCGAGGGTCGGTTGAGGCCCGAGCTATAGCAGCTCGCCAGGGAAGCTTCTAGCATGGTGGAAGTCGCTTGGATCTCGCCGGATATAGAAACATTGTCGTCGCTCGCTCTCAGTCCTAATCTCTATCACCGATAGGTAGAAGGGAACTCTGGGATCTCTTGTTCAAGGGTGGATGGGGTGACTGGAGTGGTGCCAGAAATAGAGGGCGGAGCCGTCGTGAGGTGGTGATCGTGGGAAAGAGAGAGGGTCGGATTTAGACAGCCACTTCTCATCCATTAGATCTAGTGATCCAACGGCCAGGAGTAGGGCGCGAGGAGACGATCTAGATTAGATCGGGGCAGCGCCATCGAAGGGTGTTGAGAGCGCTACGTGGCATCGTGGGAGCATGACGCTAAAGAACAACGGAGATTAGATCAGGCGAAGGATCGAAGGGTTGTAATTGAGTGGGATCCGAGGGCAAGGCGCAAACGTGTGGTCTTGATGAGATCTGGGGATGGATCGGACAATTGAGAGATGATGCAGTATGCGGCGCCAAGATCTGAAAGAGGTGAAGGCAATCTAATGACCCAGAGGCATGGTGCGTGGTGGCCAATGGAGTGGGCCGTGTGGCGCAACCAGGGAGCGCCACGTGGCACAATCTGGTTGGATGAAAGAGAAAATGAGATAACAGTAAGAAGATGGCCAAATTTGGAAAAACAAAAACATGAAAATTGTAGATCTCGATGAGATCTATAAGGTTCATGTTGACCAAAAACAGAAATGAGGTCAAATAAAGTACTAAAAAACAAGGGTATAATTATGCATACATATAGTATACAATGGGGTTCCAAAACCTAAGTTTTGCATATGGACTCCGAATCAAATGAAATTGGTCTCATTTTGGAGGTCTCTGAATGTGTATTAACTAAAATGTGAGTAGACCTAGATCGAAGGTTGTATCAGAGGGATATGCGCATTCTATGGTCCATGGTCTCCAACTCGGTTTGGGGTTTTATTGGGAAATTATTCAAGTTAGCAATTTTTGATATTTTTCTTGTATTATTAGTTAGTAATATATACAATATAGAGTGAATTTAAGGGATTTCTAGTTAGTGTAAAATATAAACATATAGGGTGAATTTTACAAGTGATGTGGTCTTCTCATTTAATGCAGATGCAAATGCTAAGATGCAAATGTTATCAATGCATGCATGAATACTAATTATGTGATCTTTGTGGAAATATGCTCCTAATTGCTTGGGAACGAGGCTCTATTTTTAACTTTAAGAGTGATGAATCACAGATTCTTCAATAGGGGGAGAGTGACCCGAGTCTCTTCATCATTCTCTGTACATTCTCCAGATCTCAGTGGTTCTCACTCTCACTTCCGTCCAAGACTTAGGCTGACCAGAGCCTAAGTATAGGGGGAGCCGATGCCCGTCCTGTATATGTATGTATGTATGTATGTATGTATGCATGCATGCATGCATGCATGCATGCATTTATGTATGTATCTATGTACGTATGTCAATATATACTCATCCATTCCCCCTCTTCACCTCGCCTGCCTCATTTTTGTTCTTATTCTACACTTTGGAAGATAGAGCCTACGTATAGGGGGTGGGACGACTTATATACATTTTTGTTATTTTAATTCTCCTACGCTTAGCACGAGCTATGTCTTTTTTCTCTCTTTTCGTGCTCTGGGGACATATCACACGCTAAGTATAGGGGGCGTGTATATATTGCATATATACTTTACCCATAACTTGTACTTTCGTGTATTTTTTATATATTATGCAATAATTACAGGGTGGGTAAAAATTGAAAAAAATAAAAAAAATAAACTTTTTGTAAAATACATGTATACTAATATGTATATTGTGTAATATGTATAATACTTGTATAAAAAGTTGTAAAATTCTTGTAAATAATATTCTCGTAAAATTTGTTGTAAAGTAGGAGGTATAGCAGAAAAAAATGAAAATAAAGGCTTCTTATTTACTCTTTCCTATCATCCTTGCATTCAAACAAAATGTGTGTTGCACTTCATTCATCTACATAGCATGTCATCTACATCTCATCTGCATATCTAGAATATGCAAAGTGAAAAGTTAGAGGGTTCTGAACCAAGTTATGAATAGATGTCGAGGATGGATTTAATTTGACCTTAATTTGCCTAATTTTAGAAGAACCTTATAGGAACTGGAGTTAAGATTTTTCAGGTCGAATGACTTATTACTTTGAGTCTACAAGTCTTTGTTCACATGTCATCTTTATTGGTTCAAGTAGAATATTTCGTACACACACATGATTCTTTTAGACAATGGCCTAACTTGGACAAGCATCATGCACGCAGCTCTTCATTGATAAGATGGTGGGGAGGTAGAATCTTTTGGCTTGGAGTAGCACACGGGTGGAAACATCCGTCCTACTCTAGGGAGGGTAGTGCATCTCAACCTAGACTGGTGGTGTTGATGTCTAAGGACAGGATGCTGTGGGTTGCAATAAAGCTTCAAAAGAGGTATAGTATACTATCTCAAGGAGAAAAACTCCTTATGTACATGGCGCACCTTGTATAAATATATAAAAAAAGAAAAAAATAGAAACTCCAAAAGTTGCAGGCCTAATTGAAAAGTAAAATGCTTGCCGGAGTGTATATACAAGGATAGAAAAATAAGAAGAGCTTCAAAGCTTGCAGCTAGATGACTTGGGTACACTCGTCAAGCATCCTAGGATAGGTAGCTACACTGGCTACCGTCCATTCTTCTCTCCATCCCCTATTCTTGAGACGGTTGCACTTGAGCTTAAAAGGGAATACCCCACGCCTCGAGGAAAGAGTTACTGGACCAGAGAATTAGAGTTACCTTGTTAGGGGAGGTTGTTTCTTTGTCATTTCTGATGTGGAGAACTATATTTCACATAAACCGTACAAGTAAGATTCGTGGTCGTCAGAATTGTGTATGAGATTTGTTCTTACCTGAATGTTGAGGTGATTTGAATAGAAGTCTTGTGGAACTTAAAAGCTGTTAGGTCTTAAATTCAGATCCCAATAAGGTTCCGCCACACTATTAATACAAAGGTCGAGTCAAGCTCCATTTTCATCTTTTGTTCATGATCTTGGTATGAAATCTAAAATCATTTCACTTTTGCATTTCATTTTAGTTGTTCGGGGACGAGAATGGTTCTAGTATAGGGGGTTGATGAATCAGTGATTCATCACTCTAAAAGTTCAAAATAGAGATTTGTTCCCGAGTAATTATTTGCGTTTCATCATTTATATTGCATAATTAGCATTCATGCATGAGAAAATAATATTTGCATTTTAGCATTCATATGCGCATTAAATAAGGAGTCAAATTCACGTGTAAATATTCACATGTATATTATCCAAAATAACATATTTGTATATATTTTACACTAATTCCAAATCCAATAAAATTAACTTTATAATGTATATATTGCTAACACTGATTGAAGAAAAATATCAAAAAAATACTAAATTGTAAAATTGTTCAATAAAACCCAAATCCAAGTTTTAGACTGAATTTAAAAATATACATATCTCTCTCATATAGTGTTAGATTTAGGTCTACTAACTTTTAAGGTAATATACATTCAAAGACCTTCCTTCAAAACAGGACCAAATTCATTAAAATCAGATATCGTATGTGAAACTTGGGATTTGGGACCCTATTGTATATTATATGTATTGACCATAAGATCCTCCATTTTATCTTTTTATTTTCGTAAATATTTCTTCCATATTTTTCTAACTTTAATTTGATTTTTGTTGAATTAAAAATGATAAAAAAATATAAAAGATAAAAATGTAATATTTTATACCTATAATATACCACCCAAAAATACACTTTGTACATATGATTTGATTTTCAACCCTTCACAAAAGTTGTAGATCTCGTCGAGACGAGCAACTTTCATGTTGATAACTTTTTGATTTTACCTTTATGATATTTCTTTTTTATTTTTCTTTCAATTTAAATTGTGATTTTTTGGGAGCGACACGTATCAGCTCCTGGTGCCGCCACGTGTCACCCATTTTTATTATTTTTAATTATTTTATTTTTTTTATTTTAATTAATGTATTTAAATTTATTTATTTATTATTTTCTAAAATAATTAAACAAGTTGCCACGTGACTGTCCCCGAGCGCGCCACGTGGTGCCTTGTTCTTCTCTCTCCGCTACGTGACTGGAACCTGACCATCCCATAATCTCTGCCCACCACATGACTCAATCTCCTCGCACAGCATACACGACTACCAACAGTCAGTCATGCCCATGTCCTATCGCTCCCGCCTCTCGCTAGTCATTCTGCAACTGCCATCCTATTCATCATTTTTCTTGATTAAGTTGACTTGATCGCTTGGGTCGCAACGACCAATTTAGCACCTATACCCTAGCCTTCAGGTCGCTTATCAGAATGGCGCCGTTGCCGGGGATCAAGATTTCATCCGCCTTACTCGCCAGATCAAGATGATGGGTAGACGGTCTCTTAGGCAGCCTCTGGCTGCACCGCTTTCGGGCACGTCTACCCGATCATCTAGGTTGGCCCGCGAGAGCCGAGACCAGCTCTCCGAGCCCGAGTACGATTCCGCCCTGTTCCCCCTCGACCCCCTTTCTTCTGGTATTGAGAGACATGAGCCCGAGGAGAGATTAGCAGATTTGACAGCACCTGAGTTGGGCTCATTTGATTTTGCAGACGTCGCTATGGCCGGCAGTTCAGAGGATCACCCCGGAGGTCCACGAGGAGACCAGCATTTTGTTCTAGACCAGGGGGCGATCAACTCCACCCTGATCGCATCACTCGAGACGGTTCAGCACCAGTTACGCGATCAGGGGGCATTCATGATAGAGATGAGGCGAGAGTTGGAGAGGCTCAGAGCAGAGCGAGGTTCAGAGCAGAGCAAGCCTGAGGAGATGCCTGATGCAGAGGCCGCAGCCGCAGCAGCCGCAGCAGCAGCAGCAGCCGCCGCCGCCGCAGCGGCAGCCGCCGCGGTAGGAGGACCACCACAGCCGATGCGGTCGTTACACAACCCCGGATCTACTCTGATGCATCACTGGGTGGTAGTGCCAGCGATCGTGGGGGACTTCAAGTTCCCCCCGACACCTTGCAGTTACTGCCCCGTTTCCACGGACTAGCCACTGAGGAGCCCCACCTCCACCTCCAGGAGTTCTTGATGATCTGCAGCACTGTCCACGATCGCCACGTGGACCAGGATACGATCCGGATGATAGCCTTCCCGTTTTCACTGGCAGATAGAGCAGCCACCTGGCTGAAGCATTTAGGGAAGTTTGTCTATACATGGGAGCAGCTCCGCACCGAGTACATGAAAAAGTACTATCCACTCGGGCGGACGAATGCAGCGAGGGCCCTGATCAGCAACTTCTCCATGTTCCCCAACGAGCAGTTTCACGAGGCTTGGGAGAGGTTCCGAGAGCTCCTAGACAGATGCCCGCACCACGACATATCCAAGCCGAACCTAGTTCAGAGCTTTTTCAGCGGGTTGACGCCAGAGCTTCAGGGTCTGGTGAACGCTTCTTGCGGCGGGTCCTACTTTGCCAAGGACCACGACCAGGTCTGGGCCATCTACGAGGAGATGTCCGAGAACTACATGGTGATGTCCCAGACCAGGTTGTATTCTCAGAGACCCCAGCCACAGCAGCCAGGACCCGTGCAGTACCAGCGGATAGCACGGGTAGATGCAGGTCCATCCAGTTCGTCCGCAGTCGTAGCAGCACAGGCAGAGTCATCCGCTGCGGACATGGGTATCATCAGCGAGAAGTTGGACCGCATGGAGCTGATCGAGAAGAAGCAGTGCCAGAGCATCACTCAGATGGAGCAGATGGCACAGGTTCTGAGCGACATGAAGACCCAGCTCATGTGTCTCCAGGAGACACAGACGGCTTCACAGCCCCGTCTTCTGTCGCGAGGCGATACCGGCGGCAGCAGCAGATCGTCCCAGCGCTCCAGCTCTTCACAGCAGCCTAGACAGATTCACCTTGTACAGGCGGAGCCGTACCAGCAGCCGCAGCCTACCTACCAGTCCCCACTATCTCCAGACATGCAGATGGTGGTCTACCAGCCGGATCAGCCTCTGGCAGTACTCCCGCCAGACCCCTTCGATACAGAGCCGTTGATGGATGTCAACGGGATTTGGTATGACCGCCCCCAGCCTGGGATCCGACGAGACCATCCCGGATTCAGGTGGGGGAGTGGTGGTGCCCAGCCCCAGCAGCAGCCATCAGGACAGGGAGGGCAGTACTCCCAGCAGAGAGACCAGCACCAGTCGCAGCAGCAGCACCCAGCACACCAGCAGCACCAGCCATCATCCTACGGTCCTCGTCCCTACCAGCAGCAGGGACAGTCATGGAGGCGTAAGCAGCATGCTCACCCGATTCAGCAGCAGCACCTGTCCTCATATCCCTCTTACCAGCACCATCAGCAGCAGATCCAGCAGCCTCACCCACAGAGAGGCTACCCGTCGGGCTCCCACGAGAGCCCCGCTTTGGATGATATCGCCCGCCTCCTCACGGATCAGCAGGCCACATTCAGACGGGAGATGGACGAGTTCCGCCAGGAGATGCGGGACCTGGTGAGAGGGAAGGCCGCCATACCAGCCCAGATCGAGCCGAATTCGAACAACCTTAAGAGGAAATCTGAGCAGGTAGTACACACTGAGTTAGCCACTCCTAGTGACCCATTTGATGATACATCTTCGGATCTATTTGATGCTGATTTTGTCACACTTAGGAGCGGTAGGACGCCAGCAGGCGGCAGCGCCTCATCTGAGCTTCACCACGAGGACACTCCAGAGGCGCCACATGAGGAGGAGGAGAGTGGTACTGAGGCCGCTCCAGATGATGATGGTGGCACTGATGCCACCAAGGATGCTGATCCCACCGGCGGTACTGAGGCCGCCGCTTCACCAGTTCAAGGAGGTGGTACTGACGCCACCAGTAGAGCCGAGCCAGCCGCGGTACTGATGCCGCGAGACGTCTACTACCAGCAGCAGCAGCAGAGCCAGCCCGTGGTGGTACTGAGGCCACCGGTGTTTGTACAGATAGAGATGTTGTCTTTCCTCGCATTCCTGTATCTCAGAACTCTGTTATGAATAAAGGAAAATGTTTACTTTCTTCTGGTCCCACTGTGGTGCATGATGTATGTGTGGATCCGGTCATCGAACCGTCTAGACCTTTTCCTAGTCCTTCATCTGAGAAGGACCCTGTGATCCCCTTCCCTAGAGCCCTTCAGATGGGGAAGGGGAAGAAAAAAGAAAATCCAAAAAAGAGAGAGCTTGAGGAGTTCAGCCAGAGCATGATCGATCGATTCCACATCCAGCTGACCCTCCGGGAGGCTTTGCAGCACATCCCCCTTCTCCAGCGTTCTTTGAGAGACAGGACTACAGTCAGGAGGAGGAGGAGGAACCACACTTCCGAGATCCATGTGCTGACGAAAGCCACGTGTTTTGCGATCCAGAACCGACTGCCAGCCAAGAGGCCAGATTCAGGGGCCCCGTATGTCAGATGCCAGATCAGTGAGCAGAGGTTCGACCGTACTCTTCTAGATAGCGGATCGTCGATCAACCTTCTTCCGGCAGCCCTTCTCGACCGTTTCGAGTTGGGTACTCTTCGACAGAGCAGGACAATCCTTCAGTTCGCTGATAGATCTGTCAAGAGGCCGAAGGGGTTATTACGAGACGTTATCGTCACGATTCAGGGCCTGAAATTCCCCGTGGACTTCGTAGTGTTGGACATGGAGATCCCTGAGTCAGTGGCCGATACCCCCATCATCCTTGGTCGTCCGTTCTTGGCCACAGCCAAGGCGGTGACTGATCATGATAGCGGGAAGGTGTACTTCCGCGTCGAGGGCGAGAGTATACAAATAGATACGGTCGAGGACTACAGAGCTAGAGATAGAGCCCGCTCTGATGCGAGTACCGATTCAGAGCAGCTGACAGACACAGAGCCAGACATCCACCAGGACTGTGATTTTGTGATCACAGACGATGAGGCAGCTTGGGCAGATCCTGTAGCACAGACCATCCTCTAATATTCAGATACAGCTGATGCCGAGATGATAGCAGAGGAGAGTTTGGAGAGCACAGCCCTGGTTCAGGATACCATAGAGGCAGCAGAGCTGGTCCTTGATCGCGACACGATGTTCGGTGATGGTGGTGCTGAGGCCACCTTGTGTTCTGGTGGTACTGATGCCACCGCGGTTGATACAGATCCCTCGGATTCAGAGTCTGATTGGGCCGATTGCTATGATCAGATGCCAGACTTGAGTCCATCTGAGCCTATAGATGAGGAGGAGGTAGATGCAGAGCCGAGCAGAGACAGTGCAGTTGAGCAGCCTTCTCCCGATCCAGTTTGCGAGAGTACGCTTTCACTTTCCCAGGCAGATTTGGCAGACTTAGCAGCTTTCACTCAGTTCCTTCCACAGCCAGATTTGCCAGCACCCAGCATTCCAGAACGGAAGCCACTCCCTACTTCGCTGAAGTATCGATTCCTTGCGGGCGATCCAGAGATGTACCCAGTCATCATCTCCGCCGAGTTGACTGGAGAGCAAGAATCCCGTTTGATGGGGGTTCTTGAAAAGAACCGCAAGGCGATCGGATGGAGCGTAGCGGATCTCCATGGGATTAGTCCAGCAGTGTGCTCCCACCATATCTATCTTCAGGAGGGGGCGAAGCCGTCGCGTGAGTTCCAGCGGCGACTGAACCCCAACCTGAGAGAGGTCGTGATGAAAGAAATATCAAAATGGTGGAGTGCAGATTTTATTTATCCCATTTCCGACTCCAAGTGGGTCAGCCCCTTGCATGTGGTACCCAAGAAGACGGGTATCACGACTGTGATCAGTGAGTCGGGCGAGGAGATCGCTACACGAGTACCCACCTCTTGGAGGGTTTGCGTTGACTACAGGAGACTCAACCAAGCCACCAAGAAGGACCATTTCCCCCTGCCTTTTATTGACCAAATCATTGAGAGACTGGCAGGGAAGAACCATTATTGCTTCCTGGATGGGTACTCGGGCTACAACCAAGTGGCCATCGCTCCTGAGGATCAGGAGAAGACCACCTTTACCTGTCCCTTCGGCACATATGCTTTTCGACGCATGCCATTTGGGCTATGCAACGCCCCTGCGACTTTTCAGAGGTGCATGCTGTCGATCTTTTCGGACATGGTAGGGGAATGTTTGGAGGTCTTCATGGACGATTTCTCGGTCTACGGCGACGGATTCGATTCTTGTCTTGACTGCCTAGACCGGGTGCTCCAACGATGTATTGAGTTCCAGTTGGTTCTGTCTTGGGAGAAGAGTCACTTCATGGTGACTCAAGGGACGGTGCTTGGCCATATCATCTCCAACAGGGGCATGGAGGTTGATCCGGCCAAGGTTGATGTCATTAGGAAACTCACACCACCGTCCAATTTGAGGCAGCTACGGTCATTCCTGGGGCACGTTGGATTTTATAGGAGATTTATTCAGGATTTCAGCAAGATTGCACGACCGTTGACTGACCTCTTGACGAAAGACACCGAGTTCCTTGTCGATGACAAGTGTCTCTCGTCCTTTGCGACTCTCCAGTAGCATGTTATTGAGGCTCCTGTTCTCCAGCCGCCTGATTGGTCTCTCCCATTCGAGATCATGACGGACGCCTCCGATTTTGCCGTGGGGGCAGTGCTGGGACAGAGGAGGGATGGAGTTCCGTTTGCCATACACTATGCTAGCCGCACATTGGATTCCGCCCAGTGGAATTATACGGTCACAGAGAAAGAGATGCTAGCAGTAGTGTTTGCCCTAGATAAGTTCAGATCGTATATCATTGGATCTAGAGTGACTTTGTTTACAGATCACACCGCCATCACGTACCTCATGGCAAAGAAGGATGCCAAGGCCAGACTGACTAGATGGATCCTTCTACTCCAGGAGTTCGACATTGAGATCAAGGATAAGCCTGGAGTCAAGAATGTGGTGGCGGATCATCTCTCCCGATTAGAGCAACCTGAGGATTCTGAGCAGATTGATCCCATTCGAGATACCTTCCCAGATGAGGCGATCCTTGCTATCGCCTCACTCCCATGGTATGCCGATATTGTGAACTTTCTCGTTGCAGGGAAAGTCCCACAAGATTGGCCCAGGCAGAGACTTGAGACCTTCCTAGCGAGGGCCAAGTCCTACCACTGGGAGGATCCCATCCTTTACCACGAAGGAGGGGATAGCGTCTGGCGTCGGTGTATTCCTCAGGAGGAACACCATAGCGTCCTCACTTACTGCCACAAGCTTGAGGCAGGAGGACATCATTCTGGGAGGAGAACGGCACAGAAAGTGCTCCAATCCGGCTTGTGGTGGCCTACCCTCTTCAAGGACTCTGATGAGTTCGTGAAGAGGTGTACTGACTGTCAGAGGATGGGCACTTGTGGACAGCGTGATATGATGCCGATGCAGCCCATTCACTTCTGTGAGATTTTTGACGCATGGGGCATTGATTTCATGGGTCCATTCCCTAAGAGTCAGGGATTTGAGTACATTCGGTTGGCCGTTGATTATGTTAGTCGTTGGGTTGAGGCTATCCCCGCCCGAGCTGCTGATGCGAGGACAGTTTGCAGATTTTTGAGGAAGCATATCATCACACGGTTCGGGGTTCCACGAGTTCTGATTTCTGATGGGGGGTCTCATTTCATCAACGACCAGGTAAAGGCCCTTGCTAGCGAGTTCAGCATAGATCATCGTGTTGCCACACCTTACCATCCACAGACGAATGGTCTAGCTGAGGTGTCGAATAGGGAGATCAAGAATATTTTGCAGAAAGTCGTCCGCCCTGACCGAAAGAATTGGTCACAACTTTTGGACTCGGTCTTGTGGGCATATCGGACGTCTTTCAAGACTCCATTGGGTACATCTCCCTTTCGCCTCGTTTATGGCAAGCCGTGCCATTTACCTGTTGAGCTGAGGCACAAGTCACTTTGGGCAGTTACAGATATTCTTATGGATCCAGATGGTATAGGAGACCAGAGGAGGGCAGAGTTAGCTGCCCTGGAGGAGCTTAGAGATGCAGCCTTCTCATGCAGCCTACATTATAAGGAGAAAGTCAAGGAGTGGCATGATTCCCATATCAGCCACAAGCATTTTGAGATTGGACAGAGAGTATGGTTGTTTGATGCGAGGCTACGATTATTTCCAGGGAAGCTACAGAGCAAATGGAAGGGACCTTTTCTCGTCAGAAAGGTGCACGACAATGGTAGTATTGATATATCCGAGTTGTCTTCTGAGAGCACCTTCCGAGTGAACGGCCAGCGGCTCAAGCCATTTCTAGATCATGAGCCGCGGGACGTTATTGTTGCCCCTATTCATTTTGCGTGAGATGTGGTCTCTTGACTCACATCTTTTGCATCTCACGCTTGATTTTCACTGTTCCTCCGCCTTGTATAGATCCAGTTGTCCATATCATTCTATTCTTTAGTCCCACATCCCTTTCCTCATCTTATGATTATGCTATACTTAGGGTGTACTTTACCCTAAGTATAGGGGGGATGTAGGACCTGCGGGTATTCTTTTCATTCGTTCTGCTCTTGTTTTGCTGCCTATACTTAGGGATATTTTACCCTATGTATAGGGGGGGCAGATTCTGTATCTTCTTCACTCGGATTTCCCTTCATGTACAACTTGCTATACTTAGGATTAGTTAATCCTAAGTATAGGGGGAAACCACCGAGTACTTCTCATTCTATTCATTTATTCGTTCCTGTACTTAGCCATTCCTTTTCACCTCCCTTTTACTAAGCACGAGTTATGTCTTCTTCATCGCTCTTGATCACTCTGAGGACATCGTTCGAGCTAAGTATAGGGGGGGTGTATATATTTCATATATACTTTAGCCATAACTCGTACTTTGTGTGAGTGTGTGAATAAATAAAATGGCTAAAAATCACAAAAATTAAAAATTTTTCATGTACATAAACTTCTTTTATCTTGCACATACATAGCTAGTGTACAAAGTATTTTTGTAAAAATAATTTCAAAATTCTTTTGTGTAAAGCTTGTGTAAATATTTTTGTATCAAAATTATGTATATAGTACAAAATTTTTTCAAAATGTTTTGAAAAATCAAAAGTTTGCAAAAATCTTGTGTAAATGTTTGTAAATATCTTTTTGCAAAACTTGCACTTCATGCATCATCATCATCCATGATTTCAAAACATTTTTCAAAAATTTTGCATGATTGTAAAATATTTGTAAACAGCATCTTGTGTACATCTATGTATATAATTTTTCCTGGATGAGAGTTGACATCTAAACCAAGCCTGGAATTAAATTGAGAAATGGAGCTTGAAAAAGATCTTAATCCACTTAACTTCAAGAGGAACCTTATAGGACTTAGGGTTAAGGCTTTTCAGGTCCATAAGGACTTAATTCTTTGAGTCCACTAGGCTATGAGCATATGTCATCTTGATGAGCCTAAGTAGAGCACTTAACAACACACGCATGACTCTTAGAGACAATGGCTTGACTTGCACCAGCACTTTACACATGGCTCTCCACGGATGAGGTGGTGAGGAGGCAGTTTCCTTTGGCTTGGGGTAGCATATGAGGGTAGTACTTCTAGGCGGAACCTCTCTTCTTCTTCTAGTGAAGGAAGTGTGTCTCAACTTGGTCTAGTGGTGATGAAGGCTAAAGACAGAAGCCGTGGGTTGCAATAAAGCTTCAAAAGAGGGATAGTCTACTGGCTCAAGAGGAAATTTCTTGTATATATGCTGCACCATGTAGATATGCTGTACAGAAGTCATTGAAAAAAAATGCAAAAATGCAAAAAGAACTCCAAAAAAGTGGTGGGTCGGATTGAAAATTTAATAACCCCACCGGAGTGTATATAGTCAAATAAAGCAAAAGCTTCTGGTATCCATGTTACATCTCATGAAGCTTGCAGCGGAAGACTTAGCTACACTGGCTAGGCTTCCAAAACTCTATACTTCTTCCCCCTCTTCTTGAGCCGGTTGCACTTGAACTTAGAAGGGAATACCCCGCTTCTCGAGGAAAGAGTTGCTAGACCGAGGCATTAGAGTTACCAGGTTGAGGGAGGGTGTTTCTTTGTTACTTCTGAGGTGGGGAGCCAAATATCACTTACACTGCATGGAAAGACTCATGGTCATTAGAGTTTGTGTATGTAGACTTGTTCTGATCTGGTTTATTGAGGAGTCTTGCCCATAGATTGGTGGAACTTAGAGGCTGTTGAGTTTTAAGCTTAAGTCTAAATAAGGTTCCGACACATTAATAATCCAAAGATCTGATCAAGCTCCATATCCTAATTTAATGAAGGAAAGTTTAATAATTCAACCTTGATCCATGTACATCCTCTTTTTCTTTTTCTTTTTCTTTTTCTTTCTTTTTCACTTCTTTTTCAAATAAGTGTTTGCTAAGGGACTAGCAAAGTTAAGTATAGGGGGGTGATGAATACCCATTCATCACTCTTTATTCTTATATTTTAGCTACAAAAACCTTCGCAAATGCATGTAGATACATGTAAATATAAATAAATACCAAAAGCATGCATTGTGTAAAAACTTATAATTAGCATGTTTTTGAGCAAAAATAAAAGAATAAAGATTAAAAAGAAAAAGAGGGAAATATTTAGAATAAATATTGAGCAACCTAACCCAAGGGAGGGCTCAGCATGGGCCTGACCGCATAAAAGCCAAAGTAGAGGGAGATAGGGGCTCATGTGTAAATAAATTAAATTATATTTTCCTCACCCAAAAATATGCTTGTACATATTTTGTATATATTTAGAAGCTATTAAAAACAAAATAAAAATCTAAAAATCAAAAATTCAAAAAAAATGCCCTTTCACCAGGTATATAGACCATGCTCCCACATGTATTTAACCTTGTAAATAAATTTATTTATTTTCAAAACTTTTTGTAAATATTTTATGTTATATGTTGTAAGTAAATAAAACAAAAAGAATCAAAACAAAAATCAAATAAAAATAACAAAATTAAAATTACAAAAATATATTGTACAAATGCCATGTATATAGTTGTACATAACTATTTATTTCACCTACGTATATAAACAATAAAGACAAAATAAAAATACCCTTTTATCCCTCATTTTATTCTATAAATAAATAAAATATAAAATGGGAATAAAATTGTATAAAAATAATAATTAAAAATCAAGAATCAAAAGCCTCCATATTGTATATATACCTATATAATGTAAATACTTCATTTTTATTTCCAAAAATTAATTAAAAATCACCAAAAAATAGAGAAAAAATAAAAGAAAAATATTTCATGTTTTGGGTTTTTGCAAAATCGGCCATTTGCTGCCTTATTTTTGAGCTTCAAATCTTCTCCACGTGGCAGCTTCTGGTTGGTCCACGGAGATGTTGACCTCCGGTCAACTCCCTCCGCGGACCGTCCTCTTCCGCGGATCTCGCGCCCGACCCGATTTCTTCCCTTTTTCCGCGCTCGATCCGCTCGCCATCTCCGCAAACCCCGGGTCCTACTTCTTCTCCTTGCATCCGACATGCTCGCCGGAGCCCTTACCTCGGGATCCGCGCTTCATGCTGCCCTACCCGACCAGCCATAGTCGGGTCGGCACCCATATAAATCTCGAGCTCCGCCACCAAATTCCGCGATCTTTGGCTCTCCACCCTTCATCCCGTGACCTCCACAGCAGTCCCTGAGGTGACAGCTCTCGATTGCCCGTGTCGCAGCGAGGAGAGGGGCCGGTTTCCATTGATCCGACGACTGTGCGCCGCCGTGCTCCGCCCAGAGCAGGAGCTCGAGCCTCAGGACCAGACGACCTTCGAGGCCACGACCGGGAGCTACCTCAGCTCCAGCCTAGTCTACCACACCACCCAGGTAACCTTCTAGCTTCCTTATTTAGCTTAATTTCTTGGTTGCCCCAAATCGTAGCTCCGCCGAGTTCCGTCGATTCCGGCTATCTCGTATACTCTTTCGATCATCGGAACCCACGTTCACCTTCGCCTTTCCTCCACGCGCCTTCTCCGCCCCTTCGTTCAACCCAGCTCGCACAGGAGCTGGGGTTTGAGCTCCACCGTCCGTCGCTTCGCCGGAGCTCACTCATCCCGACGCACAGACCACCTCCACACCACCTGACCGGGTCGAGGCACTTTGCCCTCGACCCGCGAAGCTTCTGACCTACTTTGCAGGACCAGAGGAGGCTATCTGAGGTCTCCCAACCTCCGTCCAGGAGCTTTCCTCCGCCAACCTCGCCGGAGCCCCTCCAGGGCTCGGCTGGGCCATCGGAGACCACCACCAGCTGCGGGACTTCATCGCGGACCTGTTCCGATCTTCAGAGGCAGCTGAGGAGGACCACCGCGCTCGCACGAGGCCGGCGAAACTTGCCGGCCACCTGTTCTTCGAGGGTCCTCGCCAGCCGTCCGATCGCCCTCAGCGTTCCAGTTTCCATCGTGACCATCCATCCATCGAGGAGCAGCCACCGCTTGATCATCCCGAGGGACGATCTGGACCGTTAGCACAGAGAGAGAGGCACCAGCACCTGAGGCCGTTAGATCTTCCACGTGCCCTCCTGTGAGACGTCGATCAGGCCACGTGCGGAAGGAGAAGAGGCGACCGTCGTCCAGAACCGTTAGATCAGCCACGCGTCCATCATCCAGCCGTCGACGTAATAAAGGGGTAATTTACCGTAGGCCCCCTCTTAGTTTATGTTTTTAGATTTAGTCCTGTAAATATTTTGCGTCTTTTATTTACGTTGGGTTATTTGCACATTGGACCTCGTACTTTTCAGTATTTGCACTTATGCCCCTGTATGTGTGAGCCACGTGCTTCGTCACGTGTATATTTGGTGTATTTGCAACATTAGTCCTGTAGTTCTGGTTGTTCGTTAATGAATGAAAACATTTTAGTATTTGCATATATGCCCCTGTGAGTGTTTTAAATTCCGCATGTGCGCCTATTAGTGGGTTATTTGCAAGACAGCCCCTGGACTTTTTGGTACGAGTTACCAGAAGGTCCTCGGGACTTGTTTTTCTTACCAAAAGGTCCCTGAGTGCCCCAGGCACGCGCCTCGCGCGTGACTTGCTGGTTAATTGCACTTGGACCCCCAGAGCTTTGGGTATTTGCACTTTGGTCCCTGTGCACAGTGCCCTCTTGTCATTTTTGAATAAAATATCAAATCACCTCCAAATCCAACGAAAATTTGACACATGGCTCCTGCCATGGTGTAGGATTTTTGTAGATTTTTGAGGACATTTCTGATTTGGTTTGCTATTTTTAAAAATTCAAAAACATCTATTTTCGGCACTGTTCAGTTTGAAAAATCACAAAAAAATATTAAAACCCCCCTAAAAATTCTATAAAAATTAGGTACTGTTTAGTTAGTGTCCTTTGATTTTCTAGCCAATTTTGGCTATTTTTCATCACTGAAAACCCATAAAAACTTAAAAACCCTCAAAAACTCATAAAAATTCTAATAAATACATTAAAAACCCAAAAACAACAATTTTGGTACTCAAATTTTCCTTGTTTTCTCTATTTAACAGGAAAATTACCTCCAGGCCCTTTTGAGGTCCTTAGATATTTTATCTAGGGACTTTAGGCTTGGCTGGACAGTACCCCTTGGTTTTCTTACTGTTTGATTTTTAGAAAATAAAATACACATCAGAAAAATCCCAAAAATTCACCAAAAACATAAAAAAACATAAAAAACACAAAAATATTTTTATCTGAATTTTTACTTGGTTTCTGATGCATTAAATAATTGTTGAAGTGTGATTGCTTTTAGTCTTTCTCATTTTCTTCACATATTAAAAATCCAAAAAAATTTTAAAACAATTAAAAACCACTAAAAATGTTTTCCCTTTTTCTCTGATTTTTCTTTTGACTACTTCGTAGGCTTTTTAGCCAATCCGTGCTCCTTGTGTTCGACCCTGGGTGCTATACCAGGTTAAACATTTAGCAGGACCGCTTCTGCATGTTTGATTGATTTTGCGTATTTCGAGTGGTTCATCATTTTTCTTGATTAAGTTGACTTGATCGCTTGGGTCGCAACGACCAATTTAGCACCTATACCCTAGCCTTCAGGTCGCTTATCACGCACTCTGCATCATCTACTCCTCCTTAAACTGCCAATAAAAGCCCTCTGCCTCCATCATTTTCGATCATCCTCCACCAACAGGATAGAAGCCCAGCTCCTTCCATTCTCAGGTGACAACTGAGGAGATTTGAGGTCGAGCGAAAACGACATCTTCCAGGCGAGATCCGGTGGTGTCATCACTACTGTAGCTCCTTCATGAAGCTGCTAGAGCTCGAGCATCGTCGTGCTCTTTAGTGACGATCGAAGCTCCATCAGCGAGCTTCTCCCCATTCATTCGACTCCATCCGTAGGTATAATCTTTCTCCCTTCTACTTGTTATTCCTATATCCTCTATTTCTTTCGTATTCCTTTGTTTCTATCCGTTTCCCCGTATATAGATCAAACCATGCCCTCGATTCCTCCTCCAAGCAGTGTTCCCAATCACATGCACCTACTCCCTTCGCTCAAGATTGTGATCGGAGTTAAGCTCCTGATTTGCAGCCATCCCCCAGGAGAATATGGGAATCACCTTCACCAAAACCATTTTTTCTTCCTTCAACGCCTAGACACTCGCCTGACCTCCTTTGTGCCAGCTCGTCATCGACCAAGTAACCACCATCAAGCTCCATCATACATCATCACCTTATTGCCTTGTTCCCACAGCAGCTTCAGTCTACTCTACCACCCTTGAGATCAATGCCACGCCAGCTTTCTCCATCTCCGTATCAACCACATCGTGCCTCTACTTCGACTCAACCGCCGATCGTCATTCGTTTCCTCCTCTCCAAACCCACAGCAGTTGACCACGTAGCCAGCTTCGATGACAACCACCTCCAGTTCTGCACCTCCTTCTCGGCTCTTCGGTGTGTGTCGCCTGAGTTCCGATACCTATCACCATGTGGTGCACTCCAGAGTAGCTGCTCACTGAAGGATATGGAATTATCCTCAAGCGCATCACGGAAGCGTGATCGTCGTATCGGATACGACGAAGAACGACTAGTCGCACTAGTTGTTCGGTGCAGCGGAATTTAAAAATTTTATTCGATGAAACCACATGATCCGAGAACCATTCTCAGATCGTTTCATCTATAACCACAACAAGTATAATGCAATACCTCTTGAAGCGTGGTTGATCAAGTCTCTAAAGGAAGATACCTCCTGTCTCAAGTCCGATCGTCGGCGAGACTGCTTGCGAGCGTGGGGATGAACCGCGTTGTCCTCGCAATCCAAGAAGATGATCCAAGCATGGTTGCTCCTGATCTCGTCGCACGAGATCAAACGTCTTCTTCGTGAGAGGAACTCTCCAAGAAGACGGAGAACCGAAGAACGTCGAAGCGACGGCGCGGTGGCGAAGGCGACGACGGTTCTCTCCTCTAGGGTATGGTGGACGGCCACCAACAAGAGAGGGAGACAGGGCTGGCGTGTATGAAGAAATGAGGGAGAGAGAGAGCTCCAATATTGCAAGTCATTAGAGAGCATAGAATGCCTCTCTATTTATAGGGTTTTGGGATCCATGGATCTCAATCTATGGGACACATAAAATCAATGGATAAGATTGATTTGTGTCAATCCAATGGCCAAGATTGTTGTTGTCAAAAACAACAAATTTAGGTTAAAATATATTTGAAAAAATCAAATATAATTTAGTCCTAAATCAACCCAACAAATAAGGAGAGAATGTGCATGGAGATTTCATCTCCATGCACCTTCCATGTTGGACGGCTACCCATTCCATATAGGAATGGTGTGCCGCCCACTATGGGAGTCCAAGGAGGCAATCTCATGGATTCCCATGAGATTGCATATCTCCTTGATTTTTCTCTCTTATTTATTTGCAACAAATTTGTTGGATTTTATTCTTCAAAAATAATTCACAATTATATTTGAGAATATTGCAATCTTGCCATGGAAGAATTGTGAATCATATTCACAACCCAAAACAACATATAATTTACTTTGTTAATTAATTACACAATGTGTATCCGATACACATAATAATTAATCAACACATATAAGTTATAATTAGCTCTCTCTAATACATTATAAATCACATTTATAATATATTATGAATAATTGGATATTTATATCCACATTATTCTTATCCACATTAATTAAATCACATTTAATTAAATTGGATAATTTCTTCACACATCAAAATGATTAAATCACATTTAATCATTATTTCTTCATTGCTTAGATCTTATGGAATTATTCTTGAACCCTTCAAGAATAATGCAATCTCTCCGCAGATACTTGGAGATAAGGACAGGGAGATTGTATTGTTCCACGTATAGTGACATGGATATTGAGATCGTATCTCAAATCCAGATCGCGGGTCTCCCATTGATGCTTGATTAAATCAAGACCGTAAATCTAATCTTCTCATTGTATCTGAATCATATTCAGATCAATGTCCAACACTTGGACCAAGATCAGATCACTTCTCTACTGAGAGGAGTCACTAAAATCCAGACCCGTTTCATCACTCCCTAGGAATGGAAGCGTCATGGTTATACAATCGTTTATGATCAAATCACCCTCAGGTATTCCCAATACCTGTACATCCTGCATACTGGAAGACTCAGACTAAACCCGAAGTATCGGATCAACTTTATACTGTCTACTTCATGGTTTTATCAGTAAGTTTCACATTCGATCATTGGGAGTTGGTATCGATCATACGCTTTCCAAAAGTGTATATCATACCTAGGTCTTGATCATATACTAAAAGTATATATCAAACCTACAAATTCAGTCAAGCTTCCAAAGCGAGACGACCATGCGCATGGAATTTGATTCATCCCAATATCTCATGAGTGAGCTCATGTCTTCCGGTTCAGTAATTGAACCTGTATGATCCCTTTGAGAGATCGTATTACTCATATGCCCTTATATGCACACCAGCGCGCCAGTGTATAGATCTTGATTAGGTCATCAACCTATTGGTCTGCCAAATGTACACACTCAGACATATAGTAACACATCTGTCTCCGGTCAGAGGATGCGTGCCTATATCATGACAGCATATGATATAGGACTTTGGTTATCTCGATCTCGTTAAGTCAACTCTTTGACCTAACTAATCTGACACCTCCGAATCTCTATTCCTATGCAGAGGACCTGCATCAAGAGGTCAGTCAGATATCAGCCTTCAGAGATAGGATTGCCATCTCCTACTCAGGCTGGAGATCATCTCTTAATAATCATTTGACGGTGCTTGATGAGTCCTCAATCTAACTCTTTAGATATTCATCCAAGCACCAGCCTCTATGATTCAACAGTTGAATCAACAGCTGTATGATTATTAAGATGGCCATGGTACATAACCCTAATTGTACTAAGGGACCTATTATACAAATTATTCATTCTTCATTTCAGATCAGGGAATGATATTTGCAATAACAATTATTGCATAATGGCTCGCCGTGGGCTCGCATTTCCATAAATCTCCCACTAGCCCAAAGAGCCATTAATGGGCTAATCATTTAAACCTGCACTCATGTGACAATCATAGGCTATTTAGAAAATAGCTAGGTAAGCTGATCAGTCACTCTGTTCCCGTGAGACTACGCCATGTCCTTTTACGGCACTTGCATATCCCCAGTAACAGTGCTCGCATTCAATGCGAATGTTGCATCTTATGCAACTAATACTCAATCTTGTTAGTTATAGTGTCCTTGACACTACAGCTTAACAATTATCATAACCAGTATTTCCATAATCCTTATCAGAATACCCTTTATTCCTGGAGATCACTATCTCTTAAGGTATCCACAATTAAGACCTTTTAGATCTCTATCTATAAAGTCTTAAGTTTTTGAAGATAAGACATCGAGATCACTATCTCAAAAATCTTGTCATCTATGAAGATTTTATTATTACTGCAGCCAAGTGTTTTATTTCCATAGTAGGATTAGTAACAGTTTACTACTCCCACTGCATGGCAGCCATCTGGCTTTTGTACACATCTAGCACACATCCGGCTTCTCAGAACTGATACCCAAGGGCAAGTAGTTCTAGCATTCACTTCCTCAACTCTTTGAGGTGCTATCCCTTTAGATAGGTCAGTACCATATCTTAAGGGTTAGAAGCCTTTCTTGGAATTTCTATGAATAGAATATGTCCAAGGTGTACTACAAATGTGACAGTCCCATTATCCTCTTCTCTTTCTTCTGAACAACTTCAGAACTAAGATCTGAGAGGCATTTTTGAAATCTTATTTCAAGTTTTGGAACAACCAGATTATAAAACACTAATTATTATCCTTATATCATTTTTAAATGATTAGGATATCATCTACATTTAGCACGATGAACACAAAAGCACTCCCACTAAGCTTCACATGGCTCATCCAGATTCTATCTGAAATCATAACATTTATAATTTCATCAAATATTATGATCCAACTTCAAGAAGCTTATTTGAGTCCATAGATGGATTCCTTAGCTTGCACACCTTGCTTTCCTCAACCATGAAGCCCTGGGGCTACTTCATGTGAATATCCTCAAAGAGGCATTCGTAGAGGAATGCAATATTGACTTACATCTTTGAAGATGCAATAGTCAAGTTGTGTAGCTAAGGTTAGCAATATTCTGACGGTTTTAAGCATGGTCACCGAAGAGCAAGTCTCATTGCAAGCAATGTCTTCTCTTCCATTGTGTAGCTTATGGCTACGAACCGTGCTTTGAAGATCTCTACCTTCTCATCAGGTTTCCTTTCTCTTGAAGATCCATTTACACCTTTACAGGTCTTACCCATATAGGTGGATCCTCGAGGGTCCATATACAACACTTGTATATGAAGTCTACATTAGACTTTTATTGCTATCCATCTATCCATGCTATGATCTTCAGAAGCTTCATCACATGAAGTTCGATCATTGTCAGATTTCTCTAACACATGGAATCCTTCATCAAACTCATTTGAAGAGGTATTAGTGTTTCATCTTTAATTGTCCTTTTAGTTTCCAATTTCAGGAGTCTCATTATAAATGAGTTCCTACACTTCATTTTCATCTTGATTCTCAAGAGTCTCAACTTCTAAGAATCACATTCTTAGAGATGAGATACTTTAAGAATCACAAGGTTATAAAGTAGGTATCCAATACCATACTTTATTTTCCTAATGAAGCAGCACTCTCAAGTGCTAGATTCCAACATACATGGAACCTTATTAAGGATATACATTGTAGTCTCTACTACACATATATACCTGGAAACTAAGGGATAATTATGCTAGAATTCAACATTGATAAGATCATGTCACACATGATCCAATTGTATCTACCTATAACTCTTTTGAGTTAAGGTGTGTTAGGAGGATTGAGATAGAAATGATATTCATATCTCCATAAGGTATTCTTCGAATTTATCTAGTAGGTACTTGCTACCTAGATTAGATCAAATTCATTTTATCTTCCTTCAAACTTTGGTTCTAAACCAAAATTAATGAAATCTTTGAATATTTCAAAGGTTTCTCAGGTGAAGAGAAGAAATCTCATATCATACAATCATCAATAGATATCACATATCCACAATGTTTACTATGATATAGATGATCCACATACATTAATATGTATGGGATCCTGAATACCTTGGCATCTTACACCATTCCCGAAGAAGGGTGTATTGGACAATATTCATAAGTATGTAAGTTTTGAAATTTTAGACATTCTAAAGTTTCATCTCTTACCATTCTATTGATCAAATCAATAGACAAATGTCCAAGGCTTGATGCTAGATCATTGTCAAATGATTTTCATCCTCCTATTGATCTTAAGGTTTAATTTCAGTATTCAGAAATGTTAATGAACCATTCATTAATTTTTCTAATTTAGTGAAGTCCACTAGATTATTAGATTACTATCTGAAATATATCCATCATAACTCTTTATGATAGTTCTATCTCAGAATTCATGTTTATTTCCAACATTTAGAAACAAACAATGAGTGTATTCTAATGTCTAGATCATAGAGGCATTCTCTAAGACTAAGGGCTCTCCCACTGAAAATAACAAGTCTATTAATCCAACAGAGATTGTTGCAATAATTACATCAATGTCCATGTGGATAACTATAAACCTTAAGATCAAATTTTCTGGTCTTCTAAAACATATGCAACCTATTGCAAATGCCATCAGAAGATTGAGATACAATTATTTGACTTTATCTTATTCAATAAGTAAGTCAATATCAATGATTTATGTAGATTATTCTGATGCTCCATCCGAGTCCTTTTCTAAGGATTCTAGACAGACTTGATAGTCATACTATCAACACATCAACTTATTGCAGTATTGGCACTCATCCAACTCTTTGGATGTCATATGGAAGTCACAGAAGTCCAGTCAACTCTTTGACTTTCCTTCTTTCTTGGGTCCAACCCATGCTTCCATTGCACTCCCTTTATCTATAAGCAACCATTGCTTAAGACTAAGGATCTCTTACAATAAATTCAAAAGAATTCAAATGTAAGATCATTTCAACATTTATACATGCTTCATTAAATTCATACAATATGAATATTATGAAGCTTCATGAATGACTAGAGTATAGATAGTAGAATAATGACACTCATCATCTACATCCATCTAAACTCATAAAACATAGGTTCAGGTAGGTACTCAAACAATTTGAATACATCATCTCTTTGTAGAGCTACCATTCTACATGATGCAGAGAACCATGTCACTCATGATTAAATGTTAAGAGCACATATGTATGCCAGAAAATCTTCATTGATTTTATAAGGATTATATGACAATTATGATCATCATCAACATGTCACTTCCAAAGTACATTTGATGATACCAAGACTATAGAGACATACAAACCCTAAGGTTGTAGTCCTATTATCTATTTAATTGTCATTCCTCAATATTATGAGGAAACTTGCACATTGCAACCACATACATTGTGTGTCCATTTGCAAGTACAATATCTGGATCATGAGTCCAATCGAAGATATTTCACTGGTTACTATTGAGTATATCATTGAGTGGGTTTTAATGAAGGATTATCTGAAATAAGAAATTTGCATAAATGTATGTATTTATATATACATATTTTACTTTGATTTAGGAATTTTTATATCAATGTTGTCTTGCCATGTCAACATTGAAAATTCATTCTCTTAATCACTTTCAATGTAAGAGATATACTTACCATTATATCTCAAGCAAGATCTGGGATCTCCTTCCTTATCTTTGTTGCATCCCAATAATATGAGAACCTACAACTCGGATAAAAAGAAACGGGAACACATTCCGCTTTGCAAGTCCAACTTGCATCTCCCAATTCGGTCTTTAACACCCGGGCCCACCACCCCTAAGGCGATGTTGACCCGTCATTAATTGAACCAACCGTCAACAGGAAGACAACTCGCTATGCGCAATCCAATATCGCCCCAATAATATGAGGACCCGATACTGGGGTCACTACGCATACGTCCTTACTCTTTCGAGAAGCGACGAGCCCGATCCAGATGCGCTTGCATACAGGAGCTGTCACTTCGGACAGGCGTCTCCCACATGCAATCCCTGGCGACGGAACCCTCCGCCTTGACGGGAGACCATGGATGTCACTTATGTGATCCTCCATATCATATTCAAATTTTAATTAATTATCGTGAATCACATTCACATAATTAATTCTTCCAAGGGAATTATTAGCTCTAATCATATTAGAGTATTTCAATTGGACATAATCAATTTAATCATATTAAATTAATTATCAATCCAATTCAATCAATCAAACTTGATTATTTTACTTGAATACATATATGGTAATATCTCAAAATACGTATTAATTCGAATTTTAATAATTAGAAAAATACATCTTAATCCCTCGGACATTATCCCGGCCCTACCCGCTTTCATGGCCAGTACCGACGAGAGTGGGACGGACCACATACGTTGCAACCCGCAACCCCAATGCTCTCCGACTAGGCACCATATCCGCCTCGGGAAAGGATAATGCCAAATTGATTAATTTGTACTTGAGATGATCATCGGTTCTTCAACCGAAATTGTACCATATAGTAATAATCAAAACATTTTTTGATTATAAGGAAATTTGCTAGACAAATTCCCAAATCCTATTCAAGCATCAAGTTTGAAAGATTGTGGTTTCCAATTATGATTCAGATCACATCTTAATCAATTATTGGTTAAGGCAATGTCATTTGAGGGAATAATTATCATCAAATATTTCACAAATATTTATGCACAATTATTCTAGGAAATTAAACAATTTAATTTCACTAAATGATTAAATGACAATCACCAATCAAACATTAAGTTTGATGAATGTGTTTCCAATTAAGATTTAGATCAAATCTAGTCAATTAATTGGTTGAGGCCAAGTCAATTATGTAAATAATCATCTTCAAATATTTCATAAATATTTTTCATGATTATTTCACGAAATTAACAATTAATTTCACTAATTGACAATCACTTGGTTCTAGATTAGGACTGTAATTTCAGCAGTGACCCCTTCTTACTAAAATTAGCATATCTCAATCATATTAAATCCAAATTAGACAAAATCAATTTTCATAGATTGCTAATTTGATTTAGGACAGAACCCAAGGGATGTTACACGCATTTCGAGGCAAGTCTAAACAGTAATTAACATTTTAATCACGTTCAGATCTACAGTTCCCGCAACAGTGTATACATGTTCATTAAAACAACCATATCTAGAGCATACAAAATCCGATTTACGTAAACTCAGATCCTATGGTTTCCTTATTTAATGAGGAACAAAATCCAAGTATTAAATTCGTGTTTAAACAATTTAAACAGTGCCGAATTTATTTACTAAACAGATCTGCGAAATCAAATGCGATGAAAACTTTCGCGACCTAAACGAACCCAAGTCGTCCTCGGTTTTTCGAATCATATTCGAAACCGTCGACCTAAGGCTCTGATACCACTTGAAGGATATGGAATTATCCTCAAGCGCATCACGGAAGCGTGATCGTCGTATCGGATACGACGAAGAACGACAAGTCGCACTAGTTGTTCGGTGCAGCGGAATTTAAAAATTTTATTCGATGAAACCACATGATCCGAGAACCATTATCAGATCGTTTCATCTATAACCACAACAAGTATAATGCAATACCTCTTGAAGCGTGGTTGATCAAGTCTCTAAAGGAAGAGACCTCCTGTCTCAAGTCCGATCGTCGGCGAGACTGCTTACGAGCGCGGGGATGAACCGCGTTGTCATCGCAATCCAAGAAGATGATCCAAGCATGGTTGCTCCTGATCTCGTCGCACGAGATCAAACGTCTTCTTCGTGAGAGGAACTCTCCAAGAAGATGGATAACCGAAGAACGTCGAAGCGGCGGCGCGGTGGCGAAGGCGACGACGGTTCTCTCCTCTAGGGTATGGTGGACGGCCACCAACAAGAGAGGGAGAGAGGGCTGGCGTGTATGAAGAAATGAGGGGGAGAGAGAGCTCCAATATTGCAAGTCATTAGAGAGCATAGAATGCCTCTCTATTTATAGGGTTTTGGGATCCATGGATCTCAATCCATGGGACACATAAAATCAATGGATGAGATTGATTTGTGTCAATCCAATGGCCAAGATTGTTGTTGTCAAAAGCAACAAATTTAGGTTAAAATATATTTGAAAAAATCAAATATAATTTAGTCCTAAATCAACCCAACAAATAAGGAGAGAATGTGCATGGAGATTTCATCTCCATGCACCTTCCATGTTGGACGGCCACCCATTCCATATAGGAATGGTGTGCCGCCCACTATGGGAGTCCAAGGAGGCAATCTCATGGATTCCCATGAGATTGCATATCTCCTTGATTTTTCTCTCTTATTTATTTGCAACAAATTTGTTGGATTTTATTCTTCAAAAATAATTCACAATTATATTTGAGAATATTGCAATCTTGCCATGGAAGAATTGTGAATCATATTCACAACCCAAAACAACATATAATTTACATCGTTAATTAATTACACAATGTGTATCCGATACACATAATAATTAATCAACACATATAAATTATAATTAGCTCTCTCTAATACATTATAAATCACATTTATAATATATTATGAATAATTGGATATTTCTATCCACATTATTCTTATCCACATTAATTAAATCACATTTAATTAAATTGGATAATTTCTTCACACATCAAAATGATTAAATCACATTTAATCATTATTTCTTCATTGCTTAGATCTTATGGAATTATTCTTGAACCCTTCAAGAATAATGCAATCTCTCCGCAGATACTTGGAGATAAGGACAGGGCGATTGTATTGTTCCACGTATAGTGACATGGATATTGAGATCGTATCTCAAATCCAGATCGCGGGCCTCCCATTGATGCTTGATTAAATCAAGACCGTAAATCTAATCTTCTCATTGTATCCGAATCATATTCAGATCAATGTCCAACACTTGGACCAAGATCAGATCACTTCTCTACTGAGAGGAGTCACTAAAATCCAGACCCGTTTCATCACTCCCTAGGAATGGAAGCGTCATGGTTATACAATCGTTTATGATCAAATCACCCTCAGGTATTCCCAATACCTGTACATCCTGCATACTGGAAGACTCAGACTAAACCCGAAGTATCGGATCAACTTTATACTGTCTACTTCATGGTTTTATCAGTAAGTTTCTTATTCGATCATTGGGAGTTGGTATCGATCATACGCTTTCCAAAAGTGTATATCATACCTAGGTCTTAATCATATACTAAAAGTATATATCAAACCTACAAATTCAGTCAAGCTTCCAAAGCGAGACGACCATGCGCATGGAATTTGATTCATCCCAATATCTCATGAGTGAGCTCATGTCTTCCGGTTCAGTAACTGAACCTGTATGATCCCTATGAGAGATCGTATTACTCATATTCCCTTATATGCACACCAGCGCGCCGGTGTATAGATCTTGATTAGGTCATCAACCTATTGGTCTGCCAAATGTACACACTCAGACATATAGTAACACATCTGTCTCCGGTCAGAGGATGCGTGCCTATATCATGACAGCATATGATATAGGACTTTGGTTATCTCGATCTCGTTAAGTCAACTCTTTGACCTAACTAATCTGACACCTCCGAATCTCTATTCCTATGCAGAGGACCTGCATCAAGAGGTCAGTCAGATATCAGCCTTCAGAGATAGGATTGCCATCTCCTACTCAGGCTGGAGATCATCTCTTAATAATCATTTGACGGTGCTTGATGAGTCCTCAATCTAACTCTTTAGATATTCATCCAAGCACCAGCCTCTATGATTCAACAGTTGAATCAACAGCTGTATGATTATTAAGATGGCCATGGTACATAACCCTAATTGTACTAAGGGACCTATTATACAAATTATTCATTCTTCATTTCAGATAGGGAATGATATTTGCAATAACAATTATTGCATAATGGCTCGCCGTGGGCTCGCATTTCCAACACTCACCACCACCACATGTGTTCGCAGCCGCTACATACTCCAGTCTGCCCAGCCACCTGCACATCATCGTCGTGTTTCCGCACAGTTGCCCGCTTCACCGCCATTCAGCCCATGCCCGAGCTGCCTCTACCTCTCGCCAACTCGGATATCATTAAAGAAGGAAGGGACAAAAGTCCCCTCACGTGCGTGGCATGGGGGTAGGGATCAATTTACGTATACACACCCCGCAACTCATGTATTCACGCAGAGGTCCCTTATTCCGTAGTCATGCCCCTTGCACGTGCGCTAGTGGCAATATTACACAAAAACCCTTGAAGCTCTAGATAATCACGCAGAAGTACAACCTTCCAGGAAGCACGCATGGAACACGTGTGCTCCTGTAAAATTGCATAAAAGCCCTCCTATTATAGGTAATTGCATAACAGTCCTCCCCTTGCATGATTGTTTATCAACATTAGTTTATGTATTGTAATTGCAGCCCTGTGTTTGCATATTAATTTCAACATCCATTTTCCATCATTTCTTCATTTTAAAAATTGCTTGTTGTAGAGCAATTCATGCTCTATCATTGTTGATGTTAAATTTATTTTTAGAAGTTGTGAATTATTTGCTTAAATTGTTTTGGTGAAAAATTCAATATTTTCCCATTTCTTATTCTACCATTGCTATTTAATTATACATTGCTCTAAAATATCTAAAAAAATTACATTAGGTAGACTTGAATTTGTTCAATTTTATGCCCAAAATTCATCTCATTTTGCATGCATATCAAGGTCAAGATAAATGGAATGGTGAAATTGGTAATTGATTTTAAGTTAATTCTTCACTTACTATTTTTAGGAGATAAAAATTTTCTAGATTCCTCTCAAGTAGACTATATAGGATAATTTAGTTTCTGGAAAATATTGACGTATGATATTCATTAAAATTCATTATGTTGAAATCAACTAGTATGCATTTTTAATTCACAGAAAATTCATTTTAACCCCAAAAATGCTAAAATATTATAGTAGATTACTTTCATCCTTGTTCACATTCTGCCCAAGTCTGAGATTTTTTGGAAATTGTTTGAATGTAATTTGCATTTTAGTCCCTCAACTTAGCCCGGAATCGCACTACATTTATCACTTGCATTCAAACATACCAAAAATATTTCTCTGAAAACCTAGCATCTAGATAGTCTTTAAATACACGTGAGGAAAAAGTTGCCTTCCTGAGTTTGACCTTGGTCTTGCCCAAGTAAAATAAAAATTTCCACTTGCTATTAAGTGAAACATTAATTAAAGTGGTTTTTGATAAATCCGAATTTACCCGACTGCAACAAACACATAAATTTAATGGTTAATTCGATTGATTTAAGATGGTGAATTCCGGGTTTTCTAGTGATTAAATCCATTAGGAGCTAACGAGATAGCCAGAGTGAAGAGGAGTCATCGATTAAAGTGAGCACAAGGAAGTGTTCTTCCCTGTTCTACGTGAACCCTTAGGAACCACCAAATCAAAAGAGCTGCCCAGTTTATCCTTAATCATTGGATTGAATCAAGCAGTTTCGTCAGATCTCCAGCGAGATCTAATCTTGAGCGCTCATCTGCAATGTGATATCCATCATCCGTTGTGCATCGCGTGTCTATGTGAATCCATCTGGTCATTGGATCGCGCATGGTTAGGGGTAATTTGCACAAAGTCCCCTACAAAATTTTGTATTTATTTATAACATTTAATCTTTCATTTTTAGTTCAAATATTTATGTAATATTTTATTAAGGATCCTGAACTTATTGTATTTGTATTTTAGTCTAAGCCACATCACCTCACGTGCCTATGAGCGTGAGGGGTTCGATATTTTGCTTGAACACCATTCTGGGTTATCTATTTATCTTTAATCCAAAAATTTTGAATATTAGTGTAATATTTTTTGGTAAATTTGCATCTTGGTCCATGCTATTATGAAATATTGCATTTATACCCCTACTATTGTGGATAACATTTGAAATTGCAAAAATGTGCATGTATGCTCATGACTTGTTTAATATGTTACTAAATGCTCTGTAACTTTATGAAAATTGCATATAGGTCACTGTATTACATGTTTAGTTTTCTAGTCTTATTTTAATTATTAAAACTAGCATTTTTCATATAAAAATAAGAGGAAATTTATCTCAAGTTTATGGAATCATATTGCATCGCATATATTTTTATAATGGCAATTAAATCTATTTTCCTATTTTTAGAAATACAAAACATTGCATTTTATTATATTTAACATGTAAAAAATACCAAAACTTTTGAAGAATCCCAAAATATTCGTGTACATTTATTTATTATATTTTTTTGACCAAATTTTGTTGCAAAATATCCATTAAAACTCCCAAATTTTGAAAAACTCAAAAAATCTTACAAAAATTCTAATAATTCATAGAAAAATCACAAAAATATTTTCCAAGTTTCTAAACTTTCTTTCAGTTATCAAACATTTAGGAAAATTTAAATTGGCTCAATCTAATTCAATAGATATTTATTAATCCCATTCCCAGCTCCGTGATTTGTTATTTTGTTTATTTTGTGTATTGTTTATGTAAAAACCATTAGAAAAATCCAAAATTACCCAAAAATTATCAAAAATACAGAAAACTTATAAAACAGAAAAATATTTACTTCGTAAATTTTGAGTGAATTGGCTATATTTGAAAAATTCAAAAATATCTCTTTTTTCCTTATATATATCATATTTAAATATAGATAGAAATAATCATAGATCAGAAATTAATATATATTATACTTATATCCGAAATTAAAAATTTGCAAAAGAAATTAAGAATAAAAAAATATATACAAATTAAAAATCCAAAAAACAATTAAAAAACACAAAAAGATTATAAGTTGTCTACTCATTTTGTTGCTCTACCTCATGTGCTCCTTTTTGGTTAGACCCCTATTGATTCTGTAATATACGCATTCATCGTAGGGTATAATAAATTTTAGCTCACCTCATTTATTTCTCAATCATTGTTGTGTATTATTTGTTGAATTGTATTTGAGTTGGGTGCCTTCTACGCCGAGAGCGGTCAACACAACGATTGCCAGCTTGGACTTATCAGAGACCATAGACCCACCAAGATCAGACTTTGGCATTCCGATTATTGCTCTCTTAAAATGTCACCATTGTCGGGTAGCATCAGTTTGTAGAGTATATATTAGACACTTAGCTTGCTTTCACCATTATTTCTTTCATTGTGTGTTGCTATCTTTATTCTATATTTATCTGAGAATATTCTAATCACTTTCTTGTTTGAATTTTCTATGAAGGCACAACTATCGAGGGAGGATTTCTTTGGAGATTCGATTCATCTAAGAACCATGGAGATCGATGGTTCATTGTCCACTAGTAGGAGAGAGTAGATAAGAAGACAAGAAGATGAGCACTTTAGACTTAGCTTGATTTAGTTTTTTTTAGAGAGAGTGAGAGAGATATTCATTGATTTGAGAGAGAGTAGGAGAGATATTTATTGATTAATTGTAATAATACAGGACTTTGAACTTTTGGACACTTGAACTCTCATAAGTCATTTCACCAAGTGATTGTTCACTTGGAGGACTTTGACTGGTTTTCATGATTTCTTTACCTTCTACACTTTATTTTTCCCAATTTTCCTCTTTATTTTTTATTTATTTTCTATAATTTTTGCTTTCTGCCATTATTTTATTTACGTATTGTGGAATGAGCTCGTAGAATATTAGGAGTTATTGTTTGGTATAATTAGGTCCAATCCCCTAAAAGAATATTCATACCTATAGATTATCTCGTGTGGAATAAGTTAAATTGAACAAAGTTCTTCACGATAATAGAATCTTAAGTTCTAGGGAGATTTCCTCATTACATTGCATATAGAGTAGGTTTACAATTTTTGTTTTGCACCCCACATGGAGAGAGCGGGGAAGCACTGTAAGTCCTCTTATTGAACATTAAATCCATCTTCTCCCTATGATTTTGACCACATAGGTGATGAACATCTAAAATCGAGGAAGGATCCTATTGTCCGGTCTTGGAGGGTTTGCGGTGTCCAACAAGTCGAGTCTGATAATTGTTGTGTCGACCACCCTCTTATCTGTCAAATATCCTCAATCTAGTGGGTCAATCAACAACTAACCCACAATGATTCTCAATCAATAAGTACAGTGAGCTAAAATTTATTATATTATATAAAATGATATGTATAGTATGAAAGTGTAGGGATCGAACCACAAAGGAGAAATAGGGATAGCCAAAAAATTGACAAAATAATCAATAAATGTGTTTATGTTTTTATATACTTTTTTTATTTTTGTGCATTTTTAATAGTTTATATATTTTTAAAATTTTAATTTATATTTTTTGCTTTATTTGTAATTGTATAATTTTACTTTTTATATTTTTCGATTTTTTAGTTTTCTTTGTAATATATATGTAATAGATATATGTATAAAGTTATATATAGGTAATATGCATACTATAATACTATATAGGATATAATATATATCAGAAAATACCCTAAAGTGGAATCGTTTTTATTTTTAAGGGTTTCTAAAATATATAGAGTATTTATATGTATTTAGAATAATTATAAGTAATATAGTTATATAAGATGTATATAGTATTATATTTATAAATATATATATAGTCAAATTTAGAAAAATAAAGTGTTTCTGAATTTTAAATGTTTTTCTATATTTTTTTAATTTTCAATAATTTTGGCTATTTTTAATGTATTTAAATGATTAAAAATATCAAAATATTAGTTAATAGTATGGATTGTTTTGAAAAAAGTACTCGTACTAAGCCTTCTCCCACTATAAGTAGGGTCGGATACATGGATTCTTGCTCAAATCCATGTTGAAAGTTTCGACTATTTTTTTTACGATGGCCGTCGACTAGCTAACGCAACCCCTACAAGAGTGGGATTTGAACCCTGGTCTTTTGTGTGGTAGACATATTGTCCCACCACTAGACCATTTATAAAAATAAAACAAGCCTCAAAACTTCTCGAAATATTTTTAATATGTAATAATATACATATATAAAACTATAAGATAAGAAAATGTTTTTTTTTGGAATTTTTGAGATTTGTTTTAAATTTTCTTGTTGGTATTCAGATTTGGTTAACATAAGGAGAAGAACCCCGAAATGAATACAACTAGAAAAGTTGATTTTAATCTGTTTTTGAAATTTCAGCCTTAGCACAAAAATGTAAGTGACCAAGATGCCTAAGATCTAAACAAACTCACAGGGGTTTAATGGTTGGATCCCAAATCAAACCACGATGGGTGCGTAATAGATGAATCTATGATTCATTGACTTTATTCTTTCATTTTGTCTAAAATCCATGGTAAAATACATGTAAGTATTCATTAACTCTCACTAATTAATATTATAAGCACATTTTTTAGTATTGTATGTTTAACACTTATTTTATCCACAATAAAATAATAAACAGAAAAATAAAAATAAAAGAAAAGAATGATGTAAATATAAAATATATAAAAAAATATTCTAACCTCAAGACCAGGTCAATATTTACATGATCAATAAAATAAATAAATAGGGGAAGAAAAGGATCCCGATTTATAAAAATATTAGAAAATAGAGATCACAATTTTACATATACACATTTTTAACCTTGTAAATATTCACTTATTTTATTTATCATCAAGATCACTTCAAATTAGAATATTTTCTTCACGAGAGTTGTTCATGGTAATATATACTAATTTATAAAAATATCAGAAAATTTATTTAATGTATATATAAGAATTTTGATGAACCTAAAAAGCAGTAAAAGCTGACTTCTAAGGTTCATAAGTATTTATAGAAAACTCCAAATTGAACAAGACAACTTTTAAATTCTATTTTATAATTAATTTATTAAAAATATCAAAAAATAGTAGAATAAAATTTGTGAGTTTTGGCATTTGGACCCCTTTGTAAATATGTATTATATATTGAACTTCTTTATTTTCTATTTAATTATTCCTAATCTCATTTAACTTAATTATTCTTCTAATGTAGTTATAAAAATTAGTAGAAAAATATAAAAATATTATTTATAAATAAATGCCAATAAATCCTAAAGCCAAGAAGTTGTGACCCCAAACATTCAAACCTCATAAATTGACCATATGAACTCCGAATTGGACGTACTCACTTTTAAATTTCATTTCATATAATTATCTATCAAATGAAACTGATTTCACTAAAATCGGAGTTAATATGCAAAAAGTAGGTATTAGGACCTTATTGGTATAAATTAAATAATGTATCTTAATCTTATTTTATTTAATTTATGTTATTTCTTACTTTATTAATATTTTACTATTAATATATAAATAAAAATAAAATATATTAAATTTACAAAAATACAAAATATTAATGTATTCATTTATAAATTAATTAATTAATTAATTCATCATTAATTTAATTAATTTTTTAATTATATTATTTATTTAATATTTAATTAATCATTTATTATATATTATAAGTAATTACTATTTATTATTTTCTTTTTTCTTCTCTCTGCTCCTTTCCCTTTCTCCTTCCCTACTTCATCTTCCCACGTCGTTCTCGCCCGACGCTCGTCTTCCTTCTCCCTCTTCTTCTTCCAACTTCCCCCAACGACCTGGCCATTCTAGGTTATTTCTCAACCTCCCCGATGTTTGTCCAACCTCCTCCCTCCTCTATAAATAGACCCTTCCCCTCGGATTCATCCCATCTGCCATTAGCACCACCTACTCCTATGAGCTCTAGCAAGAGAGAGAGAGAGGGAGAGAGAGAGCTTGCGAGAGGAGCATTCTTTTCCACCGTCGAGCGAAAGAGGAAGAGTGTGTTGTGAGATCAGGTTAGTGGTGTCAGCTCTGCTCCATCGTGCCCAGAGCCTCCTCCCCCGCCGAGTGTCGAGGCGACAACCAGGAGCTTCTTTGAGCTTCTCCACAGGTGAATATCCTCCACCTCCATCCAGGTTAGATCATTCCACTCTTGTCTCCGAGACTTCCTCTCCCTTTTCCTATATTTAATTTTTTCATCTTGATTTCTATTCTCATCCCAATATCTATGAGTTATCTTCTCCAATCCATTTCAATCGATTCTGATTAATCGAATCCAACCATCTTGTTCGATAGTGTCACCCATTTACTATTCCCCACTATAATCCGGTCGTGGACTCGTGCCTCAGTCCTTGATCTCCTCTGTAGTCATTTTTGCTGCATGAACTGTCTTTTGGAGCAGAAGATCCAAGCTCCTCCGCCATCGATTGAAGAGCAGCATCACTAGAGGTCGTCTAAGCTCCAGCATCCTCAATCAAGATCTGAAGCACATCGCCATATAGAGCATCGATCGAAACCCTATCTGTATTTGAGCATCTGTAAATTGATATCAAGAGCAGCATCACCTCGATCAACGACCACAAACGATCCCATTGAGATCGAGAACACCCACCACTTCAACAGAACCTGCAGATCGAGCATCGGGAGCTGATTTGGACGCCTCAAGCACAAATCACTACTACTTACAATAAAAAGATGAGAAAAACACCCCTTCTCTCCCAGATTCACTTATAGTCTCTTGATCAAATTCGATCAAATAGAACCAATCGTCTGTCAAAATATATTCGTAACTACTAGATCTCGATCTACTAGGACGATATACATACGTCCATGTGTTGATGCATTGCTACATAGTTTGCCACCGCATTAGCCTTAAGTGGTGCGCGTGCTTCGCACGTGTACAGGAGATATTTACGAACTGATCCTTGTTGAGATACCTCACATGATCTGCACATGCATTCTGGTCATTTTTCACACGAGCTCCCTTGATTATGCCTACATTTCACTCACGACCGTTAATTTTCAGTATAATACATATATACCATTACACGCTATACATAATTCTATAATATTATATATGTATGAAATAAATTATTATTAATTAAAATAAAATCAAAAAATATAAAAAAAGTATTAAGTATTATACTTTATAGTATATATAATAATTTAAAAAATAAAAATATTTTCTAATTTTAAATAAATTTACAAATTACAAAAAATAAATAAACTAATAAAATGTAATTAAAATATAAAGTAACTTTTAAAAATCCTATAAAATTACCTACTATATATTTTACTGTATTTTACATATTAAATAAAAAAACAAATTAAAAGTTGAATATTAAAATCCATAAAAAATAAAAAATACATCAAAAATTCAAAAATATATAAGTAATTCTATAAAAATCATAAAATTACACAAAATAACTCTTTTTGAATGTATTTTCAGCTAATTACTGATAAAAACAAAATAAAACTGTTTTCTTACTATTTACTATTTTTAAAATAAAAAAATCATTATTCTAAATAAAAACATTATCTTTCACTTTAAAAATAACTCAAAATCCAAAAAAATTATCATCTAAAAATTCATAAACATGGGAAATAAAAAAGAACATAAAAAATAAAAAATAAAAACAAAAAATTAAACCAATACCTTTATTTTCCTATTTATAGGTATATAGAACTGTAAAAATAAAATAAAAATATGCAAATCAAATAAAAACAGAAAATTCCCTAAAAATAAATAAAAATTAGGAAAGTCTTATATTTTAGATTCTCTATTATTTTACCGCAGTTTCTATAGTTTACCACCCTGAGTTCGACACTCTCGTACTATCACTAAATAGTTTAGGAGTATGAATAACAAAAACATAATTTTTTTCTGTGAATTTCAACCAATCAACGCAATGAAAGTTGTTTATCTTTTTAAACACCCCAATCAGTTGATTTTTCAGATGACATCGTTGCTAGGGAGGCAACACTATGGTAGATATTAGTGCCTTGCGTTTTAAAGTTTTTTTCTTCTTTTCATCATTTTTTGCTGCATTTTGTTCATTTTACTCCTTTTTATTTCTGAGTTGTGTTGCATAATTTGTTCTTTTTTTATTTTCTTTATAAAAAAATTAAAGGGCACTTTCCTATTTTTAATTTTTGTACAAGGGACCCTTTACGGGCATCTTGACTTGTACCTTGCCTTCTTTCTCCGGGTCTTTTTAACCAATTGTAGTCACCTGGGGGAACAGGTCACCCACCGTAGTTTTCCTCGTGTTTTTTCTTGGTTTTCCGCAGTTTTTGTGGTTAGGTGCGTAGATTAGGTTTTCCATTTTTGTCTCTGCATATGTAGGTCTCATTAGATATAAGGATGCATAACTTAGTTTTACCATCACTTAGTATAAAATAAAAATACAAGATTACTTTAGACATTTTTTTGCAAAGAGATTCAAAAAAGTGATAACCGAAAATTAAAATAGGGATTGTTAATTTTATTTGGAAAATAAACGTAAAGGACTCCACTTGTTTTGGAAGAGCAATCCTCACATTGGCTTGCAGGTACCCTCCAGATAGTGAGTAAGAGATGACCCTTAAGGTTAGAGCGAAGGCCTATATTTTCTTCAAGACTATTGTTTCTAAAAATGGTTAGCTAATTCTCAGTGAGCACTCACGAGTAGCCGAAATAGTCTAGGTTTCCTTAGTAGAATGGGAGGTTTATAGGACACTATGTAAGGCTCTGTCCTAATGCAAAATGTAGTAGGAAAGGGTCCGTACTTACTCCCATACTGGCTAAAAGTGGTTGCAACTAATCTTATGAAGCCGAGAGAGTCTTTTGGAAAATTTAGGCACCTATCAACTCACAAATTCTGTTGATATAACTGCATTGCCACCTAAATCTAAAATTGAAAAGATTAATGATCGAGGTTTCTTGGTCATCATCGAGTTGATTTGGTGAAATTGGGGTTTGCTTTGTGTTTGATTGTGGTGTGGGAGTCTAATCTCTGAAATCTCTAGCAGTCACTCGTCATGCGCGCCTTGTCATATATCGAGTCAATTTTCTCTTTTTTAGTCACGATGATGGGTAGACGACCTCTTAGGATGACTCTTAGGGCATCGCTTCCATGCACACTTACCCATTTATCTAGGTCAATTCGAGACAATTTGTATGTAAAACTTGGGTTGAGTCATCCATCCTTCTTCGAGTGTAACTCTTACCTCGGAGAGTCTTCTCCTTTTATTTCTTTGTCTTCTCCATCCCCTTTTATCCCTCTCTTTTCATTTTCATCGAGTCATCCTTCAGTTACATCAGTGGTAGCTGAGAAGAGAGTTAAGACTCGTGAGCTGAGTACAAAACAATATAGATATTCGGGTCCACGAGTTGTTGAGACTAGAGTGTTGACTGAGAAACCTGCAAGCTGAGTTAGTTTCTACGTCGAGGTTACCGAATTTTCTGATTGATTCAGAATTCATGTTGTTACTACTGAGATTTCAAGGAAACTCGCATGAGGAAACTTATAAGCATCTTTTTGAGTTTGAGGTGATTAACGGTACACAATTATATTCATATATTACAGCTGTTGATGCAATGATGAAGACCTTTCCTTTTACACTCAAGGACGGAGCTTCAAGATGGCTCTGGCGTTTGGGAGAGGAGAGAGAGCTAATTGGGGTATGCTTTGAAATGCCTTTCTTGGGAGATTTTACCCCATTAGATGAGCTAATTTGATGCGGTCGATTATCGGAGATTCTTCACATGATCCCCATGAGCGACTTCAGGATATGTGGCTAAGATTTCAGATTCTTTTGAGGATATTTCCAAATCACGGGATCTCCACAGCTGAGTTAGTTCAGATTTTGTACCTGGGTATGACCATAGAGTAGACACATTTGTTGATGCCTCGTGTGACAGTTCACACCGCAGTCTTTACGAGGATTCACATTGGACTCTTTTTGGAGAAATTTTTGATGTCAAGATTATACACGAGGGAGATGACAAACCTCTTAGATGAAATCCACCTCATGATGATTTAGGGATCATGTATCAGGCACTTGATGTGGATACTGATGAAGTACGAAGATGGACATTGAGACAGTAGCAGAGAGTTCTCGCCTTAAGAGACCGATACATGTTCCTAGTTCAGGAGCCTTGGATACCAATTCCTCATGATGATTTTTGACATTTCAGTCGGAGTATGAGTCGGTTCCATGCTTCTGAATTCATGAGCCTTGGATACCAATTCCTCATGATGATTTTTGACATTTCAGTCGGAGTATGAGTCGGTTCCATGCTTCTGAATTCATGAGCCTTGGATACCAATCCCTCAGGTATTCCAAGATACCAAGTGAGAGCCTATGTTGTTTCAGCCGACTTACCAACCTATTCAGTTTCCATATCATGACCAATGCTATGAGTAGCCACCTCATGAGTATTTCACCTCAGATTCACATGATTATTTTGAGCATCTTTAGTAGCCCGAGATGGATGTGGGATATCACTTTGATTTTCCAGTTACAAACGGTCCCACGACTGAGTATTTAGTCCATTCGATGCATGAGCAAAGAGGGCCTATTGTAGGGAGCAGATGGACACATTCAGAGATTTTATAGCTAGCAATGTCACAAAGCATAGATTAGTTTAAGATATTCATATTTCACATGAGTTGTTGAGTTCTATTCCTTCCAGTTCCAATGATGTTTAGAGGCAGCTTTAAGTTGCTGAGACATTTAGAAATGAAGAGCATATAGTAGGCAATGGCACAAGTGCATATTCATATTCTGAATCTATTCATAATGAAGGCACAAAAACACAAAAAATGGGGGAAAAAGAGATAAAATCTAGAAATAAGAATAAGGACAAGACTCCAGACTCTTCTTCTAGATCTTTATCTTCTGTTCTTCATGGAGCAAGTCCTGATTTAGCAAAAAGATTTTCTTCTCCTTCTTCTTCTGATCCTCCAAGTGTTCATATGGATGAGGAGTACGTACAGATACCCTTCCCAGATCCTCTGAACTTAGGGAAGGGAGAAAAATTAGAAAATATCAAAATGAACCAAGAGTTGAAGTTCACGAAAGAAATGATGGACATAATTCATATCAATCTCACTCATTCGGAGGCATTGGTCCACATTCCTCTTCTTCAGAAATGTCTGAATAAGCATACCAAAGCAGCATACCACACTTAAAATAAAGAACAAGTGTAATCATTGCTTTAATAAACAAGCGTTGACCATTGACACTTGTTACACCATCCATCATAAATCTCCCAAAATGAAAAATAAAGATATGGGAGAACCATTTGTCAGTTATCAGATTTCAGATCATGAGTTCGAGCACACCTTGTTAGACAACAGGTCATCAATGAACATTTTACCCTTCTATATTATCGAGACACTTCATTTAGGGAATCTAAAGTGATCCATGATGATTATTCAGTTTCCATACATATTGTTCAGGAGGCCGAAGGATATACTTTGGGATGTTGTAGTTATGGTACAAGGCAGAAAATTCACCGTGGATTTTGTTGTCTTAGATTCTGATTCAGTACCATCACAGGATGCTGCCATTATTCTTGGTTGGTCTTTTCAGCGTGTATCCAAGACCGTTATTAATTATGGGACAGATATAGTCACTTTTCCTCCCAATAGCATAGTGCCGAGCTCCGAGTCGATAGAGACTCTGCCATCAGACAAGTGTGCTTCAAGGCCATCAAATACAAAGTCATGTAGGAATACAGTTGAGATTAAACATGATTCTATTCTTTCTAATTCTACTGAGATATGAGATTTCCCCTCCAGAGAAGAAAACTTGGAGAGCACAGCTTTTGGTGATCCACGTACACATGTTTGGAGACGCATTAGCTAGATTCATAGTATCTATTTCATTGAAACGAAATCGCTGGTGGTACGTATTCCGAAGGCTAAACCTATTTTAGTTGTAGGTACTTTGGTTGAGCCTTCTAGTAGTGACAATATTGTGCCCTCTTTGCATATTAAGATAAATGCTTTATTAATGAGGAGATATATCAGATTACAGTAGAGTTTGGCCTCTTTATTACTTCAGACACGACACTAATGTCTCTACAGTCGCACAGAGATGAGGATACGGTGTTAGAGGATAATTCTTCATCTTCATATATTAGTGCCAATGATGACAATGATTCAAAGATAGTGGTGTAGCTTTCAGAGTTCAGTTCTGTCTGTGTTTTCGACCATCTAGGCTACTCCTCACCGAATGGCACAAGTCAGGGATCCTCCGTTTCAGATATGGATATCTCTGAGGATGACTCTGATGTCAACCTTCCTCTTGTACATTCCATCATTTTTAAGTCACGCAAGAAGGCCACTCTTCGACTTTCTCGAGCTTGTACGGTTTGATGATTTGTTCATTCTTTTCACCTTGTACATACATGTTTTTGTTTTTATTCGATCTTTCTTTTGTTTTTGTCTCACATCTGTAGGTCTTGCTTTGTATTTTTGTTATGCTTAGGATGTACTTTATCCTATGTATAGGGGGTGTAGACATTTAATTGTTCATATCGTTTTGTTCTACGACCCTTGTTGTTGCTTATACTTAGGGTGTACTTTGCCCTTAATATAGGGGAGTTAATATCTCTCATTCTCATTTTTGATTGTTTTTTATTTTGTGTATCGTCCGCTCTCTTTCTTGTCCCTCTTTTTTTTATTCTCTATGCTTTGAGATATTTTAACCTAAGTGTAGGGAGGACAAGCCGAGTCATTGATTGTGTACATTCTCTTGACCTCTATCTTCTTTGTTTTTGAGTCTCCTATCCTTAGGATTATTTGATCCCAAGTATGGAGGGGATTATTGACTTCTATTTGTTTATTGACTACTCATTGAGCCATTATAGTATAGAGTATTTTTCATCAATCTATATTTAGAACGAGTTATGTCTCCCTTTATCGCTTCTTTGGTCACCATAACTCGTAATTCATTGTATTTTTAATAATATGGCTCTAAAAGTATCGGTATCTATTTTGAATTTTTAAAAACTGATTGAAAACTGTAAATATGACTTATATAAAAGAATTGTCTTAAAAATTGTATATAAAAAGTATTGTAAAATACATCGATAAAATTATTAATTATTTAAAACTTTGAAATAAAAGTATTTGATAAAAAAACTTGTATAAAATATGTATAACACTTATACATATAAAATGTGTATAAAATTCTTTGCAAAATATACATAATTCTTGTAAATTCGTGTAAATTGACTTAATCCACTAACTCCATCAAAAATTATTAAAGACATAAAAATTCTAAAATTCAATTAAAAATTGTAAAAATTTTAAAAAAACACATAAAAAGATTAATTTAAAAAGTTCACTTCATAAATTTTTTAATGCAGTCATTAGCATTTTTCAGAACAAGTTCAATTATTGAATCGAACAGATCTAAGTCTGAATGATGAAGCTAAGTTTAGGCCTTAATCCACTTAATTCTAAAGACCTTATTAGGAATTGGAATTAGGACTCCTCATGTCTTTTCAACTTAATACTTTGGGTTTCATGAGACTGTGTTCGAAATTCAACTTAAATTTTCCTAAGTTGGACACTTGGTGTCATCCATTTATCTCCTCTTCATATGAAACAAATTTGAATTCATGCACTCTACACTTAACTAAACTTTCATGGGGATGCGAAGGGCAGTCCATTTTGGTGGTGCATTCTCATATGTGTCAAGTGGCACAAACGTCTAAAGACGAGAGTGTGAGGTTGAAATAAAGCTTCGGATGAGAGAAGGATCTGCTGGCACATTCCAAGTCCCCCAAAAATGTATGGAAGAAAAGATAAATATATGTTAGGGCACAAAAGATCAATGCAGCGCAACAATCATTTTCCTACCAAAAAGAAGCAAATACAAATATGACCACAATGGTCCAAGCTTCAGAAAACCGCCATGTCTTAGTGGAGACTTGGCTAAACTGGTTAAGCTTTACAGTAGATGTGACTATATTGGTCACACTCCGGTTGTCTTCCTATTCTTCTTTTTCTCTCTTTATTCGATTGTGGACACAACACAACCTGACCTTTGAAGGAAATATCCCCTCCTTGAGGATCGAGTGTCCAGATGAGACCTAATGGGAGTGTTTTATTGGGATGGACAGTTTCTTTGCTTTTTCAGGCAGGAAGAGCTAATTCCTTTCACATACAATACAAATTGACTTCAAAGCTGAATAGTTTACATGATGGATTGGTAGATCTGAGCTAGTTGTTGAGGTGAACCTGGATAGGAATCTGTGGAACTTGAGGGTTGTTGAGACTTAAATCCTAATTATAATAAGGTCCTGACAAACTATTAATCCAAAGGCATACTCCAAGTTCTTGATTTTGAGTGAAGTGTGTTTCGGTTTAAAGAAACAAGCATGTTCTAAGTTCTTTTATTTTCCTTTTCTTTTTCTTTTTACTAGCACTTATTTATAAAATAAATATTTGCTAAGGGACTAGCAAAGTTAAAGTTTAGGGGAATGATGAATCTATGATTCATTGCCTTTATTCTTTCATTTTGGCTAAAATCCTTGGTAAAATACATGTAAATATTCACTAATTCTCCCTAATTAACATTCTAACTACATTTGTCAATATTATGTATTTAAAACTTATTTTATACAAATTAATATAGAGAAAAAAATCAAGGAAAAGAAGGATGTATATATATAAAATATATATCGATCATATCCCTAAGACCATGTCAATATTGACTTGGTCGATAAAATAAATAAATAGGGGGAGATAAGGATCCTAATTTATAAAAATATTAGGAAATTATTATCATAATTGTACATATACACATTTTTTTACCTTGTAGATATTCATCTATTTTATTTATCATCAAAATCACTTGAAACTCGAATATTTTCTTCACAAAAGTTGTTCATGATAATATATACTAATTTACAAAAAAATATCAGAAAATTTATTTAATGAATAAAAAAACTAACTGTGACGAACCTAAAAGTCATAAAAGCTCACTTCCAAGGTTCATAACTATTTATAGAAAACTCCAAATTGACCAAACTCACTTTTAAACTGTATTTTATAATTAATATTATTTATTAAAAATATAAAAAACTTATTAGAATAGAACGTGTGAGTTTAGCCTTTGGACCCCCTTGTATATATGTACTGCATATATAGAAGTGCCTTGTTTTCTATTTAATTATTCCTAATATCATTTAAATTAATTTTTCTTCTAATGTGTTTTTAAAAATTAGCAGAAAAAATGCAAATATTATTTATAAAAGAATGCCAGTAAATTACAAAGCGACGAAGTCATGTCCCTAAATTTATGAACCTCATAACTCGGTCACATGAACTCTGAATTGAATGTACTCACTTTTAGAGTTCATTTTATAAAATTATCTATAAAATGAAATTCATTTCACTAAAAGCAGAGTTAATAAGCAAAAAGTAAGTTTAGGACCCTATTGGTATAAATTGTACAATGTATCTTAATCTTAGTTTATTTAATTTATGTTATTTCTTACTTTATTAATATTTTACTATTAATATATAAATAAACATAAAATTTATTGAATTTAATAAAAAAATATTATTTATTTATCTATCTACTTAATTAATTAATTGCTTAATTATCAATATAATTCATTATTTGTTGTTTCTTTGACTCGTTATTTATTTAATTACTAATTAATCATTTTTTATTTATTATTTGGTACAATAAATTATTATTTAATTTTTCTTTTTCTTCTCTCTCCTTTTCATTTCTACTTCGCCTGCTTCATCTTCTTGTGTCGTTCTCGTCTGACGCCCGTCTTTCCTTCTCCCTCTTCTTCTTATTCCAATTTCCTGAACAACATGGAACCTCCCTACCCATTTGCCCAACCTCCTCCTTTTCCTGTATAAATAGGACCCTTGCCCTCCGATTCATCTCATCTGCCATTAGCGCCACCTACTCTTGTGAGCTCTAGCGAGAGAGAGAGAGAGAGAGAGAGAGTTTATAATAGAAGCATTCTTCTCCACCATCAAGCAAAAGAGGAAGAGTGTGCGACGAGATCAAGTCAGTGGTGTGAGCTCTGCTCCATCGTGGCTAGAGCGTCCTCCCTCGCTGAGTATCGAGGCGACAACCAGGAGCTTCTTCGAGCTTCTTCACAAGCGAATATCATCCACCTCCGTCTATGTTAGATCATTCCATTCTCATCTCTGATCCTTCCTCTCTTGTTTCCTATCTTTGATTTTTCATTTTGATTTCTATTCTCATCCCAATCCCTATGAGTTCTCATCTCAAATACATTTCAATCGATTTTAATTCATCGATTCCATCCACCACCTTCAATAGACTCACCCATTTCTTGTTCCACTCTACATTCAGTTGTGGACTTGTTCCTTGAGCCTTGATATCCTCTGCAGGTCATCTCGGCTTCATGAACCATCTTTTGGAGAAGAAGATCCGAGCACCTCCGCCATCGATTGAAGAGTAGCATCATCGGAGGTCGACCAAGCTCCAGCATCCTCGATCGAGATCTGAAGCACATTGTCGCATAGATCATTGATCGAAACCCCATATGGACATGAGCATCTTGGAATCAAATATCAAGAGTAGCGTTGCCCAGATCAAAGACCACCGATGATCCAATAAAGATCGGGAGCAACCACCACTGCAACTGAACATGCAAATCTAGCATCAACAGTTGTTTGCAATAAAAAATGGGAAGAACACCCCTTATCTCCCCGATTCACTTATAGTCGCTTATTCAGATTTGATCAAATAGAGCCAGTCGTCCGTCCAAATATATTTGTAGCTGCTAGATCCTGATCTGATTAGAGAGTATACATTCGTCTACGTGTCGACGCAACATTACACAGTCGGCCACCGCTTTCGCCTTAAGCGATGGATGTGGTTCGCACATGCACGGGAGATATTTGTGGGCAAATTGCATTCACAAGATTTTACCTATATTTCACTTTTGCCCCTTAATTTTCAGCATAATACATATATACCCTTACATAGTATAAATAATATTATAGTATCATATATGTATTAAATAAAATACTATTAATAAAAATATAAAAATACATAAAAAATATCTAGTTTTATACTACACACATTATATTCAATAATTTCAAAAATAAAATTTTTTTATATTTTTAAATAAATTTTAAATTACAATAAATAAATAAACTCATAAAATATATAAAAATATATAAAATCACTTTTAAAAAGCATACAAAAATTACCAACAGTATATTTTACTTCTTGTAGATACTAACGCAAAACTAAAATAAAACTTTAATACTCAAAATCCATAAACAATATAAAATACATTAAAACTTCAAAAATATATATCTAGTTCTATAAAAATCACAACAATACTCACAATAACTCATTTTAAAGGCATTTTCATCTACTTTCTGATAAAAAATTAAAAATATTTTCTTAATATTATTATTTAAACAAAAAAATAAATCCCTGTTTTAAATAAAGACCTTATCTTTCACTTTAAAAATAATTCAAAATCAATAAAAATGTTTAAAAACCCTCGAAAAAAATCATAATAACAGGAAATAAAAATTGTAATATAAAAATACAAATTAAAAATCAAATAAAAACATAAAACCAATACCTATATTTTTCTACCTTATAAGTATATTAAATTGCAAAAATAGTATAAAATACATAAAATCAAATAAAAATCCAAAAAAATCCCTAAAATGTATAAACAAATAGGAAACCCATATATCTTAGATTCCCTATTGTTTTACCTTAGTTTTCTATAGTTTTCCTCCTTGAGTTCGACACTCTCGTACTACCACTTTACATATTTTGTTCAGGAGTATAAAAAATAAAAACATAATATTTTTTTGTCTGAGTGGGAGATGATTATTTTTTGTATTTTTCATTGTACTTGAAAAAAGAGAGAAAAGGGTTAGAAAAAGCAACTAAAAGTCAAACTTGAGAAGAAGAAATATCATGCAATGTTGCGTGTGCCTTGTAATTCAACCAAAATAAAAGCATGAAATTGTTGCGCTACGATGAGACTTTTAGCCATCAGTATGTGCACACACGATCATAAATGAATTTCAAATAATAACACAAGGAATATGTGCAGAATAATCTTAAAAAGAATTACGGTAAGTTTAAGTGTTAAACATTAGGACAAGATCAAATTGTCATAGGAAATGGTGAAGCTTTTACTCAAAATTGATGTTATTACAGGAAGTATTCCTCTAATTTTATCTTTATTCCTAGATTATCGAAATGTATGAAATTTGCATAAAATAGATTCCATTTTAGGATTCCACATGAATTTTTCAGGAGTTTTTTTCATATTTTCCCTATTATTTTATAGTTCAAGGGCTATGATGAACGGGATTTATCGAGGGTCTAAATATGCCTCACACAAGGCGGAGGAAAAGTCGTTGCGGCGACCCTTAATAAACCTCACTCATCAACAATCAACCCACAACAGATAAATCAAGCAATGAAAATCAATGTATGGAGTTAAAATATATTATAACTCTACGATGAATGTGTATAGTGCAAGCAAGTAGAGTGTCGAACACATGAAGCAAAAAGGATAGATCAAAAATGAATGCTCAAGAGTGATTGTAATAAAGTCCCTTCAAATGTGCTAGTCTGTAGGTTTTAAATTTATATTTTTAAAATTTTTCATTTTATATTTTTATATTTTGGTTTCTAATTTAATGATTTTGTATTTTTCTTTTTATGTTTTGTATTTTTATATTTTCCTTTTCTTTTAATAAAATAAATATACAATACAGGAAAAGGGAGATAATGTATTTATAAAAAGAAGTAAAAAAATTAAAATTCGGGAAATTATATTTTTTTAACTTTTTATATTTTCCCAATGTTTTTGTGATTTTTCTAGAATTTTCCTAATTTTTTGGTATTTTTAAAGGAAAAAATATTGGAAATAGTGTATAAAATAAATATCTGAAACTAAAATGAGGATGAAAATTATCAATCAGAGTTCAACATTCCTCAGATTAATTTTAAAACAAAGAGAATAAAATAAAGAAAATTTTAGATATAAAATTTATATTTTTAGGATTTTTCTGGAATTTTTTAGGTTTTCATGAAATTTTAAGGGGTTTTGCTATTTTTAGGCATTTTGTTCAGAATTTTTTAGTGCTTTTTTACTGAGGCTAAAACACAGAAAAACAACGAAATATGATTTTTTGGAATTTTTTAAAAAATTTTTATAATTTTTATGTATTTCTAATTCAATCAGTACTTAAAATGCATGTTTTTGAATTTTTATAAATATGAAAATGCAATCAAAATGGAAAATAAAAATATAGCGTGGAAGCACAGTGCAACAGGAGCTTATGATAATTTTTTAGTATTTTTCAAATTTTGTAGATGCATGAAATAGATAGAGACAATAATGAGAAACTTCACTACTAGCAAGGGCATATATGTAAATATCCAAAACATCCAAGCCAAAGTGTAATTTTTCCACAAAATATATAACTAATTAATGAAGTTCCAGGACCAAATACAAATAACCAAACCCGCAAGGGTATTCCTGCAAAAAGCCCCAGCCCACGTACGTTGACATGCGTGCCTGACAAGGACTTAAACGTAATATTCCAAAAACACAGGGGCTACCCTGCAATTTTTCCAAAAAAATTACACATAATAAACAGTTCCCTGGACCAAAACGAAATCATAAGACCCGCAGGGGGTCACTGGCAAAATACCCAGACCCATCACGCGTACAGGCACGTGAGGTGTCGTGGATAGAGACCAGGATGCAAATATGGAGAGTTTGAGGGTCTAAATGCAACTATTACACAAAATACTGAACGACAAATGAATGTTTCTGGACTAAAAAGTAAATACAAAGACTATGGGATATCAAGCAAAATTAACCCCACAAGGTGCGATCCAACGGCGGACGTCCTCTCACTTAACACATGGCAGCACGCGGACACAACGATATCGATTCGTCTTAAGCAACCCAGATTAGATCTTCGGAAGGGGCATCAATGGCTGAGGTTGTGCGTGATCCGACGACAGCTGTGCTCCTAGACGAACAGGCTCGATCGGACGGTTATGAAGCCATCTGGAAGAACACACGAAGAACCGTGCTCCGATGAACTTCGAGCGACGAATCCATGGGAGTCCGATTGTCTTTTGTGGTTCCCGTAGTGCAAAATCGTCCAGGGGAGGCTCTCAACTCACTAGAGGCTATGAAATCGCATGATGATCGTCGTTGCACGACCATGGGATCGAGGACGACCTGCTGCTCCAGGAGCCTCCTCTGGTTCCAGATGGGGCATAGAAGCCCCCTTCAGGCCCTGCAAATAAATTGTAGAACACAACAGAGAAGTGCAGAAAGAGAACTGGCTTTTATTGGTGACTAGTCAGCGGAGCAAGGAGTGGATGAAGGTCGCCGGAGCTCGAGAGCTCCGGGGAGATGTTTGAAAGTGGGATCAATCCTAACCACGAGATTAAACGCCAAAATAAAAATGCTAAACTCGAGAGGAGACCTACAGCTAACTAACGGGAAATAAAAATCGAAGGAAGAACGACCTCAATGGCTGTAAAAGCCAGAGATTGACCTCACGGCAGCATCCTGGAGAAGGGGTTGGAATCTACCCTTCAACGCCTTGTTGGAGCTCCACGTATGTGCTGGAGACCTCCCTATCACTGAGGTCGATCCGGAGCTTGCCAACGAGAGCCAAAACAAGGGTAAAAAGGGGTTCAAAGAGGAAGAGGAAGGTTGGGGCATTTTTGAACGGGTGATGGTCTCGGCTCAAAGAGCGAGGTGTATGAGACGATGCATCGATCTAAAGATCGATGCACTCCACTGGCGTGTATCCTCGATCTTCGGTGAACAAAAGTGAAGAAGACATCAACAGGAGATAGTAAAGAAATTACCTTCAAAAAACGCAAAGATGGCCAAAAAATGAGGTTTCTGACAAAGGGCAAGTCTGGGTTAGAGAGTTGACCCGAGGTCAACTCTCCAGCCCTCCTGGTTGGTCCACGTGGACCAACCAAGAAAAAGCCTAGAAAAATCATTTCTAAATTCGTTTAAAAATAATATACAATTTTATTAATTTTAGGTTATTAAATGGAAAATGTTTATTATTTTATAAATTGTTTTATTATGATTTTTATTTATTTTTTCGAGATTGCAAATTACAAGTTTCCATTTATAGCTTATATACAGGTATATTCATCTATGTACTTTAATAATTTATTTTTATTTTGTATATTTAATTTTATTTATTTTGTTTATTATTTTATATATTTATAACTTAATTTTATGAACTTATATATATTTTTATTTTATTTTCCTGATGTGTTATGTACAATCAAATAATTAGAAGTATCATTTATATAGGTATAAGTATAGGTAATTCATCTATGTACTTTATACACTTATTTTATTTTTATGTTTTCTTTGTATTTTTATTCCAGTTTTAATATATACATATATTACAAATAATATCTACAAAACTATAAAAATAAAAGTACATCAAAATAATGAATAATAAATAAATTGAATATTGTAATTTGTACAAGTGTACAAGAAGGGTCCAAAACTTAACTTTCAAACCGTAACTCCAAAAAATATGAATCCACCTTCATTATATAGCTTGTTGAAAATTGTATACAATTAAAGGTGAATTTGATACTTTCGAGTTTTTATTTGAGATATACAGGTATGGGAAGTTCGGATTCTGGAAAATTATTCAGATCATAACGTTTTATCTGTGCATTATTTTTATATGAAATCAATTTTGTATTTTTCTTTATTTATTTATTTACAACAATCGTGTACAAAGTGTCTTTATTTGAGGTGTAAAAAGTAGAACCAAAAATAGGTCCCAAAATGAATGAAGAATGAATTAAATAAAAGGATATTTTTACTGTATTTTGGCCCTTATCTCCCCTACTTTATTCCTTGTAGACCTATTCATCGAGATGCCTAGCTCTCGGGGTTTTAGGTCATAAAATATTTGCAATATTTTATTCTTTTTCTTTTCTTTTCTTTATTCTATAATTTTGGCTTTAAAAATTGTATTTTATACATTATTTGTACAATAATGCATGAATGCTAAAATGACTTAATTGACGTTATTACATGCATTTACTAGGGTTTTTAAAGCCAAAATGATAGAATAAAGATGATGAAATGGAGATTCATCATTCCCCTATACTTTCATGTGCTAGTCCCTAGCAAACACTTATGCAATAAGTGCAGAAAACGAAAAACAAAGAAAAGAAAAAGAAGAAAATTGGATTTAGTTTAATTATCAAACTCGTCTCCACAAAATCAAAAATTGGAGCTTAAGTCAGTCCTTTGGAATTTTAGTGCGGGTGGAACCTTAATGAGAATCGGACTTGAAATCCAACAACCTTTGAGAATCCCAAAACTCTGCTCAAGTCTCCTCAATAGCCAGGTTAGAAATATTTCAACTCATATGCAAACCATTATGACTCCGAATCTGACTTGTACAGTGTAAGTGATGGTGGCTCTCCCCAACTGAAATGACAAAGAGACTGGCTTCTCCAATATGATAATCCAATGATTCCCCAATCCAAGTACTCATTCCTCAAGGAGCGGGATATTACCTTCTAAGTTCAAGAGAAGGAGGTGAAGAGAAGAATGGATGGTAGCCAGTGTAGCTACCTATCCTAGGATGCAAGACCAGTGTAGTCAAGTCATCCAGCTGCAGGTGAAGGATATGGTTAGATCCTCAAGCGCATCACGGAAGCGTGATCGTCATATCGGATACGATGAAGAACGACTAGTCGCACTAGTTGTTCTATGCAGCGGAAATTAAAAAATTTTCAAATGATGAAACCACGTGATCCAAGAACACTTCTCGGATCGTTTCGTCTAAACCACAAACAAGTATTAGGGTTACCTCTTGAAGCGTGGTTGCGATCGAGTCTCTAAACAAAGAGACCTCCTGTCTCAAGTCCGATCCGACGGAGGAGACGCTTGCGAGCGTGGGGATGAACCGCATGCTTCTCGCAATCCATGTTGATGATCCAAGCGATAGGGTCTCCTGATCTCGACACACGAGATCCGACGTCTTCTTCACGAGCAAGGCACGCCGAAGTAGACGGAGTTCCACAAGCAGAACATCGGGCAGCATAACGACGATGCTGCGGCGATGTAGAACCTCTCTAGGGCATTGATGACCGTCCTGACCACTAGGGTATAAGGTGCTAAATGGTCGTTGCGACCCAAGCGATCAGGCTCGATCAATCAAGAAAAAATAGACCACCAATATAAAAATCAACTCGAAAATCAATAGCAGTCTTGCTATTTTATTAACCTGGTATAGCGACCACGGTCGAACTCAGGGAGCACGTGATGGCCTTGCGGCCTACGAAGTAGTCAAAAATAGAATGAAAGAGAAGAAAAGAGTATTTTTGGTGGTTTTTAGGGTTTTTATATTTTTTTGGATTTTTAATGAATTAAGAAACTCAAGAAAACAAGTACACAAGGCAATTCAACTATTTATTTAATACAATAAAAAGCAACCAAAAATTCAAATAAAAATATTTTTGTATGTTTTATAAATTTTACTGTTTTAGTGAATTTTTGGGATTTTTCTGATGTTTATTTAATTTTCTAAAAATCAAACAGTGAAAGGAAAAGAAGGTATTGTCCAGCCAAGCTTAAGGGACCTAGATAAAATATCTAGAAATCCCCAATAAGTCTGGAGGTAATTTTCCTGTATAGAGAAAGAAACAAGGAAAATTCGAGCACCTTAATTATTGTTTTTGGATTTTTAGATTAATTATTAGAATTTTTATGATTTTCAGGTGTTTTTCCATTTTTAAGAGTTTTATATAATGAAAAAAAACCAAAATTGGCTAGAAAATCAAGCAAGCCAAAACAAACAGTAGCTAATTTTTTTGTAATTTTTAGATAAGCTTTACTATTTTTTTTGTGATTTATCAAATCAGACAGTAAAGAAAATGCGTGTTTTTGAATTTTTAAAAATATCAAACAGTATCTAAAATGTCTCCAAAATTTATAGAAAATTTTACATCATGGCAGGAGCCATGTTTCTAATTTTCATCAAATTTGGAGTTGATCTGCTATTTTATTCAAAAATAAGAAATGAGTACTATGCACAGGGACCTAAGTGCAAATACCAAGAGTCCTGGGGGGGTCCGGTGCAAAATACCCAGGAAAACACGCACGTAGCGTGTGCCTGAGGCACTCAGGGACCTAAATGTGATAAAAACTAAGTCCTAGGACTATTTGGTAACAGGTACCAAAAGTCCAAGGGCTAGTCTGCAAATAACCCAAAAATAAACGCACGTGCACAATTACTTTACGCACAGGGGTGTAAATGCAAATATCCAAAAGTTTTCATTCAACTCATAACATCTCAGAACCACAAGGTATAAAGTGCAAATAGCCCAGAAATCCACGTGTCGAAGCATGTGCTACACCATACACAGGGGCATAAATGCGAAAGAAATAAAGTGCAAGGTCCTCAATGCAATTGTTCCAGAAACTAAAGAACTAAACTAGATATTTACAATACTAAATGCTAAATAAAAGAAAAGACGGGGCCTAAGAGAAAATTACCCTTTATTAAGTCGAGCCGTTGGATGGATGCCACGTGGTAGATGAACGGTCAGGATCAGATGGCTCTCCAAAGCTGGGCTCCTCGCGATGATCGGACTGCGGGGGCCTCGCCACGTGGAGGATCGAACGGGTGAGGGTATTGAAGGATATGGTTAGATCCTCAAGCGCATCACGGAAGCGTGAGCGTCGCATCGAATACGACGAAGAACGACTAGTCGCACTAGTTGTTCTATGCAGCGGAAATTAAAAAATTTTCTTGCGACGAAACCACATGATCCAAGAACACTTCTCGGATCGTTTCGTCTAAACCACAAACAAGTATTAGGTTTACCTCTTGAAGTGTGGTTGCGATCGAGTCTCTAAACAAAGAGACCTCCTGTCTCAAGTCCGATCCGACGGAGGAGACGCTTGCGAGCGCGGGGATGAACCGCGTGCTTCTCGCAATCCATGTTGATGATCCAAGCGGCGGATCTCCTGATCTCGACACACGAGATCCGATGTCTTCTTCACGAGCGGGGCGCACCGAAGGAGACGGAGATCCTCGAGCAAACCATCGGGCAGCATAACGACGATGCCGCGGCGATGGAGAACCTCTCTAGGGCATCCATGGTGGACGGCCACATGAGAGAGAGAGAGAGGACGTGTAGAGAGAATGAGAGAGAGAGAGAGAGAGAGAGAGAGATTTGTTGCCTCAACTTATGTGTCTAGAAGAGCAATGGGGTGCCTCTCCTTTTATAGGGTTTGGGATCCATGGATCTCAATCCATGTGTCAACACAAATCCAATGGTCCACATCAATTTGTGTTTCTTTCAATGGTCATGATTTGTTGCTAAAAACACAACAACAATTAATTTAATTTAAATTAAATATATGTTGATAAATCAACACAATTTAATTACAAAATTAAATCATCAATACATGGAGATAATGAAAGGAGAGAAAGCCTCCTTCCATGTGGAGAGGGGGGACGGCCTCCCTTTCCTAATGGGAGTGGTGGCCGTCCACCCTCCTCCATTAGGAAGGTGGCTATTTCACCTTTTATGTAATCTCCATTATTTGCAACAACTTTTGTTGCAAATTATTTCACAAAAAATAAATCCAATTTATTTTGTGAACATTGCAATCATGCCATTGAAAAATTGTGAATCACATTCACAACCCAAAACAAAATGAAAATTACATTTTCAATTTGATGTCCAATGTGAATCCAATTCACATTAACATTTAATTAACAAATGTAAATTACAAATAGCTCTCTCTTATATATTATAAATCACATTTATAATATATATGACTAATATGGATATTGCTATCCACATTATTCATATCCATGATAATTAAATCATATTTAATCATCTTGGATCTCTATTCTCTTGTGTCCAAATAATATGAATCACATTCACATTATTTACATCTTTGATAATTAAATCTCATTTAATTATCTAAGATAACTCTCTTTATAATATGAATCAAATTCATATTACTCATGATAATTAAATCACATTTAATTATCCATTTTCTCAATGCTCGGATACATATATCAACAATAGAATTATCCATGAACTCCTTCAAGGATAATGCGCTTTCTCCGCAGATACTTGGAGATAAAGACAGGGCGATTGTATTGTTCCACGTATAGTGACATGGATATTGAGATCGTATCTCAAATCCAGATCGCGGGCCTCCCATAGATGCTTGATTAAATCAAGACCGTAAATCTAATCTTCTCATTGTATCTGAATCACATTCAGATCAATGTCCAATACTTGGACCAAGATCAGATCACTTCTCTACTGAGAGGAGTCACTAAAATCCAGACCCGTTTCATCACTCCCTAGGAATGGAAGCGTCATGGTTATACAATCGTTTATGATCACATCACCCTCATGTATTCCCAATACCTGTACATCCTGCATACTGGAAGACTCAGACTAAACCCGAAGTATTCGATCAACTTTATACTGTCTACTTCATGGTTTTATCAGTAAGTTTCTCATTCGATCATTGGGAGTCGGTATCGATCATATACTTTCCAAAAGCATATATCATACCTAGGTCTTGATCATATACTTTCCAAAAGTATATATCAAACCTACAAATTCAGTCAAGCTTCCAAAGCGAGACGACCGTGCGCACGGAATTTGATTCTTCCCAATATCTCATGAGTGAGCTCATGTCTTCCGGTTCAGTAACTGAACCTGTATGATCCCTTTGAGAGATCGTATTACTCATATGCCCTTATATGCACACCAGCGCGCCGGTGTGTAGACCTTGATTAGGTCATCAACCTATTGGTCTGCCAAATGTACATACTTAGACATATAGCAACACATCTGTCTCCGGTCAGAGGATGCGTGCCTATATCCTGACAGCATACGATATAGGACTTTGGTTATCTCGATCTCGTTAAGTCAACTCTTTGACCTAACTAATCTGACACCTCCGAATCTCTATTCCTATGCAGAGGACCTGCATCAAGAGGTCGGTCAGATATCAGCCTTCAGAGATAAGGATTGCCATCTCCTAAGGCTGGAGATCATCTCTTAACAATCATCTGACGGTGCTTGATGAGTCCTCAATCTAACTCTTTAGATATTCATTCAAGCACCAGCCTCTATGATTCAATAGTTGAATCAACAGCTGTATGATCATCAAGATGGCCATGGTACATAACCCTAATTGTACTAAGGGACCTATTATGCAAATTATGTATTCTTCATTTCAGATTAAGGAGTGAATTGCAATAACATTTATTGCATAATGGCTCGCCGTGGGCTCGCATTTCCAACAATCTCCCACTAGCCCAAAGAGCCATTAATGGGCTAATCATTTAAACCCGTACTCATGTGACAATCATAGGATATTTAGAAAATAGCTAGGTAAGCTGATCAGTCACTCTGTTCCCGCGAGACTATGCCAAGTCCTTTTACGGCACTTACATATCCCCAGTAACAGTGCTCGCATTTAATGCGAATGTTGCATCTCATGCAACCAATACTCAATCTAGTTAAAGCTATTGTAGTGTTCTTGACACTATAGCTTAATAATTGTTATAACCAGTATTTCCATAATCCTTATCAGAATACCCTTATTCATGAAGATCTCTATCTCCAAAGGTATCTACAATTAAGACCTTTTAGATCTCTATCTATAAAGTCTTAAGTTTTTGAAGATAAGACTTCGAGATCACTATCTCAAAAATCTTGTCATCTATGAAGATTTTTTGCATTTACTGCAACCAAGTGTTTTATTTCCATAGTAGGATTAGTAACAGTTTACTACTCCCACTGCATGGCAGCCATCTGGCTTTTGTACACATCTAGCACACACCCAGCTTCTCAGAACTGATGCCCAAGGGCAAGTAATTCTAGCATTCACTTCCTCAACTCTTTGAGGTGCTATCCCTTAAGATAGGTCAGTACCATATCTTAAGGGTTAGAAGCCTTTCTTGGAATTTCTATGAATAGAATATGTCCAAGGTATACTACAAATGTGACAGTCCAATTATCCTCTTCTCTTGGCTTCTGAACAACTTCAGAACTAAGATCTAAGAGGTATCTTTGAAATCATATTTCAAGATATGGAATAACCAGAGAATAAAACACTTATTATTATCCTTATATCATTTTAAATGATTAGGATATCATCTACATTCAGCAAGATGAACACAAAGGCACTCCCACTAAGCTTCACATGGCTCATCAAGATTCTATCTGAAATCATAACAATTCTATCAAATCTTATGATCCAACTTCAAGAAGCTTATTTGGGTCCATAGATGGATTCCTTGGTTTGCACACCTTGCTTTCCTCAACCATGAAGCCCTGGGGCTACTTCATGTGAATATCCTCAAAGAGGTATTCGTAGAGGAATGCAATATTGACTTACATCTTGAAGATGCAATAGTCAAGTTGTGTAGCTAAGATTAGCAACATTCTGATGATTTTAAGCATGGTCACCGAAGAGCAAGTCTCATTGCAAGCAATGTCTTCTCTTCCGGTGTAGCTCATTGCTACGAACTTATGCTTTGAAGGTATGTACCTTCTCATCAGGTTCCCTTTCTCTTGAAGATCCATTTACACCTTTACGGGTCTTACCCATATAGGTGGATCCTCGAGGGTCCATATACAAAACTTATACATGAAGTCTACATTAGACTTTTATTGCTAACATCCATCTATCCATGCTATGATCTTCAGAAGCTTCATCACATGAAGTTCGATCATTGTCAGATTTCTCTGACACATGGAATCCATCCTCAAACTTATTTGAAGAGGTTTTAGTGTTTCATCTTCAATTATCCTTTTAGTTTCCAATTTTAGGAGCCTCATTATCTTTTCAAGATTAAATGAGTTCCTACACTTCATTTTTATCTTGATTCTCAAGAGTCTCAACCTCCAAGAATCACATTCTCAGAGATGAGATATTTCAAGAATCTCAAGGTCATAAAGTAGGTATCCAATACCATCCTTTATTTTCCTAATGAAGCAGCACTCTCAAGTGCTAGATTCCATCTTGCATGGAACCTTATTAAGGATATATATTGTAGTATCTACTACACATATATACCTGGAAACTAAGGGATAATTATGCAAAAAATCATCATTGATAAGATCATGTCACACATGATCCAATTGTATCTCCCTATAACTCTATTGAGTTAAGGTGAGTTAGGAGGATTGAGATAGAAATGATATTCATATCTCCATAAGGTATCCTTTGAATTCATCTAACATGTACATGCTACCTTGATTAGATCAAATTCATTTTATCTTCCTTCAAACTTTGGTTGTAGACCAAAATTATGAAATCTTTGAACATTTCAAAGGTTTCTTCAGGTGAAGAGAAGAAATTTCATATCATACATAATCATTAATAGATATCATATATCCATAATGTTTACTATGATATAGATGATCCGCATACATCAATATGTATGAGATCCTGAATACCTTATCATCTTACACCATTCCCAAAGAAGGGTGTATTGGACATTTTATTATGAATACAATATTCATAAGCATGTAAGCTTTGAAATTTTAGACATTCTAAAGTTTCATCTCTTACTAGCCTATTGATCAAATCAATAGACAAATGTCCAAGGCTTGATGCTAGATCATTGTCAAATGATCTTCATCCTCCTATTGATCTTAAGGTTTAATTTCAGTATTTAGAAATGTTAATGAACCATCCATTAATTTTCTAATTTAGTGGAGTCCACTAGATTTTAGATTACTATCTAAAATATCTCCATCATAACTTTTTATGATAGTTCTACCTCAGAATTCATGTTTATTTCCAACATTTAGAAACAAACAATGAGTGTATTCTTATATCTAGGTCATAGAGACATTCTCTAAGACTAAGGACTCTCCCACTGAAATTAACAAGTCTATCAATCCAACAGAGATTGTTGCAACAATTGCATCAATATCCATGTGGATAACTATAAACCTTTAAGATCAAATTTTCCAGTCTTCTAAAACATATGCAACCTATTGCAAATGTCATCAGAAGATTGAGATACAATTATTTGACTTTATCTTATCAATGATTTATGTAGATTAAGCAGATGCTCCATCCGAGTCCTTCTCTAAGGATTCTAGATAGACTTGATAGTCATACTATCAACACATCAACTTATTGCAGTATTGGCATTCATCCAACTCTTCGGATGACATATGGAAGTCATAGATGTATAGTCAACTCTTTGACCATACTTCTTACTCGGGTCCAACCCATGCTTCCACTGCGCTCCCTTTATCTATAAGCAACTATTGCTTAAGACTAAGGATCTCTTATGCAAGAGCATTTCAACATTTATACATGCTTCATTAAATTCATACAATATGAATATTATGAAGCTTCATGAATGACCAGAGTATAGATAGTAGAATGATGACACTCATCATCTACATCCATCTATACTCTTAAAACATAGGTTCAGGTAGGTACTCAAACAATTTGAATACACCATCTCTTATAGAGCCACCATTCTGCATGATGCAGTGAACCACTTCATTCATGTTAAATGTCAAGAGCACATATGTATGCCCGAATATCTTCATAAATTTTATAAGGATTATTTGACAATTGCGATCATCATCGACATGTCACTTCCAAAGTACATCCGATGAGAGATCAAGACTATAGAGACATACAAACCCTAGGGTTGTAGTCTCCTTATCTATTTAATTGTCATTCCTCATTATTATGAGGAAACTTGCTCATTGCAACCACATACATTATGTGTCCAACTGCAAGTACAATATCTGGATCATGAGTCCAATCCAAGATATTTCACTGGTTATTATTGAGTATATCATTGAGTGGGTTTTAATGAAGGATTATCTGAAATAAGAAAATTGCATAAATATATAAATATATATATTTTACTTTGATTTAGGAATTTTTATATCAAAGTTGTCTTGTCTTGTCAACACTGAAAGTTCATTCCCTTAATCACTTTCAATGTAAGAGATATACTTACCATTATATCTCAACAAGATCTGGGATCTCCTTCCTTATCTTTGTTACATCCCAATAATATGAGAATCTGCAACTCGGATAAAAAGAAGCGGGAACACATTCCGCCTTGCAAGTCCAACTTGCATTTCCCAATTCGGTCTTTAACACCCGAGCCCACCACCCCTAAGGCGATGTTGACCCGTCGTTAATTGAACCAACCGTCAACAGGAATAGTACTCGCTATACGCAATCCAATATCGCCCCAATAATATGAGGATCCGATATTGGGGTCACTACGTATACGGCCTTACTCTTTCGAGAAGCTAAGAGCCCGATCCAGATGCGCTTGCATACAGGAGCTGTCACTTCGGACAGGCGTCTCCCACATACAATCCCTGGCGACGGAACCCTTCGCCTTGACGGGAGACCATGGATGTCACTTATGTGATCCTCCACCTCATATTCAATTTTTTTTTAATTAATTATCGTGAATCACATTCACATAATTAATTCTTCCAAGGGAATTATTAACCCTAATAATATTAGAGTATTTCAATCTTAATTGGATTCCAATTAATCTAATCATATTAAATTAATGATCCAATTAATATCCAACAAACATTTTAATAGTTACTTGAATAATGGTATTATCTCAAATACGTATTATTTCGAATTTTAATAATTAGAAAAATACATCTTAATCCCTCGGACATTATCCCGGCCCTACCCGCTGTCATGGCCAGTACCGACGAGAGTGGGACGGACCACATACGTTGCAACCCGCAACCCCAATGCTCTCCGACTAGGCACCATATCCGCCTCGGGAAAGGATAATGCCAAATTGATTAATTTGTACTTGAGATGATCATCGGTTCTTCAACCGAAATTGTACCATATAGTAATAATCAAAACATTTTTTATTAACATTATAATGAGATTTGCTAAACAAATCCCAAGTCCTATTCAAGCAACATGTTTGTTGGAATGTTGATCATGTAGATCATGTAACCAATCTTGATCTAGATCACATCTAATCATTTGTTGGTTAGGGCAAAGTCATTTAAGGACATAATTATCATCAAATATTTCACAAATATTTATGCATAATTATTCCAGGAAATTAAACAATTTAATTTCACTAATTAATTAAATGACAATCACTAGGTTCTTGATTAGGAAAGTATTTTCAGCAGTGACCCTCACTTACTAAAAATATCATATCTCAATCAATTTAAATCCAAATTAAGCAAAGTAAATTTCTAAAGTTTGCTAACTTGATTTACAACAGAACCCAAGTGATTTGCACGCATTTCAAGGCGTATCAAATCCGCAATTAACATCTTAATTACGTCATGATCCGCAGTCCCCGAAACAGTGGATACATGTTCACTAAAATGAGCATATCTAGAGCAAACGGAATCGAAATCACGCAAACTCAGATCCTACGGTTTCCTTATTTAATGGGGAACAAAATCCAATTATTATTTTCGTGTTTAAACAATTTAAACAGCGCCGAAAATAATATCAAAACAGAGATGCGAAAATGAAATGCAAGAAAAACTTTCGCATACCCTAATGAACCCAAGTCGTCCTCGGTTTATGGATCGTATCCAAAACCACCGACCTAAGGCTCTGATACCACTTGAAGGATATGGTTAGATCCTCAAGCGCATCACGGAAGCGTGAGCGTCGCATCGAATACGACGAAGAACGACTAGTCGCACTAGTTGTTCTATGCAGCGGAAATTAAAAAATTTTCTTGCGACGAAACCACATGATCCAAGAACACTTCTCGGATCGTTTCGTCTAAACCACAAACAAGTATTAGGTTTACCTCTTGAAGCGTGGTTGCGATCGAGTCTCTAAACAAAGAGACCTCCTGTCTCAAGTCCGATCCGACGGAGGAGACGCTTGCTTGCGACAGAGAGAGAGAGAGAGAGAGAGATTTGTTGCCTCAACTTATGTGTCTAGAAGAGCAATGGGGTTCCTCTCCTTTTATAGGGTTTGGGATCCATGGATCTCAATCCATGTGTCAACACAAATCCAATGGTCCACATCAATTTGTGTTTCTTTCAATGGTCATGATTTGTTGCTAAAAACACAACAACAATTAATTTAATTTAAATTAAATATATGTTGATAAATCAACACAATTTAATTACAAAATTAAATCATCAATACATGGAGATAATGAAAGGAGAGAAAGCCTCCTTCCATGTGGAGAGGGGGGACGGCCTCCCTTTCCTAATGGGAGTGGTGGCCGTCCACCCTCCTCCATTAGGAAGGTGGCTATTTCACCTTTTATGTAATCTCCATTATTTGCAACAACTTTTGTTGCAAATTATTTCACAAAAAATAAATCCAATTTATTTTGTGAACATTGCAATCATGCCATTGAAAAATTGTGAATCACATTCACAACCCAAAACAAAATGAAAATTACATTTTCAATTTGATGTCCAATGTGAATCCAATTCACATTAACATTTAATTAACAAATGTAAATTACAAATAGCTCTCTCTTATATATTATAAATCACATTTATAATATATATGACTAATATGGATATTGCTATCCACATTATTCATATCCATGATAATTAAATCATATTTAATCATCTTGGATCTCTATTCTCTTGTGTCCAAATAATATGAATCACATTCACATTATTTACATCTTTGATAATTAAATCTCATTTAATTATCTAAGATAACTCTCTTTATAATATGAATCAAATTCATATTACTCATGATAATTAAATCACATTTAATTATCCATTTTCTCAATGCTCGGATACATATATCAACAATAGAATTATCCATGAACTCCTTCAAGGATAATGCGCTTTCTCCGCAGATACTTGGAGATAAAGACAGGGCGATTGTATTGTTCCACGTATAGTGACATGGATATTGAGATCGTATCTCAAATCCAGATCGCGGGCCTCCCATAGATGCTTGATTAAATCAAGACCGTAAATCTAATCTTCTCATTGTATCTGAATCACATTCAGATCAATGTCCAATACTTGGACCAAGATCAGATCACTTCTCTACTGAGAGGAGTCGCTAAAATCCAGACCCGTTTCATCACTCCCTAGGAATGGAAGCGTCATGGTTATACAATCGTTTATGATCACATCACCCTCAGGTATTCCCAATACCTGTACATCCTGCATACTGGAAGACTCAGACTAAACCCGAAGTATTCGATCAACTTTATACTGTCTACTTCATGGTTTTATTAGTAAGTTTCTCATTCGATCATTGGGAGTCGGTATCGATCATATACTTTCCAAAAGCATATATCATACCTAGGTCTTGATCATATACTTTTCAAAAGTATATATCAAACCTACAAATTCAGTCAAGCTTCCAAAGCGAGACGACCGTGCGCACGGAATTTGATTCTTCCCAATATCTCATGAGTGAGCTCATGTCTTCCGGTTCAGTAACTGAACCTGTATGATCCCTTTGAGAGATCGTATTACTCATATGCCCTTATATGCACACCAGCGCGCCGGTGTGTAGACCTTGATTAGGTCATCAACCTATTGGTCTGCCAAATGTACATACTTAGACATATAGCAACACATCTGTCTCCGGTCAGAGGATGCGTGCCTATATCCTGACAGCATACGATATAGGACTTTGGTTATCTCGATCTCGTTAAGTCAACTCTTTGACCTAACTAATCTGACACCTCCGAATCTCTATTCCTATGCAGAGGACCTGCATCAAGAGGTCGGTCAGATATCAGCCTTCAGAGATAAGGATTGCCATCTCCTACTCAGGCTGGAGATCATCTCTTAACAATCATCTGACGGTGCTTGATGAGTCCTCAATCTAACTCTTTAGATATTCATTCAAGCACCAGCCTCTATGATTCAATAGTTGAATCAACAACTGTATGATCATCAAGATGGCCATGGTACATAACCCCAATTGTACTAAGGGACCTATTATGCAAATTATGTATTCTTCATTTCAGATTAAGGAGTGAATTGCAATAACATTTATTGCATAATGGCTCGCCGTGGGCTCGCATTTCCAACAGGTATCGGTGGCTAGGCCTTACGCATCGGGCGGTCCAGATCGTCTCTCCAAGGATCGGGCGGTCGCTGTTGCTCCTGGGATGGATGGCTCGGATGAAAACTGTAGCAGGAGGCCGATCGAACGGTGGACGAAGGTCAAGGAAGAACTGTCTACCGGTGAAGTGCGCCGGCCCAAGGTGCACGCTCCTGACCTCCTTGCGGGGCTCTGGTGATCGGGGAATAATCGTCGGGGGCCTCCGCGTCAAATGGGCTCCTCCGATGAAGCGACAGAGCTCTAGGGACCCCGGTCAGCTCCGGCGGAGAAGCGTCTCCTGGCTCGAATAGGAGGACCTCAGATGGTCCTCGTGGTACCTGCAAAATGGGTCCAGAAGACTCGCGGGTCGAGGGCAAACTGCCTCGACCCGGTTAGGCGAGGTGACGGTGGTCGGGGGGTTGGTATGGGCGAGCTCCGGCGAGGGTGTGGACGGAGGAGCTCGAACCCCAGCTCCTGTGCGAGCTGGGTTGAATGTAGGGGTGCAGAACGTGCGCGGGAGTAAGGTGGAGGCGAAGGTGGATTCCGATGATCGAGCAGGACTATGAGATGGTCGGAATCGAAAGAAAGCGGCGGCGGCGCGGATTGGGGATAATCGAAAAATAGGGAAAAGGAAAGGACAACGGGTCTACCTAGGTGAAGGAGTCGACTGGGAAGAAGCTTGCGCAGCTCTTGGTCCTTGCCTCGAGGAGCGTCGACCGACGAGGCTCGAGCTCCTGCTCTGGGCGGAGCACGGCGGTGTATCTCGTTGGATCAGTGGGCCACTGCCCCTCTCCTCGCTGCGACAGCACCTGGAGCGAGCTGTCACTCTCACTCACGCACTGAAGGTCAATGGGGGTGGAGCGAATGAGCCAAAGATCGAAATGAAGGTGGCGGAGCTCGAGCTATATACGTTGGAGGGTCCGGGAAGATGAGCGCGGGTAGGGCAATGGAGTGCATGGATCCCGAGACGGATGTGCCGGCAAGGGTGCCGGATCTGACGTGATCAAAACGGACCTGGGGTTTGGGGGGAGGATGATCGGGTTTAGACACGAAAAATGCGAGAAATCGGGTCGGGTGTCAAAACCCGTGGGAAGTGGTCCTGAGGGGGGCAGTTGACCGGGCGGTCAACAATTCCCTAGACCAACGGGAAGCGGCCGCGTGGCAAATATTTAGAAATTATACTAAAATAGAAAACGACTGAATTATTAGAAAGTCAAAACATGAAATATTTTTGATTTAATTTTTTCTATTTTTTAGTTATTTTTAATTAATTTTTCAAAGTAAAAATAGTGTATTTACATAGTAGGGTTATATATGTATATATACAATATATAGGATTTTAATTTTGATTTTGAATTTGTTATTTTTATACAATTTTATTCCCATTTTATATTTTATTTATTTATAATATAAAATTAGGAATAAAAGGGTATTTTTATTTTATTTTTATTATTTATATACAAGGGTGAAATAGATATATATGTACATGTATATACATGGTATATTTACAATATATTTTTGTGTTTTGAAATTTTTTTTCTTTTTATTTTGTTTTTGTTGTAATTGTTTTTATTTTATTTATTTACATCATAAAATACAGAGTATTTACAAATTTTATGGAATTTCGTTTTATTTATTTATAGGGTGAAATAAATACAAGGGAGTGGGCTATATACATGATGCATATGCATAAGTGACTATTTTTCTTTTCTTTTTAATTTTTCTATTTTTATCTTGTTTTTATATTTATAAATATATATACAGTCCCATTTTATTCTATTTTTGGAGGAAAATATAGTTATTATATTTACAAATATATTTACACACATGAGCCCCTATCTCCCTCTACTTTGGCTTTTATGCGGTCAGGCCCATGCTGAGCCCTCCCTTGGAATTAGGTCGCTCAATATTTATTCTAAATATTTCCCTCTTTTTCTTTTTACTCTTTATTCTTTTATCTTTGCACAAAAACATGCTAATTATTAAACTTTATACAAAGCATGCTTTTGATAATTATTTGTATTTACATGAATATACATGTATTTGCAAAGGTTTTTGTAGCTAAAATATAAGTATAAAGAGTGATGAATGGGTATTCATCAGGCATCCATGGTGGACGGCCACGAGAGGGAGAGAGAGATAAAGAGAGAGAGAGAGAGAGAGAGAGAGAGAGAGATTTGCTTCTCAAGAATTATTTGTTTAAAGAAGAGCAATGAGGTGCCTCTCCTTTTATAGGGTTTTGGTATCCATGGATCTCAATCAATGGGACAACACAAATCCAATGGTTCACATTAATTTGTGTTTCTTTCAATGGTCATGATTTGTTGCTAAAAGCACAACAACAATTAATTTAATTTAGATTAAATCTATATTGATAAATCAACATAATTCAATCACCAAATTAAATCAATCCACATTGGAGATAATGGAAAGGAGGCTCCCCCCTTCAATATTGGTGGTCGTCCCCCCTCTCCTATTAGGAAAGGGAGATTCCAATGCAATCTCCAAGATTGCATATATCTCCAATATTTGCAACAACTTTTGTTGCAAATTATTTCACAAAAATAAATCCAATTTATTTTGTGAATTTGCAATCATGCAATTGGAAATTTGTGAATCACATTCACAACCCAAAACAAAATGTAAATTACATTTTCAATTTAATGTCCAATGTGAATCCAATTCACATTAACAATTAATTAACAAATGTAAATTACAAATAGCTCTCTCTTATATATTATAAATCGCATTTATAATATATATGACTAATCTGGATATTGCTATCCGCATTATTCATATCCATGATAATTAAATCACATTTAATCATCTTGGATCTCTATTCTCTTGTGTCCAAATAATATGAATCACATTCACATTATTTACACCTTTGATAATTAAATCACATTTAATTATCATAGATTACTCTCTTTATAATATGAATCAAATTCATATTACTCATGATAATTAGATTACATTTAATTATCCATTTTCTCAATGCTCGGATACATATATCAACAATAGAATTATCCATGAACTCTTTCAAGGATAATGAACTTTCTCCGCAGATACTTGGAGATAAGGACATGGCGATTGTATTATTCCACGTATAGTGACTTGGATATTGAGATCATATCTCAAATCCAGATCGCGGGCCTCCCATAGATGCTTGATTAAATCAGACTGTAAATCTAATCTTCTCATTGAATTTGAATCACATTCAGATCAATGTCCAACATTTGGACTAAGATCATATTACTTTTCTACTGAGAGGAGTCACTAAAATCTAGACCCGTTTCATCACTCCCTAGGAATGGAAGCGTCATGGTTATACAATCGTTTATGATCACATCACCCTCAGGTATTCCTAATACCTGTACATCCTGCATACTGGAAGACTCAGATTAAACCTGAAGTATTTGATCAACTTTATACTGTCTACTTCATGGTTTTATCAGTAAGTTTCTCATTCGATCATTGGGAGTCGGTATCGATCATATACTTTCCAAAAGCATATATCATACATAGGTCTTGATCATATACTTTCCAAAAGTATATATCAAACCTACAAATTCAGTCAAGCTTCCAAAGCGAGACGACCGTGCGCACGGAATTTGATTCTTCCAAATATCTCATGGGTGAGGTCATGTCTTCCGGTTCAGTAAATGAACTTGTATGATCCCTTTGAGAGATCGTATTACTCATATGCCCTTACATGCACACCAGCGTGCCGGTGTATAGACCTTGGTTAGGTCATCAACCTATTGGTCTGCCAAATGTACATACTCAGACATATAGTAACACATCTGTCTCTGGTCAGAGGATGCGTGCCTATATCATGACAGCATACGATATAGGACTTTGGTTATCTCGATCTCGTTAAGCCAACTCTTTGACCTAACTAATCTGACACCTCCGAATCTCTATTCCTATGCAGAGGACCTGCATCAAGAGGTCGGTCAGATATCAGCCTTTAAAGATAAGGATTGCCATCTCCTACTCGGGATGGGGATCATCTCTTAACAATCATTTGGCAGTGCTTGATGAGTCCTCAATCTAACTCTTTAGATATTCATCCAAGCACTAGACTCTATGATTCAACAGTTGAATCAACAGCTGTATGATCATCAAGATGGCCATGGTACATAACCCTAATTGTACTAAGGGACCTATTATGCAAATTATTCATTCTTCATTTCAGATCAGGGAATGACATTTGCAATAACATTTATTGCTTAATGGCTCGCCGTGGACTCGCATTTCCAACAATCTCCGACTAGCCCAAAGAGCCATTGATGGGCTGATTATTTAAACCCACACTCATGTGACAATCATAGACTATTTAGAAAATAGATAGGTAAGTTGATCAGTCACTCTGTTCCTAGGAGACTATGCCAAGTCCTTTTACGACACTTGCATATCCCCAGTAACAGTGCTCGCATTTAATGCGAATGTTGCATCTCATGCAACCAATACTCAATTTTGTTAGTCATAGTGTCCTTGACACTACAGCTTAACAATTATCATAACCAATATTTCCATAATCCTTATCAGAATACCCTTAATTCTGAAGATCTTTATCTCCAAAGGTATCTAGGGTTAAGACCCTCATAGATCACTATCTACAAGGTCTTAAACTCTTGAAGATAAGACTTTGAGATCACTATCTCAAAAATCTCATCATCTATGAAGATTTTGTTATTACTGCGATCAAGTGTTTTATCTCTATAGTAGAATTAGTAACACTTTACTACTCCCACTGTATGGCAGATATCTGGCTTCTGTACACATTTAGCATATACTCAACTTCTCGTAACAAATGCACAAGTGCAAGTAGTTCTAGTATTCACTTCCTCAACTCTTTGAGGTGCCATTCCTTTAGACAGGTCAAAAACATATCTTAAGGGATGGAAGCCTTTCTTGAAATTTTCCAAAAAAATGGAATATGTTCAAGGTGTACTACTATTGTGACAGTCCCAATACCCCTTCTCTTTGCTTCTGAACACCTTCAGAACTAGGATCCAAGAGGTATCCTTGAGATCATATCTCAACTTGTGGAACAACCAGATAATAAAACACTTGTTATTATCCTTATATCATTTTTAAATGATTAGGATATTATCTACATTTAGCACGATGAACACAAAGTAACTCCCACTAAGCTTCACATGGCTCATAAAGATTTCATCTGAAATCATAACATTTATAATTTCATCAAATCTTATGGTCCAACTTCAAGAAGCTTATTTGAGTCCATAGATGGATTCCTTAGCTTGCACACATTGCTTCCCTCAATCATGAAGCCCTGGGGCTACTTCATGTGAATATCCTCAGAGAGGTATTCGTAGAGGAATGTGTTGGACATGTGAGCCCACGGCGAGCCATTATGCAATAAATGTTATTGCGAATATCATTCCCTGATCTGAAATGAAGAATAAATAATTTGCATAATAGGTCCCTCTGTACAATTAGGGTTATGTACCATGGCTATCTTAATGATCATACAGTTGTTGATTCAATTATTGAATCATAGAGGTTGGTGCTTGGATGAATATCTAAAGAGTTAGATTGAGGACACATCAAGCACCGTCAAATGATTGTTAAGATATGATCTCCAGCCTGAGTAGGTGATGGCAATCCTTTCTCACATAGGCTGATATCTGACCGACTTCTTGATGCAGGTCCTCTGCATAGGAATAGAGATTCGGAGGTGTCAGATTAGTTAGGTCAATGGGTTGACCTGACGAGATCGAGATAACCTAAGTCCTATGTTGAATGCTGTCACAGCATAGGCATGCATCCTCTGACCGGAGACAGATGTATTGCTATAGATCTGAGTATGTACATTTGGCAGACCAATAGGTTGATGACCTAACCAAGGTCTATACACCAGCGAGCTGGTGTGCATATAAGGGTATATGAGCAATATGATATCTCAAAGGGATCATACATGTTCACTTGTGAACCGGAAGACATGAGCTCACTCATGAGGTATTGGGACCGAACAAATTCCATGCATGGTCGTCGTTCTTTGGAAGCATGACATGAATTTGAAGGTATGATATATGCTTTGGGAAAGCATATAATCGATGCCAAATCCCAATGACCAAGATTGAGAAACTTAATGATAAAACCCTGAAGAAGACAGTGTAAAAATGATCTTGATCTTCGGGTTGATCATGGGTCTTCTAGTATGCAGGATGTACAGGTATTGGGAATACCTGAAGGGTGATGTGATCATAAACGATTGTATATCCATGACGCTTCCATTCCGAGGGAGTGATGAAACAGGTCTGGATTTTAGTGACTCCTTTCAGTAGAGAAGTGACAAGCGATCTGAACGACTAAGGTAAAGGTACTAAATAGGTCGTTGCGACCTCGGTCACTCAGATGCACTTGATCAAGAAAAAATGAACCACTAATGAAAATAAAATCGATCAAAACACGAATAGCGGTCCTGCTATGGGTTTAACCTGGTATAGCACCAAGGGTTGAACTCAAGGAGCACGGGTTGGCCGAGAGGCCTACGAAGTAGTAAAAAGAAAGAAAATAAAAGAACAAAATATTTTTAGTGGTTTTTATTTTGTTTTATATTTTTTTAGATTTTTAAGTAATTAGGAAAATAAAGAAAAACAAGGAAAAGCACACTTCAACAATTTATTCAAAGCATCAAAAATCAACCAAAAATTGGAATAAAAATATTTTTATGTATTTTATATTCTGTAGTGTTTTTGGTGAATTTTTGAGAATTTTCTGATGCTTATTTTATTTTCTAAAAATCAAAAAGTGAAGCAAACAGTGGGTACTGTCCAGCCGAGCCAAAAAGCCCTAGATAAAATATCTAAGGGCCTTAAAATGGCTGGAGGTAATTTTTCTGTAAAGATGATAAAACAAGGAAAATTTAGGTACCAATTTTATTATTTTTGGATTTTTAATTTATTTACTCGAATTTTTATGGGTTTTTAAGTGTTTTTAAGTTTTTAGTGATTTTTAGCAACGAAAAATAGCCAAAATTGGCTAGAAAATCAAACTAAGTAAAACAACCAGTAGACAATTTTTATAGAATTTTTAAGTGAGTTTTTATATTTTTTTTGTGATTTTTCAAACTAGATAGTGACAAAAATGAAGGTTTTTGAATTTTTAAAAATATCAAACTAAATCAAAAATGTCCTCAAAAATCCACAAAAATCCTACACCATGGCAGGAGCCATGTATCAAATTTTCGTTGGATTTGGAGGTGATTTGATTTTTTATTCAAAAATAAAAGAGGGGCACTGTGCATAGGGACCAAAGTGCAAATACCCGAAGTTCTGGGGGGTCTGGTGCAAAATACCCAGCAAAACACGCGCCACGCGCGTGCCTGGGGCACTCAGGGACCCAAATGTAATAAAAATAAGTCCCGAGGACTTATTGGTAACAAGTACCAAAAGTCTAGGGGCTTATCTGCAAAATACCCAAAATATAACGCACATGCTGGAATATATCACGCACAGGGGTATAAATGCAAATAAGAGAAACTTTTCATTCATTCAATAACATCCAGAACTACAGGGGTATCTACTGCAAATAAACCAAAATATCACGTGTCGATGCACATGTCCACAACTGGCAGGGGTATAAATGCAAATAGAATAAAGCTAAGGGGTCCACTATGCAAATACACCTAAAACTTAACAACTGACTTTGATATTTACAGGACTAAAACGAAATTAAAATAAAGACAGGGCCTAAGGGTAAATTACCCTTTATTAAGCGGATGGGCTGGATGCGCGCCACGTGGAGATCGGACGGCTGCTGACGGTGGGCGCTCCGGATGTCGCCTCCTCAGATCGGACGATGCTGGACGCTCCGGAGATGAACGGCTCTGATTGAAACTGGAGCGGGAGGGGCGATCGGACGGCGATGGAGGATGCTGGAAGAACAAGCCCCCGGCGAGACTCGCCGGGCTCGTGCGTGCGCGGTGCTCCTCCTGGGAGCCCTCTGAAGGTCGGAGAAGAATCTTGGAAGGCTCCCGCGTCTGCCGGTGGGCTCCGATGATCGAGCCGAGCTCCGAGGAGCTCGGGCGAGGTCAGCGGAGCTGGGTCTCCTGGCTGGATGACTAAGGGCCTCAGATCGCCCTCGTTTCGACCTGAAAAGTGAACCAGAAGACTCACGGGTCGAGGGCAAATTGCCTCGACCCGGTTAGGCGAAGTGGGGGTGACTGATGCGTCGGGATGGCGAGCTCTGGCGAAGGTGGTGGACGGAGAAGCTCGGTTCCTAGCTCCCGTGCGAGCAGGGTTGGGCGAATGGGTGAAGAAGGTGCGTCGGGAGGAGGCGGACGTAAAGGACGATTCCGATGATCGAAATGGGTGATGGAGTGGTAGGAATCAAAGAAACGCGGCGGCGGAGCGATTTGGGCGTAAACTGAAATTAACGGAAACGGGAAGGCTAAGGGGTTACCTGGGTGGTCGGAGAGACTGGGGAGGAGCTGAGGAAGCTCCCGGTCGTCGCCTCGAGGATCGTCTCGGTCCGAGGCTCGGAGCTCACGCTGGTGGCGGAGCTGCGGCGGCTATGCTCGCCGGATCGATGGATTCACCTCCTTTCCTCGCTGCAACAGGCTCAGACGCGAGCTGTCACCTCACGCACTCTCTGGAGCTCACAGGAGAAGAAAGCAAATGGCCAAAGATGGAGAGAGGAGGTGGCGGAGCTGCAGCTTTATACGGCTAGGGGTCCGAGAAAGATGGGTCCGGGCAAGCTCGGGAGCGCTCGGATCCCGAGGGAGCGGCTCCGGCGAGGATGTCGGATGAACGATTAAAGATTCGGACCCGGGGTTTAGGGAAATGGGTGTCGGATCAAGCGGGTATAATTACGAGAAATCGGGTCGGGCGCTTGTATCCGCGGAAGGTGGTCCTGGGGGGGGGGGTAGTTGACCGGGCGATCAACATCCCCAGGACCCAATGGGATTCGGCCACGTGCCTGGATCTTGAAGTGACAAATAAGGGTAGCTAGGGGCCGAATTTGCAAAAACTCAGAACACAAAATATTTTTGTTTTATTTTTTTCTATTTTTTAGTGATTTTTAGTTAATTTTTGGAAATAAAAATAAGCTATATACATAGTATGTAATATATAGGTATATGTACACTATTAGGGTTTTTTATTTTTTTGATTTTTAATTATTATTTTTATGCAATTTTATTCCTATTTTATATTTTATTTTTTTATATTATAAAATAAGGAATAAAAGGGTGTTTTTATTTTTAATTTTCTTATTTATATACATAGGTAAAATAAATATATATGTACATCTATATACATGGTATATGTACAATGTATTTTTGTATTTTTAATTTTGCTCTTTTTATTTTGTTTTTGTTCTAATTCTTTTTATTTTATTTATTTACAATATATAATATAGAATATTGACAAAAAGTTTGGAAAATAATTATATTTATTTACAAGGTTAAATAAATATATAGATGTGGTTTATGTACATGATGAAAGGGGTATTTTAATTCTTTTTGATTTTTAACTTTTTCTTTTGGTTTTTATATTTTATAAATATATACAAGTATTTACAAGCATATTTTTGGTGAGGAAAATATCTTTATTTTATTTACATAAATATTTACACGTGAGCCCCTATCTCCCTCTACTTTGACTTTTATGCGGTCAGGCCCATGCTGAGCCCTCCCTTGGGTTAGGTTGCTCACTATTTATTCTAAATATTTCCCTCTTTTTCTTTTTAATCTTTATTCTTTTATTTTTGCACAAAAACATGCTAATTATAGGTTTTTACACAATGCATGCTTTTGGTAATTATTTGTATTTACATGAATATACATGCATTTGCAAAGGTTTTTGTAGTTAAAATATAAGAATAAAGAGTGATGAATGGGTATTCATCAAGAAGCAATCCGATCTTAGTCCAAGTGTTGGACATTGGTCTTAATGAGATTCAGATTCAATGAGAAGATTGGATTTGCGGTTCTTGATTTAATCAAGCATCTGTGGGAGGTTCGTAGGATCTGGATTTGAGATAAGATCTCAATGTCCAAGTCACTATACATGGAATAATACAATCGCCCTGTCCTTATCTCCAAGTATCTGCGGAGCAGAAAGAAAGCACATTATTCTTGAAAGGGTTCAAGAATAATTCATTTGATGATATGTATATCCAAGCAAGAAGGACTTGATGATTAAATGAGATTTAATTATCAAGCATAATATGAATATGATTCATATTGTTGTCCAAGAAGAAAAACTTGATGATTAAATGAGATTTAATTATCAAGCTTAATAAGAATATGATTCATATTGTGAGATTGATTATCTAAGATAATTAAATGGGATTTTATTATCAAGGATTAAGAGAATGTGGATAACACTATCCATGATATAGGTGTATTATAAATATGATTTATAATATACATGTATAAGAGACAGAATTTATGTAAATAGCATTTGTTAATTAATAATGTGGATTGGATTCACATTTATTAATTGGAAATGAAATTTACTAATTAGTTTGGGTTGTGAATATGATTCACATAATATTCAATGGCATGACTGAAATATTCACAAATTAATTGAGAATTAATTTGGTGAATATTTTTGTGATTACAAAATTAATTAAAGAATAATAAGATAAATACAAGGAGCCAAATAACCACCATTCATAGGTGGCGTCACCCATGAATTGTTCATGTGTGACGCCCCCTAATTTTAAGGGAGGTTGGTTGACTCCATTTAATTATCACATTATCTCTTAATTAGTTAATGTTAAATTAAATTATGTTGATAATGTTGCAACATATTTTAATTAATCATGGACATTGATTTAGCATGGACCAAGCATGGCCGCTGGATCCATGTGTCCCATGGATTGAGATCCATTGGATCCCAAACTAGTATAAAAGGAGGGCTAGGGTAGCCTTCCAAGTGACAACAATAACAACAACATAATCAAGAGTTGAAGAACTCTACTCTCTCTCTCTCTCTCTCGCTCTCTTTCTCGTGTGGGCTCTCCCTAATATTCAAGTGGCCGTCCACTTTGTGTATTAGGAAGGAGAGCATTTGGGCTTCGCTTCGACGCTTGGATCTTCGTCAAAGGATTGCGGGAAGGACACGACTCATCATCGTGCCCGCAAGTGCATTCTCCGTGGGTCGGACTTGAGACAGGAGGATCTCTACTTTGGGATCTCGCGATCACAACCACGCTTCAAGAGGTATTCCTTATACTTTTATGGTTTGATGAAACGATCCGAGAAATGTTCTCATGATCATGTGGTTTCATCTATAAAGTTAAAAATTTTAATTTCCGCTGCATCTAGCATCTAGTACGACTAGTTGCTCCGATTGCATATGATGCGATCGACATGCTTCCGTGATGCGCTTAAGGATTCACAATATCCTACAAGTGGTATCAGAGCCATAGGTCAAATAAGGTTTTGGATATGATCCATAGACCTTAGACGATTTGGTTCTTGAAAGGGTTGCGAATTTTTTTACTGCATTTCAATTTTCGCACCTCTGTCTAATTGAATTTTTATGTACTGTTTAAAATGCTTAAACACGAAATTTTTAATTGGATTTTGTTCCTCATTAAACAAGGAAACCACAGGACTTGAGTTTACTAAATTTGGACTTCATTTGCTCAAGATATGGCTTTTTTGAATATGACTATATTCACTGTTGTGGGAACTGCGGATTTGAATGTGATTAATGAGATAATTACGGTTTTAATCCGCCTTGAAATGCGTGAATTATCACTTGCGTTCTTTAATAAATCAAATAGGCAATCTTTGGAAACTGAGTTTGCATTTTTTGATTTAAATTGATCAAGATAAGTTAATTTTAGTGATTGGGGCTCATTCAATTATCATGATGAAAATTAATTGTTAATTTTCTGGAATAATTAGTGATAAATATTTGTGAAATATTTAAAGAGATAATTATTTCATTGAATGACACTTGCCTAAACCACAATGATGAGATATTAGATCTTGATCACTGGTTCATCAACAAACATTGCTTTCATGAAAACCATAGTTTATCCTACAATTGTTGTAGGACAACTTTTACATGAAAAACCCTTTTTGCTTGAATAGGATTGGGGATTTGTCTAGCAAATCTCCTTATAATCAAAAATGTTTTGATTTATATTATATGGTATAATTTCGGTTGAAAAACCGATAAACATCTCAAAGTACATAATGGTCTATCTGGTATTATCCTTTCCCGAGGCGGATGTGGTGCCTAGTCGGAGAGCATTGGGGTAGCGGGTTGCAACGTATGTGGTCCGTCCCACTCTCGTCGGTACTGGCCATGACAGCGGGTAGGGACTGTATAATACCGGAGACAGACAATGTGTATTTTTCTAATTATTAAAATTCGAATAATACGTATTTTGAGATAATACCTACTATTCAAGTAAAAGACATGTTTGTTGATTGATGATTGGATTGATGATTAATTTAATTTGATTAAATTAATTATATCCAATAAACGCTCTATTATGAATAGATGTGTATTTCCCTTGGAAGAATTAATTATGTGAATATGATTCACGATAATTAGTTATAAAATTTGAATATGAGGTGGAGGATCACATAAGTGACATCCATGGTCTCCCGTCAAGGCAAAGGATTCCGTCGCCAGTTGTTGTATATAGGAGATGCCTGTCCGAAGTGACAGATCCTATACATGATTTAATTGGATCGGGTTCTTTGCTTCTCGAAAGAGTAAGGCCGTATACGTAGTGACCCCAATATCGAGTCCTCATATTATTGGGGCGATATTGGATTGCGTATAGCGAGTATTAAGCATGTTGACGGTTGGTTCAATTAATGATGGGTCAACATCATCTTAGGGGTGGTGGGCCCGGGTTTTAAAGACCGAATTGGGAATGCAAGTTGGACTTGCAAGGCGGAATGAGTTCCCGCTTCTTTTTATTGGAGTCGTAAGTTCTCATATTATTGGGATGCGACAAAGATAGGAAAGGAGATCCCAGATCTTGCTAGAGATATAATGGTAAGAATATCTCTTACATTGAAAGTGATTAAGGGAATGAACTTTCAGTGTTGACAAGGCAAGACAACTTTGATATAAAAATTCCTAAATCAAAGTAAAACATGTATATATAATATATATATATACTCTTATGCAAATTTCTTATTTCAGATAATCCATCATTAAACCCACTCAATGTTATACTCAATGATAACCAGTAAAATATCATGGATTGGACTCATGATCCAGATATTATATTTGCAATTGGACACATAATGTATGTGGTTGCAGTGTGCAAGTTCCCTCAACATAATGAGGAAGGACAATTAAATAAGACAATAAGACATCATCTTAGGGTTTGTATGTCTCTATAGTCTTGATCTTTCATCGAGTGTACTTTGGAAGTGACATGTCGATGGTGATCGTAATTGTCGAATAATCCTTATAAAATAAAAGAAGATATTTTGGCATACATATGTGCTCTAGACAATTAATCATGAATGGCATGGTTCTCTGCATTATGCAGAATGGTAGCTTGAAGTATTCAAAATGTTTGAATACCTACCTGAACCTAAGTCTCCAAGAGTCAAGATGAATGTACATATGATGAGTGTCATCATTCTACCATCTATACTCAAGTCATTCATGAAGCTTCATGATATTCATATTATATGAATTTAATGAAGCATGTATAAATGTTGAAATGCTCTTACATTGAATTCTTTTGAATTTAACATAAGAGATCCTTAGTCTTAAGCAATGGTTGTTTATAGATTAAGAGCACAGTGGAAGCATGGGTTGGACCCATGTGAGAAGAAAATCAAAGAGTTGATTGCCCTTCTGTGACTTTCATATGACATCTAAAGAGTTGGATGAATGCCAATACTGCAATAAGTTGATGTGTTGATAGTATGACTATCAAGGCTATCTAAAATCCTTAGTGACGGACTCAGATAGAGCATCGGAATAATCTACATGTAATCATTGACTCTGACTTTCTTATTTCATAAGATAAAGTCTGACAATTGTATCACAATCTTCTAATAACTTTTGCAATTGGTTGCATGTATATATTAGAAGATTAGAAATTTGATCTTAAGGTTTATTAGTCATCTACATGGATATTGTTGTAATTGTTGCAGCAATCTCTATTGGATAGATAGACTTCATATTCTCAGTGCGAGAGCCCTTATTCTTAGAGAATTTCTCTATGACTTGGATATTAGAATACACTCATTGTTTGTTTCTAAATATTGGAAATAAACATGAATTCTGAGATAGAACTATCATAAAGAGTTATGATGGATATATTTCAGATAGTAATCTAACATCTAGTGGACTCCACAAAATTAGAAAATTAATGAATAGTTCATTAAGATTTCTATTACTGGAAATCAAACCTTACAAGATCAATAGGATGAAGATCATTTGACAATGATATGGCATCAAGTCTTGGACATATGTATATTGATATGATCAATAGACTAGTAGGATATGAAACTTTAGAATGTCTAAAATTTCAAATCTTACATACTTGTGAATATTGTATTCAAAGTAAAATGTCCAATACACCCTTCTCTGGGAATGGTGTTAGATGTTGAGGTATTCAAGATCTCATACATACTGATGTATGTAGGTCATCTATATCATAGTAAACATTATGGATATGTGATATCTATTGATGGTTATGTATGATATGAGATTTCTTCTCTTCACTTGAGAAACCTTTGAAATGTTCGAAGATCTCACAATTTTGATTTAGAACCAAAGTTTGGAGAAAGATGAAATGAATTTGATCTAATCTAGGTAGCTTGTACCTGCTAGATAATATTCAAAGAATACCTTATGGAGATATGAATACCATTTCTGTCTCAATCCTCCTAATACACCTAAACTCAATGGAGTTGTAGGGTGATACAATTGGATCATGTGTCACAAGATTTGATCAATGATGAATTTTTAGCATAATTTCCTCTTAGTTTCCTGCTATATATATGTATTAGAGACTACAATATATATCCTTAATAAGATTCCATGCATGTAAGCTAGTATCTAGCACTTGAGAGTGCTGCTTCATTAGGAAAATAAAGGATGGTATTGGATACCTACTTTATGACCTTGAGATTCTTAAAAGATCTCATCTCTAAGAATGTGATTCTTAGAGGATGACTCTCTTGAGAATCAAGATGAAAATGAAGTATAGGAACTCATTTAATCTTGAGAAAATAATGAGGCTCCTGAAATCAAAAAAGGACAATTAAAGATGAAACATTAATACCTCTTTAAATAAGTTTGAGGATGTATTCCATGTGTCGATTAAGTCTGACAATGATAGGACTTCATGTGATGATGCTCCTAAGGATCATGACATGGAAAGATGGATATTAGCAATAAAGTCTAAAGTAGACTTCATATACAAGTGTTGTATATGGACCCTCGAGGATCCACCTATAAGGGTTAGAACCATTAAGATGTAAATGAATCTTCAAGAGAAAGGGAACCTGATGAGAATGTTGAGACCTTCAAAGCTCGGTTCGTAGCCATGAGCCACACATTGTAAGAGAAGACGTTGCTTGCAATGAGACTTGCTCTTCCGAAACCATGCTTGAAATCATCAGAGTATTGCTAACCTTAGCTGCACAACTTGACTGTTGCATCTTCAACATGTAAGTCAAGATTGCATTCCTCTAAGAATACCTCTCTGAGGATATTCACATGAAGTAGCCCCAGAGCTTCATGATTGGGGAAAGTAAGGTGTAAAAGCTAAAGAAATCCGTTTATGGTCTCAAATAAGCTTCTTGTTGTTGGAACATAAGATTTGATGAAATTATAAATGTTATGATTTCAAATAGAATCTTGATGTACCATGTGAAGCTTAGTGGGAGTGCCATTGTGTTCATCGTGCTAAATGTAGATAATATCCTAATCATTTGAAATGATATAAGGATGATAATAAGTATTTTATAGACTGGCTATTCCATACCTTGAGATATGATCTCAAGAATACCTCTTAGATCTTAGTTCTGAAGTTGTTCAGAAGCAAAGAAAAGAGGGTATTGGGACTATCACATTTGTAGTACACCTTGGACATATTCCATTCCTGGAAATTCCAAGAAAGGCTTCCTTCCCTTGAAGATTTGGTACTGACCTATCTAAAGGGACAACGCCTCAAAGAGTTGAGGAAGTGAATGCTAGAATTGCTTGCACTTTTGCATCAGTTACGAGAAGCTAGGTCTATGCTAGATGTGTACAAAAGCCAGATATCTGCCATGCAGTGGGAGTAGTAAAGTGTTGCTAGTCCTACTATGGAGAGAAAACACTTGATTGCAGTAATAACGATATCTTCAAAGATGACAAGGCTTTAGAGATGGTGATCTCTAAGTCTTATCTTCAAGAAACTAAGACTTTGTAGATAGAGATCTAAAAGGTCTTAACTGTGGATACCTTGAGAGATAGTGATCTCCCGAAATAAGGGTATTCTGATAAGGATTATGGAAATACTGGTTATAATAGTTATTGAGCAGTAGTGTCAAGGACACTATAACTGCTTTGACTAGATTGAGTATTGGTTGCATAAGATGCAACATTCGCATTGGATGCAAGCACTGTTACCTAGGGATATGCAAGTGCCGTAAAAGGACTTGGCGTAGTATTTTGGGAACAGAGTGACTGATCAGCTTACCTAGCTATTTCTAAATAGCTTATGATTGTCACATGAATGTGTATTAAATGATTAGCCCATTAATGGCTCTTTGGGCTGGTGGGAGATTGTTGGACATGTGAGCCCACGGCGAGCCATTATGCAATAAATGTTATTGCGAATATCATTCCCTGATCTGAAATGAAGAATAAAGAAAATGCATAACAGGTTCCTCTGTACAATTAGGGTTATGTACCATGGCTGTCTTAGTGATCATACAGCTGTTGATTCAATTATTGAATAATAGAGGTTGGTGCTTGGATGAATATCTAAAGAGTTAGATTGAGGACTCATCAAGCACCGTCAAATGATTGTTAAGATATGATCTCCAGTCTGAGTAGGAGATGGCAATCCTTTCTCACATAGGCTGATATCTGACCGACTTCTTGATGCAGGTCCTCTGCATAGGAATAGAGATTCGGAGGTATCAGATTAGTGAGGTCAATGGGTTGACCTGACGAGATCGAGATAACCTAAGTCCTATGTTGAATGCTGTCACAGCATAGGCATGCATCATCTGACCGGAGACAGATGTATTGCTATATATCTGAGTATGTACATTTGGCAGACCAATAGGTTGATGACCTAACCAAGGTCTATATACCGGCGAGCTGGTGTGCATATAAGGGTATATGAGCAATATGATCTCTCAAAGGGATCATACAGGTTCACTTGTGAACCGAAAGACATGAGCTCACTAATGAGGTATTGGGACCGATCAAATTCCATGCATGGTCGTCGTGCTTTGGAAGCATGTCATGAATTTGAAGGTATGATATATGCTTTGGGAAAGCATATAATCGATGCCAAATCCCAATGACCAAGATTGAGAAACTTAATGATTAAACCCTGAAGAAGACAGTGTAAAAATGATCTTGATCTTCGGGTTGATCATGGGTCTTCCAGTATGCAGGATGTACAGGTATTGGGAATACCTGAAGGGTGATTTGATCATAAACGATTGTATATCCATGACGCTTCCATTCCGAGGGAATGATGAAACAAGTCTGGATTTAGTGACTCCTTTCAGTAGAGAAGCAATCCGATCTTAGTCCAAGTGTTGGACATTGGTCTAAATGAGATTCAGATTCAATGAGAAGATTGGATTTGCGGTCTTGATTTAATCAAGCATCTGTGGGAGGTGATGAATACCCATTCATCACTCTTTATTCTTATATTTTAGCTACAAAAATCTTGGCAAATACATGTATATTCATGTAAATACAAATAATTATCAAAAGCATGCATTGTATAAAGTTTAATAATTAGCATGTTTTTGTGCAAAAATAAAAGAATAAAGAGTAAAAAGAGAAAAAGGGAAATGTTTAGAATAAATATTGAGCAACCTAACCCAAGGGAGGGCTCAGCATGGGCCTGACCGCATAAAAGCCAAAGTAGAGGGAGATAGGGACTCATGTGTGTAAATATATATATGTAAATAAAATAAAAATATTTTCCTCCCAAAAAGAGACTAAAATTGTACTGTAAATATTTGTATATATTTATAAATATAAAATCAAGATAAAAATAGAAATCTTAAAAAGAAAACAAAAACATCACTCATGTACATAGTCACCATGTATATAGTCCATTCATATTATATTTATTTAGCCTTATAAATAAATAAAATTAATTCCCAAAAACCTTGCACATATTCTATGTCTTATGATATAAATAAATAAAATAAATTAAAACAAAAACAAAATAAAAATAACAAAATTAAAAATAAAAAATAATATTGTAAATATAGCATGTATATGTATGTACATATCTATTTATTTCACCTATGTATATAAATAATAAAAATAAAATAAAAATATCTTTTTATTCCTTATTTTATGATATAAATAAATAAAATATAAAATGGGAACAAAATTGTATAAAAATAACAAATTAAAAATCAAAATTAAAAACCCCATATTGTACAAATACCTATGTATAGCTATACTATGTAAATACCATATTTCTATTTTGAAAAAATTAATTAAAAATCACAAAAAAATAGAAAATATTAAAACAAAAATATTTCATGTTTTGACTTTTTAATAATGCTGCCATTTACTATTTTTAATTGATTTTTCAATTCTTTTCCACGTGGCAGCTTCCCATTGGTCCACGGGAATGTTGACCTCCGGTCAACTCCCTCCGCGGACCTTCTTCTCCAGCGGATCTCGTGCCGACCCGACTTCTCCTCTTTTTCCATGCTCGATCCGCTCGCCATCTCCGCAAACCTCGGGTCCTACTTCTTCTCCTTGCATCCGAGACCCTCGCCGGGGTATCCACCTCGAGATCCGCGCTTCACGCAGCCCTACCCAACCAACCCTAGTCGAACTCCTGGCCATATAAAGCTCGAGCTCCGCCACGCCATTTCGCATCTTTGGCTCCTCCATTCTCCACCCAAGGACCTCCATCGCATCAACGAGAGTGACAGCTCGCTCCCCGTGGTGCTGCAGCGAGGAGGGAGTGCGAGACCACTGATCCGGCGAGCAAGCGCCGCCGTGCTCCGCCCACAGCAGGAGCTCGAGCCTCGGGCCCCGACGACCCGTGAGGCCACGACCCAGAGCATCGCTAGCTCACCCACAGTCGACTCGACCACCCAGGTAGCTGTAGTTTCTTCTCTATTTCCTTAATTTCCGATTTCCCCCAAATCTCGCTGTCGTCGTTCATCTCCAATTCCGGCCACCCCCACCTTTCACTCGATCATCAGACCATACCATCGGACTCACCTTCTTCCCGCGCACGTTCTACGCCTCTCCATTCAACCCAGCTTGCACAGGAGCTGGGATTCGAACTCCTTCGCCGTCGCTTTGCCGGAGTTCGCTCGCCCCGCCTCACCGACCACCGTCACCCATCCTAACGGGGTCCAGGCACATTGCCCTCGACCCGCGAGTTAGCTACTGTGCTTTTCAGGTCCAATCGAGCTCATCTGAGGGCTCCAACTCGCAGCAGTAGCAGCTCTTCCTCCGCCGGACTCGCATGAGCTCCCCAGAGCTCCGTCGAGTCATCGGAGGGTACCAGGCGACGCGGAAGGCCTCCACGCTTCTTCTCCGATCATCCGTGGCCTCCGAAGAGGACTCCTGTATCAGCACGAGTCCGGCGAAGTTCGTCGATGAACTGTTCGTCCTCCATCCTATGCAGTCGTCCGATCGATCTTCTGCTCCAGTTCGCATCCCAGTCATCCATTCGAGGAGCAGGTCTGACCATCCGATCATCTGAAGACTCGATCCGCACCGTTGGCTCAGCGAGGCTTAGCCACAACGTATTGTACCCATTCGATCATCCACGTGCTGAGCATCCACCGTCCGATCGCGCCGAGGGTTCTTTCGTTGTGCGCCGTGCCTCCTCGACCGTCAGATCTTCCACGTGGCGCAAATCTAGCCCTTGATATTTAATAAGGGGTAATTTGTTCTTAGGCCCCTCTGCTTTTTGCATTTATTAGTTAGTCCTGTAAATATTTTATCAAGTTCATTTTATTCCGAACATTTTGCACTTAGGGCCTCGTACTTTCTCTATTTGCATTTATACCCCTGTCTACGTGGACCACGTGCATCGTCACGTGATTTTTTTGGTGTATTTGCATTGACACCCTTGTAGTTCTGGATGTTACTTAATGAATGAATATTTTTAGAAAATTGCATTTATACCCCTGTGCGTGAATTATTTGTGCATGTGCGTTTATTTTTGGGTATTTTACCACAAGCCCCTGGACTTTTAATACTAGATTTTATTTAGTCCGGGAACCTTGTTTTTATTGCAATTAGGTCCCTAAGTGCCCCAGACATGTGCTTCACACGTGATTTTGTGGGAATTTTGCACCGGACCCCCAGAACTTTCACTATTTGCGTTTAGGTCCCTGTGCACTTTGTGTTGGTCTTGATTTTTAATAAAATAGCAAATCAACTCTAAATCCAATGAAAATTGGAGACATGGCTCCTGCCATAGTGTAAACTTTTCTGCATTTTTTGGAGACATTTTTGTTTTGTTTGGTATTTTTAAAAATTTAAAAACTTCCATTTTCTTTACTATCTGATTTGAAAAATCACAAAAAATATTAAAACTTATCTAAAAATTACAAAAAAATTAACTACTGTTTGTTTTGGCTTGCTTGATTTTCTAGCCAATTTTGGCTATTTTTCAGTATCTAAACCTCATAATAATTGAAAAACACCTAAAAATCATAAAAATTCTAATAAATAATCTAAAAACCCAAAAATATTAATTAAGGTGACTAAATTTTCCTCTCTTCTTTCTCTTTATAGGAAAATTTTCTCCAGGCTTATTGTGGATTTCTAGATATTTTATCTAGGTCCCTCAAGCTCTGCTGAACAATACCTTCCTTTTTGTGCATTCTTTCATTTTTAAAAAATTAAATAAAAATCAGAAAATCCCAAAAATTCACTAAAAACAGTAAAAATTATAAAATACACAAAAACATTTTTATTTGAATTTATGGTTGATTTTTAGTGCATTAAATAAATAGTTGAATTGTCCTGTATTCTTGTCTTCCTTATTTTCTTAATACATTAAAAATCCAAAAAAAATATAAAAAGAATTAAAAACAACCAAAAATACTCTTTTCTTCTTTTTTATTTTATTGTTGACTACTTCGTAGGCCGCAAGGCCATCAAGTGCTCCTTGTGTTCGACCCTGGTCGCTATACCAGGTTAATAATATAGCAAGACTGCTATTGATTTTGATTTGATTTTATCTTATATTGGTGGTCTCTTTTTCTTGATTGACACAACCGAGTGATTGAGGTCGCGACGACCACTTGAGACATACCTGATTACCTCACCTGCTCGATTTTTGTGTCAACAGAATGGCGCCGTTGCCGGGGAGCACGGCTTAGTAGTCGATTGATTTTTCCCGCGGTTTTATTTTCGCGGCTTTTTGTACATATTTTTTGTATATATATTTGACCTGTTTATACATTTATCTGGTCTGACCACTATTGTTTGTTTTCTTGCGAGGGCCCGAGGACCGAGGCGGCTTTCTTCGGAAGCCGAGCAACTGCGGGAACCGGAGGCAGCTCTCTTCTTCACAGAGCCGCAGGAGGACGCGAGGAGCGAGCACGAGTGCGGGAGCCGCGGGATAGCCGCGAGATTAGTGTAGCTTAGATTAGGTTTTATTTCCCGCATATTCGAACTATTGTAATAATACAGGTACACTCAGCAGGACTTGGACTCTCAGGTCTGTTTCACCGAGCACCGGTGTGCTCGGGGGACCCATTTAGATTTTTCGCGGCTTTAGATTTTTCGCTGCCTTTTACCGTTTTACACAGTTTTTCTCGAGCCCCTAAACTTAGGATTTTCTGCTTGACTATGCCGTAATTAGTAGGATCCCCACACTTAATTGCTTGCCAATTCCTATAGATCGTAATTGGACCTACTAATAATTCATTAATAAAAATAGCTTAGTCGCTTTCCTGAGAGCCTACGCGCCGCGAGCCTGCCCCGTCAAGCACTACTCCTGAACTCGACCTGTCGAGAAGAGGAGGGGTGGGTCTAGACCGGACTCTTTGGATCGAGGGCAAGTGACTAGCTAGACAGTTCTGTCGAGTAGAAATTGCCTATTTAGGACACGGTTTTCATCGCTGCACCATATAGGTAGTTTTATTTCTGTCTTTAAATTCTACGCGGATCATCTTGCATGTAGACTGCTGGAGTCAGGTACGCATTTCTATCTCTACATGCATCATTGATTTATCGCGCATCGACTTTTTCGTCTTCTCTCCCCCTGTTTTTGACTTAATAATCAGGAGAACCGAAAAATTCGTTAGACATTTTTCCTTGCATTAAAAAATCTAAAAAAAAGAAAAACCATAAAATTGGGACTGATAAGACTATCGACCCTAAAAGACACCTCACCTAAAAATTTGTCTTGGGGAGAGCAACCCCCTCATTGCTTGGTTTGATTGTGCGAGAGAGTGACCCGTACACTAGGTTAAGCCCTCCGGTGCTCATCTCGACTGATTACCGACTCTTCTGTGTGGGACAATCGGTTGAGAGAGTATCGGGTATCCCAGCAGGTCACATAATCGCTCTGATATTTTGATTGTTCACCAAAATAAAAATTGACAAGATAATTTGACCGAGCCTTTACGGTCTTCAGCTCGCATTGCGTTGGTGAACTGGGGGTTTGCTTTTGATCATAGTTTTTTCCAGATCTCATCCGCCTTACTCGCCAGATCACGATGATGGGCAGGAGGTCACTTAGGCAGCCTCTGGCTGCACCGCTTTTTAGCACTCCTGACCATTCATATAGGTCGGTTCGTGGGAGCTCAGACCCGCTCTCCGAACCCGAGTATGACTCCGCTATGTTCCCCCTCGACCACCCTTCTCTTTCTGATTCAGAGATACCAGTGCCAGAGGAGAGACAGACAGATGATTTATCGGCACCTGAGTTCGGTTGCTTTGATTTTTAAGAGACGATGGCCGGCAGTTCCGATGATCGCTCCGGAGGTCCACAAGGAGAGCAGCATTTCGTTCTGGACCAGGTTTTGATCAACTCCATCCTGATCGCCTCCCTCGAGTCAGTACAGCAGCCGTTGAGGGATCAAGGAGCATTCATGATGGATGTGAGGAGAGAGCTTGAGCAGATGAGAGCCAACCGCGAGAACCGCGGAGGAGGAGGAGGACCCGACGATGCGGTAGCTGCTGCCGCAGCCGCAGCCGCGGCAGCAGCCGCAGCACCAGCAGCAGCAGGAGGAGCACCACCACCACTTAGATCGATTCGGGAGAACCACAATCCCGGGTCGACCTTGACACACCGCTGGGTGGTACTTCCAGCCATCGTAAGGGACTTCAAGTTCCCCCCGAACACTTTGCAGCTCTTACCTCGGTTTCACGGTATGGCGACAGAGGAGCCTCATCTCCACCTGCAGTAGTTTGAGATGATAGGCAGTACTGTCCACGATCATCAGGTGGACCAGGACACGATTCGGATGATTGCCTTCCCCTTTTCCTTGGCAGACAGAGCAGCCACCTGGATGAAGCATTTGGGGAAGTTTGTATACACTTGGGAGCAGCTCCGCGCCGAGTACTTGCACAAGTACTATCCACTCGGGCGGACGAACGCCGTTAGAGCCCTGATCATCAACTTCTCCATGCTCCCCAATGAGCAGTTCCATGAGGCATGGGAGAGGTTTCGAGAGCTGACCGACAGATGCCCGCACCATGACATTTCCGAGCAGAACCTTGTTCAGAGCTTCTTCAGCGGGCTGACACCAGAGCTTCAGGGCTTGGTGAACTCTTCTTGTGGCGGGTCTTATTTCGCCAAGGATCACGACCAGGTCTGGGCCATCTACGAGGAGATGGCCGAGAACTACATGGTGATGTCCCAGACCAGGTTGTACACTCAGGGCAGACCCCAGCAGCCAGGACCTGTGCAGTACCAGAGGATAGCACGTGTCGATGCCGGTCCTTCCAGTTCGTCCGCAGTAGCAGCAGCACAGGCAGAGTCTTCAGCTGCGGACATGGGCATCATTAGTGAGAAGTTGGATCGGATGGAGCTGAATGAGAAGAAGCAGTGCCAGGGCATCACTCAGATGGAGCAGATGGCACAGACTCTGAGCGACATGAAGACCCAGCTCATGTGTCTCCAGGAGGCACAGATGGCTTCCCAGCCCCGTCTTCTGTCGCGAGGCGATCACAGCAGCAGCAGCAGCTCGTCCCAGCGCTCCAGCTCACACCAGCAGCCTAGACAAGTTCACCATGTACTGGCAGAGCCGTACCAGCAGCCGTAGCCCCCTTACCAGTCACCACCATCTCCAGACTTGCAGATGGTGGTATACAAGCCTGATCAGCCTCTGGCAGTACTCCCGCCAGCCCCGTACGAAGCAGAGCCGTTGATGGATGTCAACGGGATTTGGTATGACCGCCCTCAGCCCGGTATCCGACGAGACCATCCCGGATTCCGGTGGGGGAATGGAGGTACCCAGCCCCAGCAGCAGCCGTCAGGAAAGGGTGGCCAGTACATCCATCAGAGAGAGCACCAGCAGCAGCAGCACCCAGTGTACCATCCACAGCAGCAGCAGCAGTCTTCCTACGGTCCTCGTCCCTACCAGCAGGGACAGTCTTGGAGGCGTGAGCAGCCTCACCAGCAGCAGCAGCAGCATCATCACTCATACCCCTCTCAGCCACAGCAGCAGCAGGTCCAGCAGCCTCACTACCAGAGAGGCTACCCGTCGGGTTCCCATGAGAACCCTGTTTTGGACGACATAGCCCGCCTCCTCACGGATCAGCAGGCTACTTTCAGACAGGAGATGGACGAGTTCCACCAGGAGATGCGGGACATCGTGAGAGGGAAGGCCACCATCCCTGCCCAGATCGAGCCGAACCCCAACCACCTGAAGCGGAAATCTGAGCAGGTAGTTTGTACTGAGTATACCACTCCTAGTGATGCATTTGGTGATATGACTGGATATCTATTTGATACTGATTTTGTCAAACTTAGGAGCGGTAGGATGCCGGCAGGCGGCGCCTCGTCTGAGCTACATCATGAGGATCCACCTAGAGCGCCTGACGAGGAGGATGATGACGGTGGTACTGATGCCACCAAGGATGATGATTCCACCGGCGGTACTGAGGTCGTCGTTTCACCAGTTCGAGGAGGTGGTACTGATGCCACTTCTGATGCCGAGCCAGAGCGCGGTACTGAGGCCGCGAGTATTCCAGCTGAGCCAGCCGATGGTGGTACTGAGGCCACCCATACTTCTGAGAGACATGTTGTTTTTCCTTCTTCTACACCTGTATCTCTGAACAGATCTGTGAATAAAGGAAAGGGTTTATTTTCTTCTGGTCCTACTGTGGTGCATGATGTATGTGTGGATCCGGTCATCGAACCGCCTAGACCCTATTCTAGTCCTTCATCTGAGAAGGACCCAGTGATCCCCTTCCCTAGAGCCCTTCAGATGGGGAAGGGGAAGAAAACAGAAAATCCAAAAAAGAGAGATCAGGAAGAGTTTAGCCAGCAGATGATAGATCGTTTTCACATACTGATGACTCTTCAGGAGGCTTTGCAGCACATCCCCCTTCTCCAGCGTTCATTGAGAGACAAGAACACAATCAGGAGGAAGAGGAGGTACCACCACTCTGAGATCCATGTACTGACGAAAGCCACGTGTTTCGCGATCCAGAATCGTCTGCCGGCTAAGAGGCCAGATTCCGGAGCCCCTTATGTCAGATGCTATATCAGTGAGCAGAGGTTCGACCGTACTCTATTGGATACCGGATCGTCGATCAACCTCCTTCCGACAGCCCTTCTCGACCGCTTCGAGTTGGGCACTCTTCGACAGAGCAGAACAGTCCTTCAGTTTGCTGATAGATCTGTCAAGAGGCCGAAGGGGTTGTTTCGAGATGTTGTCGTCACTATTCAGGGCCTGCAATTCCCCGTGGACTTCGTAGTGTTGGACATGGAGATCCTGTGTCTGTGACCGATACCCCCATCATTCTAGGTCGTCCATTCTTGGCCACAGCCAAGGCGGTGACTGATCATGATAGCGGGAAGGTATACTTTCGCGTTGAGGGCGAAAGTGTACAAATAGAGACGGTCGAGGACAACAGAGCCAGAGAGAGATCATGCTCAGAGACCACGTCAGATACAGAGCAGCTGACAGATGCAGGGCTAGACATCCACCAAGACTGTGACTTTGTGATCACAGACGATGAGGCAGTTTGGGCAGACCCAGCAGCACATGCCATCCTCTCATTTTCAGATACCGCTGATACAGAGATGATAGCAGAGGAGAGCTTGGAGAGCACATTCCTGGTTCAGGATATTTTAGAGGCAGCAGAGCAGGTTCTTGACCGCGACACGGATTTTTGTGATATTGGTGGTACTGATGCCACCTTGTGTGATGCAGATCCCTCGGAGTTAGAGTCTGAGTGGGCAGATTGTGATGATTATATGCCAGACCTGATTTCCACTGAGCCTACAGTTGAGGAGGAGGTAGATGCCGAGCAGATCAGAGACAGTTCAGTTGAGCAGCCTTCTCCAGATCCAGTTTGCGAGAGTACGCTTTCAGTCTCCAGGACAGATTTGGTAGCATACACGCGACTTCTTTCGAAGCCAGATTTGCCAGCACCCAGTTGTCCAAAGCTGAAGCCACTTCCTTCATCGCTGAAGTATAGATTCCTTGCGGGTGACCATGAGATGTACCCAGTCATTATCTCAGCCGATTTGACTGGAGAGCAGGAATCCCGTCTGATGGGGGCTCTTGAAAAGAACCGCAAGGCAATAGGATGGAGCGTAGCAGATCTCCATGGGATTAGTCCGGCCCTGTGCTCCCACCATATCTATCTCGAGGATGAGGCGAAGCCGTCGCGTGAGTTCCAGCGGCGGCTGAACCCAAATCTGAGAGAGGTTGTCATGAAGGAAATTTCGAAATGGTGGAGCGCCGATTTTATCTATCCCATCTCAGACTCCAAGTGGGTCAACCCTTTGCATGTGGTGCCCAAGAAGACAGGCATCACTACAGTGATTAGCGAGTCTGGAGAGGAGATTGCTACACGAGTACCCACTTCTTGGCGGGTTTGTGTTGACTACAGGAGACTCAACCAGGCCACCAAGAAGAATCATTTCCCCCTGCCCTTTATTGATCAGATTATTGAGAGACTGGCAGGGAAGAGCCATTATTGTTTTATGGATGGGTACTCGGGCTACAACCAGGTGGCCATCACTCCTGGGGATCAGGAGAAGACCACCTTTACCTGTCCCTTCGGCACATACGCCTTCCGACGCATGCCATTTGGGCTATGCAACGCCCCTGCGACTTTTTAGAGATGCATGCTGTCGATCTTCTCGGACATGGTAGGGGAGTGCTTAGAGGTCTTCATGGATGATTTCTCGGTTTACGGCGACGGATTCGACTCCTGTCTTGACTGCCTAGACCGAGTACTTCAGTGATGTATTGAGGTCCGCTTAGTTCTTTCTTGGGAGAAGAGTCACTTTATGGTGACTCAAGGGACGATGCTTGGCCACATCATCTCCAACAGGGGCATGGAGGTTGATCCGGCCAAGGTTGATGTCATTAGAAAACTCACACCACCGTCCAATTTGCGGCAGTTACGGTCTTTTCTGGGGCACGTCGGTTTCTATCGGCAGTTCATTCGTGATTTCAGTAGGGTTGCCCGGCCGTTGACTGACCTGCTGATGAAAGACACCGAGTTCCTTGTCGATGACAAGTGTCTTTCGTCGTTTGAGACTCTCAAGCATTGTATTGTTGAGGCTCCTATCCTCCAGCCACCAGATTGGTCTCTCCCATTCGAGATCATGACGGACGCCTCCGATTTTGCTGATTTTTCTATCCACTATGCTAGATGTACCTTGGATTCCGCCCAGCGGAATTATACAGTCACAGAGAAGGAGATGCCAGCAGTAGTGTTCGCCCTAGATAAGTTCAGATCGTACATCATTGGATCTAGAGTGACTTTGTACACAGATCATACCGCCATCCGATACCTCATGGCAAAGAAGGATGCCAAGGCCAGACTGACTAGATGGATCCTTCTACTCCAAGAGTTCGACATTGAGATCAAGGATAAGCCTGGAGTCAAGAATGTGGTGGCGGATCATCTCTCCCGTTTAGAGCAGCCTGAGGAGTCTGAGCAGATTGATCCCATTTGTGAGACCTTCCCAGATGAGGCGATCCTTGCTATCGCCTCACTCCCGTGGTATGCTGATATTGTGAACTTTCTGGTTGCTAAAAAAGTCCCACAAGGTTGGCCCAGACAGAGGCTTGAGACCTTCCTCGCAAAGGCCAAGTCTTACCACTGGGAGGATCCCATCCTTTACCACGAAGGAGGGGATAACGTCTGGCGTCGGTGCATTCCTCAGGAGGAGCACCATAGCGTCCTCACTTACTGTCACAATCTTGAGGCAGGAGGACATCATTCTGGGAGGAGAATGACACAGAAAGTGCTCCAATCCGGCTTGTGGTGGCCTACCCTCTTCAAGGACTCTGATGATTTCATGAAGAGGTGTACTGACTATTAGAGGATGGGCACTTGTGGACAGCGTGATATGATGCTGATGCAGCCCATTCACTTCTGTGAGGTTTTTGACGCATGGGGCATCGATTTCATGGGTCCATTCCCTAAGAGTCAGGGATTTGAGTACATTCTGTCGGCCGTTGATTATGTTAGTCGTTGGGTTGAGGCTATCCCCGCCCGAGCCGCTGATGCGAGGACAGTTTGCATATTCTTGAGGAAGCACATCATCACGCGGTTCGGGGTACCTCGAGTATTGATTTCAGATGGGGGGTCTCATTTCATCAACGACCAGGTAAAGGCACTTGCTAGTGAGTTCGGCATAGACCATCGAGTTGCCACTCCATACCATCCACAGACGAATGGTCTAGCCGAGGTCTCGAACAGGGAGATCAAGACTATTTTGCAGAAAGTCGTCCGCCCTGACTGAAAGGATTGGTCACAGCTTTTGGACTCGGTCTTGTGGGCATATAGGACGTCTTTCAAGACACCATTGGGCACATCTCCCTTTCGCCTAGTTTATGGCAAGCCGTGCCATTTACCTGTTGAGTTGAGGCATAAGTCATTTTGGGCAGTCACGGATATTCTTTTAGATTCAGATAGTGTAGGAGAGCAGAGGAGGGCAGAGTTAGCAGCCTTGGAGGAGCTTAGAGATACAGCCTTCTCAAACAGCCTACAATATAAGGAGAGAGTGAAAGAGTGGCATGATTCTCATATCAGCCACAAGCATTTTGAGCCTGGACAGAGAGTATGGTTGTTTGATGCTAGGCTTCGTCTATTTCCAGGGAAGCTACAGAGCAAATGGAAGGGATCGTATCTTGTGAGAAAGGTACACAACAATGGTAGCATTGATATATCCGAGTTGTCTTCTGAGAGTACCTTTCGAGTGAACGGCCAACGGCTCAAGCCATTTCTAGATCATGAGCCGCGGGTCATTCATGTTGCCCCTATTCACTTTGCGTGAGATGTGGTCTCTTGATTCACATCTATTGCATCTCACGCCTGATTATCACTGTTCTTCCGACCTGTAAAGATCCAGTTGTCCATATCACTCTATTCTTTAGTCCCACATCCCTTTTCTCATCTTATGATTATGCTATACTTAGGGTGAACTTTACCCTAAGTATAGGGGGGATGTAGGACCTGCGGGTATTCTTTTCATTCGTTCTGCCCCTGTTTTGCTGCCTATACTTAGGGATATTTTACCCTAAGTATAGGGGGGGCAGACTCTGTACATTCTTCACTAGGATTTCCCTTCATGTAGAGCTTGCTATACTTAGGATTATTTAATCCTAAGTATAGGGGGAAACCACCAAGTTCTCCTCATTCTATTCATTCATTCATCTCTTTATCTAGCCATTCCTTTTCACTTCCCTATTACTAAGCACGAGTTATGTCTTCTTCATCGCTCTTGATCACTCTGAGGACATCGTTCGAGCTAAGTATAGGGGTGTGTGTATATATTTCATATATACTTTAGCCATAACTTGTACTTTGTGTGAGTGTGTTAATAAATAAAATGGCTAAAAACCTTAAAAATCACGAAAATTAAAAATTTTTTTCCTGTAAATAATCATTCTTTTATTGCACATACATAGCTAGTGTACAAAATTATTTTTGTAAAAATGTGTCCAAAAATCTTTTGTGTAAAGCTTGTGTGAATATTTTCTTATCAAAATTATGTATATAGTACAAAATTTTTCCAAAATGTTTTGAAAATCAAAAGTTTGCAAAAATCTTGTGTAAATGTTTGTAAATACTTTTGCAAAACTTGCACTTCATGCATTCATCCATTCATGATTTCAAAACATTTTTCAAAAATTTTGCACGATTGTAAATATGTGTAAATAGCATCTTTGTATATATGTATATAGTTTTCCTGGATGATAGTTGACATTTAAACTAAACCTGGAATTAAATTGGGAAATGGAGGTTGATTAAGATCTTAATCCACCTAATTCTAAGAGGAACCTTATAGGGCTTAGGGTTAAGGCTTTTCAGGTCCATAAGGACTTAATTCTTTGAGTCCACTAGGCTATGAGCATATGTCATCTTGATGAGCCTAAGTAGAGCACTTAACAACAAACACATGACTCTTAGAGACAATGGCTTGACTTGCACCAGCACCTTACACATAGCTCTCCACGGATGAGGTGGTGAGGAGGCAGTTTCCTTTGGCTTGGGGTAGCATATGAGGGTAGTACTTCTAGGCGGAACCTCTCTTCTTCTTCTAGTGAAGGAAGTGCGTCTCAACTTGGTCTAGTGATGATGAAGGCTAAAGACAGAAGCCGTGGGTTGCAATAAAGATTCAAAAGAGGGATAGTCTACTGGCTCAAGAGGAAAAATTCTTGTATATATGCTGCACCATGTAGATATGTTGTACAGAGGCACTTGAAAAAAAAATGCAAAAAGAACTCCAAAAAAGTGGTGGGTCGGATTGAAAATTTAATAACCCCACCGGAGTGTATATAGTCAAATAAAGCAAAAGCTTATGGTATCCATGTTACATCTCATGAAGCTTGCAGCGGGAGACTTAGCTACACTGGCTGAGCTCCCAAAAGTCTATACTTCTTATTCCCCCTCTTCTTGAGCCGGTTGCACTTGAACTTAGAAGGGAATACCCCGCTTCTCGAGGAAAGAGTTTCTAGACCGAGGCATTAGAGTTACCAGGTTAGGGGAGGTTGTTTCTTTGTTACTTCTGAGGTGGGGAGCTACATATCACTTACACAGCATGGAAAGATTCATGGTCATTAGAGTTTGTGTATGTAGACTTGTTCTGATCTGGTTTATTGAGGAGTCTTGTCCATAGATTGGTGGAACTTAGAGACTGTTGAGTTTTAAGCTTAAGTCCAAATAAGGTTCCGACACATTAATAATCCAAAGATCTGATCGAGCTCCATAATTCAATTTAATGAAGGAAAGTTTAATATTCAACCTTGATCCATGTATATTCCTCTCTTTTTCTTTTTCTTTCTTTCTTTTTCACTTCTTTTTCAAATAAGTGTTTGCTAAGGGACTAGCAAAAGTTAAGTATAGGGGGTGATGAATACACATTCATCACTCTTTATTCTTATATTTTAGCTACAAAAATCTTGGCAAATACATGTATATTCATGTAAATACAAATAATTATCAAAAGCATGCATTGTATAAAGTTTAATAATTAGCATGTTTTTGTGCAAAAATAAAAGAATAAAGAGTAAAAAGAAAAAAAGGGAAATATTTAGAATAAATATTGAGCAACCTAACCCAAGGGAGGGCTAAGCATGGGCCTGACCGCATAAAAGCCAAAGTAGAGGGAGATAGGGACTCATGTGTGTAAATATATATGTAAATAAAATAAAAATATTTTCCTCCCAAAAAGAGACTAAAATTGGATTGTAAATATTTGTATAAATTTATAAATAAAAAATCAAGATAAAAATAGAAATATTAAAAAGAAAACAAAAACATCACTCATGTACATAGTCACCATGTATATAGTCCATTCATATTATATTTATTTAGCCTTATAAATAAATAAAATTAATTCCCAAAAACCTTGTACATATTCTATGTCTTATGATGTAAATAAATAAAATAAATTAAAACAAAAACAAAAAAAATAACAAAATTAAAAATCAAAAATAATATTGTAAATATACCATGTATATGTATATACATATCTATTTATTTCACCTATGTATATAAATAATAAAAATAAAATAAAAATATCTTTTTATTCCTTATTTTATAATATAAATAAATAAAATATAAAATGGGAATAAAATTGTATAAAAATAACAAATTAAAAATCAAAATTAAAAACCCCATATTGTACAAATACCTATGTATATACTATGTAAATACCCTATTTCTATTTTGAAAAAATGAATTAAAAATCACAAAAAATAGAAAATATTAAAAAAAATATTTCATGTTTTGACTTTTTAATAATTCTGCCATTTACTATTTTAATTGATTTTTCAATTCTTTTCCACGTGGCAGCTTCCCATTGGTCCGCGGGAATGTTGACCTCCGGTCAACTCCCTCCGCGGACCTTCTTCTCCAGCGGATCTCGCGCCCGACCCGACTTCTCCTCTTTTTCCGCACTCGATCCGCTCGCCATCTCCGCAAACCCCAGGTCCTACTTCTTCTCCTTGCATCCGAGACCCTCGCCGGGTATCCACCTCGAGATCCGCGCTTCACGCAGCCCTACCCGACCAACCCTAGTCGGACTCCTGGCCATATAAAGCTCGAGCTCCGCCACTCCATTTCGCATCTTTGGCTCCTCCATTCTCCACCCAAGGACCTCCATCGCATCAGCGAGAGTAACAGCTCGCTCCCCGTGGTGTTGCAGCGAGGAGGGAGTGCGAGACCACTGATCCGGCGAGCAAGCGCCGCCGTGCTCCGCCCACAGCAGGAACTCGAGCTTCGGGCCCCGACGACCCGCGAGGCCACGACCCAGAGCATCGCTAGCTCACCCACAGTCGACTCGACCACCCAGGTAGCTGTAGTTTCTTCTCTATTTCCTTAATTTCCGATTTCCCCCAAATCTCGCCGTCGTCGTTCATCTCCGATTCCGGCCACCCCCACCTTTCACTCGATCATCGGACCATACCATCGGACTCACCTTCTTCCTGCGCACGTTCTACGCCTCTCCATTCAACCCAGCTCGCACAGGAGCTGGGATTCGAACTCCTTCGCCGTCGCTTTGCCGGAGTTCGCTCGCCCCGCCTCACCGACCACCGTCACCCATCCTAACGGGGTCGAGGCACTTTGCCCTCGACCCGCGAGTTAGATACTGTGCTTTTCAGGTCCAATCGAGCTCATCTGAGGGCTCCAACTCGCAGCAGCAGCAGCTCTTCCTCCACCGGACTCGCTTGAGCTCCCCAGAGCTCCATCGAGTCATCGGAGGGTACCAGGCGACGTGGAAGGCCTCCACGCTTCTTCTTCGATCATTCGTGGCCTCCGAAGAGGACTCCTGTGCCAGTACGAGTCCAGCGAAGTTCGCCGGCGAACTGTTCGTCCTCCATCCTCTATAGTCGTCCGATCGACCTTCAGCTCCAGTTCGCATCCCAGTCATCCATTCGAGGAGCAGCTCTGACCGTCCGATCATCTGAAGACTCGATCCGCACCGTTGGCTTAGCGAGTCTTAGCCACAGCGTCTTGTACCCGTTCGATCATCCACGTGGCTGAGCCTCCACCGTCCGATCGCGCCGAGGGTTCTTTCGTTGTGCGTCATGCCTCCTCGACCGTCAGATCTTCCACGTGGCGCACATCCAGCCCTCGATATTTAATAAGGGGTAATTTGTTCTTAGGCCCCTCTGCTTTTCGCATTTATTAGTTAGTCCTGTAAATATTTTATCAAGTTCATTTTATTCCGAACATTTTGCACTTAGGACCTTGTGCTTTCTCTATTTGCCCCTGTCTACGTGGACCACGTGCATCGTCACGTGATTTTTTTTGGTGTATTTGCATTGACGCCCTTGTAGTTTCGGATGTTACTTAATGAATGAATATTTTTAGAAAATTGCATTTATACCCCTGTGTGTGAATTATTTGTGCATGTGCGTTTATTTTTGGGTATTTTACAACAAGCCCCCTGGACTTTTAATACTAGTTATTATTTAGTCCAGGGACCTTGTTTTTATTGAAATTAGGTCCCTGAGTGCCCCAGACACGTTCTTCAAACGTGATTTCGTGGGAATTTTGCACCGGACCCCCCAGAACTTTCACTATTTGCGTTTAGGTCCCTATGCACTATGTGTTGGTCTTGATTTTTAATAAAATAGCAAATCAACTCCAAATCCAATGAAAATTGGGCACATGGCTCCTGCCATAGTGTAAAATTTTCTGGAATTTTTGGAGACATTTTTGTTTTGTTTTGATATTTTTAATAATTCAAAAACATCCATTTTCTTTACTGTCTGATTTGAAAAATCACAAAAAAATATTAAAACTTATCTAAAAATTACAAAAATTAGCTACTGTTTGTTTTGGCTTGCTTCATTTTCTAGCCAATTTTGGCTATTTTTCAGTATCTAAAACTCATAAAAATTGAAAAACACCTAAAAATTCTAATAAATAATCTAAAAACCCAAAAATAATAATTAAGGTGCCTAAATTTTCCTCTCTTCTTTCTCTTTATAGGAAAATTACCTCCAGGCTTATTGGGGATTTCTAGATATTTTATCTATCCCTCAAGCTCTGCTGGACAGTACCTTCCTTTTTGTGCATTGTTTCATTTTTAGAAAATTAAATAAAAATCAGAAAAATCCCAACAATTCTTAAAAAATAGTAAAAATTATAAAATACACAAAAACATTTTTATTTGAATTTCTGGTTGATTTTTAGTGCATTAAATAAATAGTTGAATTGCCCTGTATTCTTGTCTTCCTTATTTTCTTAATACATTAAAAATCCAAAAAATATATATAAAATGAATTAAAAACCACCAAAAATACTCTTTTCTTCTCTTTTATTTTATTTTTGACTACTTAGTAGGCCGCAAGGCCATCACGTGCTCCTTGTGTTCGACCCTGGTCGCTATACCAGATTAATAAAATAGCAAGACCGCTATTGATTTTGATTTGATTTTATCTTATATTAGTGGTCTCTTTTTCTTGATTGACACAACCGAGTGATTGAGGTCACGACGACCACTTGAGACATACATGATTACCTCACTTGCTCGATTTTTGTGTCAACAGGAGGTTCGTAGGATCTGGATTTGAGATAAGATCTCAATATCCAAGTCACTATACATGGAATAATACAATCTCCCTGTCCTTATCTTCAAGTATCTGCGGAGAAAGCACATTATTCTTGAAAGGGTTCAAGAATAATTCATTTGATGATATGTATATCCAAGCAAGAAGGACTTGATGATTAAATGAGATTTAATTATCAAGCATAATATGAATATGATTCATATTGTTGTCCAAGAAGAAAAACTTGATGATTAAATGAGATTTTATTATCAAGCTTAATATGAATATGATTCATATTGTGAGATTGATTATCTAAGATAAGTAAATGGGATTTTATTATCAAGGATTAAGAGAATGTGGATAACACTATCCATGATATATGTGTATTATAAATATGATTTATAATATACATGTATAAGAGAGAGAATTTATGTAAATAGCATTTGTTAATTAATAATGTGGATTGGATTCACATTTATTAATTGGAAATGAAATTTACTAATTAGTTTGGGTTGTGAATATGATTCACATAATATTCAATGGCATGATTGAAATATTCAAAAATTAATTGAGAATTAATTTGGTGAATATTTTTGTGATTACAAAATTAATTAAGGAATAATAAGATAAATAAAAGGAGCCAAATAACCACCATTCATAGGTGGCGTCACCCATGAATTGTTCATGGGTGATGCCCCCTATTTTTAAGGGAGGTTGGTTGACTCCATTTAATTATCACATCATCTCTTAATTAGTTAATGTTAAATTAAATTATGTTGATAATGTTGCAACATATTTTAATTAATCATGGCCAATGATTTAGCATGGACCAAGCATGGCCGTTGGATCCATGTGTCCCATGGATTGAGATCCATTGGATCCCAAATTAGTATAAAAGGAGGTCTAGGGTAGCCTTCCAAGTGACAACAATAACAACAACATAATCAAGAGTTGAAGAACTCTACTCTCTCTCTCTCTCATTCTCGTGTGGGCTCTCCCTAATATTCAAGTGGCCGTCCACTTTGTGTATTAGGAAGGAGAGCATTTCGGCTTCGCTTCGACGCTTGGATCTTCGTCAAAGGATTGCGGGAAGGACACGACTCATCATCGTGCCCGCAAGTGCATTCTCCGTGGGTCGGACTTGAGACAGGAGGATCTCTACTTTGGGATCTCGCAATCACAACCACGCTTCAAGAGGTATTCCTTATACTTTGTGATTTGATGAAACGATCCGAGAAGTGTTCTCGTGATCATGTGGTTTCATCTATGAAGTTAAAAATTTTAATTTCTGCTGCATCTAGCATCTAATACGACTAGTTGCTCTGATTGCATATGATGCGATCGACACGCCTCCGTGATGCGCTTAAGGATTCACAATATCCTACAGAATGCAATATTGACTTACATCTTGAAGATGCAATAGTCAAGTTGTGTAGCTAAGGTTAGCAAAATTCTGATGATTTTAAGCATGGTCACCGAAGAGCAAGTCTCATCGCAAGCAATGTCTTCTCTTCCGGTGTGTTGGTCATGGCCACGAACCGCTCTTTGAAGGTCTCTACATTCTCATCAAGTTCCCTTTCTCTTGAAGATCCATTTACGCCTTTACAGGTCTTACCATATAGGTTGATCCTCGAGGGTCCATATACAACACTTGTATATGAAGTCTACATTAGACTTTTATTGCTAACATCTATCTATCCGTGCTATGATCTTCAGAAGCTTCATCACATGAAGTTCGATCATTGTCAGATTTCTCTGACACATGGAATCCTTCCTCAAACTCATTTGAAAAAGGTTTTAGTGTTTCATCTTTAATTGTCCTTTTAGTTTCCAATTTCCGGAGCCTCATTATCTTTTCAAGATTAAATGAGTTCCTACACTTCATTTTCATCTTGATTCTCAAGAGTCTCAACCTCTAAGAATCATATTCTCAGAGATGAGATATTTTAAGAATTTCAAGGTTATAAAGTAGGTATCCAATACCATCCTTTATATTCCTAATGAAGCAGCACTCTCAAGTGCTAGATTCCAGCATGCATGGAACCTTATTAAGGATATATACGTGTAGTCTCTACTACACAAATATATACCTGGAAACTAAGGGATAATTATGCTAAAATTCATCATTGATAAGATCATGTCACACATGATCCAATTGTATCTCCCTATAACTCTATTGAGTTAAGGTGTGTTAGGAGGATTGAGATAGAAATGATATTCATATCTCCATAAGGCATTCTTTGAATTCATCTAACAGGTACAAGCTACCTATATTAGATCAAATTCATTTTATCTTCCTTCAAACTTTGGTTGTAGACCAAAATTATGTGAAATCTTTGAACACTTCAAAGGTTTCTAGGTGAAGAGAAGAAATCTCATATCATACATAATCATCAGTAGATATCACATATCCATAATGTTTACTATGATATAGATGATCCACACACATCAATATGTATGAGATCCTAAATACCTTGACATCTTACACCATTCCCAAAGAAGGTTGTATTGGACATTTTTTAAATAAAATATTCATAAGTACATAAGTTTTGAAATTTTAGACATTCTAAAGTTTCATTTCTTACTATTCTATTGATCAAATTAATAGACAAATGTCCAAGGCATGATGCTAGATCATTGTCAAATGATCTTCATCCTCCTATTGATCTTAAAGTTTAATTTCAACATTTAGAAATGTTAATGAACCATTCATTAATTTTCTAAATTAATGGAGTCCACTAGATCTTAGATTACTATCTGAAATATCTCCATCATAACTCTTTATGATAGATTTATTACAGAATTTATGTTTATTTCTAACATTTAGAAATAAACAATGAGTGTATTCTAATATCTAGGTCATAGAGACATTCTCTAAGATTAAGGGCTCTCCCACTGAAATTATGAAGACTAGTAATCTAATGGAAATTGTTGCAACAATTGTATCAATATCCATGTGGATGACTATAAGCCTTAAGATCAAATTTTCCAGTCTTCTAAAACATATACAACCCATTGCAAGTGTTGTAGAAGGTTGAGATATAATTACAAGACTTTATCTTATTCAACAAGCAAGTCAATATCAATGATTTACGTAGATTATTCTGATGCTCTATCAGAGTCCTTCTCTAAGGATTCTAGACAGACTTGATAGTCATACTATCAACACATCAACTTATTGCAGTATTGGCATTCATCCAACTCTTTAGATGACATATGGAAGTCATAGATGTACAGTCAACTCTTTGACCATACTTCTTACTCGGGTCCAACCCATGCTTCCACTGCGCTCCCTTTATCTACAAGCAACCATTGCTTAAGACTAAGGATCCTTATGTTAAATTCAAAAAGAATTCAATGTAAGAGCATTTCAACATTTATACAAGCTTCATTAATTTCATATAATATGAATATTATGAAGCTTCATGAATGACTCGAGTTTAAATAGTGGAATGATGACATTCATCATGTCTACATCCATCTAGATTCTTAAAACATTGGTTCAGGTAGGTATTCAAACAATTTGAATACATCATCTCTTATAGAGCCACCATTCTGCACGATGTAGAGAACCACGTCATTCATGATTAAATGTCAAGAGCACATATGTATGCCAGAACATCTTCTTAGATTTTTATTAGGATTAACTAACAATTGTGATCATCATCGACATGTCACTTCCAAAGTACATTTGATGAGATCAAGACTATAGAGACATACAAACCCTAGGGTTGTAGTCCTATTATCTATTTAATTGTCATTCCTCAATATTATGAGGAAACTTGCATATTGCAACCACATACATTATGTGTTCAACTGCAAGTATAATATCTGGATCATGAGTCCAATCCATGATATTCTACTGAGTATCATTGAGTATAAAATTGAGTGGGTTTAATGAAGGATTATCTGAAATAAGAAATTTGCATAAATTTATATATACATATTTTACTTTGATTTAGGAATTTTTATATCAAAGTTGTCTTGCCTTGTCAACACTGAAAGTTCATTCCCTTAATCACTTTCAATGTAAGAGATATACTTACCAACATATCTCAGCAAGATCTGGGATCTCCTTCCTTATCTTTGTTACATCCCAATAATATGAGAATTTGCAACTCGGATAAAAAGAAGCGGGAACACACTCCGCCTTGCAAGTCCAACTTGCATTTCCTAATTCGATCTTTAATACTCGGGCCCACCACCCCTAAGGCGATGTTGACCCGTCATTAATTGAACCAACCGTCAACAAGAATAGTACTCGCTATGTGCAATCCAATATCGCCCCAATAATATGAGGATCCGATATTGGGGTCACTACGCATACGGCCTTACTCTTTCGAGAAGCAAAGAGCCCGATCCAGATGCGCATGCATACAGGAGCTATCACTTTGGACAGGCATCTCCCACATGCAATCCTTGGCGACGGAACCCTTCGCCTTGACGGGAGACCATGGATGTCACTTATGTGATCCTCCATATCATATTCAAATTTTAATTAATTATCATTAATCACATTCACATAATTAATTCTTCCATGGGAAATTATAATAACTCTATTCATAATAGAGTGTCTTAATTGGACATAATCAATTTAATCATATTAAATTAATTATCAATCCAATTCAATCAATCAAACTTGATTATTTTACTTGAATATATATGGTAAAATCTCAAAATATGTGTTAATTCAAATTTTAATAATTAGAAAATACACCTTGATTTTCTCCGGCATTATACAGTCCCTAACCACTGTCATGGCCAGTACCGACAAGAGTGGGACGAACCACATACGTTGCAACCCGCAACCCCAATGCTCTCCGACTAGACACCATATCCACCTCGGTAAAGCATAATGCCAGATATATCAATTTTGTACTTGAGATGATCATCGGTTTTTCAACCGAAATTATACCATATTGTAATAATCAAAACAATTTTTGATTATAAGGAAATTTGCTACACAAATTCCCAATCCTATTCAAGCATCAAGTTTGAAGATTGTGTTTCCAATTAAGATTTAGATCAAATATAATCAATTAATTGGTTGAGGCCAAGTCAATTAGGTAAATAATCATCTTTCAATATTTCACAAATATTTTTCATTATTATCTCACGAAATTAACAATTAATTTCACTAATTGACAATCACTTGGTTCTAGATTAGGACTGTAATTTCAGTAGTGACCCCTACTCACTAAAATTAACATATCTCAATCAATTTAAATCCAAATTAGACAAAATCAATTTTCAAAGATTGCTAACTTGATTTAGGACAGAACCCAAGTGGTGTTTCACGCATTTCGAGGCAGATGATAACAGTAATTAACACTTTAATCATGTTAAAATCTACTGTTCCTGCAACAGTGCATACATGTTCATTAAAACAACTATATCTAGAGCATACGAAATACGATTTCGCAAACTCAGATCCTATGGTTTCCTTATTTAATGGGGAACAAAATACAAGTAAATAATTTGTGTTAAACAATTTAAACATGGCCGAAATTATTTACTAAACAGATCTGCGAAATCAAATGCGATAAAAAGTTTCGCGACCTTAACGAACCCAAGTCGTTCTCGGGTTTCGAATCATATTCGAAAACGTCGACCTAAGGATCTGATACCACTTGAAGGATAAGGTTAGATCCTCAAGCGCATCACGAAAGCATGATCGTCATATCGGATACGACGAAGAACGAATAGTCGCACTAGTTGTTCTATGCAGCGGAAATTAAAAAATTTTCAAACGAAACCACGTGATCCAAGAACACTTCTCTGATCGTTTCGTCTAAACCACAAACAAGTATTAGGGTTAAATCTTGAAGCGTGGTTGCGATCGAGTCTCTAAACAAAGAGACCTCCTGTCTCAAGTCCGATCCGACGAGGAGACGTTTGCGAGCGCGGGGATGAACCACGTGCTTCTCGCAATCCATGTTGATGATCCAAGCGATAGGGTCTCCTGATCTCGACACACGAGATCCGACGTCTTCTTCACGAGCAAGGCACGCCGAAGTAGACGGAGTTCCACGAGCAGAACATCGGGCAGCATAACGACGATGCTGCGGCGATGTAGAACCTCTCTAGGGCATCCATGGTGGACTGCCATGAGAGGGAGAGAGAGAGATAGAGAGAGAGAGAGAGAGAGATTTGCTTCTCAATAATTATTTGTTTAAAGAAGAGCAATGGGGTGCCTCTCCTTTTATAGGGTTTTGGGATCCACGGATCTCAATCCATGGGACAACACAAATCCAATGGTTCACATTAATTTGTGTTTCTTTCAATGGTCATGATTTGTTGCTAAAAACACAACAACCATTAATTTAATTTAGATAAAATTTATATTGATAAATCAACGTAATTCAATTACCGAATTAAATCAATCCACATTGGAGATAATGGAACGGAGGCTCCTCCCTTCCATATTGGTGGCCGTCCCCCCTCTCCTGTTAGGAAAGGGAGATTCCAATGCAATCTCCAAGATTGCATATATCTCCAATATTTGCAACAACTTTTGTTGCAAATTATTTCACAAAAATAAATCCAATTTATTTTGTGAACTTGCAATCATGCCATTGGAAATTTGTGAATCACGTTCACAACCAAAAACAAAATGTAAATTACATTTTCAATTTAATGTCCAATGTGAATCCAATTCACATTAACATTTAATTAACAAATGTAAATTACAAATAGCTCTCTCTTATATATTATAAATCACATTTATAATATATATGACTAATATGGATATTGCTATCCGCATTATTCATATCCATGATAATTAAATCACATTTAATCATCTTGGATCTCTATTCTCTTGTGTCCAAATAATATGAATCACATTCACATTAATTACATCTTTGATAATTAAATCACATTTAATTATCTTAGATTACTCTCTTTATAATATGAATCAAATTCATATTACTCATGATATTTAAATCACATTTAATTATCCATTTTCTCAATGCTCGGATACATATATCAACAATAGAATTATCCATGAACTCTTTCAAGGATAATGCGCTTTCTCCGCAGATACTTGGAGATAAGGATAGGGCGATTGTATTGTTCCACGTATAGTGACTTGGATATTGAGATCGTATCTCAAATCCAGATCACGGGCCTCCCATAGATGCTTGATTAAATCAAGACTGTAAATCTAATCTTCTCATTGAATCTGAATCACATTCAGATCAATGTCCAACATTTGGACTAAGATCAGATTACTTTTCTACTGAGAGGAGTCACTAAAATCCAGACCCGTTTCATCACTCCCTAGGAATGGAAGCGTCATGGTTATACAATCGTTTATGATCACATCACCCTCAGGTATTCCTAATATCTGTACATCCTGCATACTGGAAGACTCAGATTAAACCTGAAGTATTTGATCAACTTTATACTGTCTACTTCATGGTTTTATCAGTAAGTTCCTCATTCAATCATTGGGAGTCAGTATCGATCATATACTTTCCAAAAGCATATATCATACCTAGGTCTTGATCATATACTTTCTAAAAGTATATATCAAACCTACAAATTCAGTCAAGCTTCCAAAGCGAGACGACCGTGCGCACGGAATTTGTTTCTTCCAAATATCTCATGAGTGAGCTCATGTCTTCCGGTTCAATAAATGAACCTGTATGATCCCTTTGAGAGATCGTATTACTCATATGCCCTTACATGCACACCAGCGTGCCAGTGTATAGACCTTGGTTAGGTCATCAACCTATTGGTCTGCCAAATGTACATACTCAGACATATAGTAACACATCTGTCTCTGGTCAGAGGATGCGTGCCTATATCATGACAGCATACGATATAGGACTTTGGTTATCTCGATCTCGTTAAGCCAACTCTTTGACCTAACTAATCTGATACCTCCGAATCTCTATTCCTATGCAGAGGACCTGCATCAAGAGGTCGGTCAGATATCAGCATTTAAAGGTAAGGATTGCCATCTCCTACACAGGTTGGAGATCACCTCTTAACAATCATTTGGCAGTGCTTGATGAGTCGTCAATCTAACTCTTTAGATATTCATCCAAGCACCAGACTCTATGATTCAACAGTTGAATCAACAGTTGTATGATCATCAAGACGGCCATGGTACATAACCCTAACTGTACTAAGGACCTATTATGCAAATTATTTATTCTTCATTTCAGATCAGGGAATGACATTTGCAATAACATTTATTGCTTAATGGCTCGTCGTGGGCTCGCATTTCCAACAGCAGGCTTACATGATTTGACTTTGAAGCTCAAGCTTGCTTATTTGACTATACACATATTACACTCTAGCAGGCATTTTTATTTTTGTACAGGCCTGTCCACTTTTTTTGGAGTTTTTAATTTTTTCTTCTTCTTTTTTTGAATACTATATACAACAACATTTACATAGGGAGTTTTTCCTCTTGAGCCAGTAGACTATCCCTCTTTTGAAGCTTTATTGCAACCCACAATCTACTGTCCTCAAAACTCATCATCACTGGATGGGTTGTGGCCACTTACCTCCCTAGAGGAGGACAAGTGTTTCCACATGTGTGTGTCTCATACCGGCAAATCGAACCCCCTCACCACTCCAACTGATTTGAGCCATGTGAAAGGTGCAGGTGTCCAAGTTAGGTCATTATCAACAAGAGTCGTATGTGTGCTCTGAAATACTCTACTTAGGCAGTGAAGAATCCATTGAACCAAGTCTCGTGATCCTGAAAGAATTAAGTCAACTAGACATGAAGTACCTCAATTCCAACTCCTATAAGGTTCCTGTTAATTAGGTAGATTTAAGGTCCAACCAAGCTCCAATCTTCAGATTTTACTTAGATTCGTTCAACTATCAAACTCAATCTGAAAAATTCTCATGATATGCAAATGTTATGCAGAAAATATTTTTGTGATGTAATTTTCAAAGATTTTGAACTTTTTATGGATTTTTGAAAAGATGATGCATATGCATTTCTTATATTTTTCAAAAAGGTTTTTCAAAGGTTTTTGGTATTTAATTTTGCAAATGTTTTTGGGATTTTTGAAAACAAAAAGGTTTTAGCCAAAAACTAGGTATAGATATTTACACGAGGATGCATCTTGTATTCACAAGAAGTAGATTTTATGAATTTACAGGGGTAAGTGGTCGATTTTATAGGTATATACATAGAGAATTTTAGGTCAGATGTAAGTATTCCTCAAACTTATTTGACAAGGGTTTTCAAACAATTTTGAAAACTATAGTCTAAAATAATTTTTACAAACAATTTTACAAACATGTACACACATTTTTAAATTACTTTGTACAGGTTTTCCAAACAGTATATATAGATTTTTCAAATATTTTTGCAACCATTTTTCAGACCATTTGCAAATCGTTTTTCAAATCTTTTTATTTCACACAAAGAAAATAATTTTTCAAACACAATGTTTTTACAAAAGTTGAAAACATGTAACAAAACATTTTCAAAATAGTTTTCAAAAGATTTTTCAGGAAGATTTTCAAACTGTTTTTCAATTATTTTACAAAAAATATTTTCACATGATTTTTATTAATCAGTAAATACAAAATAATTTGAGGAATAATTAATATCTTTTTATTAAGGTTTTTAATGAATTTTATAAGTATAATTAGTCATAATTATTAGTAAAAATACGAAGGTATGAGTTACGGCTAAAGTATATACGGAGTATATATGACCCCCCCCCCATACTTAGCTTGAGCTATGTCCTCATAGATCAGAGAGAAAAGAGAAGATATAACTCGTACTGAGTATAAAAAATTCTAAAGAATAAATGAATAAGAGATGAATGAATAATAAAATGAGAAGTTGACTGCCCCCCTTTACGTACGATCAAATAATCCTAAGTATAGCAGACTGTACATAAAGTAGGGAGGGTCAAGGGAGGGAATGAACAGATCATACTCAGACTGCCTCCCCCTATACTTAGGGTAAGATATCCCTAAGTACAGCCAAGAAGAGGAGACAGTGGAGAGGATCAAAGAATAGAATCAACTCAGGGTGCACACCCCCCTATACTTAGGACAAAGTACGTCCTAAGCATAGAAGACTGACAAAAAGGGACGATACCTTTTTGGTAGATAAAGAAGATAGAAGAGGAAAAGAAGAAAAGAGATCAGAAGATGGAAGATGATAGAAACAGATGTACGCATCACTCCCCCTATACTTAGGGTAAAAGAAGCCCTAAATATAAGAAACAAAAGGAGTGATGAAATGGAACGACAAATGAACACTCGTCTCATCGAACCCCCTATACTTAGGACAAAGTATGTCCTAAGCAAGACACACACGAGAATGGGTGAATGAGCAAGACGGAAAGAGATAGAGGTGAACAAAAGAGAATGAACAACAAGATGTATATACAAAGGATCAAGAAAGACAAAAGCAAACCATCTTGCGAGACCGCTGAGGAATAGATCTAGTATGGTGCACGTCAACATCAGGGTCCTCAGGTGACACAAACTGATCAGGGTCGACGGGGTGTAGGTCCTCAGTAGCCCTAAGGTGAAGAGGCACAGACGGATCAGTGAAATAAGTATGACTAGGTCCGCTCTTAGGAGTCTCGCTAATATCAAAGTAAAAAGGGACGAACTCATCATCATCGGAAGAAGTGTAATCAGTGTCGTCCTGCAAGGTCTCGTCCAGGTCAAAACAAAAAGGAACGAATTCATCAGTGGAAGTAGTCGAACTATGTTCGTCCTCAATAATCTCAACTGGATCATCTTTTTCATTGAAAGGCCCGAATTCCCGAATAAAAGCAACCAAATCAAATACGTGAACAGGAGCGGACTCATCAGTGAAAGTAGTCAAGTCATGTCCGTCCTGTCGAGTCTCAAGATCTACCCTCCGCTCAATGGTATCAATCGTGTAAATCACGCGGATGTCGTCAACACAACGCCAAGTCCCAGAAGAAGGAACTTCGAGGTCCATGCTTTCCATGTCTTCCTCCTTGGAGAGGAATTTTTGAGTCTCAGTGGCATCCAATAAGCAACAAAATTCTCTAATAGTCTCATCAAGGACATGGTCCTCAGGATCAGCCAAGATAGGTGTGAGTGCATCAGGTGCCGGTCTCTAGTCAACTGTGGGTGTGGTGATCAACACTTCGCTCTGGTCACCAGGAAAAAAGTGAATCTCTCCTGATCCATAATCAGTAACGACCCTCATAGAGGCGAAGAATGGTCGTCCCAGGATGATTGGAGGACACTCCCCTGTGGAGGTCTCCATGGGCAATATGAAAAAATCAACATTGTAGCTTGTGCCCTGAATTGATATGACAGCATTTTCAAGGATACCCTTCGGCCTCTTGATAGATCCATCAGCAAACTGAATGATCATCCTGGCTTTCTTAAGAGGCCCTAAGTGAAGAGACTATACCAGTGAGAAGGGTCGTATGCTAATCAAATCACGGTCGTCTAGGAGAGTGATGAATCCCCATTCATCACTCTTTATTCCTTTATTAGCTAGAAATCTTGGGAAAATACCATGTAATTATTTGTAAATACAATAAATTATCAAAATACATGCTTCATGTAAATAGCCATGATTAGCATGTTTTTACACAAAAATAAAGGAATAAATAAATAAAGAAAAAGAGGGAAATATTTAGAGTAAATATTGAGTTACCCTAACCCAAGGGAGGGTCAATCATTGACCTAACCGCAAAATAAAACAAGTAGAGACAGATAGGGCCATTCATCTATGTACAGATATTCCCCCTCTTATGTATATATATTTTATTTTCATAAAATAAAAATAATTATGTGTTCGTCATAATGTGTATATATTTATAAAAATAAAATAAAAATAAAATAAAAATAAATTCTCTCTCTTCCCCTTGTATATACCATGGATATATGTACTTATACATATTTATTTTACCCTTGTAAATACATAATAAAAATTAAATAAAATTTATTTTGAATCCCATATTTTATGTTGTAAATAAAAAAAATATAAAATAGGTATAATAGTACAAAAATAAACAATTAAAAATAAAAATACATAGGTACATATACCTGTATATAATATAATACTATGTACATACATTAATTTATTTTTCAAAAAAATAAATAAAAATCTAGAAAATACTATGAAAATAATAAACATTTTTCATGTTGAATTTTTTTGGAATAAAATCATTTACTATTTTTTATTTAATTTACAAATATTTAATAATTGTTGGATTCTGATTTGTCCACGAGGGATGTTGACCCCTGGTCAACTCCCCCCCAGGACCACAAGCCCCGCGGATCTTGGCGCCAACCCGATTTCTCCAATTTTTCGCGCCTCGATCCGCCACCCATTTCCTTAAACCACGGGCTCCAATTGCAGCTCCTTGATCCGTGATTCACGCCCGCTTTTCTCTCTAGGGGTCCGTGCATCGGATTGCACGCCCGACTGCCATCTTATCGGACCTGCAGCACTATATAGCTTCGCCTCCTAACGCCATTTCACGCACCTTTGGCTCCCATTTTCATTCCCAGTGACCTCCACCTTCTTCCTCAAGTGACAGCGAGGGATCTAGAGTGTTGCAGCGAGGATTTGGAGGCATTTGCCCTAGGTCCGACGACCATAGTCGTCGAGCTCCGTTGTCGGTGTAGCCCGAGCCGCTAGAGGCATCGCTCCAACGAGGTGAAGACCGTAAAAGACCCAGCATCTCCAGCCTAGACGTGTCCGACCATCAGGTACTCCCATTAGCCATTAGTTCGTCGAGTAGATTCAATCCTTCCGATCTTGCTCCACCAGCTCCGCCCAGTGGCCGGAGCCACATCGCTTCATCCTATCCGTACAGATAGACCCCTCGACTCATCGTCACCTTCCTTCCATGATCTGATCACCTCGATCTTGGCTATACGAGCCAAGATCAGGCTTGGTCCCTTCCACCGACTTCGTCGGGACCCCCTTCACCAAATCACTACGCTTCCCCTTGTTGTTTCCCAAATAACCCATGCCGGAGTCCTCCTCCGAGCACGAGCTTTCCGTCGCAGGTGAATAAGCGCGAAGTACCCCTTGAGTCGCATCTTGCATCCTTCGTCGTAGTCGCCCAGGTCCGCCTTCCCTCACCGGAGGATCAGACCGTTGGGAGCTTCACCGGCCACCACCACCTGATGCGGATCGTCATCGTGAGGTAAACCCTCCTCTCCGATCTTCCATCAGACGCTCGGAGCACTCCCAGCTCGCCGGAGAAGTTCTCCCAAGAGGAGTTCTTCCAGACCACCTCTCCACCGTCGGATCGCACCTCACGTCCAAACTTCATCCGAGCCGTTCGTCGCTTGCCTTTGAAAGGTCATTAGATCCATGATCTGACGACCACGTGCACCCCACATTCGCCCCCTCGTCCAGACCGTCAGATCTTCCAAGAGGCGTCATCAGAGCCGCACACTATCAGCCATCCACCGCCTGACACCTAGCCCCCACGTACCCCGCACGTGCTTTGGCTGGGTAACTTGCGCCCGACCCCCCGCAATTTATTTCAGTCACTGTTTAGTCTATTAAATAAATTAGTACACTTGGACCATTTGCAGATTAGGACATGTAGTTTATTTTATTTGCACTTATGCACGTGCGTCGACACGTGATACTGTGGGATTTTTGCATATTTAGGGCTGGGATTTATGAATGTTATGAATTGAACTCTAAGTTTCAGATATTGCATTTATGCCCCTGTGCGTGATATATTTGAGCATGTGTGGAATTTGATGTGCATTTAACACTGATAGCCTTATAGCTTCTGCACGTTTTCATTTTATCCATTAAACTTTGTTTTTCTATCAAATATGTCCTTGTGTGTTGTTGCTTGTTTATTTATTGAATAAAATATCAAATCAACTCCAAATTTGGTGAAATTTGGATAAGTGGCTCCTACCACTATGTAAAAATTAAACTAATGTTTTGGGAATTTTTCGTACTGTTTGCTATTTTAAAAAATCAAAAACACCTATTTTTGCTACTGTTAGAAACATAAAATCAACTAAAAATATTAAAAACCCCTTAAAAATTCTAAAAACATTACTTATTGTTTGTTTGTGTGTTTTCTACCTACAATCCAATTTTCACTTCATTTGATTTTATAAAACACCTAAAAATCATAAAACCCTAAAAATCTTATAAAAATCATTTAAAATTCTAAAAAAATTAAAAAAATACAATTTCTTCTCTTGTAGCTTTGTTTTTATTAGTAGTTCAAAATTATATCCAAATTTTTATCGATTATTTATCTATTTTAAATAAGCTTTCAAATCTGGATGCACATTAGTTCCCTGTTTTTTCATTTTTTTCAATTTTACAAAATCAACTAAAAAACATAAAAGTCTGAAAAAATTACCAAAAACACTTCAAATATTCATAAAACCCAAAATTATTTTTATTATAATTTTTGGAGTCATTTTGATGTGTTGAATAATTAGTGGAGTGCGATTCTTTTTGCCTCTTTATTAATTCTCTTCATAATTAAAAACTACAAATAAATTTAAAAAAATAAAATCCACCAAAAATATTTTATTCTTTTTTTCATTTTCTGACTAATTCGTAGGCCACCTGGACAATCCATGCTCCTTGTGTTTGACCTTGGTCGCTATACCAGGTTAAATAAGTAGCAAGACCGCAATTCGGATTTTATGCGATTACTTTTATTTGGTGGTCTATTTTCTTGTTGATCATTTTTCAAGGGATTGAGGTCGCAACAAACCATGATATTTATCTCCATTAGTCTCTCATCGATTTCCCGTTCATGAGAATGGCACCGTTGCCGGGGAGCACGACTTAGTAATCGTTTTTTATTTTTGCGGCTTTTCTGTGGATAGTTGTAGATATTTTTTATCTGATTTTATTTGCATATTTTTATAATAATATGGTCTGATACACTTTTGTTTGTTTTCTTGCGAGGGCTCGAGGATCAAGGTAGCTTTCTTTGGAAAGCCGACGCAACCGCGGCAATCGGAGGCGGCTCTTTTCTACATTGAGCTGCAGGAGAGCGCGAGGAACCGAGCAGGAGTGCGGGAGCCACGCGAATAACCGTAGAATAGACGTAGTGTAGCTTAGCATAGTTTAGTTTTATTTTCAGCAGAACCTTTATTATTGTAATAATACATGGACACTTAGACTTGGACTTTGGTGATATCGGGGTCTGTTTCGCCGAGCACCGGTGTGCTCGGGGGACCTCATCGCGTTTTCGATGGTTTTAGTTTTCTCGCCTTTTTTATTAACTTCCTAACTGATTTACACAGTTTTGGCCTTAGCTTTGTATTTTATCTTTATTGTGATGTAATTGATTAGGATCCAATCCCTAATTATCTACCTGCTCCTATTAGATCGTAATTGTACCTAATTAATTAATTCACAAGAAAAGGCCGGATTACTTAAACTCTAGTCCACGTGCCTTGAGGAGTCACATATAGCGCATGCAGGATCCGTTGTGGCGGGCACTGAGTGGCTCCCAAGATAGGACTCTGGACTTAGGTTTGAGTACCCGGCTACTATTCTTCTCGTGTGGAACTGCTCTATCTAAGGTCGGTTTCTCGTGCATCATATAGGTAGTTTATTTCTATCTTTATATTTATGTGTGGATCACTTTGCAAGTAGACTGCTGGAGTCAGGTACGCATCTCTTACTCTGCATGCATCATTGATTTCATCGCGCATCGGCTTTTTCGTCTTCTCCCCCTATTTTCGGACTTAATAACCAGGAGAACCGAGAAATTCGTTAGGCGTTGTTTGCTTGAAAAATACATAAAAAGAAAAAAAACTATAAAATTGGGACTGCTAAACACACTTGTCCCTAAAAAACACTTCACCTAAAAATTTGTCTTGGGAAGAGCAATCCCCTCTTTGTCTGGTTTGGATGAGCGAGAGAGCGACTCGCACACTAGGCTTGAGCTACATCCGATCTCCGATCAGACTACCGGCCTTTTATACGGGACAGTTTGTTGGGAGGATTGGATTCCCATCTGCTCGCGTAACCGCTCTGATAGACTGACTTGATCACATAAATAAAAATTGACAAGATAATAGATCGATCTCTTACGGTCATCAGCTCTGTGTTGTGTAGGTGAACCTGGGGTTTGTTTGCTCACCTTGAGTGTTTTCCAGATCTCATCCGCCTGACTCGCCAGATCAAGATGTTGGGCAGGAGGTCTCTTAGGCAGCCTCTGGCTGCACCGCTTTTCAGCACTCCGGCCTATTCATCTTGGTTGTTTTGTGAGAGCCGAGACCCGCTCTCAGAACCCGAGTTCGATACCGCCTTGTTCCCCCTTGACCACCCTTCTTTCACTTCTGAGATACCAGTGCCAGATGAGAAACAGTAGACAGATGATTTATCGGCACCTGAGTTTGGGTCTTTTGCCTTTGTAGAGACCATGGCCAGTAGTGAGGAGCGCACCGATGGTCTGAGACCAGAGATGACGACATACGTATTGGATTAGGGTGCAATCAACATCACCATGCTAGCTTCCCTAGAGACTATGTAGAGACAGATACGGGATCAGGGAGATTTCATGGTGCAGATGAGGAGAGAAATGGAGAGACTGAGGACATCGTGAGATTAGCCGTGAGCCATTGGAGAGAGGGATCCATATCAGCCGGAGGAGCCGGTCCAGCCGGTAGCAGCAGCAGATCAGCCGAGATCAATGCGGGAGTTACACAACCCCGGATCGATACTTATGCACCGGTGGGTCGTACTTCCAGTGATCGTGGGGGACTTCAAGTTTACCCCGTAGAAGATTCAGCTTCTCCCCCGCTTCCATGGGCTCACGACAGAGGAGCCACATCTTCAACTCCAGGAGTTTGAGATGATCTGCAACACCGTAGACAATCAGCATGTGGACGAGGATACTATTTGGATGATGGCTTTCCCGTTCTCCCTTGTTGATAGAGCAGCCAACTGGCTGAAGCATTTGGGGAGATTTGTTTGCACCTGGGAGCAGCTCCGCACCGAGTACTTGAATAAGTACTATCCACTCATGTGGACCAAAACAACGAGGGCCCTGATCAGCAACTTCTCCATGCTCCCCAACGAGCAGTTCCACGAGGCATGGGAGAGGTTTAGAGAGCTTACGAACAGATACCCGTACCATGACATCTTGAAGCCGAACCTAGTTCAGAGCTTCTTTTACGGTCTGACACCAGAGAAGCAGGGCCTGGTGAATGCTTCTTGTGGCGGTTCCTACTTCTCCAAGGATGAGAATCAGGTCTGGGCCATCTACGGGGAGATGGCCGAGAACTATACAATGATGTCCCATACCCGACTCTACACTCAGGGACGCCCCCAGCCACAGATCATGCAGTTTCAGAGGATAGCACGGGTCAATACCGGTCCTTCCACTTCACTCGCGGCAGCCACACAAGCAGAGTCTACAGCCGCAGACATGGGCATCATCAGCGAAAAGCTGGACCGGATCGAGTTGATTGAGAAGAAGCAGTGTCAGGGCATATCGTAGATAGATGAGATGGCACAAACGCTGAGTGATATGAAGACATAGCTCATGTGTCTCCAGGAGGCACAGACGGCTTCTCAGCCCCATCACAGGTCACGAGGAGATTCGAGCAGCAGTGGTAGCTCGTCCCAGCACTCCAGTCAGCCTAGACAGGTTCACCTTGTACAGGCGGAGTCATGCCAGCAGCCACCGCAGTTCTACTAACCACCACCATCCCAGGACACTCAGATGGTGGTCTACCAGCTGGATCAGCCCCTGGCAGTACTCCCCCCACCCACCTACGAGCAGGAGCCATAGATGGATGTCAACGGGATTTGGTATGATCGGCCCCAGCCCGGTATCCGACGAGACCATCTGGGATTTCGCTGGTCGGCCGGAGGCACCAATTCCCAGCAGCTGCCTCCAGTTCAGGGTGGCCAGTACGACCAGCAGCGTGAGCAGCACCAGCAGCCCCATCCCCTAGTAAAGAAGTAGCAGCCATCCCACAGAGAGCAGTACGATCCTCGTCCCTATCAGCAGGGACAGCCTTGGAGGCGAGAGTAGCCTCAGCAGCAGTATCATCAGCAGTACCCATCTCACCGTCACCATCAACAACAGCCTCACTACCAGCGAGGCCACCTGTCAGGTTCTCATGGGCTGACCTATGATAACCCTACATTCAATGATCTATCCAGCCTCATGACCGAGCAGTAGGCTACCTTTCGACGGGAGATGGATGAGTTCCGTCAGGAGATGAGGGAGATAGTGAGAGAGAAGGTTGTCATCCCTGCCCAGATCGAGCCGAACCCGAACAACCTCAAGAGGAAGTTTGAGCAGGTAGAGTTCACTGATATTACCACTCCTAGTGCTTCACTTGGTGATATGTATGCATGCATGTTTGATGCTGATTTTGTTACACATAGGAGCGGTAGGATGCCAGCAGGTGGCGCCTCGTCTGAGCGACGATCCCATGCCACTTCAGGAGCGCCAGGCGAGGAAGAGAGCGGTGCTGATGCCCTAGAGATGATGACGATGGTACTGATGCCACCAAGGATGTTGATCCAGTCGATGGTACTGAGGTCGTCGCTTCACCAGGTAGAGGAGTTGGTACTAACATTACCATTTCAGTTGTTGAGCTAGAGCGCGGTACTGATGTCGTGAGTCCAGTTGCCGAGGGTGGTACTGAGGCCACCATTTTCAGTTCTGCTAGTCTTGTTGTTTTTCCTCACGTACATGTATCTCAGGACATTTCTGAAAATAAAGGAAAGGGTTTATTATTTTCGGATCCACCTGTGTTGCTTGATGATGTTTGTATGAATTCTGTTGTTCCTGAGCATTCCAGACCTTCTCCTAGTCCTTCATATGAGAAGGACCCTGTAGTCCCCTTTCCCTGAGCACTCCACTTGGCTAAGGGGCAGAAAAAGAAATTCAGAAAAAGAACCATCAGATAGAGTTCAACCAGCAGATGATGGATAGATTTCAGATACAGCTGACTCTACAGGAGGCCTTGGAGCACATACCACTCTCCCAGCAATCACTCAGAGACAAGACCACAATTAGGAGGAAGAGGCGGAACCATCAGTCAGAGATCCATGTGCTCACTCGTGCCACTTGCTTTGCGATACAGAACCGTCTGCCAGCCAAGAGGCCAGATTCAGGAGCCCGTATATCAGATGCCACATTCATGAGCAGAGATTCGACCGCACTCTATTAGACAACGGTTCTTCGATCAACCTACTTCCGGCAGCCCTTATCAAATGCTTCGAGTTGGGCCCTCTACGATAGAGCAGGACGGTCTTTCAGTTTGCTTATCGATCATTCAAGAGGCCGAAGGGGTTGCTGAAGGACGTTGTCGTTACGATTTAGGGCCTGAAATTCCCCGTGGACTTCGTTGTGTTGGACATGGAGATCCCTGAGTCGGTGACCGATACCCCCATCATTTTAGGACGTCCGTTCTTGGCCACAGCCAAGGCAGTGTCCGACCATGATAGCAGCAAGGTGTACTTTTACGTCGAGGGTGAGAGTATACAAATAGAGACGGTTGAGGAGACTAGAGACAGAGATTCAGCTTTCTCAGAGTCGTCTTCCGATTCAGAGTAGATGATCAGAGGCAGGGCGAGACATCCACCAGGACTGCGATTTTGTGATTACAGATGACGAGGCAGTTTGGGCAGATCCAGTAGCACATGACATCCTCTCACCTTCAGAGTTCACTTACTCAGAGGCGGTAGCAGAGGAGAGCTTGGAGAGCGCATTCCTGGTCCAGGATACATCTCAGGCAGCAGATCAGGGTCCCGATCGTGAGGCAGATTTTTGTTATTCTGATACAGATCCCTCGGATTCAGATATTGACTAGGCAGCGTTTGATGATTCGATACCGTGTCTAACTTCTACTGAGCTTACAGCTAGGGAGGAGGCTGATTCCATACAGAGCAAGGATCGTCCAGCAGAGCAGCCTTCGCTAGATTCAGATTGTGAGCGAGAGTTCTCATTCTCCCATGCATATTTGGCAGCATTCACTCAGACTTTTCAGAGGCCAGATCCGCCAGCCCCTACTTGTCCAAAGCTGAAGCCGCTACTGTCATCGCTGAAGTATAGGTTCCTTGCAGGTGAGCATGAGATGTACCCAGTCATTATCTGCGCTGATTTGACTGGAGAGCAGGAATCACGTCTGTTGGGGGTTCTTGAAAAGAACCGCAAGGCGATAGGATGGAGTGTAGCCGATCTCTAGGGGATAAGTCCGGCCCTGTGCTCCCATCATATCTATCTCGAGGAGGACGCAAAGTCGTCGCATGAGTTCCAACTACGGCTGAACCCGAATCTTCGAGATGTTGTCATGAAGGAGATCTTGAAATGGTGGTGCACCGATTTTATCTACCCCATCTCCGACTCCAAATGGGTCAGTCCGTTACATGTGGTGCCCAAGAAGATGGGCATCACTAGAGTTTTTAGTGAGTATGGAAAGGAGATCGCTACCCGGGTACCCACTTCTTGGTGGGTCAGTGTGGACTACAGACGATTGAACCAGGCCGCCAAGAAGGATCATTTTCCCCTGCCCTTTATTGATCAGATTATTGAGAGGCTGGCAGGGAAGAGCCATTATTGTTTCTTGGATGGGTACATCGGATACAATCAGGTGGCCATCGCACCCGAGGACCAGGATAAGACCACCTTCACCTGTCCCTTCGGAACATATGCTTTCAAACGCATGCCATTTGGATTGTGCAACGCTCCGGCGACATTCCAGAGATGCATGTTGTTCATCTTCTCGGACATGGTGGGGGAGTGCTTGGAGGTCTTCATGGATGATTTCTTAGTCTACGACGACGGATTTGATTCTTGTCTTGGCTGCCTAGACTGACTCCTTCAACGATGCATAGAGGTTCACCTTGTGTTGTCATGGGAGAAGAGTCACTTCATGGTGACTCAGGGGGACGGTGCTTGGCCATATCATCTCCAACAGGGGCATGGAGGTTGATCCGGCCAAGGTGGATGTCATTAGAAAACTCAATCCACCGTCCAATTTACGGCAGTTACAGTCTTTTCTTGGGCACGTCGGTTTCTACCGATGCTTCATTCATGATTTCAGTAGGATTGCCTGACTGTTGACTGATCTGCTGACGAAAGACACTGAGTTCCTTGTTAATGATAAGTGTCTATCATCATTTGAGACTCTCAAGAGTCATGTTGTAGAGGATCCTATTCTTTAGTCGCCTGATTGGTCTCTCCCATTCGAAATCATGACGGATGCCTCTGATTTTGCCGTAGGGGCCATGTTGGGACAGAGGAGTGATGGAGTCCCCTTTGTTATTCACTATGCTAGCCATACTTTGGATGTCACGCAGTGGAACGATACTGTCACAGAGAAGGAGATGCTAGTCATAGTTTTCTCCCTAGATAAGTTCAGATCTTATATCACTGCATCTAGAGTGACCATCTATACTAATCATACCGCCATCAGGTACCTCATGGAAAAGAAGGATGCCAAAGATAGATTGACCAGATGGATCCTTCTACTCCAGGAGTTTGATATAGAGATTAAGGATAAGCCTAGAGTCAAGAATGTGGTGGCGGGTCATCTCTCCCGATTGGAGTATCTTGAGGATTCTGAGAAGACTGAGCCTATATGTGAGACCTTCCCAGATGAGGCGATCCTTATTATCGCCTCCCTCCCATGGTATGCCAATATTGTGAACTATCTTGTCACCAAGAAAGTTCCACAAGATTGGCCCAGGCAGAAACTTGAGACCTTCATTGCGAATTGGGAGGATCTTGTCCTTTATCATGAAGGAGGGGATAGCATCTGGCGTCAGTGCATTCCTCAGGAGGAGCACCATAGCGTCCTTACTTACTGCCATAAGCTCTGGGAGTAGAACGGCACAGAAAGTGCTCCAATCTAGCCTATGGTGGCCTACTCTCTTCAAGGACTGATGAGTTCGTGAAGAGATGTACTGACTGTCAGAGGATGGGCACTTGTGGACAACGTTATATGATGTCGATGCAGCCTATTCATTTCTGTGAGGTTTTTGATGCATGTGGAATCGATTTCATGGGTCCATTCCCAAGGAGTCAGGGATTTGAGTACATTATGTTGGCCGTGGATTATGTGAGTCGTTGGGTTGAGGCCATCCCCGCCCGAACCGCAGATGCTAGGACTGTTTGCATATTTTTGAGGAAGAATATCATTTCATGGTTCGGGGTACCTTATTTCATCAACGACAAGGTGAAGGCCCTTGCTAGCGAGTTCAGCATAGACCATCGAGTAGCCACTCCATACCACCCTAAGACGAATGGTCTTGCTGAAGTGTCGAACTGGGAGATCAAGACTATATTGCAGAAAGTCATCCGCCCTGATAGAAAGGATTGTTCACTGCTTTTGGACTCGGTCTTGCGGGCATATAGGATGTCTTTCAAGACTCCTTTGGGTACATCTCCCTTTCACCTGGTTTATGGCAAGCCCTGCTATTTACCTGTTGAGCTGAGACATAGGTCACTTTGGGTTGTTACTAATATACTTATGTATCGAGTGAGTGTAGGAGATCAGAGGAGGGCAGAGTTAGCAGCCCTGGGGGAGCTTCGTGATACAGCATTTTCGAGCAGCCTACAGTATAAGGAGAGAGTGATGGAGTGGCGTGATTCTCATATTAGCCACAAGCAGTTTGAGCCAAGACAGAGAGTATGGTTGTTTGATGCTAGGCTTCGTTTATTTCCAAGGAAGCTACCGAGCAAATGGAAGGGACCTTAACTGGTCTGAAAGGTGCATGATAATGGGAGTATTGATATATATGAGTTGTCTTCTGATGCTACCTTCCATGTTAACGGTCAGCGGCTCAAGCCATATCTAGATCATGAGCCGCGGGTCGTTGACGTTGCCCCGATTCACTTTGCGTGAGATGTGGTCTCTTGACTCACATCTATTGCATCTCATGCCTGATTATCATTGTTCTTCCGATTTGTATAGATCCAGTTGTCCATATCACTCTATTCTTTAGTCCCACACCCCTTTATAATCTTATCATTATGTTATACTTAGGGTGTACTTTACCCTAAGTATGGGGGGTGTAGGATTCTCGAGTATTCTATTGATTCTTTCTACCTTTGTTTTGCTACATATACTTAGGGATAATTTACCCTAAGTATGGGGGGGGGGTAGACCCTGTGCATCCTTCCACTCGGATTTCCCATCATGTACAGCATGCTATGCTTAGGATTACTTGATCCTAAGTATAAGGGGAAACACCGAGTCCTCTTCATTCTATTCTTTGATTCGTCTTTGTATATACCATTCGTTTTCACTCCCTATACTAAACATGATTTATGTCTTCTTGATCGCTCTTGATCACTCTGAGGACATCGTTCGAGCTAAGTATAGGGGTGTCGTATATACTTCATATATACTTTAGCCATAACTCGTACTTTGTGTGAGTGTGTTAATAAATAAAATGGCTAAAAATCCATAAAAATTTAAAAATTTCACTTGTACATAAAATTCTTCTTCACATACCTATCTATTTATAAAAATAATTTTTGTACAAATATTTGTAAAAATGATTTATGTAAATAGTTTGTAAATATTTTGATATCAAAACTATGTATATAGTACAAATATTTTATAAAATGTTTGAAAAACAAAAATTTTGCAAAAACCTTGTGTACATTTTTGTAAATATTTTGCAAAAGTTCGCATTCATGCATACATCCATGTTTTCGAACATTTTTCAAAAATTTTGCACATTTGTAAAGTCTTGTAAAAATGTGCATATTTGTAAATATTTGTACAGTTTTTCCTAATCTTGATTGATATTTAAACTGGCCTGGAATGAAATTGGAAAATGGAGCTTGGTTAAGGCCTTAATCCACCTCATTCTAAGAGGAACCTTCTAGGGCTTAGGATTAAGACTTTTCAGGTCCAATGGGACTTAATTCTTTGAGTCCACTAGGCTATGAGCATAGGTCATCTTGATGAGCCTAAGTAGAGCACTTAACAACACACACAAGACTCTCAAAGACAATGGCTTTACCTGCACTAACAATTTACACTTAGCTCTCCACGGATGAGGTGGTAAGGAGGCAGTTTCCTTTGGCTTGGGGTAGCATATGAGGGTAGTACTTCTAGGAGGAACCTCTCTTCTTCTTATAGTGAAGGAAGTGCGTCTCAACTTGGTCTGGTGGTTATGAAGTCTAAAGACAGGAGTTGTGAGTTGCAATAAAGCTTCAAAAGAGGGATAGTCTACTGGCTCAAGAGGAAAAACTCCTTATGTATATTTGTTGCACAATGTAGATATGTTGTACATATGCACATCAACAAAATGTGCAAAAGAAGAAAAACTCTAAAAAAGTGGTGGGTTGGATTGAAAATTAAATAATCCCACCGGAGTGTATATAACCAAATAAAGCAAAGCTTATGTTATACATGAACATCTCATGAAGCTTGCAGCGGGAGACTCGGCTACACTGGTTAGAGCTCCCAAGTATACATGGCTATACTGGTCATGGTCCATTCTCTTCTTCCCCCTCTTCTTGAGCCAGTTGCACTTGAACTTAGAAGGAAATACCCCGCTCCTTGAGGAAAGAGTTGCTAGACTGAGGCATTAGAGTTACCAGGTTGAGGGAGGTTGTTTCTTTGTCACTTCTGAGGTGGGGAGCTACATTTCACTTACACAGTACAAGGAAAGATTCATGGCCATTAGAGTTTGTGTATGTAGACTTGTTCTGATCTGGTTTATTAAGGAGTCTTGACCACAGATTGATGGAATTTAGAGGCTATTAAGTTTTAAGCTTAAGTCCAAATAAGGTTGCGACAAATTAATAATCCAAAGGTCTGGCTGAGCTCCATATTTCAATTTAATAAGGGAAAGTTTAATAATCAACCTTGATTTCCCATCTTTTTCTTTTCTTTCTCTTTTTGGCACTTCTTTTTCAAATAGGTTTTTGCTAAGGGACTAGCAAAAGTAAAGTATAGGGGGGTAATGAATCCCCATTCATCACTCTTTATTCCTTTATTTTAGCTAGAAATCTTGGTAAAGTACCATTTAATTATTTGTAAATACAATAAATTGTCAAAATGCATGCTTCATGTAAATAGCCATAATTAGCATGTTGTTGCACAAAAATAAAGTAATAAAGAAATAAAGAAAAGAAGGAAATATTTATAATAAATATTGAGTGATCCGAACCCAAGGGAGGGCCAATCATTAGCCTGACTGCAAAATAAAACAAGTAGAGAGGGATACGGCCATTCATCTATGTACAGATATTCCCCCTCTTATGTATATATTTTACTTTCATAAAATAAAAATAATTATGTGTTTGCCTTAATGTGTATATATTTATAAAAATAAAATAAAAATAAGAAAATAAAAATAAAACAAAAATATATTCTTCTCTTCCCCTTGTATATACCATGTCTATATGTACCTATACATATTTATTTTGCCCTTGTAAATACATAATAAAAATTAAATAAAAATTATTTTGAATCCCATATTTCATGTTGTAAATAAATAAAATATAAAATAGGGATAATTATACAAAAATAAACAACTAAAATAAAAATAAAAAATACATAGGTATATATACCTGTATATAATATAAATACTATGTATATACATTAATTTATTTTTCAAAAAAAATAACACGAAAAAAATACTTTGAAAAATAATAAACATTTTTCATGTTGAAAAAATTTTGAAATAAAATCATTTACCATTTTTTATTTAATTTACAAATATTTAATAATTGATGGATTCTGATTGGTCTACGGGGGATGTTGACCCCCGATCAACCCCCCCACCCCCCACCCCCCCCCCCGGACCACAAGCCCCGCGGATCTTGGCGCTAACCCGATTTCTCCGATTTTTCGCTCCTCGATCCACCACCCATTTCCTTAAACCTCGGGCTCTGATTGCAGCTCCTTGATCCGTGATTCACGCCCGCTTTTCTCTCTAAGGGTTCGTGCATCGGATTGCACGCCCGACTCCCATCTTATCGGACCTTCAGCACTATATAAGTTCGCCGCTTTCCACCATTTCACGCATCGTTGGCTCCCGTTTTCATTCCCAGAGACCACCACCTTCTTCCTCGAGAGACAGCGAGGGATCGAGAGTGTCGCAGCGAGGATTTGGAGGCGTTTGCCCTAGGTCCAGCGACCATCATCGTCGAGCTCCACTACCGACGTAGCTCAAGCCCCTGGAGGCATCGCTCCATTGAGGCGAAGACTGTAGGAGACCCAGCATCTCCAGCTTAGACGCGTTCAATCATCAGGTACTCCCATTAGCTTTTAGTTCATCGAGTAGATTTAATCCTTCCGATCTTGCTCCTCCAGCTTCGCCCTAGTGGCCAGAGCCCCATCGCTTCATCCTATCCGTACAGATAGACCCTCGACTCATCGTCACTTTCGTTCCATGATCTGATCACCTCGATCATGGCTATCTGAGCCAAGATCGGGATTGGTCCCTTCCACCGCCTTCGTCGAGACCTCCCTTCGCCAAATCACTACGCTTCCCTTGTTGTTTCCCAAATAATCCATGCCGGAGTCCTCCTCCGAGCACGAGCTTTCCTTTGCAGGTGAATAAGCGCGAATTACCCACCTGAGTCGCATCTTGCATCCTTCGTCGGAATCGCCCAGGTCCTCCTTCCCTCACCGGAGGATCGAACCGTTGGGAGCTTCATCGGCCACCACCACCTGACGCGGATCATCATCGCGAGGCGAACCCTCCTCTCTGATCTTCCATCGGATGCTTGGAGCACTCCCAGCTCGCTGGAGAAGTTCGCCCAGGAGGAGTTCTTCCAGACCACCTCTCCACCGCCGGATCGCACCTCACGTCCAGACTTCATCTGAGTCGTTCGTCACTTGCCTCTGACAGGCCGTGAGATCCACGATCTGACGCCCACGTGCACCCCACATTCGCCCCCTCGTCCGGACCGTCAGATCTTCGAGGAGGCGTCATCAGAACCACACACTATCAGCCATCCACCGCCTGACACCTGGCCCCTACGTACCCCGCACGTTCTTTGGATGGGTAACTTGCGCCCGACCCCCTGCATTTTATTTCAGTTATTGTTTAGTCTATTAAATAAATTATTACACTTGGACCATTTGCAGATTAGGACATGTAGTTTATGTTATTTGCACTTTAATCCTTACTTCGTGAATGCACGTGCATCGACACGTGGTTGGGCTTTTTGCATATTTAAGGCTGGGATTTATGAATGTTATGCATAGAACTTTAAGTTTCAGATATTACATTTATGCCCCTGTGCGTGATATATTTGAGCTTGTGTGGAATTTGATGCGTATTTTACACTGATACCCTTATAGTTTCTACATATGTTTCATTTTAGCCCTTAAACTTTGTTTTTCTTGCAAATAGGTCCCTGTGTGTTGTTATTTATTTATTTGTTGAATAAAATATCAAATCAACTCCAAATTTGGTGAAATTTGGAGGCTCCTAGCATTGTGTTAAAATTTCACTAACTTTTTGGGACATTTTTCTTACTGTTTGCTATTTTTAAAAATAAAAAACCCCTATTTTTGCTACTGTTAGAAACATAAAATCAATTAAAAATATTAAAAATCCCTCAAAATTTTTAAAAAAATTACTTACTGTTTGTTTGTGTGTACTCTAGCTTCAGTCCAATTTTCACTTCATTTAAATTTATAAAACCCCTATTAATCATAAAACCCTAAAAACCTTATAAAATTTTTGAAGAATTCTAAAAAAATAAAAAAATGCAATTTCTTCTCCTGTAGCTTTGTTTTTATTAGTATTTTGATATACAATTGTCTTCAGATTTTTATCGGTTATTTATCTATTTTTAAATAACCTTTCAAATATGGTTGCACGTTAGTTCCCTATTTTTGACTTTTCCATTTTTAAAAAATCAACTAAAAATCATAAAATTCTTAGAAAATTACTAAAAACACTTAAAAAATCACAAAATCCAAAAATATTTTTATTATAATATTTGGAGTCATTTTGATGTGTTGAATAATTAGTGGAGTGTGATTCTTTTTGCCTCTTTATTGATTCTCTTCATAATTAAAAACTACAAAAAAATTAAAAATATAAAATCCACCAAAAATATTTTATTCTTTTATTTCTTTTTCTGACTACTTCTTTGGCCACTTGGCCAATCCGTGCTCCTTGTGTTCGACCCTGGTCGATATACCAGGTTAAATAAGTAGCAAGACCGCTATTCGGATTTTATCTGATTACTTTTATTTGGTGGTCTATTTTTCTTGTTGATCGGTTTTCGAGGGATTGAGGTCGCAACGACCCGTGATATTTATCTCCCTTAGTCTCTCGTCAATTTCCCGTTCATCAGAGAGTGTGATCACAAGTTTGGTCAGAGATGGTGCAGCTAATGAAAGGTGTGGCAGTGTTCCTCTTCCTAGGAATGGGACGCTGTGTGATGGCGTAGGCAGTGTCCATGGTCAAGATATGATGCTCAGATCTGCTCCTCCGCTTTCTCTTCTTGGGAAGAGGAGCAGATGAATCGGTCATGGCCTGTTGAAGTGGGGTACGGATAATCTCATGAATAATGGCCACCACTTCGGGTTCAGTTAACATTTTTTGAATTTTTGGACCTCCTCCATACAAGGGAGGACGTCGGAATCATTATCTACACGAGGCATGTCTAGAGCAATTTGTAAAACGACAACCTCGGGGTCAAAGATGGGACAGAGTGTGAGTGGATGTGTGGTCAAATGATCTGGCAGATGGGCATTGTCCTCACAATCAGAATCGATCATGTGTCTCCTAAAATCTTTTTGTGTTTTTAAATTTTTCTCATTTTTTTGCATTTTGGGCGATTGTAAGCTCTCATGGAAATCCTCAAGTGAACCCATATCATCAAATGGTGGAGCATCATGGTCGCTCTTATTTGTACTAGTGAGGTGGTCAATCCTCTGTCTCATCTGATCCATCATCAGGGTCAAGTGCTCAAGGGTGGACTCCACGAAAGATGACTCCAACAGATCAGTCTCAGGTGAATATGAAGGTGGTAAATATGGAGGTAATGGTGTATGTGGGTAGAAGTCCGAGTCTTGATACAGTGGCTGAGGCGGGTATGTACAAAAGTCAGGAGAAAAGTCCTCCTGAAAAAAGGAGATGGACCGGCTGGTGTGAACGAGAGATCCGTAAAGTTCGGATAGAATACGCTTCAGTCGGCCATCTCCATATAAGAGGAAAATGATAGTCGGGAGAGCATGATGGTAAAGTCAAGAGAAGTGAAAAAAAGGCGCAAATGCACATAGACAATCTCGAATACACACAAGCAAGCACAATCAAAACTCACACAAACCGAACCCTCAATTCACCTACTCAACTCGATAGAGACCGAAAAGTCAGTCTTGTTATCTAGTCTGTTTTAGAGTTAGGTGAGAAGTCTAAGAGTTGCACAAACACTTAGGGGACTGCAATGGGATTTTGACATTAATCCTTAGTGTGTGTGCGAGCAAGTAAAATCGAAGACAATGAGGGGATTACTCGCCACAAGATAAATATTCTCTTTTTAATTGATTTTAGGGTCAACTAAAGTTAACAGTCCCAATTTTATTGGTTATCACTTTTTTTGTATTTTTAATGAGAATGCACGAGCCTAACGGGGGATCAATTCCTTTAAGCACCCAGGTAATCAAAATCAGAGGGAGAGTCGGAAAAGCAATGCAAGTGGCAAAAATGATGATGAATGTTAAAGCGTAAATGATAACCTTGCCTCCAGCACTCTACATGAAAAGATGCTCAGCAGAATTGAAACCTATCTATATGCAATGCAAGCGAATGAAATCGACCTAAGTTTCAGAAATTGCTATTAGCGTGAAGAACCTATGCTGATGACTTAGAATGGAATTGAAGTGTCTGGTCTTGGAGTCTCCTCGGTGCCCACCACAGTGGGTCCTACACACGTTGTATGAAGAACTCTCATGGCACGGTGGTTCCAAGACTTTGTGAGAAGCAATTAAAATTTGACTAAGCCCAAACAAGTCTATAGGCACATGCAAGTATATTAAGCATTTGGCCTTAATCTATCGCAAGCAATCCTAAATCTAAGGGCTCAATCACAAAACAAAGAAAACAAAATTGGGAAACAAAATAAAAAATGCGATGAAAGCCAATGAATCTGCGGTGAGCCTCCAAGTGAACAAACACTTGGAAATTGGGTCCGAAAGTTGAAAGTCTAGGGTACCTTTATTATTATAAATAAATAGTGGTCTCTCTCTCACAAAAATTAGACAAGTGACAAAAAATGCTCAAAATATGACTGTCTTCTCAAGTCCTCCCTGCCTCCTTTGATGTTAGGTCAGAAATTTCCCGTCGCCTTCACATGGGTTCACAAGCGCCTAGGGTGGAGCGCCTCCCTCGATCCGTGGTTCCTCGCACAAATTCAACAAGAGAAGATGATTAGACAAGTCAAACAATTATATCAAATAAATGAGCAAATAAATAAGGCAATACTGTAGACAAGTAATCACAATCAAGCAAAAAGCTGATCTATGTACTGTTGCTCCCCAACAACGGCGCCATTTGATGAACAGGATTTATCGAGGGTCTAAATATGCCTCACACAAGGCGGGGCAAAGTCGCTGCGGCAAACCTCAATAAACCTCACTCAGTCAAGATAAATCAAGCAATGAAAATCAAAGTGTGGAGTTAACATTTATTATAACTCTACAATGAATGTTTATAGTGCAAGCAAGTAGAGTGTCGAACACAGGAAGCAAAAAGGATAGATCAAAAATGAGTGCTCAAGAGTGATAGTGATCAAGTGCTTACAAATGTGCTATTTTGTGGGCTTTTGATTTTATATATTTTACTGATGTAGTATTTTCTTTTTATATTTTGTATTTTTATATTTTTTTCTTTCAATAAAATAAATATACAATATAGGAAAAGGGAGATAATGTATTTATAAAAAGAGGTAAAAATAGTCAAAATTCAGGAAGTGAAATATATTTGTACTTTCTATATTTTCCAATGTTTTTGTGATTTTTCTAGATTTTTCCAATTTTTTTGGTATTTTTAAAGGCAAAAATACTAAAAAAAGTGAATAAAATAAATAGTTGAAACAAAAATGAGGATGAAAAATATCAATCAGAGTTCAAAATTCCTTTGATTAGTTTTAAAACAAAGAGAATGAAACAGAGAAAATTCAGAGATAAAATTTAAATTTATAGGATTTTTCTAGAATTTTTGAGGTATTTGTGAAATTTTAAGGGGTTTTGCCATTTTTAGGAGTTTTGTTTTTAATTTTTTTAGTGATTTTTGGATTGAAGCTAAAACATATGAAAACAAACGAAATATGGTTTTTTCGGAATTTTTTAAAACTTTTATTATTTTATGTATATTATAATGCAATCAGTACTGAAAATGCATGTTTTTCGATTTTTTATAAATATGAAAATGCAATAAAAATGCAAAATAAAAATATTGCGTAAAGCACAGTGCAACAGGAGCGTATGCTAATTTTTTGGTGACTTTTCGAATTCTATAGATGCATGAAATAAATAGAGACAACAAAGAGAAACTGCACTACAGGCAAGGGCATATATGTAAATATCCAAAACATCCAGGCCAAAGTGCAATTTTTCCACAAAATATATAACTAATTAATGAAGTTCCAAGACCAAAGACAAATAGCCAAATCTGCAAGGGTATTCTTGCAAAAAGCCCCAGCCCACGTGCGTTGACACGCACGCGTGACAGGGACCTAAATGTAATATTCCAAAAATACATGGGCTACCATGCAATTTTTGCAAAAATATTACAAATAATAAACTCTCCCTGGACCAAAACGAAATCACAAGACCTGTAGGGGTGCCTCGCAAAACACCCAGACCCCTCACACGCACAGGCACGTAAAGTGACATGGACACGGACCTGGATGCAAATATCGAGAGTTTAGGGGTCTAAATGCAACTATTACACAAAATATTGAACGACAAATGAAAGTTTCTGGACTAAAAAGTAAAAATACTAGGGGGTATCAGACAAATATAACCCCCACAAGGCGCGATCCAACGGCGGACGTCCTCTTACTTAACACGTGGCAGCACGCGGACGCAACGATATCGGTTTGGCTTATGCAGCCCAGATTAGATCTTCGGAAGGGGCATCAACAGCTGAGGTTGTGCGTGATCTGACGGCAGCTTCCTGGACGAACGGGCTCGATCGGACGGCTATGATGCCATCTGGAAGAACACGGGAAGAAATTCTCTCCGATGAACTTTGAGCGACAAATCCACACGAGTCCGACTGCCTTTAATGGTTACACGTGGTGCTAAATCGTCCAGGGGAGGCTCTCAACTCACTGGAGGCTTTAAAATGGCATGATGATCGTCATCGTGCGGCCTCGGGGTCGAGGACGACCTGCTGCTCCAGGAGCCTTCTCCGGTTCCGGATGGGGCGCAGAAGCCTCCTTCAAGCCCTGCAAATAAAATGTAGAACATGACAGAGAAGTGCAGAAAGAGACCTAGCTTTTATTGGCGACTAGTCGGTGGAGCAGGGAGTGGATGAAGGTCGTCGGAGCTCGAGAGCTCCGGGGAGATGTTTGAAAGTGGGATCAATCCTAACCACGAGATTAAATGCCAAAATAAAAATGCTAAACTCGAGAGGAGACCTACAACTAACTAACGGGAAATAAAAATCGAAGGAAGAATGACCTCGATGGCTGTAGAAATCGGAGATTGAGCTCACGGCGGCACACCGGAGATGGGGTTGGAATCCACACTTCAACGCCTCTCCAGAGCTCCGCATACGTGCTAGAGACCTCCCTGTCACTGAGGTCGATTCAGAGCTTGCCAAAGAGAGCCAAAACAAGGGTCAAAAGGGGTTCAAAGAGTAAGAGGAAGGTTGGGGCTTTTTTGAACGGGTGATGGTCTCGGCTCGAAGAGCGAGGTGTATCAGACGATGCAGCGATCCAAAGATCGAAGCACTCCACAAGCGTGTATCCTCGATCTTTGGTAAACAAAAGTAAAGAAGACATCAGCAGGAGATAGTGAAAGAAATTACCTCGAAAAAATCACAAAGACGGCCAAAAAATGAGGTTTCTGATACAACCCTCCTGGTTGGTCCACGTGGACCAACCAGGAAAAAGCCTGGAAAAATCATTTCTAAATTCGTTTAAAAATAATAACTGATTTTATTAATTTTAGATTATTAAATGAAAAATGTTTATTATTTTATAAATCTTTTATTACGATTTTTATTTATTTTTTCCAGATTAAAAATCACAAGTTTCCTTTTATAGCTTATATACAGGTATATTCGTCTATGTATTTTAATAATTTATTTCTCTTTTATATATTTAATTTTATTTATTTTGTTTATTATTTTATATATTTATAACTTAATTTTATGAACTTATATATTTTTTTATTTTATTTTCTTGATGTATTATGTACAATCAAATAAATAGAAGTATTATTTATATAGGTATAAGTATATGTAATTCATCTATGTACTTTATACACTTATTTTATTTTTATGTTTTCTTTGAATTTTTATTCTAGTTTTAATATACACATATATTACAAATAATATCTATAAAACTATACAAATAAAAGTATATCAAAATAATGAATAATAAATAAATTGAATATTGTAATCGGTACAAGTATACAAGAAAGGTCCGAAACTCAACTTTCAAACCGTAACTCCAAAAAATATGAATCGACCTTCATTAAATAGCTTGTTGAAAATTATACATAATTAAAGCTGAGTTTGATACTTTCATTTTATTTGAGAGATATAGGTATGGGAACTTGGGATTCTGGAAAATTATTCAGATCATAACTTTTTATCTGTGCATTATTTTTGTATGAAATAAATTTTGTATTTTTCTTTATTTAATTATTTACAACTTTCTTGTGCAAAGTTTCTTTATTTGAGGTGTAAAAATTAGAACCAAAAATAGGTCAACAAAATGAATAAAGAATGAATTAAATAAAAGGGTATTTTTACTGTATTTTGGCCTTTATCTCCCCCTACTTTATTTCTTGTCGACCTATTCAACGAGATGCCTAGGTCTCGAGGTTTCGGGTCATAAAGTATTTGAAATATTTTATTATTTTTCTTTTCTTTTCTTTTTCTATAATTTTGACTTTAAAAACCATATTTTATACACTATTTGTACAATAATGCATGAATATTAAAATGACTAAATTAACGCTATTTACACACATTTACTAGGATTTTTAAGGCCAAAATGATAGTATAAAGATAATGAAATGGAGATTCATCAGGCTAATACTTAATTTTGGATATATTTAGGAACCAATGTGTAGAAAATTTTACTCCGGGTCCCTTTTATAACTACTGATAATCGTTCCATTAAATATGTAAATTTTCTATTTTTATTATAGTTAAAAAATAACTAGGTGAATTGCTAATAAAAATCTTGAAGTTTATAAAATTGCAAACATTTCATAAAGAAACTTTAAAGTAAATTATAGAAACTTTAAATAAAAGTGCAATTTTAACAGTTAATCGAATAAGTGGAATAGGCAAAATTGCCAAGAAAGTATGTCGAGTTAGGAGAATTATTAAAAGGACTGAAGTACTTCAAAAATATTTACTAAGATTAATTGTTGAAAGGTCCTTGATGTTCTGGATCAAGGACAAGGGTAGTTGATCACGGTTGTGCTCAACCACGATCGTGAAACACGACAGTGAGATGTACAGGCCTAACCACAGGACTAGGTTCGATGACGAGAGTGATGCCACATTAGAGAGCGTCGTAGAAGAGTTCTACTGAGAGCTCCAGCTTCATAAAAGAAGGATCCAACAATGTTGGTTTGGTTCTCCTTTAGCAGAGTAGTGCGGAAGAAGAAGATGAGGAAGAGTTGCAGACGGTGGAGAGTGGCAGGAATCTGACGATTGAAGCGGAGAGGAATCAGTTGCGTGTGGTTTTGTTAGATACGGACGGTCACTTCCATGACTGGGAAAAGAGGGATGCACTTTTTTACGGTAGAGGAGGGGAGGGGTCGATGGTCACTTCCATGACTGGGTAGGGGATGTTTCGCGAAGGAGGGAGACAAACCTCCGTGTAGTCTCCTCCCGTATGGAGATGATTGGGCTTTTGTTTTGCTTAGAAAGATGGAATTGTCAACATAGCCCAAAAACTAACTTTCTTTAAAATGTTTAGAAAATTTATGTAATATGAAAATCATAAAAAAAATTAGATGATATCTTTATCTAGGTTAGATTATTTACAATATACAAAATATAAAATTTATTTACAGAATATTGATTTGATGAATTAGTGATTCAGAATTATTAAGTATAGATCAACCTTTACATTTATATTTGTTTGACATTCTCTCCTTACTAGACTATGTTAGCAAGAATTACTTATGTTTCAAATTTTAGCTATTAGTTTGCATTACCTTTATTGGCCATGATTTGTTCGAAATCTGAAATATATCTTAAATGAACCACTACACATATGTTTAAGATATGTTTAGATCTGATTACAAATTCGTTTATGAGAGTGCTCCTAGAATTATTAACGAATATTAGGCAATGAATGTTTAGCTCACAATGTTAATAAGCATGATTTATGTTAGAACCTCACATATATAAAAATCATAAAATTATGGAAGTTATAGAAATAGATTTTATATCTTTAGAAATATTGACTAATTAGGATAACTTTTACTTTTATTTTAAGTTCGTTATATATCATTAACATATCGGGAAGTTTGTTATATATATATATATATTGGAAAAAAGGACAAATATATACATTTCACTTTCATTTTATTGAAACTTGGTTTAATTTTTAAAATAATTTAAATATACTTTAAAAATCATAGATTTAATTGAAAAAAAATTAAAGCTTAACTATAAAACTAAAGAAAAAGCCGATATATAGCACATTTGAATTGTTTTAACTGGATAGTCCTGTGAATTGATACATAAGCATCATGGTATGATTACTCTAGCTTTGAAGTTTAATTAAGTACTTAAATTTGCATTGACTAATTTAAAGTCCAATAGCTTTGAATGAGCAAAAATATTGGAGTGCATAGTATAGCACACAGTGGCTTTATGTTGTGTTCCAACAACAGGCGACTGATTAATATATATATATGCAATTTATATCTAGTTTTTGAAGATAAAAAATAAAGCAAAGGATTTACAGCTTGTTTTGTCTCACAATTGCTATCGTTCCCCGCATTAGTTGGGGACCTATGTATTTATGCCATAAGATGAGAACCAGCTAAGCTAAGCGGGACCGCAACATTGGCATGTGTCTCCACATATGAGCTTTATCCCAATAAATTTTATATGTTACATGACATGTATGGTGTATATTAAAGCATGGATTCGTTCACCTTTTTTATTAGTTTCTTTCCCATGAGATTTGCAGCGACATCCTAATGCATCTCGAGTCAGATTTTGATCTTCATATATCATTCGAGTGACGGTGGTCATCTGTAAAGTTGTTATGGGCCACCTTGGGATTATCCCTCGTATTATATATATTCGATTGACTAATCAAGTTGCTCACATGACACTAGAACAAAAATTCCTTTTGCGGAGCGTTTGAAAATGTTGGTAATAGTTGCTTCTAACGTCGGTAAATGTGTATCTCATTGTCGAGCTAACCTCGTCGAGTCATGATTTTATGGACGTTTATAAAAACGTTGGCACATCCTTCTATTGTACGACGTTAACAAACGTCGGGTAAAACGTGTCTGAATAGACGTTTATTAAGAATGTCTACATACAAATGATATTCGTGAACATTAATAAGCATTGGCTTAGCTAATATTATTAACATCAACATTTAAATTATTTATCCAAAATTTATTTCCAATATCTAGAGATCTCCAGGCATCTGCAATCACATATTAGTACATTGCACAATCGCATATTAGTACATTGCACAAGCGAACAACATACAATATATTTCTAAATAACATTTCTCAAGAAGCAAATATTACTAAACTACGAAAGTTGAATGTTACAATCAGAATGTTGCACTACTTGAAGTAGATCTTCTACGAAGCAGTAATACATCGACACATTCCAAAAAAAATAAAGTTCTTGATGAAAGATTCGCTTCATTCAAGAATCATCTCTGTTGCTGTTTCAGGATCAACACCCCCATCATGACGTACAAAATATTGATCTTGCCTGAGAAACATATGTATCTGCTAAGGAAAAGAAGTGAATGAAATATAAAAGAAATAAAAGTAAATATAAATATATTTGTTAATTAAAAATCATAAAATGTTGGTTGAGAAGGCAGAGATGACGTTCTATCAGATAACTTAAAGTATGCCATCATTCTAGTTGTTATATGATCATTAAATTCTCCTTTTCTCTTCGACACCCTTCAATTTTATGTCGATCTTATTCTTCATTTCCTCCTTAAGTTCCTAGCGATGATCTTCAAGAAGTTCTTGACGAATTTCTTCACTTCTTTATCATCCTCAGCCTCCATTTTTTGTTGAAGCTCTACTAATTTTTGGCCAATTTTCCTTCTATGAAATAGATGCCGGCCGACGACCTCTCCCTTTAGGTACATGTTCATACCCCCATGCCAATGAGACCATCGGATCATCCTTCGTTGTGCAATACACCATTAGTTATTTCAACATCAATAGTGCACCTTCTTTCTGAACCAACATCATCACGCATGACATTCATTCTACTATGTAAATAATACATTATTACTTATCAAAATAAAGTAACTATCGGGTATACGAAGAAGTTATTAAACAAGGCACTTATCGAACTTATGTATTATGCATTCCTTCTGGTGATGGTCAACACCCATGTAGTCCAGTAAGAAGGCCTAGTGGTGTCCTTCCCTCCTTATAAACACTAAACTTTGATCTTAAGAATAATAGTATCTCCCCACATGATTAACCCTGAAGTTCCTTATGAGACTGGAATAATTAGGACATGTTTAAATAAGCTAAGAAAAATTCAACGCTAATAAAATAAAATTTGATTGTCTCTTACAATCTCATTCTTCATGACAACATATGACTTAGATTCATTAGTTGAGAGATTCTTTACGGTACGTGTATCCTTATTTGTCTAATATTTATCCTAAAATAGTAGTAATTAATAAATGACATTAAAAAACCAAATAACATTTTTAAACATGCTTACATGATATTTTGGTTGAATCCATGTCTCAGCCATGGTAATCCAACATTCAATTGACACATTTATTGTCCTCGTTGCATCTCCTACTTTCTCTCATTCCTACTTTAAGTTATGTTGATCCTCCTTAAGGTGTTTTGCTAAACCATGGTTCACTGATTCCTTGACCGTCACATCAGAGTCTAAGTCAACAATATTGATGGAGTTCTATTTAAAAAGTAATTATCAGTCAAAACACTATTGTGAAACTTGAAAGAACAATATTTATACCTTGATTCTGTCATGTTGATGAATATGTGGTTCATCGCCTTTATTCTTTCATTTTGGCTAAAATCCTTGATAGTAAACAATCACTAATTCCAAGTAATTATCATTCTAACCACAAATATTAATATTATATAATTAATATTTCATTTTTATCCAAAATAAAAGAATAAAAATAAAAATTAAAGAAAAAAAGGCTAGAGATATGGAATATATATAGATTGATCCTATCCCTAAGATTATATCAATATTGACTTGATCGACAAAATAAATAAGTAGGGGAGATAAAGATAACAACCTATAAAAATATCAAGAAAACAAAGACCAAAAATATAATTTATATATTTTTCTCATTGTAAATATTTCACCTATTTTATTCATCACTTATATCATCTCAAACAAATAATTTCTTTGGTAAAAGTTGTTCATAAAAATATACACTATGTTATGAAAATATCAGAAAAATAATTCGTCACAAAAATAATTAACCGCAATGAACCGTAAAAAGCTGCAAAATCCGTCTTCTAAGGTTCATAACTATTTATAGAAAACTTTAAACGGATCAAACTCGCTTTTAAAATCTATTTTATACTTAATACTATTTATTAAAACAATCAAAAAAACATTAGAATAAAATCGATGAGTTTTGACGTTTGAACCCCGTTGTATATATGCACTATATGTAGAAAATTCCCAGATTTTTTAATTAAAGAACTGTAAATCCGATTAACTTAATTTCTTTTCCTAAAATCTTGTAAAAATATTTTTAAAAATATAAAAATATAATTAATTAAAATACCAATAAAATCCGAAACCTCGAAGCTGCTACCTAAATTTTCCGGAACTCATAACTCGGCCGTATGAACTCCGAATTGGGTAAATACAATCTTAAAATTCATATTATTAAATTATCTACAAAATGACACTGGTTTCGTTAAAATCGGAGTTAATACGAAAAATGTGGTTTTCGGGTCTATTTTAGTATATTGTACAATGTGTCGTAATTTATATTATTATTTTATTATTAAATTTAAGAAATAGGAATAAGTCAATTTAATTTATTTATTTAAGTTATTTATTTATTGTTCACTAAGTTAAATAATTATTTAATTATCTAATTATATACCTAATTAATTTATTTATTGAATTAATCTCATAATTAAGTACTTTAATTATCAATCTAATTATATATTTATTAATTTAATTTTTTAAATACTTTGATTAATTAATTAATTAATAATTTATTTATTTTTATCTCTTTGTTTCTCTCCTCCCCTTCTTCTTCCATGTTTCCCATATTTCTTCCCTATATGCGTCCACCGCCGTCCCTTTTCTTCTTCCTTCTCGCTGCCAACGTCCAACCGCTCAACCGCCAAACGACCGGCAATTTGCCAACTACCTTGTTTCCCGACACCCCTTGGCGGTGACCAGTCCTCTCCCTCTCTATAAATAATGCTAAACCCCCTTCTACCGGAGGGTATCCATCATTCGTTTCTTCTCACGTTCCAGAGAGCTCCGGAGTAGGTCCAGTGACAGAGGGCGTCATCTTTGTCGAGCAAGGGAGCGAGGCGATCTGGCATGATCCGTCGACAGTGCGAGCGAAGCTCCACCACGCAAAGCCTCCGCTTTGTCGCGCGTTGCAGCCAACAACCAGGAGGTGCTCAACCTCCAAGCATAGGCGATTGCATCCACTTTATCTTCCAGGTAGGTAGTTCTCGTCTCCTCTTCCCCTTCTATGTTTCCTCCTACATTCTCATCTCTCTCCCCTCAATCCCTCAACTCTCTTCTCAAATCTCATTTTCCTCTTCGAATTGAACTCTAAATCTGGTCCCATTATCGCCTCTCCGATCAATTTTCATTGCTTCACATTTTCTTTTCATCACCTTGCCATCTCAGATCAACTCCGATCTGAGCATCTTGATTCAATCTCCCATACCGCATCGGATAGATCATCCATCCACTCCCCTTTGGATTTATTGTCAGGCCGAGGGTGTGCCTTGTGCCTTTGTTTACACATGCAAGTAAAGATGAACCGTGAGCTTCTCTGATATTTGATTTACATCTGAAAATCAAAGACTTTGGAGCACCCTCTCGAGGACTATAGCATTGCCTAGAGATTGAGTCATTTGGAAGATATCCGTCATCGGAAACCGATAATAGCTGTGCACGACCACTGCATTGCATCATAACTGGAGTCAACATTCGAGCTTCACCAATTGGCATTCACAACAACAACACAAACCTGAAGATCAGAATCATTGTTTGAAACTGCAGATTGATCGAAGCCACATATGTAATCATCGAGAAACCACCTCGATCCTATATTTTCTCTCCAGTCCCGAGTCCTAATCGCAAAACCTACAACCACATGGAAATTTAGATTCAAACCACCATCATTGCAGCTCTGCACCGAGAGCGTCGTTGCTTGAAGCAAGAACCGATTGCATGTGTGAAAATCGGAGCATGCCCTTCATCTCCACTATGCCTAGGAAGAGAATAGGAGGTCGATTCGAGAGCTCCGTCGACTCCAACAATCATAAATGTATGATCTCATTTGGGGAAATAATTTTAACCGACCAATCTTCAGCGATCGGACGGTCCAGGTAAACTACATCGTAACACACGTCATCATTTTATCAAATCTGTCGCCCCATCATCTACGCTTAAGCGATGCACGTGCTTTGCACATGTATACGGGGATGTTTTGGGCAAATAGTTGATTAATCCTCAACATTTTTCATATTTACAGGTAGGTCCAGTTGAATCTGATCGCATGCCCAAGCACGTAGATCTTGGTGATTTTTGCGTGAAGACCTCGGAGCTATCCGATTTTGCAAGTAGGTCCCTGACTTGAGTAGACACATGAAATGCACGTGCTTTGCTGAGCAATTGTATGGAAGACCTTCGATATTCTGTTATATTTCTACGCACCCCCTTATTTTCTAGATAATTACACAAACAACCCTGCCATGTATATTATCCATATATTATATACTATAATAAATAAAATAAAAAATAATAAAATATCACATATACAAAAATATCGTATTTTACACTACATACAGTATAAAATCATATTTTGAAAATAAAAATACTTTTTAGCATTAAATGAATCATTACAAATATCAAAAAATATAACAAATTTTAAAAAATCATAAAAAATATAAAAACATTTTTAAAAATCTAATAAAACTTATATATAGTATATTTTACTGTATTTTACATAATAAACTAAAAATAAAAATCAAATGTTAAAATCAATAAAAAAATTAAAATTCATTAAAATTTGTAAAAATCACAAATAAATAAATAAGCCTTTAAAAATGCATAACATATCATTTTAAATATATTTTCACATTCTTTCTAATAAAAAGAAAAAATATATATTTTTGTTCAGTTTTACACTTAAAAATCGAAAATACCTCACAATTTTCCATAAAAAATAAGTTTTCAACCTTAAAAATAACTCAAAATTCTTAAAAAAACTACGAAACCTTTTAAAACTCCATAAAAATAGAAAAAAATTTAAAACATAAAAATAAAAATTAGAACACATTTTATAAAATAACAAATAACAAAAAAATCTTAAAATTCATAAAAAATATAAAATTCATTAAAAACCAAATATAAATAAAAAAATCCTTAAAAATAAATAAAAATTAGGGAACCATAATAAATCTTAATCTCTATAGTTTTCCCCCAATTTTCAAACAGTTTTCCTCCTTGAGTTAGACACTCCCGTGCTTAACTTCTATACACTTATGTTTAGGAGTATAAATAAAATAAAAACAAGGAGATTAAGCAAAAATTAATCTTTTCTGATAAAATTCACATGGTCGATACAATGATAGCCAAATTCATTTTGTCCCTTTTATAGGATTTAGTTGTCTTCCGATCGGGGGTGCTTTTTCAGATGACGTTGTCGCTGGGGAAGCAGCGTTAGAGTAGTTGTAGACCTACATCTAGGGTTTCTCTTTTCACCATTTTATATCTTAACCTCATGGCTTTTTTATTCTGATTTGTGCAGCACAGGGGGAACAACATAGCTAAGAGCTGCAAAGTTGATTACTTGTAATTTCTTGTAAGAAAAATATAGAAAAATTGTTCGTGGGAAGGGGCCCCTTCAGGTTATCCCGACTTGTACCTCCCTCTCTTATTCTCGGGGTCTATTTCACCAGGGTTATACTCCTGGGGAAATAGGGAACCCACCGCGTCTTTTATTGCTCGTGATTTTCTCGATGGTTTTCCACGTCTTTTCAAGGATAGGTTCTTCTTAGGATTTTTTGATTTTTCCTTCTATGGGCAACCATAGCAAGGTGCTTGCTTAGGTTGAATCACCTAGTTGCTGGTGGTCTAGGATCAAATCCAAAAAGACAAATTCTGAAAATACCCAAAAAATGATAACCAAAAATAAAATAGGGATTGTTAATCTTTATATAACTCTAAAATAAAATGTAAGGAATCCATTTGTTTTAGGGAGAGCCACCCTCGCAATTGTATCGTAGGTACTCTCTCCATATTTGTGAGTGAGAGACATCCCTTAAGGTAGAGCTAGATTCTGGATTTCTTTCGGGATACTATTGAGTTCATGCGTTAATCACGTGCTCATTAGTGGGGATTTTCGGGTAGCCACAAACGGTCCATGTCTCCTTAGAAGAGTGGGGAGTTTAGAGGACACTGTGTAAGGCTCCGTTCGGGTAGCCGAAAATGGTTCGTACTTACTCCTATGCTGGCTGAGAACAGGTGATTTATCGTAAGAACTCGAGACAGTTTCTGAGGAAATTGCGGGCACCTATATGAACTCGCTAATTTGTGAGAAGATTTGTCTGTCAAACAACCTTAAAATTGATAAGATAAATGATCGAACTCTTACGTTCATTACGAGGGTTGTGTTGGTGAACTTAGGGTTTGCTTTGCATTTTCTTGCAGTGTAAGTCAAATCTTTCTAAGATCTTGATTAACTTATTCTATCAAGATGATGGGAAGGCGATCTCTTCGGTCTACTCTGACCGATCCACTCTCTCGTGCACCTACCCATTCATCTAGATCGGTTTGAGATGTCTCTTGTCCCAAACCGAGATCTACTCGAGTTGCTACTTCCAGACGTGACTCTAACCCTGGAAGCTCATCGTCAATTTCTTCTCCATCTCATTCTCTGTCATCATCAGCTCCATTTACAGAAGACCATCAGCAGTTAGATGTTGACTTGGCCAAGCCTAATCTAGACTCTTTCTCTTTTCCAGAAGACATGGCCGGAAAGGAACCGCAGATTACCTCAGTTGTTATAGATCAGGCTACGATTAACAGTAGTCTACTTGCTTCCATCGAGACTATGCAAAAACATATTAGGGAGCTGATGAGACGATCTGAGCGACTAAGGTAAAGGTACAAAAATGGTCGTTGCGACCTCAATCACTCAGATGTGCTCAATCAAGAAAAATGAACCACTAATAATAGATAAAATCGATCAAAACACAAAAGCAGTCCTGCTATTAGATTAACCTGGTATACGACCAGGGTCGAACTCAAGGAGCACGGGTTGGCCTCTCGGCCTACGAAGTAGTCAAAAAGAGATAAAATAAAATGAAAGAAATGTTTTTGGTGGTTTTTGAATATTTTATGTTTTTTTTGCTATTTTTAATGAATTCAGAAAATAAGAAAAGCAAGTAAACACACACTTCAACAAATTATTAAATACACTAAAAATCAATCAAAAATTCAAACAAAAATATTTTTGTATGTTTTATAATTTTTAGTGTTTTTGGTGAATTTTTGAGAATTTTCTGATGTTTATTTAATTTTCTAAAAATCAAACAGTAGCTAAAATCAAAGGTATTATCCAGCTGAGCTAAAAGGGCCTAGATAAAATATCTAAAGGCCCCAAATTAGCTGGGAGGTAATTTTCTTGTGAAGAGAAGAAAATAGGGAAACTTTAGGCACCTATTTTATTGTTTTTGGATTTTTAATTGATTTACTGGAATTTGTATATGATTTTGAATGTTTTTCAATTTTTAGTGGTTTTCAGTAATGAAAAATAGCCAAAATTGGCTAGAAAATCAAACACATCAAAATAGACAGTAGACAATTTTTTGTAATTTTTGGACACTATTTAATATTTTTTTGTGATTTTTAAAGTTAGACAGTGAAGAAAATAGAGGTTTTTGATTTTTTAAAAATATCAAACAGTGACGAAAATGTCTCCAAAATTTGTAGAAAATTTTACATCATGGCAGGAGCCATGTATCCAATTTTCATTAAATTTGGAGGTGATTTGCTATTTTATTCAAAAATAAAGAGGGGGCACTGTGCACAGGGACCAAAGTGCATATACCCAAGAGTCTGGGGGTCTGGTGCAATTAACCCAGGAAGTCACGCGCGTCGCATGTGCCTGAGGCACTCAGGGACCCAAATGTAATAGAAATAAGTTCCGAGGGCTTATTGGTAACAGGTACCAAAAGTCCAGGGGCTTATCTTCAAAATACCCAAAAATAAACGCACATGCTCAAAAGTTTCACACACAGGGGTATAAATGCAAATAAACAAAAACTTTCATTCAACTGATAACAACCAGAACTACAGGGGCATGTCTTGCAAATAAACCAGAGAAACATGTGATGAAGCACGTGTCACACAACGTACAGGGGCATAAATGCAAGGAAAATAAAGTGCAGGGTCCACAGTATAAATTTCACAAAAAGTAAACAACTATGCTACGTATTTACAGGACTAAAGCAAATGCAGAAAGTAAAGGGGGCCTAAGAACAATTTACCCCTTTTATTATTGTCGACGGCTGGATGTATGACGCGTGGTAGATCCAATGATCGAGACAAATGGCGCCTTAACCCTGGTAACACTCGGCCTGATCGAACGGGCGGTGGCCCTCCACGTGGATATCGGACGGTCACGGTGCTCTGGAGGCCAAGCCCTTGGTGTATCGACGGAGGAGGAGAGGGCACGTGGCAGATCTGACGGACGAGGCGTGCTGGTGCCTCTTCCTCCGAGCGGATGGTCAAGATCTTTCCTCGGGATGATCAGACGGTGACGGTGCGCCTAAATGGATGGATCAGATTGCAACTGGGGCGCTGAGGACGATCTGACGGTCGACGAGGCTGCTGGAAGAACTGGCGGCCGGCGAGCTTCGCCGGCCCTCTGCGTGTCTGGTGAGCCTCGTCTGACGCTCCTGAGGTGCGGGAAAACTTCGCCTGGTAGCTCCGCACCTGATGTGCTGCTCCGATGGAAGCGAGGAGCTCCAGAGAGCTCCGGCGACGTGGAGGAACCTAGAGCTGCTGTGCTCAGAAGTCTCGACCTCCAGATGAGGTCGATTGTCCTCGATACCTACATAGGAAAGAAGCTGGGTCGAGGGCAAACTGCCTCGACCCGTCAGAGCGGGCGGAATGTGAAAGATGAGGCGCTATGGAGGCTCTCCGGCGAGCGGCGGAGAGTGAGAGCCGGTACCCTGCTCCGGGGCAAGCCAGGGGGAATGAAGGGTCGGAGAAGGTGGAGAGAGGTCTGGTGGACGTGGAGGTAGTGTCGGATGGGTGAAAGGATGGTCGGAGACGGCAGGCGGAGATGGCGGAGCTAAGCTACTGGAAATCGAAAAATCGAAACCTAAGCAACTCTACGGCCTAAAGAAGCTACCTGGTGGATGTAGTCGACTGGGCTGAAGCTCGGCGAGCTTCTGGTCGTTGCCTGCAAGGGGCCGTCAACTCCCCGAGGCTCGGCGCGCTCGCGGCGGCGCACGGCAGCTGAAGACCACCGGATCAATGGCTCTCGGCTTCCCGGGCCTCTCTGCAACTCCCAAGACCACGGCTGTCACTCAGGGACTCCGGAGGAGGTCACAGGCACCGAGGGAAAGATCCAAAGATGGAAGAATTAGGTCGCCGGAGACGACTATAAATATGGTGAGGGATCCGAGAAGAAAGGGATCGGGAGAGATGTTCGGGCCTCGGATCCATCAAACCCACCCCGGGCGAGGGTCCTGGGATGATCGGAGATTAATCGAAGCCCGGGGTTTGAGGTGTTGGCGGTCGGATCGAGCAGGTAGAAAATAGAGAAATCGGGTCGGTCAGCTCTAACCCGGCTCTGGTGGTCCTGGGGGGAGAGTTGACCGGGGGTCAACAATCCCCCGTGGACCAATCAGAGCCCGCCAAGCACAAAATTTTTATTTATTTATTTTAAGCTAGAAAATGATGGAATTAATAAAAACTTAAAACATGAAATATTTTTATTTTATTTTTTTCTATTTTTTAGTGATTTTTAATAATTTTTTCAAAATAAAAATAAGGTATATACATAATATGTAATACATAGGTATATGTACACTATATAGGGTTTTTTTAATTTTGATTTTTAATTTGTTATTTTTATACAATTTTATTCCCATTTTATATTTTATTTATTTTCATTATAAAATAAGGAATAAAAAGGTATTTTTATTTTATTTTTATTATTTATATACATAGGTAAAATAAATACATATATACATGGTATATTTACAAAAATTTTGGAAATTAATTCTATTTATTTACAAGGTTAAATAAATATATAAGAGTGGTTCATGTATATGATGAAAGTGGTGTTTTTGTTCTTTTTGATTTTTACCCTTTTTCTTTTGTTTTTATATTTATAAATATGTACAAGTATTTACAAGCATATTTTGGGCTATTTTTGTGAGGAAAAATATTTTTATTTATTTACATAAATATTTACACACATGAGCCCCTATCTTCCTCTACTTTGGCTTTTATGCGGTCTGGCCCATGCTGAGCCCTCCCTTGGGTTAGGTTGCTCAATATTTATTCTAAATATTTCCCTCTTTTTCTTTTTAATCTTTATTCTTTTATTTTTGCACAAAAACATGCTAATTATAGGTTTTTACACAATGCATGCTTTTGGTAATTATTTGTATTTACACATATCTACATGGATTTGCAAAGGTTTTTGTAGCTAAAATATAAGAATAAAGAGTGATGAATGGGTATTCATCACCCCCCTATACTTAACTTTTGCTAGTCCCTTAGCAAACACTTATTTGAAAAAGAAGTGAAAAAGAAAGAAAGAAAAAGAAAAAGAGGGGAATGTACATGGATCAATGTTGAATATTAAACTTTCCTTCATTAAATTGAATTATGGAGCTCGATCAGATCTTTGGATTATTAATGTGTCGGAACCTTATTTAGACTTAAGCTTAAAACTCAACAGCCTCTAAGTTCCACCAATCTATGGACAAGACTCCTCAACAATCCAGATCAGAACAAGTCTACATACACAAACTCTAATGACTATGAATCTTTCCATGCAGTGTAAGTGATATGTAGCTCCCCACCTCAGAAGTAACAAAGAAACAACCTCCCTCAACCTGGTAACTCTAATGCCTCGGTCTAGCAACTCTTTCCTCGAGAAGCGGGGTATTCCCTTCTAAGTTCAAGTGCAACCAGCTCAAGAAGAGGGGGAAGAAGTATAGACTTTTGGAGGCTCAGCCAGTGTAGCTAAGTCTCCCGCTGCAAGCTTCATGAGATGTAACATGGATACCATAAGCTTTTGGTTTATTTGACTATATACACTCCGGTGGGGTTATTAAATTTTCAATCCGACCCACCACTTTTTTGGAGTTCTTTTTGCATTTTGCATTTTTTTCAAGTGCTTCTATACAACATATCTACATGGTGCAACATATATACAAGAAAATTTCCTCTTGAGCCAGTAGACTATCCCTCTTTTGAAGCTTTATTGCAACCCACGGCTTCTGTCTTTAGCCTTCATCACCACTATACCAAGTTGAGGCGCACTTCCTTCACTAGAAGAAGAAGAGAGGTTCCGCCTAGAAGTACTACCCTCATATGCTACCCCAAGCCAAAGGAAACTGCCTCCTCACCACCTCATCCGTGGAGAGCCATGTGTAAAGTGCTGGTGCAAGTCAAGCCATTGTCTCTAAGAGTCATGTGTGTGTTGTTAAGTGCTCTACTCAGGCTCATCAAGATGACATATGCTCATAGCCTAGTGGACTCAAAGGATTAAGTCCTTATGGACCTGAAAAGCCTTATCCCTAAGCCCTATAAGGTTCCTCTTAGATTTAGGTGGATTAAGATCTTATTCAATCTCCATTTCTCAATTTAATTCCAGGCTTAGTTTAAATGTCAACTCTCATCCAGGAAAAACTATATACATATATATACAAAGATGCTATTTACAAATATTTACAATCGTGCAAATATTTGGAAAAATGTTTTGAAATCATGAATGGATGGATGCATGAAGTGCAAGTTTTGCAAAAGTATTTACAAACATTTACACAAGATTTTTGCAAACTTTTGATTTTCAAAACATTTTTGAAAAATTTTGTACTATATACATAATTTTGATAAGAAATTATTTACACAAACTTTACACCAAAGATTTTTGAAAACATTTTTAAAATAATCATTTTGTACACTAGCTATGTATGTGCAATAAAAGAATGATTATGTACAGGAAAAATTTTTAATTTTTGTGATTTTTAAGGTTTTTAGCCAATTTATTTATTAACACACTCACACAAAGTACGAGTTATGGCTAAAGTATATATGAAATATATACACACCCCCCCCTATACTTAGCTCGAACGATGTCCTCAGAGTGACAAGAGCGATGAAGAAGACATAACTCGTGCTTAGTAAAAGGGAAGTGAAAAGGAATGGCTAAATACAGGAATGAATGAATGAATGGAATGAAGAGAACTCGGTGGTTTCCCCCTATACTTAGGATTAACTAATCCTAAGTATAGCAAGTTGTACATGAAGGGAAGTCCGAGTGAAGAATGAACAGGGTCTACCCCCCCTATACTTAGGGTGAGATATCCCTAAGTATAGGCAGCAAAACAGGGGTAGAACGACACGAAGAAAATCACGAATATATACAAGAAGGAGGACATCACTCCCCCTATACTTAAGGTGGAGAACCTTAAGTATAGGCAGCAAAACAGAAGTGATGAAACAGAACGAATGAACAACCCGGTGTTTCCACCCCCCTATACTTAGGATGAGCAATCTCCTAAGTATAGCAAAGATAATCCTAAGAGAGACCTGGGGTGAAAACAAGAACGGAAGAAAGAAAGATCAAACACGACGAAACACGTATATACAAAAGATTACAGTGTTGAGGTGCCTCTCAACAAGCGCTAGATTTTACGCCCCTAGCTGGGCGCAAAGGCTAGGACAACGCAGTATCAAGGTTCAGTACGGCATCGGTAAGGCGAATGTCGTACTGTAGTCGCAGTCTTGGTATGAGAACAGCGATGAAGTCAACATTGTAAACAAAGACACCCAAGTATGCAATCAAGCGGGTGTCTGCTACCGGCTAGTGATATGGAAAGAAGTGATCGGGATCCGGTAGCACAAAAGAAATCATCGGCTCTGGATCAGACTGGAGTGAGAGTATAGAGCCGAAGAAATCAAACGTGGAGAAGGATGGATCAATAATAGAATCCTCCACGTCAATCAGTGTCTCAAGCAGGTGTGGACAATCAAGATCAGGAGACTCTCTACGCAGAATGATATTCGATGCATGAAATAGTTTCAGATCAGGCAAATCATCGAATATCTCCAGAATGGGCTCATCCTCGCGAGGGTCGTCGAGGTGAGAAGACTCAGAATCAGAGTGATCTAAAGACTCGGTTCCGTGCTCCGTCATATCAGAAACACTCTCAGAAGGTGAAACCGAGTACTCATCATGTGTGGCATCCTCCCGCAGATAACCCTCGGGGAAAGATGCATGATCAAAAATGAGAAGAAGAGGATCAGGATCTAGATGGGCATCTGCACTGCTATCAAGTATCCTCTCGGTGCACCAGGCTGCATCATCACTAGAAGTGCAAGTCTCGGCAATCTAGAAACAGGAGAAGGTACTAGTCAACACCGCGGAAGCTGGCAAAGTGTCTGCGGCTGATCCTCGCTCTGCGGCTATGCTGTCTGTCAGCTGGTCCTCAGGAAATGTATCTATCTCAACAGAGTGGAGGACAAAAGGCTCGAAGACGGGACTCTCTGTATCAACTCTCTCAAAGTGTTGTCCCTCCTCAAGCTGTGGCTGCTGGGCTGAGTCCTGGTGACTGTCTGCATCCAAGAAGTGTCTCTGCAGGAAGGAAACTGACTCCTCCGGGACTGGAATCTGAAGTGTCTGAATCAACGGCTGCAAAAGCTGGGGCTCCTCCGTCTCCTGGAGTATCAGAAGATCTGATATCCAAGACTCGTCAACAGGGAACTCTGGGGCTGACTCGAACTCCAACTGGAAGGCCAACGGGAACTCAAGTAGACTCTGGGTCCGAACCTCTGCTATCACAGTCATCTCCTCTGTCAGTGGTGTTGCATCATCCAAATCCTCGGGCCGGTTTGTAGAAGCTGACTCACCATGTGAAGTGACACACCGCACTGGTACTGCATCGTCCTCATGTTTTGTCCCGACCGAAGCATCTCGTGAAGAAGAACTCTGTGAAAGTAGCCTCGAGATGGTATCCAGGAAGTGAATGTCGGAACTGCGGTGTGAACCGCCACATGTGGTAATCACCAGTGCTATCTGTTCTGCGGTCATCCCCCGCATGGAGATCTCTATCAAGTCTGTAAGTGGAAGTCCGTGCTCAGGGAATCTCCTCAAGAGGTCAAGAAACCTCGGCCATGCCTCGTGCAATGGCTCCTGGGGGTCAACTGAAAAGTCCATGATCAAAGACCGCATGAAATCTGCTCTACGTGGGGGAAAGTATCTCTGTAGAAACTCTCGGCGTAACTCTCCCCACATCTTGAATGTCCTCCCCAATCGTCGGTGCCATCTCATGGCTCTGTCGTGAAGTGTGAAGGGGAAGGTCCTGCTCATCATCTCTTCTGCAGTGATGTCTGAATATCTCTGTGCTCTACAAAACTCCTCGAAGGCTGACAGGTGAAGATAAGGCTCCTCATGCGCCTCTCCTGAAAATGTCGGCAGTCGCTGAATGTAATCCATATCCAAGATGAATGGACCTAGTGTAGAAGCTGACTGAGCTCCATGTGCTATCTGCTCCTCTATCTTTCTAGAATAGGATATGTCTGCCGATCTCCACTGCTCTCTCTGGTCACCAACGGAGTGCGCTCTCAACTCGGCAACAGCATTGTCCGGGTCTCGCATCTGCTCTATCTGGTATCCTCGGACGTCTCGCACAGCATGCCAAGAGTAGTGAGATGAAATGGAGGGAGGGAGAGGGAGGTTGGTCGGAGATCCGACCTCCCTAGAAGGTGGACTGGAGTGATGGTCAGAAAGCGAAGAAAAAGCCGCAAGAGTCGGCTCACAGTGAGGAGAATCCATCATCCAGGGGAAAAGGAGAAGAGAAGAGGAAGACTGAAGGGAGGTGAGGGTGGGAAAGCAGATAGATAGAGAAGAAGATGGGGAAGATCGAAGGGATCTGGCAAGCACACAAGATGAACAAGCAAACCCCCAATTCACCTACGCACACAAAGCTGAAGATCGAAGGGATCGTCAATTATCTTGTCGATTTTATTTTAGGTGATCATCCAGTCTATCAGAGCGATTACGTACAGGTAAATAGGTATCCAGATCTTTCTCAACCGACTGTCCCGTACTGAAAGCTGGTAATCAGTCAAGAAAAGATCGGAGGCTCTATCCTAATGTGCGGATCACTCTCTCGCTCATCCAAACCAGACAAGGAGGGGGGTTACTCTCCCCAAGACAGATTTTCAGTGAAGTGTCTTTTAGGTCAAGTATGATTAGCAGTCCCGATTTTATTGTTTTTGTTTTTAGATATTTTTCAATAAAAGCAAAGGTCTAACGAATTTTTCGGTTCTCCTGGTTATTTAATCCAAAACAGGGAGGAGAAGACGAAAAAGCCGATGCGCGAGAAATCAATGATGCATGCAAAGATAGAAATGCGTACCTTTCCTCCAGCACTCTACATGCAAGTGATCCGCGCAGAAATTTAAAGACAGGAAATAAACTACCTAAATGGTGCAGGCAGAAAACCGAGTCCCTAAACAACATTGCTACTCGAAAGAACGGCTAGCCGACCACCAGCCTCCAATCCAAAGGGTCCGGTCTAGACCCACCCCTCCTCTTCTCGACAGGTCGAGTTCAGGAGTAGCGCTTGACGGGGTGGGCTCGCGGCGCGTAGGCTCGGAGGTGATGGAACGGCTATTTTATTATTTTTTTTATTATAGGTCCAATTACCGCATTATAGGAACAGGCAATTATATTAGGGTGTTTGGATCCTATGAATTACGTCACAATCAAGCAGAAAATCCTACGGCTAGGGGCTCGATCAAAAACCGCGTAAACACCGGAAAAGACAGTAAAAAGAAAAGAAAAGAAAACCGCATAAAAAGACGCGAAAAACTCCTAAGGGTCCCCCAAGCACACCGGTGCTCGGCGAAATAGACCCGCTGAGTCCAATCACAGTCCAAAGGTCCAGTCTCTGAGTCCCTGTATTATTACAATAATAATCAAAAGTCTAATCTAAACCTCACCCACTCAACTCTCTCTCTCTCTCGCTCTCTCCTGCGGCTCCGTAAAGAAAGGAGCTGCCTCCGAGTCTCGCGGTTGCGTCGGCTTCTCGAAATCGGCCGCCTCGTTCCTCGGGCCCTCGCAAGAAAGAACAGAGTGGTCAGACCAAATTATTGTAAGAAAATGTCAGAAAAATATATCTACAGAAATCTATACAAAAAGCCGCGAAAAGAAAACCGCGGAAAGAAATGAATCGACTACTAAGCCGTTCTCCCCGGCAACGGCGACATTCTGACGAGACGGCTGAGCGACTAAGTAAAGGTACAAAAATGGTCGTTGCGACCTCAATCACTCAGATGTGCTCAATCAAGAAAAATGAACCACTAATAATAGATAAAATCGATCAAAACACAAAAGCGGTCCTGCTATTAGATTAACCTGGTATAGCGACCAGGGTCGAACTCAAGGAGCATGGGTTGGCCTCTCGGCCTACGAAGTAGTCAAAAAGAGATAAAATAAAATGAAAGAAATGTTTTTGGTTGTTTTTGAATATTTTATATTTTTTTTGGGATTTTTAATGAATTCAGAAAATAAGAAAAGCAAGTAAACACACACTTCAACAAATTATTAAATACACTAAAAATCAATCAAAAATTCAAACAAAAATATTTTTGTGTGTTTTATAATTTTTAGTGTTTTTGATGAATTTTTGAGAATTTTCTGGTGTTTATTTAATTTTCTAAAAATCAAACAGTAGCTGAAATCAAAGGTACTATCCAGCCGAGCTAAAAGGGCCTAGATAAAATATCTAAAGGCCCCAAATTAGCTGGGAGGTAATTTTCCTGCGAAGAGAAGAAAATAAGGAAAATTTAGGCACCTATTTTATTGTTTTTGGATTTTTAATTGATTTACTGGAATTTTTATAAGATTTTGAAGTTTTTCAATTTTTAGTGGTTTTCAGTAATGAAAAATAGCCAAAATTGGCTAAAAAATCAAACACATCAAAATAGACAGTAGACAATTTTTTTTGTAATTTTTGGACACTATTTAATATTGTTTTGTGATTTTTAAAGTTAGACAGTGAAGAAAATAGAGGTTTTTGATTTTTTAAAAATATCAAACAGTGACGAAAATGTCTCCAAAATTTGTAGAAAATTTTACATCATGGCAGGAGCCATGTATCCAATTTTCATTAGATTTGGAGGTGATTTGCTATTTTATTCAAAAATAAAGAGGGGGCACTGTGCACAGGGACCAAAGTGCAAATACCCAAGAGTCTGGGTGTCTGGTGCAATTAACCCAGGAAGTCACGCACGTCGCACGTGCCTGAGGCACTCAAGGACCCAAATGTAATAGAAATAAGTTCCGAGGGCTTATTGGTAACAGGTACCAAAAGTCCAGGGGCTTATCTGCAAAATACCCAAAAATAAACGCACATGCTCAAAAGTTTCACGCACAGGGGTATAAATGCAAATAAACAAAAACTTTCATTCAACTGATAACAACCAGAACTACAGGGGCATGTCTTGCAAATAAACCAGAGAAACACGTGACGAAGCACGTGTCATACAACGCACAGGGGCATAAATGCAAGGAAAATAAAGTGCAGGGTCCACAGTGTAAATTTCACAAAAAGTAAACAACTATGCTACGTATTTACAGGACTAAAGCTAAATGCAGAAAGTAAAGGGGGCCTAAGAACAATTTACCCCTTTTATTATTGTCGACGGCCGGATGTATGACGCGTGGTACATCCAACGATCGAGACAAATGGCGCCTTAACCCTGGTAACGCTCGGCCTGATCGAACGGGCGGTGGCCCTCCACGTGGAGATCGGACGGTCACGGTACTCTAGAGGCCAAGCCCTTGGTGTATCGACGGAGGAGGAGAGGGCACGTGGCAGATCTAACGGACGAGGCGTGCTGGTGCCTCTTCCTCCGAGCGGATGGTCAAGATCTTTCCTCGGGATGATCAGACGGTGACGGTGCGCCTAAATGGATGGATCAGATTGCAACTGGGGCGCTGAGGACGATCTGATGGTCGACGAGGCTGCTGGAAGAACTGGCGGTCGGCGAGCTTCGCCGGCCCTCTGCATGTCCGGTGGGCCTCGTTTGACGCTCCTGAGGTGCGGGAAAACTTCGCCTGGAAGCTCTGCACCTGATGTGCTGCTCCGATGGAAGCGAGGAGCTCCAGAGAGCTCCGGCGACGTGGAGGAACCTGGAGCTGCTGTGCTCAGAAGTCTCGACCTCCAGATGAGGTCGATTGGCCTAGATACCTGCACAGGAAAGAAGCTGGGTTGAGGGCAAACTGCCTCGACCCGTCAGAGCGGGCGGAATGTGAAAGATGAGGCGCTATGGAGGCTCTCCGGCGAGCGGCGGAGAGTAAGAGTCGGTACCCTGCTCCGGGGCGAGCCAGGGGAAATGAAGGGTCGGAGAAGGTGGAGAGAGGTCTGGTGGACGTGGAGGTAGTGTCGGATGGGTGAAAGGATGGTCGGAGACGGCAGGCGGAGGTGGCGGATCTAAGCTACTGGAAATCGAAAAATCGAAACCTAAGCTACTCTACGGCCTAAAGAAGCAACCTGGTGGATGTAGTCGACTGGGCTGAAGCTCGGCGAGCTTCTGGTCATTGCCTGCAAGGGGCCGTCGACTCCCCGAGGCTCGGCGCGCTCGCGGCGGCGCACGGCGGCTGAAGACCACCGGATCAGTGGCTCCCGTCTTCCCGGGCCTCTCTGCAACTCCCAAGACCACGGCTGTCACTCAGGGACTCCGGAGGAGGTCACAGGCACCGAGGGGAAGATCCAAAGATGGAAGAATTTGGTCGCCCTAGACGACTATAAATATGGTGAGGGATCCGAGAAGAAAGGGATCGGGAGAGATGTTCGGGCCTCGGATCCATCAAACCCACCCCGGGCGAGGGTCCTGGATGATCGGAGATGAATCAGAGCCCGAGGTTTGAGGTGTTGGCGGTCGGATCGAGCGGGTAGAAAATAGAGAAATCGGGTCGGTCAGCTCTAACCCGGCTCTGGTGGTCCTGGGGGGAGAGTTGACCGGGGGTCAACAATCCCCCGTGGACCAATCAGAGCCCGCCAAGCACAAAATTTTTATTTATTTATTTTAAGATAGAAAATGATCGAATTAATAAAAACTTAAAACATGAAATATTTTTATTTTATTTTTTTCTATTTTGTAGTGATTTTTAATAATTTTTCGAAATAAAAATAAGGTATATACATAATATGTAATACATAGGTATATGTACACTATATAGGTTTTTTTAATTTTGATTTTTAATTTGTTATTTTTATACAATTTTATTCCCATTTTATATTTTATTTATTTTCATTATAAAATAAGGAATAAAAAGGAATTTTTATTTTATTTTTATTATTTATATACATAGGTAAAATAAATACATATATACATGGTATATTTACAAAAATTTTGGAAATTAATTCTATTTATTTACAAGGTTAAATAAATATATAAGAGTAGTTCATGTACATGATGAAAGTGGTGTTTTTGTTCTTTTTGATTTTTACCCTTTTTCTTTTGTTTTTATATTTATAAATATGTACAAGTATTTACAAGCATATTTTGGGCTATTTTTGTGAGGAAAAATATTTTTATTTATTTACATAAATATTTACACACATGAGCCCCTATCTCCCTCTGCTTTGGCTTTTATGCGGTCAGGCCCATGCTGAGCCCTCCCTTGGGTTAGGTTGCTCAATATTTATTCTAAATATTTCCCTCTTTTTCTTTTTAATCTTTATTCTTTTATTTTTGCACAAAAACATGCTAATTATAGGTTTTTACACAATGCATGCTTTTGGTAATTATTTGTATTTACACATATCTACATGGATTTGCAAAGGTTTTTGTAGCTAAAATATAAGAATAAAGAGTGATGAAAGGGTATTCATCAGGAGCAAGGTAGACTTATAAATGATGTCAGAGCCAAGTTGACCCAATTGTAAGTCCAACGAGACAATCCTAAGCTGAGAACCCAGGAGTTGAGGATCAAGAGCAACCTGATGGAGCAGAGAGACCTCCAGTGGGTGAAAACCGAACAATGCAATAGCTATACAACCCATGAGCTACTACGACTCATAGATGGATCCGTCTCCCTATCATTCATGGGAACTTTGAGTTTCGTTCTGAGACAATCCAACTGCTGCCAAAATTTCATGGGATTTCTACTAAGGAGCTGCATTTGTACCTTCACAAGTTTGAGCTTATTTGTAGTAAGGTGCATGATGTGCAGATTAACGAGGACACGATCAAATTGATTGCTTTTCCGTTCACCCTGGTAGAATGAGCAGCCTACTGGCTAAAACACTTAGGGAGATACATTCCGATGTGGGAGGATCTACGAACTGTCTATCTGAACAAGTACTACCCACTTGGTCGAACGAATGCTGCCAGAGCTATGATAAATAATTTTACCATGATCGGGAACAAGCAATTCCACGAAGCATGGGACTATTTTAGAAATCTCATTGATCGGTGTCCCCATCATGAATTTTCCAAGCCAACTCTTGTACAGAGTTTCTTTAGACCGACACCATAGTTATAGGGACTGATGAACGGAGCTTGTAGTGGATCATATTTTTCGATGCATGAAGACCAGGTTTGGGCCATTATGAGTAAATAGCATAAAACAACTATACAACGATGTCCCAGACTCAGGTTTACAATCATATGAAGCCACCTACATATCACCAACATTCTCGAGGGGAACAAATTGAAGGGAAACCATCTTCTGTTGTTTCGGTTCCTATCCAATCCTCATCAGTTGACACTGGGGATCATTTGTCAAAAGTTAGATCGCTTGGAAATTATCGAGAAGAAGTGCCAGAATATAGACAAGCTCAATAAGATTGACGAGCTTGAGAGATGCCTTAGTGGTTTGAAGACACAGATTATGTGCCTTCAAGAGATTCAAGCAGACTCAAATAAGTCTTCCAAATCACATGCTGACTCAAGAAGCTGACACGGAGACATACTTCTGAGGCCTCCAGTACATCACATTTACCTTGTGCATTCTAAACCAACATATCAGCCATCGATGTACCTACAACTCCAACAGACGTCATCATCTGACACTCAGATGTTGGTGTATTAGAGCGATCAGCACTTGACATCCATTCCCCCAGTCTACTCGGAGATGTCTGAGCCATTGATTGAGGCCAATGGGATTTGGTACAACCAACCACAGCAACCAGGGATCTGTCGCGATCACCCTACTTTCCATCAGTCTACAGGAGGTGCCTCTTTCCAGCAACCATCACAGGCACCAATGGGGCAGAGCAGAGAACAATAGTAGCATTCCGATCCTCATCATTACCAGCAACCTCAGTGGAGACAGAGCGCATACCAGACTCAGTATAAGCATAATTCTCCTCCACAACAGCAGCTAGTTCTATAGCAGCCTCATTATTATCGAAGTGTCATCCAGATCTCATGGACCTTTCCATGATAACCCAGCATTAGAATATCTCGCCAACCATGTTATAGATATGATAAGCATTAACATCAGCATGATCACTAACCAGCATGCCTCTCTTAGATGGGAAATGAATGAGTTCAAAACTCATGTTACAGATCTGGTTAAAGGGATGTCCGCCTTGCCTACTCAGATAGAGATGAATCCGAACAATCTGAAGTGAAAGTCGGAGTAGGTAGATTTGACCAAACCCACCCTCCATTCACATGTATTTCCAGACGATTATCTTTTCTATGATGACGTTGATTTCATTTCTCATAGAAGCAATAGGATACTAGTAGGCGGAGACTCAGTTAGGCTCGACGAGGATACACCTGAGGATACAAGCAAGCCTGTTTAGGATGTTGATGGCAGTGTTGAAGCCGTCTTTCCCTTTGATGATATGAATGGTGCTGCTGAAGCCACAAAGTCTGAAGAGCAGCCAGAGCTGAATGCTGATACAAGTGCTTTACCGTTCTTTGTATTTGATGATGATGAGAGAAAATCACAAAAAAAATGTATAAAGGATAAGAAGTCGAAAAATAAATAAAACGACAGTTGATCAATCTCCTTCTTTCTCTTATAATTTGAAGAAAGCAAGTCCTCGTTTTATTTAGAGTTCGTTATATATCATTAACATACCGGGAAGTTTGTTATATATATATATATATAAGTATATATATAGGGGGCTTATCCAATGGGCCCTTTGCCCATTTGAGATGAGATGAGCCCACTCATATTTTACCAATATTTTCCATCATTTCGAGTTCAATGGTTATTTATTTACAGTTGTTATACTATATTCTTACTATTAGTAACTATTTTCATATAAAGAAAATCTTAAAAATGAGTGGGCTCATCTCATCTCAAATGGGCACATGGCTCATTGGATAATTTCCCTATATATATATATATAGAGAGAGAGAGAGAGAGGGAGAGAGAGAGGGCCCTTCCAATGAGGTGCACCTTTCCTGTGTGCATGGAAAGCCCATCACGAGATCCATTTGATCTCGATCTAATGGTTCTTCATCCAAAAGGGTATTTTAGTCCATACATTTTCGTTCGAAAGTTGAATTTAATTTTGAATTTGAAATTTATTTCGTCTTTGTATTTTTTCATTTTTAACGCGTCTGATTTGGTATTTTTTGTTGCCTTTTAGTTAATGAAGCTTCGCCAATGTGGTATCTTTTTCGCGCAATGCAGAATAGCATATCTCTTTGTAAAATAACCGTTGATATTGTAGAACTGTGTCCTGCATTGTAAAATAAAATCACAATTAGTAATAGTTATATTATTATAATTCATGGCATATCAGAAGAAAGGAAGTGAACCGGTGATGAGATCAAATCTCATCATATTATTATAAGCCAAATGGATCCCTATTAGTGCTAAAATTACATCAATTTACCTTGAAAAGTTGTGCTAAATTCCTAGTTGAGATGTGTTTTTAGTGTACATATTTTAATAAACTTATTTAAACCCCCTATTTAAAATGAGAGTTATCTTTTATATAAATATAATAATTAACAACTTCCCATGCAAGAATTCACGTGCATGGACTTGCCATGCGTGTTATCTCATTCCTAAGAAATATCATGTATGCACTCACGTGCATTATATTCAAAATCAAATGGGATCAAATTCCTTGAATTCCATTCCAGTCGTGGAAGCCAATCCACTCGTTCGCTCGGTATTCTTGGAATGGCCGTTCATTTCTCTTCACCGTTGGATGGCATCCATCGGTTGAGTTTATTTCTCCAATTCCAAGAGCAAAAGTCCCACGTTCCATTCTCCTTTAGGGTTGCCGCCTACCTCTTGCAAACAGGAACCTGATCCATCTCTATATCGCAAGAGCAGTCACCTTGTACAACCAGCAATGTACAGCCTTTTCTCGCATCTCTCACTTAGCAGTATCATCAACCGCCGCTTCCTATTTCTTCTCCATCAGCGGTTGCGTGACAACCACGATCGACGTTGCAGTTCGGCGTAAATCCTCGCATTCCAGTTGCTGTTTAAACCATCTGCCCTCTCGCGCATTAGAGGCGGTTGCTGCAGTAGTTCCTTTCCGCTTCACACTCGCCCTCCATTCTATAAATGTTATTTGTTCTTCTTCATTTAGGGGGTCGGTTCCCAATCTTACTTTCTTTTTCTAACACAGGAGTTCCATTTTGTTGAGCCAGTAAGAGGAGGATCGAGTGAGGAAATGGTAGCAGCCGATCGAGCCGTGAGGAGCTCTCGCGCGCGACGGATCTGAAGAGCATGAGACCTCTCCATCCCGCGACACCCTCATCACCCATTCACTGTTAATTTGGCATTACCGAGTTCAATTGCTGCGTTGCACGAGTACCACCAAGCCGCACGGTCATGATTTCGCATCTTCCTCACCGTGGTGACAGCATTGTGTCTTGGAAGAGAGTTGATCGTTGCCCGACTACCGGCCAAGCTCTACAACTACCGTCAAGAGAACATGGTGATCGTTCCTACACTTCTAGTATGCTGATTCAGAAACTGATTATCAACATCAAAGATAGATTCACTTGGTGATCATAACCATCCATCTTATCTTTTTTGTTTATCTACTGTTCTTTGTATTTCATTTAAGCAATTTGAGACTTGATAAGTAGACATTCTAGTTGTTTGTTTTTCTTTTTTTTTTTAAAAAAAAAGTCATGGACCATTAAATGTTGTCACGTTCTTGTTTGAAAATGTAAAAAACCACTATGCTCTTTTCTACATAGATTTGCATAGTGATAAAAAAAACGGAAATTAGAAAATATTAAAAAAAATGCTTGATAAAAAAATTGAAATAAGTGGTACTTGAAGTTGTGCATCATCGTTTGTGTTGAGATTGGATCATTGGAATTTCACCGTGTCCTTGTGGTTCGAACTTGTGCTCATCATTACACAAGTAAAACTTTGAAATTAGTTGATGTTTTAATTGGTTGAATTGCGGTTACAACGATACTAAAATCACTTAATTTCACTCTTTAAAACCGCAAAGAATCCGTTAAACCATTTGGCGCCGTCGCCGGGGACACGGCTTGAATTTTTGATTGATTCACTTTTTCTATGCACATTTGTTGTATCACATGTTAGCATCTTGTTCCGGTTGATTGGCTTGCTCTTTTCGTAGGTGACCGCGCACATTCTGTTACGCGGGACGCTCGGGAGATTCTTCTCTCAACTCAAATCTCGAGCCGGTGAGGCGAAGGAGGAAGCAAACCCGTGGACGAGGAGCTCGTTTAATTCCCATCTGAGAGATTCATACTCTTTAGTTTAGCATTTTTTTGTTTTATATTCATTTCGGGCCGAGTTGTGGCCTAGAGACTGGACTCTTATTATTGTAATAACTTTACTAGGTTTCTGCATTGCATTAGATTGCATTAGGTTTAATTCTCTTAGTGTAATTTGTTTGTGCTCGGTTTTCAAAAATTAAAAATTTAAAAAAAATTAAAATTAAAAAAAGAGTTCTTTAGAAGTTGCCTGCTAGGAGCATTTAGAATAGGTTTATATTTTTGCGTTGCATTCTTGCACGTAGATTGCTGGCGAAAGGTACGCGATTCTAACCTCCTTACATGCATCATTCTCCGTGGTCTTCTCCCCCTTGAGAATATTTTTTTTAGAAAAAAGGAAATTCAACTCACTCAATTTGATTGAATATCACTCAAAGCAATTGGACGTAGATATTAAAATCAATTTTCTTAATCAAAGTGGTCACATAAGGTTAAAATTGATTAATCTCACCTTTGTTTGAATTAATTACTTGTATTTGCACTTGTGGGATTGCACACTTGGTTGTTTGTTGCACGACGCTCCTTAAGGTCACTAGAGCCAAAAACCCCATCGGTGTGCTTTGTGACTCTATCAAAGTACATTGGATGACCTGAGGGTAGGACGAGTGTAACCGTTGGATGTTCAACTTCGTGTTTATAAGATTAAAATGGAAAAGATAAAGCCAAAAGGGCTTCACCAGTGTGCGTATCAAAGTGACCTTGCTTTGTGTTTGATTGTATAGAATAGGAGGTGCATGCAAGGGAGACGATCTCTCAATCCTTCTCTTGCTGTTCCTTTAAATTCGAATCCTATCTTTTCGAGAAGAAGACCCAACTCTTCTCATTCCCTTTCTTCTCTTGACATTCCTCCACTCGCCACATCATTACCTTCTTCACCTCCCTCATCTCCGACATCACTCAGATCATTCTCTTCTATTCCCTTATCTTCTTCACCTTCCATCATGGCTGAACAAGGCGAAAATCCAGACCCTCTAGCGATCATCATGCCCAACTTGAAAGAATCAATGATCGCCAAATTCGAATTGAAGCTCAAATGGGCATTGTTGAGGATGAAGAGGAAAACCCTCAACCTATGGGGGAAAGACACAATCCTGCCCAACAAATCTTAGTTCCATGGATTCAGTTGCCTGCCGCGGCACGCCAGATCAATATAAAGTCGTTTATAGTTTCTCTGCTTCCCAAGTTTCATGGGGAGAGTGCCGAGGACCCTTACCAACACATTCATGATTTTCTTGCGGTGTGTGACACCATGCATATTGAAAATAATAATCCGGACCTTGTGTATCTTAAGGCATTCCCATTCTCCTTGAAGGACAAGGCGAGAAATTGGCTCCGGAGCTATGGGAAACCAATCACCACATGGGCTGCATTGAATTCAGCCTTCCTTAAGAAGTACTTCCCGATTGGAAAAGCTAATGCACTCCGCTACGCAATCTCCTCCTTTTCAATGCGCCCAAATGAGTCTTTTCACGAGACTTGGGATAGGTTTCAGGAGCTATTGCGTAAATGCCCAAATAATGACATGGATAGATGGAAATTGGTCCAGATTTTTTATGAGGGCATGCATGAGAATTTTAAGGTGGCTGTGGATAGCACTTGCGGAGGTGGTTTCCTCCTCAAATCAGAAACATTTGTGTGGAAACTATATGAGGAGATGGCAGAGACTTCATTGAATAAGGCATCCCTTAATCAATATAGCCGCCATAAGAAACCTGTTGAGGAAATCGAAGATATCAAAACCCGATCGGAAAGTACGGCGATTGACCTCCAACTCATTGCTCAAAAGTTGGATAATTTAGAAATTCATAACAAAAAGGTTGATGACATGAGTAGGAATATGACCAAAGAAGTGACACAGAATGTCAGTAGGATGTTTGCCATTCCTACACATTTAGACCAAGTTCAGGAACCAGAGCAAGTATTTTGGGTCACAGAACCTCCTCCAGATGTCAATGCGGTTGCCATGGGATCGGGGACGTCAGGAAGCACTATGCCCCCCACTTACAATCCTGGATGGCGTAATCATCAAAATTTTGCATGGCGAACTTCAAACCCGCAACAACCTATCCAGGTCAATCAACAAGGTCGATACATCACTGCACCACCACAACCACCACCACAAGCACAACTGTTGTACTTGCCACAGGCTCCAGCCTCATCTAGTACACAACCAACTTCTCCTGTGAGCAACCAACCACTTTCAAATGACATTGGTGCTCTCATGAAAATGATGCAAGAGTTGAAGAATAATATGGAGAAGAATAACCAAGAGAATGCTAGGCAATTTGCAGATATCCGATCTTATTTGCCTACGCTATCACCACAAGCCCTTCAGAATCCCAATTCTATAGCAGGCACTTCCCAAGGGACCTTACATCATCCACAAAAAGGTCCCGTGACATTCAAGACCCCTGGTAATTTCAGTAACGAGTCTGCCCATGCAGTCTTGACCAGGCGAGGGAAAAAAGTGGTTGACTCATCTCCATGCATGTCTACACCCACAACTCAACCTTGTAATTTTGAGACAAGTGATGAAGAGAAATCTGATAGAGAGAATGACTTTCAACCCTTTTCTGGCAGGACCACTTCCACTCCACCTCAAGTGGTCTCAACTTCTCCACAATCCCCTTCACCCACTGTCATCTCCGTCCCCTTTCCGGAGGCCCTTCGCTTACGGAAAGCTTCCAAATCATCCACCACCGACCCAGAATTGGAGAAACTGTTCTCCAATATTGTGATCGAGATCCCTCTTCTGAAGGCGCTTGAGCAGGTTCCCGCCTACTCAAATTTTTTGAAAGAAAAGTGCACGCGTCGGAGGCGATCTAAGAAGAAGAAAAATAATGAGCAAGAAGAGAAACGGCATGTGCTTCCCAGAGCTACATCCAATGCTATCTCCTCATTCCTCCCCCATAAGATGAAGGACCCTGGGGCACCTTTGGTACGATGTACTATTGGTAATATGACCTTCGAGCGCACTCTCCTGGATAATGGTGCCTCAATCAACCTCCTCCCTGCTGCAATTTTGCGGCAGTTTGATTTTGGAAAGCTCAAGCCGGTCTCAATGATTTTACAGATGGCAGATCGATCTGTTAGGAGACCACAAGGACTTTTGGAGGATGTTATAGTGACAGTCCAAGGGAAGCAGTTCCCTGTTGATTTTGTAGTTATGGAAATGGACCCCACTAAAACCTTGGCCCAGACACCCATAATTTTGGGTCGTCCCTTTCTCTCTACGGCCAAAGCCCACTTCGACTTTGAGTTGGGAAAAGTTGAATTCAAGGTCAATGGCGAGATCGTTCCTGTCGATCTGGTTGTCCCCACTGGTCATGAGACCGAAGATGATGAATGTGGATGGATTGAGGAGTGTTCCTATTTGGACAATGAGATTATTCTTGCTCATGTGGCATCTGACCCACTCGATGCCACCATTTCTCTGGCTGACGCAATTGGACATGCAGAAAACATACAGTACTGGTCTGAGTGTTTGGACTCGACTCCCATCTCTCACGATGAGATTTTCTGCAAATTAGATATGGCTTGGGATGATTTAGATGCAGAGTTGTGTGCTCTTTCGTCTATGATCATGCCCATGATGAGTCCACCCTTTGAGATAACAAGCCCTTCTGAGGGGTATTCATTATCTCAATTCCTTTCTGATAGTGACCTTCCTGACATTGCAAGGAAGGTAGCTGATATGTTTACTTTGATGGAGTATTACAGACAGAATCAGTTATCTTCACACTCAGGTCACCATGAGCCTTCACCATCAACTCCGTCAGTCCAGGTTGAACCTTCACTAGCCTCGTTGTTGATTAATCAGAAACTTGATATGGACCTAGTGAAGCGTTGCATAGAGATCATGGCCGATGAGATTCGAGAACTGCAGTGCCTGATCCCTAATGCCTTTTCCCTTGTTTCCCCTGTCTCTCTCATAGAGGCTGTGTACTCTAATCACCCCATTTCTGAAAAATTGGATTTCTCGGATCTGTTTGACAAGCCCAGCACTACTCCCCAAGTGGAACTTAAACCTCTCCCAAAGGACCTAAAGTATGTCTTCCTTGGCTCAGATCAGACGCTTCCTGTGATAATTAATGCCCATTTAGATGATATACAGGAATCTAGACTCATTGAGGTTCTTAAGAGAAATTCAAGGGCTATTGGATGGACTATCTCTGATCTAAGAGGAATTAGCCCTTCTTACTGTACACACCAGATCTTCCTGGAAGATGATGCCAAAACTTCTCGAGAGCCTCAGAGACGATTGAATCCAAATTTGCGAGAAGTTGTTAAGACAGAAATCTGCAAATGGATGAGCGCAGGGATCATTTTCCCCATCTCAGATAGTAAGTGGGTTAGCCCCCTTCATGTGGTTCCTAAGAAGGCTGGCCTCACTGTGGTCCAGAATGACCGAGGGGAGGATATCCCAACCCGTGTTGCTACATCTTGGCGGGTATGCGTAGATTACAGGAAGTTGAATAAAGCAACCCGAAAAGATCACTTTCCTCTTCCTTTCATTGACCAGATTGTTGAGAGATTGGCAGGAAAGAAATACTTTTGTTTCCTAGATGGATATTCGGGTTATAATCAGGTCGCGGTCGCTCCTGACGACCAAGAGAAGACGACCTTCACCTGTCCATTCGGGACATTTGCCTTTCGGCGAATGCCTTTTGGCTTATGCAATGCACCAGCTACATTCCAGAGATGTATGCTGGCTATTTTTTCGGACATGGTGGGGGATTTTATGGAAATTTTTATGGATGATTTTTCCGTCTTCGGCGACTCATTTGATGAGACTCTCGAGTTTTTGGAGAGGGTTTTAAAGAAATGCATTGATGTTAATCTGGTGTTGTCTTGGGAGAAATCACATTTTATGGTTAAGCAAGGGATAGTGCTGGGACACATTGTGTCAGAAAGAGGCATGGAGGTTGACCCATCCAAGGTAGATACCATTACACACTTACCTCCGCCTACGAACGTCAAGGGAATCAGATCCTTCTTAGGGCACGTTGGCTTTTATCGACGATTTATATTAGATTTTGCAAAAATTGCCCGTCCCTTGACTCAGTTGTTGGAAAAGGACCGCGATTTTGAGATGTCTAAAGAAGCACTTCGGTCCTTTGAGATTTTGAAGAAGGCCATCACTGAGGCCCCAATTTTACAACCCCCCGACTGGACTTTAGATTTTGAGATCATGTGTGATGCATCCGAGTTTGCAGTCGGGGCGGTTCTTGGACAAAGGAAGGATGGCAAACCATTTGCTATTCACTACACCAGCAAGACATTGGATGAGGCCCAACGTAATTATACTGTTACCGAAAAGGAACTGCTGGCTGTAGTCTTCTCTTTAGAGAAATTTCGATCGTACTTGTTAGGAGCTCATGTTATCATTTTTTCTGATCATTCAGCCCTCAAGTACTTGTTAACAAAGAAAGATTCTAAGCCGAGACTTCTGAGATGGATCCTGCTCCTGCAGGAATTTGATATTGAAATAAAAGATAAGCCATGAGTAAAAAATGTGGTGGCGGATCATCTATCTCGGCTTCCTTCTTTCCCATCATATGAGTCTTTCATTGATGCCACCCCCACTCCTATCACTGCCCAATTTCCTGATGAATCCATTCTCACCATCAGTCAGTTACCTTGGTATGCTGATATGGTGAATTTCCTTGTCACTTCTCGACTTCCCGATCATTGGCCCAAGACCAAGAAAGAAAAATTTCGATCTGATTCACGTTGGTACCACTGGGAGGACCCCATCCTTTTTAAGGAAGGGGCTGATTGCATTTGGAGACGTTGTATTCCAGAGTCTGAGATATTTAGTGTCCTTACCCACTGCCACACCTTTGGGTGTGGAGGACATCACTCTGGAAAGCGTACTGCGGCTAAGATCTTACAGTCTGGTTTCTTTTGGCCGACCCTATTCCGTGATGCCCACAATTTTGTTAAGGCATGCCCTGTTTGTCAGACCACTGGAGGGATGTCTAGACGAGATATGATGCCCCTCACTCCTGTGCATGTGGTCGAGATTTTTGATGCTTGCGGAATAGATTTTATGGGCCCTTTCACGGTATCTCAGGGATTTCAGTACATCTTATTAGCAGTAGACTATGTCTCCCGCTGGGTAGAGGCAATTCCCACCCGCGCTGCTGACAGTGCAGTTGTCACTAAGTTCCTCAATGACATATTCTCACGCTTTGGTTTACCCAAAGTAGTCATTAGTGACGGTGGTAGCCACTTTCTGAATGCCTCGGTGCGACGGCTTCTGTATAATAATGGAGTTGAACATAGAGTCGCTACACCATACCATCCCCAGTCGAATGGCATGGCTGAGCTTTCCAATAGAGAAATAAAGACCATTTTGATGAAGATAGTCCGGTCTGATCGGAAAGATTGGTCTCAACATCTTCCCACCGCACTATGGGCATACCGTACAGCTTTTCGAACACCTCTTGGTATGAGCCCATTTCGTATAGTATATGGGAAACCATGCCATATTCCAGTAGAGATTCACCATAAGTCTGAATGGGCTATTCGAAAATGTAACTTGGATCATGATGAAGCTGGCAAGAAAAGGCTTTTGGATTTGAATGAGCTCGAAGAGTTGAGAGCAAAGGCATATTCAAATGATTTGATTTATAAAGCCAAAATCAAGCAATGGCACGATACTCACATCTCACGCAAATCTTTTAGTGTCAACCAAAAGGTTTGGTTATTTGATTCCAAGCTCAAACTCTTCCCTGGAAAACTTCGTTCCAAGTGGAAAGGTCCTTACACCATCTTGAATTATATGATAATGGATCTGTTGATATCTTTGACCCCTCCACTTCATCTTCTTTTCGGGTCAATGGACAGAGACTCAAGCCTGTCATTGAACCCGACGGCCCCCTTCCTGCTGCCGAATCCTTAGTTCTTCAGGATCTCTGAACCTGAACGCCAAGCTGAGGCGTAAAACAAGCGCTTATGGGAGGCACTCCATCTCTATTTTTCTTGTATATTTTGTATATTCTCTTTTCTATTTTTCCTTACTTCCATGCTAACTACATTCTCTTGTGAATTAGTATCAGATAAGCATGGGGGTATTCCTCTTTCCATTTCTCCTTAATTCATAAAAAAAAACAAACACAAACAAAACAAAACAAAACATAAAAAAAATGCAAAAGAAAAGAAAAAAAAAAAGAAGAGAAAGAAAAGGGGGAAAAGAAAAAGAAAAATCTCTCTAAGGAGGTCAGGTTTTCTACCATGAGGTCATGGTTTTATTTAAGCATGGGGGGTGGACTTCTATCTATGTATATATATCCTAAGCCATATATATATATATATATATATATATATTACTATGTTTTCATAAAAAAAAACTTTGTACATATCTCTTCCTTGTGAGAGTTTGGACCAAGATTTGAGGCAAAGCTTAAGGAGATTGAGTTTGATCTTGACTTTAATCTACCTAATATCCATAGAGACTCAATAGGTTTGAGAATTCGGATCCTTCAGGTCTTCTTGACTTAATTTTCCAAGTCCACAATCTTTACGCAGATTTTGACTCCTCGTGTCTAAGTTGCTCATTTTTGAGAAGAATCACATACTCTTTGATGATTGATCTACTTGAACTTAATTCACATGCACGTAGCTCGACTCAAATAGGATGTGTGAAAGCGATTGTGATTATGAATGGTATCTATATGGATCTCTTTCTGGCGGCATGGACGTCCGAGGACCGGAGAGTGTGGGTTGAAATAAAGCTTCGGATGAGGGACGGTCAGTTGGCAACAATCTTCTTCTCTTCCACCAAATAGAGCACAATGCTCATATCTTGTCCACATATAAAAAAAAATTCAAAAGGAGCGGGAAAAAGATTCTGTACCTGCATGAAGCCGTTTTAAAAAAAAAAGAGAAAAAAAGCAGAAGCCGGCATTTCTTTTCTGTGAGACTTGGCTACACTGGCCAAGCTCAAATTGAGAGATGTGACTACACTGGTCATACTCCAAATAACTACTTCTTCCTATCTACTTCTTCGGCCAACTTACCCGAACTTAGAAGGAAATACCCCGCTCCGCGAGGAAAGAGTAGCTAGAAAGGGAATCTAAGGGTGCTGAGCATGGTTGCATAAGTTTTTACCTTTTTAAGTGGGAAGAGCTACCTATTTACACTCACAAGTTCAAGTCCGACTCATATGTCATAAGAGGATGTGATTATGATCGAATGAGCTGAATTGACTAAGAAGTCAAATCTGCTTAAAGGTTCGTGGAACTTGGAGACTGTTGCATCTGAAATTTTGAACCCATGCGAGTCTCAAACACATTATAAATCCAAAGGTCAAATCAAGCTTGTCTCTTATTCTTTGTACAAAACTTGGTCCCAATTCCCATTTGGAAGTTTGCTTTGGAATATTGTCTTGCTAGGGACTAGCAAAGCTTAAGCATGGGGGTATGATGAGATCAAATCTCATCATATTATTATAAGCCAAATGGATCCCTATTAGTGCTAAAATTACATCAATTTACCTTGAAAAGTTGTGCTAAATTCCTAGTTGAGATGTGTTTTTAGTGTACATATTTTAATAAACTTATTTAAACCCCCTATTTAAAATGAGAGTTATCTTTTATATAAATATAATAATTAACAACTTCCCATGCAAGAATTCACGTGCATGGACTTGCCATGCGTGTTATCTCATTCCTAAGAAATATCATGTATGCACTCACGTGCATTATATTTAAAATCAAATGGGATCAAATTCCTTGAATTCCATTCCAGTCGTGGAAGCCAATCCACTCGTTCGCTCGGTATTCTTGGAATGGCCGTTCATTTCTCTTCACCGTTGGATGGCATCCATCGGTTGAGTTTATTTCTCCAATTCCAAGAGCAAAAGTCCCACGTTCCATTCTCCTTTAGGGTTGTCGCCTACCTCTTGCAAACAGGAACCTGATCCATCTCTATATCGCAAGAGCAGTCACCCTGTACAACCAGCAATGTACAGCCTTTTCTCGCATCTCCCACTTAGCAGTATCATCAACCGCCGCTTCCTATTTCTTCTCCATCAGCGGTTGCGTGACAACCACGATCGACATTGCAGTTCGGCGCAAATCCTCGCATTCCAGTTGCTGTTTAAACCATCTGCCCTCTCGCGCATTAGAGGCGGTTGCTGCAGTAGTTCCTTTCCGCTTCACACTCGCCCTCCATTCTATAAATGTTTTTTGTTCTTCTTCATTTAGGGGGTCGGTTCCCAATCTTACTTTCTTTTTCTAACACAGGAGTTCCATTTTGTTGAGCCAGTAAGAGGAGGATCGAGTGAGGAAATGGTAGCAGCCGACCGAGCCGTGAGGAGCTCTCGCGCGCGACGGATCTGATGAGCATGAGCCCTCTCCATCCCGCGACACCCTCATCACCCATTCACTGTTAATTTGGCATTACCGAGTTCAATTGCTGCGTTGCACGAGTACCACCAAGCCGCACGGTCATGATTCCGCATCTTCCTCACCGTGGTGACAGCATTGTGTCTTGGAAGAGAGTTGATCGTTGTCCGACTACCGGCCAAGCTCTACAACTACCGTCAAGAGAACATGGTGATCGTTCCTACACTTCCAGTATGCTGATTCAGAAACTGATTATCAACATCAAAGATAGATTCACTTGGTGATCATAACCATCCATCTTATCTTTTTTGTTTATCTACTGTTCTTTGTATTTCATTTAAGCAATTTGAGACTTGATAAGTAGACATTCTAGTTGTTTGTTTTTCTTTTTTTTTTTAAAAAAAAAGTCATGGACCATTAAATGTTGTCACGTTCTTGTTTGAAAATGTAAAAAACCACTATGCTCTTTTCTACATAGATTTGCATAGTGATAAAAAAACGGAAATTAGAAAATATTAAAAAAAATGCTTGATAAAAAAATTGAAATAAGTGGTACTTGAAGTTGTGCATCATCGTTTGTGTTGAGATTGGATCATTGGAATTTCACCGTGTCCTTGTGGTTCGACCTTGTGCTCATCATTACACAAGTAAAACTTTGAAATTAGTTGATGTTTTAATTGGTTGAATTGCGGTTACAACGATACTAAAATCACTTAATTTCACTCTTTAAAACCGCAAAGAATCCGTTAAACCAACCGGTCATGATTTTCGAATGAAAACCTCCCTTATAGTGACGCAAGGAAAGGTCTGATAATCGACGGATATATTGGAATAGCTACGAGACCCCCGCAGAGCTAGGGCCCTCTTTCTGGCTCTATTACCAACGCCAAATAACCATGAATGATGTTCCGAATATCGTTACTGACACTGTAGGCGATTCCATAAGGTGGCTAAGATTAGCTAAGGAATAGGTAAGCTATGGACATTCAAGTTCGCTGAGGGCCCGGACCTTCGTCTATCGCCTGAAGCGAGTGCCTCCCACTAACAAAGAAATTCGAGACCAAGGGGTTCCGCTTAGTTGTCGGGATCAGCCTGTATTCATCTTGTTCCTTATTTACCAGAAAACTCACTGCGAGTCGAAGCATCGAGCCTGACCTCTTCCCCTTCCAGTGACTATTGATCGCTTTAAGCGGAGCGGGAATAGGTGAATAGTCTACACAGGCGGCTATATATACGTAATAAATAAGCGAAAAGCAAGGAGGCATTATTAGGACCATTATCAGCATAGTTCCTGCTGTTGGACAAATCCCCCAAGGTTGGTCCAAAGCTAAGAAGGAGAAATTCAAGGTTTAGGACTTTGGGGAAGGGGGAAAGGGGGGAAAGGGGCTTCGGGGGGGTCCTCCTCCCCTATTCTCCGCATTCTTCATGCTCTGGCGCCCGCCCATGTCCAGTACTTAGAAAGAGGTCCGAGCCTGCCAAGCGGATATTTCAAATTCTTCCATTACAATGGCAAACTCGTGGATAGGGAAGGCTTCGGGATCGAGGTCTCATTAGCCGAAGAAGACCCTGGCCAATTCACGTGGCCTGCTTGACGAACGTCAGCGACGGAGACATCGTAAATTGGGAAAAAGAAGTAAGTCGGAGGAGCGGAGTTTTGGGATTGACCCACAATACAGAACCCATAGGTGTAACCACAATACAAAAATCGACAATTTCAGCATCTGAGGCCGACTTGGCCACTTTGACTTAACCTCTTTCGGGCCTTCTTCGGCATCTTGCCCCGCATCCTCCCTTCCCCTCAGTCCCTAGCCTTGCTGACTTGGGTATCAATATCGGTTCTAATGGGAGCTGATCTTGTTCTGAGCCCCTGATATATATGCGAACTGTCGGACCCAGGATCAAGAAAGGTCCAGGCTCCAGAGGGAGGACTTCGTTAGGATTGGAAAATTGCTCCGAACTCTAAATCAAGCCTAGAAACCTGCTTCTATCAACCCTCACACCTTGCTTATCGGAGGGTGACCTTTCCCCCCTTCCCCTTATCCGTTGCCTTAACCTTGACTGAAATCGCAATTTCTGACTCTGGGATTGGCTTTGGGCCTTTCCTGCGCTCAAACCGGGTGGGTATAGGTGTCTGGGATGTGAAACCCTGCAAATTTTTCTGGTTTGAGCCTATGTCGAGTACCTTATATCGTCAGATGTATTTAAGTGGGTGACCTTTCGACTTCACGGGTCGAATTATTTGATTTGAGCTCCTGGTCGATAAGCTCAGCAAGTCGGGTAGCCCGGAAAGGGTACGAGGTTCGCCACATCACGTTCCGGAGAGCTGCGGGAAAACCGGGAAAAGGAGACCGGCGGGTTGCCATTTTTGAGTAGTGGGTGAGGCCTATATTCTAAGCGTGAAAATGCTTACATAATAATGCCACCTTCCCTGGACAGAGCTGCTTTCCTTTCTTACTGTATTGCCTGCTTATGTTATGGGAGGATCGAGAGGTCAGGGAAAGAGTAGCGGTGCGGCTCAGAAAAGGAATTTCCCGACGCTAGAATCTCAAGTCAGCCTAAGTAGTTTCGGCGGTGTAGCAGCGCTGATGCACCTTTCTTCTTTTCCTTTATCCATTCACCCGATTCGAGCCACAAGCTTCATGCAGTACCTGTGCCATTGAAAGTAACCAAGTAGTCGTTTCAGCCTGACTTTTTCCTCATTCTCAATCCGAGGATTCTCTTATTTCTTTATCGCCTTTGAATTCGTCATGCTGAACACGACACTAGATGTAGGTCAGGGTTGAGAATGGGGAGGCCATCAAATCCCAATTTGGGGCATCCGGAGCAGTTCGGTGACGCTGTCCTAAAATCAAACAAGGCTCACTCGAGACCCGAAGACCCACAAAGAACTAGCACCTTCCCAACCTATTCTACCTCCGTGCCACCTTAATCAGGGGGACGAGGAGTAGCGTAAGCGAATCTGAATCGCCTACTACTGATAATCGCGAATAATGAGAAAGGCTTTTTATCGACATTTCCTATCATTATATATAACGTGTTTTTCTTATTGCGAATATTAGCCCGGGAATTGTCAAACCGGAAAAGCAGGCAGGGAAGCCCCCCCCCCCTCTTTCTAGTCTTGCCTTCCTGAACTATTTCGCAGGAGGGTCAAGGGGATCAAGCCATCCGCAGTGATGTTACCTTCCGGGAAGAGGGCAAGCCTTCTTCGCTTTTCCTTACTTTGGCACTGAGACACTAGAAGGAGCTTCGTCTTTCTCTTTGAACTGGGACAGTGCCCCCCATATATAGTTCCAGCTTCCAAATATATAGTCGCTTCCACGGCTTCGCACCACTCTGTTTTCTCTTTCCCGGTTCTCCCCGCACCTTTCATTCACGATCGAGCCACTCTCCCTCATTCTACTCGTCCAGCCCTCTTCACGAACTTGAAGAGAGGTCAGTGGCGAAGCTGCTGTGTAACTGGGTACGTCAAATGCCCATCTTCCAAGAAGGATATGAGATCGTTCTTTGTGTTAGCCTTGCACCTCCGGGGGCCGGTCTATCAGTAACCCGGCGGACTGGCGATTAGATTAGATATTCTGGGCTACGGAAACGTCCATAACGTACATATTTAAGCCAGAGCCATTTAGAAGTCATCGCCCGATCGAGTGAATCAGTGAGGGAGAAGGTTGTGAAGGTGGCCTCGTTATCCACACATCAGGTCGGGGAGGACCGACCGGTTCGGAGAGCACTGAAAACGAATGAGAGGTTCACCACCACATCATTGCAAGGGGAGCTCGCTCGATTCGTGGTCCGACTCGTAATTCACTTCTGACCCAGTTCCCGTTCTTTTCCGGTGCACTCGGCCTCACGTCAGGGATGAGATGCGGAGGATGGAGCCAGCACCAGGGGACTTGTTAATGCTTGAGACTTGGGTCGAAGCCTAATCTCCCTACCTTGCTTGACGGAGGAAGTGAAAGTTGAGGTCGAAAATCTGTTTTTTGATCAAAAATCAATCTACCGATCATGCCCGGGGCTCGTTAAGAACTCGCAGCGCTGTGCCAGCCCATCTACAGATCTCCAAGTTTCAGAAGAGGAGAGAAATTCTATTTCTTTATCGCCTTTGCCGTGGTCAAAGAAGCGACAATCTCCCTCTTCTTCGAGCGCTCCGTCCGGGAGGACATGCAAGATGAGCATCACTCTGGTGAGAAAGATGGCGCTCGGAGCCGAGTGGGACACAAAACCTGGGCGCATACCAATCAATCGCAGGATATGATTCCGTTCCTCAAAAGAATCTGGCCGGCCGGGAAAACCTATGAGCAGTTTTCACTCGTCAGCGTTCGGAAGGCTCGTCGATTCTCGTCCTCTGCGAAAGGGTGGAAAAAACGATGCTAAATTCACGGTGAAATATAGAGTACCTATATCCGCGGTGACCACAGCACTTTACCTCAGCGCAGCGATAGCGCCTGGTTCAGTAATGTAGCCTTCAGCTAGACCACAGCATCCTTCATACTTGAATTGCGGAGAACCAGATCGGAGACGGCATCTTCTTCAGGTCGATGCTCTATTAAATGAAATGAAATAAGAAGACACTGATGTTGAATACAGACGCAGTCTTGCCCAACCACTGGGCAAGCATGGATGGGCAACTGCAGCTTACGCGGAAGGAATGACTAGTTCGTCATAGATCCCTCGTCAGCTATATATGTAGTTCGACGAGAGGACCCAAAGCATGACGAAATAGAAATCGAAATAGAGATAGAAATAGAAGAGGTGGAATCAAACAATGGGAAGTGTGCGGGTGCAGGCAGTGTGGATTAATTAGGTCAATTAGGGGTCACGGGAAGACTCGACGCACGGGACTACCAGCCACAGATTGAGACAATCACCAGGATGAACAGATGGCGAGCCCGAGTGGACGTCGGATTGACCTTCTGAGTCCTCTTTCTTTCCCTCATTCTCTGAGGTCATATCTTTCTTTTTCATAGTTTATACTTTCCCTCAATCTAGTACAACTTCTAAAAAGAGCAGGCCTTTCGCCTGCAAGAATTATACCTATTTTGACCAACTGAAAAGAAGGGAGCCGACCCCTGGGTCTGAGATCAGCATTCCAAGAGTTAGTCTCATCTCGGTCTTTCACCTGAGGAAGGTCCTCCCCTGTCGGACTTTTCCTACTATATCTATACTCTTTGGACGGTCTTCCGCAGCTTGGCCTCACCTTACCAGCTTTGATCTTCGAGCTCGGGCTTCTCTCTGTCCCTCCCTCTCCGTTTCCACCATCCCTCTCCAGTCAGTCGAGTCCGCTGTCCTGCCCTCCACAGCTAGCCAATAGCTTCCATCAACCCTCGAGTGAAACCGAATGGTCACGAAGTTCGAGACAAAGGAAGAATCAATTCTTTCTCTATGGCCTCTGCGTTTTGAACCTCTTGCCAATTGATTCTGACTAGCTTTATCAAGATCAGAAGAGAGTTTTGGAACTCAGACTTCTAACTCCGCGAATTGCCTTCGCCTATCGTTAGACTTCGGGTGAGAACGGCAGCTGAGGGTGCGGAAAAAGGGGGAGAGCTCTCTGTTACTGGTTCTCCTGTAGTTGGATCCTCCGGAACCACAAGAATCCAATCGGGATTCCAACTCTGTAATTTTGATAATACTATTGTAAAAGTTCATGCACGTTTTGTAAAAATCTGTATGAAGATTGTAAATCCACACCAACAATTATATACCTTTTTCACATAAATGTATGGTACCTTCGCAACCTGCAGAATGCCAAGTATTTTTGTAAAATTCGAATCCACATTGTAAATTTGCATCATGTATTGTAGAATAAGATCATTGTTAGTAATACAATTATTGTTGTAATTGTAAATTTGGTAATGTCTTTGTAAAAAAAGGTCTCATATATGTAGGAAATATATTTGTATTTGTAAATTCTGTTCTGAGATTGTAAAATCCCCCTCTCGGACATATATCTGAGTCTCATAAATAGTTTTTGCCATATCACAGAATATAAATAAATGTAAAAAAACAGACAGAAATTTGTAAAAAAAATGATATGATATTGTAAAATACAATCTAAGATTGTAAAACAATACTCAATATTGCAAAAAGGATCTCTTATTGTAAAAAACTGGGCACGCCATCAATCTCCAGCATCCTTACTCTACCCGCACCTCCTCCGCCCTTCTCCTCTATGACCCACCTCCTCCATGCACGTCCTCCTCCGCCCACACACCTCCATTCACGCTCTCCTTCAACCTTCTCATCCATGATCCACCTCCTCCACGCATAGCCATCACCCCACAAAATGTAAAAAACAGACTAAAAATTGTAAAAAAATGATATGATATTGTAAAATATGACCTGAGATTGTAAAAAAATACTCGATATTGCAAAAAAGGATCTCTTATTGTAAAAAACTGGGCACGCCATCCATCTCCAGCATCTTTACTCTACCTGCACCTCCTCCGCCCTTCTCCTCCACGACCCACCTCCTCCATGCATGTCCTCCTCCGCCCACACACCTCCATTCACGCTCTCCTTCAACCTTCTCCTCCATGATCCACCTCCTCCACGCATAGCCATCACCCCCACACGATGCTACCATTATTAGATACAAAAAAACAACCTTGGAAAACGCGATCACCGGCCACCGTAGAGCAGCGCGCTGCATCCACCGTCTTGAACGCCATCATCGACGAGCAGCAACCTCCTCCCCTCATGCCGCCATCGAGAGAGAGAGATGGAGGAGAGAAATTCACGCGACAATCGAGATCAAGATCGAGAGAGACGGTGGGAGAGAGAGGAAGAGAGAGAGAGAGAGAGAGAGGAAAGAGGAGATAATTGTGGAGATATTTGTTGCATTCTAAATTTAGAATATGGTAAAATGACCATAATGGGTTTTTCAACATTAAAGATATATTAATAACGAGCCATTAATGACAACCATTGGATTGATTGCATATGGCTAGGATGAGGGGCTTTCCATGCACCCAGGAAAGGTGCACCTCATTGGAAATATTTCATATATATATATATATATATATATATAGGAAAAACTTAAAATGAGGTGGAGCCTCATTGCAAACATGGTGCGAAACTTAATTAGACCCGTCAGATTCCCATCGACGGCCAAAGAAAAAACCACCTTTAGAGAGTCGAAACCACTACCACTATATTGATTAAATTCTATTTTTAGAAAGTTATCATATTCTATTAATGACGCCAGATATGGTGGAATTCAATTGAATTCCAGTTTTATCGCGGATTGGTTATGTTCGAATTAAATTCACTTTCTTCCCAAAATATGTTTTTTCCTTATCTTTTCATTGCACTACTATTCAGAATTTCTCGACATATCTCCGTGAGCTTCAATGGAAATCGACGAAATAGCAGATCCTGAATTTTACAGAGATAATGCACAGGTAATGTACGTTGTTCATTTCCCTTTAATAATGTTATGTATGCAAATCACGAGGAATATTTTAATTTTTGTTGAAAGACGATCTGGTTCTTGATTCGAAGTCATATTATGCGTTAATATTTTGGGCTTTTACATTTTAATATGTGACATTATTATATTCATTTTGTCCAGTTATCTGACGGAGACGGTGAAGTTAAGAGAGTGGCGGCAGGAACTGATGATAATTTGCATCAACCAGGTATGTTGAATTACACAGATGTCTCAAAGCACTACAGTCATTGTTCATTTATATGTTGTTGCAAATAAAAGTTTTCATTTTACGTAAAATCTGTATATTTGATGGTATAGTTCATTATTTTACATTTATGAACTATAATTTACAATTTTGAACATCATTTTACATCATAGGATACAATGTAATATCGCCCAAATGGTGCTAATACCAGTCCGTTATCCGATAAATTACATATTCTTGCATCATTTTACATTTTCTGTCATTATTTTACATTTATAAGGCATATTTTAAATTAATTGTAACTAATTGTTGCAATTATATTTCGAATGAATTTCAGATAACTGCTCTATCAGTGACCCTGTCATTGGTATCACACCTCATATAGGCCAAATATTTTAATCTATTGAAGATGCATATAAATTCTATGAGGCATATGCAACTGAGAATGGATTTAATGTTAGGAAAGGAAGCTCTAGAGTTGGTAAAGATAAGATTTCCAAGGAGTGGATAATTATATTTAAATCTTTTGTTTGCTGGAAAGAGGGGTATTCTAAAAACACAGATAAAACCACCTCAGTGGACAATGCAAGAAGTGATGAGAGCGATGAATGTATTTTTTATAAGGAGGAGCGCCGTGTTGGCATATCAAGGACTGGGTGCAAAGCTTTCATGTCAGTCTCATATAGGCCTGATCTCAATGATTGTTTTGTATCGAATTTTGAACCTGTGCACAATCACAATCTTGTTTCTCCATCTAAACGCAATACCTCAGACCAAATAGACGTTTTTCAAAAGCCACAAAAATGCTTGTGAAGTCAATGAATGATGTAAACATACCTGTATCCAAGCAGTCAGCTTTCATAAACATGTCCAGTGGTCAAGTTGGTAGTATTGTTAGAGATATTTACAACTTGAACAGAAAGGAGAAAAAACAACGTATTGGGATGGATGTGCACCTTCTAATTGAACATTTTGAAAGTTGTAAGGCCAATACCCCTGAATTTTACTATGCTAACACAACCGATGATGATAACAGGCTTACTCAGTGTATATGGATTGATAGTGCCTCCATTGAGGATTACAAATTATTCGGAGATACAATATCGTTCGACACAACATATAGGACCAATGAATACAGTCTGGTATTTGGATCTTTCTATGGTGTTAACCATCACGGTTACACAATCTTCTTTGGAAATTCGTTCATGAGTAGGGAGACAACCGAGTCATTCTCGTGAGTATTTGAGAGATTTCTAGAAGTAATGAGCAAACATCCAGTTTCTATAATCACAGATGAAGATCCGGCAATCTGTGCTGCTGTTAGGATATGATTTCCTCATACTGTTCATAAATTCTGCACTTGGCATATAATGGCCAAGCTTAAAAGTAATCTTGGAAAGATTAAAGATATAAACGAAGTTCTATCTGCATTTTCCACAATTGTATGGAAAAGTATAACTATAAGTGAATTTGAGCAAAGCTGGTGCAAGATAATTGATCAGTTTGATTTATCATCTAATGTCTGGTTGAATGAGAAGTATAGTATCAGATTTAAATGGATTAGTTTATATCTTAAGGATTATTTTTGGGATGGTCAGCGCAGTACATAGAGGAGTGAAAGTATGAATGCATTTTTGCAACACCACATCACTAAACAGAACTCCTTGCTTGAATTTGTCTGTAGATTTCAAAGTGCAATTCAACGACGCAGGGAAAGAGAGAATGACATGGATAATATTGGTGAAGTTTACACTCCAAAATCAAACTTCTAATGGAAGATGGAAGTACAGATGGTTCGTATATACGCCAAGTTCATATTTTATAAATTTCGTTTTGAATTGAACGAAGTGAAGGAACTTAATGTTCGAACTCATCTGAACTCTCTGAGTTACTGTCAATATTTTGTGTCATATATTGGGAAATCTGATGAAGAATTATGTGTTTCTTCGTCAACTGAAAGCGACTTTCTTGTTTGTGAATGCAAGAATATGCAATTCTTTGGATATCCATGTAGGCACATACTTGCAGTCTTGAAGATACAGAATGTGGAGCTTTTGAATGAGGAATATATATTGAAAAGGTGGGCAAGAACCATTAAAAAATCAGGAAATTATCCTATTTATGTAAAAGTTGCACACCAAGAAAGGTTGTCTCAGCTTAATCAATTGTGTTCGCATATTATTTCAGCTTCAGTTGAACAAGATGAGGATATATTCTTATTTGCAAAGGAAAATTTAAGTGATTTATGTAGCAACATTGATCGTATGATAAGTAACAGACCTTCTTTGAGCTCTACAACAGTGAACAATACAAATTATCCAGATATGATTTCTGAACCAGCTGTTAAAGAACCTAATGTTGCTAGAACGAAAGGAAGTGGTCGTGGTGGTAGGCCTAAGGGCGTTGGCAATCGCATTAGATCGAAATCTGAAATGAGAAGAAACAGAGGTCGACAATGCAAATCTTGCCTCAAATACAATGTTGGACACGATTCTAGAAATTGTCCTAATAACAAAGCTGCGAATCATGGTAAATATTTAACATTCGTTGTTAATTGATATGTTTTTCTGTTCACTAATCCTTTTGTTTTATTGTGCAGTTGAAGATGAACGAAATTAAAATGAATTGATCAAATTCTTATAAAGTAAGAGTATATTTTTTTATATTTTGTTGTAACATTTTATACATCTCATATAAATCATTTTAATGTTGCTTATTATATTCCTTTCATTATGGTTGTTTTTGCAGGGTGGCAATCTCCTGAAGGATTCTTGGCTGCAATAGAGCTTTCACGTTTGGATGCTTAGCAGACTTAGATTTTTTATTTTTATGTTTTTTTCTTATTGTTCTGTGTTCAGTTTTTGTAGAATTCAAACAATGTGTTATTTATATTGTTTCAGTTCAGATGTATCCCTGTGTAGTATCATAACATAGAGTATTTCAGAGCTTTGATTATAAAATTGACACATTTTCGTATCCCATGTCGTTATTATATTATTTAGTTTTTATTACCAACAAGACGAACAATTGCAGTAAAATTCACGTTGTAGGAAATCTCTCTATACATATCTGCTAATAACTGCTCATAAAATCCAGTTTCTTTATTTTATACTCCAGATATATCTTTCAAATATACGCAGTAGTTTACAACTGTATTCGATATTTTTCATTTCTAGTTTTAGACATTGTAACCATACTTTACATTAATTTTCACTATTTTACAAATATCTACACGATCGGTAATAACGAAGAATAACAAGCAATTAGTAATCATCGTGATGTTAATCTCTAAAGTATAAGAAGATTTTCGATCATTGGAAAACTCTTATCTAACCAGAAAGTCCTTTAGTTATCGAGCATTGTAATATATCCTATACTTTTTACAATTAGCTTCACTATTTTACATACAATATTAATATTTTACAAATTGTTACCCTAATTTACATAAAGTTTCATTATTTTACTAATAACAACATTTTTTATCAAAATTGTGAAGCTATATGCAAATACAAGTCTAAATCATCATGAGTAACAACAAACAATTAGTAATCATCGGGATGTGTATCTTTAAAGTAGAAGAAGATTTTCCAACATTGGAAAACTCTAACATAACCATAATGTCGATTACTTATCGAGTAATATAATATATCTTATACTTTTTACAAATAGCTTGACTATTTTACATATAGTAATAATATTTTACGTATTGTTTCTAGCTTTTACAAACATTATCATTATTTTACAATTAGATACATTAATTTTGACAATATTTTGATCCTATCTGCAATCACAAGTCTATATCAGCATTAGTAATAACAAACAATTTGTAATCATTGGAATCTCAATCTTTAAAGTAGAAGAAGTTTTTCGACCATTGGAAAACACTAACATAATGAGAATGTACTTTAGTTATCGAGTATTGACGTAACCAATGTAACATATAATCAATGCAAACATATATTACTCATCATATTTAAACGAAATGTTTGGTTCTAAATAAGTTTTAAACAGAAACTGTGGAAGCATAACACAATTTAAGACAACTCAACAGTACATAGTTCTGACTTAAAATGCAAAAACACTAATAGTTGTGTTTTCTATGTCTTCTATCTTTATCACTGCGTCGTCGAGTTCTCTATGTGACCACACGTTAACAACAACGAAGCTATTTCAGATCTGAATCTGTCAATATCATCGTAGCTGAAGTCCAACGCCCTTCCTTCACATAGGTACTCCATCATCTTCATCACATAGATCCCACAATGAAGACTCTGTGAAGGTTGTTGCGGGCAATCTTGCACGTATATGATTTCCCACCCTGCAAGGCAATCATCTGGAATGTTGTCCATGAAGTATTCTGAAATCCATCCATGCTGATTTGTAAATAAAAAAGATTAGTTTTAACAATGAATTAAAAAATTTAATAAAATATTAATTTTAATTATGTCATACCCATTTCAATACATCCTTTTTATGGAATTTTGATCCTTTCTTAGAATTGTATGAAAGAAACTTTCTTGCTTTAAAATTAGTAACAAGAAGGTGTCAATGGTTTCTTGTGTGGATAACAGTGAAGATTTTCTCCAACTCTCGCGTGAATAATCCTTCATTGTATAGCTCCTCGAGCTTATCAAATTCATTTTCTGTAGCATTAACCACCAGATTCACGAAATATTGCTGGAAAAATTCAGGTAAGAATACTAAATGGGACATTTGATATTAAAGATACTTGATATTATTTATATCAGTAATCATAATCTCACCATTTGAAATATTGGTGTGAATACAAATGGGACATGATAATTACTTGTGTTGTATTTATGTTGCAGCATGTCCATAAACATGTCGGTTATCTACAATATCAAAAACAATTTAGGCATAAACAAATATAAGAAGGTAAATATTATAAATAAACGTATCGTATCCTCGACCATTCTTTCGTACAAAAAGTTATGAACATCTCTTCCTTTACAACTCCGATTTCCCGGAGTAAAGTATGTGACATTCAATCTGAGGAATTTTATATAAATAATATTATACATCTAGAGTTAAAGGTTTTTACATATAAATGCTGGAATGTCTGTTAAATTACTTACTTGTCTTCCGGATCACGAAGAAATTCTTGAATGGTTTTCTTTGTCTGTTCTGATACTTTTTCGTAACCCATGAAATCGGTTACGATATCGCATAGATACTGATTCTTTTTCAATCAATTATAAACAATGTCAGAAATAATTAATATCATAATCATATAGAATATACAGAGTTGTGTGAGCAGTTTTGAAAATATACATTATAAGACATTTGTATTCAATGATACAAAAAGAGGTTGTTTTATATTATATTGCTTACCTCACTGGCTGTGTCATCCTCTTGTTTTTCAATTTCTTCTTTCCCTTGCTTCTCTGCTTCTTTTAAGATTTTTTTCGCTTCTCTTCTTTGTTTCAATCTTTTTATTATTGAGCTTTGTTGGACAGTGACTTTTTCCCTTTTTCTTCTCTTTACAGTAGGCTCTGTGTGCACATTTTCTGATTTTGAATTGTCACCAATGTTCAGATTAAAAGAAGGCATGTCACTGTTGATAGGTGCTTCTTTTTTTGTTGTATCTTCAGATTGATACAGTGGATCTTCATCACAGATTGCAGAAATTAAACTCTGAAGTTTTTCACCGATATCTGAGTCACTAGGTTCCAAATCTCCTACGTTGACTTCAGATTCATTGCGTGTTGGTACATCCATGTGTTGGTCATTGTCATCAATATCACCTTCATCTATATTTACAGATGTATTCTCCAACATTTCTCCTGTTTGCAATGCATTATGACCAAGATCAATCATATCATGATCAGGAATCACTTTTAGTTTTTCCTTCAGCTCCGTAATCTCAGATGTCAACTTATCATTCTCTTTCTTCAATTCAGAATTTATTCTGATATGTTCTTCATCTTTTTTCCTGTACATTTCACTTATTGCTTTAATTTTATCCTTCAGCTCCTCTATCTCAAGTGAAAATGCATCACACATACATGTTTTTTGTTTCTTTTTTTTTACGATATCTGAAACTGAAACACAAGCATCTGTTTTTTGGTCACACAATTCTTCTAGCTGTTGCTTTCCTTTCTTTTTTAAAACATCCCGTGGTACTGGGATGGGGTTTATGATCAAAATTTCCGGTCTTCTCACCGCAAAACCACCGATTGTAAACTTCTCAAACGGGAAAACATACTCATCTGCTCCTATCTTTACAATTTCAGTTTTTTGAAGTTGCAAAGCAGGCAATATCTATATAAACAATATCATTTAGTAATGAAAAAATGAAATTACGAGACATTCAGGATATTATTAATGATATTAACAATGCTTACTTGATCACAACTTATTGAAACCAATGCTCTGGAAACTCCTTTGATTGGTCCAGCCCACTTCCTTATTCTTGGCCTAAGGTCTATGCTGACCACAAGGTCTTTGCAGCAGTACTCCATCATCCATACCTGATACATTGGTTTTATTAATATTTGTTTTTTGATCAATTAATAAAAAATATTTTTGAAGTACTCACATATAAGCAGGAAACAAATCCTGTAAGGTAAACAAGTGTTACCCTTGATGAACCTGCTCTTCTCTTCTGAACTCTACTTACTACGTCATCCATGTTGAAGAGTATCATCCTTGCTACAGCACCAGACCAGTTAAAGTATCGTGTATCTTCAAGTGATTCTACATAGTGTAACAAATCTTTCGGAAAAGAATAAGAACTGTCTGGCAAGAGGAAAGTGGCAAACATCAAAAGTATCAAGCATGTAACGTAAATAGAGATCGAGTTGTCATCATCTCTATTGTAGTACTCCTCGAGAATGTTATTCAACTTCTTTCTATTGAAAATCATTCCTTCTTCAAACATTTTGTGAGATATGAAAGATTTCCATTGAAGGTGTCTTCCTCTAACTGTTATTGAGAAACCAGAGCTTGGCAAGCCTAAAATTGCTCCAACTTCTTCATCACTGAAACTCACTACCTTATTTCCAAATCTGAAATTTCTCCCTCCTTGGTACTATTCAACCAACCATTGAAGGTTTTTTCTTTGTAATTCAACATAGCTAATGTTAATTAGCTTTCCAAATGCCGTCTTTGACAGAAGTGCTTGTTGTTTAGGAGTAGGTATATGGTTATCAATGAACTGAACAAAATGTTCAATGTAGCATCTGTGTTGTACATACCCTTTGCCTAAAAGAAGAGAAAAAAAACATTTTTGTGGTTGCAATGATCAATGATTTTATTCATGCAAATAAAAAACGAATTTATATTTAAATTCACATAAATCTTCATACTCCCAAAATCATCATCAAGCTTCAGAGCATCCTTCTCAACCTCAAATTCCTTTGTTTTGCTAACTGCTAGTTGTGTTCCTTCTGTTCATAACATTTACCAGAGATATAATTTTTATAAAATTGTTAGAATAGTTGTATTAATTTGAAAATGTACTTACTTCTGTTTTGTTCGGCCGATGGATCTGGAGTTCCGTCATTGTACCCCCACTATTCTGATCTGAGTCGTCATCACGTTCCCTCATGGGTTCCAACAAGTTCGATTGCATTTCCTCCATCGTCGCTCGATGTCGTTCCTTTCTCCTTAGAAAGCGATTTCTGGAGGCGAGACTCTCTCCTCAATTGAGTCGCTAGAAGAGCGCCTGCTTTGCCGTCGTCGCCGGTATGCGGTAACACTCTTCTTTCTTAATTTCAATTTAGGTTTTTTCTAACATTATTTTATGAATATACTTCATATTTTTACTTTCCTTCAATTCGATTTCATTAATTCATAGATCTCTAATTTTGATTTACTGGCAATGTCGTATTGTTTGAAATTAAACAGGATCTTGTTTCCGTGTTTGACTAAAAATAGAAAGAATTTGAAATTTTAAATTTCAAATTGATTTAACTTAATCAATGAGTTATCATTAATTTGGTAATTAAATAATACTCGAAAACTTCATTTCCCTTTTTTTCCTTTGCTCTTCAACCATTGTTAGCTATTGTTTGCATTGGAAATTCATTCATGCTTTATCATCTCTATGTCTAAACAGGTTAGTATTTTATCTTCATCTACATACTATGTTTACTCTTCTTCGTGGTTTCATTTGTACCAAATTCCAGTATATGTTTTCATCAATATTTCTACCCAATTTAAATTTAAAAGATTCATGTTTGCGTTTAGTTTTGGATTCTTTGAATCAGAAATGTGTTTCTCGTAATAAATTATTCATAGCATTTGCAATCTCATTCTCTAGCGATTTTTTCCTGTTTTATATAAATTCAGTAATATATTTTTTTAAATCCGTAAAACAGACATTGTATATTTATCAATGCTTATGTCATTTTCTGAAAGTATCAAAAATTACAAAGAGAAAATTTTTAAAATGTTATATAATACTAATATCAACATGAGTGCAGTTACTCTGTATATTATAACATGGTTGTGTAAAATATATACCAGTATATTATCAACATGAGTGCAGTTACTCCTGTATGTTATTTCAAAATGTTATATATTACACATCATCTTATTTTATTTGTAGAATCGAGAATATCAGTCCAAGAGAAATATCAAATTGTAGAATAGAAGTCGAAGATGTAAATTATAGCATGGTTGTGTAAAATATATACCAGTACAGTAAAATAGTGGCAACATTGTCAATTAGTTTATGCAAAATGTCATAATAAAACAGTAAAATACCATCAATTCTTGTAAAATAAATTGTTCCTTTGTAATATATTAATATATAATTGTAATTATATCTATTATCAAGAATCTGAGAAATTAAATATACATTCGTATACGTAACGTACATATATTAATTGAAATATACATTAACAGAATATAGTAGCCTTTAGTAAAATATAGAATATATACGTAAATTATGATAATTGTTGTTAAACTAGTTGTAAAGTTTGTAATAAATGTTCTCAAGTTATCATAATAGAGTTGTAAAATATAATTCAAATTTGTAATTTCAATCTTCTATTGTGTAAATTATAGATATATAACGTAATTCATATTCCCATTTCCTTATATCTAAATTTATCATTTTGTATATGCGTATAGGAGATTTTGCAATGTCTTGATCAATTTCGTATTTTATTACGTAACCCAATGTAATTTTTTTCCTTAATACGTGTAAAATTCAATTGAATAAACGCAAAATGACTCCGTAGTTAGGTCGTTTTCTGAATAAGTGGTAGATAATATGTTGTAAAATATGACAAGAAGATGTAAAATAGCACAATATTTTGTATTTTTAGAACAGATTATTTCAAAATGCGGTGCTTTTATTCAACCAAATGTTTATGTAATGTTGTGATCTTAAATCTGCTTATTTGCTAAATATAGAATGTTTAATGACGTGTAATAGTTTTATTTAGCATTAATTTAACCATCCCACATTATAGGAATGTTAGTTGGCACGAAAACCACTTAGTGGTTTTAATCTCCTTTGTACACTCTTCATCCCACGACCTAAGATGGCACCTTTCCATAATCAAGGAAAGGTGCTACCTCAATTCAAGTGCACTATATATATATATAAATATCGCAAAAACATACATAAGAAATATTGGAAAAAAGGACAAATATATACATTTCACTTTCATTTTATTGAAACTTGGTTTAATTTTTAAAATAATTTAAATATACTTTAAAAATCATAGATTTAATTGAAAAAAATTAAAGCTTAACTATAAAACTAAAGAAAAAGCCGATATATAGCACATTTGAATTGTTTTAAATGGATAGTCCTGTGAGTTGATACATAAGCATCATGGTATGATTACTCTAGCTTTGAAGTTTAATTAAGTACTTAAATTTGCATTGACTAATTTAAAGTCCAATAGCTTTGAATGAGCAAAAATATTGGAGTGCATAGTATAGCACACAGTGGCTTTATGTTGTGTTCCAACAACAGGCGACTGATTAATATATATATTCAATTTATATCTAGTATTTGAAGATAAAAAATAAAGCAAAGGATTTTCAGCTTGTTTTGTCTCACAATTGCTATCGTTCCCCGCATTAGTTGGGGACCTATGTATTTATGCCATAAGATGAGAACCAGCTAAGCTAAGAGGGACCCCAACATTGGCATATGTGTCTCCACATATGAGCTTTATCCCAATATATTTTATATGTTACATGACATGTATGGTGTATATTAAAGCATGGATTCGTTCACCTTTTTTATTAGTTTCTTTCCCATGAGATTTGCAGCGACATCCTAATGCATCTCGAATCAGATTTTGATCTTGATATCTCATTCGAGTGATGGTGGTCATCTGTAAAGTTGTTATGGGCCACCTTGGGATTAAATCCCTCATATTATATTATATTTGATTGACTAATCAAGTTGCTCACATGACACTAGAACAAAAATTCCTTTTGCGGAGCGTTTGAAAATGTTGGTAATAGTTGCTTCTAACGTCGGTAAATGTGTATCTCATTGTCGAGCTAACCTCGTCGGGTCATGATTTTATGGACGTTTATAAAAACGTTGGCACATCCTTCTATTGTACGACGTTAACAAACGTCGGGTAAAACGTGTCTGAATAGACGTTTATTAAGAATGTCTACATACAAATGATATTCGTGAACATTAATAAGCATTGGCTTAGCTAATATTATTAACATCAACATTTAAATTATTTATCCAAAATTTATTTCCAATATCTAGAGATCTCCAGGCATCTGCAATCACATATTAGTACATTGCACAATCGCATATTAGTACATTGCACAAGCGAACAACATACAATATATAATTCTAAATAACATTTCTCAAGAAGCAAATATTACTAAACTACGAAAGTTGAATGTTACAATCAGAATGTTGCACTACTTGAAGTAGATCTTCTACGAAGCAATAATACATCGACACATTCCAAAAAAAATAAAGTTCTTGATGAATGATTCGCTTCATTCAAGAATCATCTCTGTTGCTGTTTCAGGATCAACACCCCCATCATGACGTACAAAATATTGATCTTGCCTGAGAAACATATGTATCTGCTAAGGAAAAGAAGTTAATGAAATATAAAAGAAATAAAAGTAAATATAAATATATTTGTTAATTAAAAATCATAAAATGTTGGTTGAGAAGGCAGAGATGACGTTCTATCAGATAACTTAAAGTATGCCATCATTCTAGTTGTTATTTGATCATTAAATTCTCCTTTTCTCTTCGACACCCTTCAATTTTATGTCGATCTTATTCTTCATTTCCTCCTTAAGTTCCTAGCGATGATCTTCAAGAAGTTCTTGACGAATTTCTTCACTTCTTTATCATCCTCAGCCTCCATTTTTTGTTGAAGCTCTACTAATTTTTGGCCAATTTTCCTTCTATGAAATAGATGCCAGCCGACGACCTCTCCCTTTAGGTACATGTTCATACCCCCCTGCCAATGAGACCATCGGATCATCCTTCGTTGTGCAATACACCATTAGTTATTTCAACATCACGCATGACATTCATTCTAATATGTAAATAATACATTATTACTTATCAAAATAAAGTAACTATCGGGTATACGAAGAAGTTATTAAACAAGGCACTTATCGAACTTATGTATGTATGCATTCCTTCTGGTGATGGTCAACACCCATGTAGTCCAGTAAGAAGGCCTAGTGGTGTCCTTCCCTCCTTATAAACACTAAACTTTGATCTTAAGAATAATAGTATCTCCCCACATGATTGACCCTCAAGTTCCTTATGAGACTGGAATAATTAGGACATGTTTAAATAAGTTAAGAAAAATTCAAAGCTAATAAAATAAAATTAGATTGTCTCTTACAATCTCATTCTTCATGACAACATATGACTTAGATTCATTAGTTGAGAGATTCTTTACGGTACGTGTATCCTTATTTGTCTAATATTTATCCTAAAATAGTAGTAATTAATAAATGACATTAAAAAACCAAATAACTTTTTTAAACATGCTTACATGATATTTTGGTTGAATCCATGTCTCAGCCATGGTAATCCAACATTCAATTGACACATTTATTGTCCCCGTTGCATCTCCTACTTTCTCTCATTCCTACTTTAAGTTATGTTGATCCTCCTTAAGGTCTTTTGCTAAACCATGGTTCACTGATTCCTTGACCCTCACATAAGAGTCTAAGTCAAAAATATTGATGGAGTTCTATTTAAAAAGTAATTATCAGTCAAAACACTATTGTGAACTTGAAAGAATAATATTTATACCTCGATTCTGTCATGTTGATGAATATGTGGTTCATCGCCTTTATTCTTTCATTTTGGCTAAAATCCTTGATCGTAAACAATCACTAATTCTAAGTAATTATCGTTCTAACCACAAATATTATTATTATGTAATTAATATTTCATTTTTATCCAAAATAAAAGAATAAAAATAAAAATTATAGAAAAAAGGCTAGAGATATGGAATATATATAGATTGATCCTATCCCTAAGATTATATCAATATTGACTTGGTCGACAAAATAAATAAGTAGGGGAGATAAGGATAACAACCTATAAAAATATCAAGAAAACAAAGATCAAAAATATAATTTAACCATTTTTCACATTGTAAATATTTCACCTATTTTATTCATCACTTATATCATCTCAAACAAATAATTTCTTTGGTAAAAGTTGTTCATAAAAATATATACTATGTTATGAAAATATCAGAAAAATAATTCGTCACAAAAATAATTAACCGCAATGAACCGTAAAAAGCTGCAAAATCCGTCTTCTAAGGTTCATAAACTCGCTTTTAAAATCTATTTATACTTAATACTATTTATTAAAACTATCAAAAAACATTAGAATAAAATCGATGAGTTTTGACGTTTAACCTCGTTGTATATATGCACTATATGTAGAAAATTCCCATATTTTTTAATTGAAGAACTGTAAATCCGATTAACTTAATTTCTTTTCCTAAAATCTTGTAAAAATATTTTTAAAAATATAAAAATATAATTAATTAAAATACCAATAAAATTCGAAACCTCGAAGCTGCTACTTAAATTTTCCGGAACTCATAACTCGGTCGTATGAACTCCGAATTAGGTAAATACAATCTTAAAATTCATATTATTAAATTATCTACAAAATGACACTGGTTTCGTTAAAATCAGAGTTAATACGAAAAATGTGGTTTTCGGGTCTGTATTAGTATATTGTTACAATGTGTCGTAATTTATATTATTATTTTATTATTAAATTTCAGAAATAAGAATAAGTCAATTTAATTTATTTATTTATTTAAGTTATTTATTTATTGTTCACTAAGTTAAATAATTATTTAATTATCTAATTATATACCTAATTAATTTATTTATTGAATTAATCTCATAATTAAGTACTTTAATTATCAATCTAATTATATATTTATTAATTTAATTTTTTTTAAATACTTTGATTAATTAATTAATAATTTATTTATTTTTATCTCTTTGTCTCTCTCCTCCCCTTCTTCTTCCATGTTTCCCATATTTCTTCCCTATATGCGTCCACCGTCGTCCCTTTTCTTCTTCCTTCTCGCTGCCAACGTCCAACCGCTCAACCGCCAAACGACCGGCAATTCGCCAACTACCCTGTTTCCCAACACCCCTTGGCGGTGACCAGTCCTCTCCCTCTCTATAAATAATGCTAAACCCCCTTCTACCGGAGGGTATCCATCATTAGTTTCTTCTCACATTCCAGAGAGCTCCGGAGTAGGTCCAGTGACAGAGGGCGTCATCTTCGTCGAGCAAGGGAGCGAGGAGATCTGGCATGATCCGTCGACGGTGTGAGCGAAGCTCCACCACGCAAAGCCTCCGCTTTGTCGCGCGTTGCGGGCAACAACCAGGAGGTGCTCAACCTCCAAGCATAGGCGATTGCATCCACTTTATCTTCCAGGTAGGTAGTTCTCGTCTCCTCTTCACCTTCTATGTTTCCTCCTACATTTTTATCTCTCTCCCCTCAATCCCTCAACTCTCTTCTCAAATCTCATTTTCCTCTTCGAATTGAACTCTAAATCTGGTCCCATTATCGCCTCCCCGATCAATTTTCATTGCTTCACATTTTCTTTTCATCACCTTGCCATCTCAGATCAACACCGATCTGAGCATCTTGATCCAATCTCCCATACCGCATCGGATAGATCATCCATCCACTCCCCTTTGGATTTATTGTCAGGCCGAGGGTGTGCCTTGTGCCTTTGTTTACACATGCAAGTAAAGATGAACCGTGAGCTTCTCTGATATTTGATTTACATCTGAAAATCAAAGCCTTTGGAGCACCCTCTCGAGGACTATAGCATTGCCTAGAGATTGAGTCATTTGGAAGATATCCATCATCGGAAACCGATAATAGCTGTGCACGACCACTGCGTTGCATCATAACTGGAGTCAACATTCGAGCTTAACCAATTGGCATTCACAGCAACAAAACAAACCCGAAGATCAGAATCATTGTTTGAAACTGCAGATTGATCGAAGCCACATATGCAATCATCGAGAAACCACCTCGATCCTATATTTTCTCTCCAGACCCGAGTCCTAATCGCAAAACCTACAACCACATGGAAATTGAGATTCAAACCACCATCATTGCAGCTCTGCACCGAGAGCGTCGTTGCTTGAAGCAAGAACCGATTGCATGTGTGAAAATCGGAGCATGCACTTCATCTCCACTATGCCTGGGAAGAGAATAGGAGGTCGATTCGAGAGCTCTGTCGACTCCAACAATCATAAATGTACGATCTCATTTGGGGAAATAATTTTAACCGACCGATCTTCAGCGATCGGACGGTCCAGGTCAACTACATCGTAACACACGTCATCACCTAATCAAATCTGTCGCCCCATCATCTACGCTTAAGCGATGCACGTGCTTTGCACATGCATGTTGGGATTTTTTGGGCAAATAGTTGATGAATCCTCAACATTTTTCAGATTTACAGGTAGGTCCAGTTGAATCTGATCGCATGCCCAAGCACGTAGATCTTGGTGATTTTTGCGTGAAGACCTAGGAGCTATCCGATTTTGCATGTAGGTCCCCTGACTTGAGTAGACACATGAAATGCACGTGCTTTGCTGAGCAATTGTATGGAAGACCTTCGATATTCTGTTATATTTCTACGCACCCCCTTATTTTCTAGATAATTACACAAACAACCCCTGCCATGTATATTATCCATATATTATATACTTTTATAAATAAAATAAAAATAATAAAATATCACATATACAAAATATCGTATTTTACACTACATACAGTATAAAATCATATTTTGAAAATAAAAATACTTTAGCATTAAATGAATCATTACAAATATCAAAAAAATATAACAAACTTTAAAAAATCATAAAAAATATAAAAACATTTTAAAAAACTAATAAAACTTATATATAGTATATTTTACTGTATTTTACATAATAAACTAAAAAATAAAAATCAAATGTTAAAATCAATAAAAAATTTAAAATTCATCAAAATTTGTAAAAATCATAAATAAATAAATAAACCTTTGAAAATGCATATAACATATCATTTTAAACATAATTTCACATTCTTTCTAATAAAAAGAAAAAATATATATTTTTGTTCAGTTTTACAACTTAAAATCGAAAATACCTCACAATTTTCCATAAAAAAATAAGTTTTCAACCTTAAAAATAACTCAAAATTCTTAAAAAACTACAAAACCTTTTAAATCTCCATAAAAATAGAAAAACAAATTAAAACATAAAATAAAATTTGAACACATTATATAAAATAATAAATAATAAAAAATTATTAAAATTTCATAAAAAAATATAAAATTCATTAAAAACCGTAAATAAAAAAATCCTTAAAAATAAATAAAAATTAGGGACCCATAATAAATCTTAATCTCTATAGTTTTCCCCCAGTTTTCAAACAGTTTGCCTCCTTGAGTTAGACACTCCCGTGCTTAACTTCTATACACTTATGTTTAGGAGTATAAATAAAATAAAAACAAGGAGATTAACCAAAAATTAATCTTTTCTGATAAAATTCACATGGTCGATACAATGATAGCCAAATTCATTTTGTCCCTTTTATAGGATTTAGTTGTCTTCCGATCGGGTGTGCTTTTTCAGATGACGTTGTCGCTGGGGAAGCAGCGTTAGAGTAGTTGTAGACCTACATTTAGGGTTTCTCTTTTCACCATTTTATATCTTAACCTCATGGCTTTTTTATTCTGATTTGTGCAGCACAGGGGGAGCAACATAGCTAAGAGCTGCAAAGCTGATTACTTGTAATTTCTTGTAATAAAAATATAAAAAAAATTGTTCGTGGGAAGGGGCCCCTTTAGGTTATCCCGACTTGTACCTCCCTCTCTTATTCTCGGGGTCTATTTCACCAGGGTTATACCCCTGGGGAAACAGGGCACCCACCGCATCTTTTATCGCTCGTGATTTTCTCGATGGTTTTCCACGTCTTTTCGAGGATAGGTTCTTCTTAGGATTTTTTTGATTTTTCCTTCTATGCGCAACCATAGCAAGGTGCTTGCTTAGGTTGAATCACCTAGTTGCTTGTGGTCTAGGATCAAACCCAAAAGACAAATTCTGAAAATACCCAAAAAATGATAACCAAAAATAAAATAGGGATTTTTAATCTTTATATAACTCTAAAATAAAATGTAAGGACTCCATTTGTTTTAGGGAGAGCCACCCTCGCAATTGTATCGTAGGTACTCTCTCCATATTTGTGAGTGAGAGACGTCCCTTAAGGTAGAGCTAGAGTCTGGATTTCTTTCAAGATACTACTGAGTTCATGCGTTAATCACGTGCTCATTAGTGGGGATTTTCGGGTAGCCACAAACAGTCCATGTCTCCTTAGATGAGTGGGGAGTTTAGAGGACACTGTGTAAGGCTCCGTTCGGGTAGCCGAAAATGGTTCGTACTTACTCTTATATTGGCTGAGAATAGGTGATTTATGGTAAGAACTCGAGACAGTTTCTGAGGAAATGGAGGGCACCTATATGAACTCGCTAATTTGTGAGAAGATTTGTCTATCAAACAACCTTAAAATTGACAAGATAAATGACCGAACTCTTACGTTCATTACGAGGGTTGCGTTGGAGAACTTAGGGTTTGCTTTGCATTTTCTTGCAGTGTAAGTCAAATCTTTCTAAGATCTTGATTAACTTAATCTATCAAGATGATGGGAAGGCGATCTCTTCGGTCTACTCTGACCGATCCACTCTCTCGTGCAGCTACCCATTCATCTAGATCGGTTTGAGATGTCTCTTGTCCCAAACCGAGATCTACTCGAGTTGCTACTTCCAGACGTGACTCTAACCCTGGAAGCTCGTCGTCAATTTCTTCTCCATCTCATTCTCTGTCATCATCAGCTCCAGTTACAGAAGACCATCAGCAGTTAGATGTTAACTTGGCCAAGCCTAATCTAGACTCTTTCTCTTTTCCAGAAGACATGGCCGGAAAGGAACCGCAGATTACCCCAGTTGTTATAGATCAGGCTATGATTAACAGTAGTCTACTTGCTTCCATCCAGACTATGCAAAAACATATTAGGGATCAAGGTAGACTAAATAAATGATGTTAGAGCCAAGTTGACCCAGTTGTGAGTCCAAAGAGACAATCCTAAGCTGAGAACCCAAGAGTTGAGGATCAAGAGCAACCTGATGGAGCAGAGAGACCTCTAGTGGGTGAAAACCGAACAATGCAACAACTATACAACCCATGAGCTACTACGACTCATAGATGGATCTGTCTCCCTATCATTCATGGGAACTTTGAGTTTCGTTCTGAGACAATCCAACTGCTGCCAAAATTTCATGGGATTTCTACTAAGGAGATGCATTTGTACCTTCACAAGTTTGAGCTTATTTGTAGTAAGGTGCATGATGTGCAGGTTAACGAGGACACGATCAAATTGATTGTTTTTCCGTTCACCCTGGTAGACTGAGCAGCCTACTGGCTAAAACACTTAGGGAGATATATTCCGATGTGGGAGGATCTACGAACGGTCTATCTGAACAAGTACTACCCACTTGGTCGAACGAATGCTGCCAGAGCTATGATAAATAATTTTACCATGATCGGGAACAAGCAATTCCACGAAGCATGGGACTATTTTAGAAATCTCATTGATCGGTGTCCCCATCATGAATTTTCCAAGCCAACTCTTGTACAGAGTTTCTTTAGTGGACTGACACCATAGTTATAGGGACTGATGAACGGAGCTTGTGGTGGATCATATTTTTCGATGCATGAAGACCAGGTTTGGGCCATTATGAGTAAATAGCATAAAACAACTATACAACGAGGTCCCAGACTCAGGTTTACAATCATACGAAGCCACCTACATATCACCAACATTCTCGAGTAGAACAAATTGAAGGGAATCCATCTTCTGTTGTTTCGGTTCCTATCCAATCCTCATCAGTTGACGCTGGGGATCATTTGCCAAAAGTTAGATCGCTTGGAAATTATCGAGAAGAAGTGCCAGAATATAGACAAGCTCATTAAGATTGACGAGCTTGAGAGATGCCTTAGTGGTTTGAAGACACAGATTATGTGCCTTCAAGAGATTGAAGCAGACTCAAATAAGTCTTCCAAATCACATGCTGACTCAAGAAGCCGACACGGAGACATACTTCTGAGGCCTCCAGTACATCACATTTACCTTGTGCATTCTAAGCCAACATATCAGCCATCGACGTACCTACAACTCCAACAGACGTCATCATCTGACACTCAGATGATGGTGTATTAGAGCATTCAGCACTTGACATCCATTCCCCCAGTCTACTCGGAGATGTCTGAGCCATTGATTGAGGCCAATGGGACTTGGTACAACCAACCACAGCAACCAGGGATCTGTCGCGATCACCCTACTTTCCATTAGTCTACAGGAGGTGCCTCTTTCCAGTAACCATCACAGGCACCAATGGGGCAGAGCAGAGAACAACAGTAGCATTCCGATCCTCATCATTACCAGCAACCTCAGTGGAGACAGAGCGCATACCAGACTCAGTATAAGCATAATTATCCTCCACAACAGCAGCTAGTTCTATAGCATCCTCAGTATCATCGAAGCGTCATCCGTAACTCATGGACCTTTCCATGATAACCCAGCATTAGAATATCTCGCCAACCATGTTATAGATCTGATAAGCATTAACATCAGCATGATCACTAACTAGCATGACTCTCTTAGATGGGAAATGGATGAGTTCAAAACTCATGTTACAGATCTGGTTAAAGGGAAGTCCACCTTGCCTACTCAGATAGAGATGAATCCGAACAATCTGAAGTGAAAGTCGGAGTAGGTAGATTTGACCAAACCCACCCTCCAGTCACATGTATTTCCAGACAATTATCTTTTCTATGATGACGTTGATTTCATTTCTCTTAGAAGCAGTAGGATACTAGTAGGTGGAGACTCAGTTAGGCTCGACGAGGATACACCTGAGGATACAAGCAAGCCTGTTGAAGATGTTGATGGCAGTGTTGAAGCCGTCTTTCCCTTTGATGATATGAATGGTGCTACTGAAGCCACAAAGTCTAAAGTGTAGCCAGAGCTGAATGCTGATACAAGTGCTTTACCGTTCTTTGTATTTGACGATGATGAGATAAAATCACAAAAAAATGTATAAAGGATAAGAAATCGAAAAATAAATAAAACGACAGTTGATCAATCTCCTTCTTTCTCTTATAATTTGAAGAAAGCAAGTCTTTGTTTTACAAAAACATTTCCTTCATTTTATTTTGATCCTCCTATTGTACATACTAACCAGGAGGATGTACATATCCCTTTTCCCAAAGCACTCTACTTAGGAAAAGATAATAAAAAAGGAAATACCAAAAAGAGTCAAATGATGATCTGACGAAAGAGATGATCGATAAGTCCACGATCCAACTTACTATTTCAGAAGCCTTGGCACATATCCCTCTTCCGTAGAAAGGCTTAAAAGAACAAACTACTATCCGCAGGAAGAAGAGGCAACATAATCACTATTCTGAGATCCATGTGCTGACCAAGGAAACTTTCCATGCTATTCAGAATCGACTCTAGCCAAGAGATCAGATACGGGAGTGTCGTATGTCAGATGCGAGATCATTGATCAGACTTTTGATCGGACTCTATTAGGTAGAGGATCGTCGATTAATCTCCTTCCTTCTTCCTTACTTGACAAGTTCGAGTTTAGACCTCTTCGACCAAGCCAAACGATCTTGCAGTTTATTGATAGATCGATAAAGAGGCATAAGTGTTTAATCGAGGATGTTTTGTCACCATTCATGGTTTGTGATTCCCCGTGGACTTCATCACGTTGGACATGGTGGTCCCTAAATGCGTGACCGATACCCCGATCATACTATAGACGACCTTTTCTAGCGACAACCAAGGCCATTTCCGACTATGGTGCCAGGAAGGTGTAATTTTGTGTCCAAGGAGAAAGAATACATATAGAGATGATCCAAGACCAACAATATAGATCATCTAAATCAGAGCGAGCATATGATGACAAACCCGATAGTCATCAGTGTTGTGATTTTGTACAAATAGATGATGACGCCGTATGGGCCAAACCTAGCACATAACCTTTTATCACACCTTCAGTAGAAGCTGAGATTCAGATATCCGATGATGAGAGGTTGGAGAACACAATCCTAGAGCTGAATAGTGAGAATCTTGATGGAGACGATTTTGAGATTTTTTCAGATTATTCAAATATCTTTATCCCTCTGAGTCAGAAGTAAACATTCATAGCTGTCAATTACCCTCAGAACAGTCAGATTCCAATGATGTCGATTGGCAGTGCTTCTTTGAGTTCCTATCATTTCAGAGTTCTTCTATAGAGTCTACAACTAGCCTGGAGATTGAATCAAAGTATAATATCCAACAATCTTCAGTTCTTTCTGAGTCAGAGCAGGCCGAGCTTACGCAGGCAGACTTAGTTGCCTATACCCAGGCCCTGGTTAAACCAGCTCTTCATGTTCCTTCTGCCCCTGAGCTAAAATCGTTACCTCAGAGCATGAAGTACCCATTCCTTACTGGAGAGTTTAAAATGTTTCCGGTCATCATCGCTTCTGATCTGACTGATGAATAAGAATCTCGTCTGATGGAGGTTCTTGAAAGAATCGTAAGGCGATCGAGTGGTAAATAGCTGATCTTCATGGGATTAGTCCGGCTCTGTGCTCCCACCACATTTTTCTCGAGGATGACGCCAATACATCTCGTGAGTTTCAGTGTGGGCTGAACCCGAATTTTCAAGAGGTGGTTATGAAGGAGATATCCATGTGGTAGAGCGCCAATTTTATCTATCTCATCTCTGATTTAAATGGGTTAGTCCATTACATGTGTTACCCAAGAAGACGAGTATCACTACAGTGATAATGAGGACGAAGAGGAGATCGCTACCCGAGTACCGACTTCTTCGCACATCTGTGTGGACTAGAGACATTTGAATCAAGCTACTAAGAAGGATCACTTCTCGCTACCGTTTATTGCTCAGATCATCGAACGGTTAGTCAGGAAGAGCCATTATTGCTTTCTTGATGGGTACTAGGGATATAATCAAGTTGCCATTGTTCTTAAAGATCAGGAAAAGAAAACATTCACCTGTCTGTTCAGAACGTATGCTTTCAAATGGATGCCCTTTGGAGTATGCAATGCTCTGGCAACATTCCAGAGGTACATGTTTTTGATATTCGCGGACATAGTGGGAGATATCTTGGAGGTTTTTATGGATGTTTTTCGATCTATGATGATGATTTTGATTCCTACCTTTCTATCCTATACTTCGTGCTTCAGAGGTGTATGGAGGTTAACCTTGTACTTTCTTGGGAGAAGAGTCATTTTATAATGACTCAGGGGATGGTCCTTGGTCACATCATCTCCAATAGGGGCATGGAGGTGTACCAGGCCAAGGTGGATATCATAAAGAAACTCAATCCACCATCCAACTTAAAGCAGTTACGGTCTTTCCTCGGGCATGTCAGTTACTACCGACATTCATACGAGACTTCATAAAATTGCCATACTGTTATCTGATCTTCTCACAAAAGACATTGAGTTTGTAGTTGATGATAAGTGTCTTTCAGCATTCGAAACTGTCAAGAATATGGTTGTAGAGGCTTATGTCCTTCAACCACCTGATTGGTCTCTCCCATTCGAGATCATGGCGGATGCCTCTTATTTTGTCGTTGGGGTTGTGTTGGGACAGAGGAGGGATGGGCTTCTGTTTGCCATACACTATGCTAGCAAGACTTTAGATTCCATCCATCAGAATTACACAATTATAGAGAAATAAATGCTAGCTATAGTATTCACCTTAGATAAATTTAGGTCCCGCATTTGGGATCCAAAGTTACAATCTTCACTGACCACACCGCCATCAAGTACTTAATTGATAAGAAGGATTCAAAGCCTTGTTTGACCAGATGGATCCTTCTACTTCAAGAGTTTGATATTGTGATCAAGGATAATCCTGGATACAAGAATGTGGTGGTGGATCACCTCTCCCGATTAGAAACACTTGAGACTTCTTAGTTCGATGCGCCAATAATCGAGACCTTCCCTGAAGAGGCGATTCTTGTTTTCACCTCGCTGCCATGGTATGTCGATACTGCGAACTTTCTTGTTGCTAAGAAAGTCTCACATGGTTGGTCCAGACAGAGACTTGACATTTTCCTCGCGAAAGCCAAGTCTTATAGTTGGGAGGATTAGATCCTTTATCATGAAGGAGCGGATTCTGTCAGGTGTCGGTGTATTCCTCAGGAGGAATACTAGAGTGTCCTCATGTATTATCATAGATTAGACGCTGGAAGACACCATTCAAGGAAGAGGACAGCACATGAGGTGCTCCAATCCAGCCACTAGTGGCCTACGGTCATTGTGGATGTACATCCATTCGTACAGAGATGTACCGACTGTTAGAAAATGGGCATATGTGAACATATAGACATGATGCCGATGCAGTCGATTTACTTCTGTGAAGTGTTTGATGCATGGGGTATTGACTTTATGGGCTCATTGCCTAAAAGTCGTGGATTTGAGTATATCCTTCTCGTTGTGGATTATGTGAGTCATTGGGTAGAGGTTCCTGCCCGAGCTGTTGATGCAAACATTGTTTTACAAGTTCCTGAGAAAGCATATCGTTATGCGGTTCGGGGGTCCCTCGTGTTCTGATCTTAGATGGGGGTAGCCACTTCATCAACGACAAGGTAAGAGCACTTTCTAATGAGTTTATCATAGACCATCGGGTTGCTACTCCATTTCTTCCACAAAGGAATGGTTCATCTAAGGTCTCGAATAGGGAGATTAAGATGATCTTGCAGAAGGTTGTTCGCCCAGACCGAAAGGATTGGTCGCAACTTTTGGACTCGGTTCTTTGGACATATAGAACATCCTTTAAAACTCCATTGGTTTCGGCTCATTTATTACAAGCCATGCCACTTACCTGTTAAGATCAAGCACATATCCTTGTGTATAGTGAAATAAGTTATCTTTGTCTTGGATGATTCGGGACATCAAAGACAGATTGAACTAACATCCCTGTAAGAATTACGAGATAATGCCTTCATGAGTAGCCTTCACTATAAAGAGCGGATGAAAGAGTGTCATGATTCTCACATCAGCCACAAGAAGTTTGAGCAGGATATGAAAGTATGGTTATTCGATGCGAGACTGAAGCTATTTCCACGGAAACTTAAAAGCAACTGGAAAGGCGCATATCTTGTGCGAAAGGTGTAGGACAATTGTAGCATCGATATATCTGCGTGGTCGTCTGATTCCACCATTCGGGTAAATGGTCAGCAATTAAAACCTTTTCTCAATCATGAACTGCAGACCATTGAAGTGGCCCCCATATATTTTGTATTAGATGATACCTATTCATTTGTACACTTAGCATCTCATACTTGATTTTCCATATCACTTGTATATACTCTTGATTTTATTGTTTATCCCTTCTGTTTGTCTTACACCATTATGTTCATCTCGAATTTTGTTATACTTAGGATGTGCTTTATCCTAAGTATAGGGAGGTGTAGACACCGTTATTGTTCATTCATTCTATTTTATTACCCATATCGTTGCTTATACTTAGGGTGTGCTTTACCCTAAGTATGGTTGGGTAATATCGATCATTATCGCTTTTGATCGTTGTCATTTTTGTATCATCTACTCCCTCGCTTGTCCCTCACCTTTTGATCTTTGTCTCTAACTTAAAGATATTTTACCCTAAGTATGGGGGACAAGCCAAGCCGTTGAATGTGTACATTCTCTTGACCTCAATCATCTTCGGTTATAAGTCTACTATCCTTAGGATCACTTGTTCCTAAGTCTAAAGAAGATGATCGATTTCATCGATTTATATTTAGCCTGAGTTATGTCTTCCTTTGTCGCTTCTTTGGTCACTATGAGGACATAGTTCATGCTAAGTATAGGAGGTATCATATATATATGCTATATATACTTTAGAAGACATAACTCGTATTTTATTGAATTTTTAATAATAATATGATTCTCTAATAGTATGGAGGTATATTTTGGATTTTAAAAACCACAAGAAAACCGTAAATATGACTTGAAAAAAAACAACTTAAAAAATGTATAGAAAAAATGTTGTAAAATTCTTTGATAAAATCCTTAAGAACTTGAAAATAAAATCCTTGTAAATTCGGTATAAAAGTCGTATAATATTGTTTAATTCTGTATATAAAAAAACTTGTATAAAATTCTTTGTAAATTGTACATAACTCATAAAATTTGTGTAAATTTAATTAATTCACTAAAGTTTTCAAAAATACCCTAAAAATTGAAAAGTTTTTTTAAAAAAATTGAATAAAAATTTGCAAAAGCCTTTGAAAATCACTTAAAACATTAAGCCGAAAAATGTACTTCGTAAAAAATTATTGCATTCATTAGTATTTTTCAAAACAATTCTGATTCTTGAACCGAATGGATCTAAGTCCGAGAGATGGAGCTTGGTTTAGGCCTTAATTCACTTAATTCTAAAGGGACTGTATTAGGAACTGGAATTGAGACTCTTCAGATCTTTTAGATTTAATTCTTTGGATTTCATGAGACCATGTTTGGAATTCAACTTGAAAGTGCCTAAGTAGGACACCTAGTGTCATTCGTTTAACTCTTCTCCATTTGAACCAATTTTGAACTCATGCACTCTACACATGTCTCGATTTGCATGGGTCTATGAAGGGTAATCCATTTCAGTGGTGCGTTTCCATCCTTGTCTGGCATGGTGATGTCTAAAGACGGGAGAGATTGGAGTTGAAATAAAGCTTCGAATGAGGGAAGGATCTGCTGGCACAATTTTTCCAAGACCCCCAAAAGTGGACAGAATGAAAAGATGTTAAATCCGTTAGGGCAAAAAAGATCTATGCAGTGTAACAATCATTAGTACTAAAAGAAGTTGAATAAATAAAATACCAAAAATGACCACAATGCTCTAAGCTTTAGAAAAGCATGCATGTCTTAGTGAAGACTTGGTTAAACTGGTCATGCTTCACATGAGATGGGATTACATTGATTTCTCTCCAGTTCTCTTCCCATTCTTCTTACTTCTTTCTATATTCGATTATGGACATAACACGACCTGACCTTAGAAGGAAATATCCCCCTCCTCGGGGATTGAGTTGCTGGATGAGGGAGCAATGGGAGTGTATTACTGGGATGGGCGGTTTCTTCGCTTCTTTAAGCGAGAATAGCTAAATTCCTTTACACACAATACAAGTTGCTTTCAAAGCTAAAAAGTTTGCGTGATGGATTGGTGGATCTGAGCTGGTTGTTAAGGTGAACCTGGTAAGGATTTGTGGAACTTGCGGGATGTTGAGGCCGAAATCCTAATTCTAATAGAGTCCCGACACACTATTAATCCAAAGGTCTAAATCCAAGCTCTAGATTTTGGGTGAAGTGAGATTCGGTTTAAAGAAACAAGTATGTTCTAAGTTCTTTTATTTTCTTTTTTCTTTTTCTTTTTTCTTGCACTTATTTATAGAATAAGTGTTTGCTAAGGGACTAGCAAAGGTAAGTATAGGGGAATGATGAATCTGTTATTCATCCCCTTTATTATTTCATTTTGGCTAAAATCCTTGATAAATGCATGAATATAATCACTAATTCCAACTAATTATCATTTTAACTACAAATATTAATATTATATAATTAACACTTATTTTATCCAAAATAAAAGAATAAAAATAAAAAGAAAAATAAAAGAAAAGAAGGTTGGAGATATGAAATATATACAGATTGATCCTAACCCTGAGACCATCAGTATTGAATTGGTCGACAAAATAAATAAGTAGGGGGAGATAAGGATCATAACCTATAAAAATATCAAGAAAAGAAAGACCAAAAAAATAATTTATCCATTTTTCACACTGTAAATACTTCACCTATTTTATTCATCACTTATATCATCTCAAATCAAATAACTTTTTTTGTAAAAGTTTTTCATAAAAATATATATTATGTTATAAAAATACCAGAAACATAATTCATCACAAAAATAATTAACCACAATGAACTGTAAAAAGCCGCAAAAGCCGACTTCTAAGGTTCATAACTTATTATAGAAAATTCCGAACGGACCAAAGTCACTTTTAGAATCCATTTCATACTTAATACTAATTATTAAAAACATCAAAAAATATTTATAAATAAAATCGATGAGTTTTGACGTTTGGCCCCCGTTGTATATATGTATTATATGTAGAAATGATGAATCCATGATTCATCGCCTTTATTCTTTTATTTTAGCTTCATTTTCTTAGTCAAACACATGTAAATACCCATTAATTTCATAATTTTACCATTTTGCATGCATTTGTTAAAATTGCATTTTTAACACTTTTTGTACATAAATAAAAGAATAAAGAAGAAAAGAAAAAGAAAAGAAAAATAAAGGATGTAGTTATACAATAAATACAGACTGACCCAAACCCCGAGAGAAGGTCAAGACTTGACCTGATCGACCAGGAATAAAGTAGGGGGAGATAGGGTCGTTTGTCAGAAAAATCAAAAATATCTTGTAAATAATTTTCATGTATATTTATACAAAACTTACATTATTTTATCTGTACATAATGTGACCTCAAACTAATTATTTTCGTAAATAAAAGTTGTAAATAAAATTGTGTTGTAAATAATAAAAATATTTGTAAAATAAAATATTGTATATATTGCAAATAATTACACCCAGAAAAAGCCACAAAGTAATAATTGAAACATCAATTCCGGCTCCACACAAGCTCAAATTGAACCAAACTCACTTCCATCATACTATAAATTAAATTATCTTTCAAATGGCTGTGGTTTCATTATTTTTGGAGTTACGGTTAAAAAGTCGGTTTTCTGGGGTGTTTTGTGCAATTTTCCTATATATTTGATGAACATATTTATTTATATTTATTTTTATACATAATATATATTGTAAATATTGTTTTCATTAAAAAAATAAATTAAAAAAATAAAAATTAAAAAAAATCTCTTATAAAAATTATTTCCTTATTTGCACCTATGTACATTATATTATATGTATATAATATATGTATACAACTAACTTCCTTAAATAAAAAAGGGCACCAAAAAATAAAATATCTAACTTTAATTAATTAATTTAATTTAATTACGAATTTTGTATTTATATTTAATTATTTAATTCTTTATTTGATTTGATAACTTACCTTTTATGTAAAGATTTGATTTTGTGCCTTAAATAGCCACCATTAAGGTGGCTAATTGATTTTTGGAAATTATTTAATTTATTTATTTTAATTAATTACGAAATTCATTTTTAATTAATTATTTATTTTATTTATTCAATTATTTTATTTAATTAACCAATAAACACTTTCCTCATTTGTGAATATCTTCCATTTTTTATTTTTTTCTCTTTTTAATGGGCTCCTCCTCCCTCATTCACACTGGATCATCTTTGGAGAGAGGAGCCCGACCTCCGAGAAGCTACTCGTCGAAGAAGGGTGCTTAGCCTCCGAGCCGTCCGGTGACAGCGTTCGGTTGTCGTCGAGGCCACAATAGCATTTCCCATCTCAAGGTGAGATCCCAACTTTATTTCCTGTTCTTTTTCGTAGGTAATCGTAGTTCTAATTTTTCTCCTAGTTTATTAGTTGTTAGATCTTTAGGATTCACCAAAACTTTCACCACCTATTTCCGCCTCCGAAATCGATTTTTCAGATCATCTCCCGATCTCACCGCGTTCTATTTCTATCTCACGCAATCCTCCACCTTCGGTCACGCACGGTGACCGGAGTCTTTGGATCTATCCCCCATATCTCGCCAAGATCCGTCCCCATGCATCTCTCCTAATTTTGTGCATAAATATTTTTTAAAAAAAATAAATAAAAAATCTTTATCTCTAACATCTTGTTTTGCAGGAAAAGAATAAAAATAAAAAAAATAAAAAAATCATAAATAAAAAAAATAAAAAAAATTCCTTTTTATATTTCTGATTACATCTGGTGTTAAAAAAATAAAAAAATACATTTCTTTCTATCTCTAATCATTTTCCTACAGGTTGAAAATATATACAACAAATAAAAAATAAAAAAAATAAAAAAAAACTCTGTAGCCGCAGAACCCAGGCGTGCCCCACACTCAGCGGGCGGTGCCTCCACCCCCCCTCTCGTGCGAGTGCCAGCCCAGCCGCGGCTCCTCCGAGTCGCGCCCTCGCCAACCTCCTCGCCTCCCGCGCGGCCCTCCGTGCGCGGCTCCGCCGCCCCAGGCTGCGCCCGATCTCCTGCCCCCGTGTGTCCAGACCCGCTCTCCCGCGTGGCCGATCGCCGCCGCACTCCGCCCCGCCGTCTTCAGCCCTTCGGTGGTGCCGCACCTCCAACGCCAAGGTCGCCCCGTCCTCCCCGCGTGGTGGTGCGCCCAGCTGCGCTCCGCCGCCATCCGCGCGGGCTGCGCCCCGTTCCGCGACGCCTCTAGTCCGCCCTTGGTCCCTCTCCAAAGTGGCGGCGGCGGCCTCCCTCTCTACGGCTTGAAGAGGACGAACCCTAAAATGGAGAGGGTTTTGATTTCATAAAAAAAATGGAAATATTGCGGATTTGTCCTTCACGGAGTTCACAAATTACAAAGCCACCCCTGCTCTAGAAAGTCATGTGCGTTGCACATGCTTAATGGTAAATTACAGGCTTTTTCCTGCATTTTATTCTGTTATCTTTTCAAGCCACAACTTTGAGGAATTACAGTCCAGTCCCTGTGATCCAGACTTAAATTTGCATGCTATTTGATTGAAATAAATGGTGCTTTCATGCTTAATAAATTCCGCAAAAATTGATGTATGCTCTTGATATGTTTCTTAATATTGTTTAAAATTTTCATAGTTTTTCGTTGACATTTAATACATTTAAAAAATCAAAAACTGTGTCTTTTTTGCATGTTTAAACTTTGAAAATTCATAAAAATCGCAAAAGTGCCTAAAATTCTACAAAATTCCTGTAGCTGTGTTTTGACTTGTTTTAATTTCTGTCCAAGTTTTGTGCTTTTTCCATATATATAAAAAGAAAATTGCAAAATACAAAAAAGATTGCGTGTGCTTTTCTTTATCACTTGTCTTCATTTGTGCTTATTCGAAAAATAAAAAAAATATAAAAAAATTCAAAAACCACTAAAAATTTTAACTTTGAAATTTGACTGCCGAGTTTTTTCAAACGTGCTCCTTGTGTTCGACCCTGGTCGCTATACCAGGTAAAAAGAATAGCGAAAAGACCGCTTACATTGAATTTCTTGATTTTCTGAAAGGTTTACAAATTTTTCCGTTGACCGAATTGATCGATTAAGGACAACGACATTGTGATTTATTTTCCACCTTAGTCGTATCGATTTTTGTGTCATCAGAATGGCGTCGTTGCCGGGGAGCACGGCTTTGTAGTCATTTTTCTATCTTGTCTCTCTATATCATAATTGCTTTCTGACCTTCTCTCTTTGATTTTTGTGCGAGGTACTGCTTGGACGACTTAGAGTTTACTATTTGGAGGACCCGCACAAGAAGAAGAGCAGGGAGGAGAAGAAGATTTTTTATTTGAGAGAACAATTATTCTTGTAATAATTTAGGACTTTGAACCTGTGGACTTGGACTTTCCTTGGGGTCTGTTTCGCCAAGTGCCGGTGCACTTGGGGGACCTCACCGCTGTTTTTCCGTGTTTTTGATTTTACCGCCCTAACTTACTACTTGATTCTCGCAGTTTTAGCCCCTAGACGTAGGAATTTTGATTGATTGTGACGTAAAATTTCTAAGGCCCAACACCTAATAGAATATCTGTTCCTATAGAACGTAATTGGACCTTACTTAAATTAATTGAAAAAGTTAGTCTAATTGGATTTGAGACCACGTGCCGTGAGGAGTCACATACAGCGCTGGCAGGACCTGTTGTGGCGGGCACCGAGTGACTCCCAAGATCGGACTCCGGACTCGATTCGGTTAACTAACTATTGTTCTTCACGATCAATAGAAGTTGCTTGTCTAAGGCCGATTTCTTCGTGCATCATATAGTTAGTTTATATTCTATCTTTAATTTTATGCGTGGATCATATTGCATGTAGAGTGCTGGAGTAAGGTACGTATTTTCTATCTCTGCATGCATCATTGTGTTTGACCGTGCATTGGCTTTTTCGACTTCCTCCCCCTGTTTTTGAACTCAAATCAATCAAAGAGGAAATCAAAAAGCTCGGTAGGCTTTGTTTGTATTAAAAAAATCTAAAAAAAAAGTGAAAAACCATAAAATTGGGACTGCTAAAACTATTGACCCTAAAAGACACTTCACCTAAAAAAATTGTCTTGGGGAGAGCAACCCCCTCATTGTTTGGTTTGCTTGTGCGAGAGAGTGACCCGAACACTAGGTAAAGCCCTCCGGTGCTCATCTCGACTGATTACCGACTCTTCTGTGCGGGACAGTCGGTTGAGAGAGTATCGGGTATCCCAGCAGGTCACGTAATCGCTCTGATATTTTGATTGTTCACCAAAAATAAAAATTGACAAGATAATTTGACCGAGCCTTTACGGTCTTCAGCTTGCGTTGCGTTGGTGAACTGGGGGTTTGCTTTCGATCATAGTTTTACCAGATCTCATCCACGATCATCCCCACATCACGATGATGGGAAGGAGATCCCTTAGGTTGCCTCTGGCAGCACCGCTATCAAGCACTCCTCCACATTCATCTAGGGCGGTTTCGGAGAGCCAAGACCCGCTCTCCGAACCTGAGTTCACTACCACCCTGTCCCCCCTCGACCACCCTTCTTCCACCAGTCCTGAGATACCTGTGCAGAGAACGACACAGTTATTTGTTAACTTGACGGCACCTAAGCCTGGGTCTTTTGCCTTTGCAGAGACCCACAACATGGCCAGCAGTGATGGACGAACCGATGGACAGCCCCAGAGTACCACTTATGTTCTAGATCAGGGCGCCATCAACAACACCTTGTTAGCCTCCTTAGAAACGATGCAGCGACAGATTCGAGATCAAGGAGCATTCATGGCAGAGGTTCGTCAGGAATTAGCACAGATGCGAGCTGACAGAGGAGAGAATAACCGAGGAGGTGGTGGAGAGATTCCAGAGTTTGGAGGAGGATCAGATGGAAACCCGGAGGACCAGCCGGAGCAAGCCAGGCAGCCACGACCGATGAGGCAGTTACACAACCCGGCTGCAACTTTGACCCATCGATGGATTCAGCTCCCTGAGATCCTGGGTGATTTCAAGCTTCCCCCCCAGACCATTCAGCTTTTGCCCAAATTTCATGGGCTAGCCACCGAAGAGCCGCATCTACACCTGCAGGAGTTTGAGATGATCTGCAGCACTGTCCACGACAGATATGTGGACGAGGACACTAGCAAGATGATAGCGTTCCCTTTCTCCCTGGCCGACAGAGCAGCCAATTGGCTGAAGCATTTGGGGAGATTTGTTACCACTTGGGAGCAGCTCCGGACCGAGTACTTAAACAAGTACTATCCACTCGGCCGGACCAACGCAGCACGAGCTCTGATCAACAACTTCTCCATGATCCCTAATGAACAGTTTAATGAAGCGTGGGATCGATTCCGTGAGCTCATTGACCGGTGTCCACACCATGACATATCCAAGCCCAATCTCGTCCAGAGCTTCTTTTGTGGACTGACACCAGAGCTGCAGGGGCTTGTCAACGCTTCTTGTGGGGGTTCCTACTTCGCCAAGGACGAAGACCAAGTCTGGGCTATCTATGAGGAGATGGCTGAAAACTACTCAGTGATGTCCTAGACTAGGCTCTATGCTCAAGGGAAACCCCAACCCCATGCCGGGTCCTATCATAGGATATCACGGGTTGATGCGGGTCCACCCATTTCTTCGTCAACAGCAGCAGCCCAGGCAAAATCTTCAGCTGCTGACATGGGTATTATCAGTGAGAAGTTGGACCGTATTGAGATAATAGAAAAGAAGCAGTGCCAAGGCATGACACAGATAGATCAATTGGCACAGACTCTTAGTGACCTGAAGACCCACATCTTGTGTCTCCAGGAGGCACAAGAGGCTTCTCAGCCTCGTTCCAGGTCACGAACTGATCCCACCTGCAACCGCTCTTCCCAGCACTCTGCCCAATACCACCAGGTTCACCACGTTCAGGCAGAGCCAGTTCAGCAGTTGCAGCAGCATTACTCTCAGCCGCCACCATCTCAGGACACTCAGATGGTGATGTATCAGCCGGATCAGCCATTGGCAGTTCTTCCCCCTTTTACATACGAGAAGGAGCCGTTGATGGAAGTCAACGGGATTTGGTATGACTGGCCGCAGCCCGGGATACGTCGGGATCATCCTGGATTCAGGTGGTCCAATGGAGGTACCTCGTCCCAGCAGCAGCCTCCAGCTCAGGGTGGACAGAGCAGCCAGCAGCAGCAGCCCCATTACTCCCAACCACAGCAGCACTTCCAGCAGGGTCCTCGTCCTTACCATCAAGGACAGCAGTGGAGGCAGCAGCAGCAGCCTCAACAGTACTCTCAGCCTTCCCCTCAATTCCAGCGAGGGAACCCATCTAGTTCTCATGCACCTGTCTATGAGAACCCGGCCCTTGATGACCTCGCCCGCTTACTCACTGACCAGCAGGCATCCTTCCGGCGAGAGATGGATGAGTTCCGGCAGGAAATGAGGGAGATAATCAAGGGAAAAGCTGCCATACCCGCTCAGATTGAACCTAACCTGAACAATCTGAAGAGGAAGTCTGAGCAGGTACAGTTTACAGAGGCCGCCACTCCTAGTGATATTTTGAATGATATTTCTTCCCCCATATTTGATGCTGATTTTGTAAAACTTAGGAGCGGTAGAAGGCCAGTCGGCGGCGCCTCGTTTGAACGACAGCCCATTGATGATTCAAGAGCGTCAGACGAGGAGGATAGCGGTGCTGATGCCGCTGATGATGTTGAGGACGGTGGTGCTGACGCCACCAAGGATGATGATCCAGTCGACGGTACTGATGCCATCATTTCTCCAGATGCAGTTAGTGGTACTGATGCCACTATTAGATGTGATGCTGAGCCAGAGCGCGGTGCTGATGCCGCAAAGACAGATGCCGTGGGTGGTGCTGATGCCACCATTTCTAGTTCTGTTGTGTTGCCTCATACCTATGTCTCTCAGGACATTATCAAAAATAACAAAAAAATGAATGAAGGAAAGGTTTCTTTATCTACTCAGAGTCCATATGTGTTGCATGATCACTCTTGTATGGATTCCAGTCCTTCCCAGCAACAGGAACCTCTTCCTGACCCTCTATCTGAGGAGGGTCCAGCTATCCCTTTCCCTCAGGCACTCCGCTTAGGGCATGGGAAGAAAATGAAAAATCCAAAAAATTCACAACAGTTAGAGTTCAGCCAACAGATGATTGACAGATTCCATATCCAGCTGACTCTACAGGAGGCATTAGAGCACATCCCTCTCTTCCAGAAGCACTTGAGAGAGAAGACCACTATACGTAGGAAGAAGAGGAATGCAGAAATCCATGTGCTGACACGTGACACCTGCTTCGCTATACAAAATAAATTGCCAGCCAAGAAACCTGATGTAGGAGCTCCATATGTCAGATGCCACATTCATGAGCAGCAATTTGATCGTACTCTTTTGGACAGCGGTTCTTCGATTAACCTCCTTCCGACTGCCTTACTCGATCGATTCGATTTTGGTCCTCTTAGACAGAGCAGGACGATCCTTCAGTTTGCTGATAGATCTGTAAAGAGGCCAAAGGGGTTACTTAAGGACGTTGTCCTCACAATTCAGGGCCTGAAATTCCCCGTGGACTTTGTTGTATTGGACATGGAGATCCCTGAACGTGTGATCGATGCCCCCATCATTTTAGGAAGACCATTCTTGGCCACAGCCAAGGCGGTAACCGACCACGATAGTGGGAAGGTATACTTTCGCATCGAGGGCGAAAGTGTACAAATAGAGACGATCGAGGAGACACGATCTAAAGATTCAGAGTGCTCAGATCAGATGACCGACTCAGAGCGAATGACAGATGCAGAGCTAGACATCCACCATGAGTGTGACTTTGTGATTACAGACGACGAAGCAGTTTGGGCAGATCCCGCATCACGAGCTCTTGCCACATCCTCAGATAGTGAAGATTCACATATCGTGGCAGATGAGAGTTCGGAGAGCACACTCATGGCACAGGATACAGTAGAGGCTGATTACCATGATCAGGATAGCGAAGACGATTTTATCTCATGCGCTTCAGATTCAGATTCCTCAGACACAGACACCAACTTTGATTGGCAGGAGTTCAATGAATATTTACCGTGTCTGGTGCCTGCAGAGCCGACAGCTAGGACGGAGAGTGAGCCAGGACAGCTGACAGATATACCAGCAGAGCCATCTTCGTCGGATTTACCATTACGAGAGTTCTCACACACAGATCTGGTAGCATTCACTCAGACATTTCAGAAACCAGATTTACCAGCTCCCACTTGTCCAGAATTGAAGACCTTACCGCAGAGCATGAATTATAGATTCCTTGCAGGAGAGCCAAATATGTTCCCAGTCATTATCTCAACAGATTTGACTGAAGACCAAGAATCTCGTCTGATGGAGGTTCTTGAAAGAAACCGCAAGGCAATTGGATGGAGTGTGGCTGATCTCCAGGGGATAAGTCCAGCCCTGTGCTCCCACCACATTTATCTCGAAGAAGACGCCAAGCCCTCGCGTGAGTTCCAACGAAAGCTGAACTCGAATCTTCGAGAAGTGGTTATGAAGGAAATATCTAAGTGGTGGAGCGCCGATTTTATCTACCCCATCTCTGACTCTAAGTGGGTTAGTCCATTGCATGTGGTACCCAAGAAGACGGGTATCACCACAGTTGTGAATGAGTCTGGAGAGGAGATAGCCACCCGAGTACCCACTTCTTGGAGGGTCTGTGTGGACTACAGACGATTGAATCAGGCCACCAAGAAGGACCACTTCCCGCTACCATTCATAGATCAGATCATTGAGAGATTAGCTGGGAAGAGTTACTACTGCTTTCTGGATGGGTATTCGGGATACAATCAAGTGGCCATAGCGCCTGAAGACCAAGAGAAAACAACGTTCACCTGTCCGTTTGGGACGTATGCTTTTCGACGGATGCCCTTTGGATTATGTAATGCCCCGGCTACATTCCAGAGGTGCATGGTCTCTATTTTCTCGGACATGGTTGGTGAATTTTTAGAAGTCTTCATGGATGATTTCTCGGTTTATGGTGACAGTTTTGATGCATGTCTTGATTACCTAGACCGAGTACTTCAGCGCTGCATTGAGGTCAACTTAGTCTTGTCTTGGAGAAGAGTCACTTCATGGTGACTCAGGGGACGGTCCTTGGCCACATCATCTCCAACAGGGCCATGGAGGTCGACCCGGCCAAGGTGGATATCATCAAGAAGCTCAATCCACCGTCCAATATACGACAGTTGCGGTCTTTTCTGGGGCATGTCGGTTTTTACCGACGGTTCATACAAGACTTCAGCAAAATTGCCCGACCGCTCACAGATTTGTTGACAAAAGACACTGAGTTCCTTGTAGATGATAAGTATCTTGCATCATTTGAGACTCTCAAGAATCTAGTTGTCAAGGCTCCTGTCCTTCAGCCGCCTGATTGGTCTCTCCCATTCGAGATCATGACGGATGCTTCTGATTTTGCCATAGGGGCTGTGCTAGGACAGAGGAGAGATGGAGCGCCTTTTGCCATTCACTACGCTAACCAAACAATGGATGCCGCTCAGTGGAATTACACAGTCACAGAGAAAGAGATGCTAGTTGTAGTATTTGCCTTGGATAAGTTTCGATCTTACATTCTTGGATCTAAAGTGACTATCTATACTGACCACACCGCCATCCGATACTTAATGGCAAAGAAGGATGCCAAAGCCAGATTGACCAGATGGATCCTTCTACTCCAGGAGTTTGATATCGAGATTAAGGATAAACCTGGAGTCAAAATGTTGTGGCGGATCACCTCTCCCGTTTAGAGAACCTTGGGGATTCGGATCAAATTACACCTATTACAGAAACTTTTCCAGATGAGACGATCCTTGCAATCACCTCACTTCCATGGTACGCTGGTATTGTGAATTACCTTGTCACGAAGAAGGTCCCACAAGATTGGCCCAGACAGCGACTTGAGACCTTTCTTGCAAAAGCCAAGTCGTACCATTGGGAGAATTCCACTCTTTATCATGAAGGAGGGGATAGCATCTGGAGACGGTGTATTCCTCAAGAAGAGCAACATAGTGTCCTCACCTATTGCCACAAGCTTGAGGCAGGAGGACATCATTCTGGGAGACGGACAGCACAGAATGTGCTTCAATCCGGCCTTTGGTGGCCTACCCTCTTCAAGGATTCAGATGAATTCGTGAAGAGGTGTACTGACTGTCAGAAAATGGGCACTTGTGGACAGAGAGATATGATGCCGATGCAGCCCATTCATTTCTGTGAGGTTTTTTACGCATGGGGCATCGATTTCATGGGTCCATTTCCTAAGAGTCAGGGATTTGAGTATATCTTGCTTGCTGTAGATTATGTGAGTCGTTGGGTTGAGGCCATCCCCGCCCGAACCGCAGATGCTAATACCGTTTGCAAATTCTTGAGGAAAAATATCATTTCACGGTTCGGGGTACCTAGAGTGTTGATATCAGACGGGGGGACTCATTTTATCAATGACAAGGTAAGGGCCCTTGCTAACGAGTTCGGCATAGATCATAGAGTTGCCACTCCATATCATCCACAAACGAATGGTCTTGCTGATTTTCTAACAGGGAGATTAAGACTATATTGCAGAAGGTAGTCCGCCCAGACCGAAAGGATTGGTCGCAGCTTTTAGACTCGGTCTTGCGGGCATATCGGACATCCTTTCAAGACTCCATTGGGTACATCTCCATTCCGACTCGTTTATGGCAAGCCGTGCCACTTACCAGTTGAGCTGAAGCATAAGTCACTATGGGCTGTTACTGAGATATTTTTGGATCCAGAGAGTGTAGGAGATCAGAGAAAGGCAGAATTGGCAGCCCTGGAGGAACTTAGAGATACAGCATTCTCGAGTAGCCTACAGTATAAGGAACGAGTAAAGATATGGCATGATTCTCACATCAGCCATAAGCAGTTTGAACCGAATCAGAAAGTATGGTTATTCGATGCAAGGCTAAAGCTATTTCCAGGGAAGTTGCAGAGCAAATGGAAGGGACCATACTTGGTCCGGAAGGTGCACGACAACGGCAGCATTGATATATCTGAGATGTCATCTGAATCCACCTTCCGAGTTAACGGTCAGCGCCTAAAGCCATATCTTGATCATGAACCGCTGATCGTCGATGTTGCCCCGATTCATTTTGCATGAGATGTAGTCTTTGACTCACATCATTTGCATCTCATGCCTGATTTTCACTTTCTCTCGCAATTGTATAGATCCAGATGTCCATATCACACATTCTTTTGTCTAAACACCCCATTTCTATCTTATGATTATGTTATACTTAGGGTGTACTTTACCCTAAGTAAAGGGGGGTGTCAGACGTTTGATTATTCTTTTGATTCTTTTTACCTCTGTTTTGCTGCCTATACTTAGGGATATTTTACCCTAAGTATAGGGGAGGTAGACTCTGTATATTCATCTCCTCGGTTTTCTCCTTTGTGTACAGTCTGCTATGCTTAGGATTACTTGATCCTAAGTATAGGGGGATCACCGACTTCTATTGATTTTATTCTTTTATTCGTCGTTGTAGTATACTATTCTTCTCACTTTTCTATACGAAGCACGAGTTATGTCTTTATTTCCAGCTCTTTGATCACTATGAGGACATAGTTCGAGCTAAGTATAGGGGGGTGTCGTATATATTGTATATATACTTTAGCCATAACTCGTACTTTCATATTTTTAATATGGCTAAAATACTGTGTAAATATTAAAAAAAAAGAGATGCATAAATTTCCTCAAAAATTTTCCTTGTACATACTGGCTAATAAGTCAGGTTAAAATATTTTGAAAAATATTTTGAAAGTAGTTTGAAAATCTATTGAAAAATCTTTTGAAAACTATTTGAAAAATGTTTGAAAAATATTTTCAACCTTTGTAAAAATATTGTGGATTGTAAAATTTTTTTTCCTTTTTTTTTCTTTGTGTGAAATAAAATGATTTTGTTAAAACTATTTGTAAATGTTTGGAAAAATGGTTGAAAAATTATATTGAAAATCTATATGTATTATTCGAAAAATGTTTGCCAAATAGTTTTCAAATGTGTGTAAATGTTTGTAAAATTGTGTGCAAAATTATTTTGGACTATAGTTTTCAAAATTATTTGTAAAATTATTTTCAAATAAATTTGAGGAATATATGCATCACAAAAAAATAACAAAAAAATAAGAAAAAAATGAATAAAATAAAAATTAAAAAAATCCAACTGTGTATATACCTGTATAAATTACTCAAGTTGTAAATTCTTGCATCCTATTCTTGTAAAATAATCAACTCACTCTTGTGTAAATATGAATCTTATTCCATAAAAAAATCTCTTGTATATATTTGTATGTATTACTAACTTTTTGCATTAAAAAAACCTTTTGCATGTGCATCAATTCTTTTTAAAAAAAGTCCATAAAAATTTCAAAATTTTGAAAATTGTTTCAAAAAAAAATATTTTGTTTTCTCTATGCATTGTACATATTTTCTTGCATTGGCATGTGCATTTTTCAGGATAGTCTTGACGATTAAACTAAGTCTGGAATAAATTTGAAGAATGGAGCTTAGTTGGACCTTAATCCACTTAATTTCAGAGGAACCTTATAAGATGTGGAGTTAAGACTTTTCAGGTCCTAGTGACTTAATTCTTTGGGTCCACACGACTATGTTCGCGTGTCATCTTGATGAGTCTAAGTAGAATATTTAACAACACACACACATGATTCTTTCAGACCGTGGCTTACCTTGGACAATGCACTTTACACGTAGCTCTTCATGGAGGAGGTGGTGAGGAGGCAATTTCCTTTGGCTTGGGGTAGCATATGAGGGTAGTACTTCTAGGCGGAACCTCTCTTCTTCTTCTAGTGAAGGAAGTGCTTCTCAACTTGGTCTAGTGGTGATGAAGTCTAAAGACAGAAGTTGTGGGTTGGAATAAAGCTTCAAAAGAGGGATAGTCTACTGGCTCAAGAGGAAAATTTCTTGTATATATGCTGCACCATGTAGATATGTTGTACAGATGCACTTGAAAAAAAAAGATAAAAAAAGATAAAAAAGGCAAAAAGCAAAAAGAACTCCAAAAAAAGTGGTGGGTCTGATAGAAAATGATAATCCCACCGGAGTATGTATATAGTGCAAATAAGCAAAAGCTTAAAGACTCGTGGATTCCATCTCATGAAGCTTGCAGCGGGAGACTTAGCTACACTGGTTGAGCTCCCAAAATTCTATACCTCTTATTCCCCCTCTTCCTGAGCTGGTTGCACTTGAACTTAGAAGGGAATACCCCGCTTCTCGAGGAAAGAGTTGCTAGACCGGGGGATTAGAGTTACCTTGTTGATAGAGATTGTTTCTTTGTTACTTCTGAGATGAGGAGCTATATTCACTTACACCGTACAAGTAAGATTTCATAGTCCTAAGAATTTGTGTATGTAGACTTGTTCTGATCTGACTGTTGAGTAGACTTGAATAGGAGTCTTGTGGAACTTAGAGACTGTTAGGTTTTAAATCCACATCCCATTAAGGTTCCGACACACTAATAATCCAAAGGTCCGACAGAGCTCCAGACTACATTTTTATGAAGATAAGCTTAAAAGTCAACATTATTCTAACTTCTTTCCTTTTTCTTTTCTTTATTTTTGTTTTCACTTATTTTTCAAATAAGTGTTTGCTAAGGGACTAGAAAAGGTAAAGTATAGGGGAATCTTCTCAGATTTTTATTTAAATAACCATAAATATGATTAACTTAATATCTTTTCCTAAAATCTTCTAGAAATATATTTAAAATATAAAAAATATAATTAAGTTAAAATACCAAAAAAACGGAAGCCTCGAAGCCGCGACCTATCTTTTCCGAACATCATAACTCGACGGTATAAATTCCAAATTGGGCAAACTCAGTCTTAAAATTCATATTATTAAATTATCTACAAAATGACATTAGTTTCGCTAAAATCGGAGTTAATACGAAAAATGTAGCTTTCAAGTATGTATTAGCTTATTGTACACCGTAATTTATATTATTATTTTATTCTTAAATTTAAGTAAATAGTAATAAATCAATTTATATTATTTATTAATTTTATTTATTTAAGTTATTTATTTATTATTTATTTATTAAAATAATTATTTAATTGTTTAATTATATACTTTATTTATTTATTTATTGTATTAATATCTTAATTAAGCACTTCATTATCTATCTAATTATATAATTATTAATTTAATTAATTCATAAATACTTTATTCATTTATTTATTTATTTATTTATTTTTATCCCTTTTTCTCTCTCCTCCCCTTCTTCTTCCCAGTTTCTCCATGTTTCTTCTCCATCTGCGCCCATCGTCATCCCTCTTCTTCTTCCTTCTCACCACCAACGTCCAACCGCTCAACCGTCAAATGACTCGTCACTGGACGGCTGTTGCCAACTGCCCCATTTCCCATCACCCCTCGGCAGTGACCAACCGTCTCCCTCCCTATAAATAGGTTTGAACCCCATTCTACCAGAGGGTATCTGCCATTAGTTTCTTCTCCCAATCCCGAGAGCTCCGGAGTAGGTCCAGTGACAAAGGATGCCATTCATCGAGCGAGGGAGCGAGGAGATCTGACGTGATCTGTCGACGGTGTGAGTAAAGCTCTGTCGCACAAAGCCTCCACGTTGTCGCACGTTGCAGGCAACAACCAGGAGGTACTCAACCTCTAAGCATAGGCAATTGCATCCACTTTATCTTCCAGATAGGTACCTCTCGTCTCCTCTTCACCTTCTTTGTTTCCTCCTACATTCTCATCTCCCCTCAATCCTTCGACTCTCTTCTCAAATCTCATTCTCCTCGTCGAAGTAAACTCTAAATCTGATCCGATTATCGCCTCCCAATCAATTTTCGTTGCTTCGCATTTTCTCTTCATCACCTCGCAATCTCAAATCAACTCCGATCTGAGAATCTCGATCCAATCCCCTACTCTACATCGAATCGATCATCCATTCAGTCCCCTTTGGATTTAATGTCAGACCGAGCTTGTGCCTCGAGCCTTTGTTTACACATGCACGTAAAGACGAACCAAGAGCTTCTCTGATCTTCGATTTACATTTGAAAATCAAAGCCTTTGGAGTACCCTCTCGAGGACTATAGCATAGCCTAGAGATTGAGTCATCTGGAAGAGATCCATCATCGGAGACCGATAATAGTTGTGCACGACCACTGCGTTGCTGCATAACTGGAGTCAACATTCGCGCTTCACCAACTGGCATTCACATCAACAAAACAAACCAAAGATTAGAACCATTGTATGGAAACTGGTGATTAATCGAAGCCGCATATGCAATCATCGTGAAACCACCTCAATCAAGAGCACCTATGTTTTCTCTCCAGATCCGAGTCGTAATTGCAACACCTGCAACTGCCTGGAGATTGAGATTCAAACCACCATCATTGCAGCTTTGCACCGAGAGCGTCGCTACTTGACTTAGGAACCGATTGCATCTGAGAAAATTGGAGCACGACCTTCATCTCCACCATGCCTGGGAAGAAAACAGGAGGTTGATTCGAGAGCTCCATCGACTCCAGCGATCTTAACTGTACGATATCATTTAGGAAAATAATTCTAACCGACTGATCTTCAGTGGTCAGATGGTTCTGGTCGACTACATCGCACCACGTGTCGTCACCTTATCAAATTCATCGCCCCACCATTAGGGTTGCTAATTGAATTGAATCATTCGAATTCGATCAGGATTCATTCGATAAAAATTTGAAAAAAGTTCGATTCGAAATCAAATGAACTGAATTTGAATTTAACTTGTGGATTCGATTCCCAAATGAATCGAATGTGAATTCACTTGGATTCGTTCGATAACAATTCGATTCGATTCGATACACACACATATATAATATGGTATGAAGCATTATATATATATATGTAAATAAATGTAGTATATATTTTGTAAAAACTCCAGAAATGATACACAACTTTATATAATAAATAATTTTTTCATCATCTTATTCTAAACATACCAATTTTAGGATGCCTATTACATACACCATACCCCTCTTAACTCCCCCAAATTCTCTCTTTCTCATCGTCACTCATGAGAAAAAAACCCTAACATTTGCTTCTGCTCTCCAACACCGTCAGCTCCAACCTCCCTCTCTTGCTCGCTCTCTCAAACGTTGCTAGCTCCAATCTCCCGCTATTGCTCGCTCTCTCCATCGTCACCGGCTCCAGCCTCCTGCTTCTTCTCGCTCTCTCGAATGTCGTCGACTCTAGTCTTCCGCTCATGTTCACTCCCACCACTGACAACACCACCCTCCCAATCGCCAACCTCATCACTAGCTCCCACTCTTCCCCGTCGTCGACAACAACACCAATTCTAGACTCACCAATGTCGTCACCCCCACAACTACTAGTATTACCACACACCCCCTTTGACCCTAAAATCTTAAGATTTAGTTCTATCCAAATAATTTATGTTATTCTAAAATATATCATCTGCAAACAAATGCATACTAAATTTTAAAAGCCATCCTGATGTCATAGGTTTCAAATTTCTAGTAGTATTTTCCTTAATCACACTCTTAAGACAATTAAGGTATGAACATATCTCATGGATTTCGAGCTTTGCCTAAATGACTAAGTGAGCAAAAGATCATAGTTGCAACTAAATTCCATTTCTCATCAAGATTACAAGGAGACTAGGTTATCAAGAAGGAAATATCATCATAATCTTTAATATGCCCAACTATGCCCCCATAAGAATGCATTGAAATGAGGTAAGCATGAACTTTTCATGGTTAATGTAGAAAAAATGTTACATAATAGAAAATTAAAGATCAAAGCCATACCAACTGAGTTCTTAGTCAGGTCTGCCGGTTTTTATACACCTCACATGCGGGATTTAGCTCCATAAGTCAGTTCACATCGACCTTTTATGATTCTGATGGAATTTAGTGATTCTTTTATCTTAGATATCATGGAGATAGGTCACAATGGGGGGAAGGGGGCAGTATATGGAAGATTGTTCAGAAATGTGGAACACAATCTTCTGGTTATTATTTTGGACATCTATATATATTAGTCTGTATTTTGTATTTCTATATTGGTATGGAATTTAAAATATAGTTGAGTATGTGCTTTCATTTTCTTTTTAGAAGCCTAATTCAAACATACCATCTTCTCAAGATAGTGTCCATGAGAGAGTCATTGGGCATGATGATGATATTAATGAAAAAGTGGAAGAAGAGGGTGAAGAAATAGAAAAATTGATTCCTAAAATAATGATCAAGATTAATAGAAAGAAAAGATCAATGGTTTGTGAATAATTTACCAAAGAGAAAGAGGAAGTTGGTGGAGTGTTTGTTAAAAGGTGGAGATTCATTGATTGAATTTCCATCATAGATACAAAAAGAAAAGATCAATGATTTGTCAAGATGTCAATAATTATTTTTCTTTATATATTCAATTCACCATAGGTACAAAAAAGCAAATGAGGATTTCAAGAGATATACATGAACGATAAAAGTTAGGTACTTTTATGCAAATTATATTGTCTATTGAATTTTACCATTTATGTTTTAAGTTTTTACTTATCTTAATTATTTTTTTCACAAATTAGCATCACAAAATCTATTCAAATATTTGAAACTTAGAATATTATTAATATAAAATTTTTATTATTAGTTACATTATTAAATAAACTTCTAATTCGATATAAAATGAATCGAATTTGAATATTCGAAAATCCAAATGAATTGAATTTGAATCTAGATTAGAAATTCGTTTAATATTCGATTCGAATTCGGATTCGAAAATTTTATAATGAACCGAATTTGAATCTAGGTGGATTCGAATGTATTCGATTTGATTAGCACCCCTACCCACCATCTACGCTGAAGCGGTTTACGTGCCTCGCACGTGCATGTGGGGATTTTTTTGGGCAAATAGCAGATTAACCCTCAACATTTCTAATATTTGCAGGTAGGTCCAATTCAATATGATCATGTTCCCGAGCACGTGGAGCTTGGTGATTTAGCGTAAAAGCCCCGAAGCTATCCGATTTTGCAAGCATGTCCCCCGGCTGGAGTAGACACATGAAATGCACGTGATTTGCTGAACAATTGCACGGAAGACCTTCGAAATTCTACTATATTTCTGCTCACCCCCTTAACTTCTAGATAATAACACATACACCCTTGCCCTATATATAGTCCATATACCATATACTATAATAAATAAATAAATACAAAAAATAATATATATATATATATTGTATTTTACACTATATAGTATAAAATCATATTTTGATAATAAAATTACTTTTTTGGATTAAATAAATCATTAAAAATATCAAAAAACTATAACAAACTTTAAAAAATCATAAAAATATGAAATAACAAATTTAAAAATCTAAAAAATTTATATACAATATATTTTACTGTATTTTACATAATAAACTAAAAACAAAATAACTCAAGTATTAAAATCAATAAAACAGATATAAAATTGACTAAAACTTGTAAAATCATAACTAAATAAATAAAAATCCTCTAAAAATGCACAATATAAGATTTTAAAGATAATTTCATAGACTTTCTAATAAAAATAAAATAAAACTTTTTTGTTCCATTTTCATTCTGTAAAAATCAAAAATACCTCACAAATTTCCATAACAAAATAAGTCTTCAACCTTAAAAAAAATCAAAATTCATAAAAATCCATAAAACCTTCTAAAAATCCATAAAAAATAGAAAAACAAATTTAAAAATAAAAATAAAAATTACAAGATATTTTATAAAATAATAAAAATAAAAAATCTTTAAATTAATGAATAATATAAAATTCATTAAAATTGAATAAAAATCAAGAAAAACCAATACAAATAAATAAAAATTAGGGAACCTTAATAAACCTTAATCTCTATAGTTTTCCAATAGTTTGCCTCCTTGAGTTCGACACTCTCGTGCTTAACCGCTATACACTTAAGTTTAGGAGTATAAATATAATAAAAATAAGGAGATTAACAAAAAAATAATCTTTTCTAATAAAATCCACCTGATTGATACAACGTCCGTGAAATTCATTCTATCTCTTTTACAGGATTCGGTTATCTTCCGATTGGGTGCGGTTTTTCACATGTGCATACTGAAGATCTGCATATGTTAGGCATCTAAAATTTGGTGCTAGTGGAACATCTTCCCTAGCAGCTATGCTACAAATCAAGTGTAGAGCACTCACTTGCTCGGCATCTAGCAGTTTTCCTTCATCTAAGTCGATTATTACAATAGGTCTATGCCATGAAATGTGGCATGCTTGACCAATGTTATGCCTCTTGACTTTCTCCTATGATAGACGATATTTACTTTAGCACAACTAGTTCAAGAGTTAATTCAAATATTAAATTACTACTAACAAAATAAATACTTAGTTTATGGAAATAGATGATGTTTCTTGCGAGTCAAATGGAGCACTACTCTATCTCGATCTCAGTGTGGTCTGTAAATGTGAATTCAGAAGTGCAGTTGGTCGCAAACAACTGCTCTGGTTCCCGTATGGGGGAGGATGACACTCAGATACTTGTGTAGAGTATTAATTACGAGCGCAACAGAGTACTACTCTGTATCTATCTCGGTATGACCTATGATTGTGGACTCAAAAGCGCAATTGATTGCAAGCGGCTACTCTGATTCCCATGTGTGGGAGGATGAAGCTCAGATGCTCATGGAGGTACTGGTTGTGAGTCCAATTGAGTACTAATTTGTGTTTGTGTCATCTTGGCATGTGATTGTTGACTTAGAAGTGCATTCGATTGCAAGCAGCTGCTTTGGTTTCCAATTATAATAGGATGATACTCGTGGAGGTGTTGCCTGGGCATGAGGTTGACTTTATTGCTGCTTGTAAACTCCTGAATCAGAGTGACTACTTTGACCATCCACTTTCCTCTTATTCTCTCCAAAGGTGAATAGTCCAACCATACATATAATAAACCCGATCACATGCAGGAAATGGCTGTAAAAAATGGCATATTAGCAACATAAGAAACTTCAGAATCCACCTACATATACATAAACCATAACTAAAATAGGTACGGATGAAATGAAGTAAAAGAAGATATCAACATAATCACAAATACTGAGAGAAAGCATCCAATGTATCTATTATGAAATCCATTAAAAGCCACGACCATCGATTCTCCTATGCCAATTTTTTTCCTAAAACCAAATATACAAAAGTCCAATCAGCATCCAAAGTTGAAGACAAAAGAGAAAATAGTTCTCTTACGTACATGAAATTATGAATTCTCGGAACTATGAAGAACAATCCATTAGTCCCTTCTCAAAGTTCACTTGCCAAAATAAATGAGACAGATGCGTCATCAATCACATGTGCAAGCAAGGTAGACCTCACATCCTTTGATTTCATCAACATCTCGATTGTAGTCGATCCCCCAAGTCCAATTAAGATGTGTACTAATGAGCAAGATATGACCTAAGATTTCATTTGCGTCAAGTCTTTTGAACAAACCTTTAATATCATTTTTTATGTAGGTAAACTATTTTGGTCCCATGTATCTTGTTATTCGTCATTGTTAGTATAATGCATGCTTTCATATTATTTCTAAACTATAAATTGATGTTGAATCAATTTGGAACTAATTTGAAATTTACATAGAAATTGATGGGAGACGGGCAACAAGCTGTACCGTCAATCCCTTTTGAATATAAAAAAATTTGATGTTAGCATTGTCCTCTTTAATTAAATTAAATGGGACTTCAAAAAAGATCAAAATGGAGCAAGGTATCCTTGGAGGTTGCTTCTCAAAATACAAGCAAAATCATCCAACACAAAAATCATAGACCGAAATAGGACACATGAAATCTTAGAAATAGAGGATGTTATAAGTTTCCGTATACCAAATCCCATAAATCCATATACCCAAACACCATGAAAATCAGAAACACCACAATAAAAATCCAATAATGAAAAACAGAGGTAGAAAATCATGCCTAACACCTCGAGCAGTGAATTCTGCTCTGCAAGCAGCTTCGGAAGCTTGATTCATCGCATGTCGACTCCTCACCCAATACAAAACAAGCCCTAAAAAATCCTATAGAATGCAAATATGCCCTTAACGAAGAGGAAGTCATTGCGTTTTACCTCTGTCGTCCTGCGAACAGGTCAGCCAAAGTCATTATTTTCGAAGTTTGGAGAGGAGGAGCAAGTGCCATAGACGACTGACAGTTGCCGCTATGTTATCGAAGAAAGGAAAAAAGAGAGAGAGAATGTAACGGCCTGCGGTCTTTCAAAAAAAAATTTTCAATTCCATTATCTTGGATTAAGTAGATTTAATAAATACCTTAAAATCTCTCATTAACAGCTTTAAAAACCCAAAGACTGTTCCCCTCACGTCACCCTATTTTTTTGCAACTTTAGAGAGAGTTAGAGAGAGAGAGAGAGGAAGGGTTATCTTACAGGTGCCGTTCGTCGTCGCAGGAGAAAGACGACGTCGAATCCGAGAAGGAGAACCTGGATCCGTGATCAAAAGGAGGCGCAACGACCACATCGGGTAGAGATAAGCGTTGATCGAGGTATGTGTCGGCTTTAGGATTCGATTTCTAAACGTATGTATCGGATTAGATTTTGCACAAACAAACAATCATTAAATCTGGATTGCGATCTATATATGTATGTATCAATACATTTGAACACGGAATCACGTCTGAAATATAACCTTTAAATGCTCATATTGGATTTGTAGAACACATGATTATAGCATCCTGCCGGAGTGAACTGTCAAAATGTATGTGCGTAATATTAGGCTCATAACTATCAAAATAATCTACGTTAGAAATATATCCTAATAATTGCAGGTTGCCTTGCTAATGTTATCCCATGATATCTCGTACAATTGATCATCTATTATCCACGATATGTTTTCAAATTACCGTTTTTTTGGCCCAATCCCCACGCCTTCTCTTTTGGATGAAGTTTTCATATTTTATTGGTTTTTGTGCATCTTATCATTCGTACTTGTTGTTTTTAATTAAATAAAACCTTAATCCATCCCTACTACGTACTTACTTCACACCATGGCACTGCATGATGCACGTATTCACGTTAGATAAGATATTCATGTTGAGGTTATATTTACAGAATTTTTTTTATAAATTCGCCGGATATATTATCTCACACCAGATTTATCCTAATTCTTCATAAGCATAGGTTGACGATTGTCTTTGGTCAGTCAATCCCTAAATACCAACTTTTTACATGATTAGGAGTCTCTTTTTCCATGCGATAACATGGCTAACATGGCGTAAGTGAACACGTCAGTCTCGATTCTCTTATATAATGGATAATGAGTAATAGCATTTTCAAAATTTTTAGACAATTAAAAATGTTATTGACAATCATATGGCCGTAAGCTTTGGTCCTTGTTAGTCAGTGAATTTGTGATGCACAGTTCTTTTTTATAGTCATGCATGTAAGTATCAATATATTCCAAGATAGGAAAAAAATAAAAAGAACTAAAGTAAGTATATCATCATACGCAAGTCCCATAAAAATGAATAGAAAGGAATTTTTTCTTATTGATAGATTTCGTAGACTATAAAAAAATATATTGAGCATTTGTTTTAGAAAACCTAGATATTTATGATAGGAACATGTTAACCAATTATTGGAATCTCGTTTACTAATTTGAAGTGCTACCCTCAAAATTACAAGTTAAAGGAATTTAAGGTACAGATTCATAAAGAATCACATGAACAACCGCAAGGGGTCGATTTAATGCCGCAAGGGGCAACGCCGCAAGGGGCGTATGGTTGCAAGGAACCACAGAGGCAAAAGTTAAGTCCTCTACAGTTGTAGTTACACTGTCATGTCATGCCATGGACCGCAAGTGCCAGCGGTTAAAAATGTATAAAAGATACGTAAATGAATGTTGTGCAAGAAAATGGTTTATAAGGAAAAACCATCATGAAAAATGCAAGGAATGGTTTAATAAGAGAATGAACCATCACATGTTATACTAAAATTGGTTTAAGAAAGTTAAACCATCAAAGTCATGGGGCTAATATGTAAAAGTGGTTTATATATTTTTGTAGGTATGTAAATTAAATGGTATTTTTTAAATACATCCACAAGTAGAAATAAATGTTTGTCATGCCTACTTATGCAATTTACCTACTTTACATGTCACCCATGTTTATGAAAGAACCAAACTAAACTTGATAGGGATCGAACTTAGACATGCATGGGAATTATTTAGGCACGAAATATTGTGTATGCATGAAAATCTAAGTATATAATTTTTTTAACGGATCAAGGACCGTTAGAATACCCATGCATGGATCCCGATGCATACTGAGCATTAGGCTCATACAAATTATGTTGTTTTCCAGGTGAAGAATAGGCTTGATTGTATTTTCTGGATCGTGCTTCGGACTCACTGAGATTCCTGACGTGGTATGATCTAGCATGTGAAGATCTAGTGGATATCTATATGCCCACAGGAACTATCGAGTTGTTATCTTTTTAAATTCTAGATTAGTTAATTTTTTTAATTTCTCAGTTTAGAGTTGTAATAATGGAACTCTAGTTTGAATGGATATTTATGGAATTGATATTTTATCTATGCTCATTGTATGCCATTTATTCATTTGTGAGTAACGGTTCGGTCGTGCGATCAACTATCCCAAGCTTCCGCCGGTCGTGACGACCCGTTCCGTTACAAATGGTATCAGAGCCAAATTCTCACTGATAGTGGAAAGGGCTACCCGAGAGGTGGAGCCGCCCCTACGAAGAGGTTGGAGGAAATAGCTACCCGGAGCGTGCAGCCGCCACTATCACTGGGAATAAGTGATGGGCCATGTCGCAACGAGGACGTTGCGAATATAGGTGGGGGAGGTTGTAACACCCTAACTCTAAACATAGTACCACATGGAAAACTCACAAAGTGTCGGTGTGGTATATAAGTGGTGGGGATTACTACTTGTCAACTTGGGCTTAAGTATTTTGGGTGGTTGTCAACGGGTCCAATTTGGCCCGATCCAACAAGTTGTCATGGTCAGTTTTCCTCGATAACGGACCGGGGACCTAAGCCCGGGACGTTACAAATAGTATCGATAACGGACCGGGGACCTAAGCCCGGGACTATCCAACTCATGATTTAGAGTTAGCAGCGGTAGTCTTTACTCTTAAAATTTGGCGGCATTACCTTTACGGTGAACAATTTGAGGTGCTTAGTGATCATAAGAACATCAAATATATCTTCTCTCAGAATGAACTTAATTTGAGGCAACGATGCTGGCTAGAGTTCCTAAAAGATTATGACTTCGCCATAAATTACCATCCGAGGAAAGCAAATGTCGTAGCAGATGCATTAAGTAGAAAATGGGAGGGTCAGGGATGTACTTCCTTAGCATAGACACATGAAATACATCGTGAAGTTTCGAGTATTGAGGTGGTAATGCAATACGATATGCCACCTGCAGAATCTCAAAAGGTCCTATATATCTGGGAGTGAGCTTCCCCCATTTGCCAAATTGTAAGACGTTCTTGGTTGGAGAGATCTTTAAGAACACATGTTCTCCAACTGCGAAACTCAACTCTCTTCTATGACGATCGGCATAAGATTTTTGCCTACTTTGTGCTGCCAATAATCTTTTTCTGATTAGATCAACACCCTGCTTACTTGTTTGAACAAGTTCCTGTCCTAAGATGTGCTTATCGCCAACATCACTCCAGCATGAGGGTGATCTGCAAGGTCTCCCATACAATGCTTCCTAGGGTGTCATCTTGATGCTTCAAATGATAGCTATTATTGTAAGCGAACTCCACTAACGGAAGGTGTCTATCCCAGCTTCCCACAAAATCTAAAGCACAGCTCTCAACATATCTTCTAGTGTCTGGATGGTCCTTTCTGACTGATCATCAGTCTGCGGATGAAAAGAAGTGCTAAACTTCAATTGAGTGCCCATAGCATGCTGAAAGACTCTTCCATAAACGAGAGGTAAATCATGTATCCCGATCAGATACAATTGATGCAGGAACACCATGAAGGCTGACAATCTCATTCACATATAATTCAGCTAGACTATCTGTCGACTGATCCAAGAGGGATAGGTAGGGTTTAATCGGCACACTCCTACCTATCTGCTTGGATCAGTCGACAGATAATCTAGCTGAATTATATGTGAATGAGATTGTCAACCTTCATGGTGTTCCTGCATCAATTATATCTGATCGGGATACACGATTTACCTCTCATTTATGGAAGAGTTTTCAAGATGCTATGGGCACTCAATTGAAGTTTAGCACGTCTTTTCATCCGCAGACTGATGATCAGTCAGAAAGGACCATCCAAACACTAGAGATATGTTGAGAGCTTGTGCTTTAGAATTTAGTGGGAAGCTGGGATAGACATCTACCATTAGTGGAGTTCGCTTATAATAATAGCTATCATTAGAGCATCAAGATGGTACCCTATGAAGCATTGTATGGGAGACCTTGCAGATCACCCTCATGTTGGAGTGATGTTGGCGATAAGCACATCTTAGGACCGGAACTTGTTCAGACAAGTAAGCAGGGTGTCGATCTAATCAGAAAAAGATTATTGGCAGTACAAAGTAGGCAAAAATCTTATGTCGATCGTCATAGAAGAGAGTTGAGTTTCGCGGTTGGAGAACATGTGTTCTTAAAGATCTCTCCAACCAAGGGCATCTTACGATTTGACAAAAGAGGGAAGCTCACTCCCAGATATATAGGACCTTTTGAGATTCTGCAGCGGGTCGGAAAGGTGGCATATCGTATTGCATTACCACCTCAATACTCGAAACTTCACGATGTATTTCATGTGTCTATGCTGAGGAAGTACATCCCTGACCCTTCCCATGTTATCGAGCATGAGGTTATTGATATTCAACCAAACTTGACCTTTGAAGAGAAACCCATACGAATAATCGATCGTAGAGATCATCCACTCCGTCGACGCATAGTTCCGATGGTCAAGGTCCTTTGACAGCACCACCAAAAAGAGGTGGCTACTTGGGAGCTGGAAAGTGAAATGCAGGAGAAGTACCCGCAACTTTCGGTATGTCCCTCTACTAAGAAATTTCGAGACGAAATTTTTTTTAAGGGTGGTAGATTGTAACGACCTGGGGTCTTTCAAAAAAAAATTTCAAATCCATTATCTTGGATTAAGTGGGATTAATAAATACCTTAAAATCTCTCATTAACAGCTTTAAAAACCTAAAGACTCTTCCCCTCACGTCACCCTATTTTTTTTGCAACTTTAGAGAGAGTTAGAGAGAGAGAGAGAGGAAGGGTTATCTTACCGGTGTCGTTCGTCATCGCAGGAGAAGACGACGTCGAATCCGAGGAGGAGAATCCGGATCCGTGATCAAAAGGAGGCGCAACGACCACATCGGGTAGAGATAAGCGTTGATCGAGGTATGTGTCGGCTTTAGGATTCGGTTTCTAAACGTATGTATCGGATTAGGTTTTGCACAAACGAACAATCATTAAATCCGGATTGCGATCTATATATGTATGTATCAATACATTTGAACACGGAATCACGTCTGAAATATAACCTTTAAATGTTCATATTGGATTTGTAGAACACATGAATATAGCATCCTGCCGGAATGAACTGTCAAAATGTATGTGCGTAATATTAGGCTCATAACTATCAAAATAATCTACGTTAGAAATATATCCTAATAATTGCAGGTTGCCTTGCTATGTTATCCCATGTATTCTCGTACAATTGATCATCTATTATCCACGATATGTTTTCAAATTACCGTTTTTTTTGTCCCAATCCCCACGCCTTCTCTTTTGGATGAAGTTTTCATATTTTATTGGTTTTTTGTGCATCTTATCATTCGTACATGTTGTTTTATAATTAAATAAAACCTTTAAATTATAATGCATATAATCCCTACTACGTAATTACTTCACACCATGGCACTGCACGATGCACGTATTCACGTTAGATAAGATATTCATGTTGAGGTATATTTACGGAATTTTTTTTATAAATTTGCCGGATATATTATCTCACACCAAATTTATCCTAATTCTTCGTAAGCATAGGTTGACGATTGTCTTTGGTCAGTCAATCCCATAAATACCAACTTTTTACATGATTACGAGTCTCTTTTTCCATGCGATAACATGGCTAATGTGGCGTAAGTGAACACGTCAGTCTCGATTCTCTTATAATAATGGATGATGATTAACAGCATTTACAAATTTTTTAGACAATTAAAAATGTTATTAACAATCATATGGCTGTAATCTTTGGTCCTTGTTAGTCAGTGAATTTGTGATGCACAGTTCTTTTTTATAGTCATGCATGTAAGTATCAATATGTTCCAAGATAGGAAAAAAAAAAGAACTAAAGTAAGTATATCATCATACGCAAGTCCCATAAAAACGAATAGAAAGAATTTTTTTTCTTACTGATAGATTTCGTAGACTATAACCAATAAGCTTCTAATAAAAAAATATATGAGCATTTGTTTTAGAAAACCTAGATATTTATGATAGAAACATGTTAACCAATTATTGGAATCTCGTTTACTAATTTGAAGTGCTACCCTCCAAAATTATAAGTTAAAGGAATTTAAGGTACATATTCATAAAGAATCACGTGAACGACCGCAAGGGGTCGAGTTAATGCCGCAAGGGGCGTATGGTTGCAAGGAACCGCAGAGGTAAAAGCTAAGTCCTCTACAGTTGTAGCTATAGCTGTCATGTCATGACATGGACAGCAAGTGCCAACGGTTAAGAACGTATAAAAGATACGTAAATGAATGTTGTGCAAGAAAATGGTTTATAAGGAAAAACCATCATGAAAAATGCAAGGAATGGTTTAATAAGAGAATGAACCATCACATGTTTATATTAAAATTGGTTTAAGAAAGTTAAACATCAAAGTCATGGGGGCTAATATGTGAAGTGGTTTTATATATTTTTGTAGGTATGTAAATTACTTGGTATTTTTTAAATACATCCACAAGCAGAAATAAATGTTTGTCATGCCTACTTATTCAATTTACCAACTTTACATGTACACCCAAGTTTATGAAAGAAGCCAAACTAAACTTGATAGGGATCGAACTTAAACATGCATGGGAATTATTTAGGCACGAAATATTGTGTATGCATGAAAATCTAAGTATATAATTTTTTTAACGGATCAAGGGCGGTTAGAATACCCATGCATGGACCCCGATGCATACTGGGCATTAGACTCATACAAATTATGTTGTTTTCCAGGTGAAGAACAGGCTTGATTGCATTTTCTGGATCGTGCTTCGGACTCACTGAGATTCCTGACGCGGTACGATCTAGCATGTGAAGATCTAGTGGATATCTATATGCCCACAGGAACTATCGAGTTGTTATCTTTTTAAATTCTAGATTAGTTAATTTTTTTATTTCTTAGTTTAGAGTTGTAACAATGGAACTCTAGTTTGAATGGATATTTATGGAATTGATATTTTATCTATGCTCATTGTATGCCATTTATTCATTTGTGAGTAATAGTTCGGTCGTGCAATCAACTATCCCAAGCTTCTGCCGGTCGTGACGACCCATTCCGTTACAGAGAGAGTTCTTTGGTAAGAGGGAGAGAGGTAGTTCCTTGCTGCTAGCGTTTTCATCGGGGTTTATTTTGGAAGGAAACTCAAATTACAAGGATAGCGCGGATGGAGTTTTTTAATAAAACATAGTAGAATGTTTCATCGAATAAGTCAACATACGTTGACCAAGTGTCAACATTTAAAGTGCAAGGTCGAGTCGACGCTATAATTAACGTGTAGTAAAACTAAACTTAGCTCGACGTTCCTAACCAAACAATGTCCGCAAAAGTGGAATTTGGAATAGTATTAGTGTGAACTAATACGACGTCCTCACGATCAGAAGTGATTGTGGCTGGAATACCCTTAATTTAGTATTTCAAATAACTTAAGATGAGCAGGGATTATTCTGCATAATATTTTCCAAATAAGAATTTTCTGTGCAATTTATTTGGACACATAGCCAGGGAAGGTACACTTTTGTTCCTCCGATTATTGTCAATTATTTGCGAATAAAAGTCTCTCTTATACTTAGGATCATATGTTGCGAAATAATTATTGATCCTCCCTAATTATGCGTAAAAGTGGGCTTGGTTGGATTGGTTTTTCTGGGACCAATTTAAGAGAGAAAATATCCCTGCCATTATAAGAGTGGCCAATGAAAGCCGCGTGCTAGATTATTATAGTTGCTGGACAAAGCAAAAATGGTTTGCATTCAATCGAGTTTTCATTTTGAAACAAAATTCTTCCTTTTAAAATCATTGACCATGTATTTGAAATTTTGACTTGATATATGAACGAATCCACAACAACAGAAACTATTAACGATAAATATTTTTGAATTTCTTGCATACCATCCAATTTATTAACGATATATATTAATATCCGTTATAAACTCATCTCGACAACGTACACAATATTCATCGTAATTTTATTTGCAACATTTATATAACAATGATCTTTTTTGCCTTTATCTGTAGAATTTATAATAATCTCTGCAAAATTTAACCATGATCAGAAAAAATCTCGAGAAAGACAATGATAATTATAGTTGTATTATTCTTCGATAATATGATATAACAATGAATATGATATTTGTTAAGAATTTCTAAGTATGTCAATGCCTTTTGCAACGAATATTCACTTTAAGGAAAACAAGTTCTGGCTACAGAACTATTCTCACGAATGTGGGGTTTGTGGCCACGAATTGAGCTCTGGCCACGAATTGTGCTCTGGCCACCACATGTCGTGGTCAGTACCTGTCGCTACAAGTCTCATCGCGAGAGTTCTCTAACAACGAATATGTCGTGGTTACTACAAGTGACCACAGAACTTGTCGTGGCCACAACTCTTGTATAAATATTTTGGCTACGGATTGTAGCTACGAGAAACTAGTGGACATGGAATTATCGTGACCACAATTTTCCGTACCATATTCCATGATCACAACTCATTTTTCTTGCCGTGATTATTCATTGTTAAATATTTAACATCAGAAGGTACAACAATGATTTTTAATTATTTATTTTCATAGACTTGTTGTATTGTAATGATAGAACATGAGCATAACATTACTTTCACTATAACAAATTACTATGCTAACGATGAATTTCGGCAAAGAAAAATCACTACAAGGAAAATAAGTTGTGGCTAGAGAACTATACTCACGGATGTGGGGTTGTGGTCACAGAACCTGACCACAACACGCCGTGGTCGTGGCTATCTCGTCGCGAGAGGTCTCCAACCACGAATATGTCGTGGCCACATAAGTGACCACAGAACTTGTCGTGGCCACAACTCTTGTATGAAGACTTTGGCCGCTAATTGTAGCTACGAGAGACTAGTGGCCACGGAATTATCGTGGCCACAAGTTTCACTAGCCACATTCCGTGACTACAATTCATTTTTCTTGTAGGGAATCTTAATTGCGGATTGTTTCTTTTGCAATGAATTTGTTGTTGACATAAATTAAGGCATATTTTAGCTACAAATCAAATAAACATTATGTGCAATAACTTTGATATTGTTAGAGAATAATGGCAACGAATTATAGAATTTTTTGGCTAACCTACTTTTGGCAACGAAATTTGTATCAGCTTTAAATCATCGCTATTCAATTTTTGTTATCACAATTATAAAATAAGATACCATAGGATGTCGCTCCAACATGCCTTTTTTGGACCATTTGTACTAGTTCTTATTTTGTTATATTATGACTTTTCTTATGGTTACTAATATTATAAATGTAAGTACTTATACCTTATATTTTAGCTTATTCAATATATATAAAAAGAAAATTTCGTTGCCACAAGCTATTTATGTTGCTAGTAGAGATTTATTTTGTAGTGTTCGTTCGATTAACACTACAAGAAAAATGAGTTGTGGTCACGGAATGTGCCTACGGAAACTTGTGGCTACGATGATTTCGTGGTCAGTAGTTTCTCGTCACTACAATCCATGGCCAAAGTCTTCATATAAGAATTGTGATCATGACAAGTTCGGTGGTCACTTGTAGTGGACACAACATATTCCTGGTTAGAGAACTCTCGCGACTAGATTTGTAGCTACGGCTACTGGCCACAACGTGTTGTGACTAGAACTCAATTCTGTGCTCACAAACCCCATATCTGCGGGCATAGTTATGTAGTTACAACTTGTTTTCTGTGTATTGTAAATATAAGTAGATACAATTTTATATTTTAAATATAAAACAAGTTGGAAATCATTTTGATATGTCTCCAAAGAGAATCACCTTGTTTAAGATGATACGTTTTGTTAATATATCTTGAATCTTAACCGTCTACACTACAAGAAAAATGAATTGTCGTCACGGTATGTGGTTACGGAAAGTTGTCACCACGATAATTCTGTGACCACTAGTTTCTCGTAGCTATAATACATGGCCAAAGTCTTCATACAAGAGTTGTATCCACGACAAGTTTTGTGGTCACTTGTAGTGGCCATGACATATTCATGGTTAGAGAACTCTGACGACGATACTTATAGCTACGGTTACTGGCCATGATGTATTGCGGCAAGAGTATAATTCTATGTCCACAAACCCGACATCTGTGGGTATAGTTCTATAGCCACAACTTGTTTTCCTTGTAGTGCTAATCTATTGAACCCAGTTGAATAGCCATCTTATGCCTCCTCCCCCGGTCACACCCACTAGTGTGGCGTATTGGGATTCGTCTGCTTCTGGGATCCGTTTCTGTTTGAAATACTATATAAATTTCCTATGGTTAGGATTCTCTATATCTTAATTACTTTCTCATTCTCCGCAAATAGTGAAGCTGATGACCACCACCCAAGTGAGTAGTCTAGTTACAGATGAACTATGGTGTGATTATTTCCTGCTTGCTTGTTCGCTACATGTACGATTCTAGTGCCTTTACTAAACTTTTGTAAGCAATCGCATTTCCTTGTAAACAAGAAAAGTAAGCTTAAATTTGTTCAAGGTTTGTACCTTCGAGATATGCTTGTAATCATATAAAAAGGCGGCTCGTACCATAATATATAATTAGACTCACATAGAAAACTAAGATAACTTTTGATGTGTCTAAATTCCTTTTTTGGAATGTGTTTCTTTGTTTTTATATTAGATGAATGACCATCTTATGCCTCCTCCCCCGGTCCACTATTTTCTCCTTGCCACGTAATTGTTAGGAAAAAAGATATTGCATAATCAATCACCACTAAAGCACGTGAAGTTTGAGTTATAGAAGTGCATCCAACTCAAGAGGAGGGGGTGAAGAGAAGATGGAAAGTAGCAAGAATAGCTATCTATCCGAGGATGCATGACCAATGTAGTCAAGTCATCCTGCTGCAAGCTCACATGATTTCTGACTTTGCATCTCAAGCTTGATTATTGACTATACTAATATGTACACTCCGACATGCATTTTATTTTCAATCAGGGATGTCTACTTTTTTAGAGTTTTTTTAGTACATATACAACAACATTTACAGAAGGAGTTTTTCCTCTTGAACAAGAAGACTACCCCTCTTTTGAAGCATTATTGCAATCCAAACTCACTTGTCTTTAGATGTCGACGCCACTGGAAGGGTTGGGGTGGACTTCCCCTAGACGAGGATGAGTGTTTTCGACTTGTGTGCATTTCATACCAGCAAATCCAATCCCCTCACCACTTCAACTGAGTTGAGCCAAGTGAAAGATGCAAATATCCAAGTTAGATCATGGACGACAAGAGTCATGTGTGCATCTCGAAAAGTTCTAGTTAGGCAATTGAGGTGTCTTGAACCCAGTCTTGAGTCTCAAAGAATTAAGTTCAAATAGACCTGAAGTACCTCAAATCTAGTTTCCATAAGGTTCCAGTGAAGTTAGGTGCATTAAGGTCCAACCAAGCTCCATTCTTCGACTTTACTTAGACTAGTTCAATCATCAAACTCAATCCAAAAAATGGAAACGCTGTGTGAATGTTATGTACAATGTAATGAAAATTTTTTTGTTGATACAAATTTCAAATTTTTAACCATTTTATGGATTTTTGAAAAGTTTTTATTCAAAATTTTATGCAATTTTTTCAAAACATTTTGCAAATGTTTTTGGGATTTTTTTTAAAAAATATTTTTGGAAAAAGAAAGGGAGTATGCAGATATTTACATGGGCATGCATCAATTATTTACAAGAATTGAAGTTTAACCAATTACAAGGGGAGTGTTATTATACACACACACACACACACTTAGTGTAGAATATTGATTTATTTTTATGATGTATATATTCCTGAAATTTATTTGAAAATTATTTTACAAATAATTTTGAAAAACAATAGTCCAAAATATATTTAGAAATAATTGTTGCAAATATTACAATAATTTTTACAAATAATTATAAATTATTTTGCAATGGTTTTCAAACAGTAGATATAGATATTTTCAAATATTTTTCAAAACCATTTACAAGTAGGTTTCAAAGCGCTTTTATTTCACCGAAGAAAGGAAATTTTTACAAACAAAATATTTTTACAAACAAAATATTTTACAATGGTTGAAAAAATTTTTACAAAATATTTTTCAAAAGATTTTTCAAATAGATTTTCAAACTATTTTCAGATATTTTGCAAAATATTTTTACTGATTTATTAATTAGTATATACAAAAAGAGTTCAAGTATAAACATCTTTTTTATTAATAGATTTGATGAATTGTATATGTATATATATTATTTTAGCCATATTATTCAAAAATACGAAAGTACGAGTTATGGCTAAAGTATATACAAAGTATATATGACCTACTTATACATAGCTTGAGCTATGTCCTCATAGATCGAAGAGACAAAGAGAAGACAACTCATATTGATTATACAAAAGCCTATACTACAACGATTGAATAAGGAATGAAAGAATGAAGAAATATATGAATGAGAAATCATTCATCCCCCTATACTTAGGATAAAATAATCTTAAGTATAGCAGGTTGTATCTACAAGCAAGAAGGGTCGAGGGTGGGAATGAACAGATCGCAACTCAGTTTCTCTCTCCCTATACTTAGGGTGAAATATCCCTAAGTATAACAGAGAGAATCAACCAGAGAAGAGACAATAAAGGGGATCAAAAAAAGAAAATACATCAGTTGAATATACACATCACTCCCCCTATACTTAGGGTAAGATAGACCTAAGTATAGGCAATAATAGAAATCATGAAATAGAACGGAGAAAGAACAATAAAATAGTCGCACCTCCTACACTTAGGATAAAATACATCCTAAGTATAGACACACAGATATAGCGAATGATCTGGAATATCCAAAGTATAGACACACAGATATAGAGAATGATCTGGAATACACCTGATATACGAGAGAAAGAAGGATTGGAAAGACCAAACACATATATACAAAAAGTAGAGAATGGTGAAGTACATGACATTATCTGACAGTCGAATATTGTGCTTTCATCATCATCTCCTAGTGAGAATGGCGACACAGTTAAAACAGAAAAACACCCTAATATACAATCAAGTGGGTGTCTGCTACATGGGAAAAGATATCAAACTATACCAGGATATGGTAGTGGGAAGCAAAACATCAGCTCATAAGAAGTAGGGGGGAAGATCAAAGTCGATATAGTGAGACATGGAGAAGGAAGGATCATTACGGAATCCTACATGTCACTCATAGTCTCTAGAAGACTGGGAAGAGTCTCCACGTAACTCGACATCCGACGGACATAAGGTAGAAATATCAAGGACACACCAGATATCAAAAGATACGGCTCAACCTTGCGAGGGTCATCAAGGTGAGCGAACTCAGATGAGTAAGAGATCTTAGAATAATCAGAAGACTCGATCTCATAATCCACCACAAAGGATAGACAACCAGATATGAGATAGAGTACACAAATCAGAAGACTCAACTTCATACTCCACCAGATCGAAGACATCCGAAGTGAAGCCGAGTACCTTCCAAATGATGTATCCTTCCACAGATAACCCTTGGGGAGTGATACATGCTAAGAAATGATAGGAGTCAGATCCATCAGACAAATCGACAGATACAGTCTCCATAGGCGACAAATCGTCTAACCAGCAAAAGAGACCTAAAGAACTTGAACATGTCATAGTCTCTCATAGATAACCCTTCGAGGGTACTGTGAACTAGGTAGGGAATAATCAGAAGAAAGTGACTCATCCTTGCGAGGATTGTCAAGGAGAGAAGACTTAAAGGACTCCAGACAAATGATCTCGTGCTCCGATGGATCAGACACACAATCATACTGTGAGACTAATAACTCATATAATATGACTCGGTTTCATGCTCCATCAAGAAGGACACACTAGAAGTGAATGAAACCGACCGTAAAGAAAATGTTGCATTTTCCAGTAGATAGCCATATGGGAATAATGCAACCTAGTCAATCAAATCAGGGAGGTGCTGGTATCAAGTCTTGGGCCCTCAAAAATAATTAGTCAATCATCATAGGAGGGCATAAGACTATGGAAGGAGAAGAGATCCTTAGGGCAATCATAATGCAGTCCCTCAAATCAAACAAACAATGGAAATGGATCAAGATGTTTGACAGTTAGTTTCTAAGTGGTAAATGGGGATGGACGAGTCAGGAGATGGAGGATGGATCAGTCAATAAGATGAGTGAAATCATGAGGGTTTCAAGCACCGTCGCTTTGAAGCACATATAGAGATAGTACATCAAGTGTTTAAATCAATATAGAGGAACCTAATAAGAAATCATACAGTCATGATCCATGGAATCATCATCAAATCATCAGAAATCAATCACATCCTCAATCTGATGTACGAGATAGAAAAATACTCAATAACGAATCACACCTATAATTGTGCCTTAATCAGAATCCTCAATAATCTCTATGCATGTATCAAAGTCAGACCTTACCAAAAATAGCACACCAATCTCAGCATCCTATAATCTACCTGTCTTACTCAAATAATTCCTGAAATCAAAACCTCGATGCGGACCTCATCTAATAGCACAACAATCCCGGGTGATAGATATGATGACACAAAGAAAATGAGGAGGGCAGGCGAGAATGGTGATACGAAGACAAAATTTTGGTTCAAGAATAGAGTCTTATTGAACTAGACCAGAGATAGGGTGATATGGGCAAGGAGATAGCAAAAAAATCAGGATACAAAAGTGACGATGAAGACTCGATATCACGAATCAATGAAGAGAATAAATAATATGGACAAAGAAAGGGGGAATGAGTCAATAAAAAAAGAACTAAAAAACTCATGGATCTACCAACTCAAATAATGATGTACGTAAATTGACCAAAACTCACAATCAATGTACAAAGTAAACCCCTTGTTCACCTACTCAATACAATGAAGACCGAGATGGTGGTCATTTATCTTTTATATTTTAGAGTTAGTTTATCTTTAAAAAAAGTTGTACACACACATTGGTAGTCTTGGTATTTGGACACTAATCTTTAGTGTGTATGTGAGAATAAAATGCATATGCAATGAGGGGGTTGTTCTCCCTAAAGCAATGAATCCATTAAATTATTTTTATAAGTCTTATAGATTTAGTAGTCCCAAAATTATTTTTTGTTATCTCTTTTTTTTGTTATTTTTCAATGCAATTGTCTAACGAATTTCCAATTTCATTAAAATCATAGATAATCGAAATAAGAGGAGAAGTTCGAAAAATAATGCAAGCTGGGAATCGATGATGCATGCAAAGTTAGAAGGCTTACAATGCTTCCCAGCTCTCTCCATGTGGGATGCATAACAGAATTGAAAACTACACTACATGAGATGCAAGTCGATGCGCCCAAGATAGAATATGCTATTATTGTGAAGCACCAGATGCTGACTACCTAGATATGAGACCTATAGTCCGGTCTTGGAAGCTCATCGGTGCCTGCCACAACGGATTCTGCAAGCATTTTATATAGCTTCTCTCAGTGTGTGGTCTCATGTCTAAATAGTCAACAATTATATTTGATTAAGTCCAAAAGGAAGTCTATAGGTACATGCAAATATATTAGTGATTTGGACCTTAATCTATCAAACAAGTACTTCATAAGCTAGATCTCAATCACACGAAACAAATAAAAATTAAAACAAAAAATAAAGAAAAATAAAGCGATAAAAACACAAAAAAACACGATGAGACCACCAAAAGAACAATCCCTCAAGCAATGGACCTCATGAACAGTGGTGTCCGTGAGACTCCAATTATGACAAAGTATATGTGTCTCTCTCTCTCTCTTACTTTAATTAAAAAATAAAATGAATAACAACAAAAAGAAAAAGAAAAAAAAATAAAAGATACTATATTAAAAAGTCCTTCCAAGTCTTCATTTGGTGCTCTCTCCTATAGCTAGGTCAGAAAGCTGGCACCGCCTTGCTTGGGTGCACAGGTCCTCTTAAGAAGTCCTCCCTCACGTAGAGGTCCCTCACATCAAAGTGAAACAAGGAAGAATGATTGTAAAAGTCACAAGTTATATCAAATAAGATAAAAATAAATAAATGATAAAAATATACAAGATACAAGGAATAAATAAATAATCACAATCTATGTGGCATTGCTCCCCGACAACGACACCATTTGTTGAAGAGGATTTGACGAGGGCTTAAAAATATCCTCGCTAAATAAATAGCGAAGATAAAAGTATCACTATGGAAACCCTTACAAAACCCTATTTCAAACAACATTTAATCACAATAAAATAATAGCAGTGAATGGCAAAAATGTGGAGTAAAACTTTAATATAACTCTATAATAAATATCTATAGCATGAATGTATGTAAAGAGGTCAACCTTTGGTAGCAAGTGGTAGATTTGCGTTTTTATGGGATTTTAATTTTTATATTTTTAATTGTTTTAATTTTATAATTTTTATTTTATTTTTATATTTTTTGATTTTTTTTACTTTTTATTTTTGTATATTTATTATAAGAATATATATAAGGCTATATATACAATATAAGAAAATTGATATATAAATACTACTAAAAATAAACAAAATACAAGAAATAATGTGTTTTCGGGTTTTATATATTTTCTAATGTTTTTGTGATTTTTATGGAATTTTAGCATATTTTTACGTATCTTGAAAATAAAAAATATACCAAAGCTGGGAATAAATAAACAGGCAAATATCAAATCAAGTCCAAAATTCTTCAAATCAAATTTAATAGTTATATATTAATATATGAAAATAGAGAAAGAAAACTAAATATTTTTGGGGGTTTTGATGATTTATAATTCTTTTGTTGGATTTTGGAGATTTTTATTTTTTATTATTTTTTTCTATTTTAGGGGTTGGTTTGGAGATATAAAATATAATAATAAACAACGTATATTTTTTGGGAAATTTTTAAAATTGTTTTTTGTATTTTTTGGTAGTTTTTAAGTTAAATAGGGACAAAACATGCTACCTTGATTTTTAGTAAATAAAGAAAATGCCTAAAATGCAAAAATAGAATTATGACATGAAGTACATGCTAGAAGGCATCTAACCTTAATTTTTCATTTTTTTGGAGCACATATGCTCTATTTTTAATAAATAGTCGGACATCATAAAAATATATGTACTGCGAGGGCGTATTGACGATTAAAATAAATGTTAGGGGTTCATCTACAAATATGCGAAAAATATATAACTAATATTCCATTTTAGTGGATTACACATAAATACAAAAATTCACGAGGGCATACATTCATTTTACCTAGCTCACGTGGAGTGATACGCGAGCTGAGCTGGACTGGACCCATTTGCAATTCCAATAAACACATGGGCCTTTATGCAAAATGTCCAAATTTATTTACGTTATGAAAAATATTTACAAGACTAAAAATACAGAAAGGTGGGGGCTAGGTGTGAAAATTACCACCCAAAGGCATGCCATCGTGTGGTTCTGATCCTTCCACTTGACACATGTCGTCAACACAGCTCGTAATATCCCTTCGACGATCGATGCTTCAGATATGATCTCCACGCTTCATCAACTACTAAAGGGTGTGGGGAATGGGCCTGGGATTTAAAATGGAGGTACCCTCTTCATTGAAAGGTATCTGCTCGTCACAAAGAACAGGGAAGAATGGGGCCTCCCCCGTCCTTTGATCTATGCTTGCTCACTCCTCCTGTTGTCTTCTTCAATGATTCTAGGCTATGCACGACCAGAAGGCTCGTTCGCAGCGACTGATGGTCTCAAGAAGGTCCAAGACCCATTGATGCGGTCCTGGCACGTCGGCGAAGATGAAGCACCTGGAGACCCTTCGACGGCTCGATTTGCCCCTAATAGGTACCTGTTCAATCTGGTACGTGCACAAAGAAGACCATTGGTCAAGGACAAATTGCCTCTAACTGATTAAGCATTAAATGGGAGGTGGAATGAAGGTGGTGGTGAGGTTCGGCAAAGGCGAAGGAGGTCGACCTCGATTTGCAGAACCACAAGAGTTATTATTGATCAGATGGTTTGGGGAGATGGAAAAGGTGTTGAGGAAGGTGTAGAGGTAGTGTGCATGGTGGGAGACAGTCAGGTATGGTGGTGAACATATGCTAGAGCTCGAGAGCTCCGATGAGCGAAATATTTAACTACAGCTAAGCCTACTCAATTAAAGACTAGACTAAATGTAGAAATAAAAATGTAATGAAGAAATATACCTAGAAAATAAAGTGTGCAACTCTTATACATGACCGGAATACCAAGGTGCAGGGCGGCTGGAGGTCCATCGTGGGTGCGCCTCCCTCCTCCTTCAACCGCTCCAGAAGCTCCAAGGGTTCGCAATCTGTCACTTGGTGATGCAATTGACCAGAGTTAGGGATTGTAGGGCTCAGAAAATGACCTAAGAATGCAAGGAGGATGGAGGTTCTTATTCAAATGCATGGTGGGGGCCCTTATTGATTGGTGATTATGCAAGAATCTAAATTATGTATAGAGGATCTAATGATGGCGAGTATAATAGATGATCAAGGGTCAAAATTGGTAAAGGACTCGAATGGCAAAGAAGCATCGTAGCGGTGAGAAAATATCAAAGAAGGTAGGCCATTCGAGATTTCTGATGCAATCAGAGAGAAGACAAGGTAATTGACTTGGGTCAACTGTCTCTACATTCTGATTGGTCCACTGAGGACATATCGGGACAAAATAACATATTTTATTTGAAATTTATTAATTAAAAATAGTAAATGATTTTATGAATTTTTGGATATAAAATAAAAATTATTTTTATTTTACACAGTATTTTAATATGATTTTTATTTATTTTTTGGGTTTATTTATTACAAGTTAATTTTAAGGATTTATAGGTATATTCATCTATATTTTGGGTGTTTTTTTTTAATTTGATTTTATTTAATTATTTTATATATTTATAACTTATTTTATACACTTGAATATATTTTTTTATTTCATTTTCCTGATTTAATATATACATTTAAAAAAATAGAGGTATATATTATGTTGGTATAAGTATATGTAATTCAATTATGCATTTCTATAGGTGATTTTACTTTTATATATTCTTTATGGTTTTATTCCACTGTAAATATGAACATATACTATAAATAATATTTACAAAATTATAAAAATATAAAATTGTAAAATAATAAAGAGTAAATAAAATGAATATTTTATTCGGGCATGTGGTACATTACGGTGTACAAAACTAACTTTCACAACTTAACTCCAACAAATAGGAAACGACCTTCTTAAGTAGCTTATGAAAAAATATATACCATTAAAGATGATTTTGATAATTTTGACTTTTTATTTAGGAGATATGTATATGGGAAGTTGAGATTTTGGATTTTTATGTAGAGTAAAAAAGTTACATTGTATACTATTTTTGTGCAAAATCAATTTTGTATCTTTTATGCATTTTTTATACAACTTTCCTGTACAAAATTTCTTTGTTTTATGAATAAATAATAAAGACTATAATTGGTCCCAAAAATACATTATTGATGAATAAAAGAATATGATTTTTATTGTATATTTGGCCCTTATCCCCCCTTCTTTATTTCTTGTCGACCAAATCAATCCTTGACTTGGTCTCAGGGTTTTAGGTCATAAAATACCTTTGGTATTTTATTCTTTTCTTTCCTTTATTCCATAATTTTGATGTTAAAAAACACTATTTTATATAATAAATAGAATAAATAATGAATGTTAATTTGTAAAAAATAATGTTATTTGCATGCGTTATCTAGGATTTTTAAGTCCAAAACGATAAAATAAAGGTGATGAAATAGATATTCATCAATACCTCACCTTATGCTTCTCCATCTTCATCATCCGTACAAAGAGAGTTGAGCTTCTCCTTACACATGATGCTGCCTATCGCATATGCAACATCCCTTGCTCTTAGGTTGCTCCCTCTTCTTGGAGTGTTCTCATTCCTCTGCTGATGGATCTTAGACAATGCCTTTTCCCTTGTCCTTCGATTGCACCTTTAGCTTGTTGGTGAACTCCTTATCTTCCATTTTGATGACTACACTGGTCCATTCCCACTTCTCTTTCCATTCTTCTAACTTTTATTCCCATTCGGTTGTAAAGACTGGGAGCACCTGACCATAGAAGGGAATATATGTCTCCACGAGGATGGCTTACCAGAAAAACAGATGCCTTGATAGTTCAATGGTTTTGTCTGGGGAGAGCTGAACAATTTCATACACATGATTCTATCATTTCAAGGTGGCGAGATTATGCGACTAAGAGGATGGGTTTTGACCTGGATTTGAATCAGACTAAATAATAAGGGTATGGAACCTAAGGCTATTACGCCACACTTCATTACTTTGACGTGGTTCCAAACACACCATTAATCCAAATGCCTCCTTTGAGCTCCAAACTTTGGCATTATTAAGACAAATTTATAAGTCAAAAATTATTCCAAGTTTTTCCTTTTTCTTTTCTTTATTTTCTTTTCTATACTTATAGGCATAAGTGTTTGCTAGGGACTAGTAAAGGCAAGTACATGGGGATGATGAATCCATATTTCATCACCCTTACTATATGATTTTGGCCTTCGAACCATAGCTAAATGCATGTATATATCATTAATTTGTCAAAAACAAATACTCTATAACTTGCACAAAATACTGTAGAAAATATTGTATAAATATTGCATTTATTGCCAAAATAAAAGAATAAAGAAAAGAAAATAAAAAGAAATGAGACACCATAGGTTTTGAGTATCCCTAGCCCCCGAGACTCAGTCGTCATGATGACTTAGTCGATAAAGAATAAAGTAGGGGGAGATAGTGCGATGAATTGTATAATAAACATAGTTGGAAAAGCCTACAAAATTAGACCAATAATTAACTTTTGGGATCTATTTTATTATTTATGATTTATTCATCAAATCAATAAAATTTATACATGAAAGTTGTAGATAAAAAGAAAAATCAAAATACAAAATTGATTTCATAGAAAAATAATATACTGTATATTTTATACTCAAAATAAAAATTCAAAATCCAAACTTCCCAAACCCGTATCTCATCAATAAAAACTTAAAATGCATCAAATTCACCTTAATTGTATATAACTTTTAATGAACTATTTAATGAAAGTTGTTTCACTTAATTTGGAGTTAAAATTTTCATTTGTTTATTCTTTTTTTTATATTTTCTATTTTTATAATTTTTTAAATATTATTTATAATTTATAGATATTTAGAATAGAATAAAACCATTAAGAAAACACAAAAATAAAATAAGTACACAAAATACATAGATGAAATACCTATACTCAAACCTATATATCACATACCTACATTTATTTAAGTGTGCAAAGAATACCAAAAAATACAAAAAATATATTTATATATTAAAATAATTTACAAGTATATAAAAACTGTATATAAAATAATAATATAGAAAATACAAAATAAAAAATACATAAAATATAGATGAGTATACATATTGGTACTTGTAAAAGGTAACATATAATAAAATAAATCGAAAAAATAAATAAAAATAGGTAATAAATAGTACATAAAACAATGAATATTTTTCATGTTCTAATAAAAACTAGTAAATCATATATTATTTTATAGGGATTTTTACCTGGTAGACCCTATAATCTTTTCAAATTATCGCTACGACCTTCGAAACATCCTAATTCCTCCCCCGCCCTTGTAAATTTGGTCTGTCTTACCCAACAAACCCTGCCGTCAATTTTAACTATATTTGAGTCAATTACTTGGGTTAGTCTTGAGTTAACTTAACCAATTTACCATCAAACGATCAAAGTAGACCTGCCAGGAGAGAGCAGGGAAGCAACATCCGTGGGGGGCTCCATCGCCGGGAGCTTGGGAGGGGGTGGCGCAGGGAGCAACGGCGTGCGGGGGGGGGGGGGGGGAGCAGGATGCTTGGGAGGGGGCGGCGCAGGGACTGGGTGCAACGGCGGGGGCGGGGCGGGGGGGGGGGGGGGGGGGGTTGGGTGCAGCGTCGCGGGTGGAGAGCCGGGGAGTGAGTAGGGTGCAACGGTGCGGGGGAGTGCCGGGGAGAGGGGAGGGTGCAACAGTGCACGACACAGGGGCAGGGTGCAGCAGCGCGGGGTTGAGGGGGGGGGGGGCAGCGGTAGCGCCGGGGAGGGCGGAGGGTGCAGCGGGGGGGGGGATGTGTTGGGTGCAGCGTTGCGGGGGGGGGGGGGGGGGTAGCCAGGGAGTGAGGAGGGTGCAACGACGTGGGGGAGAGCCGGGGAGGGGTGAGGGTGCTGCTGTCCGCGGTGCATGGGCAGGGTGCAGCAACGCAGGGGTTGAGGGTGCAGCGACGGACCAGGGAGGTTAAGGGTGCTGAGCACGGGGCTCGTCGGCGGGGAGCTATTCGTTGGCCGAAGGGAAGAATATGGATGGAGGAGTTGTTTGCGAGGCTCCTCGGCGACGGCAGTGGCGATGCTCAAAGCTTGCCGTTGGCGGAGGAGCGACGTAGGGGGGATCAACTCCTCTAAGATGATGAGTGGCATTAAATGTAAATTTGATAAACATATTGGGTATAATATTAATGAACATAACAGAATCGGATTAATTTTAACGGGTAAATGAACGGGAGTTAACCACAGGGTTTGTAGGGTAAGGGTTAGCAAGTTTACGGGGTTGAGGGAGGAATTAGGATGTTTCGAAGGTCGTAGCGGTAATTCGAAATGATTATATGGTCTACCGGATAAAAATCCCTATTTTATATTCATTTTCCAAGGAATTTTTTCTTGGAATTTGCTGGTTGGTGCACATAGACCAACCATGTGTGAGTGTATGTTGACCTACAGTCAATTGTACCCTACCTCCTCTAACATGTGTCAGAACTTCACCAACCCTTGACTTCACCCAATTTCCTAGGCATCCACATTTACCCTACGACCTCGAGCCTTCCACCATCGTGTATCCTATATGTCCCTCTTCCACGCCCATATCTAAATCTTCACCAACCTCCACCTCCGATCATGCAAGCGCCCCTCGAAACTCGCCCAAAGTTCATCTTTAAATATACCCTCATCTTCAACTTTTGCTTTTTGATCGCTCTTTAGCTGATCCCAACCCCTTAAATCACCACCAATAGCTTCTCATTTAGTACAGAAACTTGAAGCTTCGATCTGCAACGAGGAAGATCGGTCGAAGTGGCGCATCCACCCATCTTGGGCTACCTGCGGTTGTGAGGTCCATCTCCTAGCCTCGGTAGATTTGAGCCCCATTTTCTTTGTGTTCCTAGATAAATCCTAGCTTAGATTTCATTATGCTTATCCATTAAATCTCGAGGATTAATTAGAAAAATCATCAATTCCTGGAGCCAAGCCTCCTGGCCGAATTCCTTATAATTCAACCATCAACTCACCTCGATCATCAACCAACTCGTTCCCCCTCGTCTTCGCCATCGAGTTCACACTTCATCCAACCCAAATCCATCGTGGATCTAGAATTCGGAGCTTCCTCTACCACCTAACACTAGAGCTCCACCTATATTATGTTTTCCCGATCTTTTTGTCAACTTCTTGGTCGAGGAGATAACCCTCACGCCTAAGGATGTTTTGGGTGCAAATTTGCAGGTCTAGGACGCATCTAGAGCCTTGAAGATCATATGGAGTATCCCTACGCACTTCGTCCTTGTCGGAGCACCTCGAGCTTCCTTATTGTACATGAAGCCTACAAGCACTTATAGAAGGTCCCCAAGGATGTCTGGAAAGCATCAGATCAAAGGAATCTCGTCGGAGTCATCGAGAATCAGATGAAGAAGCAACCCCATGCGTGAGTTCTTGGTTGTTATTCAAGAAGGGCCCAATGTCGTTAGATAAAGAACGAGAACCCATGTCCAATCCTGGTCGTTGGTCCCATTCAAAGCATCGCCCTACCAATGCCACTCGATCTATCACGTACCACACGAAGGATGACTAGATCCAAGGTGTTAAGTGGGTAAATTTCTTAGGCATACTCCACCTTTATGTAATAGCTAAATATCCCTATAAATTTAATTGTGTGACATTTAAAAAGTATTGGATAATTTGCATGTAACCCCTTGAACTATCTAATATTGTACTTTAGTTCTCGACCACATCACCTCACGTGATGACCCACGTGCTTGGGCAAATTACATTTAAAACCTTAGGGATTATTTTAATTGTTGTTTAATATATGAACTGCAGGTTTTAGTTATGACTTTCAGTATTTGCACTCTTCCCCTTTAGTTTATTTTTAATTTCAAATAAGCCATTGCTAGTTCATTAATTTTTGTGTAGGTTTTCCATTTATTAAAAATAGCATCCACGCTCCGAAAATTCTCAAAAAAAGGCTTAAGATCCTTCTTGTTTGTAGTTTCATGCTATATTTTTATAACAACAATTTAGGATTTTTTCCTATTTCATAAAAATTAAAAAGAGCTTGGATCTTCCTTGTTTGCTTTAAAAAATTCAAAAAATTACAAAATCAAGTTTAAAAATTCGAAAAAATAGCGGTTTATTACAATATATCGTACCCCCAGACCAAAATCCCTAAAAAAGAAAAATAAAATGATAAAAATATATAAAGCTCCAAAATCCTACAAAAAATTATAAAACTCTTTTAAAAATCCAAAAATATTTATCCATGTCTTATATTTTTACTTATGTATTAGAATATATAAAAATAGTTTTGGAAAATTTTAGCTTTATTTTCTATTTTTAATTCCCAAAATAATTCAACCCATTAAAAGATGTCCTATTTTTCTTTATTTTAGACTTTAAAAATGCCTAAAATTAGCTAAAATACTTGAAAAATCACAAAAATAGTGAAAAGTTATAAAAACCCAAAAATATTTAATTTTGCTATTTTATTATTATTTTTACTTATATTTATAAGTTAATTACCCTATAGCATATTATTAATATATACATATATTAATATATAAGTTATCATATTATTTATTGTTATAAATATTCTATTATTATTAAAAAATATTTTTAAGATATATATTTAAATAGAAAACTAATATAAAAAATATTATTTAAACCCACATTCTTTGATTAATAGTGTGCATACATATATACTTACAAATAACTATATTATTTATTCATAAATAATATTGAGTACTACAATGTGTTGCTTCTTGTGTTCGACATCCTACTCTTCTTATCACTATACACATTTATTTGTAGTAAATATAATAAATTTTGGTTCACACATGCTTATTCATTTATTAATATCTATTGTGTGGGTTGATTGTTGACTTCATAGCTTGATCTTGTGAGTGGTCGCCGCATCAGCTGCACTCCCAACTTGTGTGGAATGAAAGACCCTCCTTCCTTGCTTTTTGCATTGTTTCAGTAGGTGAATCCCTTTAATGCTCAGATTGGAGCTCTCATACTTGTATTGTTCGTCTTATGTAGCCATATGCATTGGCTTCTGATGAATCTTTGGTTATCTCTTGTAGGCACGAGACGAAGACAAGGTATATTCTCCTTCTGCCTTCTCTTCAAAAATCGGTCACACGACGCCCTCATCTTTGTTAAAATGTGACCAACCATAAACAACACTGACGAGCTTCTAGCTTTCAATTGATAGTCCCACAAAGAAATGTTGGACTAGGTTGGTCTGACGAATGTCATGATGGGGACATTTTTCTTGCAAATATGTAAACTTCTCCCAATCCTCATGAATGGACTCGTGAGTGGCTTGGGTGAAGTTAGCGATATGGGTACACATCTTATTCAACCGCCCGAGAGGGTAAAACTTGTGTAGAAAAGCTTACTTCAGTTCCTCTAAGGTGGTGATGACCTTCCCCAAATGATTGATCCAGTGAAGTGCCTTGTCTTGAAGGCTGGACGAGAATATCGTCATCTTTAACTACACTTTACGGTATGTTAGGGTAGTGATTGGTTCTGTAGATGCGCCCAAATTGTTGCAAATGGATAAATGATTCCTCATTTATGTTTCCATGGAAGGTGGGATGAAGAGCGAAGAGTTTATGCATCAACGCAAAATGGGCATGGACAACAGGGATTTGGATCCATTCCATCATCTGTTTGGCTTGAGGGTAATACGTCTCCTTAAGAGTCAGCTTGGGTCTCTCTCCTCTTTGTTCACCTGCTCACCCTCCACGAGCTACATCTTCTCTATCTTCATCCTCTCCTCGGGGGTTGTCTCTCCTTCTCATGAGATTATTCAGCATGTCTTGAAAGGTGACATGGGATAATTCCTAGTCGGTGGGCTACAGTTGGATTGCATGTATGGAGGCAAGAAGTTGGCATTCATCGCATTTTGATCCGGCTACCGGCATGTCTGTGGCTGTAGATGCCGAGGTCCATTTCCTTTTTCAGTAGGATCCATCTCTTTCTCTGAATCTGAATCGGGAAATTTTTTTGGCTCCAGATCAGGCTCTTGATCTGCAAATTGGATAATGCTCCGATCAGTCGGAATAGAAGCACCATATATTGAAAATCATTATGTGTTATTGTTAACATATGATTTCATTAAGGATGGAGATGTGTATGGAGCGAAATCATTTTCCATCCAAAATAAGCATATTTCGGTACAAAAGTGACCCCATTTTATTGAAGAAGGTGGGACGCCTAGAGAGCGATTTGCGGAGTTCAAACCGTGATTTCAGGAATCAATTTGAATTATTGGAGAGATCGACCACATGGAGTGGATGTGGGTGTCGACGAAGTCCCAACTAAACCATCCATGAGTCACCATCTCGAGTGTCAATGAAAAAAATGAGGATGGATGAATGATAAGGAGATAACAAAAAATAAACAGTGTAAAATAATAGAATGGATTTAAGTTAGCAAGGTCAAATGAGAATAAAATAGAGAAAATGAAAGGCAAAATTTGTACAAATGTGCGTGACTTAATCTTGGACTTTAATCTAAAACAAAAGAACGTCGCAATTCACTCACTAACCCAAGTGAAGCCTTGAGAGTTTAGCTATTTTTATCACTTCAATTTTATGGTTTTTTTATAGTAAAATCTTATAACAAGTCCTTATGAGGGCTATCTCTATAGGAGCATGTGTACTGCTGAGAAATTACCCCCTACCTCTTACACCTCCTTTGTAGTATGTGATTTGTGCACTTTAAGATCCTTGATCTCGTGCCTGTGTAGCTACACAACCAAAGAATAGAGAAAGGAAGCCAATATGTGAAACTAATACTTCCCATTGTAAGCCAGATACTCGACTGCAGAACAATGACGGACACCTCCGTGAAGGTGTGGCCTATGATCAATACTTTGGAACAAGTAGGATGCTCCACATAAGGTGGGAAAATCGTTGTCCAAGGCCCTACTCGCCCACGTATGATAGAAGCTCCAATACTTTGCCAATCCATGTGATAATTAAGGCTGCCACAGATCGGGTTTTGGCTCTAATCCTTAGGGAGTCGTGCCTTACTCAGTCTAATTAGTACCTGATGAGCCGAAAAATCACGAGAGACTAAGGGAGATAAATATCACGGGTCGTTGCGACCTCAATCCCTCGAATCGGACTCAACAAGAAAACTAAGACCACCAAAACAGAATAATCGGTCAAAAAGCTGAACAGCGGTCTCGCTATTTTATTTAACTTGGTATAGCAACCAGGGTCGAACACAAGGAGCACAAATTGGCCAAATGGCCTACGAAGTAGTCTGAAAATGAATAAAAGAAGAAAAAAATTTTTGGTGGATTTTGTAGATTTTTATTTTTTTTGTGATTTTAATTATGAAGAAAATGTAGGAAAAGCCAAAAAGAAGCACACTCAACAATTTATTTAACACCCCAAAATAAATCCAAAAATTGCAATAAAAATATTTTTGTATTTTATAATTTTGTAAATGTTTTTGGTAATTTTATCAGATTTTTATATTTTTTTGTTGACTTTCTAAAAATGAAATAAGACTAAAAAATGAAATCAATGTGCAACCATATCTGAAAGGCTATTTAAACATATATAAATAACATAAAAATCTGAAGACAATTTTATGTCAAACTACAAGTAAAAATTAAACTACAGGAAAAAAATGCATTTTTTTGAATTTTTTTAGAATTTTTAATTATTTTTATAAGTTTTTAGGGTTTTTCAATTTCTAGGTGTTTTATAAATCCAAATGCAGCAAAAATTGAACTGAAGCAAGAAAACAACAAAACTAACAAACGTTAAATTTTTAGAATTTTTGAAGGGTTTTTGATATTTTTAGTTGATTTTATATTTCAAACAATAGCAAAAATAGAGGTTTTTGAATTTTTAAAAATAGAAATTCAAAGCCAAGATGTTCCAAAAAATTACTAAAATTTTTACACAGTGGCAGGAGCCACGTATCCAAATTTTTATGGATTTGGAGTTAATTTGATATTTTATTCACCCAATGAGAAAGGCACAACACACATAGACCTAAGTGAAAGAAAAACTAGTCCAGAGGGCTTAAATCAAACACGTGTCGAAACTATAAAGGGCTCAGTATAAATTGCGCGTAAATTTTAACACATGTTCCAATTCATTCACGCATAGGGGCATACATGCAAATAGTGAAACTAAAAGTTCATTTCATAACATCCATAAAACCCAGCCCAATACATGCAATTTTCCCAAAAACATACGTGTCGAAGCACGTGCACCACACATAGAGGGACTAAAATGCAATATACTAAAACTACCAGGTCCAAAGTGCAATTATTCCAAAATAAATACAACTACAACTAATAATTACAGGACTAAACTATAAACACTAAAGAAAGAAGGTCCTAAGTGATATTTACCCTTTTATTTAAGATCCAACGGCTGTGAGGAGTCCACTCATGATCTGACGGCTCTGAATGGTGGATGCCTCTTCGTAACCAATGTCCTGGATCTGATCCACTGATGGATCGAACGGCTATGAGCCTCACGCGAACGTATGGCTGAGATCTAAACTGGAGCGAGGGGCTCGATCGAACGGCGATGGAGGGTCCTCAATGAACAAGTCGCCGGCGAACTTCGTCAGGCCAATACGCGCGATCGGGACCTCATCCGGTGCTGCTGAGATGGGGGAATAGAAGCTGGTGGTGTTCCGCAGCTAGTGGTATGCTCTGATGACGCCGGGAGCAGCTGGAGCGCTCCGGCGACGAGAATGAACTGGAGCACCCGTGCCTGAGTAATGGGGCCTTCAGATGAGGCTTCTGAGCCTTCGTACCTCCACAGGAAGAAAGAGGGGTTGAGGGCAAACTGCCTTGACCCGGTGAAGGGCGAAGGGGGTGGTAGTAGGAGGCAATGCGTGGGTCTCCGGCGAGCGGCGACAGAGGAGATCCGATACCCGGTTATGGGGTGAACTGGGGGAGTGGATGGGTGCAAAACGTGGAGAGAAGACTCGTGGAGATTATAGGATGGTCGGATGGGTGAATGGTCAATCGGAGCGGTGTGGATTGGGCGGCGGAGGTCGGCGGTCTGAAACCTAAAATTTGGAAATTAAACTAGGTTACTGGGAATCGGGTCTACCTTATGGTGGAGATCATCTGTGGTGGAGGTCCTGGTCCTCTTGGGGTCCTTTCCTCGATGGAGCGACGCCTCCAGAGGCTCGAGCTCGCCGGTGGCAGAGCGCGGCGACGGGTATCGCCAGATCTGAGGCTACCGGTCTTGGTCCTCGCTGCAATCGATCCCTCTCGCTTGCTGTCACTCAAGGAGGAGGAAGAGAGGTCCTAGTAACAGAAGGGGATGGCCAAGGATGCGGGAAGAGGCGGCTGGAGCTCAGGCTATATACTGGTAGGGGTCCGGGAATATGGGAGTCGAGTGAGCAAATCATGTACGGACACCTAGAGAGAAGATCAGGCGTGCATCATGGATCTTAGCTTGACAATCGGAGCCCGGGGTTCGAGGGTATGAGAGGCGGATCACGTCTGGAAAAATCGAAGAAATCAGGTCAAAGACACGGATACGCAGAGATGTGGTCCTGGGGGGGAGTTGACCTGGGGTCAACACTCCCCAGTGGACCAATCAGAAAATTCCAATCCTGAAATTATTTAAAACTTCATTTTAAAATAGTAATGATTTTATTTGAAAATATTTACAATATGAAAAATGTTTATTATTTTTCAAATTATTTTTAGTGATTTTTATTTATTTTTTTGAAAAATAAATTAATGTATATACATAATATATTATTATATACAAATATAAATACCTAGGTATTTTACATTTTATTTTTATTAGTTTATTTTTGTACAATTATCCTTATTTATATTTTATTTATTTACAACATAAAATTTGGGATGTAAAATAATTTTTATTTGATTTTTATTGTTTATTTACAAGGGTAGAATAAATAGGTATATGTACATATATACATGGTATATACAAGGGTGAGAGAAATGATTTATTTTTATTTTATTTTTCTCATTTTTATTTTATTTTTAGAAATATATATAAATTATGAGGAATACATATATGTTTTTATTTTATGAAAATAAAATATATACATGAAAGGGGGAATATATGTATAGTGATGAATGGCCCTATCTCTCTCTACTTGTTTTATTTTGCGATCAGGCAATTGACGGGCCCTCCCTTGGGTTCGGGTCACTCAATATTTATTCTAAATATTTCCCTCCTTTTCTTTATTTCTTTATTCCTTTATTTTTGCACAAAAACATGCTAATTATTGCTATTTATACAAAGCATTCATTTTGACAATTTATTGTATTTACAAATATTTACATGGTGTTTTGCAAAGATTTTTAGCTAAAATAAAGGAATAAAGAGTGATGAATGGGGATTCATCATCCCCCTATACTTTACTTTTGCTAGTCCCTTAGCAAACACTTATTTGAAAAAGAAGTGCAAAAAGAGAAAGAAAAAGAAAAAGACGGGATATCAAGGCCGATTATTAAACTTTCCTTCAATAAATTGAAATATGGAGCTCAGTCATACCTTTGGATTCTTAATTTGTCGGAACCTTATTTGGACTTAAGCTTAAAACATAACAGCCTCTAAGTTCCACCAATCTATGGTCAAGACTCCTCAATAAACCAGATCAGAACAAGTCTACATACACAAACTCTAATGACCATGAATCTTTACTTGCATTGTGTAAGTGATATGTAGCTCCCCACCTTTGAAGTAATAAAGAAACAACCTCCCCCAACCCGGTATCTCTTATGCCTCAGTCTAGCAACTCTTTCCTGAAGGAGCGGTGTATTCCCTTCTAAGTTCAAGTACAATCGACTCAAGAAGAGGGGGAAGAAGAGAATGGACCATGACCAGTGTAGCCATGCATCCCTGGGAGCCCAACCAGTGTAGCTGAGTCTCCCGCTGCAAGTTTCATGAGATGGTCATGTGTAACATAAGCTTTGCTTTATTTGGGCTATATACACTCCGATGGGCGTTTTATTTTCAATCAGACCCACCACTTTTTTGGAGTTTTTCTTTCTTTGCACATTTTTTTGATGTGCATATGTACAACATATCTACATGGTGCTACATATATACATAAGGATTTTTTCCTCTTGAGCCAGTAGACTATCTCTCTTTTGAAGATTTATTGCAACCCACAACTCCTGTCTTTAGACTTCATCACCACCAGACCAAGTTGAGACATACTTCCTTCACTATAAGAAAAAGAGAGGTTCCGCCTAGAAGTACTACCCTCATATGCTATCCCAAGCCAAAGAAAACTACCTCCTCACCACCTCATCTGTGGAGAGCTATGTGTAAAGTGTTGGTGCAAGTAAAGCCATTGTCTTTGAGAGTCATATATGCATTGTTAAGTGCTCTACTTTGGCTCATCCAGATTACATATGCTCATAGCCTAGTGGACTCAAAGAATTAAGTCCCAATGGACCTGAAAAGTCTTAATCCTAAGCCCTATAAGGTTCCTCTTAGAATTAGGGGGATTAAGGTCTTAACCAAGCTCCATTTTCCAATTTAATTCCAGGCTAGTTTAAATGTCAACTAGGATTTGGAAAAATTGTACATATATTTACAAAATCTGCAATTTTTATAAATGTGCAAAATTTTTGAAAATGTTTGAAATCATGGATGTATGCATGAATGCGAAGTTTTGCAAAATATTTACAAACATGTACACAAGGTTTTTGCAAACTTTTTTTTCAAATATTTTACAAACATTTTGTACTATAAACATAATTTTGATATCAAAATATTTACAAACTATTTACACAAATCATTTTTACAATAATTTGTACAAAAATTATTTTTATAAATAGATAGGTATGTGCAAGAAGAATTTTATGTACACGGAAAATTTTAAATTTTTTTATGGATTTTAGCCATTTTTTTTATTAACTCACTCACACACAGTACGAGTTATGGCTAAAGTATATATGAAATATATACGACACCTCCCTATACTTAGCTCAAACGATGTCCTCAGAGTTATCAAGAGCGATGAAGAAGACATAAGTCGTGCTTAGTGTAGGGAAGTGAAAAGAAATGGTATATACAAAGATGAATCAAAGAATAAATGAAGAGGACTCGGTGTTTACCCTATACTTAGGATCAAGTAATCCTAAGTATAGCAAGCTCTACATGAAGGGAAATCTGAGTGGAAGGAGTACAGGGTCTACCTCCCCTATACTTAGTGTAAAATATCCCTAAGTATAGGCAACAAAACAGAGGTAGAAAGAATCAATAGAATACTTGAGGGTCCTACACCCCCCTATACTTAGGGTAAAGTACACCCTAAGTATAGTAGAATCATAAGATGAAGAAGTGGTGTGGGACCAAAGAATAGAGTGATATGAACAAACGAATCTATACAAGTCGGAAGAACAGTGATAATCAGGCGTGAGATGCTATAGATGTGTGTCAAGAGACCACATCTCACGCAAAGTGAATAGGGGCAATGTCAACGACCCGCGACTCATGATCTAGATATGGTTTGAGACGCTGACCGTTAACACGAAAGGTAACATCAGAAGACAACTCAAATATATCAATACTCCCATTGTCATGTACCTTTCAGACTAGATAAGTTCCCTTCCATTTGCTTTGTAGCTTCCCTGGAAATAAACGAAGCCTGGCATCAAACAACCATACTCTCTGTCCTGGCTCAAACTGCTTGTGGTTGATATGACAATCATGCCACTCCTTCACTCTCTCCTTATACTGTAGGCTGATCAAAAAGGTTGTATCACGAAGCTCCTCCAAGGCTGCTAACTCTGCCCTCCTCTGATCTCCTACATTCACTGGATCCAAAAGTATATCTGTGACTTCCCAAAGTGACCTATGTCTTAGCTCAACAGGTAAATGGCAGGGCTTGCCATAAACAAGGTGAAAGAGAGATGCACCCAAAGGAGTCTTGAAGGACACCCGATATGCCCACAGGACCGGGTCCAAAAGATGTGACCAAACCTTTTGGTCAGGGCTGACGACCTTCTGCAATATAGTCTTGATCTCCCTGTTCGACACTTCAGCAAGACCATTGGTCTGAGGGTGATACGATGTGACTACTCGATGGTCTATGCTGAACTTGCTAGCAAGTGACTTTACCTTGTCGTTGACGAAATGAGACCCCCATCTAATTTCAACACTCAAGGTACCCCGAACCGTGAAATGATATTCTTCCTCAAAAATCTACAAACAGTCCTAGCATCTGCGGTTCAGGCCGAGATGGCCTCTACCCAATGACTCACATAATCAACGGCCAACAGAATGTACTCGAATCCCTGATTCTTAGGGAATGGACCCATGAAATCGATGCCCCATGCGTCAAAAACCTCACAGAAGTGAATGGACTACATCGGCATCATATCACATTGTCCACAAGTGCCCACAGTCAGTACATCTCTTCACGAACTCATCAAAGTCCTTGAAGAGAGTAGGTCACCATAGGCTGGACTGGAGCACTTTCTGTGTCGTTCTCCTCCCAGAGTGATGTCCTCCTGCCTCAAGCTTGTGGCAGTAAGTGAGGACACTATAGTGCTCCTCCTGAGGAATGCACCGACGCCAGATGTTATCCCCTCCTTTATGATAAAGGATGGGATCCTTCCAATGGTAATACTTGGTCTTCACGAGGAAGGTCTCAAGTTTCTACTTGGGACAATCTTGTGGAACTTTCCTGGCGACAAGTTAGTTCACAATATCGGCATACCATGGGAGAGAGGCGATAGCAAGTATCGCCTCATCTGGGAAAGTCTCATAAATAGGCTCGATCTGCTCAGAATCCTCAAGAAACTCCAATCGGGAGAGATGATTCGCCACCACATTCTTGACTCGGGCTTATCCTTAATCTCTATATCAAACTCCTGGAGTAGAAGGATCCATCTGGTCAATCTGGCTTTGGCATCCTTCTTTTCCATGAGGTACCTGATGGCGGTATAATCAGTATAGATGGTCACTCTAGATACAATGATGTAAGATCTGAATTTATCTAGGGCGAAGACTACGACTAGCATATCTTTCTCAGTGACAGTGTAGTTCCGCTGAATGACATCCAAAGTTCAACTAGCGTAGTGAATAGCAAAGGGGACTCCATCCCTCCTCTGTCCCAACACGGCCCCTACGGTAAAATCGAAGGCATCCGTCATGATCTCGAATGGGATAGACCAATCAGGTGGCTGGAGAGAACATGAGCCTCTACAACTAGACTCTTCAGAGTCTCAAATGATGCTAGACACTTATCATCAAGAAGGAACTCGATGTCTTTTGTCAGCAGATCAGTCAACGGTCGGGCAATCCTGCTGAAATCATGTATGAAGTGCCGGTAGAAACCGACGTGCCCCAGAAAAGACTGTAACTGCCGCAAGTTGGACGGTGGATTGAGTTTTCTAATGACATCCACTTTGGCCGGATCAACCTCCATGCCCCTGTTGGAGATGATATGGCCAAGCATCGTGCCTTGAGTCACCATGAAGTGACTCTTCTCCCAAGATAGCACAAGGTGAACCTCAAGCATCCCTGAAGGATGCGGTCTAGGCAGTCAAGACAAGAATCGAATCCGTTGTCGTAGACCAAAAAATCATCCATGAAGACCTCCAGGCACTCCCCCACCATGTCCGAAAAGATGGACAACATGCACCTCTGGAATGTTGTCGGAGCATTGCACAATCCAAAGGGCATGCGTCTGAAAGCATATGTCCCAAAGGGACAGGTGAAGGTGGTCTTGTCTTGGTCCTCGGGCGCAATGGCCACTTGATTGTATCTTGAGTACCCGTCCAAGAAAAAGTAATGGCTCTTCCCTGCCAGCCTTTCTATAATCTGATCAATAAAAGGCATGGGGAAATGATCCTTCTTGGTGGCATGATTCAATCGTCTGTAGTCTACACAGACCCGCCAAGAAGTGGGTACCCGGGTAGCGATATCCTCTCCAGACTCAGTAACAATGGTGGCGATGTCTGTCTTCTTGGGCACCACATGTAACAGATTGACCCATTTGGAGTCGGAGATTGGATAGATAAAATCGATGCTCCACCATTTCGAGATCTCCTTCATGACAACATCTCGAAGATTCGGGTTCAGCTACCGCTGGAACTCATGCGACGGCTTCGTGTCCTACTCGAGATAGATATGGTGGGAGCAAAGGGCCGGACTTATCACCTGGAGATCGGCTATACTCCATCCTATCACCTTGCGGTTCTTTTCAAGAACCCCCATCAGACGGGATTCCTGCTCTCCAGTCAAATCCGTTGAGATAATGACTGGGTACATTTCATGCTCACCCACAAGGAACCTATACTTCAGCGATGACGGTAGCGGCTTCAGCTCTAGACAACTGGGTGCTGGTGGATCTGGCCTCTGAAATGTTTGTGTGAATGCGGCCAAATCTGCATGGGAGAACGAGAACTCTCGCTGGCAATCTAAATCTGTCAAAGGCTGCTCTGTTGGTGTGTCTCTGCTCTGCATCGGATCAACCTCCACCCTAGTTGTAGGCTTTGTGGAAGTCAGACAATCATCAAACTTTGCCCTGTCTATATCTGACTCTGAGGGATCTGTATCAGAATCACAAACAAAGTCTGCCTCACGATCGGGAATCGGCTCTGCTGCTTGAGATGTATCCTGGACCAAGAATGCGCTCTCCAAGCTCTCCTCTGCTAGCGTCTCTGCATCAACGAACTCTGAAAGTGAGAGGATGGCCTGTGCTACTGGGTCAGCCTAAACTGCCTCATCATATGTGATCACAAAGTCACAGTCCTGATGGATGTCTCGCCCTACCTCTGTCATCTGCTCTAAATCAGAAGTCAGCTCTGAGCAAGCTGAATCTCTGGCTCTAGTCTCCTCGACCGTCTCTGTTTGTATACTCTCGCCCTCGACGCAAAAGTACACCTTCCCACTATCATGATTGGACACTGCCTTGACTGTGGCCAAGAACGGGTGTCCTAAAATGATGGGGGTATCGGTCACGGACTCAAGGATCTCCATGTCCGACACAACGAAGTCCACGGGGAATTTTAGGCCCTGAATCATGACGACAACATCCTTCAGCCACCCCTTCGGCCTCTAGACCGATCGATCAGCAAACTGAAGGACCGTCCTGCTGTCGTAGAGGGCCCAAGTCGAAGCAGTTGGGAAGGGCTGCCGGAAGTAGGTTGATCGAAGAACCTCTGTCTAATAGAGTGCGGTCAAACCTCTGCTCATGAATGTGGCATCTGACATACGGGGCTCCTGCATCTGGCCTCTTGGCTGGCAGACGGTACTGAATCGTAAAACAAGTGGCACAAGTGAGCACATGGATCTCTGACTGGTGGTTCCGCCTCTTCCTCCTAATTGTGATCCTATCTCTGAGTGATCTCTGGAAGAGAGGTATGTGCTCCAAGGCCTCCTGTAGAGTCAGATGTACATGAAATCTGTCCATCATCTGCTGGTTAAACTCTAGCTTGTGGTTCTTTTTCTGATTTTCATTTTTGGTTACCTTGGCCAAGCGAAGTGTCTGGGGAAAGGGGACTGTTGGGTCCTTCTCAGATGAAGGACTAGGAATGGGTCTGGAATTGTCAGTTACAACAGAATCCACAAAAACATCATCAAGCAACATAGGTGGATCCGAAAACAACAAACCCTTTCCTTTATTTGCAGAAATGTCCTGACATACATGCACTGAAGGAAAAACAACAGGACTAGTAGAACGGTAAATGGTAGCCTCAATACCACCCTCGGCATCTGGAATTGCGGCATCAGTACCGGCTCGGGCTCAGCAACTGGGATTGTGGCATCAATAACACCTCCTCCATCTGGTGAAGCGACGACCTCAGTACCATCGGTTGGGTCAACATCCTTGGTGGCGTCAGCACCACCGTCATCATCATGATCATGAGCGGCATCAGCACTGTTCTCCTCCTCTCCTGGCGCTTCTGAAGTGGCGTGGGATCGTCGCTCTGACGAGGCGCCTCCTGCTGGCATCCTACCGCTCCTAAGTGTAACAAAATCAGCATCAAAAATGTATGCAGTCATATCATCAAGTGAAGCACTAGGAGTGGTAATCTCAGTGAACTCTACCTGCTCAGACTTCCTCTTGAGGTTGTTTGGGTTCGGCTCGATCTGGGCAGGGATGTGATGAATCCCCATTCATCATGCTTTATTTCTTTATTTTAGCTAGAAACCTCAGCAAAATACCATGTAAATACCTATAAATACAATAAATTGTCAAAATGCATGCATCATGTAATTATTCATAATTAGCATGTTTTTGGATAAAAATAAAGGAATAAAGAAATAAAAGAAAAAGAGGGAAATGTTTAGAATAAATATTGAGTGACCTAATCCCAAGGGAGGGCTCAGCATGGGCCTGACCGCAAAAGAATCCAAGTAGAGAGAGATAACGTCAATCATGCTTGCACATACATTGATATATATATATATATATAATTTTATTTTCCTCAAAATAAAAAAAGGCGTTTCTCACATTTTGTACATATTTATAAAAATAAAATAAAAATCAAAAAAATCAAAAAAAAATAAAATAAAATCCATTCCCCACCTTGTATATATACCATGCACATATGGATATAGATCTATTTAGTTAACTAATGTAAATAAATCATAAAAATAAAATAAAAATACCTTTTTATTACAAATTTTATGTTATAAATAAATAAAATATAAAATTGGAATAATTATACAAAAATAAAACAATGAAAATAGAAATAAAAATGCATGTGTATATATACCTATATATAATAATAACATAATATAAATACGTCATTTAGTTTTCAAAAAAATAGATAAAAATCACTAAAAAATAATTTGAAAAATAATAAACATTTTTCATGTTCAAATATTTTTGAAATAAAATTGTTTACTAATTTTAAATGAATTTTCAAATAATTAACCAATGGAATTTTCCTATTGGTCCACGGGGGATTGTTGACCCCCGGTCAACTCTCCCCTGCGGACCTCTTCCAGGCGGATCGGGTTTTTGACCCGAGTTCTCAAAATTTTTCCAATCTTATCCGCCTCCCATTTCCTAAAACCCTAAGCCCCGATTATAGTTGATTGATCCAAGACCCTCGCCCGGGGACTTGCTTATGGATCCGAGCTCCGATTCACTCGCCCGACCTCCATATTACCGGACCCCTAGCATTATAAAACCTCAGCTCCGCCGCACTTTTCTCGCATCTTTGGCCATCGTCTTCCAATCCCAGGACCTCCATCCTTCTCCCTAGAGTGACAACTATCGAGGGAGGGTGTCGCAGCGAGGAGTGAAGGGTTGTAGCCACTGATCCGGCGAGCTTCGTCGCCGTGCTCCGCCACCGAGCGAGCTGAGACTCTGGCCTCGACGAGCCATCGAGGCAAATACCCCAGGAGCTCCCCGACCTCCAGCACAGTCAACTACGTCCATCAGGTACCCCCGATTCCCCTTAGGTTAACTTAATTTCCTATTTTCCCCATTTGCTCCGCTAGCCTTCGCCGACCGATTCACTAAGATGCGACTACCCATTTGACCATCCGACCCCCGATTCACCTTCACGAGATCCCTCTCCATCTTCTACACCCCTCCGATCAACCTGACTCGCCCCGGAGCAGGACCCTTGCTTTCCTCCGTCGTCGCTTCGTCGGAGAGCGCCACCCTACTTCATCCGATCACCGATTCCACTCTTACCGGGTCGAGGCACTTTGCCCTCGACCCAGGAATCGTTTTATGCAGCTTACAGGTCAAGACGGCCCCATCTATGGGTCCAACAGCTGAGGCACAAGAGCATCGTGCCTCCGTCGTCGCCGGAGCTCTCCAGGGCTCCTTGGCCTCATCGTAGCATACTAGGAGCCACGGACTATTGCAGGCGATCTTTTCCCCATCTCAGCAGCTCTGGAGGAGCCCTCCACCACCCGCATTGGGCCGGCGAACCTCGCCGGTGAAGAGTTCTTGGAGCACCTCCAGATACCGTCCGATCGACCCCCTTCCGCCAGTTCAGATCGTAGCCATTCATCTGCGGAGCGTTTCCCGCCGTTGATTCATTTGAGGGTCGCATCCAGAGCGTTGATCAGCGAAGGGGTACCTGCGTATCTCAGCCGTCAGATCTCCACGTGGCACTCCTTCCGCTGTTGATCATTAAATAATGGGTAATTTCACTTAGGCCCCTCCTCTTTTGGCATTTATAGTTTAGTCCGGTAAATATTTGTCGTAGTTGTTTTTATTTTAGAATATTTGCACCTTGGACCCTACATTTATTTTATTTACATTTTAGTCCCTACCTGTATGAGACACGTGCTTCGACACGTGATATTTTGGATAAATTGCATGTATGGGCTAGGGTTTTCTGCTATGTTATGAAGTGAAGTTTTAGTTTCCATATTTGCATTTATACCCTTGTGCGTGAATTAATTTGGACATGTGCTGATTATTAGCGGAATTTACAATTTGAACCCCAAGGTTTTCGCACATGTTACATTTAAGCCTTCGAACTATGTTTTCTTGCAAATAGGTCTATGTCTGCTGTAGCTCTTTTATTGGTTGAATAAAATAGCAAACAAACACCAAATCTAGTGAAATTCGGACACGTGGCTCCTGCCACTGTGTAAAAATTTCCCTAATTTTTGGGACATTTTCCTTGCTTCTTACTATTTTAAAAAATTAAAAACACTTATTTTGGTTACTGTTTGGAAAAGAAAATCGAAGAAAAATATAAAAACTTTTCTAAAAATTCTAAAAAAATTAAGGTTTGTTTCTTTTGCTGTGTTTGAGTTTCTATCAAAATTTTTGGCTCATTTGGATTTATAAAACCTATAAAAATTGAAAAACCCTAAAAATCTTATAAAAATCATTAAAAATTCTATAAAATTGAAAAAATGCAAACTCTTTTTCTGTAGCTTAGTTTTGTATATATTTTCGTAAAAATTATCTTCGGATTTTTATAGGCCAATTATATATTTTTAATTGGCCTTTCAAGTCTTGTTGCACAGTGATCCATTGTTTTCCCATTTCTTGATTTTTAGAAAATCAATTAAAAATGATCAAATTCCCATAAAATCATAAAAAACACTTAAAAACATAAAAAATACAAAAATAATTTTATTCCAATTTTCTGAGCATTTTTGGGGTGTTTAAATAAATTGTTGTATTTGCTCCTTTATACATTTTCTTATATTTTCTTATATAATTAAAAACACAAAAAAATTTAAAAACAATTAAAATCTACCAAAAACATTTTCTTCATTATTTTATTCTCTTTTGACTACTTGAAAGGCCATCTCGGCCAACCTCTGCTCCTTGAGTCCGACCCTGGTCGCTATACCAAGTTAATTTACTAGAGAGGACCGCTATTTGATTTCCTTGTTTTATCTTTCGATTTGGTGGTTCCTTATTTCTCTTGATTGGCCGAGTCTCTCTTTTCGGGTCGCAACGACACCGAACACTTTTACTTTGCCCGATTATGAGAGCTTGAATTTTTTCGGTCATCAGAACGGTATCGTTGTCGGGGAGCACGACTTAGTAGTCTTTAGATTTTTTGCGGTTTTTCACGGCTTTTTGTGCATATTTGTAGATATTTTTCTCTCTGATATTATTTGTTTATTTTTAATATAATAATCTGGTCTGACACACTTTTGTTTATATTTCTTACGAGGGCCGAGGACCGAGGCAGCTTTTTCGGAAGCTGAAGCAACCACGGGATTTGGAGGCGGCTCTCTTCTTTACGGAGCCACAAGAGAGCACAAGGAGGAGAGCCGAAGTGCAGGAGCCGCGGAATAGCCGTGGAACAACCGTAGTTTAGATTAGCTTAGATTTACATTCAGCGGACATTTATTTGTAATAATACAGGGACATAGACTTAGAGTTTGGTGACTTATCGGGGTCTGTTTCGCTGAGCACCGGTGTGCTCGGGGGACCTCACTGTGGTTTTTCATCGATTTTGTTTTCCCGCATTTATTTCACTACTTATCTGATTTGCGCTGATTTAGCCCTAGCTTAGGATTTATATTAATTGTGGCGTAATTAATAAAGGCCCAATCCGTAATTATCTGCATGTACCTATAGTTCAATAACTGGACTTAATTAATTAAATCACAAAAAAAGTCATATTATTTAAGCTCTAGTCCACGTGCCTTGAGGAGTCACGTACAGCGCGTGCAGGATCCGTTGTGGCGGACACCGAGTGGCTCCCAAGATAGGACTCCGGACTTAGGCTTGAGTACCCGGCTACTGTGCTTACGTGTAGAAATTGCTTCGTGTAGGGTCGGATTCTCGTGCATCATATAGGTAGTTTTATTTCAATCTTTATTTTATGCGTGGATCACTTTGCAGTAGACTTCTGGAGTCAGGTATGCCTTTCTTACTCTGCATGCATCATTGATTTCTCGCGCATCAGCTTTTACGTCTTCTCCCCCTATTTTTGGACTTAAAATAATCTGGAGAACCGAATAATTCGTTAGGCGTTGTTTGCTTGAAAAAAATACATAAAAACAAAACTTTAAAATTGGGACTGCTAAACACACTTGACCCTAAAAGACATTTCACTTAAAAATCTATTTTGAGGAGAGCAACCCCCCTCATTGTCTGGTTTGATTGAGCGAGAGAGCGACCCGCACACTAGGCTAGAGCCATATCCGAGCCCCGATCAGACTACCGGCCTTTTATACGGGACAGTCTGGTTGGCGGATTGGATTCCTATCAGCTCGTGTAACCGCTTTGATATACTAACATTATCACCTAAATAAAATTGACAAGATAATTGACCCAGCTCTTACAGTCTTCAGCTCAGCGTTGAGTAGGTGACCCGGGGTTTGCTTTCTCATCTTGTGTGTTTTCCAGATCTCATCCGCCCGACTCGCCAGATCGAGATGTTGGGCAGGAGGTCTCTTAGGCAGCCTCTGGCTGTACCGCTTTTTAGCACTCCAGCTCGTTCATCTAGGTTGGTTCGTGAGAGCCGAGACCCACTCTCCAAAACCGAGTTTGATTCTGTCCTGTTCCCCCTTGACCACCCTTCTACTAGTCCTGATATGCTAGTGCTAGATGCGAGACAACATACAGATGATTTACCGGCACCTGAGTTTGGTTCTTTTGCCTTTGTAGAGAGCATGGCCAGAAGCGAGGAGATCACCGAGGGTCAGAGGCCGGAGACGACCACATATGTTCTGGACCAGGGTGCGATCAACACCACCATGTTAGGTTCCCTTGAGACCATGCAGCGACAGATACGTGATCAGGGAGATTTCATGGCAGAGATGAGGAGAGAGATGAGAGGCTGAGGACCGCACGAGAGCAGCCGAGAGCCGATGGACAGAGGGGACCAGATCAGCCAGAGAGACCAGAGCAGTCGGCAGCAGCAGCAGAGCAGTCGAGGCCGATGCGGGAGTTGCACAACCCCGGATCGACATTGACACACCGGTGGGTGGTTCTTCCGGCGATCATGGGGGACTTCAAGTTCCCCCCGAACACACTTCAGCTTCTCCCCCGCTTCCACGGGCTCGCCACTAAGGTGCCCCATCTACATCTCCAGGAGTTCGTAATGATCTGCAGCACCGTCCACGATCAGCAGGTGGACGAGGACACCACCAGTATGATTGCCTTCCCCTTCTCCCTGGCCGACAGAGCAGCCAACTGGATGAAGCACATGGGGAGATTCGTATACACCTGGGAGCAGCTCCACACCGAGTACTTGAACAAGTACTATCCACTCAGGCGGACCAATGCAGCGAGGGCCCTGATCAGCAACTTCTCCATTCTCCCCAACGAGCAGTTCCATGAGACATGGGAGAGGTTCAGAGAGCCGATCGACAGATGCCTGCACAACGATATCATGAAGACGAACCTAGTTCAGAGCTTCTTTTACTAGTTGACACCAGAGCTGCAAGGCCTGATGACCGAAAAATTCAAACGAGAGACTAAGGGAGATAAATAACTCAAGTCGTTGTGACCTCAATCACTCAAAAATCGATCAATCAAGAAAATCTAAGAACCAACAAACAGAGAGATAAATCAATGAAAATCACGAGCGATCCTCGCTAATTTTATTAACCTGGTATAGCGACCAGGTTCGGACTCAAGGAGCACGGGATGGATAAGACGACCTACGAAGTAGTCAAAATCGAAAATAAAGAAGAAAATATTTTTGATGGATTTTAATAAAAAAAGATTTTTAATTTTTTTTGTGTTTTTGATTTTGTAAGAAAATGTACAAACAAGTTACAACCACATGTCATTAAAACACCTAAAAATGAACAGAAAATTCAAACAAAATTGTTTTTGTGTTTTTTATGTTTTTAAGTGTTTTGGTGATTTTTTCAGAATTTTTTAGTTTTTATTTGATTTTCTAAAAATCGAAAAAGGGGAAAAAGATGGGTTACTGTGCAGCCAGAATTGAAAGATAAATTAAAAATATATAAATGATCTATAAAAGTCTACAGGTAATTTTTACGAAAAATATATATAGAAGCTACAGAAACAGAGTTTGCATTTTTTGATTTTTATAAACTTTTTAATGATTTTTATACGCTTTTTAGGGATTTTCAATTTTTATGGGTTTTATAAATCCAAATTAGCTAAAAATTTGACAGAAGCTAGAAAACACCAAAATTAACAGTCACTAATTGTTTTAGAATTTTTAAAGAAGTTTTTATATTTTTCTTTGATTTTTCAATTCAGACAGTAATAAAAATATGTGTTTTCAAATTTTTAAAAATAACAAAAAGCCTCGAAAATGTCTTAAAAATTCAGGGAAATTTTTACACAGTGGCAGGAGCCATGTGTCCAAATTTCACCTAATTTGGCTTTTATTTGTTCCTTTATTTAATAAAAACAAGGCACACAAAGGCACACAGCAAGCAAGGACCTAAATGTAAGAAAAATAGTTCTAGGGGCTAAACGTTAACACGTGTGAAAACCTAAAGATAAAAAGCGCAAAAAGCCCAGATAAATCAGCTCATGCTCAATTAATTCACCCACAGGGGTATAAATGCAAATATCAAAAACTTAATTCCGTTTCATAACACAAACAAACTCAATCCCATACATGCAAAATATCCCAAAATATCACGTGACGATGCATGTATTCCACATAGACAGGGACTAAAATGCAAATAAATAAACACAAGGTCCACAGTGTAATTTATCCAAAAATAAGACAACTACACTAAATATTTACAGGACTAAACTATAAACACAATAAAAAGAGGGGCCTAAGTAAAATTGCCCCTTTATTAGGCATCTGACGGACAAGGGGTCGCCAGGTGGAGATCCAATGGCTGATGTGCGTGGATACCCCTTCGTCGATGAACGGTCCGAATCAAAGCTCTGATGGATCGGATAGTAGATGTCTCTCGAGGATGAACGGTCCGGATTAGAACTGGAGCAGAGGGCTAATCGGACGGTAGCTGGAGGTCCTGGAAGAACTCGACTACGGCGAACTTCGCCGGCTCACTCCGTGCGCGCTGGACCTCCTCCCAGGCTGCTGAGATACGTAGAAGGATGCTCGGACTCTTCCGCAGATGGTGGGCACCTCCGATGAATTCGGGGAGCTCTGGCGACGAAGGAGGAGCAAAGCTCCTGTGCTCGAACTGTTGGACCCTCAGATGAGTAGGTGATCGGAAGGGGGCGGAGCGTGGTCTCTGGCGAAGCGACGGCGGAGGAGATCTGAGGTCCTACTCCGAGGCGAGACATGATATTCGGAGGTGCGGAGAATGTGGGGAGGAGTCTCGTGAGTGTGTATCGGAGGTCGGATGATCGAATGCATGACTGGAACGTCGTGAATCGGCCGACGAAGCCCGACGGCGCAATTTGGGTGAAATCAAAAATTATGCGAACCTATGGTGATTCGGAGCTACCTGATGGATGCAATCGACTGGTCTGGAGATGCTGGACCTCCGGGGATCTATGCCTCAATGGTTCATCGGGGCCATAGGCTCGGGCGCACCTCGCGGCGGCACACAGCGATGAAGCTCGTCGGATCAGTGGCTGGGGCCGCTCTCTCCTCGCTACAATACTGCCCTCAGATAGTTGTCACTCTAAGGAGGGTAATGGAGGTCCTGGGATGAAAGGAGGAATCCAAAGATGGAGTGAAATTGTGGCCGGAGCAGTGTCTTTATACAAGTGAGGGTCCGGCAAGAATGGGTCGAGCATGGCTCTTTTGTGCACGGATCCCTAGAATCCTCCCCGGGCGAGGGTCTCGGATGGATCAAGTGTAATCAGGACCCGGGGTTTCAGGAAATGGTGATCAGATCAGCTCGTGAAAATTTTAAGAAGTCGGGTCGGCGAACACGGATCCGGGTCTGGTGGTCCAAGAGGGGGAGTTGACCGGGGTCAGCAATCCCCCGTGGACCGATGGGAGGCCGCCATTTATTAATTATTTTCAAATTCATTTAAAAATAGTAAGTGATTTTATTTTAAAAAATTTTCAACACGATAAATAAATGTTTCTTATTTTTCAAATTATTTTTCAGTGATTTTTAATTATTGTTTTGAAAAATAAATAACGTATTTACATTATATTGTTATTATATATAGGTATATACACATATGTATTTTTTATTTTTATTTTTAATTGTTTTTTTGCACAATTATTCCTATTTTATATTTTATTTATTTACAACATAAAATTTGGAATAAAAAGGTATTTTTATTTTATTTTTATGATTTATTTTCATGGGTTAAATAAATAGGTTTATATACATATTTACATGGTATGTATACAAGGTGGGAAATGATTTTTATTCTTTTTGTTTTTATTTTCTGATTTTTATTTTACTTATTTACACCATAAAATATGGAATATAAAAATATTTTTATTGGATTTATTAATTATTTACAAGGAGAAAATAAATAGGCATTTTATTTTATATACGTGGTCTATGTACACTGATGAGAGAGAATTTTATTTATTTTTCTTTTTCTTTTATTTTTCCCATTTTTATTTTATTTTTTTTTGTAAAAAATATGAGAAACACTTTTTAATTTTTATTTCAAGGAAAAGAAATTTATTTAAATACATAGGATTATATACAAGTATGATTAACCTTAACTCTCTCTACTTGGGTTCTTTTGCGGTCAGGCCCATGTTGGACCCTCCCTTGGAATTAGGTCATTCAATATTTATTCTAAATATTTCTCTCTTTTTCTTGTGTTTCTTTATTCCTTTATTTTCCCACAAAAACATGCTAATTATGCATATTTACATGATGTATGTGTTTTGCCAATTTATGATATTTACAAAAATTTACATGGTATTTGGCTAAGGTTTCTATTTAAAATAAAGGAATAAAGAGTTATGAATGGGGATTCATCACCCCCTATACTTTACTTTTGCTAGTCCCTTAGCAAACACTTATTTGAAAAAGAAGTGCAAAAGAGAAAGAAAAAGAAAATGAGAGGAAATCAAGGTTGATTATTAAACTTTCCTTCATTAAATTGAAATATAGAGCTCAATCAGACCTTTGGATTACTAATTTGTCGGAACCTTATTTGGACTTAATCTTAAAACTTAACAGCCTCTAAGTTCCACCAATCTATGGTCAAAACTCCTAAATAAACTAGATCAGAACAAGTCTACATACACAAACTCTAATGACTATGAATCTTTTCTTGTACTGTGTAAGTGATATGTAGCTCCCCACCTCAGAAGTAATAAAGAAACAACCTCCCTCAACCTGGTAACTCTAACGCCTTGGACTAGCAACTCTTTCCTCGAGAAGCGTGGTATTCCCTTCTAAGTTCAAGTGCAACCGGCTCAAGAAGAGGGGGAAGAAGAGATTGGACCATGACCAGTGTAGCCATGTATCGTTGGGAGCTCTAACCAGTGTAGCTGAGTCTCCCACTGCAAGCTTCATGAGATGGTCATGTATAACATAAGCTTTTGCTTTATTTGACTATATACACTCCGGTGGGTTTATTAAAATTTCAATCCGACCCACCACTTTTTTGGAGTTCTTTTCTTTTTGCACATTTTTTTTCATGTGCATCTGTACAACATATCTACATGGTGCCGCATATATACAAGGAGTTTTTCCTCTTGAGCCAGTAGACTATCTCACTTTTGAAGCTTTATTGCAACCCACAGCTTCTGTATTTAGACTTCATAACCACCAGACCAAGTTGAGACGCGCTTCCTTCACTATAAGAAGAAGAGAGGTTCCGCCTAGAAGTACTACCCTCATATGCTACCCCTAGCCAAAGGAAACTGCCTCCTCACCACCTAATCCATGGAGAGCCATGTGTAAAGTGCTGGTGCAAGTAAATCCATTGTCTCTGAGAGTCATGTGTGTGTTTTTAAGTGCTCTACTTAGGCTCATCAAGATGACATATGCTCATAGCCTAGTGGACTCAAAGAATTAAGTCCCAATGGACCTGAAAAGTCTCAATCCTAAGCCCTATAAGGTTCCTCTTATTATTAGGTGGATTAAGGTCTTAACCAAGCTCCATTTGTCAATTTAATTCCAGGCCATTTTAAATGCAACTATGATTTGGAAAAACTGTGCAAGTATTTACAAGGATGCAATTTTACAAAAAAATTTACACATTTGCAAAATTTTCGACAAATGTTTGAAAACATGGATGTATGCATGAATGCGAAGTTTTGCAAAATATTTACAAAAATTTACACAAGGTTTTTGCAAACTTTTTGTTTTCCAAACTTTTTACAAATATTTTGTACTATATACATAAATTTTGATATGAAAAATATTTACAAGCTATTTACACCAAAAGATTTTACAATCATTTGTACAAAAATAATTTTTATAAATATATATGTGCAGGAAGAATTTTATGTATAAGGGAATTTTTTTAATTTTTATGGGTTTTTAGCCATTTTTATTTATTGACACACTCACACAAAGTACGAGTTATCGCTAAAGTATATATGAAATATATAGACACCCCCTATACTTAGCTCGAACGATGTCCTCAGAGTGATCAAGAGCGATGAAGAAGACATAACTCGTGCTTAGTATAGGGAAGTGAAAAGGAATGGTATATACAAAGACGAATCAAAGAATAGAATGAAGAGAACTCGGTAATTCCCCCTATACTTAGGATCAAGTGATCCTAAGTATAGCAAGTTGTTCATGAAGGGAAATCCAAGTGGAAGGATGTACAGGGTCTACACTTAGGGTGAAATATCCCTAAGTATAGGCAGCAAAACAGGGGTAGAAAGAATCAACATAATACCCGAGAGTCCTACACCCCCCTATACTTAGGGTAAAGTACACCCAAAGTATAGCATAATCATAAGATGAGAAAATGGGTGTGGGACTAAAGAATAGAGTGATATGGACAACTAGATCTATACAAGTCGGAAGAACAGTGATAATCAGGCGTGATATGCAATTGATGTGAGTCAAGAGACCACATCTCACGCAAAGTGAATCGGGGCAACATCAACGACCCGCGGCTCATGATCTAGATATGGCTTGAGCCGTTGGCCATTCACTCGAAAGGTAAAATCAGAAGACAACTCAGATATATCAATACTCCCATTGTCATGTACCTTTCTAACCAAATACGGTCCCTTCCATTTGCTCTGTAGCTTCCCTGGAAATAAACGAAGCCTAGCATCAAACATCCATACTCTCTTTCCTGACTCAAACTGCTTGTGGCTGAAATGAGAATCATGCCACTCCTTCACTCTCTCCTTATAATGTAGGCTGTTTGAAAAGGCGGTATCACGAAGCTCCTCCAGAGCTGCTAACTCTACCCTCCTCTGATCTCCTACACTTTCTGGATCCAAAAGTATATCTGTAACAACCCAAAGTGACCTATGTCTCAGTTCAACAAGTAAATGGAACGGCTTGCCATAAACGAGGTGAAAGGGAGATGTACCCAAAGGTGTCTTGAAAGACGTCCTATATGCCCACAAGACCGAGTCCAAAAGTTGTGACCAATCCTTTCGGTCAGGGCGGACGACTTTCTGCAATATAGTCTTAATCTCCCAGTTCGACACTTCAGCAAGACCATTTGTCTGAGGGTGGTATGGAGTGGCAAGTCGATGGTCTATGTTGAACTTGCTAGCAAGGGCCTTTACCTTGTCGCTGACGAAATGAGACCCCCTATCAGATATCAACACTCGAGGAACCCCGAACCGTGAAATGATATTCTTCCTCAAAAATATGCATACAGTCCTAGCATCTGCGGTTCGGGTGGGTATGGCCTCAACCCAACGACTCACATAATCCACAGCCAACAGAATTTATTCGAATCCCTGACTCCTAGGGAATGGACCCATGAAATCTATGCCCCATGCGTCGAAAACCTCAAAGAAGTGTATGGGCTGCATCGGCATCATATCACGCTGTCCACAAGTGCCCATCCTATGACAGTCTGTACACCTCTTCACGAACTCATCAGAGTCCTTGAAGAGAGTAGGCCACCATTGGCCGGATTGGAGTACTTTCTGTGTCGTTCTCCTCCCTGAGTGATGTCCTCCTGCCTTAAGCTGGTGGCAGTAAGTAAGGACGTTGTGGTGCTTTTCCTGAGGAATGCACCGATGCCAGATACTATCCCCTCCCTCATGTTAAAGGACGGGATCCTCCCAATGGTAAAACTTGGCCTTCGCAAGGACGGTCTCAAGTTTCTGCCTGGGCCAATCTTGTGGAACTTTCTTGGCAACAAGATAGTTCACAATATCGACATACCACGGGAGCGAGGCGATAACAAGGATCGCCTCATCTGGGAAGGTCTCACAAATTGGCTCAATCTGCTCAAAATCCTCAAGATAATCCAATCGGGAGAGATGATCCGCCACCACATTCTTGACTCCAGGCTTATCCTTGATCGCTATATCAAACTCCTGGAGTAGAAGGATCCATCTGGTCAATCTGGCTTTGGCATCCTTCTTTGCCATGAGGTACCTGATGGCGGTATGATTAGTGAAAATGGTCACTCTAGATCCAATGATGTAAGATCTGAACTTATCTAGGGCAAAAACTACGGCAAGCATCTCCTTCTCAGTGACGGCGAAGTTCCGCTGCGCGACATCCAATGTACGGCTAACGTAGTGAATGGAAAATGGGACACCATCCCTCCTCTGTCCCAGCATGGCCCCCACCACAAAATCGGAGGCATCCGTCATGATCTCGAATGGGAGAGACCAATCGGGTGGCTGGAGAACAGGAGCCTCTACAACACAGCTCTTGATAGTCTCAAACGACGATAGACACTTATCATCAACAAGGAACTCGGTGTCTTTCATCAGCAGATCAGTTAACGGTCGGGAAATCCTACTAAAATCAAGAATGAAGCGTCTGTAGAAACCGACGTGCCCCAGAAAAGACCGTAACTGCCGCAAGTTGGATGGTGGATTGAGTTTTCTAATGACATCCACCTTGGCCGGATCAACCTCCATGCCCCTGTTGGAGATGATATGACCAAGCACCGTCCCCTGAGTCACCATGAAGTGACTCTTCTCCCAAGACAACACAAGGTGAACCTCAATGCATCGCTGAAGGACTCGGTCTAGGCAGTCAAGACAAGAATCGAATCAGTCGTCGTAGACCGAGAAATCATCCATGAAGGCCTCCAAGCACTCCCCCACCATGTCCGAAAAGATGGACAGCATGCATCTCTGGAATATCGCCGGAGCGTTGCACAATCCAAATGGCATGCATATGAAAGCATATGTCCCGAAGGGACAGGTGAAGGTGGTCTTGTTCTGGTCCTCGGGCGCGATGGCAACCGAATTATAGTCAGAGTACCCATCCAAGAAACATTAATGGCTCTTCCCTGCCAACCTCTCAATAATCTGATCAATAAAGGGCAGGGGAAATGATCCTTCTTGGTGGCCTAGTTCAATCGTCTGTAGTCCACACAGACCCGCCACGAAGTGGGTACCCGGGTAGCGATCTCCTCTCCTGACTCATTGACAACTGTAGTGATGCCCATCTTCTTGGGCACCACATGCAATGGAGTGATACACTTGGATTCGGAGATGGGGTAGATAAAATCGACGCTCCACCATTTCGAGATCTCCTTCATGACAACCTCTCTAAGATTTGGGTTCAGCCGCGGCTGGAACTCACGTTACGGCTTTGCCTCCTCCTCGAGATAGATATGGTGGGAGCACAGAGCCGGACTGATCCCTTGGAGATCGGCTACACTCCATCCTATCGCCTTGCGGTTCTTTTCAAGAACCCCCATCAGACGGGATTATTTCTCTCCAGTCAAATCAGGAGAGATAATGACTGGGTACATCTCATGCTCACCTGCAAGGAACCTATACTTCTGCGATGCCGGTAGCGGCTTCAGCTCTAGACAAGTAGGTGCTGGCAAATCTGGCCTCTGAAAGGTATGAGTCAAAGCTTCAAAATCTGTATGGGAGAATGAAAACCCTCGCTCACAATCTGAATCTGGATAAGGCTGCTTGGCTGGACTGTCTCTGCTCGGCATGGAATCAACCTCCCCCCTAGTTATAGGCTCAGTGGAAGTCAGACACGGTATCAAATCATCGAACTTAGCCCAATCAATATCTGACTCCGAGGGATCTGTATCATACTCACAAAAATTTGTCTCGCAGTCGGAAACCGGCTCTCCTGCCTGAAAAGTATCCTGGACCAGGAATACGCTCTCCAAGATCTCCTCTGCTGGCATCTCTGCATCAACGAACTCTGAAGGTGAGAGGATGTACTGTGCGACTGGATCTGCCCAAACTGCCTCATCATCTGTAATCACAAAATCGCAGTCCTGGTGGATGTCTCGCCCTGCCTCTATCATCTGCTCTGAATCAGAAGTCGGCCCTGAGCAAGCTGAATCTCTAGCTCTAGTCTCCTCGACCGTCTCTATTTGTATACTCTCGCCCTCGACGCGAAAGTACACCTTCCCTCTATCATGGTCGGAAACTGCCTTGGCTATGGCCAAGAACGGGCATCAAAGAATGATCGGGGTATCGGTCACAGACTCAGGGATCTCCATGTCCAATACAACGAAGTCCACGAGGAATTTCAGGCCCTGAATCGTGACGACAACGTCCTTCAGCATCCCCTTCGGCCTCTTAACTGATCGATCAGCAAACTGAAGGACCGTCCTGCTCTGTCAGAGAGTGCCCAACTCGAAGCGATCGAGAAGGGCTGTCGGAAGTAGGTTGATCGAAGAACTGTTGTATAATAGAGTGTGTTCGAACCTCTGCTCATGAATGTGGCATCTAACATACGGGGCTCCTGCATCTGGCCTCCTAGCTGGCTGGCGGTTCTGTATCGCGAAACAAGGGGCTCGAGTAAGCACATGGATCTCAGAATGATGGTTCCTCCTCTTCCTATTAACTGTGGTCATGTCTCTGAGTGATCTGTCGAGTAGAGGGATGTGCTCCAAGGCCTCCTGAAGAGTCAGCTGAATATGGAATCTATCTATCATCTGCTTGCTGAACTCTATCTGATGGTTCTTTTTTTGATTTTATGTTTTCTTCCCCTTTGCCATGTGAAGTTATCGTGGAAAGGGGATCACGGGGTCATTCTCAGATGAAGGACTAGGAGTGGTCCTGGCATGCTCATGCATAGCATAATCCAGACAAACATCATCAATCAACACATGTGGATCCGAAAATAACATACCCTTTCCTTTATTTCCAGAAACATCCTGAGATACATGTACAGACGGAAAGACAACATGACTAGTAGAAGTATAAATGGTGGCCTCACTACCACCCTTGGTATGTCGACTCGCGGCATCAGTACCACGCTCTCGCTCAGCAACTGTGGTGGCGTCAGTACCACCTCCTCCAACTGGTGAAACGACGGCTTCAGTACCGTCGGCTGGATCAACGTCCATGGTGGCATCAGTACCACCGTCATCATCTCTCGCAGTGTCAGTACCGCGCTCCTTGCCTGGCGCCCTGGAAGTGGTGTGGGATCGTCGCTCAGACGAGGTGCCGCCTACTGGCATCCTACCGCTCCTAAGTGTAACAAAATCAGCGTCAAACATGTAAGCAGACAAATCACCAAATGAATCACTAGGAGTGGTAATCTCTGTGAACTCTACCTGCTTAGACTTCCTCTTCATATTGTTCGGGTTCGGCTCAATCTGGGCAGGAATGGCGGCCTTCCCTCACACGATCTCCCGCATCTCCTGGTGGAACTCATCCATCTCCCGTCTGAAGGTAGCCTGCTGCTCTGTCATGAGGCATGCTAGGTCGTCTAAGGTGGGGTTCTCATAGGCTGGCCCATGAGAACCTGACGGGTGGCCTCACTGGTAGTGAAGCTGCTGCTGTGACTGGTGCGGGTGAGAAGGGTACTCCTGTGGATGATATTGCTGAGGCTGCTCTCGCCTCCAAGACTATCCCTGCTGATAGGGATGAGGACCATACTGGGATGACTACAGCTGCTGCTGCTGGTGTACTAAGGGCTGAGGCTGCTAGTGCTCTCGTTGATGGCCGTACTGGCCACCCAGAACTGGAGGCTGCTACTGGGAACTGGTACCTCCGGCTGACCAACGGAATCCGGGATGGTCTCTTCGGATACCGGGTTGGGGTCAGTCGTACCAAATCCCGTTGACATCCATCAACGGCTCCAGCTCATAGGAGGGTGGCGGGAGTACTACCAGGGGCTGATCCGGCTGGTAAACCACCATCTGAGTGTCCTGAGATGGTAGTGGCTGCTGGTAGTACGGTTGTGGATGTTGGTACGGCTCCGCCTGTACAAGGTGAACCTGTCTAGGCTGACTGGAGCGATGGGATGAGCTACCGCTGCTGCTCGGGTCTCCTCGTGCCTGAAGACGGGGCTGAGAAGCTGTTTGTACCTCCTGGAGACACATGAGCTGTGTCTTGAGGTAACTCAACGTCTGTGCCATCTGATCCATCTGAGATATGCCCTGGCACTGCTTCTTCTCTATCAGCTCGATCTGGTCCAGCTTCTCACTAATGATGCCCATGTCGACGGCTGTGGACTTGGCTTGTGCGGCTGCCGCTGACGAAGTGGAAGGACCGGCATCTACCTGTGCTATTCTCTGAAACTACACGGTCTATGGCTAGGGGCATCCGTGAGTGTAGAGTCGGATCTGGGACATCACTGTGTAGTTCTCGGCCATCTCCTCGTAGATGGCCCAGACCTGATCCTCATCCTTGGCGAAGTAGGAATCGCCACAAGACGCGTTCACCAGACCCTGCAGCTCTAGTTTCAACCCGCAGAAGAAGCTCTGAACTAGGTTCGACTTCGTGATGTCGTGGAGCGGGCATCTGTCGGTAAGCTCACGGAACCTCTCCTATGCCTCATGGAATTTCTCCTTGGAGAGCATGGAGAAGTTGCTGATCAGGGCCCTCGCTACATTGGTCCGCCCGAGTGCATAGTACTTGTTCAAGTATTCGGTGCGGAGCTGCTCCCAGGTGTATATGAATCTCCCTAAGTGCTTCAGCCTGTTGGCTGCTCTGTCGGCTAGGGAGAAAGGTAAAGCAATCATCCTGATGGTATCCTCGTCCACCTGACGATCGTGGACGGTACACCAGATCATTTCGAACTCCTGGAGATGAAGATGGGGCTCCTCGGTGGCGAGCCTGTGGAAGCGGGGTAGGAGCTGAAGTGTGTTTGGAGGGAACTTGAAGTCCCCCATGATAGCCGGAAGAATCACCCACCGGTGCGTCAGTGTCGATCTGGGGTTGTGCAACTTCTACATTGGTCTCGAATCTGTTGCTGCTGCTGCCGGCTGGTCTGGCTGTGCTGGCTGGTCTGGACCCCTCCGTCCATCGGCTCTCGACTGCTCTCTCTGCTCTTGGAGTCTCTCCATCTCTCTCCTCATCTCCACCATGAAAGCCCCCTGGTCCCATATCTGTTGCTGCATCGTCTCAAGGGAGGCTAACATGGTGGTGTTGATCGCACCCTGGTCCAAAATGTAAGTGGCCGTCTCAGGCCTCTGACCCTCGGTGTGCTCCTCGCTACTGGCCATGGTCTCTGCAAAGGCAAAAGACCCAAACTCAGGTGCCGAAATATCATATGTTTGTTATCTCGCATCTGGAACTGGTAACTCAGGAATAGAAAAAGGGTGGTCAAGGGGGAACAAGGTGGAATCGAACTCGGGTTCGGAGAGTAGGTCTGGGCTCTCACGAACCAATCTAGATGAATGGGCTGGAGTATAAAAAAGCAGTGCAGCCAGAGGCTGCCTAAGGGACCTCCTGCCCATCATCTTGATCTGGCGAGTCGGGCGGATGAGATCTGGAAAAACAAACAAGATGAGCAAACAAACCCCGGATGCACCTACTCCACGCTGAACTGAAGACAGTAAGAGCTCAGTCAATTCTCTTGTCAATTTTATTTAGGAGATCATGTCAGAATATCAGAGCGGTTATGTGACCTGATAGGAATCCAATCCGCCAACCAGACTGTTCCGTATAAAAGGTCGGTAGTATGATTGGGGCTCGGATGTGGCTCTAGCCTAGTGTGCGGGTCACTCTCTCGCGCATCCAAACCAGACAATGAGGGGGTTGCTCTCCCCAAGACAGATTTTTAGGTGAGGTGTCTTTTAGGGTCAAGTTTGTTTAGCAGTCCCAATTTTATAGTTTTTGTTTTTTAGGTACTTTTCAGATCAAACAACGCGTAACGAATTTTTCGGTTCTCCTGATTATTTTAAGTCTAAAACAGTGGGAGAAGACGAAAAAGCCGATGGATGTAGATCAATGATGCATGCAGAGTAAGAAATGCGTACCTGACTCCTGCAGTCAACATGCAAAGTGATCCGCACATAAAATAAAAGATAGAATATAAACTACCTATATGATGCACGCGAAAAACCGACCCTAAAAAAAGCAGTTCTACTCGTGAAGAATAGTAGCCGGGTACTCAAGCCTAAGTTCGGAGTCCTATCTTGGGAGCCACTCGATGTTCGCCACAACGGATCCTGCACGTGTTGTATGTGACTACTTAAGGAACGTGGACTAGAGCTCAAATAATCCGACTTTTTCTTTGTGATTTAATTAATAAAGTCCAATTATCAATCTATAGGAACAGGAAGATAATTAGGGTTTTGGCCTTAATTAATTACGTCACAATCAAAGAAAACTCCTAAGCTAGGGTTAAATCCATGCAAATCAAATGAGCAATAAATAAACGGTCAGAAAATGGAAACCGGCGAAAAATCACGGTGAGGTCCCCCGAGCACACCGATGTTCGGCGAAATAGACCCCGATATCAACCAAGTGTCAGTCCAAGTCCCTGTGTTATTACAATAAAATAATTCTGCAGAAAAATAAACTAATCTAATCTGCGTCTAAACTACGGCTAATCCTCGCGGCTATTCTGTGGCTCTGGTACTTCGGTCCTCCTCCTCGCGCTCTCTTGCGGCTCCGTAAAGAAGAGAGCCGCCTCCTAATCTCGCGGTTGCTTCAGCTTCCGAAAAAGTTGCCTCGGTCCTCGGACCCTCGCAAGAAACAGAAACCAAAGTTTGTCAATCCAGATTTATTGTAAAACTAATCAAAGAATATCAGAGGAAAATATATCTACAAATATGCACAAAAAGCCGCGAAAAAGAAAGCCGCATAAAATCGAAAACGACTACTAAGTCGTGCTCCCCGGCAACGGTGCCATTCTGATGACCGAAAAATTCAAACGAGAGACTAATGGAGATAAATAACTCAGGTTGTTGTGACCTCAATCATTCGAAAATCGGTCAATCAAGAAAATCTAAGAACCACCAAACAGAGAGATAAATCAATGAAAATCACGAGCGGTCCTCGCTAATTTTATTAACCTGGTATAGCGACCAGGGTCAGACTCAAGGAGCACGGGATGGCCAAGACGGCCTACGAAGTAGTCAAAATCGAAAATAAAGAAGAAAATATTTTTGGTGAATTTTAATGATTTTTAAATTTTTTGTGTTTTTGATTTTGTAAGAAAATGTATAAACAAGAAACAACCACAATTTATTTAAACACCTAAAAATGCATAGAAAATTCAAAAAAAATTGTTTTTGTGCTTTTTACGTTTTTAAGTGTTTTTGTTGAAATTTTCAGAATTTTTATTTGATTTTCTAAAAATCGAGAAAGGGGAAAATGATGGGTTGCTTTGCATCCAGACTTGAAAGATCAATTAAAAATATATAATTTATCCATAAAAGTTTGGAGTAATTGTAATGAAAAATATATATAGAAACTAAGCTACAGAAGAAGAGTTTGCATTTTTTAAATTTTTATAGAATTTTTAATGATTTTTATTCAGTTTTTAGGGATTTTCATTTTTTATAGGTTTTATAAATCCAAATGAGCTAAAAATTTGATAGAGGCTACAAAACACCAACATTAACTATCATAATTTTTTTTACAATTTTTAAAGAAGTTTTTATATTTTTCTTTGATTTTTCAATTCAGAGAGTAACGAAAATATGTGTTTTTGAATTTTTAAAAATAAAAAAAGACTCGAAAATGTCCCAAAAATTTACGGAAATTTTTACAAAGTGGCAGAAGCCACGTAAAAAATCCAAATTTCACTTAATTTGGCTTTGATTTTCTATTTTATTCAATAAAAACAAGGCACACAACAAGCAAGGACCTAAATGTAAGAAAACATAGTTCCAGGGGCTAAATGATAACACATGCGAAAACCTTAAGGTAAAACGTGCAAAAAGCCCAGATAAATCATCACATGCTCAATTAATTCACGCACAGGGGTATAATGCAAATATCAAAAACTTAATTCCATTTCACAATACAAACAAACCCCAAGCCCATACATGAAAAATATCCCAAAATATCACGTGACGATGCATGTGTTCCACATAGACAGGGGCTAAAATGCAAATAAAATAAATACAAGGTCCACAGTGCAATTTATCCAAAATTAAAACAACTACACTAAATATTTACAGGACTAAACTATAAACGCAATAAAAAGAGGGGCCTAAGTGAAATTACCCCTATATTAGGGATCTGACGGATGAGGGGTCGCCACGTGGAGATCCAACGGCTGATGTGCGTGGATTCCCCTTCGTCGATGAACGGTCCGGATCAAAGCCCTGATGGATCGGATTGTAGATGTCTCTCGAGGATGAACGGTCCGGATCAGAACTGGAGCGGAGGGCTGATCGGACGGTAGCTAGAGGTCCTGGAAGAACTCGACTCCGGTGAACTTCGCTGGCTCGCTCCGTGCGCGTTGGACCTCCTCCCGGGCTGCTGAGATGCGTAGAAGGATGCTCAGACTCTTCCGCAGCTTGGGGGCACCTCTAATGAAGCCGGGAAGCTCCGTGAAGCTCTGGCGACAAAGGAGGAGCAAAGCTCCTGTGCTCGAATTGTTGGACCCTCAGATGGGGTCTCTTTGACCTGCAAAATGCACAGAAGGACACCTGGGTCGAGGGCAAAGTGCCTTGTCCCTGTTATGGGTGGAATGGGTGATCGGAAGGGGGCGGAGCGTGGTCTCCAGCGAAGCGACGGCGGAGGAGATCTGAGGTCCTGCTCCGAGGTAAGACAGGATGATCGGAGGTGCGGAGAATGTGGTGAGGAGTCTCGTGAGTGTGTATCGGAGGTCGGATGATCGAATGGGTGACTGGAATGTCGTGAATCGGCCGGCGAAGCCCGACGGTGCAATTTGGGCGAAATCGAAAATTAGGCGAACCTAAGGTGAATCGGAGCTACCTAATGGATGCAATCGACTGGGCTGGAGATGCTGGACCTCGGGGATCTTTGCCTCAATGGTTCGTCAGGGCCAGAGGCTCGGGCGCACCTCGCGGCGGGACATGGCAATGAAGTTCACCGGATCAGTGGTTGGGGCCGCTCTCTCCTCGCTGCAACACTGCCCTCGGATAGCTGTCACTCTAAGGAGGGTAATGGAGGTCCTGGGATGGAAGGCGGAGGCCAAAGATGGAGTGAAATTGCGACTGGAGCAGTGCTTTATACAAGTGTGGGCCCGACAAGAATGGATCGAGCATGGCTCTTTTTTGCACAGATCCTTAGAATCCTCCCCGGGCGAGGGTCTCGGATGGATCAAGTGTAATCAGGACGTGGGGTTTCAAGAAATGGTGATCAGATCAGCTCGTGAAAATTTTAAGAAGTCGGGTCGGTGCTTAACTTTGCTAGTCCCTTAGCAAACACTTATTTGAAAAAGAAGTGAAAAAGAAAGAAAGAAAAAGAAAAAGAGAGGAATGTACATGGATCAAGGCTGATTAGTAAACTTGCCTTTTATCAGATTGAAATATGGAGCTCGATTAGATCTTTAGATTATCAATGTGTCGAAACGTTATTTAGACTTAAACTTAAAACTCAACAGCCTCTAAGTTCCACCAATTCTATGGACAAGACTCCTCAATAATCCAGATCAGAACAAGTCTACATACACAAACTCTAATGACCATGAATCTTTCCATGCAGTGTAAGTGATAGTAGCTCCTCACCTCAGAAGTAACAAAGAAACAACCTCCCCCAACCTGGTAACTCTAATGCCTCTGTCTAGCAACTCTTTCCTCGAGAAGCGGGGTATTCCCTTCTAAGTTCAAGTGCAACCGGCTCAAGAAGAGGGGGAAGAAGTATAGACTTTTGGAAGCTCAGCCAGTGTAGCCAAGTCTCCCGCTGCAAGCTTCATGAGATGTGACATGATACCATAAGCTTTTGCTTTATACTCCGGTGGGGTTATTAAATTTTCAATCCGACCCACCAATTTTTTTTTTGGAGTTATTTTTGCATTTTTGCATTTTTTTCAAGTGCTTCTGTACAACATATCTACATGGTGCAGCATATATAAGAAATTTTCTTCTTGAGCCAGTAAACTATCCCTCTTTTGAAGCTTTATTGCAACCCACGGCTTCTGTCTTTAGCCTTCATCACCACTAGACCAAGTTGAGGTGCACTTCCTTCACTATAAGTAGAAGAGAGGTTCCGCCTAGAAGTACTACCCTCATAAGCTACCCCAAGCCGAGGAAAACTGTCTCCTCACCACCTCATCCGTGAAGAGCTATGTGTAAGGTGCTGGTGCAAGTCAAGCCATTGTCTCTGAGAGTCATGTGTGTGTTGTTAAGTGCTCTACTTAGGCTCATTAAGATGACATATGCTCATAGCCTAGTGGACTCAAAGAATTAAGTCACCATGGACCTGAAAAGCCTTAAATCTAAGCCCTATAAGGTTCCTCTTAAAGTTAAGTGGATTAAGATCTTAGTCAAGCTCCATTTCTCAATTTAATTTCCAGGCATAGTTTAAATGTCAACTATCATCCAGAAAAACTATTTACATATGTACAAAAGATGCTATTTACAAATATTTTACAATCGTGCAAAATTTTTGAAAAATGGATGGATGATGCATGAAGTGCAAGTTTTGCAAAAGTATTTACAAACATTTACACAAGATTTTTGCAAACTTTTTTTGTTTCAAATCATTTTGGAAAAATTTTGTACTATATACATAATTTTGATAAGAAAATATTTACACAAGCTTTACACAAAAAGTTTTTGAAAATATTTTTACCAAAATATTTTGTACACTAGCTATTTATGTGCAAATAAAAGAATGTTTGTGTGTATGAAATTTTTTTTTAAATTTTGTGATTTTTAGCCATTTTATTAACACACTCACACAAAGTACGAGTTATGGCTAAAGTATATATGAAATATATACGCACCCCCCTATACTTAGCTCGAACGATGTCCTCAGAGTCAAGAGCGATGAAGAAGACATAACTCGTGCTTGGTATAGGGAAGTGAAAAGGAGTGGATAAGTACAGAAATGAATAAATGAATAGAATAAGAGGGACTCGGTGGTTTCCCCCTATACTTAGGATTAACTAATCCTAAGTACAGAAAGCTGTCCATGAAGGGAAATCCGAGCGAAGAAGATACAGAGTCTGCCCCCCCTATACTTAGGGTAAAATATCCCTAAGTATAGGCAGCAAAAACAGGAGCAGAAAGAATGAAAAGAATACTCGCAGGTCCGACAATCCCCCCTATACTTAGGGTAAAGTACACCCTAAGTATAGCATAATCACAGGATGAGAAAAGGGATGTGGGACTAAAGAATAGAATGATATGGACAACTGGATCTATACAGGCGGAGGAACAGTGAAAATCAGGCGTGAGATGCAAAAGATGTGAGTCAAGAGACCACATCTCACGCAAAATGAATCGGGGCAACAATAACGTCCCGCGGCTCATGATCTAGAAATGGCTTGAGCCGCTGGCCGTTCACTCGAAAGGTACTCTCAGAAGATAACTCAGATATATCAATGCTACCGTTATCGTGTACCTTTCTGACCAAGTAAGGTCCCTTCCATTTGCTCTGTAGCTTCCCTGGAAATAATCGTAGCCTTGCATCAAACAACCATACTCTCTGTCCAATCTCAAAATGCTTGTGGCTGATATGAGAATCATGCCACTCCTTCACTTTCTCCTTATAATGTAGGCTGTTTGAGAAAGCTGTATCTCTAAGCTCTTCCAAGGCGACTAACTCTGCCCTCCTCTGGTCTCCTACACCATCTGGATCCATAAGAATATCTGTAACTGCCCAAAGTGATTTGTGTCTCAGCTCAACAGGTAAATGGCATGGCTTGCCATACACGAGGCGAAAAGGAGATGTGCCTAATGGTGTCTTGAAAGACGTCCTATATGCCCACAAGACCGAGTCCAAAAGTTGGGACCAATCCTTTCGGTCGGGGCGGACGACTTTCTGCAATATAGTCTTGATCTCCCTGTTCGAAACCTCGGCTAGACCATTCGTCTGTGGATGGTATGGCGTGGCTACTCGATGGTCTATACTGAACTCACTGGCAAGTGCCTTTACCTGGTCGTTGACGAAATGAGACCCCCCATCAGAAATCAGAACTCGTGGAACCCCGAACCGCATGATGATGTGCTTCCTCAAAAATCTGCAAACTGTCCTCGCATCAGCGGCTCGGGCGGGGATAGCCTCAACCCAACGACTAACATAATCTACGGCCAACAGAATGTACTCAAATCCCTGACTCTTAGGGAATGGACCCATGAAATCGATGCCCCATGCGTCAAAAACCTCACAGAAGTGAATGGGCTGCATCGGCATCATTTCACGCTGTCCACAAGTGCCCATCCTCTGACAGTCAGTACACCTCTTCACGAACTCATCAGAGTCCTTGAAGAGTGTAGGCCACCACAAGCCGGATTGGAGCACTTTCTGTGCCGTTCTCCTCCCAGAATGATGTCCTCCTGCCTCAAGCTTGTGGTAGTAAGTGAGGACACTATGATGCTCCTCCTGAGGAATACACCGACGCCAGACGCTATCCCCTCCTTCGTGGTAAAGGATGGGATCCTCCCAGTGGTAGGACTTGGCCTTCGCAAGGAAGGTCTCAAGCCTCTGCCTGGGCCAATCTTGTGGGACTTTCCCAGCAACGAGAAAGTTCACAATATCGGCATACCACGGGAGTGAGGCGATAGCAAGGATCGCCTCATCTGGGAAGGTATCTCGAATAGGATCAATCTGCTCAGAATCCTCAGGCTGCTCTAGTCGGGAAAGATGATCCGCCACCACATTCTTGACTCCAGGCTTATCCTTGATCTCAATGTCGAACTCCTGTAGTAGAAGGATCCATCTAGTAAGTGTGGCCTTGGCATCCTTCTTTGACATGAGGTACCTGATGGCGGTGTGGTCAGTATACAAAGTTACTCTAGATCCAATGATATACGATCTGAACTTATCTAGGGCGAAAACTACAGCTAGCATCTCCTTCTCTGTGACCGTGTAGTTTCGCTGGGCGGGATCCAATGTTCGGCTAGCGTAGTGAATGGCGAATGGAACTCCGTCCCTCCTCTGTCCTAGCACGGCCCCTACGGCAAAATCAGAGGCGTCCGTCATGATCTCGAATGGGAGAGACCAATCGGGTGGCTGAAGGACAGGAGCCTCAATAACACACTGCTGGAGAGTCTCAAAGGACGAAAGACACTTGTCATCGACAAGGAACTCGGTGTCTTTCGTCAAGAGGTCAGTCAACGGTCGGGCAATCTAGCTGAAATCATGAATGAATCTCCTATAAAAACCAACGTGCCCCAGAAATGACCGTAGCTGCTTCAAATTGGACGGCGGTGCGAGTTTTCTAATGACATCAACCTTGGCCGGATCAACCTCCATGCCCCTTTGGAGATGATGTGGCCAAGCACCGTCCCTTGAGTCACCATGAAGTGACTCTTCTCCCAAGACAGAACCAAGCGGGTAGCAATACATCGCTGGAGCACTCGGTCTAGGCAGTCAAGACAGGAATCGAATCCGTCGCCGTAAACCGAGAAGTCGTCCATGAAGACCTCCAAACACTCCCCTACCATGTCCGAAAAGATCGACAGCATGCATCTCTGAAAAGTCGCAGGGGCGTTGCATAGCCCAAATGGCATGCGTCGAAAGGCGTATGTACCGAAGGGACAGGTAAAGGTGGTCTTCTCCTGATCCTCAGGAGCGATGGCCACCTGATTGTAGCCTGAGTACCCATCCAGGAAGCAATAATGGCTCTTCCCTGCCAGTCTCTCTATGATCTGGTCAATAAAAGGCAGGGGGAAATGGTCCTTCTTGGTGGCCTGGTTGAGTCTCCTGTAGTCAACGCAGACCCGCCAAGAGGTGGGTACTCGTGTAGCAATCTCCTCTCCCGACTCACTGATCACAGTCGTGATGCCCGTCTTCTTGGGCACCACATGCAAGGGGCTAACCCACTTGGAGTCGGAAATGGGATAAATAAAATCTGCACTCCACCATTTTGATATTTCCTTCATGACAACCTCTCTTAGGTTGGGGTTCAGTCGCCGCTGGAACTCACGCGACGGCTTTGCCCCTTCCTCGAGATAGATATGGTGGGAGCACAACGAGGGACTAATCCCATGGAGATCTGCTACGCTCCATCCAATTGCCTTGCGGTTCTTTTCAAGAACCCCCATCAGACGGGATTCTTGTTCTCCAGTCAGATTGGCAGAGATGATGACTGGGTACATCTCAGACTCTCCCGCAAGGACTCGATACTTCAGCGAAGTAGGGAGCGGCTTTAGCTCTGGACAGCTGGGTGCTGGCAAATCTGGCTTCTGAAGAAGATGTGTGTATGCTGACAATTCTGCTAAATCTGCCTGGGAAAATGATAGAGAACTCTCACAAACTGGATCTGGAGAAGGCGGGTCCTCTGCATTGTCTCTGATCTGCTCTGCCTCTACCTCCTCCTCATCTGTAGGCTCATGTGGATCCAGGTTTGGCATCTGATCATCACAATCTGCCCAATCAGATTCTGAATCCGAGGGATCTGTATCAACTGCGGTGGCATCAGTACCACCGTAGAGCAGGGTGGCCTTAGTACCACCATCACTGAAAATCATGTCGCGATCAAGGTCCGACTCTGTTGACTCAATAGTATCCTGAACTAGGGCTGTGCTCTCCAGACTATCCTCTGCTATCATCTCTGCATCAGCTGTATCTGAATATGAGAGGATGGTCTGTGCTGCAGGATCTGCCCAAGCTGCCTCATCATCTGTGATCACAAAATCACAGTCCTGGTGTATGTCTGGCTCTGTATCTGTCAGCTGTTCTGAATCTGTACTGCCCTCTGAGCGGGATCTATCTCTGGCTCTGTGGTCCTTAACCGTCTCTATTTGTATACTCTCGCCCTGGATGCGAAAGAATACCTTCCCACTGTCATGGTCAGTGACCGCCTTGGTTGTGGCCAAGAACGGGCGACCGAGGATGATGGGGGAATCGGTCAACGAGTCAGGGGTCTCCATGTCCAGCACTACGAAGTCCACGGGGAATTGCAAACCCTGAATCGTGACGACAACGTCTCGCAACAACCCCTTCGGCCTCTTGACAGACCGATCAGCAAACTGAAGGTATGTCCTGCTCTGTCTAAGAGTGCCCAACTCTAAGTGGTCGAGAAGGGCTGCCGGAAGAAGGTTGATCGACGATCCGCTATCTAATAGAGTACGGTCGAACCTCTGCTCACTAATCTGACATCTGATATACGGGGCTCCTAAATCTGGCCTCTTGGTCGGCAGATGGTTCTGGATCGCGTAACACGTGGCTTTTGTCAACACATGAATCTCTGCGGTGTTGTTCCTCTTCTTCCTCCTGACTGTGGTCCTGTCTTTCAAGGATCGCTGAAGAAGAGGGATGTGCTGCAAAGCCTCATGGAGGGTCAGCTGTATGTGAAATCGGTCTATCATACTCTGGCTGAACTCCTCCTGCTCTCTCTTTTTTGGATCTTTTTCTCTTTTCTTCCCCTTCCCCAACTCAAGGGCTCTAGGAAAGGGGATCACAGGGTCCTTCTCAGATGAAGGACTAGGCATAGGCCTAGACGGCTCGATGACCGGATCCTCACATACATCATACACCACAGTGGGATCAGAAGAAACTAAACCTTTTCCTTTATTCAAAATAGAGTCCTGAGATACATCCATACGAGGAAAGACAACATCTCTATCAGAATGAATATTGGTGGCCTTAGTACCACCTCTAGCTGGCTCTACAACTAGACGTCTTGCGGCCTCAGTACCGCGGGCTGGCTCGGCTCTGCTGGTGGTGTCAGTACCACCTCCTCGATATGGTGAAGCGGCGGCCTCAGTACCGCCGGTGGAATCAGCATCTCGGGTGGCATCAGTACCACCGTCATCATCATGTGCAGCTTCAGTACCGCTCTCCTCTTCCTCATCTGGCACTCTAGATGGATCCTCGCGTTGTTGCTCAGATGAGGCGCCGCCTGCTGGTCTTCTACCGCTCCTAAGTGTAACAAAATCAGCATCAAATAGATCCGACGACATATCATCAAATGAGTCACTAGGAATGGTAGGCTCAGTGTGAACTACCTGCTCAGACTTCCTCTTCAAGATATTCGGATTAGGCTCGATCTGTGCAGGGATGGCGGCCTTCCCTCTCATCAGGTCCCGCATCTCCTGGCGGAACTCGTCCATCTCCCGTCTAAATGTAGCCTGCTGCTCTGTGAAGATGCGGGCTAGATCATCCAAGGCGGGGCTCTCATGGGAGCGCGACGGGTTGCCTCTCTGGTAATGAGGCTGCTGGACCTGGTGCTGCTGCGGCTGAGAGGTATAAGAGAAAGGATGCTGCTGCTGGTGAGCCTGCTGCTCACGTCTCCAAGTCTGTCCCTGCTGCTGGTAGGGACGAGGTACGAAGGATGATGGCTGGTGTGACTGATATGCTGGGGGCTGCTGGTGATCTCTCTGCTGGGAGTACTGCCCTCCCTGACCGGCTGGCTGCTGTTGGGACTGGTTACCCCCATTCCCCCACCTGAATCCAGGATGGTCTCGTCGGATTCCAGGTTGAGGACGGTCATACCAAATCCCATTGACATCCATCAACGGTTCCTCATCGTAATCCGACTGATATACCACCATCTGTAAGTCTGGAGATGGTGGTGACTGGTAAGAGGGCTGCTGCTGCTGGTACGGCTCCGCCTGTACAAGGTGAACTTGTCTAGGCTGCTGCAAGGAGCTGGAGCACTGGGACGAGCTGCGGCTGCCGCCGGAATCGCCTCGCGACTGAAGACGGGGCTGAGAAGCCGTCTGTGCCTCCTGAAGACACAAGAGATGGGTCTTCATGTCGCTCAGAGTTTGTGCCATCTGCTTCATCTGAGTTATGCCCTGGCACTGCTTCTTCTCTATTATTTCCATGCGGTCCAACTTCTCACTGATAATCCCCATGTCCGCAGCGGCCGACTCTGCCTGTGCGGCTGCAACTGTGTACGAACTGGATGGACCTGCATCAACCCGTGCTATCCGCTGGTACTGCACGGGTCCTGGCGGCTGCTGAGATCTCTGTGTGTACAACCGAGTCTAGGACATCACCATGTAATTTTCAGCCATCTCCTCGTAGATGGCCCAGACTTGGTTGTGGTCCTTGGCAAAGTAGGACCCGCCGCAAGAAGCATTCACCAGACCCTGAAGCTCTGGCGTCATCCCACTAAAGAAGCTCTGAACTAGGTTCGGCTTGGAAATGTCGTGGTGTGGGCATCTATCCAGAAGCTCTCTGAACCTCTCCCATGCCTCGTGAAACTGCTCGTTAGGGAGCATGGAGAAGTTGTTGATCAGGGCCCTCGCTGCATTCGTCCGCCCGAGTGGATAGTACTTGTTCAAGTACTCGGTGCGGAGCTGCTCCCAGGTGTAAACAAACTTCCCTAAATGCTTCAGCCAGGCGGCTGCTCTATCTGCCAGTGAAAAAGGGAAGGCATCATCCGAATCGTATCCTGGTCCACATGACGGTCGTGGACAGTGCTGCAGATCATCAAAAACTCCTGGAGATGGAGGTGGGGCTCCTCAGTGGCAAGTCCGTGAAAATGAGGAAGCATCTGCAGGGTGTTCGGAGGGAACTTGAAATCCCCCACGATAGCAGGTACCACCACCCAATGGTGCATCAGTGTAGATCCGGGGTGTGTAACTCCCGCATCGGTCTCGGTGGTCCCGCTGCGGCGGCAGCTGCCGCTGCGGCAGCCGCTGCTGCGGCTGCTGCCTCTGCATCAGCATCAGGAATGTCCTCAGGCTCGCTCTGATCTCTCTCTTCTCTGAGTCGCTCCAACTCCCTTCTCATCTCAATCATGAAAGCTCCCTGATCGCGCAGCTGCTTCTGTACTGTCTCTAATGATGCGATCAGGGTGGAGTTGATCGCTCCCTGGTCTAGTACAAAATGTTCGGGTTGTCGGGAGTGATCATCGGAACTGCCGGCTCCGGCCATAGTAACGTCTGCAAAATCAGATGAGCCCAACTCAGGTTCTGTCAAATCAATTCGTCTTTCCTCGGGCTCATGTCTCTCAGTAGCAAAAGAAAGGGGATCGAGGGAGAACAGGGTGGAATCGTACTCGGGCCCGGAGAGCTGGTCTCGACTCTCACGGGCCAACCTAGATGGTGAAGTAGACGCGCCTGAAAGCGGTGCAGCCAGAGGCTGCCTAAGAGATCGTCTACCCATCATCTTGATCTGGCGAGTTGGGCGGATGGGATCTGGAGAAAATATGATCGCAAAGCAAACCCCCGGTTCACCAACGCAACACAATCTGAAGACCATGAAAGCTCGGTCAATTTATCTTGTCAATTTTATTGGGTGAACACACAAAATATCAGAGCGCTTACGTGACCTGTTAGGATACCCGATGCTACTCCAACCGACTGGCCCGCACGGAAGAGTCGGTAGTCAGCTAGAAATAGCACCGGAGGGCTCTACCTAGGGTGCGGGTCACTCTCTCGCGCATCCAAACCATACAAGGAGGGGGTTGCTCTCCCCAAGACAAATTTTTAATGTGAGTGTCTTTTAGGGTCAATAGTGTTATCCAGTCCCTCTTTTTTTTGTTTTTCTTTTTAATTTTTTTCAAAATAAATACAAGCGGCCTAACGAATTTTCCGATTCTCCTGATGATTAAGCCAAAAACAGAGGGAGAAGACGAAAAAGCCGATGCGCGAAGAAATCAATGATGCATGCAGAGAAAGAAATGCGTACCTTGTCTCCAGCACTCTACATGCAAGTGATCCGCGCAGAATTTAAAGACAGAATTAAACTACCTAAATGGTTCAGCGAGGAAAAAACCGAGTCCTAGATGAGCAAATTTCTATCGCAAGAACCGTCTAACCGATCACGGTCCTCCAAGCCAAAGAGTCCGGTCTTGGCCCGTCCCTCCTCTGCCCGACAAATCGGGGGTAGGAGAAGCGCTTTGTGGGACGGGCTACGGCACGTAGGCCACGGAAGAAAATGAATCGGCTATTTTTATTAATGATTTTAGTAGGTCCAATTAATGTCCTATAGGATCAGGCAAGCAATTAAGTGTGGGGACCCTACTAATTACGGCACAAGCAAGAGAAATTCCTAAATCTAGGGGCTCGAGAAAAACCGCGTAAACACCGGAAAAGGCAGCTAGCTATCAAAACCGCAGAAAAAGCCGCGAAAATCCAAATGGGTCCCCCGAGCACACAGGTACTCGGCGAAACAGACCCGCTAAGTTACAAGTGTCCACAAATGTCCAAGTTCTAAATTATTACAAACAATATTGTTCTCTCTCAAAATAAAATTCTTCTTCTTCCTCTCCCTGCTCTTCTTCCCATGCGGGTCCTCAAAAATAAACTCTAAGTTGTCTACGCAGTACCTCGCACAAAAATCAAAGAGAGAGTGTCAGAAAACAATGACAATATAGAGAGACAATATGGAAAAAATGACTACAAAGCCGTGCTCACAAGGACCAAAGTGCAAATACCCAAAGCTCTGGGGGTCCTGGTGCAAAATACCCAAGAAATCACGCGCGAGGCGCGTGCTTGAGGCACTCAGGGACCTATATGTAAGAAAAACAAGTCCGAGGACCTTCTGGTAACTCGTACCAAAAAGTCCAAGGGCTATGTTGCAAATAACCCACTCAAAAGACGCACATGCGCAAATACAATGCTCACAGGGGCATAAATGCAATTATCAAAAAGTTTCTATTCATTCATGAACATCCAGAACTACAGGGCTAGAGTTGCAATTACACCAAATACACACGTGACGACGCACGTGGCTCACATAAACAGGGGCATAAATGCAAATAATCTAAAAGATGAGGTCCAGTGTGCAAATATCCCAACGTAAATAAAGTACTCTAAATATTTACAGGACTGAAACATAAAGCAAAAACTAAGAGGGGGCCTAAGGTAATTTACCCCTTTATTAAGTCGAGCCGATGGATGGACGCCACGTGGATAGATGGACGGCTGAAAAGGGGTGGCGCCCAAGGCTGGGTCCTCGACTGTGATCCGACGGTCCAGGTGCTGCCACGTTGCAGATCGAACGGTAGACAGACGAAGTGGCTGAGCTTCGCTGGATCGACGGTGGAGATCGACCCTCGAATAGACGATCGTGATTGAATCTGGAGCTCGGGGTCAATCTGACGGCGGTGGAGGATACTGGAAGAACACTCAGCCGGCGAGCTTCGCCGGCCTCGTGCGCGTATTGTGGTCCTCCTCAGCTGCCTCTGAAGGTCGGAGAAGGTCGGCGATGTCGTCCCGCAGCTGGTGGTGGTCTCCGATGGCCCAGCCGAGCCCTGGAGGGGCTCCGGCGAGGTCGACGGAGATGAGCTCCTGGCCTGGATGTGAGGGGGCCTCAGATGGCCTCCTCTTGACCTGCAAAGTAACCCAGAAGACTCACGGGTCGAGGGCAAATTGCCTCGACCCAGTTAGGCGAAGTGGGGGTGGCTGGTGCGTCGGCACGGCGAGCTCCGGCGAAGGTGGTCGGCGGAGGAGCTCGATTCCCAGATCCTGTGCGATCTGGGTTGGGCGAAGGGGTGAAGAAGATGCGGAGAGGTCTGGCGAAGATGATGGTCGGGTCGGAATGACAGATGGGATATCGGAGGTGGCTGGCGACGGCGGCGAAGCTACGCTACCAGTAAGCTAAGAATCGAAATCTACGCTAATCTACGGCCTAAGGGATCTACCTGGGTGGTCGGAGAGACTGGGGAAGAGCAGGGGGTGCTCCTGGTCGTAGCCTCAAGGGTCGTCTCGGCCCGAGGCTCGGTGCTCACGCTGGTGGCGGAGCAACGGCGGCGAAGAACGCCGGATCAGTGGTTTCGCCTCCTCGCCTCGCTGCAACAGGGGCGATCGCTTGCTGTCACTCTCGCGGTGCCTCTGGAGTTCACTGGGAAGAAGGGGAAGAGCCAAAGATAGGGCGCGGAGGCGGCGGAGGTGGTTCTATATATAGCTGCAAGCTCGATTAGGGTTGGGAGGCGACGGCTATGGAATGCGTGGATCTCACGGCGAAGGATCTGGCGAGGATGTCGGATGATCGGCGAAGGATCCGGGCGCGGGGTTTGCGTGGGCGACAGGCTGGGGGCGCGTGGAGAAAATGGCGAAGGCGGGGCGGCGCGCGTCTTCTCAAAAAGGAAAGAGTCCGCGGGGGAGTTGACCGGGGTCAACAATCCCCCGTGGACCAATCAGGAGCTGCCATTTATTAATTTTTTTGTTTATTTATTTTAAGGTAGAAAATGGCCTAATTAAGAAAAACTTAAAACATGAAATATTTTTATTTTATTTTTCTCTATTTTTGGTGATTTTTAATTAATTTTTGAAAATAAAAATGAGGTATTTACATTATATAGGTATATATACAATAAGGAGGCTTTTGATTTTTAATTATTATTTTTTATACAATTTTTATTCTCATTTTATATTTTATTTATTTATAGAATAAAATGAGGAATAAAAGGATATTTTTATTTTATTTTTATTATTTATATACATAGGTGAAATAAATAGTTATGTACAACTATATACATGGCATATGTACAATATATCTTTGTATTTTTGATTTTGTTATTTTTATTTGATTTTTGTTTTAATTCTTTTTATTTATTTTATTTACAATATATACCATAGAATATTCACAAAGAGTTTTGAAAATAAATAAATTTATTTACAAGGTTAAATACATAAGGAGGCATGGTCTATGTACATGGTGAAAGGGGCTATTTTTGCATTTTGATTTTTAACTTTTTATTTTGTTTTTAAGAGTTTCTAAATATATACAAATATTTACAAGCATATTTTTAGTGAGGAAATAAATTTTATTTATTTACATAGATATCTACACATGAGCTCCTATCTCTCTCTACTGTGGCTTTTATGCGGTCAGGCCCAGGCTGGGCCCTCCCTTGGGATTAGGTCGCTCAATATTTATTCCAAATATTTTCTCTCTTTTTCTTTTGTCTCTTTATTCTTATATTTGTGCACAAAAACATGCTAATTATTACTTTTTACAAAATGCATGATTTTGGTAATTATTTCTATTTACAAATATCTACATGTATTTGCAAAGGTTTTTGTAGCTAAAATATAAGAATAAAGAGTGATGAATGGGTATTCATCAGTCGGCGAACACGAATCCGGGTCTGGTCGTCCAAGAGGGGGAGTTGACCGGGGTCAGCAATCTCACGTGGACTGATGGGAGGCCGCCATTTATTAATTATTTGCAAATTCATTTAAAAATAGTAAGTGATTTTATTTTAAAATTTTTTAAACATAAAAATCTTTCATTTTTTTCAAATTATTTTTTAGTGATTTTTATTTATTTTTTTGAAAAATAAATAACGTATTTACATTATATTATTATTATATATGTATATACACATATGTATTATTTATTTTTATTTTTAATTGTTTATTTTTTCATAATTATTCCAATTTTATATTTTATTTATTTCCAACATAAAATTTGGAATAAAAAGGTATTTTTATTTATTTTTCTTTATTTATTTTCATGGGTTAAATAAAAAGGTTTATATACATATGTACATGGTATGTATACAAGGTGGGAAATGATTTTTATTATTTTTGTTTTTATTTTTATGATTTTTATTTTATTTATTTACACCATAAAATATGGAATATAAAAATATTTTTATTGGATTTATTAATTATTTACAAGGAGAAAATTAATAGGTAATTTATTTTATGTACATGGTCTATGCACATTGATGAGAGAGAATTTTATTTATTTTTATTTTTCTTTTATTTTACCCATTTTTATTTGTACGAAATATGATAAACACTTTTTAATTTTTATTTTAAGGAAAATAACTTTATTTAAATACATAGGATTATACACAAGTATGATTGATCTTATCTCTCTCTACTTGGGTTCTTTTGCGGTCAGGCCCGTGCTGGGCCCTCCCTTGGGATTAGGTCATTCAATATTTATTCTAAATATTTCCCTCTTTTTCTTGTGTTTCTTTATTCCTTTATTTTCACACAAAAACATGCTAATTATGCATATTCACATGATGCATGTGTTTTGCCAATTTATGGTATTTACACAAATTTACATAGTATTTGGCTAAGGTTTCTAGCTAAAATAAAGGAATAAAGAGTGATGAATGGGGATTCATCAGCTGACACCAGAGCTGCAGGGCCTGGTGAACGCTTCTTGTGGCGGTTCCTACTTCACCAAGGATGAGGATCAGGTCTGGGCCATCTACGAGGAGATGGCCGAGAACTGCACAGTGATGTCCCAGACCCGACTCTAGACTCAGGGACGCCCACAGCCCCAGACCATGCAGTTTCAGAGGATAGCACGGGTCTATGCCGGTCCTTCCATTTCATCTGCGGCATCCGCACAGGCCGAGTCCACATCTGCAGACATGGGTATCATCAACGAGAAGCTAGATCGGATCGAGTTGATAGAGGAAGAAGCAGTGCCAGGGCATCACGTAGATGGATCCAATGGCACAGACGCTGAGTGACCTGAAGACACAGCTCATGTGTCTCTAGGAGGCATAGATGGCTTCTCAGCCCTATCTTCGGTCACGAGGAGATCTGAGCAGCAGTGGTAGCTCGTCCCAGCACTCCAGTCAGCCTAGACAGGTTCACCTTGTACAGGCAGAGTCGTACCAGCAGCCACCGCAGTTTCACCAGCCACCACCATCCCAGGACACTCAGATGGTGATGTATCAGTCGGATCAGCCCCTGGCAGTACTCCCTCCACCCACCTACGAGCCGGAGCCGTTTATGGATATCAACGGATTTGGTACGACCGACCCCAGCCCGGTATCCGACGAGACCATCCCGGATTCCGTTAGTCGACCGGAGGCACCAGTTCCCAGGAGCAGCCTCCAGTTCAAAGTGGCCAGTACGGCCAGCAGCGTGAGCAGCACTGGCAGCCCCAGCCCCTAGTTCACCACCAGCAGCAGTCATCCCAACCACAGCAGTACAATCCTCGTCCCTATCAGCAGGGATAGCCTTGGAGGCGAGAGCAGCCTCAGCAGCAGTATCATCTCAATACCCCTCTTACTCGTACCAGTCAGAGCAGCCTCACTACCAGCGAGGCCAACCGTCAGGTTCTCATGGGCCGACCTATGAGAACCATGCCTTGGATGATCTAGCCCACCTCATGACCGAGCAGCAGGCTACTTTTTGTCGGGAGATCGATGAGTTCTGCCAGGAGATACCGGAGATTGTGAGAGGGAAGGCATCCATTCCTGCCCAGATTGAGTCGAACCCGGAAAAACCTCAAGAGGAAGTCTGAACAGGTAGAGTTCACTAAGATTACCACTCCTAGTGCTTCACTTGGTGATATGTCTGCATACATGTTTGATACTGATATTGTTACACTCAGGAGCGGTAGGATGCCAGCAGGCGGCGCCTCGTCTGAGTGACAATCCCACGCCTCTTCATGAGCGCCAGACGAGGAGGAGCGCGGTACTGACGTCACGAGAGATGATGACGGTGGAACTAACGCCACCATCGATGTTGATCCAGCCGACGGTACTGAGGCTGTCGTTTCACCAGTCGGAGGAGGTGGTACTGACGCCACCACAGTTGCCGAGCCAGAGCACGATACTGATGTCGCGAGTCAACATGCAGAGGGTGGTACTGAGGCCTCCATTTCCAGTTCTGCTAGTCCTGTTGTTTTCCCTTCAGTACATGTATCTCGGGACATTTCTGCAAATAAAGGAAAGGGTTTATTATTTTCGAGTCCGCATGTGTTAATTGATGATGTTTGTGTGGATTATGTTGTTTATGAGCATGCCAGACCCTCTCCTAGTCCTTCATCTGAGAAGGACCCTGTGATCCCCTTTCCACGAGCACTTCATATGGCAAAGGGGATGAAAATAGAAAATCATAAAAAGAGTCAGCAGGTAGAGTTCAGCTAGCAGATGATCGATAGATTCCATATACAACTAACTCTTCAGGAGGCCTTGGAGCACATACCTCTACTCCAGAGATCACTAAGAGATAGGACCACAGTTAGGAGGAAGAGGAGGAACCATCAGTCAGAGATCCATGTGCTTACTCGTGCCACGTGTTTCGCGATTCAGAACCGTCTGCCAGCCAAGAGGCCAGATGCAGGAGCCCCATATGTCAGATGCCACATCCATGAGCAGAGGTTCAACCACACTCTATTAGATAGCAGTTCTTCAATCAACCTACTTCCGGTAGCCCTTCTCGACCGCTTCGAGTTGGGCACTCTCCGACAGAGCAGGACGGTCCTTCAGTTTGCTGTTCAATCTATCAAGAGGCCGAAGGGGTTGCTGAAGGACATTGTCGTCATATTTAGGGCCTGAAATTCCCTATGGACTTTGTTGTGTTGGACATGGAGATCCCTGAGTCTGTGACCGATACCTCGATCATTATAGGACATCCGTTCTTGGCCACAACCAAGGCAGTGTTCGACCATGATAGCGGGAAGCTGTACTTTTGCGTCGAGGGTGTGAGTATACAAATAGAGACGGTCAAGGAGACTAGAGCCAGAGATTCAACTTGCTCAGATACGACTTCCGATTCAGAGCAGATGACAGAGGCAGGGCGAGACATCCACCAGGACTGCGATTTTATGATCACAGATGACGAGGTAATTTTGGCAGATCCAGTCGCACATGCCATCCTCTCACCTTCAGAGTTCACTGATGCAGAGACGCCAGCAGAGGAGAGCTTGGAGAGCGCATTCCTGGTCCAGGATACATTTCAGGCAGCAGATCTGGTTCCTGACTGCGAGACAGATTTTGTGAGTCTGATACAGATCCTTCGGTGTCAGATATTGATTGGGCAGAGTTCGATGATTTGATATCGTGTCTGACTTCCACTGAGCCTACATCTAGGGAGGAGGTTGATTCCGTGCAGAGCAGAGATAGTCTAGCAAAGCAACCTTCTCCATACGCAGATTGTGAGCGAGAGTTCTCATTCTCCCATGCAGATTTGGCAGCTTTCACTCAGACCTTTAAAAGGCCAGATCTGCCAGCACCTACTTGTCCAGAGCTGAAGCCGCTACCGTCGTCGTTGAGGCATAGGTTCCTTGCGGTTGAGCATGAGATGTACCCAGTCATTATCTCCGGTGATTTGACTGGAGAGCAAGAATCTCGTCTGATGGGGATTCTTTAAAAGAACCGCAAGGCGATAGGATGGAGTGTAGTCGATCTCCAGGGGATAAGTCTGGCCCTGTGCTCCCACCATATCTATCTCGAGGAGGTGGCAAAGCCATCGCGTGAGTTCCAGCGGCAGCTGAGCCCGAATCTTACAGATGTTGTCATGAAGGAGATCTCGAAATGGTGAAGCGTCGATTTTATCTACCCCATCTCCGACTCCAAGTAGGTCAGTCCATTGCATGTGGTGCCCAAGAAGACAGCATCACCACAGTTGTCAGTGAGTCTGGAGAGGAGATCTCTACCCGGGTACCCACTTCTTGGCGGGTCTGTGTGGACTACAGACGATTGAACCAGGCCACCAAGAAGGATCATTTCCCCTTGCCATTTATTGATCAGATTATTGAGAGACTGGCAGGGAAGAGCCATTATTGTTTCTTCGATTAGTACTCCGGCTATAATCAGGTGGCCATCGCTCCCAAGGATCAGGACAAGACCACCTTCACCTGTCCCTTCGGGACATATGCTTTCAGATGCATGTCATTTGGATAGTGCAATGCTCCAGCGAAATTCCAGAGATGCATGTTGTCCATCTTTTTGGACATGGTGGGGGAGTGCTGGGAGGTCTTCATGGATGATTTCTCAGTCTATGGCGACGGATTCGATTCTTATCTTGACTGCCTAGACCGAGTCCTTCAGCGATGCATTGAGGTTCACCTTGTGTTGTCTTGGGAGAAGAGTCACTTCATGGTGACTTAGGGGACGGTGCTTGGCCATATAATCTCCAACAGGGGCATGGAGGTTGATCCGACTAAGGTGGATGTCATTAGAAAACTCAATCCACCATCTAACTTGCGGCAGTTACGGTCTTTTCTGGGGCACGTCAGTTTCTACAGGCGCTTCATTCATGATTTTAGTAGGATTGTCCGACCGTTGACTGATCTGCTGACGAAAGACACTGAGTTCCTTGTTGATCATAAGTGTCTATCGTCGTTTGAGACTCTCAAGAGTCGTGTTGTAGAGGCTCCTGTTCTCCAGCCACCTGATTGGTCTCTCCCATTCGAGATCATGACGGATGCCTCTAATTTTGCCGTAGGGGCCGTAATGGGACAGATGAGGGATGGAGTCCCCTTTTCTATTCACTACGCTAGCCGTACATTGGATGCCGCGCAACGGAACTATACACATACTGAGAAGGAGATGCTAGCCGTAGTTTTCACCCTAGATAAGTTCAGATCTTACATCATTGGATCTAGAGGGACCATATACACTGATCATACTGCCATCAGGTACCCCATGGCAAAGAAGGATGCCAAAGCCAGATTGACCAGATGGATCCTTCTACTCCAAGAGTTTGATATAGAGATTAAGGATAAGCCTTGAATCAAGAATGTGGTGGCAGATCATCTCTCCCGATTAGAGTATCTTGTGGATTCTGAGAAGACTGAGCCTATTTGTGAGACCTTCCCAGATGAGGCGATCCTTGCTATCGCCTCTCTCCCGTGGTATGTCGATATTGTGAACTATCTTGTCGCCAAGCAAGTTCCACAAGATTGGCCCAGGCAGAAACTTGAGACCTTCCTCACCAAGGCCAAGTTTTACCATTGGGAGGATCCCGTCCTTTACCATGAGGGAGGGGATAGTATCTCGCGACGGTGCATTCCTCAGGAGGAGCACCACAACATCCTTACTTACTGCCACAAGCTTGAGGCAGGAGGACATCACTCTGGGAGGAGAACTGCACAGAAAGTGCTCCAATCCGGCCTATGGTGTCCTACTCTCTTCAAGGACTCTGGTGAGTTTGTGAAGATATGTACTGACTGTTAGAGGATGGGAACTTGTGGACAGCGTGATATGATGCCGATGCAGCCCATACACTTCTGTGAGGTTTTTGACGCATGGGACATCGATTTCATGGGTCCATTCCCTAAGAGTCAGGGATTTGAGTACATTCTGTTGGTCGTGGATTATGTGAGTTGTTGGGTTGAGGCCATCCCCTCCCGAACTACAGATGATAGTACTGTTTGCAGATTTATGAGGAAGAATATTATTTCACGGTTCGTGGTACCTCGAGTGTTGATATCTAATGGGGGTCTCATTTCGTCAACGATAAGGTAAAGGCCCTTGCTAGCGAGTTCAGCATGGACCATCGAGTAGCCACTCCATACCACCCTCAGACGAATGGTCTTGCTGAAATGTCAAACAGGCAGATCAAGACTATATTGCAGAAAGTCGTCCGCCCTGACCGAAAGGATTGGTTATAGCTTTTGGACTCGGTCTTGTGGGCATATAGGACGTCTTTCAAGACTCCTTTGGGTACATCTCCCTTTCACCTCGTTTATGGAAAGCCCCGCCATTTACCTGTTGAGCTGAGACATAGGTCACTTTGGGCTATTACATATATACTTTTGGATCCAGTGCATGTAGGAGATCAGAGGAGGGCAGAGTTAGTAGCCCTGGAGGAGCTTCGTGATACAGCCTTTTCAAACAACCTACATTATAAGGAGAGAGTGAAGGAGTGGCATGATTCTCATATCAGCCATAAGCAGTTTGAGACAGGACAGAGAGTATGGTTGTTTCATGCTAGGCTTCGTCTATTTCCAGGGAAGCTACAGAGCAAATGGAAGGGACCTTATTTGGTTAGAAAGGTACATGACAATGGGAGTATTGATATATCTGAGTTGTCTTCTGATGTTACCTTTCATGTGAATGGCCAGCGGCTCAAGCCATATCCAGATCATGAGCCACGGGTCGTTGATGTTGCCCCGATTCACTTTAAGTGAGATGTGGTCTCTTGACTCACATCTAGTGCATCTTACGCCTTATTATCACTATTCTTCTGACTTGTATAGATCCAATTGTCCATATCACTCTATTCTTTAGTCCCACACCCCCTTTTCTCATCTTATGATTATGCTATACTTAGGGTGTACTTTACCCTAAGTATAAGGGGCTGTAGGACTCTCGGGTATTCTATTGATTCTTTCTACCCTTGTTTTGCTGCCTATACTTAGAGATATTTCACCCTAAGTATGGGGGGGGGGGGTAGACCTTGTACATCCTTCCACTCAGATTTCCCTTCGTGTACATCTTGCTATACTTAGGATTACTTGATCCTAAGTATAGGGGGAAACACCGAGTCTTCCTTATTCTATTCTTTGAATCGTCTTTGTATATACCGTTCCTTTTCACTTCCTTATACTAAGCACGATTTATGTCTTCTTCATCGCTCTTGATCACTCTGAGGACATCGTTCGAGCTAAGTATAGGGGGGTGTCGTATATATTCCATATATACTTTAGCCATTACTCGTACTTTGTGTGAGTGTGTTAATAAATAAAAATGGCTAAAAATCCATAAAAATTTAAAAATTTCCCTTGTACATAAAATTCTTCTTACACATACCTATTTATTTATAAAAATTATTTTTGTACAAATGATTGTAAAATCTTTTTGTGTAAATAGTGTGAAATATTTTCCTATCAAAATTTATGTATATAGTACAAATTTTTTTGTAAAAAAGTTTGGAAAACAAAAAGTTTGCAAAAACCTTGTGTACATTTTTGTAAATATTTTGCAAAACTTCGCATTCATGCATACATCCAGGTTTTCAAACATTTTTCAAAAATTTTTGCACATGTGTAAATATTTGTAAAATTGCATCTTTGTAAATACTTGTACAGTTTTTCTAAATCATAGTTGACATTTAAACTGGCCTGGAATTAAATTGACAAATGGAGCTTTGTTAAGACCTTAATCCACCTAATGATAAGAGGAACCTTATAGGGCTTAGGATTGAGACTTTTCAGGTCCATTGGGACTTAATTCTTTGAGTCCACTAGGCTATGAGCATATGTCATCTGGATGAGCCTAAGTAGAGCACTTAACAACACACGCACGACTCTCAGAGACAATGACTTTTACTTGCACCAGCACTTTACACATAGCTCTCCACAGATGAGGTGGTGAGGAGGCAGTTTCCTTTGGCTTGGGGTAGCATATGAGGGTAGTACTTTTAGGCGGAACCTCTCTTCTTCTTATAGTGAAGGAAGTGCGTCTCAATTTGGTCTGATGGTTATGAAGTCTAAAGACAGAAGTTGTGGGTCGCAATAAAGCTTCAAAAGAGGGATAGTCTACTGGCACAAGAGGAAAAACTCCTTATGTATATATGTTGCACCATGTAGATATGTTGTACAGATGCACATGAAAAAAAAGTGCAAAAAGAAAAGAACTCCAAAAAAGTTGTGGGTCGGATTGAAAATTTAATAATCCCACCGGAGTGTATATACTCAAATGAAGCAAAGCTTATGTTATACATGACCATCTCTTGAAGCTTGCAGCGAGAGACTCAGCTACACTGGTTAGAGCTCCCAAGGATACATGGCCACACAGTCACAGAGAAAGAGGTGTGTATATATTTCATATTATACTTTAGCCATATAACCCGTACTTTGTGTGAGTGTGTTAATAAATAAAAATGGCTAAAAACCCATAAAAGTTAAAAAACAATTTTCCCTTGTATATAAAATTCATCTTGCACATACCTATTTATTTATACAAATTATTTTTGTACAAGTGATTGTAAAATGATTTGTGTAAAGGATTTGTAAATATTTTCATAGCAAATCTATGTACATAGTACAAAATTTTTGTAAAATGTTTTGAAAACAAAAAGTTTGCAAAAACCTTGCAAAATATTTACAAATATTTACAAGGTTTTTGCAAACTTTTCGTTTTCAAAACATTTTACAAAAATTTTGTACTATGTACATAGATTTTCTATCAAAATATTTACAAATCCTTTACACAAATCATTTTACAATCATTTGTACAAAAATAATTTGTATAAATAAATAGGTATGTGCAAGATGAATTTTATATACAAGGGAAAGTTTTTTTAACTTTTATGGGTTTTTAGCCATTTTTATTTATTAACACACTCACACAAAGTACGAGTTATGGCTAAAGTATATATGAAATATATACACACCCCCCTATACTTAGCTCGAACGATGTCCTCAGAGTGATCAAGAGCGATGAAGAAGACATAACTCGTGCTTAGTATAGGGAAGTGAAAAGGAATGGCTAGATACAGAGATTAATGAAAGAATAGAATGAGGAGAACTCGGTGTTTTCCCCCTATACTTAGGATCAAGTAATCCTAAGTATAGCAAGCTGTACATGAAGGGAAATCTGAGTGAAGGATGTACAGGTTCTACCCCCCCCCCCCATACTTAGGGTGAAATATCCCTAAGTATAGGCAGCAAAACAACGGTAGAAAGAATCAAAAGAATACCCGAGGTCCTACATCCCCCCTATACTTAGGGTAAAGTACACCCTAAGTATAGCAAAATCATAAGATCAGAGAAGGGATGTGGGACTAAAGAATAGAGTGATATGGACAACTGGATCTATACAGGTCGGAAGAGCAGTGATACTCGGGCGTGAGATGCAATATATGTGAGTCAAGAGACCACATCTCACGCAAAGTAAATAGGGGCAACATCAACGACCCGCGGCTCATGATCTAGATATGGCTTGAGCCGATGGCCATTTACTCGAAAGGTACTCTCAGAAGACAACTCAGATATGTCAATACTCCCATTGTCGTGTACCTTTCTCACTAAATATGGTCCCTTCCATTTGCTCTGTAGCTTCCCTGGGAATAATCTAAGCCTAGCATCAAACAACCATACTCTCTGTCCTGGCTCAAACTGCTTGTGGTTGATATGAGAATCATGCCACTCCTTCACTCTCTGCTTATAATGTAGGCTGTTTGAAAAGGTTGTATCTCGAAGCTCCTCCAAGGCTGCTAACTCTACCCTCCTCTGATCTCCCACACTATCTGGATCCAAAAGTATATCAGTGACTGCCCAAAGCGACCTATGTCTCAGCTCAACAGGTAAATGGCATGTCTTGCCATAAACGAGACGAAAGGGAGATGTACCCGAAGGAGTCTTGAAAGACGTCCGATATGCCCACAAGACCGAGTCCAAAAGCTACGACCAATCCTTTCGGTCAGGGCGGACGACTTTCTGCAATATAGTCTTGATTTCCCTTTTCGACACTTCAGCAAGACCATTCGTCTGAGGGTGGTATGGAGTGGCAACTCGATGGTCTATGCTGAACTCGCTAGCAAGGGCCTTTACCTTGTCGTTGATGAAATGATACCCCCCGTCTGATATCAACACTCTAGGCACCCCAAACCGTGAAATGATATTCTTCCTCAAAAATCGGCAAACAGTCCTAGCAGCTGTGGTTCGGGCGGGGATGGCCTCAACCCAACGACTCACATAATCAACGACTAACAGAATGTACTCAAATCCCTGACTCTTAGGGAATGGACCCATGAAATCGATGCCCCGTGCGCTAAAAACCTCACAGAAGTGAATGGGCTGCATCAGCATCATATCACGCTGTCCACAAGTGCCCATCCTCTGACAGTCAGTACACCTCTTCACGAACTCATCAGAGTCCTTGAAGAGGGTAGGCCACCATAGGCCGGATTGGAGCACTTTCTGTGCCGTTCTCCTCCCAGAGTGATGTCCTCCTGCCTCAAGCTTGTGGCAGTAAGTGAGGACGCTATGGTGCTCCTCCTGTGGAATGCACCTACGCCAGACGCTATCCCCTCCTTCGTGGTAAAGGATGGGGTCCTCCTAGTGGTTGGACTTGGCCTTCGCTAGGAAGGTCTCAAGCCTCTGCCTGGGCCAATCTTGTGGAACTTTCTTAGCAACAAGAAAGTTCACAATATTGGCATACCACGGGAGAGAGGCGATAGCAAGGATCACCTCATCTGGGAAGGTCTCACAATTAGGGTCAATCCACTCAGAATCCTCAAGATTCTCTAATCGGGAGAGATGATCCGCCACCACATTCTTGACTACGGGCTTATCCTTAATCTCTATGTCAAACTCTTGGAGTAGAAGGATCCATCTAGTCAGTCTGGCCTTGGCATCCTTCTTTGCCATGAGGTACCTGATGGCGGTATGATCTGTGTACAAGGTCACTCTAGATCCAATAATGTACGATCTGAACTTATCTAGGGCGAAGACTACGTCTAGCATCTCCTTCTCTGTGACTGTGTAGTTCCGCTGCATGGAATCCAATGTGCGGCTAGCGTAGTGGATAGCAAATGGGACTCCATCCCTCCTCTATCCCCGACAACGACGCTATTTCTATGAGCGAGCCGAACGAGCAAGGTAAATCAGGTATATCTAATGCGGTCGTTGTGACCTCAGTCGCTCGGCACTCAGAAGCTCAACAAGAAAAATTCAGACCACCAAACAAAGGCAAAAATCGATGAAACTCAAGATAGCGGTCTAGCTATGATATTAACCTAGTATAGTGCCCAAGGTCGAACTCAAGGAGCACGGGTTGGCCTCGTGGCCTACGAAGTAGTCAATAATAAATACAAATAAAAGAAAATTATTTTTGGTGGGTTTTTAATATTTTTATATTTTTTTAGATTTCTAAATAATAAAGAAAATAATAAAATCAAGAAAACAAGCAACTTCACACAATTATTTAATCACTCAAAACTGATCCAAAAATTCAAACAAAAATATTTTTATGATTTTTATATTTTTTAATATTTTTGGTTAATTTTTGATAATTTTTTGATTTTTATAGAATTTTATAAAAATGAAACAAGAAACGGAAACAATGTCGTTGTCCAATCGGGCTTCAAAGGCCAAAATAAAATATATAATGGCTTCAAATAGACTGGACGTATTTTTCCTATAAAATGTAAATAAAAATGAAAATTCAGCAGCTGAGTTTTTTATTTTAGGGTTTTTGTATTAATTACTAGAATTTTTATGGGTTTTTAAGGCTTTTTCAATTTTTATATTTTATATAAGTCCAAAAATCAACAAAACGGGTCAGAAAATCAAACTCACTAAAATAAACAAACTCTGATTTTTTTGTAATTTTTAAAAATGTTTTAATATTTTTTGTGAATTTTATAACTTGATAGTAAGAAAAATTGATGTTTTTGAATTTTAAAAAATAACAAAATGGCTCCAAAAAATTTTCCCAAATTTAGTAAAAATTCTACACAGTGGCAGGAGCCACGTTTCAAATTTTCACTTGATTTGGAGTAGATTTGATATTGTATTCAAAACAATCAACATCCCACAGTCATAGGGGCGTGATCGTAATAAAAATATCTTTGGAGGGCCTAAAAATAACAAGCAAAGAAACCCAGGGGGTCCAGGTGCAAAATGGCCAAGATCTCACGCGCCACGCGCGTGATCTGGGCACTCAGGGACCTCTTTGTAAATAACTTAAGTCCCTAGACCAATTAGTAACACGCACTAAAAGTCCATGGGCGAAAGTATAAAACTCCCACGATATTCAACACATGCACAAATAAAACATTCACAGGGGTATATGTGTAAATATCTTAAAAGATTTTTCCATTCATTAACAAGCAGAAAATACAGCCCACAAAGTGCAATTTCACCAAAAATACACGTGTCAAAGCACTTGACCACAACAGGCAGGGGTAGAAATGCAATTAACAAAGACTACCAGGTCCACTATGCAATTGTACCAAAATAAAATGAACTACTTAAAAGATTTACAGGGCTGAATAGTAAAAACAAAAATAGAGGGGGCTAAGTGAAATTACCCCTTGTTCTATTCCGAGGTCTACGATGGCACCGTGTGGCGAATCTGACGGTCGAGGATGACGGCGCCTCAACGAAGAAGCCTCTGCTCGGATCTGACGGTGGAGAGCTAGCCACGTGGAAGATCAACGGCTGTTGTAAGTCGTGGCTAACCCTCGCCGATCTGACGATCCAGATCTATCCCCTAACGATCGGACGGTGGTGGCTGCTCCTCAAGTGAACGGCTGCGATCTAATCTGGAGCTGGAGGGGTAGATGGACGTCTCTGGAGTATCCACGAAGAACAGGTGGCCGGCAAACTTCGCCGGCCACGTACGCGCACGGTGGTCCTCCTCGGGGGCTACTGATGATCGAAGAAGAAGCGCCTGAGCCTCCCGCGTTTGAAGAGCCCTTCCGATGACGCCGAAGAGCTCCGATGAGCCCAGGCGACGACGGCAGAGCTCAAGCTCCTGTGCTGAAGATGGAGGACCTCAGATGGTCCTCCTCAGACCTGCAAAATGGCACAAAAGCGCTCCTGGGTCGAGGGCAAAGTACCTCGACCCGGTTAGAGGCGATGGGGATGGTCGGTGCGTCGGAATGGACGAGCTCCAGCGAAGCAACGCCGAGGGAGCTCGAATCCCAGTTCCTGTGCGAACTGGGTTGAACGAATGGGTGGAGAACGTGCGTGGGAGAAGGGCGAAGGTGAGGGTATCGTCCGATGATCAAAATGGTGAGGGAGGTGGTCGGATTCGACGGTCGACGGCAAAGGGGTGATTTGGGGGTATATGGAAATTAGATAAAGATAGAAGGAACTAAGGCTACCTGATGGTCGATGTCGATTAGGGATGAGTTGATGGAGCTCTGGGTCCTAGCCTCAAGGGTCGTCGATGCCCGAGGCTCGAGCACCACGTCTGGGTGGCGCACGGCGGCGCTAGGTCACCAGATCGATGGTCCGATCACTCCCTCACGACCAATCACGAGCTGTCACTCATGCGAGAGAAATGGAGGTCCTAGGGTGGAGAAATGGGGAGCCAAAGATGAGTGAAAGAGCGGGCGGAGCTCAGGCTATATACGGCTAGGGGTACGGCTAAGAGAGGGTCAGGCGAACTTATCGGAGCTCGGACCCCTTAAATCCACCGCGGGCGTGGATCAGTGATGATCAATGCTGGATTAATCTAGTGAAATTCGGACACGTGGCTCCTGCCACTGTGTAAAAATTTCTCTAATTTTCGGGACATATTCCTTGCTTTTTACTTTTTTTAAAAAAATAAAAAACACGTATTTTTGCTACTGTTTGGAAAAGAAAATCAAAGAAAAATATAAAAATTTTCTAAAAAATCTAAATAAATTAGGGTTTGGTTATTTTGCTGTGTTTGAGTTTCTGTCAAATTTTTGGCTCATTTGGATCTATAAAACCTATAAAAATTGAAAAACCCTAAAAATCTTATAAAAACCATTAGAAATTCTATAAAACTCAAAAAAATGAAAACACTTTTTGTAGCTTAGTTTTGTATATATTTTTCAAAAAAATTGTCTCCAGATTTTTATAGGCCTTTTATATATTTTTAGTTGGCCTTTCAAGTCTGGATGCACAGTGATCCATTGTTTTCCCCTTTCTTGATTTTTATAAAATCAATAAAAAATTATAAAATACCCATAAAATCACCAAAAACACTTAAAAATATAAAAAAACATAAAAATAATTTTATTCCAATTTTCTGAGCATTTTTGGGTGTTTAAATAAATTGTTGTATTTGCTTTTTATACCTTTTCTTATATTTTCTTATATAATTAAAAACACAAAAAAATTAAAAACAATTAAAATCCACCAAAAACATTTTCTTCATTATTTTATTCTCTTTTGACTACTTCTTAGGCCGTCTCGGCCAACCCGTGCTCCTTGAGTCCGACTGTGGTCGCTATACCAGGTTAATAAACTAGCGAGGACCGCTGTTTGATTTCCTTGTTTAATCTTTTGATTTGGCGGTTCCTTATTTTTCTTGATTGACCGAGTCTCTCTTTTCGAGTCGCAACGACACCGAACACTTTTACCTTGGCCCGATAGTGAGAGCTTGAATTTTTTCGGTCATCAGGATGGCGGCCTTCCCTCTCACTATCTCCCTCATCTCCTGACGAAACTCGTCCATCTCCCGTCGGAATGTGCACTGCTGCTCAGACATGAGGCAGGCTAAGTCATCAAGTGAGGGGTTCTCATAGGTCAGCCCATGAGAACCTGACGGGTGGCCTCGCTGGTAATGAGGTTGCTGCTGCTGATGAGGGTGAGAGGGGTACTGGGGATGATACTGCTACTGAGGTTGCTGCTGCCTCCAAAATTGTCCATGCTGATAGGGATGAGGACCATACTGCTGGTGGTGGGATGGTTGCTGCTGGTGTGCTGGGAGCTGGGGCTGCTGGTGCGTCTCTCGCTGCTGGCTAGACTGGCCACCCTGAACTGGAGGCTGCTACTAGGAACTTGTGCCTCCAACCGACCAGCGGCATCCGGGATGGTCTCGTCGGATACTGGGCTGGGGGCGGTCGTACCATATCCCATTGACATCCATCAACGGCTCCTGCTCGTAGGTAGGTGGTGGTAGTACTGTCAGGGGCTGGTCTGGCTGATACACCACCATCTGGCAGCCCTGAGATGGTGGTGACTGGACGTACTGCTGCTACTGCAGCTGGTAGGGCTCCTCCTGAATGTGGTGGACCTGACGGTACTGGGCGGAGGGTTGAGACGAATTGTTGCTGCCGCCGGTGTCTGCCCGTGACCTGAGACGGGGCTGAGAAGCCGTCTGTGCCTCCTGGAGACACATGATCTGTGTCTTCAGGTCACTCAGCATCTGTGCCATCTGATCGATCTGTGTCATGCCCTGACACTATTTCTTCTCAATCAACTCGATCCGGTCTAGCTTCTCGCTAATGATGCCCATGTCGGTCAATGTCGACTCTGCCTGTGCTGCTGCCGCTGACAAAGTGGATGGACCGGCATCGACCCGTGCAATCCTCTGAAACTGCTGCCTCTGGTTGGGGGCGTCCCTGAGTGTAGAGTCGGGTCTGGGACATCACTGTATAGTTCTCGGCCATCTCCTCATAGATGGCCAAGACCTGATCCTCATCCTTGGTGAAGTAGGAACCGCCACACAATGCATTCACCAACCCCTGCAGCTCGGGTGTAAGTCTGCAGAAAAAGCTCTAAACTCGGTTTGGCTTCGAGATATCATGGTGCGAGCATCGATCTGTAATCTCTCTAAACATGTCCCATGCCTCATGGAACTACTCGTTGGGGAGCATGGAGAAGTTGCTGATCAGGGCCCTCGCTGCATTCGTCCACCCAAGTGGATAGTACTTGATCAAGTACTCGGTGCGGAGCTGCTCCCAGGTGGTCACAGATCTCCCCAAATGCTTCAGCCAGTTGGTTTCTCTGTCAACAAGGGAGAATGAAAAAGCAATCATCCGAATGGTGTCCTCGTTCACATGCTGATCGTGGACGGTGTTGCAAATCATCTCGAACTCCTGGAGATGAAGATGGGGCTCCTCAGTCGCGAGCCCGTGGAAGCGGGGGAGAAGCTGAATTGTCTATGGGGGGAGCTTTAAGCCCCCTATGATCACCAGAAGTACAATCCACCGATTTGTAAGTGAAGGATATGGTTAGATCCTCAAGCGCATCATGGAAGCGTGAGCATCGTATCGAATACGATGAAGAATGACTAGTCGCACTAGTTAATCTATGCAGCAGAAATTAAAATGTTTTTATGCGACAAAACCACATGATCCAAGAACACTTCTCGGATCGTTTCGTCTAAACCACAAACAAGTATTATGGTTACCTCTTGAAGCGTGGTTGCGATCGAGTCTCTAAACGAAGAGACTTCCTGTCTCAAGTCCGATCTGACGGAGGAGACGCTTGCGAGCGCGGGGATGAACCGCGTGCTTCTCGCAATCCATGTTGATGATCCAAGTGGTAGGATCTCCTGATCTTGACACATGAGATCCGACGTCATCTTCACGAGCGAGGCGCACCGAAGGAGACGGAGATCCACGAGCAAACAATCGGGCAGCAAAACGACGACGCTGCGGCGATGGAGGACCTCTCTTGGGCATCCATGGTGGACGACATGAGAGGGAGAGAGAGAGAGAGATGTGCTTCTCAAGCATTGTGTAAAGAAGAGCAATGGGGTGCCTCTCCTTTTATAATATTTTGGGATCCATGGATCTCAATCCATGGTACAACACAAATCCAATGGTTCACATTGATTGTGTTTCTTTTAATGGTCAAGATTTGTGTTGGTAAAAACCAACAACAATTAATTTAATTTAGATCAAATCTATATTGATAAATCAATATAATTCAATCACCAATTAAATCAACAAATATGGAGATAATGGGAAATAGAGAATTCCTCCTTCCATATACATGGAGTGGACGACCTCCCTTTACTAATAGGAATAGGTGGTCGTCCCTCCTATGGAAGGAGTATCTCTCAAATGTAATCTTCCTTGATTACATATTCCATATATCTTCAATTTATTACAACAACAATTGTTGTAAATAATTCAACAACAATAATTCATAATTATTTTGTGAATATTGCAATCTTGCCATTGGAAAATTGTGAATCACATTCACAACCCAAAATAAAATGTAAATGACATTTTCAATTAATTGTCCAATGTGAATCCAATTCACATCAACATTTAATTAACAAATGTAAGTTACAAATAGCTCTCTCTTATATATTATAAATCATATTTATAATATATATGATTAATATGGATAGTCCTATTCACATTATTCATATCCATGATAATTAAATCACATTTAATCATCTTGGATCTCATTTCTCTTGTTCTCAAATAATATGAATCACATTCATATTACTTACATCTTTGATAATTAAATCACATTTAATTATCTCAGATAACTCTCTTTATAATATGAATCAAATTCATATCACTCATGATAATTAAATCTCATTTAATTATCCATTTTCTCAATGCTTGGTTACATAATATCAACAATGAAATAATCCTGAACCCATTCAAGGATAATGTGCTTTCTCCGCGAATATATGGAGATAAGGACAGGGCGATTGTATTGTTCCACGTATAGTGACTTGGATATTGAGATCATATCTTAAATCTAGATCGTGGGGCTCCCATAGATGCTTCATTAAATCAAGACCGCAAATCTAATCTTCTCATTGCATCTGAATCACATTCGGATCAATGTCCAACATTTGGACTAAGATCAGATTACTTCTCTACCGAGAGGAGTCACTAAAATCCAGATCCATTTCATCACTCCCTAGGAATGGAAGCGTCATAGTTATACAATCGTGTATAATCACATCACCCTCAGGTATTCCCAATACCTGTACATCCCGCATACTGGAAGACTCAGAATAAAACCGAAGTATTAGATCAACTTTACACTGTCTACTTCTGGGTTTTCATCAGTAAGTTTCTCATTCGATCATTGGAAGTTGGTATCGATCATATACTTTCCAAAAGCATATATCATACCTAGTACTTGATCATATATTTTCCAAAAGTATATATCAAACCTAAAAATTCATTCAAGCTTCCAAAGCAAGACGGCCGTGCAAGGAATTTGATTCTTCCCAATATCTCATGAGTGAGCTCATGTCTTCCGGTTCAGTGACTGAACCTGTATGATCCCTTTGAGAGATCGTATTACTCGTATGCCCTTATATGCACACCAGCGCACCGGTGTATAGACCTTGGTTAGGTCATCAACCTATTGGTCTACCAAATGTACATACTCAGACAAATAGCAACACATCTGTCTCCGGTCAGAGGATGCGTGCCTGTATCGTGATAGCATATGATATAGGACTTTGGTTATCTCGATCTCATTTAGTCAACTCTTTGACCTAACTAATCTGACACCTCCGAATCTCTATTCCTATGCAGAGGACCTGCATCAAGAGGTCGGTCAGATATCGGCCTTTAAAGATAAGGATTGCCATCTCCTACTCAGGCTCGAGATCATCTCATAACAATCATTTAACGATGCTTGATGAGTCCTCAATCTAACTCTTTATATATTCATCCAAGCACTAGCCTCTATGATCCAATAGTTGAATCAACAGCTGTATGATCATCAAGATGGCCATGGTACATAACCCTAATTGTACTAAGGGACCTATTATGCAAATTATTTATTCTTCATATCAGATCAGGAATGATATTTGCAATAACATTTATTGCAAAATGGCTCGACGTGGGCTCGCATGTCCAACAGTAAGCGTCGATCTGGGGTTGTGCAACTCCCGCATCGTCCTGGATGCTTCTCGCTGGACCGGCTCCTCAGGCTGGTCTGGTATCTCTCCCTTTCCTGCGACTCTCGATGATCTCGCTTTATCCTCAGCCTCTCCATATCTCTACGCATCTCCACCATGAAAGCTCCATGATCCCGTATCTGGTGTTGCATCGTCTGAAGGGAAGCTAACAGGGCATTGTTGATTGCATCATGATCCAACCCGTATGTCTGCTCGGCTCTCGGACCCTCGGTGCGCTCCTCGCTGCTGACCATGGTCTCTGCAAAGGCAAAAGACCCAAACTCAGGTGTCGATAAATCAACTGTTTGTTGCTCTCTCGGCTGCGGCACTGGTATCTCAGAACTGGTAGAAGGGTGGTCAAGGGGGAACAGGGTGGAATCGAACTCAGGTTTGAAGAGAGGGTCCCGGCTCTCGCGAACCATCCTAGATGAACAAGCTGGAGTGCTGAAATGCGGTGCAGCCAAAGGCTGCCTAAGAGACCTCCTACCCATCATCTTCATCTGGCGAGTAAGGAAGATGAGATCTGGAAACACACAAGATGAGCAAACAAACCCCCGGTTCACCTACGCAACACAGAGCTGAAGACCGTAAAGGTTCGATCAATTATCTTGTAAATTTTATTTAGGTGATCAAGTCAGTCTATCAGAGCGGTTAAGCGAGCTGATGGGACTCCAATCCTCCCAACAAACTGTCCTGTATAAAAGGTCGGTAGTCTGATAAGAGATCAGATATGGCTCTAGCCTAGTGTGCGGGTCGCTCTCTCGCTCATACAAACCAGACAAGGAGGGGTCGCTCTCCCCAAGACAAATGTTTAAGTGAGGTACTTTTAGGGTTAAGTGTGTTTAGCAGTTTCAATTTTATAGTTTTTCTTTTTTAGATATTTTTCAAGCAAACAACGCCTAACGAATTTTTCGATTCTCCTGGTTATTTAAGTCCGAAAACATGGGGAGAAGACGAAAAAGCCGATGCGCAATGAAATCAATGATGCATGCTGAGTAAGAATGCATACCTTTCCTCCAGCTCTCTATATGCAAAGTGATCCACGTATAAATGTAAGGACAGAAATAAAACTACCTATATGTTGCACGAGGAAACTGGCCTTAGACAGAGCAATTCTACACGTGAAAAATAGTAATCGGGTAATCAAATCTAAGTCCGGAGTCCGATCTTGGGAGCCACTCGTTGTCCGCCACAACGGATCCTACACGCGTTGTATGTAGATCCTCACGGCACATGGACTCGAGTCTAACTAATCCGGCTTTTTCTTGTGATTTAATTATTAAGGTCCAATTAGCGATCTATAGGTGCAGGCAGATATTAAGGATTGGGCCTTGATTAATTACATCACAATCAATATAAAATCCAAAGCTAAGGACAAAACCGTGTAAATCATATAAGCAATAATAAAATACGATAAAATAAAACCATTGAAAAACGCGGTGAGGTCCCCCGAATACACCGGTGCTCGGCGAAATAGACCCTGATATCATCGATAGAGTCCAAGTCTGTGAGTATTGTATGATTACAATAATAGTCTGCATAAAATATAAACTAAACTAATCTATACTAAACTACAACTATATGCGGCTCCCGCACTCCCCTTTGGCTCCTCGCACTCTCCTGTGGCTCTATACAGAAAGGAGCCGCCTCCGGTACCCGCGGTTGCGTCGGCTTTCCGAAGAAAGGCACCTCGATCCTCAGGCCTCACGAGAAACACAAACAGAAGTGCATCAGACACAATTATTAATAAAATGATAAGAAAAATATCTACAAATATAGACAAAAAGCCATGAAAACGCCGCGAAAACAAAAACGACTACTAAGCCTTGCTCCCCGGCAACGAAGCCATTCTGATGAGCCGAAAAATCACGAGAGACTAAGGGAGATAAATATCACGGGTCGTTGGGACCTCAATCCCTCGAATCGGACTCAACAAGAAAACTAAGACCACTAAAATAGAATAATCAGTCAAAAAGCCGAATAGCGGTCTCGCTAATTTATTTAACTTGGTGTAGCGACCATTGTCGAACACAAGGAGCACGAATTGGCCAAATGGCCTACGAAGTAGTCTGAAAATGAATAAAGAAAAAAATGTTTTTTGGTGGATTTTATAGATTTTTAATTTTTTGTGATTTTAATTATGAAGAAAATGTAGGAAAAGCCAAAAAGAAGCACAGTCAACATTTTATTTAACACCTCAAATCAAATCCAAAAATTACAATAAAAATATTTTTGGGTTTTATAATTTTTTAAATGTTTTTGGTAATTTTCTCATTTTTTTTATATTTTTTATTTTCTAAAAATGAAATAAGACTAAAAAATGAAATCAATGTACCGCTAGATTTGAAAGGCTATTTAAAAATATATAAATAGCCTATAAAAATCTGGAGATAATTTTATGTCAAACTACAAGTAAAAACTAAACTATAGGAAAAGAAATTGCATTTTTTTGAATTTTTTAGAATTTTTAATGATTTTTATACGGTTTTTAGGATTTTTCAATTTTCAGGTATTTTATAAATCTAAATGTAGCAAAAATTGAACTGGAATAAGAAAATAACAAAACTAACAAATGCTAATTTTTTTAGAGTTTTTGGAGGCTTTTTAATATTTTTAGTAGATTTTATATTTCAAACAATAGCAAAAATAGAGGTTTTTGAATTTTTAAAAATAGAAAATGAAAGCCAAAATGTTCCAAAAATTATTGAAATATTTACATAGTAGCAGGGGCTATGTGTCCAAATTTCAGTGAATTGGAGTTAATTTGATATTTTATGCATCCAATGAGATAGGCACAACAGACAGGGACCTTAGTGAAAGAAAAACAAGTCATGAGGGCTTAAATCAAACACATGCAGAAACTATAAGGGGCTCAGTGTAAATTGCGCTTAACTTTCAACACATGTTCCAATTCATTCACGCACAGGGGAATATATGCAAATAGTGAAACTAAATGTTCATTTCATAACATCCATAAAACCTAGCTCAATACATGCAATTCTCACAAAAACTCATGTGTCGAAGCACATGCACCACACACAGAGGGACTAAAATGCAATATACTAAAACTACCAAGTCCAAAGTGCAATTATTCCAAAATAAAAACAACTACAACTAATAATTACAGGTCTAAACTACAAACGCTAAAGAAAGAAGGGCCTAAGTGATATTTACCCTTTTATTTAAGATCCAACGGCTGTAAGGAGTCCACTCATGATATGACGGCTCTGGATGGTGGATGCCTCTTCATGATCAACGTCCGGGATCTGATTCGCTGATGGATCGAACGGCTACGAGCCTTGCGCGAACGGATGGCTGAGATCTAAACTGGAGCGAGTGGCTCGATCGAACGGCGATGGAGGGTCCTCGATGAACAAGTTGTCGGCGAACTTCGCCCGGCCAGTACGCGCGATTGGGACCTCCTCCGGTGCTGCTGAGATGGTGTAAGCTGGTGGTGTTCCGCAGCTAGTGGTATGCTCCGATGATGCCGGGAGCAGCTAGAGCGCTCTGGTGACGAGAACAAACCGGGGCACCTGTGCCTGAGTAATGGGGCCTCTAGATGAGGCTTCTAAGCCTTCGTACCTGCATAGGAAGAAAGAGGGGTCGACGGCAAACTGCCTCAACCCGGTGAAGGGCGAAGGGGGAGGTCGTAGGAGGCGCGTGGGTATCTGGCGAGCGGCGGCGGAGGCGATCCGATACCCGGTTCCGAGACGAACCAGAGGGAGTGGATGGGTGCAGAACATGGAGAGAAGACTCGTGGAGATGATAGGTGTTGGAAATGCGAGCCCACGGCGAGCCATTATGCAATAAATGTTATTGCAATTCACTCCTTAATCTGAAATGAAGAATACATAATTTGCATAATAGGTCCCTTAGTACAATTAGGGTTATGTACCATGGCCATCTTGATGATCATACAGCTGTTGATTCAACTATTGAATCATAGAGGTTGGTGCTTGGATGAATATCTAAAGAGTTATATTGAGGACTCATCAAGCACCGTCAAATGATTGTTAAGAGATGATCTCCAGCCTGAGTAGGAGATGGCAATCCTTATCTCTGAAGGTTGATATCTGACCGACCTCTTGATGCAGGTCCTCTGCATAGAGAAAGAGATTCGAAGGTGTCAGATTAGTTAGGTCAAAGAGTTGACTTAACGAGATCGAGATAACCAAAGTCCTATATCGTATGCTGTCATGATATAGGCACGCATCCTCTGACCGGAGACAGATGTGTTGCTATATGTCTAAGTATGTACATTTGGCAGACCAATAGGTTGATGACCTAATCAAGGTCTATACACCGGCGCGCTGGTGTGCATATAAGGGCATATGAGTAATACGATCTCTCAAAGGGATCATACAGGTTCAGTTACTGAACCGGAAGACATGAGCTCACTCATGAGATATTGGGAAGAATCAAATTCCGTGCGCACGGTCGTCTCGCTTTGGAAGCTTGACTGAATTTGTAGGTTTGATATATACTTTTGGAAAGTATATGATCAAGACCTAGGTATGATATATGCTTTTGGAAAGTATATGATCGATACCGACTCCCAATGATCGAATGAGAAACTTACTGATAAAACCATGAAGTAGACAGTATAAAGTTGATCGAATACTTCGGGTTTAGTCTGAGTCTTCCAGTATGCAGGATGTACAGGTATTGGGAATACCTGAGGGTGATGTGATCATAAACGATTGTATAACCATGACGCTTCCATTCCTAGGGAGTGATGAAACGGGTCTGGATTTTAGTGACTCCTCTCAGTAGAGAAGTGATCTGATCTTGGTCCAAGTGTTGGACATTGATCTGAATGTGATTCAGATATAATGAGAAGATTAGATTTACGGTCTTGATTTAATCAAGCATCTATGGGAGGCCCGCGATCTGGATTTGAGATACGATCTCAATATCCATGTCACTATACGTGGAACAATACAATCGCCCTGTCCTTATCTCCAAGTATCTGCGGAGAAAGCGCATTATCCTTGAAGGAGTTCATGGATAATTCTATTGTTGATATATGTATCCGAGCATTGAGAAAATGGATAATTAAATGTGATTTAATTATCATGAGTAATATGAATTTGATTCATATTATAAAGAGAGTTATCTTAGATAATTAAATAAGATTTAATTATCAAAGATGTAAATAATGTGAATGTGATTCATATTATTTGGACACAAGAGAATAGAGATCCAAGATGATTAAATATGATTTAATTATCATGGATATGAATAATGTGGATAGCAATATCCATATTAGTCATATATATTATAAATATGATTTATAATATACAAGAGAGAGCTATTTGTAATTTACATTTGTTAATTAAATGTTAATGTGAATTGGATTCACATTGGACATCAAATTGAAAATGTAATTTACATTTTGTTTTGGGTTGTGAATGTGATTCACAATTTTTCAATGGCATGATTGCAATGTTCACAAAATAAATTGGATTTATTTTTTGTGAAATAATTTGCAACAAAAGTTGTTGCAAATAATGGAGATTACATAAAAGGTGAAATAGCCACCTTCCTAATGGAGGAGGGTGGACGGCCACCACTCCCATTAGGAAAGGGAGGCCGTCCCCCCTCTCCACATGGAAGGAGGCTATCTCTCCTTTCATTATCTCCATGTATTGATGATTTAATTTTGTAACTAAATTGTGTTGATTTATCAACATATATTTAATTTAAATTAAATTAATTGTTGTTGTGTTTTTAGCAACAAATCATGACCATTGAAAGAAACACAAATTGATGTGGACCATTGGATTTGTGTTGACACATGGATTGAGATCCATGGATCCCAAAACCCTATAAAAGGAGAGGCACCCCATTGCTCTTCTTGAACACATAAGTTGAGGCAACAAATCTCTCTCTCTCTCTCATTCTCTCTACACGTCCTCCCTCCATCTCTCTCATGTGGTCGTCCACCATGGATGCCCTAGAGAGGTTCTCCATCGCCGCGGCATCGTCGTTATGCTGCCCGATGGTTTGCTAGTGGATCTCCATCTCCTTCGGTGCGCCCCGCTCGTGAAGAAGACATCGGATCTCGTGTGTCGAGATCAGGAGATCCGCCGCTTGGATCATCAACATGGATTGCGAGAAGCACGCGGTTCATCCCCGCGCTCGCAAGCGTCTCCTCCGACGGATCGGACTTGAGACAGGAGGTCTCTTCGTTTAGAGACTCGATTGCAACCACGCTTCAAGAGGTAAACCTAATACTTGTTTGTGGTTTAGACGAAACGATCCGAGAAGTGTTCTTGGATCATGTGGTTTCGTCGCATAAAAAATTTTAATTTCCGCTGCATAGAACAACTAGTGCGACTAGTCGTTCTTCGTCGTATTCGATGCGACGCTCACGCTTCCGTGATGCGCTTGAGGATCTAACCATATCCTTCAAGTGGTATCAGAGTCTTAGGTCGGTGGTTTTGGATACGATCCATAAACCGAGGACGACTTGGGTTCATTAGGGTTTGCGAAAGTTTTCTTGCATTTCATTTTCGCATCTCTGTTTTGATATTATTTTAGGCACTGTTTAAATTGTTTAAACACGAAAATATTAATTGGATTTTGTTCCCCATTAAATAAGGAAACCGTAGGATCTGAGTTTGCGTGATTTCGATTCCGTTTGCTCTAGATATGCTCATTTTAGTGAACATGTATCCACTGTTTCGGGGACTGCGGATCATGACGTAATTAAGATGTTAATTGCGGATTTGATACGCCTTGAAATGCGTGCAAATCACTTGGGTTCTGTTGTAAATCACGTTAGCAAACTTTAGAAATTTACTTTGCTTAATTTGGATTTAAATTGATTGAGATATGATATTTTTAGTAAGTGAGGGTCACTGCTGAAAATACTTTCCTAATCAAGAACCTAGTGATTGTCATTTAATTAATTAGTGAAATTAAATTGTTTAATTTCCTGGAATAATTATGCATAAATATTTGTGAAATATTTAATGATAATTATGTCCTTAAATGACTTTGCCCTAACCAACAAATGATTAGATGTGATCTAGATCAAGATTGGTTACATGATCTACATGATCAACATTCCAACAAACATGTTGCTTGAATAGGACTTGGGATTTGTTTAGCAAATCTCATTATAATGTTAATCAAAAATGTTTTGATTATTACTATATGGTACAATTTCGGTTGAAGAACCGATGATCATCTCAAGTACAAATTAATCAATTTGGCATTATCCTTTCCCGAGGCGGATATGGTGCCTAGTCGGAGAGCATTGGGGTTGCGGGTTGCAACGTATGTGGTCCGTCCCACTCTCGTCGGTACTGGCCATGACAGCGGGTAGGGCCGGGATAATGTCCGAGGGATTAAGATGTATTTTTCTAATTATTAAAATTCGAGATAATACGTATTTGAGAAAATACCATTATTCAAGTAACTATTAAAATGTTTGTTGGATATTAATTGGATCATTAATTTAATATGATTAGATTAATTGGAATCCAATTAAGATTGAAATACTCTAATATTATTAGAGTTAATAATTCCCTTGGAAGAATTAATTATGTGAATGTGATTCACGATAATTAATTAAAATTTGAATATGAGGTGGAGGATCACATAAGTGACATCCATGGTCTCCCGTCAAGGCGAAGGGTTCCGTCGCCAGGGATTGTATGTGGGAGACGCCTGTCCGAAGTGACAGCTCCTGTATGCAAGCGCATCTGGATCAGACTCTTTGCTTCTCGAAAGAGTAAGGCCGTATACGTAGTGACCCCAATATCGGATCCTCATATTATTGGGGCGATATTGGATTGCGTATAGCGAGTACTATTCCTGTTGACGGTTGGTTCAATTAACGACGGGTCAACATCGCCTTAGGGGTGGTGGGCTCGGGTGTTAAAGACCGAATTGGGAAATGCAAGTTGGACTTGCAAAGCGGAATGTGTTCCCGCTTCTTTTTTATCCGAGTTGCAGATTCTCATATTATTGGGATGTAACAAAGATAAGGAAGGAGATCCCAGATCTTGTTGAGATATAATGGTAAGTATATCTCTTACATTGAAAGTGATTAAGGGAATGAACTTTCAGTGTTGACAAGACAAGATAACTTTGATATAAAAATCCTAAATCAAAGTAAAATATATATATTTATATATTTATGCAAATTTCTTATTTCAGATAATCCTTCATTAAAACCCACTCAATGATATACTCAATAATAACCAGTAAAATATCATGGATTGGACTCATGATCCAGATATTGTACTTGCAATTGGACACATAATGTATGTGGTTGCAATGTGCAAGTTTCCTCATAATATTGAGGAATGACAATTAAATAGATAATAGGACTACAACCCTAGGGTTTGTGTGTCTCTATAGTCTTGATCTCTCATCGGATGTACTTTGGAAGTGACATGTCGATGATGATCGCAATTGTCAAATAATCCTTATAAAATTTATGAAGATATTATGGCATACATATGTGCTCTTGACATTTAACATGAATGAGATGGTTCACTGCATCATGCAGAATGGTGGCTCTATAAGAGATGGTGTATTCAAATTGTTTGAGTACCTACCTGAACCTATGTTTTAAGAGTTTAGATGAATGTAGATGATGAGTGTCATCATTCTACTATCTATACTCTGGTCATTCATGAAGCTTCATAATATTCATATTGTATGAATTTAATGAAGCATGTATAAATGTTGAAATGCTCTTACATAAGAGATCCTTAGTCTTAAGCAATGATTGCCTATAGATAAAGGGAGCGCAGTGGAAGCATGGGTTGGACCCGAGTAAGAAGTATGGTCAAAGAGTTGACTATACATCTATGACTTCCATATGTCATCCGAAGAGTTGGATGAATGCCAATACTGCAATAAGTTGATGTGTTGATAGTATGACTATCAAGTCTATCTAGAATCCTTAGAGAAGGACTCGGATGGAGCATCAGATTAATCTACATAAATCATTGATAAGATAAAGTCAAATAATTGTATCTCAATCTTCTGATGACATTTGCAATAGGTTGCATATGTTTTAGAAGACTGGAAAATTTGATCTTAAAGGTTTATAGTTATCCACATGGATATTGATGCAATTGTTGCAACAATCTCTGTTGGATTGATAGACTTGTTAATTTCAGTGGGAGAGTCCTTAGTCTTAGAGAATGTCTCTATGACCTAGATATAAGAATACACTCATTGTTTGTTTCTAAATGTTGGAAATAAACCTGAATTCTGAGGTAGAACTATCATAAAAAGTTATGATGGAGATATTTCAGATAGTAATCTAAAATCTAGTGGACTCCACTAAATTAGAAAATTAATGAATAGTTCATTAACATTTCTAAATACTGAAATTAAACCTTAAGATCAATAGGAGGATGAAGATCATTTGACAATGATCTAGCATCAAGCCTTGGACATTTGTCTATTGATTTGATCAATAGACTAGTAAGAGATGAAACTTTAGAATGTCTAAAATTTCAAAACTTACATACTTATGAATATTGTATTCAAAGAAAAATGTCCAATACACCCTTCTTAGAGAAAGGTGTAAGATGTCAAGGTATTCAGGATCTCATACATATTGATGTATGTAGATCATCTATATCATAGTAAACATTATGGATATGTGATATCTGTTGATGATTATGTATGATATGAGATTTCTTCTCTTCACCTAAGAAACCTTTGAAATGTTCAAAGATTTCATTATTTTTGGTTTAAAACCAAAAGTTCGAAGGAAGATAAAATGAATTTGATCTAATCTAGGTAGCAAGTACCTGTTAGATAAATTCAAAGAATACCTTATAGAGATATGAATATCATTTCTATCTCAATCCTCCTAACACACCTTAACTCAATAGAGTTATAGGCAGATACAATTGGATCATGTGTGACATGATCTTATCAATGATGAATTTTAGCATAATTATCCCTTAGTTTCCAGGTATATATGTGTAGTAGAGACTACAATGTATATCCTTAATAAGGTTCCATGCAAGATGGAATCTAGCACTTGAGAGTGCTGCTTCATTAGGAAAATAAAGGATGGTATTGGATACCTACTTTATGATCTTGAGATTCTTGAAATATCTCATCTCTGAGAATGTGATTATTGGAGGTTGAGACTCTTGAGAATCAAGATAAAAATGAAGTGTAGGAACTCATTTAATCTTGAAAAGATAATGAGGCTCCTAAAATTGGAAACTAAAAGGATAATTGAAGATGAAACACTAAAACCTCTTCAAATAAGTTTGAGGATGGATTCCATGTGTCAGAGAAATCTGACAATGATCGAACTTCATGTGATGAAGCTTCTGAAGATCATAGCATGGATAGATGGATGTTAGCAATAAAAGTCTAATGTAGACTTCATGTACAAGTGTTGTATATGGACCCTCGAGGATCCACCTATATGGGTAAGAACCGTAAAGGTGTAAATGGATCTTCAAGAGAAAGGGAACCTGATGAGAAGGTACATACCTTCAAAGCATAGTTCGTAGCAATGAGCTACACATGGAAGAGAAGACATTGCTTGCAATGAGACTTGCTTTTCGGTGAACATGCTTAAAATCATCAGAATATTGCTAACCTTAGCTACACAACTTGACTATTGCATCTTCGAGATGTAAGTCCAGATTGCATTCCTCTATGAATATCTCTCTGAGGATATTCACATGAAGTAGCCCCAGGGCTTCATGGTTGAGGAAAGCAAGGTGTGCAAGATAAGGAATCCATCTAAGGACTCAAATAAGTTTATTTTTGAGATGGACCATAAGATTTGATGAAATTATAAATGTTATGATTTCAAATGAAATCTTGATGAGCCATACGAAGCTTAGTGGGAGTGCCTATGTGTTCATTGCGCTAAATGTAGATGATATCCTGATCATTTAAAATGATATAAGGATAATAGTAAGTGTTTTATAATCTGGTTATTCCATATCTTGAAATATGATTTCAAAGATACCTCTTAGATCTTAGTTCTGAAGTTGTTCAGAAGCCAAGAGAAGAGGATAATTGGACTGTCACATTTGTAGTATACCTTGGACATATTCTATTCATAGAAATTCCAAGAAAGGCTTCTAACCCTTAAGATATGGTACTGACCTATCTTAAGGGATAGCACCTCAAAGAGTTGAGAAAGTAAATGCTACAACTACTTGCACTTGTGCATTAGTTACGAGAAGCTGAGTGTATGCTAGAGTGTACAAATACCAGATGTCTGTCATGCAGTGGGAGTAGTAAATTGTTACTAATCCTACTGTAGAGATAAAACACTTGATTGCAGTAATAACAAAATCTTCATAGATGAGGAGATTTTTGAGATAGTAATCTCAAAGTCTTATCTTCAAAAGTTTAAGACCATGTAGATAGTGATCTATAAAGGTCTAAACTTTAGATACCTTAGGAGATAGAGATCTCCAGGAATGAAGGTATTCTAATAAGGATTATGGGGATACTGGTTATGATGTCAGGGACAATGTAACCATCTAGATTGAGTATTGGTTGCATGAGATGCAACATTCGCATTAGATGCGAGCACTGTTACTGGGGATATGCAAGTGCCGTAAAAGGACTTGGCATAGTCTCGCGGGAACAGAGTGACTGATCAGCTTACCTAGCTATTTTCTAAATAGCCTATGATTGTCACATGAGTGCGGGTTTAAATGATTAGCCTATTAATGGCTCTTTGGGCTAGTGGGAGATTGTTGGAAATGCGAGCCCACGGCGAGCCATTATGCAATAAATGTTATTGCAATTCACTCCTTAATCTGAAATGAAGAATACATAATTTGCATAATAGGTCCCTTAGTACAATTAGGGTTATGTACCATGGCCATCTTGATGATCATACAGCTGTTGATTCAACTATTGAATCATAGAGGCTGGTGCTTGGATGAATATCTAAAGAGTTAGATTGAGGACTCATCAAGCACCGTCAAATGATTGTTAAGAGATGATCTCCAGCCTGAGTAGGAGATGGCAATCCTTATCTCTGAAGGTTGATATCTGACCGACCTCTTGATGCAGGTCCTCTGCATAGAAAAAGAGATTCGGAGGTGTCAGATTAGTTAGGTCAAAGAGTTGACTTAACGAGATCGAGATAACCAAAGTCCTATATCGTATGCTGTCATGATATAGGCACGCATCCTCTGACCGGAGACAGATGTGTTGCTATATGTCTAAGTATTTACATTTGGCAGACCAATAGGTTGATGACCTAATCAAGGTCTATACACCGGCGCGCTGGTGTGCATATAAGGGCATATGAGTAATACGATCTCTCAAAGGGATCATACAGGTTCAGTTACTGAACCGGAAGACATGAGCTCACTCATGAGATATTGGGAAGAATCAAATTCCGTGCGCACGGTCGTCTCGCTTTGGAAGCTTGACTGAATTTGTAGGTTTGATATATACTTTTGGAAAGTATATGATCAAGACCTAGGTATGATATATGCTTTTGGAAAGTATATGATCGATACCGACTCCCAATGATCGAATGAGAAACTTACTGATAAAACCATGAAGTAGACAGTATAAAGTTGATCGAATACTTCGGGTTTAGTCTGAGTCTTCCAGTATGCAGGATGTACAGGTATTGGGAATACCTGAGGGTGATGTGATCATAAACGATTGTATAACCATGACGCTTCCATTCCTAGGGAGTGATGAAACGGGTCTGGATTTTAGTGACTCCTCTCAGTAGAGAAGTGATCTGATCTTGGTCCAAGTGTTGGACATTGATCTGAATGTGATTCAGATATAATGAGAAGATTAGATTTACGGTCTTGATTTAATCAAGCATCTATGGGAGGCCCGTGATCTGGATTTGAGATACGATCTCAATATCCATGTCACTATACATGGAACAATACAATCGCCCTGTCCTTATCTCCAAGTATCTGCGGAGAAAGCGCATTATCCTTGAAGGAGTTCATGGATAATTCTATTGTTGATATATGTATCCGAGCATTGAGAAAATGGATAATTAAATGTGATTTAATTATCATGAGTAATATGAATTTGATTCATATTATAAAGAGAGTTATCTTAGATAATTAAATAAGATTTAATTATCAAAGATGTAAATAATGTGAATGTGATTCATATTATTTGGACACAAGAGAATAGAGATCCAAGATGATTAAATATGATTTAATTATCATGGATATGAATAATGTGGATAGCAATATCCATATTAGTCATATATATTATAAATATGATTTATAATATACAAGAGAGAGCTATTTGTAATTTACATTTGTTAATTAAATGTTAATGTGAATTGGATTCACATTGGACATCAAATTGAAAATGTAATTTACATTTTGTTTTGGGTTGTGAATGTGATTCACAATTTTTCAATGGCATGATTGCAATGTTCACAAAATAAATTGGATTTATTTTTTGTGAAATAATTTGCAACAAAAGTTGTTGCAAATAATGGAGATTACATAAAAGGTGAAATAGCCACCTTCCTAATGGAGGAGGGTGGACAGCCACCACTCCCATTAGGAAAGGGAGGCCGTCCCCCCTCTCCACATGGAAGGAGGCTATCTCTCCTTTCATTATCTCCATGTATTGATGATTTAATTTTGTAACTAAATTGTGTTGATTTATCAACATATATTTAATTTAAATTAAATTAATTGTTGTTGTGTTTTTAGCAACAAATCATGACCATTGAAAGAAACACAAATTGATGTGGACCATTGGATTTGTGTTGACACATGGATTGAGATCCATGGATCCCAAAACCCTATAAAAGGAGAGGCATCCCATTGCTCTTCTTGAACACATAAGTTGAGGCAACAAATCTCTCTCTCTCTCTCATTCTCTCTACACGTCCTCTCTCCATCTCTCTCATGTGGCCGTCCACCATGGATGCCCTAGAGAGGTTCTCCATCGCCGCGGCATCGTCGTTATGCTGCCCGATGGTTTGCTAGTGGATCTCCATCTCCTTCGGTGCGCCCCGCTCGTGAAGAAGACATCGGATCTCGTGTGTCGAGATCAGGAGATCCGCCGCTTGGATCATCAACATGGATTGCGAGAAGCACGCTGTTCATCCCCGCGCTCGCAAGCGTCTCCTCCGACGGATCGGACTTGAGACAGGAGGTCTCTTCGTTTAGAGACTCGATCGCAACCACGCTTCAAGAGGTAAACCTAATACTTGTTTGTGGTTTAGACGAAACGATCCGAGAAGTGTTCTTGGATCATGTGGTTTCGTCGCATAAAAAATTTTAATTTCCGCTGCATAGAACAACTAGTGCGACTAGTCGTTCTTCGTCGTATTCGATGCGACGCTCACGCTTCCGTGATGCGCTTGAGGATCTAACCATATCCTTCAATAGGATGGTCAAATGGGTGAATGGTCAATCGGAGCGACGTGGATTAGGCGGCGGAGGTCGGCGGTCCGAAACCTAAAATTTGGAAATTAAACTAGGCTACTGGGAATTGGGTCTACTTGATGGTCGAGATCCTCTGTGGTGGAGGTCCTGGTCCTCCTGGGGTCCTTGCCTTGATGGAGCGACGCCTTCAGAGGCTCGAGCTTGCCAGTGGCGGAGCGCGACGACGGGTATCGCCGAGAGGCTACCGGTCTTGGTCCTCACTGCAATCGATTCCTCTCGCTTGTTGTCACTCAAGGAGGAGGAAGGGAGGTCCTGGGAACCGAAGGGGATGGCCAAAGATGCAGGAAAAGGCGGCTGGAGCTCAGGCTATATAAAATAGTAAATGATTTTATTTGAAAATATTTACAATATGGAAAATGTATATTATTTTTCAAATTATTTTTTAGTGATTTTTATTTTTTTTGAAAAATAAATTAATGTATATACATAGTATATTATTATATACAGATATAAATACCTAAGTATTTTACATTTTTATTTTTATTAGTTTATTTTTGTACAATTATGCCCATTTTATATTTTATTTATTTACAACACAAAATTTGGGATATAAAATAATTTTTATTTGATTTTTATTTTTTATTTACAAGGGTAGAATAAATAGGTATATGTACATATATACATAGTATATACAAGGGTGAGAGAAATGATTTATTTTTATTTTTATTTTATTTTTCTCATTTTTATTTTATTTTTAGAAATATATACAAATTATGAGGAACACATATATATTTTTATTTTATGAAAATAAAATATATACATGAAAGGGGGAATATATGTATAGTGATGAATGGCCCTATCTCTCTCTACTTGTTTTATTTTGTGGTCAGGCCAATGATGGGCCCTCCCTTGGGTTCGGGTCACTCAATATTTATTCTAAATATTTCCCTATTTTTCTTTATTTCTTTATTCCTTTATTTTTGCACAAAAACATGCTAATTATTTCTAGTTATACAAAGCATGCATTTTGACAATTTAATCTATTTACAAATATTTACATGGTGTTTTGTAAAGATTTTTAGCTAAAATAAAGGAATAAAGACTGATGAAAGGGTATTCAACAGTATCTAAAAGCAACGAGGGCTTTATGAACCCAAAATAAGGATGTTCATTGAATTTTTAGTTGAGGTCGAAGTTTTATTAGCAGTCCCCTTGTTTTAAATTTTGGATTTTCAATTTTGGGTATTTTTCAAAGCAAACCACCTAATGATTTTTTTTATTTTCTTTTGAGTCCTCTATGTGATATAAAACATAAGAAGAAGACAAAATGCAATGCAAGTGGATACTAGATTGGAAATCTCACTCTCGTGTTAAATGATGCATGCAAAGTAAGAAGACTCACAGTGCTTTCTAGCGCTCTCCATGTGGAATGCAAGGAGGAATTGAAATATTTACACTATATAAGCGATATGCAAGCGATGAAAGTGTCATAAGCAAGACTTACTTTTATCGAGAAGAACCAAATTCTAATCACTCAAAAATGGAGCATAAGTGTATGATCTTGGAGACTCCTAGGTGCCTGCCACAACAGGTCATACAAGCATTGCGTGGAGTCTCTCACAGCTCGTGGTTTCAAATTCAAGCAATTAATAATTATTTTTTAACTAAGTATAAACAAAGTACTCTGTATGTACATGGTTCTATTTTGTCTTTGGACCTAGCTACCAAGTCAAGCAAACATAGATCTCAGGGCTCAATCACATAAAATAAAGAAAAATAAAGGCGGAAAGCTCAAAACACATGAAACAAAATAAAATAAAAGCTACAAAACATGAAAAACCATGACGAGGCCTCCAGGTGAATAAACACCCAAGCAATGGGCCTCATGAAGGTGGTAGTGTCCAAGTCTAAATTATTACAAATAATACACAAAAATAGAAATGAAACCCACTCTCTCATAAAATAAAACAAAAAGTGCTAAAGTGACTATTATGCTCCTCTTCTCTATGCCTCTCTCACCTGCTCTCTCCTGGTTGGCTCACAAGTAGAATAGCCAACCTCCTCGTGGCTCGGGGGCATCCACCTCCTAAGAAGCGACCGTTGCCACGTGCTTCCTCACAAGAAAGGAAAATATAGAAAACTATGTTAGAATATATATAAACAATTATAAAAAATAAATAAGTAGAAAATAAAGGGAAAATGATGTGCAAGCTATATATAAATTGCTACGCTATATATTACTCCCTGATAACGGTGCCATTTGAAATAGCTAATAAATATCCAAGGGACTATCTTGTGGTCCACACAAGGCATGACCACTTAGTCGATGCAATGACATCCCTCCAAGATCTCAGCTAAATTCAATAATTAACCCATGAGAGAAATAATGAACAAGCAAAGCAAGCAAAATGTGGATCAAAATTTATTATATCCCTAAAAACAAGTATGTGTATAGTGGATAAGCGAACATGGTGTCGAACACAAGGAACAAGGGGCATAGAAGGTATACTATGTATAAATAAATAATACAAGTATGTATGTATATATACAAATGTACAATATTTACTCAATGCTTTTATGTGATATAAATTAAATAGTATTTTTATTATTACATTTTTATTTTTTATTTATATATTTTAAATTTTATGATTTGAATTCATTTTTGTTTTAATATATAATAATAATATATGTATATAAAATGGTATATACAGGGATATAATGTAATACATATAATATAAGAAATATATAGTATAATATACAAAACAAATGTGCAAAAATCATATAATATCATGAATAATAGTCCTTATTCTTTTTTAGAGTTTTACAAAAAATATTTAAGTATTTATAACACTTAATAAAAATATAAGATATATATATAAATACATATGGATAGAGATAGGCTATATAAGGTATACTATTTATAAATATTGATAAAAAAATTAAAAAAACAAAAAAATAATTTTGCATTTTAAAATATTCTTCTATTTTTGTGAATTTTTAGGTATTTTTTTGTAAATTTTTTGGTATTTTTAAAATCTGAAAAGGGCAAAAGCATGGACTTTTTAAATATGGGTTAGAAAACTACTTTTTAGATTTTTTTAGAAAAATATTTTGTAATTGTTTTATGTTTAGCAAAGGGTTTGCTAATTTTTGGGTTTCCTTTTGAGATTTTTTATGATTTTTATTCTAAGGTTATAAAATAGTCTAATAAATTTTAGTTATTTTTTTGGACTTTTGGATTAGGTTTTATAATTTTTTGCATTTTCTTAGTTAAAAAAGAAATAAAATAGTTCTATTTGATTTTTAATAAATATTAAATGCAAGAAAATAGTAAATAAAATATGTACCGTGAACAAGCAACCAATCATGCACTTACATCTATTTTTATAATTTTTTAGAACACATGAGCTATTTTTAATAAAAAAGAATAAATAAAAAAATGAAACTAGCATGGGAATATTTGAAATAAAATAAATTATAGGGGATCATATGCAAAATTATCCAAACATTTGAACGGTAACATGATTTTTCAGGTCTAAACAATAAATACAAAGGTTGGAAGGAACATCCACTCACGTGGGGGTCCATGTGAGGTGACCTTGCTCTAGAATAAAGTGAAATATTAACAAGGTTAGGGGGCATACATGTAAAATATCTCAAAAGTTTTATAATTAATTAAAATATTACAGAACCTTTTACAAATAACAAAAAGGTAGAGGGGTATAGTTATAATTTTTACCACTTATCTTAGTTTGATCCAACCCCTACTCATTGGCCATGCCGTTCAAGGGCTAGGAATGGAAAAAAAAAGAGGACTTGATTTGACCAGAATTGAGGAGGTTGAACCAACCGACAGAGTTCCTTCAGTGATGGTCTTCGATCTCTCATCTGCATCTCCTCCTCGCTACAGAACCTCAAATCTGCTTCCTTCACCAAGTGGATGTTGATTTCGGTGGTTTGAGGGGCCAAGAAACACAAGTGAAGGATCAAAATTAGAGGCTAAGCTAGAGAAGCTTATTTATAGGCTACAAAAAGGGGAACTTCGATCAAGGATTCTGACCGAGTTGAAGGAGATCGATGAAATCTTAAGCCTTAGTGGGAACTTGGGAGATCTTATATCTAAGAATCAAGCAGCACACCATGGTAAATGATGATGACCTCGAGCGAAAAAAGAGAGAAAATAGGGTTTCACATTCCGACACTCGAGGAAGAGAGAAGGGGTGCTGTTGAGCCCAGATCAACGCGGGAAGGGCTCTGGTTGATCCACTTGGACCAACCAGAAAATTTCCTGGAAGAAATTCCTTAGAAATTCAAGAATAAATAATAAATGAATTATTTAAATTTTTATGAAAACACGATAAGTGTTTGTAATTTAATGTAGTATTTTATACATATTTTTATTTATTTTTATGAGTCTTTTTACTATAAATTAATATTTACATGTAAAATATTGGTATAAATATTTATATTTTTGTACTTTTTATTTTTTATAGTTTATATTTTATTATTCTATACATTTATTTTAAATAGTTGAATTATTTAAATAATCAATTGAGTATTTTTAATATATTTTTCTGAGTTTGCATTTACACTTAATTAATAGACATATATTATAGGTACATATAGGTATACTTTACCTATGTTTTAGTTTTGTACTATTTATTTTATTTCATTTTTGACGATTTTCTTTACTTTAATTATGTACATTTATTTTAAATAATATTTACAATTTTTAAAAAATAAAAGAACTTGAAAAATATAAAGGATAAATGTAATGAATATAATAGACTTGTATATTGCACAAGCACACTATGCATTATTTTTCTATGAAATTATTTTTTTTCCTTTTATTTTTATCTATAAAAATCATGTTGAGGATTTTGTTATTTGAAGTGAAAGAATAAAATAAAATGGGTGCCAAAACTTACTTATTGATGAATTAAAAATTAAGGTTTTGATGTCTTTTCTATACAATTCATTTGACATGTATCCCCTTACTTTATTCCTTGTCTAGCAAGTCATCATGATGACTGGGTCTCAGAGTCTAAGGTCATTCAACACCTATGGAATTTAATTTATTTTTATTTTCTTCCATTATTCTTTAATTTTTGAATTAAATAAAATAAATATACAATATTTTAGATAATATTTTGTACAGTTTATATAGTGTTTATTTTGGCAAGTGAGTGATATATATATATATATATGCAATAAGATACATATTTAAGGCCAAATGAAAGAATAAAAGTGATGAGATGGGGATTCATCAATTATTTTGTAAAATTTGTTTGGCTCTTTGTAAAGTTCACGCTCTTTTTGTAGTATTTGCATGTAAACCCACCAATATGGGTATGTTCCCTTTGTAAAATTGTATAGATCTTTGTAAATTTTTCACGTCGCTCTTTCATGCCCTTGATATTCTATGATTCTTGTTATATTTATAAAAAAAATCATTATCGCTTTGTAGATTTCAGGTGGAGCTCTGCAAAATAAGAAGTTGATAATAAATTTTTTAAAAAAAGTGAATCAATATGCAAAACTGAATGTTAATTATGTAAAAATGTATACAATAATGTAATTGCTCGCTTTCTCTCCTCCTCCCCTCATCTTCTTCAACCTTATCATCCCGTAGTAGGTATCGACGCTCACGGATAGACCTTGTATAGTCATCGCCAATGGTTTTGTCACATACTTGCTCCACATCATGCACCTCCGTTAAAAGAGAGGGGGGATCTACTAATATCGGTGACGCAGATGTGCGCATACCAACACAATTGTGTATCGACACGTCACGTCTCTTTCTTCTGCATTTTCTTCCTCCAGGACAACTCCTCCACCGTCGAGAAGCTTTGTATGGACGAGAATGTTGACACCACCGGCAACCAATCGCATGCGAGAGTGGGAGGGAGCTGCTACTAGATGATCGTGTGAGAGAGAATGGGTGTTGTCGTTGATTAATCGAGAGAGATAGACATAATTAGAGATTAGGTCAAAAAGTTATCACAATTTATATTTAGAATGAGACAAAATATCCAAAATAGTTTTTCAATTATTTTAGTATTATAATTATTATATCATTAGTTCCAATCATGTGATTGAAAATGGATGGACGAGATGGATGGCTCACCATAAAAGTGGTGAGACTCCACCTCATTTCATGTTTCTCCTACATATATTGGATTTCCTTCTACTAGGACGCGGTCCTTCCCGAGTACAGAAGGCGACCCTTTTTGTAAAAAAACATGAATTTAGCAGAATACATATATATTTTGTATTATAATATGCAATTTTAATCTTTTGTATTATAATGTGCAGTTTTATGTACAATTTTGTATTTATAATGTGCAGTTATAATACAAGCTATATAACTATTTTATGAATCCACGATTCATCGCCTTTATTCTTTTATTTTAGCTTCATTTTCTTAGTCACACATCTGTAAATACCCACTAATTCCATAATTTTATCATTTTGCATGCATTTGTTAATTATGCATTTTTAACACTTTTTATGCATAAATAAAAGAATAAAGGAGAAAAGAAAAAAGAAAAGAGAAATAAATGATGAGTTTACAAAGTAAATACAGACTGACCCCAACCCCAAGAGAAGGTGAATATTTGACCTGATCGACCAGGAATAAAGTAGGGGGAGACAAGGTATTCTATAAAAATCCAAAAATAATTTGTACATAAATTCCTTATATATTTGTATAGAACTTGTACTATTTTATTTGTACATAATTTGACCTCAAAGTAATTATTTTTGTAAATAAAAGTTGTAAATAAAAAAGTATTGTAAATAATAAAAATAATTGTCAAATAAAATAATGTATATACTATAATTAATTACCCTCAGAGTAAGCCACAATGCGATCATTGAAATATCAATTCCGGCCCCATACGAATTCAAATTGAATCAAACTCACTTCCATTGTACTCTAAATTAAATTATCTTTCAAATGGTTGTTTTTATAATTTTTAGAGTTACGGTTAAAAAGTCGATTTTCTGGTGTGTTTTGTGCAGTTTCACCATTATTTATTGTACATATTTATTCATATTTATTTCTATATTGATAACGTATATAATTGTAAATATTATTTTCATTAAAAATAAAAAAAACTTATAAATAATAAAATTAAAAAATGTGTTTTAAAAATTATTTCCTTATTTGTACCTATATATATTGTATTATATGTGTATAATATGTGTATACAACTAACTTCATTAAAACAAAATCATCAAAAAAGTTTAATTATCTAATTATTTAATTAATTTAATTCAATTACAAAATTTGTATTTAATTATTTGATTTATTTGATTATTTCATTTATATACTTACCATGTATATAGGATTTTATTCCATACCTTTAATGACCACCATTATGGTGGCTAATTAATTTTTAGAAATTACTTAATTTATTTAGTTTATTTAAATTCAAATTTCGTTTTTAATTTATTTATTTATTTAATTAACTAATTTATTTATTTCAATAACCACTAATTACTTTCCTTATTTGTACATATCTTCCATTTTTTATTTTCCTTCTCTTTTTATTAGGCTCCTCCTACTCATTCACTCTTTGATCAATCTTTGGAGAGAGGATCCCGTTCTCCAAGAGCTACTCATTACAGAAGGGTGCCCAGCCTCCGATCCAGTCAGTGACAGCGATTCAGTCATCGTCGAGGCCATCACGGCGTGTCTGACCCCAAGGTGATATCCAACTTCATTTCTTGTCTTTTTCACGTAGATAAAGCATAGGTTTATTTTCTTCTTAGACATAGTTTATATTTAGATCCTAAAAATCCAAAAAATATCCATCACATAGTTTTCGAACCGACACCGGAAGTTCCATCCCATTTTCGTATTCCTCCCATTTCCACATTCTACCTCACGCAACCTTCCACCTTCGGTCACGTACGGTGACCGGAGTCATGGGTCTATCTCTCATTTCGCGAATTCGAATCCATTCACATCATCTTTTGTTTATAAATAAAAATATAAATAATATATAATTGTTTTTTATCTCTCTAACCTATTTTTTGCAGGATCATATAAAAAATAAAAGAAAACAAAAGACAAAATTTTTATCCTTTCTCCTTTGTTTAAAGTTGTTGTTTAAAAAAATAAAGAAATATACATTTTTTCTTTATTCTAACATTTTCTGCAGTTTAAAAAAAGAAAAATAAAAGAAAAAAATTATTGCAGCAGACGGCGGGCCGCCACCCCCACCGCCCGCATCCACCGCAACAGCCCGTGGCCTGCTCCTGCACAAGCACTCCAGCCGCTTGTAGCGGCCGCCCTCCGCATCACAACGCCCTCGGTCATGTGTCGGATGAGGGTCGGCCCAGGGTCGTACATCCTCCTCCTACACCACCCTTGCGCGCGACCGGCGCCTGGCCTCTCCCGCCCAATGCGCCATCTCCATACCACTCTGCCACCCCTTCCGCAAGCGCACAGCTGAGCGAGGCACCGAGCGGATGTGTCGCCACCCTCACGCCAGTCCGCCCGTTGCATCCCGCTCCCAACAGACGCACCCCTCCCTCTTCAGGCCCGCCCCTCGAGCGTCATCTCCGCCCTGCTCCCGCGTGACATTCGACGACACCACGCCTGCCCCCCCCTCCGCGCCGACTTTGCTCCATGAACGAGCTTCCATCCTCCCGCTCCTGCAACCAGGTGTGGTGCACCCGAAGCTCGTGTTCCTAGCGTTTGGCTGCAACCGCCATTGGCCCCCTCCACCGCCTTGATTGTCATCTGCGCGTGAGAGAAGAAGAAGGGGAGGCGGCACCCTTCTCCCCATTGTTTGTGAAGAACTAAAGCAAACCCTTGAGGGACTTGTTGAAATAAAAAAAGTTTTGGAAACTTGGAAAACTTGTCCTCGAAGGTTTTTAAATTTGAAAGAAGAGTCTCTACCTGAAGCACATGCAAAGCACCATCCGCCTGTAGCCACCCGCCTCCACCGCCGCAGCCCGCGGCCTTCTCCTGCGTCAGCACTCCAGCCGCTTGAAGCGGCCGCCTTCCATGCTACAACGCACTTCATGAGAAAACTTTGTCCAACAGTCCTTGAGAATCGTGCGGGCGGAACCTTCATGAGAGTCCTTGAGAACCTTCATGAGAACCGTGTTTGAAATCCAACAGTCCTTGAGAATCCAAAAACTTTGTCCAAGTCTCCTCAATAACCAGGTCAGAAATGTCTCAACTCATACGCAAACCCTTACGACTATGAATCTAACTTGTACAGTGTAAGTGATAGTGGCTCTCTCCAACTAGAATGATGAAGAAACTGACTTCTCCAGTACGACAACCCAATGATTCCCCAATCAAACAACATATCCCTCAAAGAGCAGGGTATTCCCTTCTAAGTTCAAGTGGCAACCAGCTCAAGAGGAGGGGGTGAAGAATGGACGGTAACCAGTGTAGCTACCTATCCTAGGATGCTAGACCAGTGTAGTCAAGTCATCCAGCTGCAGGCTCCCATAATCTGACTTTGAAGCTCAAGCTTGCTTATTTGACTTTACAACATATGTACACTCCGGCAAGCATTTTTATTTTTGTACAGACCTGTCCACTTTTTTGGAGTTTTTTTTGCTTTTGCATGTTTTTTGAAATACTATATACAACAGCATTTACATAGGGAGTTTTTCCTCTTTAGCCAGTAGACTATCCCTCTTTTGAAGCTTTATCGCAACCCACGATCTCCTATCCTCGAAACTCATCATTACTGGACTGGTTGGGGCATACTTCCCTCCCTAGAGGAGGACAAGTGTTTCCACCTGTGTGCGTCTCATACCGGCAAATCCAGTCCCCTCACCACTCCAACTGAGTTGAGCCATGTGAAAGGTGCAAGTGTCCTAGTTAGGTCATTATCAACAAGAGTGGTGCGTGTGCTCCGAAATACTCTACTTAGGCAGTCAAGAATCCATTGAACCAAGTCCCGTGATCCTCAAAGAATTAAGTCAACTAGACTTGAAATACCTCAATCCCAGTTCCTATAAGGTTCCTGTTACTTAGGTAGATTTTAAGGTCCAACCAAGCTCTAATCTTCGGATTTTACTTAGACTTGTTCAATTATCAAACTCAATCCGAAAAATGCTCATGCTATGCAAATGCAGAAAATATTTTTGTGATGCAATTTTCAAAGGTTTTGAACTTTTTATGGGTTTTTGAAAAGATGATGATGATGCATATGCATTTTTTAGATTTTTCAAAAAGATTTTTCAAATGTTTTTGGATTTTAATTTTTGCAAATGTTTTTGGAATTTTTGAAAACAAAAAGATTTTTGGCTGAAAACTAGGCTAAAAATATGTACATGGGCATGCTTCTTATATTTACAGGAAGTGGCTTTTACGAATTTACAAGGGTAAGTGATCAATTATATATATAGTGGATTTTAGGTATGATGTCTGTATTCCTCAAACTTATTTGACACAAACTTTTCACACAATTTTTGAAAACTATAGTCCAAAATAATTTTTACAAACATTTTTACAAACATGTACATACATTTGAAAATCATTTTGCAAAGGGTTTCCAAACAGTATATATAGATTTTTCAAATATTTTTGCAACCATTTTTCAAACTATTAGCAAATCATTTTTCAAACATTTTATTTCACACACAAAAAATAGATTTTTACAATCAAAATGTTTTTACAAAGGTTGAAAACATGTAACAGAACGTTTTCCAAATAGTTTTCAAAAGATTTTTCACAAGGGTTTTCAAACTATTTTTCAAACATTTTGCAAAAAATATTTTCACCTGATTTATTAATCAGTAGATACAAAAAGAATTTAAGGAATGATAACATCTTTTTATTAAGGTTTTTAATGAATCATTAGCCATATTTTTAAGAAAATACGAAAGTACGAGTTATGGCAAAAGTATATACGTAGTATATATGACCCCCTATACTTAGCTTGAGCTATGTCCTCAAATTGAACCAAACTCACTTCCATTGTACTCTAAATTAAATTATCTTTGAAAAGGTTGTGGTTTTATAATTTTTAAATTTACGGTTAAAAAGTCGATTTTCTGGGGTGTTTTGTGTAGTTTCACCATTATTTATTGTACATATTTATTCATATTTATTTCTATATTTATAATGTATATAATTGTAAATTTTATTTTCATTAAAAATAAAAATAAAAAAATAATAAAATAAAAAAATGTGTTTTAAAAAATATTTCCTTATTTGTACCTTTGTATATTGTATTATATATGTATAATATGTGTCTACAACTAACATCCTTAAATAAAAATCACCAAAAACTTTAATTATCTAATATTATTTAATTAATTCAATTTAAGTACGAAATTTGTATTTAGTATTTGATTATTTGATTTATATACTTACCATGTATATAGGATTTTCTTCCATACCTTTAATGACCACCATTATGGTGGCTAATTAATTTTTTGGAAATTACTTAATTTATTTAATTTATTTAAATTCGAATTTCATTTTTAATTAATTTATTTATTTAGGTAACTAATTTATTTATTTAAATAACCACTAATTACTTTCATTATTTGTACATATCTTCCATTTTTTATTTTCCTTCTCTTTTTATTGGGCTCCTCCTACTCATTCATTCTTTTATCAGTCTTTGGAGAGAGGAGCCCATTCTCCAAGAGATACTCATCACAGAAGGGTGTCCAGCCTCAGATCCAGTCGGTGACAGCGATTCAGTCGTTGTCGAGGCCATCACGGCGTGTCTGACCCAAAGGTGAGATCCAACTTCATTTCTTGTCTTTTTCTCGTAGATAAATCGTAAGTTTATTTTCTACTTAGACATAGTTAATTCTTAGATCCTAAAAATCCCAAAAATATCCATCACATGGTTTCCGAACTGACACTGGAATTTCCATCCCATTTTTGTATTCCTCCCATTTCCATATTCTACCTCACGCAACCTTCCACCTCCGATCACGCACGGTGACCGGAGTCACGGATCTATCTCTCATTTCGCGGATCCGAATCCATTTACATCTTCTTTTGTTTATAAATAAAAATAGAAAAAATATATAATTGATTTTTATCTCTCTAACCTTTGTTTTTGCAGGATCATATATAAAATAAAAGGAAAAAAAGAAAAAAAATTATCCTTTCTCCTCTGTTTACAGTTGCTGTTTAAAAAACCAAAAAAATATACATTTTTTTATTCTAACATTTTCTACAGTTCAAAAAAAGAAAAAAAACAAAAAAAATCATTGCAGCAGATGGCGAGCCACCACCCCCGCCGCCCGCGTCCACTGCCGCAGCCCGTGGCCTGCTCCTGCGCCAGCACTCCAGCCACCTGTAACGGCCGCTCTTTGAATCACAACGGCCTCGGCCGTATGTCAGATGAGGGCCGACCCAGGGCTGCACGTCCTCCTCCTACACCACCCTTGCACGTGACCGGCGCCCGACCTCTCCCGCCTAGTGCACCGGCACCATACCGCCTAGTGCAACCATCCACCTCCGATCACGCACGGTGACCGGAGTCACGGATCTATCTCTCATTTCGCGGATCCGAATCCATTTACATCTTCTTTTGTTTATAAATAAAAATAGAAAAAATATATAATTGATTTTTATCTCTCTAACCTTTGTTTTTGCAGGATCATATATAAAATAAAAGAAAAAAAAGAAAAAATTATCCTTTCTCCTCTGTTTACAGCTGCTGTTTAAAAAAACAAAAAAATATACATTTTTTTATTCTAACATTTTCTACAGTTCAAAAAAAAATAAAAAAAAATCATTGCAGCAGATGGCGAGCCACCACCCCCGCCGCCCGCGTCCACTGCCGCAGCCCGTGGCCTGCTCCTGCGCCAGCACTCCAGCCACCTGTAGCGGCCACTCTTTGAATCACAACGCCCTCGGCCGTATGTCAGATGAGGGTCGACCCAGGGCTGCACGTCCTCCTCCTACACCACCCTTGCACGTGACCGGCGCCCGACCTCTCCCGCCTAGTGCACCGGCACCATACCGCTCTGCCCCCCCCCCTTCCGCGCGGGCACAGCCGCTGTGTCACCACCCTCAAGCCAGTCCACCCGTTGCATCACGATCCCACCAGGCACCCCTCCCTCTTCGGGCCCGCCGCTCGAGCGGCATCTCTGCCCTACTCCCGCGCGGCATTCGACGGCACCGCGCCTGCCCTCCCTCCGCGCGCGAGCTTCCATCTTCCTGCTCCTGCAACCAGGTGCGGTGCGCTCGAAGCCCATGTTCCTAGCATTTGGCTGCAACCACCGTTGGCCCCCTCCACCGTCTTGATTGTCGTCTGCGCGTGGGAGAAGAAGAAGGGGCGGCGGCGCCCTTCTCCCCATTGTTTGTGAAGAATTAAAGCAAACCCTTGAGGGACTTGTTGAAATAAAAAAAAGTTTTGGAAAATTGGAAAACTTGTCCCCAAAGGTTTTTAAACTTGAAAGAAGAGTCTCCGCCTCTAGAACATCACATGCAAAGCACCATCCGCCTGTAGCCGCCCGCGTCCACCGCCGTAGCCCGCGGCCTGTTCCTGCGCCAGCACTCCAGCCGCTTGTAGCGGCCGCCCTCCATGCCAAAACGCCCTCGGTTGTGTGTCGGCTAAGGGCCGGCCCAGGGCTGCACGTCCTCCTCCTGCACCACTCTTGCGCATGACCGACGCCTAGCCTCTCCCTCCCAATGTGCACTCTCCATACCGCTCTGCCCCCACTTTCACGCGTGCACAGTCGTGCGAGGCGTCGAGCGGTTGTGTCGCCACCCTCACGCTAGTCCATCCGTTGCAACCCGCTCCCACCAGATGCCCCCCTCCCTCTTCTAGCCCGCCGCTCGAGCGACATCTCCACCCTTCTCCCGCGCGGCATTCGACCGCACCGCGCCTGCCCCCCCCCCCCCTTCTCGCTGTCTTTGCTCCGCGCACGAGCTTCCATCCTCCCTCTCCTGCAACCAGGAGCGGTCCGCCCGAAGCCCGTGTTCCTAGCCTTTGGCTGGAACCGCTGCTGGCCCCCTCCATAGCCTTGATTGTCGTCTGCACATGGGAGAAGAAGGGGCGACGACCCCTTCTCCCCGTTGTTTGTGAATAACTAAAGGAAACCCTTGAGGGACTTGTTGAAATAAAAAAAGTTTTGGAAAATTGGCAAACTTGTCCCCGAAGGTTTTTAAATTTGAAAGAAGAGTCTCCGCCTCAAGAACATCACATGCAAATCACCATCCTCACCGGGTAAATTGCATATTGACGTTGTAAATTTATTTATCTTTATATTTAGCCCAGAACTTTGAATAATTACAATTAAGACCTTATATTGCAGACTTTAATTTTACATGCATTTTTCATTAAAATAAATGCTTTTATCAGTCGAAAAATTCCCAAAAAATATTGTGTATTCCAGTTGTATTTTGTTATCATTTAATATATTTTAAAAATAAAAAAAACAGTGTCTTTTTGCCTGCTCAAACTTTGAAAATTTATAAAAATACGAAAAGTTGCTTAAAAATTCCAAAAACGTTAGTGTCGGTGTGTTTTTATGTGCTCTAATTTTTGACCAATTTTTGTGAATTTTCCATTTATTAAAACTAAAAAAATTACGAAAAATGATAATTCTTAAAAAAATTTAAGAAATTTCTAGAATAATCTAAAAATTTTGATTTTAGTTTCTAATTGTAAATATTTTTGTAGTTTATCTAAAAATAATCTCCACAAGTATTGGGTACTTAAAGTATTTATAAGTTTCAAAATACTTTTGGTTGTTTACTGTTTGTCTTGTTCAGCACTGTTTCATTTTTAGAAAATCACACAAACATCAGAAAAAGTTGAAAAATTACCAAAATATTTTAAAACATATAAAACAGAAAAAAATCTTTAATTTTCTGAACATTTTATTAGTCTGAAAAATACAAAAAGAGTGTGGTGTTATATGTGTTTTTATCTTTTGTGCCTTGCTTTGAAAATTTTAAAAATATAAAAAATAAAAACCACTAAAAATCATTTCTGAAATTTGGCTACTTAGTTTTTAAATCGTGCTCCGTGTGTTCGACCCTGGTTGCTATATCAGGTAAAAGGATAACGAAAACTGCTTATGTTTGTTGGGATTGATTTATATTCTTTTAAGTGGTTTAAAATAAAATATTTTTTCCAATTGACCACGCATGGTGATTTGGGTCACAACGACCATTGTTTATTTACATACTTAACCCGAGTCGTCAAGCGTGTCATCAGAATGGTGTCGTTGCTGGGGAGCACGGCTTTGTAGTCATTTTTAAATTTTGTGATCTTTGTCTATCTATATTATAATTGTTTTCTGACCTTCTCTCTTGGATTTTTGTACGAGGAACTGCTTGGAGGATGACTTGGAGTTTACTTTTTGAGGATCCGCACAGGAGGAAGAGTAGGGACGAGAAGAAAATTTTTTATTCTATTTGAGAGAACAATAAATTTTTTAATAATTTAGGACTTTGAACTGTGGACTTGGACACTTTTCTTGGGGTCTGCTTCGCCAAGTGCCGGTGCACTTGGGGGACCTCACCGCTGTTTTTTCGAGTTTTTGATTTCATCGACTATAACTCTTTATTTGATTCTCATGGTTTTGACCCCTAGACGTAGGATTTTTGTTGATTGCGACGTAAATTGCTAAGGCCCAACACCTAATAGAATATCTATTCCTATAGAACATAATTGGACCTTACTAAAATTAATTGAAAATGTTAGTTTAATTGAATCTGAGACCATGTGTCGTGAGGAGTCACATACAACGTTGGCAGGACCCGTTGTGATGGGCACCGAGTGACTGCTAAGATTGGACTCCAGACTCGATTCGGTTAGCTAACTATTGTTCTTCACGATCAATAGAAGCTGCTCGTCTAAGGTCGATTTCCTCGTGCATCATATAGTTAGTTTACATTCTATCTTTAAATTCTTCGCAGAACATATTGCATGTAGAGTGCTGGAGTAAGGTACGCATTTATATCCTTGCATGCATCATTGTGTTTGATCGTGCATTGGCTTTTTCGACTTCCTCCCCCTGTTTTCGACTCAAATTAATCAAAGAGGAAATCGAAAAATTCGTTAGGCATTGTTTGTTTATGAAAAAATCTAAAAAGTGAAAGAAATAAATTTGGGACTGTTAAAACAAACATGACCCTAAAACCCACCTCATTTAAAAATATTTGCTGTGGGGAGAGTCACCCCCTCATTGTTTGGTTGCTTGAGTAAGAGAGTGACCCGAACATTAGGATAGAGCCACGCCTGAACTTCCGTTAGACTGCTGGTCTTGGGGTTAGTCGTTCTCCATGACGATCTCCTCGATAACCGGCAAAGCAGACCACGACATCCTTAACAGAGCGAGTTGATCGGGTAGCCGGTTTTTGGTCCGCAACTTGTACTAGCTGGGAAAGATCTAGCTTTGGGATTGGGCCAGTCTCTTGGGAGCATCGGGTTCCTCATAGCTCGCTTAATCGCTCTGCAAGATTGTTTTATCACCTAAATTAAAATTGACAAGATTAACGACCGATCCTTTACGGTCATTAGCTCGTGTTGAGTAGGTGAATTGGGGGTTTGACTTCTCATCTTGTTTGCTTATCAGATCTCATACGCACTCATCCCCACATCACGATGATGGGAATGAGATCCCTTAGGTTACCTCTGGCAGCACCGCCTTCGAGCACTCCTCCCCATTCATCTAGGGCAGTTTCGGAGAGCCCAGACCCGCACTCTGAACCTGAGTTCACTACCACCCTTTCTTCCCTCGACCACCCTTCTTCCACCAATCCTGAGATAGCCGAGTAGAGGCCAATACAGATTTATATTCACTTGACAACACCTAAGCCAGGGTCTTTTGCCTTTGTAGAGACCAGGGAGATGGCCAACAGTGACGGACGAACTGATGGACAGCCACAGAGTTCAACTTTTATTCTAGATCAGGATGCCATCAACAATACCTTGCTAGCCTCCCTAGAGACGATGCAACGAGAGACTCGGGACCATGGAGCATTCATGGCAGAGGTCAGTCAAGAGTTAGCACAGATGCGAGCCAATAGAGGAGAGCGTCAACCAAGACCAACTGGTGGCGAGATTCCAGAGTTTGGAGGAGGATCAGAAGGACACCCAGAGGATCAACCAGATCTAGCTAGACAGCCACGACCGATGAGGCGTTTGCACAATCCTGCTGCAACTCTCTCTCATAGATGGATTCAACTCCCTGAGATTCTGGGCGATTTCAAGCTTCCCCCCCCAAACCATTCAGCTTTTGCCCAAGTTCCATGGGCTAGCCACCGAGGGGATACATCTTCTCCAGCAGGATTTTGAGATGATCTGTAGCACTGTCCACGACAAATACGTGGACAAGGACACTATCAAGATGATAGCATTCCCTTTCTCTGTGGCCGACAGAGCAGCCTATTGGTTGAAGCATTTGGGGAGATATGTTACCACTTGGGAGCTGCTCCAGACCGAATACTTGAACAAGTACTATCCATTCGGCCGGACCAACATAGCATGAGCTTTGATAAACAACTTCTTCATGATCCCTAATGAGCAGTTTAATGAGGGGTGGGATCGATTCCGTGAGCTCATCGACCAGTGTCCACACCATGACATATCCAAGCCCAATCTTGTCCAGAGCTTCTTTTGTGGGCTGACACCGGAACTGCAGGGGCTTGTCAATGCTTCTTGTGGGTGCTCCTACTTCACCAAGGACGAAGACCACTTCTGGGCCATCTATGAGGAGATGGCTGAAAATTACACAGTGATGTCCCAAACTAGGCTCTACGCACAGGGGAAGCCCCAAGCCCATGTCGTGTCCTATTATAGAATATCACGGGTTGATGCGGGTCCACTCATTTCTTCATCAACAACAGTAGAAGCACATGCAGAATCTTCAGCCGCTGACATGGGTATTATCAGGGAGAAATTAGAACACATAGAGATAATAGAGAAGAAGCAATGCCAGGGCATGACACAGATAGATCAGTTGGCACTGACTCTTAGTGACAAGAAGACCCACATCTTGTGTCTCCATGAGGCACAGGCGGCTTCTCAGCCTCATTCCAGGTCATGTGTTGATCCCTGCAATAGCAACTCTTCCTAGCCCTCTACCTAGTATCACCAGATTCACCACATTCAGGCAGAGCCAGTTCAACAGTTGTAGCAGCACTACTCTCAACCACCACCATCTCAGGATACTTAGATGGTGGTGTATCAGCCGGATCAGCCACTGGCAGTTCTTCCCCCTTTCCTTACGAGCAGGAGCCGTTGATTGAAGTCAACGGGATTTGGTATGATCGACAGCAGCTCGGGATACGCCGAGATCACCCTGGATTCAGATGGTCTAACGGAGGTACCTCGTCCCAGCAGCAGCCTCCAGCTCAGGGTGGACAGAACAGCCAGCAGCAACAGTAGCCCAATTACTCCCAACAGCAGCAGCACTTCCAACAGGGTCTTCGTCCCTACAATCAGGGACAGCAGTGGAGGCAGCAGCCTCAGCAGTATTCTCAGTGTCCTCCTCATTTCCAGTGAGGCAACCGATATGGTTCTCATGCACCTGTTTATGAGAACCCATCCCTTGATGACCTCGCTCGCTTACTCACTGACCAACAGGCATCCTTCCGGCAAGAGATGGAAGAGTTCCAGCAGGAAATGAGGGAGATGATCAAGGGAAAAGCCGCCATACCCGCTCAAATTGAACCTAACCCGAACAATCTGAAGAGGAAATCTGAGTAGGTACGATTTACAGAGACCGCCACTCCTAGTGATATTTAGGATGATATTTCCTCCTACATATTTGATGTTGATTTTGTAACACTTAGGAGAGGTAGGATGCCCGCCAGCGGCGCCTCGTCTGAGCGACAACCCCATGATGATTCTAGAGTGTTAGACGAGGAGGATAGCGGTACTAATGCTGCTGATGATGTTGATGACGGTGGTGCTGATGCCACCAAGGATGATGATCCACTCGACGATACTGAGGCTGTCATTTCTCTAGATGCAGTTGGTGGTACTGATGCCACTATTAGACGTGATGCTGAGCCAAAGCGCGGTGTTGATGCCGCAAAGACAGATGTCGTGGGTGGTGCCGATGCCACCATTTCTAGTCCAATTGTGTTTCCTCCTATCTATGTATCTCAGGACATTATCAAAAATAACAAAAAAATGAATAAAGGAAAGGTTTCTTCGTATACTCCGAGTCCATACGTTTTGCATGATGATCCTACTATGGGCTTCATTCCTTCACTGCAGCAGAAACCTCCTCCTGACCCTTTATCTGAGGAGGGTCTAGCTATCCCCTTCCCTCAAGCACTCTGCTCGGGGTTGGGGAAGAAAATAGAAAATCCAAAAAAATCACAGCAGCTAGAGTTCAGCCAACAGATGATAGACAGATTCCATATCTAGCTGACTCTACAGGAGGCACTAGAGCACATCCCTCTCTTACAGAAGCACTTGGAAAGAAGACCATTGTACATAGGAAGAAGAGGAATCGTAATGTAGAAATCCATGTGCTTACACGTGCCAATTGCTTCGCTATTCAGAATCAACTGCCAGCCAAGAGACCCGATGGAGGAGCTCCATATGTTAGATGACATAATCATGAGCAGCAGTTCGTTCGTACCCTATTAGGCAATGGGTCTTCGATTACCTTCTTACAACAGTATTACTTAATCAATTCGAGTTTGTCCCTCTTAGACAAAGCAGAACAATCCTTCAGTTTGTTGATAGATCTGTTAAGAGGCCGAAGGGGTTACTAAAGGACGTTTTCGCCACAATTCAGGGCTTGAAATTCCTCGTAGACTTTGTTGTATTGGACATGGAGGCCCCTGAATCAGTGACAGATACCCCCATCATCTTAGGACGACCATTCTTGGCCACAGCCAAGGCAGTGTACGGCCATGATAGCGGGAAGGTATACTTTCGTGTCGAGGGTGACAGTATACAAATAAAGACGATCTAGGAGACCAGAGCTAGAGATTCAGAGTGCTCAGACCAGATGATCGATTCAGAGCAGATGACATATGCAGAGCTAGACATCTACCAGGAGTGTGATTTTGTGCTTACAGACGATGAAGTAGTTTGGGAGGATCCCGCATCACGAGCTCTTGCCACATCATCAGACATTGTAGATTCATATATCATGACAAATGAGAGTTCGGAGAGCACACTCATGGCACAGGATACAATAGAGGTTGTTTATCATATTCAGGATAGCGAGATCAATTTTGTCTAATACACATCAGATTCAGATCCCTCAGATACAGACACCGATTTTGACTAGAAGGAATTTGATGAATTTTTACCATGTCTGGTTCCTACAGAGCCGACAGCTAGGACGGAGAGTGAGCCATGACAATTGATAGATATACCAGCAGGGCCATCTTCGTCAGATTTACCGTTGCAGCGAGAATTCTCACACACAGATCTGGTAGCATTCACTTAGACATTCCAGAAGCCAGATTAACCAGCTCCCACTTGCCCAGAATTGAAGAGCTTACCGCAGAGCATGAAGTATAGGTTCCTTGCGGGTGAGCCAGAAATGTTCCCAGTCATTATCTCAGCAGATCTGACTAAAGACCAAGAATCTCGTTTGATGGAGGTTCTTGAAAGAAACTGCAAGGCAATCGGATGGAGTGTAGTTGATCTCCAGGGGATAAGTCCGGCCATGTGCTCCCACCACATTTATCTCAAAGAAGACGCCAAGCCCTCACGTGAGTTCCAACGATGGCTAAACCCGAATCTTTGAGAAGTGGTCATGAAGGAAATATCTAAGTGGTGGAGCGTCGATTTTATCTAACCCATCTCCGACTATAAGTGGGTTAATCCACTACATGTGGTACCCAAGAAGACGGGCATCACTACAGTTGTGAACGAGGCTGGAGAGGAGATAGCTACTCGAGTACCCACTTCTTGGAGAGTCTGTGTGGACTACAGATGATTGAATCAGGCCCCAAGAAGGACCACTTCCCGCTACCATTCATAGATCAGATCATTGAGAGATTAGCTGGGAAGAGTTTCTACTTCTTTTTGGATGGGTATTCGGGATACAACCAGGAGGCCATAGCGCCCGAAGACCAAGAGCAAACAACGTTCACCTCTCCGTTTGGGACATGTGCTTTTTGACGGATGCCCTTTGGATTATGTAATGCCCTGGCTACATTCCAAAGGTGCATGCTCTCTATTTTCTCAGACATGGTTGGTAAATTTTTAGAGGTCTTCATGGATGACTTCTCGATCTACGGTGACAGTTTTGATGCATGTCTTGATTACTTAGACCGAGTACTTCAGCGCTGCATTGAGGTCAACTTAGTATTATCTTGGGAGAAGAGCCATTTTATGGTGACTCAAGGGACGTTTCTTGGACACATCATCTCCAACAGGGGCATGGAGGTTGACCCGGCCAAGATGGATATTATCAAGAAACTCAATCCATCGTCCAACGTACGAAAGTTGCGGTCATTTCTAGGGCATGTCGGTTTCTTCGGACGGTTCATACAAGATTTCAACAGGATTGCCCGACCGCTTACTGATTTGTTGATAAAAGACACTGAGTTCCTTGTAGATGATAAGTGTCTTGCATCATTTGAGACTCTCAAGAATCTAGTTGTTGAGGCTCCTGTCCTTCAGTCACCTAATTGGTCTCTCCCGTTCGAGATCATGACGGATGCCTCCGATTTTGCCGTAGGGGTCGTGCTAGTACAGAGGATGGACGGATTACCATATGCCATTCACTACGCTAACCGAACAATGGATGCCGCTCAACGGAATTACAAAGTCACAGAAAAGGAGATGCTAGTTGTAGTCTTTGCCTTGGATAAGTTTCGATCTTACATTCTTGGATCTAAAGTGACTATCTATACTGATCACACTGCCATCTGATACTTAATGGCAAAGAAGGATGCCAAAGCCAGATTGACCATATGGATCCTTCTACTCCAGGAGTTTGATATAGAGATTATAGATAAACCTGGAGTCAAAAATGTTGTGGCAGATCACCTCTCCCGTCTAGAGAATCTTGAGGATTAGGATCAGATTACACCTATTACAGAGACATTTCCATATGAGAGTATCCTTGCAATCACCTCACTTCCATGGTATGTCGATATTGTGAACTATCTTGTCATGAAGAAAGTTCCACAAGATTGGCCCAGACATCAACTTGAGACCTTTCTTGTAAAGGCCAAGTCGTACCATTGAGAGAATTCCACTCTTTATCATGAAGGAGGGGATAACATCTGGAGACGGCGTATTCTTCAAGAAGAGCAGCATAGCGTCCTCACCTATTGCCACAAGCTTGAGGCAGGTGGACATCATTCTCGGAGACGGACAACACAAAAGATGCTTCAATCCGGCCTTTGGTGGCCTATCCTCATCATGAAGGATATTGAGTATCCTTAAGGTGCATCACGGAAGCGTGTTGATTGCATCGTATGCAATCGGAGCAACTAGTCGTACTAGATATTAGATACGGTGGAAATTAAATTTTTTTAAAACTAAAGATGAAACCACATGATCACGAGAACACTTCTCGGATTGTTTCATCTAACCACAAAGTATAAGGAATACCTCTTGGAGCGTGTATGTGATCGTGAGATCCCAAAGTAGAGATCCTCCTGTCTTAAGTCCGATCCACGAAGAACGCACTTGCGGGCGTGATGATGAGTCACGTTCCTCCCCGCAATCCTCGATGAACATCCAAGCGATGGCTCCCCCCGATTTCATCAAATGAAATCCGCCGTCTTCCTTTAGAGTAAGCAACTCCAAACGAGAAGGAGATCCTCGAGTCATCGAAGAAGAAGCCGAGAGTCTCTCCTTTCTCAACACAAGATGGATGGCCATCTTTTGGAGGAGAGAAAGAGAGAGGGCGAGAATATGAGATAGAGAGAGAGAGAGTGTTGCAAACTTGTACAACTCTTAATGGTGTACCTTGGATGGCTACCCTAGCCCTCCTTTTATATAAGTTTAGGATCCATTGGATCTCAATCCATGGACTCATAGATCCAACGGCTAGGCCTGGTCTATGTAAGATCAATGGCTATGATTGTTGTTGGTTAAAACCAACAACATTTATTTATAATTAAAATTAAATATATGTTGCAACATTATCAACATAATTTAATTTAACATAAATAAATTCATCAAGAGATAATGTGATAATAAAAAAGGGAGTCAAATAACCACCCTATTTTTAAGGGTGCGTCACCTATGAATAATTCATAGGTGACGCCACCTTTATTATAGGTGGTTGTTTTGCCTCCTTTTTATTTTATCTTATTATTTCTTAATTAATTTTGTAATAACAATTATCACAAAATTATTCACAAAATTAATTCCAAATTAATTTGTGAATACTTCAATTATGCCATTGAAAAATATGTGAATCATATTCACATCCCAAACTAATTTGTAAATTACATTTCCAATTAATTACTTAATGTGAATCCAATTCACATTAATAATTAACAAATTCTATTTACATAGTTTCTCTCTCTCTAATATATTATAAATCATATTTATAATATATATGATTAATATGGATAGTGCTATCCACATTATTCAATCCTTGATAATTAAATCCCATTTAATTATCTTTGATAATAATTCTCACAATATGAATCATATTCATATTATGCTTGATAATTAAATCTCATTTAATCATCAAGTCCTTCTTGCTTGGATATGCATTTCATCAAATGAATTATTCTTGAACCCTTTCAAGAATAATGTGCTTTCTCCGTAGATATTTGGAGATAAGGATAGGGCGATTGTATTATTCCACGTATAGTGACTTGGATATTGAGATCTTATCTCAAATCCAGATCGAACGAACCTCCCACAGGTGCTTGATTAAATCAAGACCGCAAATCTAATCTTCATTGAATCAGAATCTCATTCAGACCAATGTCCAACACTTGGACTAAGATCAGATTGCTTCCCTACTGGAAGGAGTCACTAAAATCCAGACCTGTTTCATCACTCCCTCGGAAAGGAAGCGTCATGGATATACAATCGTTTATGATCACATCACCCTCAGGTATTCCCAATACCTGTACATCCTGCATAATGGAAGACCCGTGATCAACCCGAAGATCAAGATCAATTTTACATTTTCTTCTTCAGGGTTTGATCACTAAGTTTCTCATTTGATCATTGGGATTTGGTATCGATCATATACTTTTCAAAAGCATATATCATACCTAGGTCTTGATCATATACTTTCCAAAAGCATATATCAAACCTACAAATTCAGTCAAGCTTCCAAAGCGAGACGACCGTGCACAGAATTTGATTCTTCCCAATATCTCATGAGTGAGCTCATGTCTTCCGGTTCAGTAGTGAACTTGTATGATCCCTTTGAGAGATCGTATTACTCATATGCCCTTATATGCACACCAGCGCGCCGGTGTATAGGCCTTGGTTAGGTCATCAACATATTGGTCTGCCAAATGTACATACTCAGACATATAGCAATACATCTGTCTCCGGTCAGAGGATGCGTGCCTATGCTGTGACATTATTCAACATAGGACTTGGGTTATCTCAATCTCGTTAAGTCAACTCTTTGACCTAACTAATCTGACACCTCCGAATCTCTATTCCTATGCAGAGGACCTGCATCAAGAAGTCGGTCAGATATCAGCCTATGTGAGAAAGGATTGCCATCTCCTACTCAGGCTGGAGATCACATCTTAACAATCATTTGACGGTGCTTGATGAGTCCTCAATCTAACTCTTTAGATATTCATCCAAGCACCAGCCTCTATGATTCGATAATTGAATCAACAGCTGTATGATCATTAAGATAGCCATGGTACATAACCCTAATTGTACAAAGGGACCTATTATGCAAATTATTTATTCTTCATTTCAGATCAGGGAATGATATTCGCAATAACATTTATTGCATAATGGCTCGTCGTGGGCTCACATGTCCAACAATCTCCCACTAGCCCAAAGAGCCATTAATGGGCTAATCATTTAAACCCACACTCATGTGACTATCATAGGCTATTTTAGAAAAATAGCTAGGTAAGCTGATCAGTCACTCTGTTCCAAAAGACTATGCCAAGTCCTTTTACGACACTTGCATATCCCTAGGTAACAGTGCTCGCATCCAATGCGAATGTTGCATCTCATGCAACCAATACTCAATCTAGTTAAAGTCGTTATAGTGTCCTTGACACTATTGCTCAGTTATTATAACCAGTATTTCCATAATCCTTATCAGAATACCCTTATTCCTGGAGATCACTATCTCCCAAGGTATCCACAGTTAAGACCTTTTAGATCTCTATCTATAAAGTCTTAAGCTTTTGAAGATAAGACTTAGAGATCACCATCTCTAAAGCCTTGTCATCTTTGAAGATATCGTTATTACTGCAATCAAGTGTTCTTTCTCCATAGTAGGATTAGTGACATTTTACTACTCCTACTGCATGGCAGACATCTGGCTTTTATACACATCTGGCATACACGTAGCTTCTCGTAACTGATGCACAAGTGCAAGCAGTTCTAGCATTCACTTCCTCAACTCTTTGAGGTGATATCCCTTTAGATAGGTGATAAACACGATTTATCGAAGGTCTACATAGTATGTCTCACGCAAGGCGGAGACAACCGAGGTCGTTGCGGTGACCAACAATAAACCATATTTAATCAACAATTAACCCACACTATAGATCGAACAATTAGAAATAAATGTGGAGTTAAAATTTATTTTTAATTCTGCACAAAAGATGTATAGCAAGCAAGTATGCAGAGAGTTCGAACACAGGGAGCAAACAGGGCAGATCAAACAAATGTGTGTGAGTGAATGTGAGTATTGTCTACACTATGCGAGCAAATGATTTTTGTGGGTTTTTAATTTTTAATTTATTTTTAAATTTAAATTTTGTATTTTGATTTTTAAATTTTCTGATTTTTATAATTTTATATTTTATATATGTTTTCTTTTTCAATAATGGAATATAAAGACAAGATAATAAAAGGGGTGATGAAATATTTATAAAAATATGCAAAAATAGCCAAAAATACAGGAATAAAATCTTTTTGGACTTTTTATGATTTTCTACTATTTTTGTGATTTTTGAGAATTTTTCAAAATATTTTTGGAATTTTAAATAGGCAAAAGATAAGAAAACAGTGAATATACTTGCTGTCTGAAATTAAAATGAGGTTGAAAAGTGCTAAACAGTACCAAAATTCCTCAAATTAATTTTAAAATATATACAATGAAACATGGAAAATATAGCAATAGAGTTTGTATTTTTGTGATTTTTCTATGATTTTCTAGATTTTTATAAAGATTTTTAGGGTTTTCTAAATTTTAAGATTCTTCTTTTGCAATTTTTAGTGGTTTTTGGATTGACACTGGTAGATGATGAAATACACAAAATATGATTTTTTTGGAATTTTTCAAAACGTTTTAGTAATTTTTATAGGTTTTATAATGCAAACAGTATGAAAAATGCATATTTTTTATTTTTAATAAATATGAAAATGCAACAAAAATGAAATCTAAAAATATGGCGTGAAAATACAAGTTGACAGGAGCTTAGCATAATTTTTGTGGGATTTTTTAAGTTAAAATGATGCCCAAATAAATCAAGCAAGCACACAAAAATTCTAAGCCTGGCAGGGACTATATTGCAAATAGACAAAATTCCAGGGGCTTTCAAGCAATTTTCGCACAAAATTTATACTGAATAAAATACTTTCTAGACCAAAAAGCAATAGCCAAAGACGCAAGGGCTTCTCTGTAAAAATCCCAACCTCGCGCGTGCAACGCACGCGTCTGGGGAGGGTTGTTCTGCAATTAAAAACTACCTACGGAGTTCAAATGCAAAATGCCAGAAATTCTACACGTGATCTGCAAGTCCTTGGATCAGAATGAAATACCCAAACCCTGTGGGGTTCCTTCACAAAATGCCCCGTCCCCTCACACGCACAGGCACGTGAGGTGACGTGGCGAAGGACCTGAACGTAAATGCAGAAAAATTGCAGGGGTCTTAATGTAAATATTACAAAACTTAATAAAGACCAATGAATGTTTAAGTACTAAGTACTGATTAAAAAACGGTGAGGAAAAATATGCAAAATACCCTCGCCTTTGCGTGAACGGACGGCGGATGTATCTTCACTTAACCACGTGTCGCGTCCGAGGCGCGTGATGCCCCATCGTCCTGTGCGGTCCAGATTAGATTGCTCGGTGGAGATCAACGGCGGGGGGCGCACAGGATCCGACGACGGCTGGAGCTCTCCAAGAACTGATCAAAATCGGACGGCGATGGGATGCGGAGGAAGAACACGTGATGAACACGTCCTGGATGAAACTCAAATGCCAAAATCTCCGCGCCCAACGCCGCCTTCTCCCTTCCGATGGCTCGATGAACGTCCCGGGAGCCTCCTCTATCAACTGATGGACCCAAAACGGCGGAGAGGGCGCTAGTGGCCTACCAAGGCGTGCACGGCCTGGAGCTGCACCCAGGGGCGTTCCTTCGAAAGTTTTGACCCCCGGATGGGGCGCTTTGGCCTCCTAGAACCTGCAAAGATGAAGCACAAGCGCGAGAGATGGTTCCAGGGGAAACGAAGGAGAAGAAAGTTGCGTATGGTGCGAATGGTCGCTCGCCGGAGCAAGCTCCGGCGAGGGGGTAGGTGAAGGAAACAATCGATTAAACTACTCAATAAAGTCACGCAATAAATCCTACGAGTGACAGCTAACTAATGGATGAGAAAAATAAAAGGAACACGACCTCAAGCGGTTGTTTGCCACGAGATAGACCTCATGGCGGTGCGGCCGCCGGAGATGGCTGGAACACGTCCAGGAGCGAATGGGTTACACCTCAACGTGGTCGGGATCACCCCCTGTCACCGGGTATCCACCAGAGAGCCGTCGGAGGTTCTGGCACTTGTACAAATCATTTTAAAATAGTAAATGGTATTATTTTATTTAGGTTATAAAATAAAAAGTGTTTATAATTTTATAAACTATTTTATTATGATTTTTAATTATTTTATGAGATGTATTTTTACAAGTTTACATATATACCCTTTATAGGTATATTACCTATATATTTGAGTATTATTCTGTGTATCTTATTTTTATGATTTTTATTTATTATTTTATATAATTATAAAATACTTTTATACACATAGATAAATTTTTATTTTATTTTATTGATGTATTTTGTATATTTAATAAAATATAAGTAAGTATTGCATAGGTATGTATATAGGTACAATACCTGTGTAGTTTATATACCAGTATTTTTATTTTGAGTTTTCTTTGCATTTCTACTCTGATTTTAATGTACATAATTATTATAAGTAATATTTGCATAATTATAAAAATATAAAAATATATAAATAATGAATGAACAATAGATTGAATATTTTAGTACAGTTGTACAGTGAGGGTCCAAACTCAACTTTCAAACATAGCTCCGCCAAATGCGAAACCACCACCACTACATAGATTATTTTATTCTATATACAATTAAAGGTGATTTTGTTGCATTAGGAGTTGTCAGTTGTGAGATACGGGTTTGGGAAGTTGGGATTCAGGATTTTTATTCAGACCAGAACTTTTTATCTGTACATTATTTTTCAGTGAAATCAATTTTGTATTTTTCTTTATTAAATTATCTACAACTTTCATGTACAAAGTTTCTTTATTTGATGTATAAAAAGTGGAACCAAAAATAGGTCCCAAAATGAATAAAGAATGCATTGAATAAATGGTATTTTTATTGTATTTTTGCCCTTGTCTCCCCCTACTTTATTCCTTGTCGACCTAGTCAGCAAGATGCCTAGGTCTCGGGGTTCGGGTCATAAAATATTTTAAATATTTTATTCTTTTTCTTTTCTTTTATTTATTCTATAATTTTGGCTTTAATTACAGTATTTTATACACTAATGGGGTGCACATGCATGAATGCTAAGATGTTATATTTAAGGCAATTTACAGGCATTTGCTAGGGTTTTTGATGCCAAAATGGTAGAATAAAGATGATGAAATGTGGATTCATCATCCCCCTATACTTTACCTTTGCTAGTCCCTAGAAGACACTTATGCAATAAGTGCAAAAAGGAAAAGAAAGAAAAGAAAACGAAGAACTTGGATTTTATTTGATTATCAAACTTGTCTTCACAAAATCAAAGTTTGGAGCTTAAGTCGGACCTTTGTAATTTTAGTGCGGGCGGAACCTTCATGAGAACCGTGTTTGAAATCCAACAGTCCTTGAGAATCCAAAAACTTTGTCCAAGTCTCCTCAATAACCAGGTCAGAAATGTCTCAACTCATACGCAAACCCTTACGACTATGAATCTAACTTGTACAGTGTAAGTGATAGTGGCTCTCTCCAACTAGAATGATGAAGAAACTGACTTCTCCAGTACGACAACCCAATGATTCCCCAATCAAACAACATATCCCTCAAAGAGCAGGGTATTCCCTTCTAAGTTCAAGTGGCAACCAGCTCAAGAGGAGGGGGTGAAGAATGGACGGTAACCAGTGTAGCTACCTATCCTAGGATGCTAGACCAGTGTAGTCAAGTCAACCAGCTGCAGGCTCCCATAATCTGACTTTGAAGCTCAAGCTTGCTTATTTGACTTTACAACATATGTACACTCCGGCAAGCATTTTTATTTTTGTACAGACCTGTCCACTTTTTTGGAGTTTTTTTTGCTTTTGCATGTTTTTTGAAATACTATATACAACAGCATTTACATAGGGAGTTTTTCCTCTTTAGCCAGTAGACTATCCCTCTTTTGAAGCTTTATCGCAACCCACGATCTCCTATCCTCGAAACTCATCATTACTGGACTGGTTGGGGCATACTTCCCTCCCTAGAGGAGGACAAGTGTTTCCACCTGTGTGCGTCTCATACCGGCAAATCCAGTCCCCTCACCACTCCAACTGAGTTGAGCCATGTGAAAGGTGCAAGTGTCCTAGTTAGGTCATTATCAACAAGAGTGGTGCGTGTGCTCCGAAATACTCTACTTAGGCAGTCAAGAATCCATTGAACCAAGTCCCGTGATCCTCAAAGAATTAAGTCAACTAGACTTGAAATACCTCAATCCCAGTTCCTATAAGGTTCCTGTTACTTAGGTAGATTTTAAGGTCCAACCAAGCTCTAATCTTCGGATTTTACTTAGACTTGTTCAATTATCAAACTCAATCCGAAAAATGCTCATGCTATGCAAATGCAGAAAATATTTTTGTGATGCAATTTTCAAAGGTTTTGAACTTTTTATGGGTTTTTGAAAAGATGATGATGATGCATATGCATTTTTTAGATTTTTCAAAAAGATTTTTCAAATGTTTTTGGATTTTAATTTTTGCAAATGTTTTTGGGATTTTTGAAAACAAAAAGATTTTTGGCTGAAAACTAGGCTAAAAATATGTACATGGGCATGCTTCTTATATTTACAGGAAGTGGCTTTTACGAATTTACAAGGGTAAGTGATCAATTATATATATAGTGGATTTTAGGTATGATGTCTGTATTCCTCAAACTTATTTGACACAAACTTTTCACACAATTTTTGAAAACTATAGTCCAAAATAATTTTTACAAACATTTTACAAACATGTACATACATTTGAAAATCATTTTGCAAAGGGGTTTCCAAACAGTATATATAGATTTTTCAAATATTTTTGCAACCATTTTTCAAACTATTAGCAAATCATTTTTCAAACCGTTTATTTCACACACAAAAAATAGATTTTTACAATCAAAATGTTTTTACAAAGGTTGAAAACATGTAACAGAACGTTTTCCAAATAGTTTTCAAAAGATTTTTCACAAGGGTTTTCAAACTATTTTTCAAACATTTTGCAAAAAATATTTTCACCTGATTTATTAATCAGTAGATACAAAAAGAATTTAAGGAATGATAACATCTTTTTATTAAGGTTTTTAATGAATCATTAGCCATATTTTTAAGAAAATACGAAAGTACGAGTTATGGCAAAAGTATATACGTAGTATATATGACCCCCTATACTTAGCTTGAGCTATGTCCTCAAATTGAACCAAACTCACTTCCATTGTACTCTAAATTAAATTATCTTTGAAAAGGTTGTGGTTTTATAATTTTTAAATTTACGGTTAAAAAGTCGATTTTCTGGGGTGTTTTGTGTAGTTTCACCATTATTTATTGTACATATTTATTCATATTTATTTCTATATTTATAATGTATATAATTGTAAATTTTATTTTCATTAAAAATAAAAATAATAAAATAATAAAATAAAAAAATGTGTTTTAAAAAATATTTCCTTATTTGTACCTTTGTATATTGTATTATATATGTATAATATGTGTCTACAACTAACATCCTTAAATAAAAATCACCAAAAACTTTAATTATCTAATATTATTTAATTAATTCAATTTAAGTACGAAATTTGTATTTAGTATTTGATTATTTGATTTATATACTTACCATGTATATAGGATTTTCTTCCATACCTTTAATGACCACCATTATGGTGGCTAATTAATTTTTTGGAAATTACTTAATTTATTTAATTTATTTAAATTCGAATTTCATTTTTAATTAATTTATTTATTTAGGTAACTAATTTATTTATTTAAATAACCACTAATTACTTTCATTATTTGTACATATCTTCCATTTTTTATTTTCCTTCTCTTTTTATTGGGCTCCTCCTACTCATTCATTCTTTTATCAGTCTTTGGAGAGAGGAGCCCATTCTCCAAGAGCTACTCATCACAGAAGGGTCTCCAGCCTCAGATCCAGTCGGTGACAGCGATTCAGTCGTTGTCGAGGCCATCACGGCGTGTCTGACCCATAGGTGAGATCCAACTTCATTTCTTGTCTTTTTCTCGTAGATAAATCGTAAGTTTATTTTCTACTTAGACATAGTTAATTCTTAGATCCTAAAAATCCCAAAAATATCCATCACATGGTTTCCGAACTGACACTGGAATTTCCATCCCATTTTTGTATTCCTCCCATTTCCATATTCTACCTCACGCAACCTTCCACCTCCGATCACGCACGGTGACCGGAGTCACGGATCTATCTCTCATTTCGCGGATCCGAATCCATTTACATCTTCTTTTGTTTATAAATAAAAATAGAAAAAATATATAATTGATTTTTATCTCTCTAACCTTTGTTTTTGCAGGATCATATATAAAATAAAAGAAAAAAAAGAAAAAAAATATCCTTTCTCCTCTGTTTACAGTTGCTGTTTAAAAAACCAAAAAAATATACATTTTTTTATTCTAACATTTTCTACAGTTCAAAAAAAGAAAAAAAACAAAAAAAAATCATTGCAGCAGATGGCGAGCCACCACCCCCGCCGCCCGCGTCCACTGCCGCAGCCCGTGGCCTGCTCCTGCGCCAGCACTCCAGCCACCTGTAACGGCCGCTCTTTGAATCACAACGGCCTCGGCCGTATGTCAGATGAGGGCCGACCCAGGGCTGCACGTCCTCCTCCTACACCACCCTTGCACGTGACCGGCGCCCGACCTCTCCCGCCTAGTGCACCGGCACCATACCGCCTAGTGCAACCATCCACCTCCGATCACGCACGGTGACCGGAGTCACGGATCTATCTCTCATTTCGCGGATCCGAATCCATTTACATCTTCTTTTGTTTATAAATAAAAATAGAAAAATTATATAATTGATTTTTATCTCTCTAACCTTTGTTTTTGCAGGATCATATATAAAATAAAAGAAAAAAAAGAAAAAAAATTATCCTTTCTCCTCTGTTTACAATTGCTGTTTAAAAAACCAAAAAAATATACATTTTTTTATTCTAACATTTTCTACAGTTCAAAAAAAGAAAAAAAAACAAAAAAAATCATTGCAGCAGATGGCGAGCCACCACCCCCGCCGCCCGCGTCCACTGCCGCAGCCCGTGGCCTGCTCCTGCGCCAGCACTCCAGCCACCTGTAACGACCGCTCTTTGAATCACAACGGCCTCGGCCATATGTCAGATGAGGGCCGACCCAGGGCTGCACGTCCTCCTCCTACACCACCCTTGCACGTGACCGGCGCCCGACCTCTCCCGCCTAGTGCACCGGCACCATACTGCCTAGTGCAACCATCCACCTCCGATCACGCACGGTGACCGGAGTCACGGATCTATCTCTCATTTCGCGGATCCGAATCCATTTACATCTTCTTTTGTTTATAAATAAAAATAGAAAAAATATATAATTGATTTTTATCTCTCTAACCTTTGTTTTTGCAGGATCATATATAAAATAAAGAAAAAAAAAGAAAAAATTATCCTTTCTCCTCTGTTTACAGCTGCTGTTTAAAAAAACAAAAAAAAAATACATTTTTTTATTCTAACATTTTCTACAGTTCAAAAAAAAAATAAAAAAAAATCATTGCAGCAGATGGCGAGCCACCACCCCCGCCGCCCGCGTCCACTGCCACAGCCCGTGGCCTGCTCCTGCGCCAGCACTCCAGCCACCTGTAGCGGCCACTCTTTGAATCACAACGCCCTCGGTCGTATGTCAGATGAGGGTCGACCCAGGGCTGCACGTCCTCCTCCTACACCACCCTTGCACGTGACCGGCGCCCGACCTCTCCCGCCTAGTGCACCGGCACCATACCGCTCTGCCCCCCCCCCCCCCTTCCGCGCGGGCACAGCCGCTGTGTCACCACCCTCAAGCCAGTCCACCCGTTGCATCCCGATCCCACCAGGCACCCCTCCCTCTTCGGGCCCGCCGCTCGAGCGGCATCTCTGCCCTACTCCCGCGCGGCATTCGACGGCACCGCGCCTGCCCTCCCTCCGCGCGCGAGCTTCCATCTTCCTGCTCCTGCAACCAGGTGCGGTGCGCTCGAAGCCCATGTTCCTAGCATTTGGCTGCAACCACCGTTGGCCCCCTCCACCGTCTTGATTGTCGTCTGCGCGTGGGAGAAGAAGAAGGGGCGGCGGCGCCCTTCTCCCCATTGTTTGTGAAGAATTAAAGCAAACCCTTGAGGGACTTGTTGAAATAAAAAAAGTTTTGGAAAATTGGAAAACTTGTCCCCAAAGGTTTTTAAACTTGAAAGAAGAGTCTCCGCCTCTAGAACATCACATGCAAAGCACCATCCGCCTGTAGCCGCCCGCGTCCACCGCCGTAGCCCGCGGCCTGTTCCTGCGCCAGCACTCCAGCCGCTTGTAGCGGCCGCCCTCCATGCCAAAACGGCCTCGGTTGTGTGTCGGCTAAGGGCCGGCCCAGGGCTGCACGTCCTCCTCCTGCACCACTCTTGCGCATGACCGGCGCCTAGCCTCTCCCTCCCAATGTGCCAGCTCCATATCGCTCTGCCCCCACTTTCACGCGTGCACAGTCGTGCGAGGCGTCGAGCGGTTGTGTCGCCACCCTCACGCTAGTCCATCCGTTGCAACCCGCTCCCACCAGATGCCCCCCTCCCTCTTCTAGCCCGCCGCTCGAGCGACATCTCCACCCTTCTCCCGCGCGGCATTCGACCGCACCGCGCCTGCCCCCCCCCCCTTCTCGCTGTCTTTGCTCCGCGCACGAGCTTCCATCCTCCCTCTCCTGCAACCAGGAGCGGTCCGCCCGAAGCCCGTGTTCCTAGCCTTTGGCTGGAACCGCTGCTGGCCCCCTCCATAGCCTTGATTGTCGTCTGCGCATGGGAGAAGAAGGGGCGACGACCCCTTCTCCCCGTTGTTTGTGAATAACTAAAGGAAACCCTTGAGGGACTTGTTGAAATAAAAAAAGTTTTGGAAAATTGGCAAACTTGTCCCCGAAGGTTTTTAAATTTGAAAGAAGAGTCTCCGCCTCAAGAACATCACATGCAAATCACCATCCTCACTGGGTAAATTGCATATTGACGTTGTAAATTTATTTATCTTTATATTTAGCCCAGAACTTTGAATAATTACAATTAAGACCTTATATTGCAGACTTTAATTTTACATGCATTTTTCATTAAAATAAATGTTTTTATCAGTCGAAAAATTCCCAAAAAATATTGTGTATTCCAGTTGTATTTTGTTATCATTTAATATATTTAAAAAATAAAAAAAACAGTGTCTTTTTGCCTGCTCAAACTTTGAAAATTTATAAAAATACGAAAAGTTGCTTAAAAATTCCAAAAACGTTAGTGTCGGTGTGTTTTTATGTGCTCTAATTTTTGACCAATTTTTGTGAATTTTCCATTTATTAAAACTAAAAAAATTACGAAAAATGATAATTCTTAAAAAAATTTAAGAAATTTCTAGAATAATCTAAAAATTTTGATTTTAGTTTCTAATTGTAAATATTTTTGTAGTTTATCTAAAAATAATCTCCACAAGTATTGGGCACTTAAAGTATTTATAAGTTTCAAAATACTCTTGGTTGTTTACTGTTTGTCTTGTTCTGCACTGTTTCATTTTTAGAAAATCACACAAACATCAGAAAAAGTTGAAAAATTACCAAAATATTTTAAAACATATAAAACAGAAAAAAATCTTTAATTTTCTGAACATTTTATTAGTCTGAAAAATACAAAAAGAGTGTGGTGTTATATGTGTTTTTATCTTTTGTGCCTTGCTTTGAAAATTTTAAAAATATAAAAAATAAAAACCACTAAAAATCATTTCTGAAATTTGGCTACTTAGTTTTTAAATCGTGCTCCGTGTGTTCGACCCTGGTTGCTATATCAGGTAAAAAGAATAACGAAAACTGCTTATGTTTGTTGGGATTGATTTATATTCTTTTAAGTGGTTTAAAATAAAATATTTTTTCCAATTGACCACGCATGGTGATTTGGGTCACAACGACCATTGTTTATTTACATACTTAACCCGAGTCGTCAAGCGTGTCATCAGAATGGTGTCGTTGCTGGGGAGCACGGCTTTGTAGTCATTTTTAAATTTTGTGATCTTTGTCTATTGATAACCCAAAAACCCCGAGTGACTAAGGCAAAGGCAAAGGAATGGTCGTTGTGACCTCAATCAATCGGATGGGTATATCAAGAAAAATCAACCACTCAGAGAGATCAAATCAAACAAAACAAATATGAGCGGTCTAGCTATGAGTTTAACCTGGTATAGCTCCCAGGGTCGAACACAAGGAGCACGGTTTGGCTAGAAAGCCTACGAAGTAGTCAAAATGGGAGAAATTACAGAGAAAATATTTTTAGTGATTTTTAATGATTTTTAGATTTTTTTTGGAAATTTTTAATATATGAAGAAAATGAGAAAAGCAAAGACAAGCACACTTGAGCAATTTATTTAACACACCAAAAATGATGCAAAAATTAAGGAAAAATTGTTTTTAAGTTTCTTAGGTTTTTAAGTGTTTTTGGTGAGTTTTTGAGATTTTTCTAATGGGTAAATTATTTTCTAAAAATCAAACAGTGCTGAAAAGAAGAGGTACTGTCCAGCAAGGCTTAAGACCCAAAAATAAAATACTTAAGGATCTTGAAAAGCCCTGGAGGTAATTTTCCTGTAATCTAGGAAGAATAAGGAAAATTTGGGCACCTAAATTATTGTTTTTGGATTTTTAATTTATTTATTATAATTTTTATGGGTTTTTAGGGGTTTTTCAATTTTTAGGGTTTTTAAGTGATGAAAAATAGCCAAAATGGCCTGGAAAATCAAACCACAAGCAAACAACAGTATCTAATTTTTTTAGAATTTTTGGTGGGGTTTTTATATTTTTTTATGATTTTCAAAGATGAACAGTAGCTGAAATAGATGTTTTTGGATTTTTTAAAAATAATAAATGGAAGCAAAAATGTCCTCAAAAATCCCTAAAATTTCTACACCATGGCAGGAGCCATGTGTCAAAATCTCATTGGATTTGGAGGTCGTTTGATATTTTATTCAAAAATGCAAAGGGGGCATAGTGCACAAGGACCAATGTGCAAATACCCGAGAATCTGGGGGCTCTGGTGCAAAATACCCAGCAAGTCACGCGCGTGGCACGTGGCTGGGGCACACAGGGATCAAATTGCAATAAAAACCAAGTCTTAGGGCTATTTGATAACTCGTATCAAAAGTCCAGGGACATGGATGTAAAAAGCCCACTAAATATCGCACATGCGCATAAACAACACTCACAGGGGCATAACTGCAATTACTCAAAAAGATTCATTCCATTCATAACATCCCAGATCTACAGGACTAAAAATATAAAAAGCCCAGATACACACGTGACGAAGCACGTGGTCACACACAAATAGGGGCATACATGCAATTAACAACAAGCACAAGGTCCATACTGCAATTTACCCTACGCAAATAAAGTTTTAAAACTATTTATAGGACTAAAAGTAAAATGACAAACTACGAGGGGGTCCTAAGATATTTACCCCTTTATTCGCCGACGGCCAGATGTGCGCCACGTGGTGATCGGACGGCTGAGATTGGATGGCGCTCTCCTTCTCTTCTCTTCTTGGGCTCGATCGACAGTGGAGACGAAGCCACGTGGATGATCTAACGTCCGAGACTCTGGTGCTTCTCTCCTCTGCTATCAACGGTCCGGATGCACTCCTCAGATGGATCGACGGCTACTGCTCCTCGAAAGATGGACGCTCACGATCAGAACTGGAGCTGAGGCGTCATCGGACGGCTCTGGATGATGGAGGAAGAACTCGACGCCGGTGAACTTCGCCGGCCTCCTACGTGAACTCCGGTCCTCCTCAGCTGCTGCTAAAGCTCGGAACACGTTCCTGGTGCAGCCCCGCAGCTGATGGTGGTAGCCGATGGCCCAGCCGAGCCCTGGAGGGGCTCCGGCGAGGCTGGCGGCGCGAAGCTCCGGCCTGGAATGTAAGGGGGGCTCAGATGCCTCCCTTTGAACCTGCAAAGCAACCAGAACGCTTCGCGGGTCGAGGGCAAAGTGCCTCGACCCAAGGAAGCGGGGTGAAGGTGGTCTGTGCGGTGGGGCGAACGAGCTCCGGCGAGGCGGAGACGGTGGAGCTCGATTCCCAGATCCTGTGCGATCTGGGTTGAGTGAAAGGGCGTAGAATGTGCGTGAGGGAATGGCGAAGGTGAGCGTAGGTTCCGATGATCGAGAAGATACGCAAGATGACCGGAATCAGAGGAACTCGTCGGAGATGTGATTTGGGGGAAACCTAAAATTAAACGAAATAAAAGAGCTAATCGACTACCTGGGTGGAGCGGAAGACTATGCTGGAGTGTGGCTAACTCCCGGTCGTAGCCTCGAAGGGCGTCAAGGCCTGAGGCTCGAGCTCCGGTCAGAGGTCGGAGCACGGCGGCGCAAGGCAGCCGGATCGATGGTCCACGCACCTCCTCCTCACTGTAACAAGGGCCAACGCGAGCTGTCACCTCGGTGGTTACGATGGAGGTCACGGGAGTGAAGATAGGGAGCCAAAGATGAGGCGCGGAGGCGGCGGAGGTCGGGATATATATGGAGACAGGGCCGATTAGGGTTGAGCGACGACGGCTAAGGAAGGCGTGGATTTCATGGCGAAAGATCCGGCGAGGGAGAGGGATGATCGGCGGAGAATCCGGGCACGGGGTTTGCGTGGGTGACAGCCTGGAGACGCGTGGAAAAATCGGCGAAGGTGGGGCGGCGCGCATCTTCCTGAAAAGGAAGGAGTCCGCGGGGGAGTTGACCGGGGTCAACAATCCCTCGTGGACCAATCAGGGGCTGCCACGTGGTTATTTTTTTGTTTATTTAATTTAAGGTAGAAAACGGCCGAATTAAGAAAAACTCAAAACATGAAATATTTTTCTTTTATTTTTTTCTATTTTTTGGTGATTTTTAATTAATTTTTGGAAATAAAAATAGGGTAGCTATATATATAGGTATATGTACACTATATAGATTTTAATTTTTGATTTTTTTTATTTGTTATTTTTATGTATTTTTATGCCCATTTTATATTTTATTTATTTACATCATAAAATAAAGAACAAAATGGTATTTTTATTTTATTTTAATTATTTATATTCATAGTTTAAATAAATAGTTATACATTTATATACATGGTATATACACTGTATTTTTGTATTTTTAATTTTTGTTGTTTTTATTTGATTTTTGTTTTGTTTCTTTTTATTTATTTTATTTACAAATATGCCTTAAAATATTCACAAAAAGTTTTGAAAATAAATACATTTATTTTTAAGGTTAAATAAATAAGGAATGATGATCTATACACATGGTGAAAGGGCATTTTTGAATTTTTGATTTTTAAATTTTTATTTTGTTTTTTAATGGTTTCTAAATATACAAAATATGTACAAGCATATTTTTGGGTGAGGAAAATATAATTTTATTTATTTACAGAAGTATATACACATGAGCTCCTATCTCCCTCTACTTTGTCTTTTATGCGGTCAGGCCCATGCTGAGCCCTCCCTTGGGTCAAGTTGCTCAATATTTATTCTAAATATTTCCCTCTTTTTTTCTTTTTACTCTTTATTCTTTTATTTTTGCACAAAAACATGCTAATTACAGGTTTTTACACAATGCATGCTTTTGGTAATTATTTGTATTTACACATATCTACATGTATTTGCAAAGGTTTTTGTAGCTAAAATATAAGAATAAAGAGTGATGAATGGGTATTCCTTAGCAAACACTTATTTGAAAAAGAAGTGAAAAAGAAAGAAAAAGAAAAAGAAAAAGAGGATGTACATGGATCAAGGTTGATTTATTAAACTTTCCTTCATTAAATTGAAATATGGAGCTCGATCAGATCTTTAGATTATTAATGTGTCGGAACCTTATTTGGACTTAAGCTTAAAACTCAACAGTCTCCAAGTTCCACCAATCTATGGGCAAGACTCCTCAATAAACCAGATCAGAACAAGTCTACATACACAAACTCTAATGACCATGAATCTTTCCATGCGGTGTAAGTGATATGTGGCTCCCCACCTCAGAAGTAACAAAGAAACAACCTCCCTCAACCTGGTAACTCTAATGCCTCGGTCTAGCAACTCTTTCCTCGAGAAGCGGGGTATTCCCTTCTAAGTTCAAGTGCAACCGGCTCAAGAAGAGGGGGTAGAAGTATAGAGTTTTGGAAGCTTAGCCAGTGTGGCTAAGTCTCCCGCTGCAAGCTTCATGAGATGTAACATTGATACCATAAGCTTTTGCTTTATTTGACTATGTATACTCCGGTGGGGTTATTAAATTTTCAATCCGACCCACCACTTTTTTGGAGTTCTTTTTGCATTTTTGCATTTTTTTTTTCAAGAACTTCTGTACAACATATCTACATGGTGCAGCATATAAGAAATTTCCTCTTGAGCCAGTAGACTATCCCTCTTTTGAAGCTTTATTGCAACCCACGACTTCTGTCTTTAGCCTTCATCACCACTAGACCAAGTTGAGGTGCACTTCCTTCACTAGAAGAAGAAGAGAGGTTCCGCCTAGAAGTACTACCCTCATATGCTACCCCAAGCCAAAGAAAACTGCCTCCTCACCACCTCATCCGTGGAGAGCCATGTGTAAGTGCAGGTGCAAGTCAAGCCATTGTCTCTAAGAGTCATGCGTGTGTTGTTAAGTGCTCTACTTAAGCTCATCAAGATGACATACGCTCATAGCCTAGTGGACTCAAAGAATTAAGTCCTTATGGACCTGAAAAGCCTTAACCCTAAGTCCTATAAGGTTCCTCTTAAAGTTAAGTGGATTAAGACCTTATTCAAGCTCCATTTCTCAATTTAATTCCAGGCTTAGTTTAAATGTCAACTCTCATCCAGGAAAAACTATATACATATATGTACACAAGATGCTATTTACAAATATTTTACAATCATGCAAAATTTTTGAAAAATGTTCTGAAATTATGGATGATGATGCATGAGGTGCAGGTTTTGCAAAAAGATATTTACACACATTTACACAAGATTTTTGCAAACTTTAGATTTTCAAAACATTTTTGGAAAAATTTTTGTACTATATACATAATTTTGATACAAAATATTTACACAAGCTTTACACAAAAGATTTTTGAAATCATTTTTACAAAAATACTTTGTACACTAGCTATGTATGTGCAAGATAAAAGAGGTTTATGTACATGAAAAATTTTTAAATTTTTGCGATTTTTAGCCATTTTATTTATTAACACACTCACACAAAGTACGAGTTATGGCTAAAGTATATATGAAATATATACACACCCCCCCTATACTTAGCTCGAACGATGTCCTCAGAGTGATCAAGAGCGATGAAGAAGACATAACTCGTGCTTAGTAAAAAGGGAAGTGAAAAGGAACGGCTAAGTACAGAAACGAATAAATGAATAGAATGAGAGGAACTCGGTGGTCTCCCCCTATACTTAGGATTAACTAATCCTAAGTATAGTAAGCTGTACATAAAGGGAGATCCGAGTAAAGAATATACAGAATCTGCCCCCCCTATACTTAGGGTAAAATATCCCTAAGTATAGGAAGCAAAAACAGGAGCAAAAAGAATAAAAAGAATACCCGCAGGTCCAACATCCCCCCTATACTTAGGGTAAAGTACACCCTAAGTATAGCATAATCATAAGATGAGAGACGAGATGTGGGACTAGTGAATAGAAAGATATGGACAACTGGATCTATACAGGCGGAAGAACAGTGAAAATCAGGCGTGAGATGCAAAAGATGTGAGTCAAAAGACCATATCTCACGCAAAATGAATAGCGGCAATAATAACGTCCCGCGGCTCATGATCTAGAAATGGCTTGAGCCGCTGGCCGTTTACTCAAAAGGTACTCTCAGAGGATAACTCAGATATATCAATGCTACCGTTATCGTGTACCTTTCTAACCAAGTAAGGTCCCTTCCATTTGCTCTGTAGCTTTCCTGGAAATAATCTGAGCCTTGCATCAAACAACCATACTTTCTGTCCAATCTCAAAATGCTTGTGGCTGATATGAGAATCATGCCACTCCTTCACTTTCTCCTTATAATGTAGGCTGTTTGAGAAAGCTGTATCTCTAAGCTCTTCCAAGGCGGCTAGCTCTGCCCTCCTCTGGTCTCCTATACCATCTGGATCCATAAGAATATCTGTGACTGCCCAAAGTGACTTGTGCCTCAGCTCAACAGGTAGATGGCACGGCTTGCCATAAACGAGGCGAAAGGGAGATGTACCCAATGGAGTCTTGAAAGACGTCCGATATGCCCACAAGACCGAGTCCAAAAGCTGTGACCAATTCTTTCGGTCAGGGCGGACGACTTTCTGCAAAATATTCTTGATCTCCCTATTCGACACCTCAGCTAGACCATTTGTCTGTGGATGGTATGGTGTGGCAACACGATGGTCTATGCTGAATTCGTTGGCAAGGGCCTTCACCTGGTCGTTGATGAAATGAGACCCCCCATCAGAAATCAGAACTCGTGGAACCCCGAACCGCATGATGATGTGCTTCTTCAAAAATCTGCAAACTATCTTCGCATCAGCGGCTCGGGCGGGGATAGCCTCAACCCAACGACTAACGTAATCTACGGCCAACAGAATGTACTCGAATCCCTGACTCTTAGGGAATGGACCCATGAACTCGATGCCCCATGCGTCAAAAACCTCACAGAAGTGAATGGGCTGCATCGGCATCATATCACGTTGTCCACAAGTGCCCATCCTCTGACAGTCAGTACACCTCTTCACGAACTCATCAGAGTCCTTGAAGAGTGTAGGCCACCACAAGCCGGATTGGAGCACTTTCTGTGCCGTTCTCCTCCCAGAATGATGTCCTCCTGCCTCAAGCTTGTGGCAGTAAGTGAGGACACTATGATGCTCCTCCTGAGGGATACACCGACGCCAGATGCTATCCCCTCCTTCGTGGTAAAGGATGGGATCCTCCCAGTGGTAGGACTTGGCCTTCGCAAGGAAGGTCTCAAGCCTCTGCCTGGGCCAATCTTGTGGGACTTTCCCAGCAACCAAAAAGTTCACAATATCGGCATACCACGGGAGTGAGGTGATAGCAAGGATCGCCTCATCTGGGAAGGTATCATGAATGGGATCAATCTGCTCAGAATCCTCAGGCTGCTCTAATCGGGAGAGATGATCCGCCACCACATTCTTGACTCCAGGCTTATCCTTGATCTCAATGTCGAACTCCTGGAGTAGAAGGATCCATCTAGTAAGTCTGGCTTTGGCATCCTTCTTTGACATGAGGTACCTGATGGCGGTGTGGTCGGTATACAAAGTCACTCTAGATCCAATGATATACGATCTGAACTTATCTAGGGCAAACACTACTGCCAGCATCTCCTTCTCTGTGACCGTATAATTCCGCTGAGCGGAATCCAATGTGCGGCTAGCATAGTGTATGGCAAATGGAACTCCGTCCCTCCTCTGTCCTAGCACGGCCCCTACGGCAAAATCAGAGGCATCCGTCATGATCTCGAATGGGAGAGACCAATCGGGTGGCTGAAGGACAGGAGCCTCAATAACACGTTGCTGGAGAGTCTCAAAGGATGAAAGACACTTGTCATCGACAAGGAACTCGGTGTCTTTCGTCAAGAGGTCAGTCAACGGTCGGGCAATCTTGCTGAAATCATGAATGAATCTCCTATAAAAACCAACGTGCCCGAGAAATGACCGTAGCTGCTTCAAATTGGACGGCGGTGCGAGTTTTCTAATGACGTCAACCTTGGCCGGATCAACCTCCATGCCCCTGTTGGAGATGATGTGGCCAAGCACCGTCCCTTGAGTCACCATGAAGTGACTCTTCTCCCAAGACAGAACCAAGCGGGTAGCAATACATCGCTGGAGCACTCGGTCTAGGCAGTCAAGACAGGAATCGAATCCGTCGCCGTAAACCGAGAAGTCGTCCATGAAGACCTCCAAACACTCCCCTACCATGTCCGAAAAGATCGACAGCATGCACCTCTGAAAAGTCGCAGGGGCGTTGCATAGCCCAAATGGCATGCGTCGAAAGGCGTATGTACCGAAGGGACAGGTAAAGGTGGTCTTCTCCTGATCCTCAGGAGCGATGGCCACTTGATTGTAGCCCGAGTACCCATCTAGGAAGCAATAATGGCTCTTCCCTGCCAGTCTCTCTATTATCTGATCAATAAAAGGCAGGGGGAAGTGGTCCTTCTTGGTGGCCTGGTTGAGTCTCCTGTAGTCAACGCAGACCCTCCAAGAGGTGGGTACTCGTGTAGCAATCTCCTCTCCCGACTCACTGATCACAGTCGTGATGCCCGTCTTCTTGGGCACCACATGCAAGGGGCTAACCCACTTGGAGTCGGAAATGGGATAAATAAAATCTGCACTCCACCATTTTGATATTTCCTTCATGACAACTTCTCGTAGGTTGGGGTTCAGTCGCCGCTGGAACTCACGCGACGGCTTTGCCCCTTCCTCGAGATAGATATGGTGGGAGCACAACGAGGGACTAATCCCATGGAGATCTGCTACGCTCCATCCAATTGCCTTGCGGTTCTTTTCAAGAACCTCCATCAGACGGGATTCTTGTTCTCCAGTCAGATCGGCGGCGATGATGACTGGGTACATCTCAGACTCTCCCGCAAGGAATCGATACTTCAGCGAAGTAGGGAGCGGCTTTAGTTCTGGACAGCTGGGTGCTGGCAAATCTGGCTTCTGAAGAAGATGTGTGTATGCTGACAATTCTACCAAATCTGCCTGGGAAAATGATAACGAACTCTCACAAACTTGATCTGGAGAAGGCGGGTCCTCTGTATTGTCTCTAATCTGCTCTGCCTCTACCTCCTCCTCATCTGTAGGCTCAGGTGGATCCAGGTCTGGCATCTGATCATCACAATCTGCCCAATCAGACTCTGAATCCGAGGGATCTGTATCAACTGCGGTGGCATCAGTACCCCCGTATAGCAAGGTGGCCTCAGTACCACCATCACTGAAACTCGTGTCGCGATCAAGGTCCGACCCAGCTGACTCAATAGTATCCTGAACCAGGGCTGTGCTCTCCAGACCATCCTCTACTATCATCTCTGTATCAGCTGTATCTGAATATGAGAGGATGGTCTACGCTGCAGGATCTGCCCAAGCTGCCTCATCATCTGTGATCACAAAATCACAGTCCTGGTGGATGTCTGGCTCTGCGTCTGTCAGCTGCTCTGAATCTGTACTGCCCTCTGAGCGGGATCTATCTCTGGCTCTGTGGTCCTTAACCGTCTCTATTTGTATACTCTCGCCCTGGACGCGAAAGAATACCTTCCCACTGTCATGGTCAGTTACCGCCTTGGCTGTGGCCAAGAATGGGCGACCGAGAATGATGGGGGAATCGGTCAACGAGTCAGGGGTCTCCATGTCCAGCACTACGAAGTCCACGGGGAATTGCAAACCCTGAATCGTGACGACAACGTCTCGCAACAACCCCTTTGGCCTCTTGACAGACCGATCAGCAAACTGAAGGTATGTCCTGCTCTGTCTAAGAGTGCCCAACTCTAAGTGGTCGAGAAGGGCTGCCGGAAGAAGGTTAATTGACGATCCGCTATCTAGTAGAGTACGGTCGAACCTCTGCTCACTAATCTGACATCTGACATACGGGGCTCCTAAATCTGGCCTCTTGGTTGGCAGATGGTTCTGGATCGCGTAACACGTGGCTTTGGTCAACACATGAATCTCTGTGGTTTTATTCCTCTTCTTCCTCCTGACTGTGGTCCTGTCTCTCAAGGATCGCTGAAGAAGAGGGATGTGCTGCAAAGCCTCATTGAGGGTCAGCTGGATGTGAAATCGGTCTATCATGCCCTGGCTGAACTCCTCCTGCTCTCTCTTTTTTGGATCTTTTTCTTTTTTCTTCCCCTTCCCCAACTCAAGGGCTCTAAGAAAGGGGATCACAGGGTCCTTCTCAGATGAAGGACTAGGAATAGGCCTAGACGGTTCGATGACCGGATCCTCACAAACATCATACACCATAGTGGGATCAGAAGAAACTAAACCTTTTCCTTTATTCAAATTAGAGTTCTGAGAAACATTAGTACGAGGAGAGACAACATCTCTATCAAAATGAATATTGGTGGCCTCAGTACCACCTCTAGCTGGCTCCACAACTAGACGTCTTGCGGCTTCAGTACCGCGGTCTGGCTCGGCTCTGCTGGTGGCGTCAGTACCACCTCCTCGATATGGTGAAGCGGCGGCCTCAGTACCGCCGGTGGAAATAGCATCTCGGGTGGCATCAGTACCACCGTCATCATCATGTGCGGCGTCAGTACCGCTCTCCTCTTCCTCATCTGGCGCTCTAGATGGATCCTCGCGTTGTCGCTCAGATGAGGCGCCGCCTGCTGGTCTTCTACCGCTCCTAAGTGTGACAAAATCAGCATCAAATAGATCCGACGAGATATCATCAAATGAACTAGAAGTGGTAGGCTCAGTGTGAACTACCTGCTCAGATTTCCTCTTCAAGTTATTCGGATTAGGCTCGATCTGTGCAGGGATGGCGGCCTTCCCTCTCATCAGGTCCCGCATCTCCTGGCGGAACTCGTCCATCTCCCGTCTAAATGTAGCCTGCTGCTCTGTGAAGATGCGGGCTAGATCATCCATGGCGGGGCTCTCATGGGAGCCCGACGGGTTGCCTCTCTGGTAATGAGGCTGCTGGACCTGGTGTTGCTGCGGCTGAGAGGGGTAAGAGGAAGGATGCTGCTGCTGGTGAGCCTGCTGCTCACGTCTCCAATTCTGTCCCTGCTGCTGGTAGGGACGAGGTACGAAGGATGATGGCTGGTGTGGCTGGTATGCTGGGGGCTGCTGGTGATCTCTCTGCTGGGAGTACTGCCCTCCCTGACCGGCTGGCTGCTGTTGGGACTGGTTACCCCCATTCCCCCACCTGAATCCAGGATGATCTCTTCGGATTCCAGGTTGAGGGCGGTCATACCAAATCCCGTTGACATCCATCAACGGTTCCGCATCGTAAGGGGCTGGTGGGAGTACATCCAGAGGCTGATCCGGCTGATATACCACCATCTGTAAGTCTGGAGATGGTGGTGACTGGTAAGAGGGCTGCTGCTGCTGGTACAGCTCCGCCTGCACAAGGTGAACTTGTCTAGGCTGCTGCAAGGAGCTGGAGCGCTGGGACGAGCTGCGGCTGCCACCGGAATCGCCTCGCGACTGAAGACGGGGCTGAGAAGCCGTCTGTGCTTCTTGAAGGCACAAGAGATGGGTCTTCACGTCGCTCAGAGTTTGTGCCATCTGCTCCATCTGAGTTATGCCCTGGCACTGCTTCTTCTCTATTATTTCCATGCGGTCCAACTTCTCGCTGATAATCCCCATGTCCGCAGCGGCCGACTCTGCCTGTGCGGCTGCAACTGTGGACGAACTGGAAGGACCCGCATCAACCCGTGCTATCCGCTGGTACTGCACGGGTCCTGGCGGCTGAACTCTCTGTGTATACAACCGAGTCTGGGACATCACCATGTAATTTTCGGACATCTCCTCATAGATGGCCCAGACTTGGTTGTGGTCCTTGGCAAAGTAGGACCCGCCGCAAGAAGCATTCACCAGTCCCTGAAGCTCTGGCGTCAGCCCACTAAAGAAGCTCTGAACTAGGTTCGGCTTCGAAATGTCGTGGTGTGGGCATCTATCCAGAAGCTCTCTGAACCTCTCCCATGCCTCGTGAAATTGCTCGTTAGGGAGCATGGAGAAGTTGTTGATCAGGGCCCTTGCTGCATTCGTCCGCCCGAGTGGATAGTACTTGTTCAAGTACTCGGTGCGGAGCTGCTCCCAGGTGTAAACAAACTTCCCTAGATGCTTCAGCCAGGCGGCTGCTCTATCTGCCAGTGAAAAAGGGAAGGCCATCATCCGAATCGTATCTTGGTCCACACGACGGTCGTGGACAGTGCTACAGATCATCAAAAACTCCTGGAGATGGAGGTGGGGTTCCTCAGTGGCGAGTCCGTGAAAATGAGGAAGCATCTGCAGGGTGTTCGGAGGGAACTTGAAATCCCCCACGATAGCTAGTATCACCACCCACTGGTGCATCAGTGTAGATCCGGGGTTGTGTAGCTCCCGCATCGGTCTTGCTGCGGCGGCGGCTGCCGCTGCTGCGGCAGCTGCTGCTGCTGCGGCTGCTGCCTCTGCATCAGCGTCAGGAATGTCCTCAGGCTCGCTCGGCTCGTCTCGCTCTGCTCGGAGTCGCTCCAACTCCCTCCTCATCTCTATCATGAATGCCCCCTGATCGCGTAACTGTTGCTGAACTGTCTCTAATGACGCGATCAGGGTGGAGTTAATCGCTCCCTGGTCTAAGACAAAATGTTCGGGCTGGCGATCGTCTGAACTGCCGGCTCCGGCCATAGTGACGTCTGCAAAATCAGATGAGCCCAACTCAGGTTCTGTCAAATTAATTCGTCTTTCCTCGGGCTCATGTCTCTCAGTAGCAAAAGAAAGGGGATCGAGGGGGAACAGGGTGGAATCGTACTCGGGCCCGGAGAGCTGGTCTCGACTCTCACGGGCCAACCTAGATGATGGAGTAGACGCGCCTGAAAGCGGTGCAGCCAGAGGCTGCCTAAGAGATCGTCTACCCATCATCTTGATCTGGCGAGTTGGGCGGATGGGATCTGGAGAAAATATGATCGCAAAGCAAACCCCCGGTTCACCAACGCAACACAATCTGAAGACCGTGAAAGATCGATCAATTTATCTTGTCAATTTTATTTGGTGAACACGCAAGATATCAGGGCGCTTACGTGACCTGTTAGGATACCCGATGCTACTTCAACCGACTGGCCCGCACGGAAGAGTCGGTAGTCAGCTAGAAATAGTACCGGAGGGTTCTACCTAGGGTACGGGTCACTCTCTCGCGCATCCAAACCATACAAGGAGGGGGTTGCTCTCCCCAAGACAAATTTTTAATGTGAGTGTCTTTTAGGGTCAATAATGTTATCCAGTCCCAATTTTTTTGTTTTTCTTTTTAATTTTTTTTTCAAAATAAATACAAGCGGCCTAACGATTTTTCCGATTCTCCTGATGATTAAGCCAAAAACAGAGGGAGAAGACGAGAAAAACCGATGCGCGAAGAAATCAATGATGCATGCAGAGATAGAAATGCGTACCTTGTCTCCAGCACTCTACATGCAAGTGATCCGCGCAGAATTTAAAGACAGAAATAAAACTACCTAAATGATGCAACGGGAAAAACCGAATCCTAGATGAGCAACTTCTATCGCAGAACCGTCTAACTCAGTTACTCGCCTTCGATCCAAAGAGTCCGGTCTTGGCTTACCCCTCCTCTTCTCGACAGGTCGAGTTCAGGAGTAGCGCTTGTGGGGCAAGCTCGCGGCACGTAGGCTCTCAGGAAAGTAACTAAGTTATTTTTATTATTTATTCTTAGTAGGTCCAATTAACGATCTATAGGAACAGATCAGCAATTAGGTGTGGGGATCCTACTAATTACGGCACAAGCAAGAGAAATTCCTAAATCTAGGGGCTCGAGATAAACCGCGTAAACACCGGAAAAGGCAGCTAGCTACTAAAACCGCAGAAAAAGCCGCGAAAATCCAAATGGGTCGGCCGAGTACACCGGTACTCGGCGAAACAGACCCGCTAAAGTACAAGTGTCCACAAGTCCAAAGTCTAAGTTATTACAACAAATATTGTTCTCTCTCTCTCTCTCAGAAATAAAAATTCCTTCCTCTCTCTCTTCCTCCTGCACGGGTCCTCTAAAAAGAAAAACTCCAAGTCGTCCAAGCAGTACCTCGCACAAAAATCAAAGAGAGAGAGTGTCAGAAAACAATAATAATATAGAGAGAGACAAAAATAGAAAAATGACTACAAAGCCGTGCTCCCCGGCAACGGCGCCATTCTGATAACCCAAAAACCCCGAGTGACTAAGGCAAAGGCAAAGGAATGGTCGTTGTGACCTCAATCAATCGGATGGGTATATCAAGAAAAATCAACCACTCAGAGAGATCAAATCAAACAAAACAAATATGAGCGGTCTAGCTATGAGTTTAACCTGGTATAGCTCCCAGGGTCGAACACAAGGAGCACGGTTTGGCTAGAAAGCCTACGAAGTAGTCAAAATGGGAGAAATTACAGAGAAAATATTTTTAGTGATTTTTAATGATTTTTAGATTTTTTTTGGAAATTTTTAATATATGAAGAAAATGAGAAAAGCAAAGACAAGCACACTTGAGCAATTTATTTAACACACCAAAAATGATGCAAAAATTAAGGAAAAATTGTTTTTAAGTTTCTTAGGTTTTTAAGTGTTTTTGGTGAGTTTTTGAGATTTTTCTAATGGGTAAATTATTTTCTAAAAATCAAACAGTGCTGAAAAGAAGAGGTACTGTCCAGCAAGGCTTAAGACCCAAAAATAAAATACTTAAGGATCTTGAAAAGCCCTGGAGGTAATTTTCCTGTAATCTAGGAAGAATAAGGAAAATTTGGGCACCTAAATTATTGTTTTTGGATTTTTAATTTATTTATTATAATTTTTATGGGTTTTTAGGGGGTTTTCAATTTTTAGGGTTTTTAAGTGATGAAAAATAGCCAAAATGGCCTGGAAAATCAAACCACAAGCAAACAACAGTATCTAATTTTTTTAGAATTTTTGGTGGGGTTTTTATATTTTTTTATGATTTTCAAAGATGAACAGTAGCTGAAATAGATGTTTTTGGATTTTTTAAAAATAATAAATGGAAGCAAAAATGTCCTCAAAAATCCCTAAAATTTCTACACCATGGCAGGAGCCATGTGTCAAAATCTCATTGGATTTGGAGGTCGTTTGATATTTTATTCAAAAATGCAAAGGGGGCATAGTGCACAAGGACCAATGTGCAAATACCCGAGAATCTGGGGGCTCTGGTGCAAAATACCCAGCAAGTCACGCGCGTGGCACGTGGCTGGGGCACACAGGGATCAAATTGCAATAAAAACCAAGTCTTAGGGCTATTTGATAACTCGTATCAAAAGTCCAGGGACATGGATGTAAAAAGCCCACTAAATATCGCACATGCGCATAAACAACACTCACAGGGGCATAACTGCAATTACTCAAAAAGATTCATTCCATTCATAACATCCCAGATCTACAGGACTAAAAATATAAAAAGCCCAGATACACACGTGACGAAGCACGTGGTCACACACAAACAGGGGCATACATGCAATTAACAACAAGCACAAGGTCCATACTGCAATTTACCCTACGCAAATAAAGTTTTAAAACTATTTATAGGACTAAAAGTAAAATGACAAACTACGAGGGGGTCCTAAGATATTTACCCCTTTATTCGCCGACGGCCAGATGTGCGCCACGTGGTGATCGGACGGCTGAGATTGGATGGCGCTCTCCTTCTCTTCTCTTCTTGGGCTCGATCGACGGTGGAGACGAAGCCACGTGGATGATCTAACGTCCGAGACTCTGGTGCTTCTCTCCTCTGCTATCAACGGTCCGGATGCACTCCTCAGATGGATCGACGGCTACTGCTCCTCGAAAGATGGACGCTCACGATCAGAACTGGAGCTGAGGCGTCATCGGACGGCTCTGGATGATGGAGGAAGAACTCGACGCCGGCGAACTTCGCCGGCCTCCTACGTGAACTCTGGTCCTCCTCAGCTGCTGCTAAAGCTCGGAACACGTTCCTGGTGCAGCCCCGCAGCTGATGGTGGTAGCCGATGGCCCAGCCGAGCCCTGGAGGGGCTCCGGCGAGGCTGGCGGCGCGAAGCTCCGGCCTGGAATGTAAGGGGGGCTCAGATGCCTCCCTTTGAACCTGCAAAGCAACCAGAACGCTTCGCGGGTCGAGGGCAAAGTGCCTCGACCCAAGGAAGCGGGGTGAAGGTGGTCTGTGCGGTGGGGCGAACGAGCTCCGGCGAGGCGGAGACGGTGGAGCTCGATTCCCAGATCCTGTGCGATCTGGGTTGAGTGAAAGGGCGTAGAATGTGCGTGAGGGAATGGCGAAGGTGAGCGTAGGTTCCGATGATCGAGAAGATACGCAAGATGACCGGAATCAGAGGAACTCGTCGGAGATGTGATTTGGGGGAAACCTAAAATTAAACGAAATAAAAGAGCTAATCGACTACCTGGGTGGAGCGGAAGACTATGCTGGAGTGTGGCTAACTCCCGGTCGTAGCCTCGAAGGGCGTCAAGGCCTGAGGCTCGAGCTCCGGTCAGAGGTCGGAGCACGGCGGCGCAAGGCAGCCGGATCGATGGTCCACGCACCTCCTCCTCACTGCAACAAGGGCCAACGCGAGCTGTCACCTCGGTGGTTACGATGGAGGTCACGGGAGTGAAGATAGGGAGCCAAAGATGAGGCGCGGAGGCGGCGGAGGTCGGGATATATATGGAGACAGGGCCGATTAGGGTTGAGCGACGACGGCTAAGGAAGGCGTGGATTTCATGGCGAAAGATCCGGCGAGGGAGAGGGATGATCGGCGGAGAATCCGGGCACGGGGTTTGCGTGGGTGACAGCCTGGAGACGCGTGGAAAAATCGGCGAAGGTGGGGCGGCGTGCATCTTCCTGAAAAGGAAGGAGTCCGCGGGGGAGTTGACCGGGGTCAACAATCCCCCGTGGACCAATCAGGGGCTGCCACGTGGTTATTTTTTTGTTTATTTAATTTAAGGTAGAAAACGGCCGAATTAAGAAAAACTCAAAACATGAAATATTTTTCTTTTATTTTTTTCTATTTTTTGGTGATTTTTAATTAATTTTTGGAAATAAAAATAGGGTAGCTATATATATAGGTATATGTACACTATATAGATTTTAATTTTTGATTTTTTTATTTGTTATTTTTATGTATTTTTATGCCCATTTTATATTTTATTTATTTACATCATAAAATAAAGAACAAAATGGTATTTTTATTTTATTTTAATTATTTATATTCATAGTTTAAATAAATAGTTATACATTTATATACATGGTATATACACTGTATTTTTGTATTTTTAATTTTTGTTGTTTTTATTTGATTTTTGTTTTGTTTCTTTTTATTTATTTTATTTACAAAATATGCCTTAAAATATTCACAAAAAGTTTTGAAAATAAATACATTTATTTTTAAGGTTAAATAAATAAGGAATGATGATCTATACACATGGTGAAAGGGCATTTTTGAATTTTTGATTTTTAAATTTTTATTTTGTTTTTTAATGGTTTCTAAATATACAAAATATGTACAAGCATATTTTTGGGTGAGGAAAATATAATTTTATTTATCTACAGAAGTATATACACATGAGCTCCTATCTTCCTCTACTTTGTCTTTTATGCGGTCAGGCCCATGCTGAGCCCTCCCTTGGGTCAAGTTGCTCAATATTTATTCTAAATATTTCCCTCTTTTTTTCTTTTTACTCTTTATTCTTTTATTTTTGCACAAAAACATGCTAATTACAGGTTTTTACACAATGCATGCTTTTGGTAATTATTTGTATTTACACATATCTACATGTATTTGCAAAGGTTTTTGTAGCTAAAATATAAGAATAAAGAGTGATGAATGGGTATTCATCATCTATCTATATTATAATTGTTTTCTGACCTTCTCTCTTGGATTTTTGTACGAGGAACTGCTTGGAGGATGACTTGGAGTTTACTTTTTGAGGATCCGCACAGGAGGAAGAGTAGGGACGAGAAGAAAATTTTTTATTCTATTTGAGAGAACAATAAATTTTTTAATAATTTAGGACTTTGAACTGTGGACTTGGACACTTTTCTTGGGGTCTGCTTCGCCAAGTGCCGGTGCACTTGGGGGACCTCACCGCTGTTTTTTCGAGTTTTTGATTTCATCGACTATAACTCTCTATTTGATTCTCATGGTTTTGACCCCTAGACGTAGGATTTTTGTTGATTGCGACGTAAATTGCTAAGGCCCAACACCTAATAGAATATCTATTCCTATAGAACATAATTGGACCTTACTAAAATTAATTGAAAATGTTAGTTTAATTGAATCTGAGACCATGTGTCGTGAGGAGTCACATACAACGTTGGCAGGACCCGTTGTGATGGGCACCGAGTGACTGCTAAGATTGGACTCCAGACTCGATTCGGTTAGCTAACTATTGTTCTTCACGATCAATAGAAGCTGCTCGTCTAAGGTCGATTTCCTCGTGCATCATATAGTTAGTTTACATTCTATCTTTAAATTCTTCGCAGAACATATTGCATGTAGAGTGCTGGAGTAAGGTACGCATTTATATCCTTGCATGCATCATTGTGTTTGATCGTGCATTGGCTTTTTCGACTTCCTCCCCCTGTTTTCGACTCAAATTAATCAAAGAGGAAATCGAAAAATTCGTTAGGCATTGTTTGTTTATGAAAAAATCTAAAAAGTGAAAGAAATAAATTTGGGACTGTTAAAACAAACATGACCCTAAAACCCACCTCATTTAAAAATATTTGCTGTGGGGAGAGTCACCCCCTCATTGTTTGGTTGCTTGAGTAAGAGAGTGACCCGAACATTAGGATAGAGCCACGCCTGAACTTCCGTTAGACTGCTGGTCTTGGGGTTAGTCGTTCTCCATGACGATCTCCTCGATAACCGGCAAAGCAGACCACGACATCCTTAACAGAGCGAGTTGATCGGGTAGCCGGTTTTTGGTCCGCAACTTGTACTAGCTGGGAAAGATCTAGCTTTGGGATTGGGCCAGTCTCTTGGGAGCATCGGGTTCCTCATAGCTCGCTTAATCGCTCTGCAAGATTGTTTTATCACCTAAATTAAAATTGACAAGATTAACGACCGATCCTTTACGGTCATTAGCTCGTGTTGAGTAGGTGAATTGGGGGTTTGACTTCTCATCTTGTTTGCTTATCAGATCTCATACGCACTCATCCCCACATCACGATGATGGGAATGAGATCCCTTAGGTTGCCTCTGGCAGCACCGCCTTCGAGCACTCCTCCCCATTCATCTAGGGCAGTTTCGGAGAGCCCAGACCCGCACTCTGAACCTGAGTTCACTACCACCCTTTCTTCCCTCGACCAACCTTCTTCCACCAATCCTGAGATAGCTGAGTAGAGGCCAATACAGATTTATATTCACTTGACAACACCTAAGCCAGGGTCTTTTGCCTTTGTAGAGACCAGGGAGATGGCCAACAGTGACGGACGAACTGATGGACAGCCACAGAGTTCAACTTTTATTCTAGATCAGGATGCCATCAACAATACCTTGCTAGCCTCCTTAGAGACGATGCAACGAGAGACTCGGGACCATGGAGCATTCATGGCAGAGGTCAGTCAAGAGTTAGCACAGATGCGAGCCAATAGAGGAGAGCGTCAACCAAGACCAACTGGTGGCGAGATTCCAGAGTTTGGAGGAGGATCAGAAGGACACCCAGAGGATCAACCAGATCTAGCTAGACAGCCACGACCGATGAGGCGTTTGCACAATCCTGCTGCAACTCTCTCTCATAGATGGATTCAACTCCCTGAGATTCTGGGCGATTTCAAGCTTCCCCCCCAAACCATTCAGCTTTTGCCCAAGTTCCATGGGCTAGCCACCGAGGGGATACATCTTCTCCAGCAGGATTTTGAGATGATCTGTAGCACTGTCCACGACAAATACGTGGACAAGGACACTATCAAGATGATAGCATTCCCTTTCTCTGTGGCTGACAGAGCAGCCTATTGGTTGAAGCATTTGGGGAGATATGTTACCACTTGGGAGCTGCTCCAGACCGAATACTTGAACAAGTACTATCCATTCGGCCGGACCAACATAGCATGAGCTTTGATAAACAACTTCTTCATGATCCCTAATGAGCAGTTTAATGAGGGGTGGGATCGATTCCGTGAGCTCATCGACCAGTGTCCACACCATGACATATCCAAGCCCAATCTTGTCCAGAGCTTCTTTTGTGGGCTGACACCGGAACTGCAGGGGCTTGTCAATGCTTCTTGTGGGTGCTCCTACTTCACCAAGGACGAAGACCACTTCTGGGCCATCTATGAGGAGATGGCTGAAAATTACACAGTGATGTCCCAAACTAGGCTCTACGCACAGGGGAAGCCCCAAGCCCATGTCGTGTCCTATTATAGAATATCACGGGTTGATGCGGGTCCACTCATTTCTTCATCAACAACAGTAGAAGCACATACAGAATCTTCAGCCGCTGACATGGGTATTATCAGCGAGAAATTAGAACACATAGAGATAATAGAGAAGAAGCAATGCCAGGGCATGACACAGATAGATCAGTTGGCACAGACTCTTAGTGACAAGAAGACCCACATCTTGTGTCTCCATGAGGCACAGGCGGCTTCTCAGCCTCATTCCAGGTCATGTGTTGATCCCTGCAATAGCAACTCTTCCTAGCCCTCTACCTAGTATCACCAGATTCACCACATTCAGGCAGAGCCAGTTCAACAGTTGTAGCAGCACTACTCTCAACCACCACCATCTCAGGATACTTAGATGGTGGTGTATCAGCCGGATCAGCCACTGGCAGTTCTTCCCCCTTTCCTTACGAGCAGGAGCCGTTGATTGAAGTCAACGGGATTTGGTATGATCGACAGCAGCTCGGGATACGCCGAGATCACCCTGGATTCAGATGGTCTAACGGAGGTACCTCGTCCCAGCAGCAGCCTCCAGCTCAGGGTGGACAGAACAGCCAGCAGCAACAGTAGCCCAATTACTCCCAACAGCAGCAGCACTTCCAACAGGGTCTTCGTCCCTACAATCAGGGACAGCAGTGGAGGCAGCAGCCTCAACAGTATTCTCAGTGTCCTCCTCATTTCCAGTGAGGCAACCGATATGGTTCTCATGCACCTGTTTATGAGAACCCATCCCTTGATGACCTCGCTCGCTTACTCACTGACCAACAGGCATCCTTCCGGCAAGAGATGGAAGAGTTCCAGCAGGAAATGAGGGAGATGATCAAGGGAAAAGCCGCCATACCCGCTCAAATTGAACCTAACCCGAACAATCTGAAGAGGAAATCTGAGTAGGTACGATTTACAGAGACCGCCACTCCTAGTGATATTTAGGATGATATTTCCTCCTACATATTTGATGTTGATTTTGTAACACTTAGGAGAGGTAGGATGCCCGCCAGCGGCGCCTCGTCTGAGCGACAACCCCATGATGATTCTAGAGTGTTAGACGAGGAGGATAGCGGTACTAATGCTGCTGATGATGTTGATGACGGTGGTGCTGATGCCACCAAGGATGATGATCCACTCGACGATACTGAGGCTGTCATTTCTCTAGATGCAGTTGGTGGTACTGATGCCACTATTAGACGTGATGCTGAGCCAAAGCACGGTGTTGATGCCGCAAAGACAGATGTCGTGGGTGGTGCCGATGCCACCATTTCTAGTCCAATTGTGTTTCCTCCTATCTATGTATCTCAGGACATTATCAAAAATAACAAAAAAATGAATAAAGGAAAGGTTTCTTCGTATACTCCGAGTCCATACGTTTTGCATGATGATCCTACTATGGGCTTTATTCCTTCACTGCAGCAGAAACCTCCTCCTGACCCTTTATCTGAGGAGGGTCTAGCTATCCCCTTCCCTCAAGCACTCTGCTCGGGGTTGGGGAAGAAAATAGAAAATCCAAAAAAATCACAGCAGCTAGAGTTCAGCCAACAGATGATAGACAGATTCCATATCCAGCTGACTCTACAGGAGGCACTAGAGCACATCCCTCTCTTACAGAAGCACTTGGAAAGAAGACCATTGTACATAGGAAGAAGAGGAATCGTAATGTAGAAATCCATGTGCTTACACGTGCCAATTGCTTCGCTATTCAGAATCAACTGCCAGCCAAGAGACCTGATGGAGGAGCTCCATATGTTAGATGACATAATCATGAGCAGCAGTTCGTTCGTACCCTATTAGGCAATGGGTCTTCGATTACCTTCTTACAACAGTATTACTTAATCAATTCGAGTTTGTCCCTCTTAGACAAAGCAGAACAATCCTTCAGTTTGTTGATAGATCTGTTAAGAGGCCGAAGGGGTTACTAAAGGACGTTTTCGCCACAATTCAGGGCTTGAAATTCCTCGTAGACTTTGTTGTATTGGACATGGAGGCCCCTGAATCAGTGACAGATACCCCCATCATCTTAGGACGACCATTCTTGGCCACAGCCAAGGCAGTGTACGGCCATGATAGCGGGAAGGTATACTTTCGTGTCGAGGGTGACAGTATACAAATAAAGACGATCTAGGAGACCAGAGCTAGAGATTCAGAGTGCTCAGACCAGATGATCGATTCAGAGCAGATGACATATGCAGAGCTAGACATCTACCAGGAGTGTGATTTTGTGCTTACAGACGATGAAGTAGTTTGGGAGGATCCCGCATCACGAGCTCTTGCCACATCATCAGACATTGTAGATTCATATATCATGACAAATGAGAGTTCGGAGAGCACACTCATGGCACAGGATACAATAGAGGTTGTTTATCATATTCAGGATAGCGAGATCAATTTTGTCTAATACACATCAGATTCAGATCCCTCAGATACAGACACCGATTTTGACTAGAAGGAATTTGATGAATTTTTACCATGTCTGGTTCCTACAGAGCCGACAGCTAGGACGGAGAGTGAGCCATGACAATTGATAGATATACCAGCAGGGCCATCTTCGTCAGATTTACCGTTGCAGCGAAAATTCTCACACACAGATCTGGTAGCATTCACTTAGACATTCCAGAAGCCAGATTAACCAGCTCCCACTTGCCCAGAATTGAAGAGCTTACCGCAGAGCATGAAGTATAGGTTCCTTGCGGGTGAGCCAGAAATGTTCCCAGTCATTATCTCAGCAGATCTGACTAAAGACCAAGAATCTCGTTTGATGGAGGTTCTTGAAAGAAACTGCAAGGCAATCGGATGGAGTGTAGTTGATCTCCAGGGGATAAGTCCGGCCATGTGCTCCCACCACATTTATCTCAAAGAAGACGCCAAGCCCTCACGTGAGTTCCAACGATGGCTAAACCCGAATCTTTGAGAAGTGGTCATGAAGGAAATATCTAAGTGGTGGAGCGTCGATTTTATCTAACCCATCTCCGACTATAAGTGGGTTAATCCACTACATGTGGTACCCAAGAAGACGGGCATCACTACAGTTGTGAACGAGGCTGGAGAGGAGATAGCTACTCGAGTACCCACTTCTTGGAGAGTCTGTGTGGACTACAGATGATTGAATCAGGCCCCAAGAAGGACCACTTCCCGCTACCATTCATAGATCAGATCATTGAGAGATTAGCTGGGAAGAGTTTCTACTTCTTTTTGGATGGGTATTCGGGATACAACCAGGAGGCCATAGCGCCCGAAGACCAAGAGCAAACAACGTTCACCTCTCCGTTTGGGACATGTGCTTTTTGACGGATGCCCTTTGGATTATGTAATGCCCTGGCTACATTCCAAAGGTGCATGCTCTCTATTTTCTCAGACATGGTTGGTAAATTTTTAGAGGTCTTCATGGATGACTTCTCGATCTACGGTGACAGTTTTGATGCATGTCTTGATTACTTAGACCGAGTACTTCAGCGCTGCATTGAGGTCAACTTAGTATTATCTTGGGAGAAGAGCCATTTTATGGTGACTCAAGGGACGTTTCTTGGACACATCATCTCCAACAGGGGCATGGAGGTTGACCCGGCCAAGATGGATATTATCAAGAAACTCAATCCATCGTCCAACGTACGAAAGTTGCGGTCATTTCTAGGGCATGTCGGTTTCTTCGGACGGTTCATACAAGATTTCAACAGGATTGCCCGACCGCTTACTGATTTGTTGATAAAAGACACTGAGTTCCTTGTAGATGATAAGTGTCTTGCATCATTTGAGACTCTCAAGAATCTAGTTGTTGAGGCTCCTGTCCTTCAGTCACCTAATTGGTCTCTCCCGTTCGAGATCATGACGGATGCCTCCGATTTTGCCGTAGGGGTCGTGCTAGTACAGAGGATGGACGGATTACCATATGCCATTCACTACGCTAACCGAACAATGGATGCCGCTCAACGGAATTACAAAGTCACAGAAAAGGAGATGCTAGTTGTAGTCTTTGCCTTGGATAAGTTTCGATCTTACATTCTTGGATCTAAAGTGACTATCTATACTGATCACACTGCCATCTGATACTTAATGGCAAAGAAGGATGCCAAAGCCAGATTGACCATATGGATCCTTCTACTCCAGGAGTTTGATATAGAGATTATAGATAAACCTGGAGTCAAAAATGTTGTGGCAGATCACCTCTCCCGTCTAGAGAACCTTGAGGATTAGGATCAGATTACACCTATTACAGAGACATTTCCATATGAGAGTATCCTTGCAATCACCTCACTTCCATGGTATGTCGATATTGTGAACTATCTTGTCATGAAGAAAGTTCCACAAGATTGGCCCAGACATCAACTTGAGACCTTTCTTGTAAAGGCCAAGTCGTACCATTGAGAGAATTCCACTCTTTATCATGAAGGAGGGGATAACATCTGGAGACGGCGTATTCTTCAAGAAGAGCAGCATAGCGTCCTCACCTATTGCCACAAGCTTGAGGCAGGTGGACATCATTCTCGGAGACGGACAACACAAAAGATGCTTCAATCCGGCCTTTAGTGGCCTATCCTCATCATGAAGGATATTGAGTATCCTTAAGGTGCATCACGGAAGCGTGTTGATTGCATCGTATGCAATCGGAGCAACTAGTCGTACTAGATATTAGATACGGTGGAAATTAATTTTTTTTAAAACTAAAGATGAAACCACATGATCACGAGAACACTTCTCGGATTGTTTCATCTAACCACAAAGTATAAGGAATACCTCTTGGAGCGTGTATGTGATCGTGAGATCCCAAAGTAGAGATCCTCCTGTCTTAAGTCCGATCCACGAAGAACGCACTTGCGGGCGTGATGATGAGTCACGTTCCTCCCCGCAATCCTCGATGAACATCCAAGCGATGGCTCCCCCCGATTTCGTCAAATGAAATCCGCCGTCTTCCTTTAGAGTAAGCAACTCCAAACGAGAAGGAGATCCTCGAGTCATCGAAGAAGAAGCCGAGAGTCTCTCCTTTCTCAACACAAGATGGATGGCCATCTTTTGGAGGAGAGAAAGAGAGAGGGCGAGAATATGAGAGAGAGAGAGAGTGTGTTGCAAACTTGTACAACTCTTAATGGTGTACCTTGGATGGCTACCCTAGCCCTCCTTTTATATAAGTTTAGGATCCATTGGATCTCAATCCATGGACTCATAGATCCAACGGCTAGGCCTGGTCTATGTAAGATCAATGGCTATGATTGTTGTTGGTTAAAACCAACAACATTTATTTATAATTAAAATTAAATATATGTTGCAACATTATCAACATAATTTAATTTAACATAAATAAATTCATCAAGAGATAATGTGATAATAAAAAAGGGAGTCAAATAACCACCCTATTTTTAAGGGTGCGTCACCTATGAATAATTCATAGGTGACGCCACCTTTATTATAGGTGGTTGTTTTGACTCCTTTTTATTTTATCTTATTATTTCTTAATTAATTTTGTAATAACAATTATCACAAAATTATTCACAAAATTAATTCCAAATTAATTTGTGAATACTTCAATTATGCCATTGAAAAATATGTGAATCATATTCACATCCCAAACTAATTTGTAAATTACATTTCCAATTAATTACTTAATGTGAATCCAATTCACATTAATAATTAACAAATTCTATTTACATAGTTTCTCTCTCTCTCTAATATATTATAAATCATATTTATAATATATATGATTAATATGGATAGTGCTATCCACATTATTCAATCCTTGATAATTAAATCCCATTTAATTATCTTTGATAATAATTCTCACAATATGAATCATATTCATATTATGCTTGATAATTAAATCTCATTTAATCATCAAGTCCTTCTTGCTTGGATATGCATTTCATCAAATGAATTATTCTTGAACCCTTTCAAGAATAATGTGCTTTCTCCGCAGATATTTGGAGATAAGGATAGGGCGATTGTATTATTCCACGTATAGTGACTTGGATATTGAGATCTTATCTCAAATCCAGATCGAACGAACCTCCCACAGGTGCTTGATTAAATCAAGACCGCAAATCTAATCTTCATTGAATCAGAATCTCATTCAGACCAATGTCCAACACTTGGACTAAGATCAGATTGCTTCCCTACTGGAAGGAGTCACTAAAATCCAGACCTGTTTCATCACTCCCTCGGAAAGGAAGCGTCATGGATATACAATCGTTTATGATCACATCACCCTCAGGTATTCCCAATACCTGTACATCCTGCATAATGGAAGACCCGTGATCAACCCGAAGATCAAGATCAATTTTACATTTTCTTCTTCAGGGTTTGATCACTAAGTTTCTCATTTGATCATTGGGATTTGGTATCGATCATATACTTTTCAAAAGCATATATCATACCTAGGTCTTGATCATATACTTTCCAAAAGCATATATCAAACCTACAAATTCAGTCAAGCTTCCAAAGCGAGACGACCGTGCACAGAATTTGATTCTTCCCAATATCTCATGAGTGAGCTCATGTCTTCCGGTTCAGTAGTGAACTTGTATGATCCCTTTGAGAGATCGTATTACTCATATGCCCTTATATGCACACCAGCGCGCCGGTGTATAGGCCTTGGTTAGGTCATCAACATATTGGTCTGCCAAATGTACATACTCAGACATATAGCAATACATCTGTCTCCGGTCAGAGGATGCGTGCCTATGCTGTGACATTATTCAACATAGGACTTGGGTTATCTCAATCTCGTTAAGTCAACTCTTTGACCTAACTAATCTGACACCTCCGAATCTCTATTCCTATGCAGAGGACCTGCATCAAGAAGTCGGTCAGATATCAGCCTATGTGAGAAAGGATTGCCATCTCCTACTCAGGCTGGAGATCACATCTTAACAATCATTTGACGGTGCTTGATGAGTCCTCAATCTAACTCTTTAGATATTCATCCAAGCACCAGCCTCTATGATTCGATAATTGAATCAACAGCTGTATGATCATTAAGATAGCCATGGTACATAACCCTAATTGTACAAAGGGACCTATTATGCAAATTATTTATTCTTCATTTCAGATCAGGGAATGATATTCGCAATAACATTTATTGCATAATGGATCGTCGTGGGCTCACATGTCCAACAATCTCCCACTAGCCCAAAGAGCCATTAATGGGCTAATCATTTAAACCCACACTCATGTGACTATCATAGGCTATTTTAGAAAAATAGCTAGGTAAGCTGATCAGTCACTCTGTTCCAAAAGACTATGCCAAGTCCTTTTACGACACTTGCATATCCCTAGGTAACAGTGCTCGCATCCAATGCGAATGTTGCATCTCATGCAACCAATACTCAATCTAGTTAAAGTCGTTATAGTGTCCTTGACACTATTGCTCAGTTATTATAACCAGTATTTCCATAATCCTTATCAGAATACCCTTATTCCTGGAGATCACTATCTCCCAAGGTATCCACAGTTAATACCTTTTAGATCTCTATCTATAAAGTCTTAAGCTTTTGAAGATAAGACTTAGAGATCACCATCTCTAAAGCCTTGTCATCTTTGAAGATATCGTTATTACTGCAATCAAGTGTTCTTTCTCCATAGTAGGATTAGTGACATTTTACTACTCCTACTGCATGGCAGACATCTGGCTTTTATACACATCTGGCATACACGTAGCTTCTCGTAACTGATGCACAAGTGCAAGCAGTTCTAGCATTCACTTCCTCAACTCTTTGAGGTGATATCCCTTTAGATAGGTGATAAACACGATTTATCGAAGGTCTACATAGTATGTCTCACGCAAGGCGGAGACAACCGAGGTCGTTGCGGTGACCAACAATAAACCATATTTAATCAACAATTAACCCACACTATAGATCGAACAATTAGAAATAAATGTGGAGTTAAAATTTATTTTTAATTCTGCACAAAAGATGTATAGCAAGCAAGTATGCAGAGAGTTCGAACACAGGGAGCAAACAGGGCAGATCAAACAAATGTGTGTGAGTGAATGTGAGTATTGTCTACACTATGCGAGCAAATGATTTTTGTGGGTTTTTAATTTTTAATTTTTTTTAAATTTAAATTTTGTATTTTGATTTTTAAATTTTCTGATTTTTATAATTTTATATTGTATATATGTTTTCTTTTTCAATAATGGAATATAAAGACAAGATAATAAAAGGGGTGATGAAATATTTATAAAAATATGCAAAAATAGCCAAAAATACAGGAATAAAATCTTTTTGGACTTTTTATGATTTTCTACTATTTTTGTGATTTTTGAGAATTTTTCAAAATATTTTTGGAATTTTAAATAGGCAAAAGATAAGAAAACAGTGAATATACTTGCTGTCTGAAATTAAAATGAGGTTGAAAAGTGCTAAACAGTACCAAAATTCCTCAAATTAATTTTAAAATATATACAATGAAACATGGAAAATATAGCAATAGAGTTTGTATTTTTGTGATTTTTCTATGATTTTCTAGATTTTTATAAAGATTTTTAGGGTTTTCTAAATTTTAAGATTCTTCTTTTGCAATTTTTAGTGGTTTTTGGATTGACACTGGTAGATGATGAAATACACAAAATATGATTTTTTTGGAATTTTTCAAAACGTTTTAGTAATTTTTATAGGTTTTATAATGCAAACAGTATGAAAAATGCATATTTTTTATTTTTAATAAATATGAAAATGCAACAAAAATGAAATCTAAAAATATGGCGTGAAAATACAAGTTGACAGGAGCTTAGCATAATTTTTGTGGGATTTTTTAAGTTAAAATGATGCCCAAATAAATCAAGCAAGCACACAAAAATTCTAAGCCTGGCAGGGACTATATTGCAAATAGACAAAATTCCAGGGGCTTTCAAGCAATTTTCGCACAAAATTTATACTGAATAAAATACTTTCTAGACCAAAAAGCAATAGCCAAAGATGCAAGGGCTTCTCTGTAAAAATCCCAACCTCGCGCGTGCAACGCACGCGTCTGGGGAGGGCTGTTCTGCAATTAAAAACTACCTACGGAGTTCAAATGCAAAATGCCAGAAATTCTACACGTGATCTGCAAGTCCTTGGATCAGAATGAAATACCCAAACCCTGTGGGGTTCCTTCACAAAATGCCCCGTCCCCTCACACGCACAGGCACGTGAGGTGACGTGGCGAAGGACCTGAACGTAAATGCAGAAAAATTGCAGGGGTCTTAATGTAAATATTACAAAACTTAATAAAGACCAATGAATGTTTAAGTACTAAGTACTGATTACAAAAACGGTGAGGAAAAATATGCAAAATACCCTCGCCTTTGCGTGAACGGACGGCGGATGTATCTTCACTTAACCACGTGTCGCGTCCGAGGCGCGTGATGCCCCATCGTCCTGTGCGGTCCAGATTAGATTGCTCGGTGGAGATCAACGGCGGGGGGCGCACAGGATCCGACGACGGCTGGAGCTCTCCAAGAACTGATCAAAATCGGACGGCGATGGGATGCGGAGGAAGAACACGTGATGAACACGTCCTGGATGAAACTCAAATGCCAAAATCTCCGCGCCCAACGCCGCCTTCTCCCTTCCGATGGCTCGATGAACGTCCCGGGAGCCTCCTCTATCAACTGATGGACCCAAAACGGCGGAGAGGGCGCTAGTGGCCTACCAAGGCGTGCACGGCCTGGAGCTGCACCCAGGGGCGTTCCTTCGAAAGTTTTGACCCCCGGATGGGGCGCTTTGGCCTCCTGGAACCTGCAAAGATGAAGCACAAGCGCGAGAGATGGTTCCAGGGGAAACGAAGGAGAAGAAAGTTGCGTATGGTGCGAATGGTCGCTCGCCGGAGCAAGCTCCGGCGAGGGGGTAGGTGAAGGAAACAATCGATTAAACTACTCAATAAAGTCACGCAATAAATCCTACGAGTGACAGCTAACTAATGGATGAGAAAAATAAAAGGAACACGACCTCAAGCGGTTGTTTGCCACGAGATAGACCTCATGGCGGTGCGGCCGCCGGAGATGGCTGGAACACGTCCAGGAGCGAATGGGTTACACCTCAACGTGGTCGGGATCACCCCCTGTCACCGGGTATCCACCAGAGAGCCGTCGGAGGTTCTGGCACTTGTACAAATCATTTTAAAATAGTAAATGGTATTATTTTATTTAGGTTATAAAATAAAAAGTGTTTATAATTTTATAAACTATTTTATTATGATTTTTAATTATTTTATGAGATGTATTTTTACAAGTTTACATATATACCCTTTATAGGTATATTACCTATATATTTGAGTATTATTCTGTGTATCTTATTTTTATGATTTTTATTTATTATTTTATATAATTATAAAATACTTTTATACACATAGATAAATTTTTATTTTATTTTATTGATGTATTTTGTATATTTAATAAAATATAAGTAAGTATTGCATAGGTATGTATATAGGTACAATACCTGTGTAGTTTATATACCAGTATTTTTATTTTGAGTTTTCTTTGCATTTCTACTCTGATTTTAATGTACATAATTATTATAAGTAATATTTGCATAATTATAAAAATATAAAAATATATAAATAATGAATGAACAATAGATTGAATATTTTAGTACAGTTGTACAGTGAGGGTCCAAACTCAACTTTCAAACATAGCTCCGCCAAATGCGAAACCACCACCACTACATAGATTATTTTATTCTATATACAATTAAAGGTGATTTTGTTGCATTAGGAGTTGTCAGTTGTGAGATACGGGTTTGGGAAGTTGGGATTCAGGATTTTTATTCAGACCAGAACTTTTTATCTGTACATTATTTTTCAGTGAAATCAATTTTGTATTTTTCTTTATTAAATTATCTACAACTTTCATGTACAAAGTTTCTTTATTTGATGTATAAAAAGTGGAACCAAAAGTAGGTCCCAAAATGAATAAAGAATGCATTGAATAAATGGTATTTTTATTGTATTTTTGCCCTTGTCTCCCCCTACTTTATTCCTTGTCGACCTAGTCAGCAAGATGCCTAGGTCTCGGGGTTTCGGGTCATAAAATATTTAAAATATTTTATTCTTTTTCTTTTCTTTTATTTATTCTATAATTTTGGCTTTAATTACAGTATTTTATACACTAATGGGGTGCACATGCATGAATGCTAAGATGTTATATTTAAGGCAATTTACAGGCATTTGCTAGGGTTTTTGATGCCAAAATGGTAGAATAAAGATGATGAAATGTGGATTCATCATCCCCCTATACTTTACCTTTGCTAGTCCCTAGAAGACACTTATGCAATAAGTGCAAAAAGGAAAAGAAAGAAAAGAAAACGAAGAACTTGGATTTTATTTGATTATCAAACTTGTCTTCACAAAATCAAAGTTTGGAGCTTAAGTCGGACCTTTGTAATTTTAGTTCGGGCGGAACCTTCATGAGAACCGTGTTTGAAATCCAACAGTCCTTGAGAATCCAAAAACTTTGTCCAAGTCTCCTCAATAACCGGGTCAGAAATGTCTCAACTCATACGCAAACCCTTACGACTATGAATCTAACTTGTACAGTGTAAGTGATAGTGGCTCTCTCCAACTAGAATGATGAAGAAACTGACTTCTCCAGTACGACAACCCAATGATTCCCCAATCAAACAACATATCCCTCAAAGAGCAGGGTATTCCCTTCTAAGTTCAAGTGGCAACCAGCTCAAGAGGAGGGGGTGAAGAATGGACGGTAACCAGTGTAGCTACCTATCCTAGGATGCTAGACCAGTGTAGTCAAGTCATCCAGCTGCAGGCTCCCATAATCTGACTTTGAAGCTCAAGCTTGCTTATTTGACTTTACAACATATGTACACTCCGTCAAGCATTTTTATTTTTGTACAGACCTGTCCACTTTTTTGGAGTTTTTTTTGCTTTTGCATGTTTTTTGAAATACTATATACAACAGCATTTACATAGGGAGTTTTTCCTCTTTAGCCAGTAGACTATCCCTCTTTTGAAGCTTTATCGCAACCCACGATCTCCTATCCTCGAAACTCATCATTACTGGACTGGTTGGGGCATACTTCCCTCCCTAGAGGAGGACAAGTGTTTCCACCTGTGTGCGTCTCATACCGGCAAATCCAGTCCCCTCACCACTCCAACTGAGTTGAGCCATGTGAAAGGTGCAAGTGTCCTAGTTAGGTCATTATCAACAAGAGTGGTGCGTGTGCTCCGAAATACTCTACTTAGGCAGTCAAGAATCCATTGAACCAAGTCCCGTGATCCTCAAAGAATTAAGTCAACTAGACTTGAAATACCTCAATCCCAGTTCCTATAAGGTTCCTGTTACTTAGGTAGATTTTAAGGTCCAACCAAGCTCTAATCTTCGGATTTTACTTAGACTTGTTCAATTATCAAACTCAATCCGAAAAATGCTCATGCTATGCAAATGCAGAAAATATTTTTGTGATGCAATTTTCAAAGGTTTTGAACTTTTTATGGGTTTTTGAAAAGATGATGATGATGCATATGCATTTTTTAGATTTTTCAAAAAGATTTTTCAAATGTTTTTGGATTTTAATTTTTGCAAATGTTTTTGGGATTTTTGAAAACAAAAAGATTTTTGGCTGAAAACTAGGCTAAAAATATGTACATGGGCATGCTTCTTATATTTACAGGAAGTGGCTTTTACGAATTTACAAGGGTAAGTGATCAATTATATATATAGTGGATTTTAGGTATGATGTCTGTATTCCTCAAATTTATTTGACACAAACTTTTCACACAATTTTTGAAAACTATAGTCCAAAATAATTTTTACAAACATTTTTACAAACATGTACATACATTTGAAAATCATTTTGCAAAGGGTTTCCAAACAGTATATATAGATTTTTCAAATATTTTTGCAACCATTTTTCAAACTATTAGCAAATCATTTTTCAAACATTTTATTTCACACACAAAAAATAGATTTTTACAATCAAAATGTTTTTACAAAGGTTGAAAACATGTAACAGAACGTTTTCCAAATAGTTTTCAAAAGATTTTTCACAAGGGTTTTCAAACTATTTTTCAAACATTTTGCAAAAAATATTTTCACCTGGTTTATTAATCAGTAGATACAAAAAGAATTTAAGGAATGATAACATCTTTTTATTAAGGTTTTTAATGAATCATTAGCCATATTTTTAAGAAAATACGAAAGTACGAGTTATGGCAAAAGTATATACGTAGTATATATGACCCCCTATACTTAGCTTGAGCTATGTCCTCATAGATCAGAGAGAAAAAGGAAGACATAACTCGTACTTGAGTATATAAAAGTCTAAAGAATAAATAAATGAATAAGAGATGAATAAACAAATGAGAAGTCGACCGTCCCCCCTATACTTAGGATCAAATAATCCTAAGTATAGCAGACTATACACAACGTAGGGAGGGTCAAGGGTGGGAATGAACAGATAATACTCATATTGTCTTCCCCTATACTTAGGCTAAAATATCCCTAAGTATAGACAAGAAGAGGAGACAATGGAGAGGATCGAAAAGAATAGAACAACTCGGGGTGCACATCCCCCTATACTTAGGACAAAGTATGTCCTAAGTATGGAAAACTGTCTACAAGGGTGGCACCTTTTTGATAGATGAAGAGGATAGAAGAGGAAAAGAAGAAAATAAGAAAATAAGAAAAGATATCTGTCAATGGAAGGATAGATTGTGAGAATGTACACATCACTCCCCCTATACTTAGGGTAAAAGAAGCCCGAAGTATAGGCAACAACAGGAGTGATGACACGGAACGAAGAATGAACACTCGGCTCGTCCACCCCCCTATACTTAGGACAAAGTATGTCCTAAGCAAGGCAAACACAAGAATGGGTGGACGAGCAATACCGAAGATAGAAAGAGAGTCACATGAGAGAATCTACAACATAAATGGGTGATCATAAGAAGGTGGAAAGCAAACCTTCTTGCGGGACCGCTGAGGGATAGATCTGATATGGTGTATGTCGACATCGGCGTCCATAGTGCACGGAAGCCGATCAGGGTCGACATGGTGAATGCCCTCAGTGGAATCAAATCGAAAAGGGACGAACTGGTCAATGGAAGCAGTATGGCTAGGTTCTCCCTTGGTGTTCCTATGATGTGGAGGCACAGACTGGTGAGTGGAAGAAGTACGGCTAGGTCCGGCCTTGGAAGTCTAGCAGATATCAAAGTGGAATGGGACAAACTCATCATCCTCGGAAGAAGTGTAATCGGAGTCGTCCTGCGAGGGCTCATCCAGGTCAAAGTCAAAAGGCATGAAACCATCAGTGGAAGTATACGAACTCTGTTTGTCCTCAAGAGTTTCACCCGGACCATCTTTTTCATCAAGAGGCCAAAAATTGTGAAGGTTCGCATCATAACCGACCTCAATCATCTTTAACTTTGAAGGACCAGGGACGGAAATATCAGTGGAAGTAGTCAAACCAGGTCCGTCCCGTCTAGTCTTACCTAAGTCATTTGTTTCCTTATGAGGTCTCTCAGAATAATGGGCAATATCATAAACGTCCTCAATCATCTTTACTTGTGAGTGACCAGGAACGGACTTATCAGAGGAAGTGTTCAAACCAGGTCTGTCCTGTCTAGTCTTGGTATCTGCCCTCCGCTCAAATGAATCAATCACATAAATGCTTTGGATTTCATCAACACATCGCCACACACCAGGATGAGGAACTGTGAGGTTCATGCTTTCCATATTCCTCCCCTTTCGGGGGATCCTTCGGGTCTCATTAGGGGTCGCTAAGCAAACATCTCTAATAGCATCAGATCAGTCACAGGCGTCGGAGTCAGCTACAATCGGTGAAGGTGCATCAGGTGCAGGTCTCTGGTCAACTGTGGGTGCGATGATCGACACTTCGCTCTCGTCAACAGGACGGAAGCGAATCTCTCCTAACCCATAGTCAATAATGACCCTCGTAGAGGCGAGGAATGGTCGTCCCAGGATGATTGGAGACGGTTCCCCTGTGGAGGCCTCCATGGGCAACACGACAAAATCAACATGGTGGCTCGTGCCCTGAATAGAAATGACAGCGTTTTCAAGGATACCCTTCGGCCTCTTTATTGATCCATCAGCAAACTGAACGATCATCCTGGTTTTCTTGAGAGGCCCTAAGTGAAGAGACTGTACCAGCGAGAAGGGTAATATGCTAATAGACGCACCGCCGTCTAGGAGAGTGTGATCACAAGTATAGTCAGAGATAGTGCAGGTGATGAAAGGAGTAGCTGCTTTCTTCTTTCTGGGAATGGGACGGTGTGTGATGGTGTGGGCAGTGGCCATGGTCAGAATGTGATGCTCAGATCTGCTCCTCCGCTTTCTCTTCTTGGGAAGAGGAGCTGATAAGTGGGTCATGGTCTGCTGAAGTGGGGCACGGATAATCTCATGAATAGTAGCCACCACTTTGGTTCAGATAGCATTTTTTTGAATTTTTGGGCTTCCTCCATATAAGGGAGGAAGTCGGAATCAGCATGTACATGAGGAGTGCCCAGAGCAGTCTGTACATAGGCACCCTCAGGGTCAAAGGTGGGACAGTGTGTGAAAGGTTGTGTGGTTAAGGGTTCTGGCAAGTGTACTTTCTCCTCACGGTATGAATCAACCAAATGTCTCCCGAACTCTTTTTGGATTTTTAATTTTTTCTCATTTTTTTGTATTTTTGGCGATTGCAAGCTCCCATGATCACCTACAAGTGAAGCCGTATCCCCGACGAATGGAGCATTAATCTGATTCTTCCTCAAGAAAGCAATATCATCATTCATCAAATCAATGCGCTTTGTCATCCGATTCAAGATATCACTCATAGAGATCAAGGGAGGTGACTCCAACAGGTCAGACTCGGGTGGATGTGAAAGTGGAGGTGGATAATATACAGGTGGAGGTGGAGGTGGGTAGAAATCCGAGTCGTGATACTGTGGCTGAGGCGGATATGTACAAAAGCCAGAAAAAGTAGGAGGAGGATCCTCCTGATAAAAGGGAGGTGGACCGGCTGGAGGGTACGAGAAGTCTGCAAAATTCGGATAAAAATCGCTCCAGGGATCCATCTCGAAACAAGAGAAAATGATCGGGAGAACACGATGGTCAAGTCAATAGATGTGTGTAGAAAGGCGCAAATGCACAGAGATGATCTAGAATGCACACAAAACAATCACAAGAAAAAATGAAACAACCAAACCCTCAATTCACCTACTCAACTCGGTGAAGACCACAAATGCGGTTTTTTTATCTTGTCTGTTTTATAATTAGGTGAAAAAGTCAAGAAGTTGCACAAACACTTAGGGGCTCAATGGGATTTGGGCACTAATCGTTAGCGTGTGCGCGAGCAAGTAAAAGCGAAGACAATGAGGGGATTACTCACCCCAAGACAATATTTTTATTTTTGATCTTTTTTAGGGTCAAGTAATATTAGCAGTCCCAATTTTATTGATTATCGCTCTTTGGATTTTTAATAAAAATGCACGATCCTAATGGGGATTCAATTCCTTTAAGCTCCCAGGTTGGCAAAATCAGAGGGAGAGTCAGAAAAGCAATGCAAGCGGCAAACAATGATGAATGCTAAAGCGTAAATGCTCACCTTGCCTCCAGCACTCTACATGCAAGGATGCTCAGCAGAATTGAAACCTATCTATATGCAAATGCAAAGCCGATGAAATCGCCCTAAGTTCAGAAATTGCTATTAACGTGAAGAACCATAAGTCGGTCACCGATCCTCAATCTAAAAAGTCCGGTCTAGACTCACCCCTCCTCTTCTCAACAAATCGAGTTCAGGAGTAGCGCTTGATGGGGTGGGCTCGCGGCACGGAGGCTCGAAGATGATGAAACGACTGTTTAAAAATTTGACTAAGTCCAAACGCGGTTATAAGTACATGCAAGATATTAAGTGTTTGGTCTTACTCTATCGCAAGCAATCCTAAAACTAGGGGCTCAATCACACAAAGTATGGAAAACAAAATCAAGAAAACAAAGATAAAAAAATGTGATGAAAAAGCCAACAAAACCGCAGTGAGACCCCAAGTGAACAATCACTTGGAAATTGGGCCCGAAAGTCCAGTCCTGAGTACCTGTATTATTACAATAAATAGAGTCTCTCTCTCACACAAATTACGCAAGTAAATGCAATGAAATAAAATGCTCAAAATTTGTCTTCGGACACTCCAAGTCTTCCTTTGTGCTAGGTCAACTCCGCCTCACGTGGGTGCGTTGGTGCTCTAAAGATGAGCTCCACCTCGATCCGTGTACCTCACACAAAATCCAAACAAGGAGAGTGGTTAGACAAGTCAAACAATGATATCAAATAAATGACCAAATAAAGAAGGCAAAAATATAGACAAGTATCACAATCACAAAGCAAGAAAACGATCTACGGCACTGTTGTTCCCCGGCAACAGTACCATTTGATAAGCACGATTTATCGAAGGTCTAAATAGTATGTCTCACGCAAGGCGGAGACAACCGAGGTCGTTGCGGTGACCAACAATAAACCGTATTTAATCAACAATTAACCCACACTATAGATCAAACAATTAGAAATAAATGTGGAGTTAAAATTTATTTTTAACTCTGCACAAAAGATGTATAGCAAGCAAGTATGCAGAGAGTTCGAACACAGGGAGCAAACAGGGTAGATCAAACAAATGTGTGTGAGTGAATGTGAGTGTTGTCTACACTATGCGAGCAAATGATTTTTGTGGGATTTTAATTTTTAATTTTTTTTAAATTTTTAATTTTGTATTTTGATTTTTAAATTTTCTGATTTTTATAATTTTATATTTTATATATTTTTTCTTTTTCAATAATGGAATATAAAGACAAGATAATAAAGGGGGTGATGAAATATTTATAAAAATATGCAAAAATAGCCAGAAATTCAGGAATAAAATCTTTTTGGACTTTTTATGATTTTCTACTATTTTTGTGATTTTTGGGAATTTTTCAAAATATTTTTGGTATTTTAAATAGGCAAAAGATAAGAAAACAATGAATATACTTGCTGGCCGAAATTAAAATGAGGTTGAAAAGTTCTAAAAAGTAACCAAAATTCCTCAAATTAATTTGAAAATATAGACAATGAAACAAGGAAAACACAGCAACTGAGTTTGTATTTTTGTGATTTTTCTATGATTTTCTAGATTTTTATAAAGATTTTTAGGGTTTTCTAATTTTTAAGATTTTTCTTTAGCAATTTTTAGTGGTTTTTCGATTGACACTGGTAGATGATGAAATACACAAAATATGATTTTTTTGGAATTTTTCATAACGTTTAATAATTTTTATAGATTTTATAATGCAAACCGTATGAAAAATGCATATTTTTGATTTTTAATAAATATGAAAATGCAACAAAAATGAAATCTAAAAATATGGCATGAAAATACAAGTTAACAGGAGCTTAGCATAATTTTTGTGGGATTTTTCAAGTAAAATGATGCCCTAATTAAATCAAGCAAGCACACAAAAATTCCAAGCCTGGCAGGGACTATATTGCAAATAGACAAAATTCCAAGGGCTTTCAAGCAATTTTCGCACAAAATTTATACTGAATAAAATACTTTCTAGACCAAAAAGCAATAGCCAAAGCCGCAAGGGCTTCTCTGTAAAAATCCCACCCTCGCGCGTGCAACGCACGCGTCTGGGGAGGTCTGTTCTGCAATTAAAAACTACCTACGGAGTTCAAATGCAAAATGCCAGAAATTCTACATGTGATCTGCAAGTCCTTGGATCAGAATGAAATACCCAAACCCTGGGGGTTCCTTCACAAAATGCCCTGTCCCCACACGCGCACAGGCACGTGAGGTGACGTGGCGAAGGACCTGAACGTAAATGCGGAAAAATTACAGGGGTCTAAATGTAAATATCACAAAACTTAATAAAGACCAATGAATGTTTAAGTACTAAGTACTGATTACAAAAACGGTGAGGGGAAATATGCAAAATACCCTTGCCTTTGCGCGAACGGATGGCGGATATATCTTCACTTAACCACGTGTCGCGTCCGAAGCGCGCGATGCCCCATCATCCTGTGCAGTCCAGATTAGATGGCTCGGTGGAGATCAACGGCAGGGGGCGCACAGGATCCGACGACGGCTGGAGATCTCCAAGAACTGATCAATATCGGACGGCGATGGGATGCGGAGGAAGAATACATGATGAACACGTTCTGGATGAAACTCAAATGCCAAAATCTCCACGCCCAACGCCGCCTTCTCCCTTCCGATGGCTCGATGAACATCCCGGGAGCCTCCTCTATCAACTGGTGGACCCAAAACGGCGGAGAGGGCGCTGGTGGCCCACCACGGCGTGCACGGCCTGGAGACCCCCATATTTCGGTCATTTCGGTCATTTCGGTCGAATTTCGATTTCGACTGGAAATCGATATTCGACAGATCTTCGACCGAATTTCGCTGAAATTTGAGGCCATGCTCCCAGGGGCGTTCCTTCAAAAGTTTTGACCCCCGGATGGGGTGCTTTGGCCTCCTGGAACCTGCAAAGATGAAGCACAAGCGCGAGAGATGGTTCCAGGGGAAACGAAGGAGAAGAAAGTTGCGTATGGTGCGAATGGTCGCTCGCCGGAGCAAGCTCCGGCGAGGGGGTAGGTGAAGGAAACAATCGATTAAACTACTCAATAAAGTCACAAAATAAATCCTACGAGCGACAACTAACTAATGGATGAGAAAAATAAAAGGAACACAACCTCAAGCGGTTGTTTGCCGCGAGATAGACCTCACGGCGGCGCGGCCGTCGGAGATGGCTGGAACATATGCCCAGGAGCGCCTGGGTTACACCTCAACGTGGTCGGGATCACCCCCTGTCACCGGAGATCCACCAGAGAGCCCTCGGAGGTTCTGGCACTGGACCAAGGCGGTTCAAGGAAGGATGGAGGACTTTGGGGTTGTTTTGAACAGTGGTGGAGATGGCTCGCAAATCGAGACGCAATGGGAGGAGCAGCGCTCCAATGCCCGAAAAAATCAATGGGCGAGATTCATGGGTAGATGTGCATCAAAAGTCCTGAAGACTCCATCACGAAAAGATGTAAGGAGCACCCTAGAAAAATCCAAGAAAATGGGTCAAAACCCACTCTGACACAGCCAACAGGTGCAGGTCAGATAGTTGACCTGGGTCAACTATCCGAGCCCCCTGGTTGGTCCACGTGGACCAACCAGGAAAAACTGGGAAAAAATATTTCTAAAATCATTTTAAAATAGTAAATGGTATTATTTTATTTAGGTTATAAAATAAAAATTGTTTATAATTTATAAACTATTTTATTATGATTTTTAATTATTTTTATGAGATTTTTTTACAAGTTTATATTTATACCCTTTATATGTATATTACCTATATATTTGAGTATTTTATTTTTATTATGTGTATCTTATTTTTATGATTTTTATTCCTTATTTTATATAATTATAAAATACTTTTATACACATAGATAAATTTTTATTTTATTTTATTGATGTATTTTGTATATTTAATAAAATATAAGTAAGTATTGCATAAGTATGTATATAGGTATAATACCTGTGTAGTTTATATACCAGTATTTTTATTTTGAGTTTTATTTACATTTCTACTCTGATTTAAATGTACATAATTATTATAAGTAATATTTGCATAATTATAAAAATATACAAATATACAAGTAATGAATGAATAATAGATTGAATATTTTAGTACAGTTGTACAATGAGGGTCCAAAACTCAACTTTCAAACCGTAGCTCCGCCAAATGTGAAACCACCACCACTACATAGATTATTTTATTCTATATACAATTAAAGGTGAGTTTGCTGCATTTGGAGTTGTCAGTTGTGAGATACGGGTCTGGGAAGTTGGGATTCAGGATTTTTATTCAGACCAGAACTTTTTATCTGTACATTATTTTTCAGTGAAATCAATTTTGTATTTTTCTTTATTAAATTATCTACAACTTTCATGTACAAGGTTTCTTTATTTGACGTATAAAAAGTAGAATCAAAAATAGGTCCCAAAATGAATAAAGAATGCATTGAATAAAAGGTATTTTTATTGTATTTTTGCCCTTATCTCCCCCTACTTTATTCCTTGTCGACCTAGTCATCAAGATGCCTAGGTCTCGGGGTTTCGGGTCATAAAATATTTAAAATATTTTATTCTTTTTCTTTCCTTTTGTTTATTCTATAATTTTGGCTTTAATTACAGTATTTTATACACTAATGGGGTGCACATGCATGAATGCTAAGATGCTATATTTAAGGCTATCTACAGGCATTTGCTAGGGTTTTTGATGCCAAAATGATAGAATAAAGATGATGAAATGTGGATTCATCAATAGGTTAGTACCAAATCTCAAGGGAAGGAAGCCTTTCTTGGAATTTCCATGAATGGAATATGTCCAAGGTGTACTACAAATGTGACAGTCCCAATACCCTCTTTTCTTTGCCTCTGAACAACTTCAGAATTAAGATCTAAGAGGTATTCTTTGATATCATATCTCAAGGTATGGAATAGCCAGATCATAAAACACTTATTATCATCCTTATATCATTCCAAATGATTAGGATATTATCTACATTTAGCACGATGAACACCATGGCACTCCCACTAAGCTTCACATGGTACATCAAGATTCTATTTTGAAATCAAACATTTATAATTTCATCGGATCTTATGTTCCAACTACAAGAAGCTTATTTGAGTCCACAGATGGATTTCTTTAGCTTACACACCTTACTTTCCCCAAACATGAAGCCCTGGGGCTACTTCATGTGAATATCCTCATAGAGGTATTCTTAGAGGAATGCCATCTTGACTTACATCTTGAAGATGCAATAGTCAAGTTGTGTAGCTAAGGTTAGCAACATTCTGATGATTTTAAGCTTGGTCACCGAAGAGCAAGTCTCATTGCAAGCAATGTCTTCTCTTCCGGTGTGTAGCTCATGGCTACGAACCGTGCTTTGAAGGTCTCTACTTTCTCACCAGGTTCCCTTTCTCTTGAAGATCCATTTACACCTTAACGGGTCTAACCCTTATAGGTGGATCCTCGAGGGTCTATATACAACATTTGTATATGATGTCTACTTTAGACTTTATTGCTAATATCCATCTTTCCATGTCATGATCCTCAGGAGCTTCATCACATGAAGTCCGATCATTCTCAGACTTAACCGATACATGGAATACATCCTCAAACTCATTTAGAGAGGTATTAGTGTTTCATCTTTAATTGTCCTTTTAGTTCCCGATTTCAGGAGCCTCATTATCTTCTCAAGATCGTTCCTACACTTCATTACATCTTGATTCTCAAGAGAGTCATCCTCTAAGAATCACATTCTCAGAGTTGAGATCTTTTAAGAATCTCAAGGTCATAAAGTAGGTATCCAATACCATCCTTTATTTTCCTAATGAAGCGGCACTCTCAAGTGCTAGATTCCAGCTTACATGCATGAAATCTTATTAAGGATATATATTGTAGTCTCTACTACACATATATACCAGGAAACTAAGAGGACAATTATGCTAAAATTCATCATTGATCAAATCATGTCACACATGATCCAATTGTATCTCCCTACAACTCCATTGAGTTTAGGTGTGTTAGGAGGATTGAGATAGAAATGATATTCATATCTTCACAAGGTATTTTTTTGAATTCATCTAATAGGTACTTGCTACCTTGGTTAGATCAAATTCATTTAATCTTCCTTCAAACTTTGGTTCTAAACCAAAATTGTGAAATCTTTGAACATTTCAAAGGTTTCTCAGGTGAAGAGAATAAATCCCATATCATACATAATCATCAATAGATATCACATATCCATAATGTTCACTATGATATAGATGATCCACATACATCAATATGTGTGAGATCTTGAATACCTCGACATCTAACACCATTCTCAGAGAAGGGTGTATTGGACATTTTACTTTGAATACAATATTCATAAGTATGTATGATTTGAAATTCTAGACATTCTAAAGTTTCATATCTTACTAGTCTATTGATCCAATCAACAGACAAATGTCCAAGGCTTGATGCCAGATCATTGTCAAATGATCTTCATCCTCGTATTGATCTTATAAGGTTTGATTTTCAGTATTACAAATCTTAATGAACCATTCATTAATTTTCTAATTTTGTGGAGTCCACCAGATGTTAGATTACTATCTGAAATATTTCCATCATAACTCTTTATGATATTTCTATCTCAGAATTCATGTTTATTTCCAACATTTAGAAACAAACAATGAGGGTATTCTAATATCTAGGTCACAGAGACATTCTCTAAGACTAAGGGATCTCCCACTAAGAATATGAAGTCTATCTATCCAACAGAGATTGCTGCAACAATTACAACAATATCCATGTAGATGACTACTAAACCTTAAGATCAAATTTCTAATCTTCTAATATATATATGCAACCAGATGCAAATGTCATTAGAAGATTGGGATACAATTGTCAGACTTTATCTTATGAAATAAGAAAGTCAGAGTCAATGATTATATGTAGATTATTCTAATGCTCTATCTGAGTCCTTCACTAAGGATTTTAGACAGATTTGATAGTCAAACTATCAACACATCAACTTATTGCAGTATTGGCATTCATCCAACTCTTTGGATGTTATATGGAAGTCATAGAAGTAGGCCAACTCTTTGACTTTCCTTCTTACATGGGTCCGACCCACGCTTCCATTGTGCTCTCTTTATCTATAAACAACCATTGTTCAAGATAAAGAATCTCTTATGTTGAATTCAAAAGATTTCAATACAAGAGCATTTCAACATTTATACATGCTTCATTAAATTCATTCAAATGATTATAATGAAGCTTCATGAATGAATTGAGTATAAATAGTAGAATGATGACACTCATCATATCTACACACATCTCAACTCTTAGAGACTTAGGTTCAGGTAGGTATTCAAACATTTTGAATACATCATCTCTTTCGAGCTACCATTCTGCACAATGTAGAGAACCATGTCATTCATGATTAAATGTTTAGAGCACATATGTATGCCAAAATATCTTCTTTTATTTTATAAGGATTATTCGACAATTACGATCACCATCGACATGTCACTTCTAAAGTACACTCGATGAAAGATCAAGACTATAGAGACATACAAACCCTAAGGTGATGTCTTATTGTCTTATTTAATTGTCATTCCTCATTATGTTGAGGAAACTTGCACATTGCAACCACATACATTATGTGTCCAATTGCAAGTACACTATCTGGATTATGAGTCCAATCCAAGATATTTTACTGGTTATTATTGAGTATAACATTGAGTAGGTTTAATGAAGGATTATCTGAAATAAGAAATTTGCATAAGTGTATGTATTTATATATATATATATAGATATTTTACTTTGATTTAGGAATTTTTATATGAAAGTTGTCTTGCCTTGTCAACACTGAAAGTTCATTCCCTTAATCACTTTCAATGTAAGAGATATTCTTACCATTATATCTCTAACAAGATCTAGGATCTCCTTTCCTATCTTTGTCGCATCCCAATAATATGAGAATTTACGACTCCGATAAAAAGAAGCGGGAACTCATTCCGCCTTGCAAGTCCAACTTGCATTCCCAATTTGGTCTTTAACACCAGGGCCCACCACCCCTAAGATGATGTTGACCCGTTGCTAATTGAACCAACCGTCAACAGGATTAGAACTCGCTATGCGCAATCCAATATCGCCCCAATAATATGAGGACTCAATGTTGGGGTCATACGCATACGGCCTTGCTCTTTCGAGAAGCAAAGAGCCCGATCCAGAGGCGCTTGCATATAGGATCTGTCACTTCGGACAGGCGTCTCCTACATACAATCCCTGACGACAGAACCCTTTGCCTTGACGGGAGACCATGGATGTCACTTATGTGATCCTCCACCTCATATTCAAATTTTATAATTAATTATCGTGAATCATATTCCCATAATTAATTCTTCCAAGGGAAATACACATCTATTCATAATAGAGCGTTAATTGGATATAATTAATTTAATCACATTAAATTAATCATTAATCCAATCATCAATCAACAAACATGTCTTTTACTTGAATAGTAGGTATATTCTCAAAGTATGTATTATTCGAATTTTAATAATTAGAAAAATACACATTGACTTTCTCCGGTATTATACAGTCCCTACCCGTTGTCATGGCCAGTACCGACGAGAGTGGGACGGACCACATACGTTGCAACCCGCGACCCCAATGCTCTCCGATTAGGCACCACATCCGCCTCGGGAAAGGACAATACCAGATAGATCATCATGTACTTTGAGATGCTCATCGGTTTTTCAACCGAAATTATACCATATAATATACATCAAAACAATTTTGATTATATTATAAGGAGATTTTCTAAACAAATCCCCAATCTTATTCAATCAAGAGGGTTTTTCATGTAAAAGTTATCCTACAACTATTGTAGGATAAACGAAGGTTTTCATGAAATCAATGTTTGTTGATGAACCAATGATAAAGATCTATTATCTCATCATTGTGGTTTAGGCAAATGTCATTCAATGAAATAATTATCACTTTAAATATGTCACAAATATTTATCACTAATTATTCCAGAAAATTAACAATTAATTTTTATCATGATAATTGAATGACTTATCACAAGGTTCATGATCCAAGATGTCAATTTCCAGCAGTGACCCCCAATCACTAAAATTAACTTATCTTGATCAATTTAAATACAAAAAATGCAAACTCAATTTCCAAAGATTGCCTATTTGATTTATTAAAGAACCCAAGTGATAATTCATGCATTTCAAGACGGATTAAAACCGTAATTAACTCATTAATCACGTTTAAATCCGCAGTTCCCGCAACAGTGAATATAGGCATATTCAAAAGACCATATCTTGAGCAAATGAAGTCCAAATTTAGTAAACTCAAGTCCTATGGTTTCCTTGTTTAATGGAAAACAAAATACAATTAAAAATTTTGTGTTTAAACATTTTAAACAGTACTGAAAAATTCAATTAGACAGAGGTGTGAAAATTGAAATGCAGTAAAAATTTCGCAACCCTTTCAAGAACCAAATCGTCCAAGGTCTATGGATCATATCCAAAACCTTATTCGACCTATGGCTCCGATACCACTTGAAGGATATTGAGTATCCTTAAGGCGCATCACGGAAGCGTGTTGATTGCATCGTATGCAATCTGAACAACTAGTCGTACTAGATGTTAGATTCGGCGGAAATTAAAATTTTTTAAAACTAAAGATGAAACCACATGATCACGAGAACACTTCTCGGATCTTTTCATCTAACCACAAAGTATAAGGAATACCTCTTGGAGCGTGGTTGTGATCGTGAGATCCCAAAGTAGAAATCCTCCTGTCTTAAGTCCGATCCACGAAGAACGCACTTGCGGGCGCGATGATGAGTCACGTTCCTCCCCGCAATCCTCGATGAAGATCCAAGCGATGGCTCCCCCCGACTTCGTCAAAAGAAATCCATCGTCTTCCTTTAGAGTAAGCAACTCCAAAGGAGAAGGAGATCCTCGAGTCGTCGAAGAAGAAGCCGAGAGTCTCTCCTTTCTCAACACAAGATGGGCGGCCATCTTTTGGAGGAGTGAAAGAGAGAGGGCGAGAATATGAGAGAGAGAGAGAGTTGCAACCTTGTACAACTCTTAATGATGTACCTTGGATGGCTACCCTAGCCCTCCTTTTATATTAGTTTAGGATCCAGATCTCAATCCATGGACTCATAGATCCAACGACTAGGCTTGGTCTATGTAAGATCAATGGCTATGATTGTTGTTGGTTAAAACCAACAACATTTATTTATAATAAAAATTAAATATATGTTGCAACATTATCAACATAATTTAATTTAACATAAATAAATTCATCAATAGATAATGTGATAATAAAAAAGGGAGTCAAATAACCACCCTATTTTTAAGGATGCTTCACCTATGAATAATTCATAGGTGACGCCACTTTTATTATAGGTGGTTGTTTTGCCTCCTTTTTATTTTATCTTATTATTTATTAATTAATTTTTTAATAACAATTATCACAAAATTATTCACAAAATTAATTCCAAATTAATTTGTGAATACTTCAATCATGCCATTGAAAAATATGTGAATCATATTCACATCCCAAACTAATTTGTAAATTACATTTGCAATTAATTACTTAATGTGAATCCAACTCACATTAATAATTAACAAATACTATTTACATAGTTTCTCTCTCTATAATATATTATAAATCATATTTATAATATATGTGATTAATATGGATAGTGCTATCCACATTATTCAATCCTTGATAATTAAATCCCATTTAATTATCTTGGATAATAATTCTCACAATATGAATCATATTCATATTATGCTTGATAATTAAATCTCATTTAATCATCAAGTCCTTCTTGCTTGGATATGCATTTCATCAAATGAATTATTGTTGAACCCTTTCAAGAATAATGTGATTTCTCCGCAGATACTTGGAGATAAGGACAGGGCGATTGTATTATTCCACGTATAGTGACTTGGATATTGAGATCTTATCTCAAATCCAGATCGAACGAACCTCCCACAGATGCTTGATTAAATCAAGACCGCAAATCTAATCTTCATTGAATCAGAATCTCATTCAGACCAATGTCCAACACTTGGACTAAGATCAGATTGCCTCCCTACTAGAAGGAGTCACTAAAATCCAGACTCGTTTCATCACTCCCTAAGAATGGAAGCGTCATGGATATACAATCATTTATGATCACATCACCCTCAGGTATTCCCAATACCTGTACATTCTGCATACTGGAAGACCCATGGTCAACCCGAAGATCAAGATCAATTTTACACTGTCTTCTTCAGGGTTTGATCACTAAGTTTCTCATTTGATCATTGGGATTTGGTATCGATCATATACTTTACAAAAGCATATATCATACCTAGGTCTTGATCATACACTTTCCAAAAGCATATATAAAACCTACAAATTCAGTCAAGCTTCCAAAGCGAGACGACCGTGCACGGAATTTGATTCTTCCCAATATCTCATGAGTGAGCTCATGTCTTCCGGTTCAGTAGTGAACATGTATGATCCCTTTGAAAGATTGATGAATCCACATTTCATCATCTTTATTCTATCATGTTGGCACCAAAAACCCTAGCAAATACCTGTAATTAGCATTAATTTCATTATATTAGCAGTCATGCATGTGCATCTAAATAGTGAATAAAATACTGTAATTAGGGCCAAAATTATAGAATAAATAAAAGAAAAAAAGAATAAATATTGTAAATATTTTATCGCCCGAAACCCCGAGACCTAGGCATCTTGATGAATAGGTCGACCAGGAATAAAGTTGGGGGAGATAAGGGTCAAATACCTATGTTATTTTCTTCATTCTTTATTCATTTTGAGACCTATTTTTGGTTTCACTGTTTATACATCAAATAAAGAAACTTTGTACATGAAAGTTGTAGATAATTTTATATAGAAAAATACAAAATTGATTTCACAAGAAAAATAATGTACTGATAAAAAAGTTGTGATCTGAATAAAAATCCAGAATCCCAACTTCCCAGACCCGTGTCTCACAACTGACAACTCCAAATGCAGCAAACTCACCTTTAACTGTATATAGAATAAAATAATCTATTTAATAGTGGTGGTTTCGCATTTGGCGGAGCTACGGTTTGAAAGTTGATTTTTGGACCCACATCGTACAATTGTACTGATTAAAATATTCAATTTATTCTTTATTTATAATTTTTATAATTTTATATTTTTTATAATGTTGTAAATATTACTTATAATAATTGTGAATATTAAAATCAGAATAAAAATGTAAATAAAAATCAAAATAAAAATACTTATATACATAAAACATAGATACAATACCTATGTACATACCTATACATACCTGTTTATAATTTATTAATTATACAAAATAAATCAGAAAAATAAACTAAAAATATATTTATGTATATAAAAATATTTTATAATTTTAGAAAATAATAAATAAAAATAATAGAATTAAAATACACAAAATAAAAATAAAGTAATAAAGTATATAGGTATTATACCTATAAGGGGTGTAAATATAAACTTATAAAAAATATGCCTCATAAAAATAAATAAAAATCGTAATAAAATACTACATAAAATTTTAAGCATTTTTCATTTAATAACCAAAAATTAATTCGGCCATTTTCAATTTTTAAATGAATTAATAAGAATTTCTTTGGGTCTTTTCCCTGGTTGGTCCACGTGGACCAACCAGGTGCCTCCGACTGTTGACCAGCGGGTCAACAGTCTGTCCTTGCCTCCTGTACCTCTTCTCAACCCTTCCCGAGACCCGTCCTTCTCGATTTTTTCGCCATCATTGCGTTGCTCGAGAGGGGCCGACTTCTTCACGAAACTTGTTCCCTGTAGATCCACCTACCTCGCCGCCCTCCTAGATCTACCCAGATCTCCTCCTCTCGCCCGTAACTCCTCCTCGAAAACACGCACCCACCACTCTTCAAATACAAACCCATCACTTCCTTCCCCGGGTTGAACCGTGAATTACCAACGATCCCTCCCCATTGGTCGAGCTAAAGGTGTCCGAAGGTGACAGCTCTGAGCTCCAGGCTTCCAGGCGACGGGAGCGCACTCGGATGGTCGCGCGTTCCAACCTCCGGTGAAGCTTTGCCGTCGAGGTAACCACCCTCTGGCCCCAGGCCATCGAGGTTGTTCTTTCCTTCTATTTATCCCTTTCTCGTTCCTCGTCGCTTTAGGATAATTTCGCCCATCGTTCTTCGTCAAATCGTCCACCTAATCACGTCATTGATCACCTCACCGGAGCGCAACTCCGGCGAGTCCCCATCTCGCCCGTCATTCCATCTCGAGAGCCACCTGAGGTCGAGGCATTTTGTCCTCGACCTCCGTAACCTTTTTGTGCAGGTACTGACGCCCATCGAAGCGTCTGGAGCATCTTTGGGTCTTCGCCGAAGCACCTGGCGCTTCGCAGCTTCCTCCTCGCCGTGGAAGAGCTCCGCCGTGCTTCGCGCCATTCCGTTGCCTCCTAACAACAGAGAGGACCTGCAGCAACATCCTGGGCCCGTTTTGAAGCTCGTCCACCGCCGGAGTGAGGCGCTACCATCGGGAGAAGGTCGCCACGGCGGCCCTTCTTCCCTGTTCCTACAGCGCGCCTCGCTGCCGTCCGATCAAGAAGGCGCCCCAGATCATCCAGCAGCCGTCCGATCTGGACGTCCCTCAACCGTTCATCGTGCGAAGATCTTCTTATCTGAGCCGCTGGATCGCGAAGGGGTATCGCGGCCTCCCGCATCGACACGTGGCTTAAGTGCGACCTTCTCAGCCGTTCGATCAGCCCCGCTGGGTATTTTGCAAACTTAGTCCAGCCATTTTTGTATATTTATTATCTAGTCCCTAAACTTCTGCATAAAGTGTAAAATTTCTGTAATATTTGCAAGTAGGCACTCAAGCTTTTAACATTTGCATATAGGTCCTCTGCCACGTCACCTCACGTGACCAGTTCACGTGAGGTGTGGGCATTTTGTGAAGCCCCCCCCCAGGGCTAGGGTATTTCATTCTGATCCCTGAACTTTTATATTAAGCGTTAAATATTTGGACATTTTGCATCGAACCCCCTGAGACTATTGAATATTGCACTTAGGTCCCTGCCAGGCGCGTGTTCCGTACGTGTTTGACTTGGGAATTTTGTACTCAGGCCCCTCCGGGTTTTGTCATTTGTTTTTATCCATTAAATGCAAGTATTCAGTTCAAAAATTTGTGGAGATTTTGCAAGTAGCCCCTGGATGTTTTGAAAATTGCATGTATACCCCTGTCAGGCCTGTTTAATATTTGGATGCTTGTTTTAATTATTTAAATTATCATTTCGCCTCCAAAAATTCCACAAAAATAGGCTTAAGCTCTTGTTCACTTGTACTTGCATGCCATATTTTTGCATTGCACTTTTATTATATTTTCATATTTATTAAAAATCAAAAACATGCATTTATTTTACTGTTTGCATTAGAAAATCCATAAAAATTATAAAAACGTTTGAAAAATTCCAAAAAAATTGTATTTTGTGTGTTTTACTATTTTCTAGTGTCAGTCCAAAAATCACTAAAAATCTCAAAATAAAAACTTTAAAAATTCAAAAATACATAAAAACTTCAAAAAAATATATAAAATCAAAGAAAACTCAGAAAAATATAAACTCAGTTCTTGTTTGTTATATATTCCATTCTCTTTATTCGAAAATTAGTGTGAAAAATTTTGGTTGTTGTTTGCTAAGTTTAATTCCTATTTTACTCACAGCCAACACCTTTTTCACTGTTCTGTCTTATTTCAGTATTTAAAAATACCAAAAACACTTTGAAAAATACCTAAAAATCACAAAAACAGTAAAAAATCCTAAAAATACCAAAAACATTTTATTTCTGAACTTTTGGTGATTTTTGCATATTTTTATAATTACTCTACCTTGTCTTTTATTACATTGTTTTAAATTCCAATATTGGAAAAGAAACAAAAATATAAAATATAAAATTATAAAAATCAGAAAATTAAAAATCAAAATACAAAAATATAAAATTAAAATAAAAAAATTAAAATTAAAAACCCACAAAAATTTATTTGCTTGCTTGCTTAGTGTAGACACTTGTCACATTCACTCACTCACGCACACTTGTTTGAATTACCTTGTTTGCTCCCTGTGTTCGAACTCTCTGCATACTTGCCCTTTACATCATTTGTGCAGAGTTAAAAATAAATTTTAACTCCACATTATTTCTAATTTATTGATCTTTAGTGTGGGTTAATTGTTGATTAAACCTAGGATTTTGTAGTGGTCACAACACCGACTGTTGACTCGCCTTGTGAGTCAATACGACCGCTCTAAATTATGTGTTTATCAAATGGCGCCGTTGCTGGGGAGCAACAGCGAGTAGTTCTCATTTTTGTTTGCTTGTGATTGTTGTCTACCATAGCTTCAGTTATCTCTCTTGCAATTTTGATACATATATTGATTGAGCTATTCTGACCATCCTTTCTTGTCTTCTTGCGAGGGACCGCAGAGCAAGGCGGATCGCCTAGGTGACCCAGAGCATCCTTGGGAAGCGGAGCCGGCTTTTCGTTAGCCAAGCCGGCAGGAGAGAGCAGGAGGAGTGAGAGAGAGTGGTAGATTAGTAGCAATTTATTTTTGTGAGAGAGTGATTTGATAATTTGTAATAATACATGTACTTGGACTTTTGGACACTCCGGGCCTAATTTCCGGGTGTTTGTTCACCCGGGGGCTCACCGCAGTTTTTGCCGAGTTTTCACCGCTGTCATTTACCGGTTTTGATTTCATTTTCCATTTCTTTGTGGATTGAGCCCTTAGATCTAGGTCTGCTTGATCGATTAAATTAGGTCCAAACACACTAATAACCTTTGCATGTACCTATAGTTCGTACTTGGACTTAGTTTAATTAAACAGTTAGCTCCCTTTCTTAGATCCGCCGCACCGCGAGCCCTCCCCATCAAGCGCTACTCCTGAACTCGATGTGTCGAGAAGAGGAGGGGAGGGTCTAGACCGGGCTCTTAGGATCGACGATCGGTGGTTGACTTGTGGTTCTTCACGCTAGCAATTGTCTATCTTAGGACGATTTCCGCATTGCATATCAGCATATAGACTAGGTTTATAAAATTCTGCTTTGCATCCCGCATGGAGAGAGCTGGGATTCGCTGTAAGTCTTCTCACTTTGCATCCATCATTTAGGCACAAAGGTGAGATTTCCATCTTTGTGTCGACTTGCATGGCTTTTCCAACTCTATTCTCCCTCTGTTTTTGGACAAAGTAGGATCAAGAAAATACAAAAATCGTTAGGCGCTTGTTTGAATCTACTCAAAAGAAGCGATAACACCAAAAAAATTAAAAAAGGGACTGCTAAGAAAACCTTGACCAAAAATAAAATTGGTAATTGGATTCATTTATTGGGGAGAGTAACACCCTCACTTGTTTTTAGGTTGCATGGGAAGGTCTCCTTCCAAGTGAGGTGAGCGCTTCGTAAGGATTAGAGCCAAAATCCCAGCTTGTGGCTGCCTTGTGTATCGCCTGGATTACCGAAGTATTGGCGCTTCTATCGTACGTGAACGAGTAGGGCTTGGTCAACATTGGTGACTCTCTATTGTGTAGAGAATCGACCTTGTCCGAAGTATCGAGCCTAGGCCACGCCTTCACGGGGGTGTCTGTCTCATCGTCTCACGTCCGAGTAGGTTCTTGCACGCTCACGGGTGATTCCGTTGCGAGCGAGTTCCGAAGTATCGGTTTCGCCTATTGGCTTCCTCTCTTATTCTTTGGCTGAGTAAGGATCCAGGAAGGGTTACAAGGACCTTAAAAAGTGCAAGCTACAGGTTACACAAGTGGAGGACAAGTATGGGATACTCTTCCGGCAGTACTCTTTCTCCTTTAGTTGTAGCGTTCTAAGGCCTCGTGAAAAGATTAATTCCTGAATTCAAGCTAAAACTGAAAAGATAAAAGCCGAACCTTCACGGCTTCATGTGTTGAGTTGGTGAATTCACCCCTGTCATGTGTTTGATTGCTAGTTTTATCTAAGGTCAAGATCAAAAACACCGCACAATCGTGCGCAATTTTGTTGCATCTCATTTCACTCTTCTTCTTCTTCTACATTCCCTCTGCTCTTCCCAATAATCAAGATGATGGGACGGAGATCTCTTAGGCCGACCTTGTCGGCACCGCTATCCAGCACTCCTCATTCATCTAGGAATACCTCAGAGAGTCCGCTCTCCGAGCCTGAGTTTACATCCACCCTGTTCCCCCTCGACCACCCTTCCCATTCTCCTTCTCTCAGTCCAATTGTTTCAGAATTCACTGCATCACAGAGTTCATCTCATTAGACAGCACCTGAGATGGCCTCTTTTGCTTTTTCAGAAAATCTAGTGATGGCAGACAGAGGCGAGGACCCAGATGACCATGATCACCCTCCGTTCATATTCGATCAGGCGGCCATCAACAATTCTTTGTTAGTGTCCCTAGAGACTATGCAGAGACAGATCCGTGACCAGGATACCTTCATGGGTGATTTGATGAGAGAAATTGCTCAGATAAGAGAAAACCGACCTGGGGGCGGTGGCGGTGGAGGAGGAGGAGGACCAGATGCAGGAGGAGGCGATCCAGACGCTGAGAGACCGCCACAGACCATCATGAGGGAATTGCACAACCCAGCTGCATCCCTCACTCATCGCTGGATCCGACTCCCGCCCATCCACGGAGATTTCGAGCTTCGGCCCCACACAATTCAGCTTCTACCCAAATTTCATGGGTTGCCAACCAAAGAGCCACACCTCCACCTCCAAGAATTCGAGATGATATGCAGCACCATCCATGATAGGTTGCTGACTGGGGACACGATCAAGATGATCGCTTTCCCATTTTCATTGGTTGACAAAGCCGCATATTGGCTCAAACACCTCGGGCGATTCATCGACACTTGGGCAGATCTCCGGACTGTATATTTGAAGAAGTACTATCCTCTCGGCCGGACCAATGCAGCTAGAGCCATGATCAGCAATTTTGTCATGATCCCAAATGAACAATTCCATGAAGCCTGGGATCGATTCAGAGAGCTCATTGACCGGTGTCCACATCGATATATCCAAGCCCAACCTGGTTCAAAGTTTCTTCTGTGGGATGACACCGGAGCTGCAAGGGCTTGTCAACGCCTCCTGCGGTGGATCATACTTCTCCAAGGGTGAAGACGACGTCCGGGCCATCTATGAAGGCATGGCAGAAAATTCAACTGTGATGACCCAAGCCAGAGTCTACACACAACAAAAACCACCTCAGGGAGAAGGCTCATTCCAGAGGATAGCCCGCATCGATGCCGGTCCCAATACATCGTCGGTAGCCGCAGCCCAAGCCGAATCAGCCGCAGCCGACATGGGCATTATCAGTGAGAAGTTGGACCGCATGGAGATCCTCGAGAAGAAGCAGAACCAAGGTCTTGCCCAGATGGACCTTCTCACCAAAACTATGAGTGACCTGAAAACTCAAATCCTATGCATTCAGGAGGCACAAGCTCATTCCCATCAGCCTCCCAGGTCACGGGCTGACTCCAGCAGTAGCAGTTCCAACCAACCCTCTACCTCATACCGCCAGGTGAATCATATCCAGGCAGAGCCGGTTCCATTGCTACAGTACTACCCAGCGCAGCTGCCATCTTCGGACACGCAGATGGTGGTCTATCAGCCGGAGCAGCCACTAGCAGTTCTTCCTCCATCCTCCTTTGAGCAGGACCCATTGATGGAAGTTAATGGGATATGGTACGACCGGTACCCTCAGCCCGGGATTCATCGTGATCATCCCGGATTCCGTTGGGGCAACGGTGGCTCCTCCTCCCAGCAGCAGAATCCTGCCCAAGGACAGCAGAACAGCCAGCCAAACCAGCAGCAACAGCCCCAGTATGCCCATCAGCAACAGTATCAGAGTGGCCCTCGTCCTGCCTATCAGGGACAGCAGTGGAGGCAGCGTCAGCAGCCTCAGCAGTCTTATTCCCATCACCCCCAGTATCAATCACAGCAGCAGCAGCCCCATTTCCATCAGGGACAACCATTCGGTTCTCAGGGTCCCACTTTTGAGAACCCAGCAGTAGATGATCTTGCCCGCTTGCTCTCCGAACAGCGAGCATCCTTCAGGCAATAAATGGATGAATTCCGGCAGGAAATGAGAGAAATTATCAAAGGCAAGGCCGCCATACCCGCTCAGATTGAACCCAACCCGAACAATCTGAAAAGGAAGTCTGAGCAGGTAGAGTTTACAGAGGATACCTCTCCTAGTGACTATTTGAGTGACATGTCTTATTCTTGTTATGATGCTGATTTTGTTACTATTAGGAGCGGTAGGATGCCAGCCGGCGGCACCTCTTCTGAGCGACAACCAGAGGCAGTATCAGGAGCGCCAGAGGAGCAGAGTAGCGGTGCTGATGCCGCTAATAATGATGGTGAAGACGGTGGTCCTGATGCCACCAATGATGGAGTTCCAGACGACGGTACTGAGGACATCGTGATACCAGATGCAGACGGTGGTGCTGAAGCCACCATTTTGGATGTTGAGCTAGAGCGCGGTGCTGATACCGCAGAGACAGGTGCCGGTGGTGGTGCTGAGGCCACCACTTCTACTTTTGTTGAGTCTCCCTCTGTGATGTTACCACCTTTTGTATCTATGGACTGTGGTAACAACAAAAAGAACAAAAATATGAATAAAGGAAAGGTTTATGATCACATTGCGGATCCATATGTGTTACATGATGATTGTTTGGATCCTTCTTCTTCACAGGCACAGGGACTGATTCCTAGTCCTCCATCTGTGGAGGCCCCTACCATCCCCTTCCCTGAGGCACTCCGCCGAGCAAAGGGGAATAAAAGAGAAAACCCCAAAAAAGAGCAACAGGTAGAGTTCGGCAATCAGATGATTGACAGGTTCCATATTCAGCTGACTCTACAAGAAGCACTTGAGCACATCCCCCTCTTCAAGAAGAACCTGAAAGAGAAGACTACTATCCGCAGGAAGAGGAGGAATCACAGAGATCAAATCCATGTGCTCACTCACTCCACTTGTTGCACTATTTAGAACAAGCTGCCAGCCAAGCGACCAGACGCAGGAGCTCCCTATGTCAGATGCGAGATCCAGGAGCAGCAGTTTGATCGTACTCTATTAGACAGCGGCTCTTCAATTAACCTCCTTCGGCAGCCTTACTCGACCGATTCGAGTTTGGTCCTCTTCTTAGGAGCAGGACAGTCCTTCAGTTTGCTGATAGGTCGACTAAGAGGCCGAAGGGGTTATTGAAAGACGTGCTCGTTACCATTCAGGGCCTGAAATTCTCCGTGGACTTCGTTGTGTTGGACATGGAGATCCCTGAATCGGTAACTGATGCCCCCATCATACTTGGACGTCCATTCTTGGCCACAGCCAAGGCGGTGACCGGCCATGATAGCGGGAAGGTATGCTTTCGCGTAGAGGATGAAACCATACAAATAGAGACGATCGAGGAGACCAAAGCCAGAGAGTTAGAATGCTCAGAGCAGTCCAGTGAAGCAGCGCAGATGACAGAGGAAGATCTAGACATCCACCAGTGTGTGATTTTGTGATGACTGATGATGAATCCAACTGGATGGACCCTGTAGCACCGACCCTTGCCTTGCCTACAGATTCACTGTATCTATAGCTCATGGCAGTCGAGAGCCGGGAGAGCACATCCCTGGATGAGGATATACCTGAGGCTGACAATGTTGTGATGAGTGGTGCAGATGATTTTTATTCGTGTTCATCTTCTTCTGATCCCTCGGATTCAGACATTGACTGGGATGATTTTGATGATTATTTACCCTGGCTGATTCCTTCTGAGCCTACAGCCATGACAGAGTGCGAGCCAGTGCAGTTTATTGATGATTCCGCAAGCCGCCCTTTGTTAGAGATCCATGCAGAGCGAGAGTTCTCCCATGCAGACCTGGTCGCCTTCACCCAGACATATCAGAAGCCAGATTTGCCGCCTCCCAGTTGTCCAGAACTAAAGCCTCTGCCGCAGTCGTTGAAGTACAGATTCCTTGCGGGTGAGCCAGATATGCACCCAGTCATTATCTCAGCAGGTTTGACTGGAGAGCAAGAATCTCGTCTGATGGAGGTTCTTGAAAGAAACCGCAAGGCAATAGGTTGGAGTATAGCTGATCTCCAGGGGATTAGTCCGGCTCTCTGCTCCTACCACATTTATCTTGAGGAGGGCGCTAGGCCATCGCGTGAGTTCCAGCGACGGTTGAACCCGAATCTTCGAGACGTAGTCATGAAAGAAATTTCAAAGTGGTGGAGCGCCGATTTTATCTACCCCATCTCCGACTCTAAATGGGTTAGTCCGTTACATGTGGTACCCAAGAAGACGGGTATTACTACAGTTGTCAATGAGTCTGGAGAGGAGATCGCCACCAGAGTACCAACTTCTTGGAGGGTCTGTGTGGACTACAGACGATTGAATGAGGCCACCAAGAAGGATCACTTCCCGCTACCCTTCATTGATCAGATTATCGAGCAGCTAGCCGGGAAGAGTCATTATTGTTTTCTTGATGGGTACTCTGGATACAATCAAGTGGCCATTGCGCCCGAAGACCAGGAGAAAACGGCATTCACCTGTCCGTTTGGGACTTATGCTTTCAGACGGATGCCCTTTGGTCTATGTAACACTCCGGCGACATTCCAAAGATGCATGTTGTCCATATTCTCGGACATGGTGGGTGACTGCTTAGAGGTCTTCATGGATGACTTCTCGGTCTATGGCGACGGGTTCGATGCTTGTCTTGACTGCCTAGACCGTGTGCTTCAGCGCTGCATAGAGGTCAACCTTGTTTTATCTTGGGAGAAGAGCCACTTTAAGGTGACTCAAGGGATGATCCTTGGTCATATCATCTCCAACAGGGGCATGGAGGTCGATCCGGCTAAGGTGGATATCATCAGAAAACTCAATCCGCCGTCCAACTTGCGTCAGTTGCGGTCTTTTCTGGGGCATGTCGGTTTCTACTGACGGTTCATTCAAGACTTCAGTCGTATTACCCGACCTCTTACTGACTTGCTGACAAAAGACACCGAGTTTATTGTCAATGATAAGTGTCTTGAATCTTTCGAGACTCTCAAAGAGATGGTTGTTTTGGCTCCTGTCCTTCAGCCACCTGATTGGTCTCTCCCATTCGAGATCATGACGGACGCTTAAGATTTTGTCGTTGGGGCTGTTCTTGGACAGAGGAGGGATGGATTACCTTTTGCCATTCACTACGCCAGCCGGACTTTGGATGCCGCTCAGCGGAATTATACTGTGACAGAGAAAGAGATGCTGGCCGTAGTCTTCGCTCTTGATAAGTATCGATCGTATATTCTCGGATCTAGAGTGACAATCTACACTGATCACACCGCCATCCGGTACTTAATGGCTAAGAAGGATGCCAAAGCATGTCTGACCAGATGGATCCTTCTACTCCAGGAATTTGATATTGAGATTGAGGGCAAGCCTAGAGTCAAGAATGTGGTGGCGGATCATCTCTCCAGATTGGAGAATCTTGAGGGATCTGAGCCCAGCGCACCTATCACTGAGACGTTTCCAGATGAGGCGATCTTGGTTGTCACCTCACTCACATGGTATGCTGACTTTGTAAACTATCTTGTCGCCAAGACAGTCCCTCAGGGTTGGCCCAGGCAGAAACTTGAGACCTTCCTAGCTAAGGCCAAGTTTTACCATTGGGAGGATCCCGTCCTTTATCATGAAGGAGGGGATAGTATCTGGAGGAGGTGCATTCCTCAAGAAGAGCAGCATAGCGTCCTCACATACTGCCACAAGCTTGAGGCAGGAGGACATCATTCTGGAAAAAGGACAGCACAGAAGGTGCTCCAATCCGGCCTATGGTGGCCTACTCTCTTCAAGGATTCTGATGAATTCGTGAAGAGATGTACTGACTGTCAGAAAATGGGAACCTGCGGACAGAGAGACATGATGCCCATGCAACCCATTCACTTCTGTGAGGTTTTTGATGCATGGGAGATTGATTTCATGGGCCCATTTCCTAAGAGTCAGGGATTCGAGCATATTTTGCTCGCTGTGGATTATGTCAGCCGATGGGTTGAGGCCATCCCCGCCCGAGCCGCAGATGCGAAAACCGTGTGCAAATTCTTGAGGAAAAATATCATTTCACGGTTCGGGTTACCTAGAGTCTTGATTTCAGACGGGGGTTCTCACTTTATCAATGACAAGGTTAGGGCCCTTGCAGACGAGTTCGGCATTGACCATCGGGTTGCCACTCCATATCACCCTCAGACTAATGGTCTTGCCGAAGTGTCGAACCGGGAGATAAAAACAATCTTACATAAAGTTGTCCACCCAGACCGAAAGGATTGGTCACAGCTTTTGGACTCGGTCTTGTGGGCCTATCGGACTTCTTTCAAGAATCCATTGGGGACATCTCCCTTTCGTCTCGTCTATGGCAAGCCGTGCCATCTGCCAGTAGAAATCAAGCACAAATCTTTTTGGGCAGTCACTGAGTTACTTTTAGATCCTGAGAGCATAGGAGAACAGAGAAGAGCCGAATTGGCAGCCCTGGAAGAACTGAGAGATACAGCCTTTTCCAACAGCCTACAGTACAAGGAGAAAGTGAAGACATGGCATGATTCGCATATCAGCCATAAACAGTTTGAGCCAGATCAGAGAGTATGGTTGTTTGATTCCAGGCTGAAATTATTTCCAGGGAAATTGCAGAGCAAGTGGAAAGGTCCGTATGTGGTTAGGAAGGTGCATGACAATGGCAGCATCGACATATCCGAACCGTCATCTTCCTCTACCTTCCGCGTCAATGGTCAACGCCTGAAGCTATATCTAGATCATGATCCGCCGACCATTGACGTCGCCCCCATTCTTCTGGTATGAGATGTGTACTTTGACTCATCTCATCTGCATCTCATACATGGTGATCACTTCTATCTTCCGCTGTACAGATCATCTGTCCATATCACTCTTTCATCTGTTGATTTATTTTATTCTTTTCTTCTTTTCTTCTTTTCCTCTTCTATCCTCTTCATCTATCAAAAAGGTGCCGCCCTTGTAGACAGTTTTCCATACTTAGGACGTATTTTGTCCTAAGTATAGGGGTGCGTGCACCCCGAGTTTCACTATTTTTCGATCCTCTCCATTGTCTCCTCTTCTTGTCTATACTTAGGGATATTTTACCATAAGTATAGGGGGAGACAATTTAAGTACGATCTGTTCATTCCCACCCTTGACCCTCCCTGCTTTGTGTATAGTCTGCTATACTTAGGATTATTTGATCCTAAGTATAGGGGGGACGGTCAACTTCTCATTCATTGATTCATTTATTCTGTATTTATTCTTTAGACTTATATCTATACTTAGTACGAGTTATGTCTTCTCTTTTCTCTCCGATCTATGAGGATGTAGCTCAAGCTAAGTATAGGGGGGTCGTATATACTGTGTATATACTTTAGCCATAACTCGTACTTTTGTATTTTCCTAATAAATATGGCTAATAATTCATCAAAATTCGTTACAAGTTCTTTAATAAAAAGATGTCTTGTTCCTCAAATTCTTTTTGGTATTTACTGATTAATAAATCAGGTGAAAATGTTTTTTGCAAAATGTTTGAAAAATAGTTTGAAAATCTTTGTGAACATCTATGAAAAACTATTTTGAAAATATTTTGTTACACATTTTTCAACCTTTGTAAAAAATGGGTGGTTTGTAAAATTTATTTTCTTTGTGTGAAATAAATTGTTTGAAAAATAATTTGCAAATGGTTTGAAAAATGGTTGCAAAAATATTTGAAAAACCTATATATATTGTTTTGAAAACCTTTGCAAAATGATTTTCAAATGTGTGTACATGTTTGTAAAATGTTTGTAAAAATTATTTTGAACTATAGTTTTCAAAAATTGTTTGAAAAACCTTGTGTCAAATAAGTTTGAGGAATACCTACATCACACCAAAATCCACTACATGTAATTATAAAATTGATCACTTACCCTTGTAAATTCTTAAAATCCACTTCTTGTGGATATAAGAAGCACTCCAGTGTACATAGTTTTCACCTAGTTTTCAGCCAAAACTTTTTGTTTTCAAAAATCCCAAAAACATTTGCAAAATTAAAATCCAAAAACATTTGAAAAATCTTTCTGAAAAATACAAAAAATGCATCTGCATATGCATCATGCATCATCTTTTCAAAAATCCATAAAAAGTTCAAAATCTTTGAAAATTGCATCACAAAAATATTTTCTGCATAACATTGCATGGCATGAGCATTTTTCGGATTGAGTCTGATAGTTGAACGAGTCTAAGAAAATCTGGAGATTGGAGCTTGATTGGACCTTAAAATCTACCTAATTACAGGAACCTTATGGGAACTGGGTTTGAGGTACTTCAGGTCTAGTTGACTTAATTCTTTGAGGATCACGGGACTTGGTTCAATGGATTCTTGACTGCCTAAGTAGAGTATTTCGGAGCACACGCACGACTCTTGTTGATAATGACCTAACTTGGACACCTGCACCTTTCACATAGCTCTCCACGGATGAGGTGGCGAGGAGGCAGTTTCCTTTGGCTTGGGGTAGCATATGAGGGTAGTACTTCTAGGCGGAACCTCTCTTCTTCTTCTAGTGAAGGAAGTGCACCTCAACTTGGTCTAGTGGTGATGAAGGCTAAAGACAGAAGCTGTGGGTTGCAATAAAGCTTCAAAAGAGGGATAGTCTACTGGCTCAAGAGGAAAATGTCTTGTATATATGCTACACCATGTAGATATGTTGTACAGATGCACATGAAAAAAAAAGAAGAAAGAGAAAAGAGAACTCCAAAAAAGTGGTGGGTCGGATTGAAAATTTAATAACCCCACAGGAGTGTATATAGTCCAATAAAGCAAAAGCTTATGGTATCCATGTTACATCTCATGAAGCTTGCAGCGGGAGACTCAACTACACTGGTTGAGCGCCCAAAATTCTATACCTCTTATTCCCCCTCTTCTTGAGCCGGTTGCACTTGAACTTAGAAGGGAATACCCCGCTTCTCGAGGAAAGAGTTGTTAGACCGAGGCATTAGAGTTACCAGGTTGGGGGAGGTTGTTTCTTTGGTACTTCTGAGGTGGGGAGCTACATATCACTTACACTGTACAAGTCAGTTTCATAGTCGTAAGAGTTTGCGTATGAGTTGAAGTATTTCTGACCTGGCTATTAAGGAAACTTGGACAGAGTTTTGGGATTCTCAAGGACTGTTGGATTTCAAATTTGGTTCTCATTAAGGTTCCGACCGCACTAAAATTCCAAAGGTCCGATTAAAGCTCCGAACTTTGATTTTGTGAAGACAAGTTTGATAATCAAATTAAATCCAAGTTCTTCTTTTTCTTTTCTTTCTTTTTCTTTTTGCACTTATTGCATAAGTGTTTGCTAGGGACTATCAAAGGTAAAGTATAGGGGGATGATGAATCCACATTTCATCATCGTTATTCTATCATTTTGGCACCAAAAACACTAGCAAATACCTGTAATTAGCATTAATTCCATTATATTAGCAGTCATGCATGTGCATCTAAATAGTGAATAAAATACTGTAATTAAGGCCAAAATTATAGAATAAATAAAAGAAAAGAAAAAAAGAATAAAATATTGTAAATATTTTATGACCCGAAACCCCGAGACCTAGGCATCTTGATGAATAGGTCAACCAGGAATAAAGTAGGGGGAGATAAGGGTCAAATACCTATGTTATTTTCTTCATTCTTTATTCATTTTGGGACCTATATTTGGTTTCACTGTTTATACATCAAATAAAGAAACTTTGTACATGAAAGTTGTAGATAATTTTATATAGAAAAATACAAAATTGATTTCACGAGAAAAATAATGTACTGCTAAAGAAGTTATGATCTGTATAAAAATCCAGAATCCCAACTTCCCAAACCTGTATCTCACAACTGACAACTCCAAATGCAGCAAACTCACCTTTAATTGTATATAGAATAAAATAATCTATTTAATAGTGGTGGTTTCGCATTTGGCGGAGCTATGGTTTGAAAGTTGAGTTTTGGACCCACATCGTACAATTGTACTGATTAAAATATTCAATTTATTCTTTATTTATTATTTTTATAATTTTATATTTTTTATAATGTTGTAAATATTACTTATAATAATTGTGAATATTAAAATCAGAATAAAAATGTAAATAAAAATCAAAATAAAAATACGTATATACATAAAACATAGATACAATACCTATGTACATACCTATACATACATGTTTATAATTTATTAATGATACAAAATAAATCAGAAAAATAAACTAAAAATATATTTATGTATATAAAAGTATTTTATAATTTTAGAAAATAATAAATAAAAATAATAGAATTAAAATACACAAAATAAAAATAAAATAATAAAGTATATAGGTATTATACCTATAAGGGGTGTAAATATAAACTTATAAAAAATATCCCTCATAAAAATAAATAAAAATCACAATAAAATACTACATAAGATTTTAAGCATTTTTATTTAATAACCAAAAATTAGTTCGGCCATTTTCGATTTTTAAATGAATTAATAAGAATTTCTTTGGGTCTTTTCCCTGGTTGGTCCACGTGGACCAACCAGGTGCCTCCGACTGTTGACCAGCGGGTCAACAGTCTGACCTTGCCTCCTGTACCTCTTCTCAACACTTCCCGAGACCCGTCCTTCTCGATTTTTTCGCCATCACTGCGTTGCTCGAGAGAGGCTGACTTCTTCACGAAACTTGTTCCCTGTAGATCCACCTACCTCGCCGCCCTCCTAGATCTACCCAGATCTCCTCCTCTCGCTCGTGACTCCTCCTCGAAAACACGCACCCACCACTCTTCAAATACAAACCCATCACTTCCTTCCCCGGGTTGAACCACGAATTACCAACGATCCCTCCCCCTTGGTCGAGTTAAAGGTGCCCGGAGGTGACAGCTCTGAGCTCCAGGCTTCCAGGCGACGGGAGCGCACCCGGATCGTCGCGCGTTCCAACCTCCGGTGAAGCTTCACCGTTGAGGTAACCACCCTCTGGCCCCAGGCCATCGAGGCTGTTCTTTCCTTCTATTTATCCCTTTCTCGTTCCTCGTCGCTTTAGGATAATTCCGCCCATCGTTCTTCGTCAAATCGTCCACCTAATCACGTCATTGATCACCTCGCCGGAGCGCAACTCCGGCGAGTCCCCATCTCGCCTGTCATTCCATCTCGAGAGCCACCTGAGGTCGAGGCATTTTGTCCTCGGCCTCCGTAACCTTTTTGTGCAGGTACTGACGCCCATCGAAGCGTCAGGAGCATCTTTGGGTCTTCGCCGGAGCACCTAGAGCTTCGCAGCTTCCTCCTCGCCGTGGAAGAGCTCCACCGTGCTTCGCGCCATTCCGTTGCCTCCTAACAAAAGAGTGGACCTGCAGCAACATCCTGGGCCCGTTTTGAAGCTCGTCCACCACCGGAGTGAGGCGCTACCGTCGGGAGAAGGTCGCCACGGCGGCCCTTCTTCCCTGTTCCTCCAGCGCGCCTCGCTGCCGTCCGATCAAGAAGGCGCCCCAGATCATCCAGCAGCCGTCCGATCAGGACGTTCCTCAGTCGTTCATCGTGCGAAGATCTTCTTATCTGAGCCGCTGGATCGCGAAGGGGTATCGCGGCCTCCCGCATCGACACGTGGCTTAAGTGCCACCTTCTCAGCCGTTTGATCAGCCCCGCTGGGTATTTTGCAAACTTAGTCCAGCCATTTTTGTATACTTATTATTTAGTCCCTAAACTTCTGCACAAAGTGTAAAATTTCTGTAATATTTGCAAGTAGGCACTCAAGCTTTTAACATTTGCATATAGGTCCTCTACCACGTCACCTCACGTGACCAGTTCACGTGAGGTGTGGGCATTTTGTGAAGAGGCCCCCCAGGGCTAGGGTATTTCATTCTGATCCCAGAACTTTTATATTAAGCGTTAAATATTTGGACATTTTGCATCGAACCCCCTGAGACTATTGAATATTGCACTTAGGTCCCTGTCAGGCGCGTGTTCCGCACGTGTTTGACTTGGGAATTTTGTACTCAGGCCCCTCCGGGTTTTGTCATTTGTTTTTAGTCCACTAAATGCAAGTATTCAGTTCAAAAATTTGTGGAGATTTTGCAAGTAGCCCCTGGATGTTTTGAAAATTGCATGTATACCCCTGCCAGGCATGTTTCATATTTGGATGCTTGTTTTAATTATTTAAATTGTCATTTCGCCACCAAAAATTCCACAAAAATAGGCTTAAGCTCTTGTTTACTTGTACTTCCATGCCATATTTTTGCATTGCACTTTTATTATATTTTCATATTTATTAAAAATCAAAAACATGCATTTATTTTACTGTTTGCATTAGAAAATCCATAAAAATTATAAAAACATTTTGAAAAATTCCAAAAAAATTATATTTTGTGTGTTTTACCATTTTCTAGTGTCAGTCCAAAAATCAATAAAAATCTCAAAAAAACCTTAAAAATTCATAAAAAAGAAAACTTCAAAAAATTATATAAAATCAAAGAAAACTCAGAAAAATATAAACTCAGTTCCTGTTCGTTATATATTCCATTCTCTTTATTCGAAAATTAGTGTGAAAAATTTTGGTTGCTGTTTGCTAAGTTTAATTCCTATTTTACTCACAGCCAACACCTTTTTCACTTCTCTATCTTATTTCAGTATTTAAAAATACCAAAAACACTTTGAAAAATACCTAAAAATCACAAAAATAGTAAAAAATCCTAAAAATACCAAAAACATTTTATTTCTGAATTTTTGGTGATTTTTGCATATTTTTATAATTACTCTACCTTGTCTTTTATTACATTGTTTTAAATTCCAATATTGGAAAAGAAACAAAAATATAAAATATAAAATTATAAAAATCAGAAAATTAAAAATCAAAATACAAAAATATAAAATTAAAATAAAAAAATTAAAATTAAAAACCCACAAAAATTTATTTGCTTGCTTGCTTAGTGTAGACACTTGTCACATTCACTCACTCACGCACACTTGTTTGAATTACCCTGTTTGCTCCCTGTGTTCGAACTCTCTGCATACTTGCCCTTTACATCATTTGTGCAGAGTTAAAAATAAATTTTAACTCCACATTATTTCTAATTGATTGATCTTTAGTGTGGGTTAATTGTTGATTAAACCTAGGATTTTGTAGTGGTCACAACACCGACTGTTGACTCGCCTTGTGAGTCAATACGACTGCTCTAAATTCTGTGTTTATCAGAGATCGTATTACTCATATGCCCTTATATGCACACCACCGTGCCGGTGTATAGACCTTGGTTAGGTCATCAACCGATTGATCTTCCAAATGTACATACTCAGACATATAGCAATACATCTGCCTCCGGTCAGAGGATGCGTGCCTATGCTGTGACAGCACTCAACATAGGACTTAGGTTATCTCAATCTCGTTAAGTCAACTCTTTTACCTAACTAATCTGACACCTCTGAATCTCTATTCCTATGCAGAGGACCTGCATCAAGAGGTCGGTCAGATTTCAGCCTATGTGAGAAAGGATTGCCATCTCCTACTCAGGCTGGAGATCACTTCTTAACAATCATTTGACGGTGCTTGATGAGTCCTCAATCTAACTCTTTAGATATTCATCCAAGCACCAGCCTCTATGATTCAATAATTGAATCAGCGGCTGTATGATCATTAAGATAGCCATGGTACATAACCCTAATTGTACAGAGGGACCTATCATGCAAATTATTTATTCTTCATTTCAGATCAGGGAATGATATTCGCAATAACATTTATTGCATAATGGCTCGCCGTGGGCTCACATGTCCAACACTTCAAGGATTCAGATGAATTCGTGAAGAGATGTACTGACTGTCAGAAAATGGGCACTTGTGGACAGAGATATGATGTCGGTGCAGCCCATTCATTTCTGTGAGGTATTTGACGCATGGGAATTGATTTCATAGGCCCATTTCCTATGAGTCAAGGATTTGAGTATATATTGCTTGCTGTAGATTATGTGAGTCATTGGGTTGAGGTCATCCCCGCACGAACCGCAGATGCTAATACCATTTGCAAATTCTTGAGGAAAATATCATTTCACGATTTGGGGTACTTAGAGTTTTTATATCATACGGGGGGACTCATTTTATCAACGACAAGGTAAGGGTCCTTGCTAACGAGTTCAACATAGACCATAGAGTTGCCACTCCTTATCATCCACAGACGAACGGTCTTGCTGAGGTTTCCAATAGGGAGATCAAGACTGTATTGTAGAAGGTAGTCCGCCATGATCGAAAGGATTGGTCACAACTTTTGGACTCGGTCTTGTGGGCATATCGGACATCCTTTAAGACCCCATAGGGTACATCTCCATTCCGACTCGTTTATGTAAAGCCATGCCACTTACCAGTTGAACTGAAGCATAAGTCACTATGGGTTGTTACTGAGATATTTTTGGATCCAGAGAGTGTAGGAGATCAAAGAAAGGCAGAATTGGCAGCCCTAGAGGAACTTCGAGATACAGCCTTTTCGAGTAGCCTACATTATAAGGAGCGAGTAAAGATATGGCATGATTCCCATATCAGCCATAAGCAGTTTGAGCCGAACCAGAAAGTATGGTTATTCAATGTCAGGATAAAACTATTTCCAGGGAAGTTGCAGAGCAAGTGGAAGGGATCATACTTGCTCCGGAAGGTGCATGATAATGGCAGCATTGATATATCTGAGATGTCATCTAAGTCTACCTTCTGAGTTAACGGTCAGCGCACGAAGCCATAACTAGATCATGATCCATTGATCGTAGACGTTGTCCCCTATTCATTTTGCATGAGATGTGGTTTTTGACTCACATCATTTGCATCTCATGCCTGATTTTCACTTCCTCCCACAGCTGTATAGATCCAGATGTCAATATTGCACATACGTTTGTCTAACACCCCATCTCCATCTTATGATTATGCTATACTTAGGGTCTACTTTACCCTAAGATGGGGGGGCTACTTTACCCTAAGATGGGGGGGTGTCAGACTTGTAATTATTCATTTTATTCTTTTTACATCTGTTTTGCTGCCTATACTTAGGGATATTTTACCCTAAGTATGGGGGGGGGGGGGGTAAACCCAATACATTCTACTCCTCGGTTTTCCCCTTGTGTACAATCTCCTATACTTAGGATTACTTGATCCTAACTATAGGAGGATCATCGACTTCTATTGATTATATTCTTTTATTCATCGTTGTCGTATACTATTCTTTTCACTTTTCTATACTTAGCATGAGTTATGTCTTTCTTTCCAGTTCTTTGATCACTATGAGGGCATAGTTCGAGCTAAGTATAAGGGGTATCGTATATATTGTGTGTGTGTGTGTATACTTTAGCCATAACTCGTACTTTCATATTTCTAATATGGCTAAAATACTGTGTAAATATTGGTAAAAAAACTAATAAAAAGATGCAGAAATTTCCTTAAAATTTTTTCCTGTACATACTGATTAATAAGTCAGGTTAAAATATTTTGAAAGTAGTTCGAAAATCCATTTGAAAAATCTTTTGAAAGATATACAAAAAATGTTTGAAAAATATTTTCAACCTTTGTAAAAATATTATGGATTGTAAAAAAAAATTCTCTTTGTGAAAAAAATTTATAAAACTATTTGTAAATGTTTGGGAAAATGGTTGAAAATTATATTGAAAATCTATATATATTGTTTGAAAAATATTTGCAAAATTGTTTTCAAATGATTGTAAATGATTGTAAAATTGTGTGAAAAAATATTTTGGACTATAGTTTTCAAAATTATTTGAAAATTATTTTCAATCAAAGTTGAGGAAGATATGCATCACAAAATTTAAAAAAAAGAGAATTAAAAAAGAAATAAAAAAAATTCCAACCGTGTATATACATGTATAAATAACTCAAGTTGTAAATCCTTTCTCATGACTCTTGTAAATAACTGACTCACTACTTTGTAAATATGTGTTTATAATCCCTAACCCTTATCTAAAAAAATTATTGTATATACTTGTATATATTTCTAACTATTTGCAAAATAAAAAAACTTTTGCATGTGCATCATTTTTCAAAAATCCATAAAATTTTCAAAATTTCGAAAATTGTTTCACAAAAAGATTTTGTTTTCTTTACATTGTACATATTTTTCTTGCATTGGCATGTGCATTTCTCAGGATAGTTTTGAGAATTAAACTAAGTATGGAATAAATTTGAAGAATGAAGCTTAGTTGGACCTTAATCCGCTTAATTTCAGAGGAACCTTATAATATTTGGATATTAAGACTTTTCAGGTCCTAGTGACTTAATTCTTTGAGTCCATAAGACTACGTTCACATGTCATCTTGATAAATCTAAGTAGAATATTTAACAACACACGCATGATTCTTTCAAACCGTGGCTTACCTTGGATAAAGCACTCTACACGTATCTCTTCATGGAGCAGGTAGTGAGGGGGAGAATCTTTTGGCTTAGGGTAGCATACGAGGGTAAGTACATCTAGGAGGAACCTCTCATCCTCCTCTAGGGAGGGAAGTGCGTCTCAACCTGGTTTGGTGATGTTGAGATCTAAAGACAGGATTTGTGGGGTTGCAATAATGCTTCAAAAGATGTATAGTCTACTGGCTCAAGAGGGAAAACTCCTTATGCACATGCTGCACCTTGTATATATTTTCAAAAAAAAGAAAAAAATGCAAAATCTCCAAAAGTGGACATGCCTGATTGAAAAGTAAAATGCATGCCGGAGTGTATATACAAGTGAAAAAAACGATTAAGAGCTTCAAAGTTGTAAAGCCTTAAACTTGGCATATCTCGGATCCTATATAATAAGATCCGTCTCGTCAAGAGAAAATCAACGAAATTTATTTCGGGTGAATCGGACTTCGTTTCGAATTGTTATGATTTTCGGAAGAAAGAGAAGGAAGGCTAAGATGTCATTAACCCATAATGACTGTCATTAAGACTAATTAAACATGATTAAAGAAACTAATGACGGATTGAAAACCGCTAATGATCATTAGTAAATACTAATCAATAGTTAGCAAAAGATAAGCGTAAGCCGTGAAAGTTAAATCGCGATTAGTGAAAGTTAATCACGATTAGTGTTAATTAAGCGTCATTAGCGAATCTAGAATCCTCTAGAATGTTCTAACTTAAGCCCCAAGTTTGGGATAAGTTTTGGCTAAAACCATGGGCCAAAACCATGAGCCACTAAACCATGGTTTTCTAACCATAATTAGTGGTTTTCGAGAGCCTATAAATAGACCCCCCCTACCCATTCATTCTCTACGATTTCCACTACCACCACCACCCCAAGGGCTAGGGTCGAGTGGTCGGGAGGAGGAGTGGGAGGCGAGGGAGGAGCGCTAGCGAAGCGCTGCCGGGAGAACGAGGAGGAGAAAGGTATGATCCTCTCTCAGTTTGCTACGTAAGCTAGGCTTTCAATTCATACTCTTGTTCTTCCAAGTTTTGTTCTTGATTCATCTTTCTTTCCGATTCATTTTCCTATTGTGGTTCGAGGAGAAATCCGTGTAACACCCTACTTAGGTGTGGGCGGCTATGCACGTCAGTGACCCTATGATTTGTCACACGTTTACTCATCTAAGATGCGTGGTGTCTATCGATTCTCCATCGTTTATGTTTCTATTCTTTCTGTTATGCTTTTATAGTTATTTTGATGAAGAAATCTGTGTAATACCCTACTTAGGTGCGGGCAGCTATGCACGTCAGTGACCCTGTGATTCGTCACACGTTCACTCACCTAAGATGCGTGGTGTTTACCGATTCTTCATCACTTGTTGTTTGAAGTATATTCTTTCAGTTTCGTTGTTATTTTCCTCATGAATGATTTTATAGAGGAAACTCTTTTCGTTTTTATTTTGAAATATGTCCCGATATAAGAGGAAACTCTGCCGAATTTTTCCGAAAAATATGTCCCGATATAAGGGGAAACTCTGCCAAATATTTCCGATAAATATGTCCCGATATAAGGGGAAACTCTGCTGAATTTTAAGAGAAAATATGTTCTTGGCGTTCTTCGTGTTCTTCGCGTTCTTCGCATTCTTCGTTCGTTCTTCGCGTTCTTGACACGTTCTTAGCCTTTTTGATACGAAAGTGAAATTCGATCTTTTCAGTAGCCTTAAAATAGCCTTTCTAAAAAAGAAACACGATAAAGCCTTGCATACATTAGAGAGAGCTCGATTAGGTAACGAAATCCTTCCTTTTGCTGTTGGGTTTTCATAGAAATTATTGAAATTCTTGATTTTGTGTTCTTTCCTACGAAGAACCCTAATTTTGGTTATTTTTGAAAAAGTCTGCAGAATTACTTTGTGATTCCCACTAAAATAAGGTTTACGCATCAAATTGTTGTGTTGACTCTGAATGTTAGGGTTTGGGAGTTAAAATAGGCATAAATATGAGTATATATATATGATTATGAATAATATATATGTGAGTATATACTAAGAGTTGTTAATTATGCAAATTGAAGACTTAACGAAAAGGATTACATCATGGGAATTGATGTGGTTTGGGTTAGATCGTGAAAAGGATCGTGTGTCACATTAAGGATGACTAGGAGTAGAACTACAGGTCGGGCATGCAACCTGTAGGTTTGTTGGAACGAACCCGTATTAGCGTTCCCTACCTAGGTGGTACACGGTTGCCCTGTTATGATAAGTACGCATGAAATGAATGTTTTGCCACGCATGGTACCGGGAGCCAATATCATCGGGTTGAACGACGGAAAATGTGGTCGTGCCATGTGGAGGCACGGGTGGTTCAAATAGCGGCTGGGTCATGATAACATGTATTTAAAGCCGCTAGGTTATATGATTAAATCTTAGACTGAGGTTTTAAGCAACTGAGTCCTCGAGGACGGTGTGCTCATTTGTTTTTCCAAGCTGAGGATTGAGACACTGTTTAATAAAAGAAAAGGAAATTGTCAGGGTAGTATTGGAGGATTGGTTGAGGCGACGTGCGGCGGAATAAGCTTATCAAGATCAATACAATCTCCAATCCCGAAGTGTCCACAGCTTTGGAGTCCAAGTATGGTGGGGTTCCCCTAGACTAATCACTGATGTGGAATAGAAAGGAATAGGACTTAAATTAATAAAAAGGAATGAAATTTTTGTGATATCGAGTTTTGAAAAATTACAAAATTTGTTTGCTTTTCTCTTCTTCGTTACTTAGCATTCGCTAATTTTTATCCTATGATTTATGGAAAACTCAACAGGTATCGGTGAGCCATCGCAAGGACTTTAAATATTCATCCATCTTACATACTAGACATCCAGCCAGCCACAGTAGCTTTACTCTTTAAGGAAGTTAGTAATCTTTTGTATATTTTCCTTTCAAGATGATGTACATGTAAATGGTTATAGTGGGACAGTGTATCATCTGAACTTTAGTTTGTGAATGGAGAAGTGTTGAAATACTTTCTTCTGAGTAGTTTTATTTGTAGTCTATTTCTGAATGTTAGTTGTGATTGTTGAATAAATTATTGCTGAGTAACCAGATCCGGATAATGGGGATCCGACGACCCAGGAAATGGGGTCGTGACAAAAGTCAAATATTTGTGAGCTTGCAGTGGGTGACATGGCTACACTGGTCATGCATTCAAGGATAGGTAACTACACTGGTTATCGTCCATTCTCTTCTCCATCCCCTCTTCTTGAGCTGGTCGTACTTGAACTTAGAAGGGAATATCCCCGCTCCTTGAGGAAAGAGTTGCTAGACCGGGGGATTAGAGTTACCTTGTTGAGAGAGGTTGCTCCTTTGTTACTTCTGAGATGAGGAGCTATATTTCACTTACACCGTACAAGTAAGAATTCATAGTCATAAGAATTTGTGTATGTAGACTTGTTCTGATCTGACTGTTGAGGAGATCTAAATAGGAGTCTTGTGGAACTTAGAGGCTATTAGGTTTTAAATCCATTTCTCATTAAGGTTCCGACACACTAATAATCCAAAGGTCCTACAGAGCTCAAGACTACATTTTTATGAAGATAAGCTTAAAAGTCAACATTAATCTAACTTCTTTCCATTTTCTTTTCTTTATTTTTGTTTGCACTTATTTTCCAAATAAGTTTTTGCTAAGGGACTAACAAAGGTAAAGTATAGGGGAATGATGAATCCACAATTCATCACCTTTATTATTTTATTTTAGCTTCATTTTCTTAGTCAAACACCTCTAAATACCCACTAATTCCATAATTTTACCATTTTACATGCATTTGTTAATTATACATTTTTAACACTTTTTTACTTAAATAAAAGAATGAAGGAGAAAAGAAAAAAGAAAAGAGAAATAAAGGATGTGTTTACAAAGTAAATACAGACTGACCCGAACCCTGAGAGAAGGTCAAGACTTGACCTGATTGACAAGGAATAAAGTAGGGAGAGATAGGGTCTTCTGTTAAAAATCCAAAAATAATTTGTACATAAATTCCTTTTATATTTGTATAGAACTTGTACTATTTTATTTGTACATAATTTGACCTCAAAGTAATTATTTTTGTAAACAAAAGTTGTAAATAAAAATGTGTTGTAAATAATAAAAATAATTGTCAAATAAAATAATGTATATACTACAATTAATCACCCTCAGATAAAACCACACTGTGATCATTGAAATACCAATTCCGGCTCCATACGAATTCAAATTGAACCAAACTCACTTCCATTGTACTCTAAAGTAATTTTCTTTTAAATGGTTGTGGTTTTATAATTTTTGGAGTTACGGATAAAAAGTCAATTTTCTGGGGTGTTTTGTGCAGTTTCACCATTATTTATTATACATATTTATTCATATTTATTTTTATATTTATAATGTATAAAATTGTAAATACTATTTTTATAAAAAATAAAAACAAAAATATATAAATAAGAAAATTAAAAAAAAGTGTTTTAAAAATTATTTCATTATTTGTACCTATGTATATTGTATTATATGTGTATAATATGTGTATACAACTAACTTCCTTAAATAAAAATCACCAAAAAAATTAATTATTTAACATTCTTTAATTAATTTAATTTAATTACGAAATTTATGTTTAATTATTTGATTATATACTTACCATGTATATAGGATTTTATTCCATACCTTTAATGACCACCATTATGGTGGTTAATTAATTTTTGGAAATTACATAATTTATTTAATTTATTTATATCCGAATTTTGTTTTTAATTAATTTATTTATTTATTTGATTATTTTATTTATTTAAATAACCACTAATTACTTTCCTTATTTGTACATATCTTCCATTTTTATTTTCCTTCTCTTTTTATTGGGCTCCTCCTCGTTCACTCTTTGATCAATCTTTGGAGAGAGTAGCCCGATCTCCGAGAGCTACTCGTTGCAGAAGAGTGTCCAGCCTCTGATCCGGTCGGTGACAATGATTCGGTCATCGTCAGAGCCATCACGGCGTATCCGACCCCAAGGTGAGATCCAACTTCATTTCTTATCTTTTTCCCGTAGATAAATCCTAGGTTTATTTTCTGCTTAGACATAGTTAATCTTTAGATCCTAAAAATCCCAAAAATATCCGTCACACAGTTTCCGAATAGACACCGGAATTTCCATCTCATTTTTATATTCCTCCCATTTGCACATTCTACCTCACGCAACCTTCCACCTCCGGTCACGCACAGTGACCGGAGTCACAAATCTATCTCTCATTTCGTGGATCCATATCTATTCACATCACCTTTCGTTTATAAATAAAATAGAAAAAAATCATATAGTTGTTTTTTATCTCTCTAACCTTTGTTTTTGTAGGATCATATAAAAAAACATAAAAGAATAAAAGAAAATAAAAGAAATTTATTTATCCTTTCTCCTCTGTTTATAGTTGTTGTTTAAAAAAACAAAAAATATACATTTTTTCTTTCTTCTAACATTTTCTGCAGGTTAAAGAAAGGAAAAAAATTACTGCAGCAGACGGTGGGCTCCCACCCCCGTCGCCCGCATTCACCACCGCAGCCTGTTGCATGCTCCTGCGCCAGCACTCTAGCTGCCTGTAGTGGCCGCCGTCCGTGCCACAACACCCTAGGCTGTGTGTCGGCTGAGGGTCGACCCAGGGTCGCACATCCTCCTCCTGCACCACCCTTGCGCGCGACCAACTCCCGGCCTCTCCCGCCCCGTGTGCCTGCTCCATACCGCTCCGCGCCCCCCTCCCACGCGTGCACAGTCGCGCGAGGCATCGCGCGGCTGCGCCGCCACCCTCACACAGTCCGCCCATTGCAGGCCACTCCCACCAGGCGCCCCCTCCCTCTTCAGGCCCGTCGCTCGAGCGGCATCTCCACCCTACTCCCGTGCGGCGTACGATGGCACCGTGCCTGCCCCCCCCCCTCCGCACCGACATTACTCCACCTCGAGCTTCCATCCTCCGGCTCCTGCAGCCAGGCGCGATCCGCCCGAAGCCCGTGTTCATAGCCTTTGACTAGAATCGTCGTTGGTCCCCTCCGCCGCCTTGATTGTCGTCTACGCATGGGAGAAGAAGAAGGGACGGTGGCCCCCTTCTCCCCATTGTTTGTGAAGAACAAAAGGAAGCCCTAGAGGGACTTGTTGAAATAAAAAATAGAAAATTTGCAAACATGTCCCCGAAGGTTTTTAAATTTGAAAGAAGTGTCTCCGCCTCCAGAAAATCACATGCAAATCATCATCCTCACTGGCTAAATTGTATATTAATGAGGCATATTTATTTATATTTATATTCTGCTTATAACTTTGAATAATTGCAATTAAGCCCCTGTACTGCATACTTTAATTTTACATGCATTTTTTATTAGACTAACTATTTTTATCAGTCGAAAAATTCCCAAAAAAATATTGTATGTTCCTATTGTAGTCTTTATTATTATATAAATTTTCATAGCATTTCATTGCCAATTAATATATTTAAAAAATCAAAAAACAATGTCTTTCTGTCTGCTCGAACTTTGAAATTTTATATAAATTCGAAAAATTGCTTAAAAGTTTTAAAAAAATTAGTGTAGGTGTGTTTTGATGTGATCTAATTTCTGACTAATTTTTGTGCATTTTCCGTTTATAAAAACCAAAAAAATTACGAAAAATGAAAATTATTAAAAAATTATAGAAAATTCTAGAAAAATACGAAAATTGTGATTTTAGTTTCTGATTGTAGATATTTCTTTGTATTTTATCTTAAAAATAATCTCCAGGAATTGGCAGTTAAAGTATTTGTATGTTGCAAAATACTCTCGATTATGCACTGTTTGTCTTGTTTTGCACTGTTTGATTTTTAGAAAATCACAAAAACATCAGAAAAAGTTAAAAAAATTACCAAAAAAATTAAAATATATAAAACACAAAAATAGTTTTTATGTAATTTTCTGAATATTTTTTATTAGTCTGAAAAATACAAAAAGAGTGTGGTGTTGTGTGTGTTTTTATCTTTTGTGCCTTGCTTTAAAGATTAAAAAAATAAATAAAAATAAAAAAATAAAAATCATTAAAAATTATTTCTGAAATTTGGCTACTTAGTTTTTAAATCGTTCTCCTTGTATTCAACCCTCGTTGCTATACCGGGTAAAAAGAATAGTGAAAACAGCTTACGTTTGTTGTGATTGATTTATATTCTTTTTAGGGGTTTAAAATAATTTTTTTTCGATTGACCGTGCTTGGTGATTTGGGTCACAATGACCATTGCTTATTTACATACGTTACCCGAGTCATTAGGCGTGTCATCAGTATTCTACTAAAGTGCTTGTGTTTTCTACAAAAAGAGGGTGGCCTTCCTGAACGCAAGAAGGATGCATCCTATTGGAAGGACCCACTATATATAGGGTAAAATCGGGAGAGCTAACTTGGTTCCCTCCCCACCCCCTCATTTTTTCCGTTTTTTATATTCTTTCGTATAAATTCACCACTATATCCATATACTATATCATTCAAGTTTCATGTGAAACAGAGACTTCTACGACCTCCATCCATACAATCATTTTTTAAATCACAGAATTGTTGAAATACACCCTGTCTGGATGAGGTTGTAGGGGTCTTTGTTTCACACGAAACTTGAATGACATAATATAAGGATATAGTGATGAATTTCCACTGAAGTATTTTTCAAAAAAATAAAAATAATAAAATTTGGACTATAGGAGCCAAGTTAGCTCCCTCAAGGAGGCAACTCCATTTTATCCTTTATATTTGAAATTCTAATATTATATGTATACTCATTCCATATATATATATATATGTTGTTTTTGTTTTTGATTGTTGAGATGCACTTTACCCACAAACCCTACGGGCAGTTTAGTCATATTGTAAACCACCCTACCATAAACCCTAGGGGTATATGTGTCATCTCATATAACAATTGTGTTGTAACCCTAGGCCTCTCTACCTATATATAGAGCCCTAGGGATTCCCTTTCTCAATAAGAAATAGAAACATTTCTATCTACTTGGTATCAGATGGCTCCCCCCTCCGCCCGTCGCCGCCACACCCCTCCGCCAATCCCCAATCCTCATCCCTCCACCATCATCCTCCTTCCCGGTGGAGCCCCTCGCACCTCCATCGTCCTCTACACCCGACCCCTTGGCAAATCTGACGTCCCTTCCCTGCAACCCTCCAGCCCTCGCTACCCCGCGGTAGCAGCCTCCTCCGCCCCCGTGTGCGCAGGCTCCACCCGCTAACCCGCAGAGGCCCCCCCTCCCTTCCCCCCGCAGAGCCCCTCCGACCCCACCCGCAAAGCACCCCCCCCCCACCCCCACCGCCCCCCCCCCACCCCACCCGCAAAGCCCCCCCACGCCCTCCCACCCCACCCGCAAAGCCCCCCCCCCCCCCCCCCGCACCCTCCCACCCCACTCGCAAAGCCCCCCCACCCCCCGCACCCCACCCACGCGCCCTCCTGACCCGCAAAGTGCTCAACGCGCCCTCCCAATCCGCAAAGCCCCCCCCCCCCCGCACCCTTCCAATCCCAGCGGACAACCCCCCTTCCCACCCAACCCCAGCGCACACACCCTTAAAAAGCTGCCCGTTTTCTCCTCCCGTGCGCCAGCGTCTACTCCAGATTTCCCTCCAACCCGGGCCTCCTCCAGGGCGTGACTCTAAAGCTCTCCGGGCCTCCTCCAGGTCGCACCCCCCGCAGCACAGACTTTTCCTAGATTCCCTCTTTCGAGGAGTTTCATACGTGTTGGTCCTCCCTCTCCGTGCAAGACGTCTTCCCTCTCGGCTCCCATTATTACGCAGCAAGCATCTTATGGATCTTGTGGGTGTAGTTTTCACCAGCCCTCCAACATCGACTACTGACATGATTTAGGGACGAGTTATTTTCTCTACCTTATTTTTAATACAGCAGGTCTGATTTCTCTGACGCCATGTCACAATCAGAAGTGACATCACCGGGATATGATGGAGGGAGTACTCGACTACCCTCGTTTGGTTCGATCCCTAAATTGGACGACACCAACTACCCCAAGTGGTCCCGCATGTTCCTCATGATCGCACGATAAGGAACACATTCTCTTGGAGTGTGAACCTGCTGAAAAGACAGGCAAAAATGCAACTTGGGACAAAGACGATGGAATGGTCAGTTCTTGGATTATGGTCAGTGTCATTGACCGAATTGCCGATGAACTCGTTTATTACAACACTACCCCCGATATGTGGACCTTGCTTCAAGCCACATATGGTCAGGATAAGAATTCAACAAGGATGTACCAGATGTACTTCGACATGATCAACATGAAACAAGCAGGACGCTCACTCCTTGAGTATTTCTCTCTCTTAAAATGTCTTTTGGAGCGATATAGTGTGTGTATTCCAGGCTGCAATGTCCAACTCAGAAACAACATCGCCGACAGATGGCAGTCCTCGTATTTCTTGCCGGCCTCGATTCTGGCTATTCAGCTGCTCGAGATCAAATGATCACAGCGGTCACTCTCCCCACCATTGAAGAAGCCTATAGTACTCTGAGTCGTCTTTCTATTCCTCACACAAGTGCTAAAAGCACTGATTAGGGGCAAATTTCTGCTCTCGGTGCTCCATCTAGACGAGGAAGTCGTGGCTCCATCAGGAGCCGTAGTCGAGGACGCTTCACTCCATGGCGAGGTCGTAACACAGTCCAGTGCTCGTATTGTCACAAGTTTGGTCACACTGAAGTTGTATACTACAGCAAACAGGGGTACCCTACTCCTAGTGCTCGAATTGCCAATGAAGGAGATAGTCCTCTAGTAGAGGTCCCTAGAAGAGACTTTGTTGATCTGATGCCGCGTCTCAACAGGTTGCAATCGAACGAGTCCTCTACCCCATATCAGGACAATAGTACAGATACTGCAACAATGGCACGATCAATTATCTTCATAGCATCTACCAATAGCATTACAAAATCAGAATGGTTACAGGTGCTTCCACTCATCTGTGTGGCGAACGAACTTTCATACAGCAGATGCGTAAAGTCCCCCTGGACGTACAGTACAGGTTGCTGATGGACGATTTTCCCATATAAAAGGAAAAGGCGACGTCCATCTAACCCCTAATATCAGACTCAACAATGTTTTATTTGTTCCAGATTTTCCCATCAGTCTTCTCTCAGTTAGCCAGATTTGCAAAGAACTCAACTTTCGAGCAATATTTGACGCTATATCTTATGTATTTCAGGATATACTAACTGGGAGGACGATTGGTGCGGGCCGTGAAGAAGGGGGAGTATATCACCTTGTCCAGTCCTCTGACCCTACAGCTTACTCTGGGACCACTTTCTCTGCATCCTCTAGTGCTCTTTGGCACCAACGTCTGGGTCATCCTTATATTCACAAGCTTCGACGAGTTCTTCCCCAGCTCCCTCCCACTGTACACCTAGAGTGTAAGGCCTGTCAACTGGGGAAAAATCACCGGAGTTCCTTTCCTTCGTCGGGTACCATTCATTCTACTCATCTGTTTGAACTTGTTCATCTTGACATATGGGGACCCAGTCGCTATCCTGATCGACTGGGGAATAGATATTATTTGGTTATTATAGACGATTTTTCTCGTGTGTCTTGGTCCTTCTTAATGAAAAATAGGTTTGATGTCTTTCAAATCATTGTTCATTTCGTACATGAAATAAAGAATCAGTTTGGTACCACCATAAAAATCCTTAGATCTGACAATGCTAAGGAGTTAGTCTCACATGACATGAAATCATTCTTAGCATCTCAAGGCATTTTGCATCAAACTACATGTCCTCATACATCCCAGCAGAATGGAGTGACGGAGCGTAAACATAGACACATTCTTGATATTGCTCGCACAATACTCATTGACTATCATGTACCATCTACATATTAGGGTGATGCGGTACTAACTGCCACATATCTTATTAACCGCATGCCTTCTACTCCTATTGACGAGCAAATACCTATTGAGATCATTTTCCCAGTAAAAGCCATATTCCATGTCCCTCCGAAAGTCTTCAGTTGCGTCTCCTTCGTTCATCTTCTTGATTTTGGTAGGGATAAACTATCAGCCAGAGCAGTCAAATGTATTTTTCTAGATATGCTCAAAATCAAAAAGGTTATAGGTGTTATGACCCACGTTCCAAGAGACACTACATAAGTGATGATGTTACTTTCTTTGAATGTCTCCCTTATTACTCCCAATCAGGCACTAATGTATCACCTCCCCCCGTTACCACCTCTCCTCTTCCTATTCCTCTTCCTCAGGTTGATTACACCCCTTCTGCGCATGCACCATCTCCTCAGGTATGTCCCTAGACTGAGTTATTACAAACCGAAAACACAGATGCAGATACATGTATCTTCGGAAATCCAAGGGAAACTCCAAGTGACATACCTATAGCTCTTCGGAAAGGGACCAGGGAATGTCCATCGCGATACAGTACGAAGCATCCAATCTCTGCTGTTGTAACCTTTTCTGGACTCGTCCCTACATACAGACAGTTTGCCCAAGCTATCTCGAGTACCATTATTCCTCATAATCAAACAGAGGCCATTCGGGACTCGATATGGCGCCTTGCAATGGAAGAAGAGATGTCTTCCTTGATCTCTCGGAACACCTGGACACTTGTAGATCCACCAGGCGACAACAAAATTGTTCACTCCAAATGGATCTTCACTGTAAAGTACAATCCAGATGGGTCCATTTCTCGCTACAAATCCCGACTTGTGGCAAAAGGTTTACGCAAACTTATGGTGTTGATTTCTTTGATACCTTCTCGCCAGTTACTCGTTTATCCACCATAAGAATTCTCATGGCAGTAGCAGTACAACTTGATTGTCCCTTGCATCAACTAGATGTGAAAAACGCGTTCCTTTATGGGGACCTCCAAGAAATTGTGTATATGCAACAACCAGCTGGGTTCGAGATTCAAGGGGAGTGTCAGAAAATTTATTTGCTACACAAGGCCATATATGGTCTCAAGCAAAGTCCTCGTGCATGGTTTCAAAAATTATCTAAAGCATTAGAGAATCTGGGCCTCATCCGATCTTCAGCAGATCATTCCTTATTCATACGGAAGAATGGAAAAGGAATTGCGGCTATGTTGGTATATGTGGATGACATTATTCTCACAGGAGATGACCATGATGGTATTATAGAAGTGAAGAAACAACTGGCAGAACAATTTGTGATCAAGGACTTGGGACCTCTAAGATATTTCCTAGGGATTGAAATAGCAAGATCCAAGAGAGGAATTGTTATGTCTCAACGAAGGTTCCTACTGACCTCCTTCAAGAAACAGGGATGCTAGGATCCAAGCCAGCTCAGATACCCATGGATCCTATGGGACGTATCTACGAGGTAGGCGATGTTGAGGATAGTGGTTGATACAGACGTCTAGTGGGTAAGCTACTATATCTTACCATCACCCGACTAGATATTGCTCTTGCTGTCGGAAAACTTAGCCAGTTTATGGACTCACCTACCTCAGCCCACTATGATGCATGCATAATGGTCTTAAGGTACATCAAATCATCTCCAGGAAGAGGACTACTATTTACCAAGGACAATAACTTTGACCTCATGGCATATTCAGACGCAGACTGTGGAGGTAGCTTGATCGATAGAAAGTCTACTACAGGGTTCTGCACTTATCTTGCAGGAAATTTAATTACGTGGAGAAGCAAGAAACAAGTTGTAGTCTCTCGCTCGAGTGCTGAAAGTGAATACCGAGCCATGGCTCAAGCTGCAGCAGAACTTGTATGGTTCCGATCTATACTTACCGATCTTCATATCACTCCTGGAAAGATCATGGAACTTAGATGCGACAATCAAGCAACAATGCACATAGACAACAATCCTATGTTCCACGAACGCACCAAACATGTGGAAATCGACTGCCACTATACTAGAGATTTGATACAGAAAGGGCTACTTCATACTCAGAGCGTACCTTCCTCGGATCAAATGGCAGATATATTCACCAAGCCGCTTGCACGCATACAGTTTGAAAAATATTGTAACAAGCTGATCATGATTGATATATATGCTCCAGCTTGAAGGGGAGTGTTGAGATGCACTTTACCCACAAACCCTAGGGGTAGTTTAGTCATATTGTAAACCACCCTACCATAAACCCGGGTATATGTGTCATCTCATATAACAATTGTGTTGTAACCCTAGGCTTCTCTACCTATATATAGAGCCTTAGGGATTCCCTTTCCCGATAAGAAATAGAAACATTTCTATCTACTTTGATAATTAATAAAAAAATATACTTATAGAAGAGAAAGATGAGACTGTTGTCGGGAAGATATCACTAATATTGTTGTATAATTGTTTAAAAAGAATTATCATTGGTTTTATTCTACTTTAGCGTTAAGATCAATAAAGTAACATTATAATATAGGGTTTATATACTAAATATTGCATTGAAATAAATTTTAGAAAAAACTAAATAGTTTTTAAATTGGACGCTTTGATGTCCTAATATCATGATGGCATATATATGTGCTTCTACCGTCTACATATTGTGCCCTTCCTTTCATTTTTCTAGTATCTTCATTTGCATGTAAGTTATATATATTTTTAAAGGGAAAATGGGGCTGCTCCCTAGGGTCAACCAACATGACTGCCCTCACCTCATTTTTCAAAAAAAAAAGTTTTATTTTTTTGGAAAAATATCACCATGTATATTCATCTCTATATCCCTCCTATATGTCATTCGAATTTCATCAGAAATAGATATTCCTACGGCGTCCATCCATACGTCATTTTTTTAACGGTCGCAGGATTTTTTAAATCGACCCTGTCGGATGGAGGCCGTAGGAGTCTCTGTTTCTGACGAAATTCGAATGGCATATAAGAGGGATATAGGATGAATATAGATGATGATTTTTTCAAAAAAAATAAAAAAAATTGCCCAAAAATGAGACGGGGCAGCCCCATCAACCCCATTTTTAAATATATGTATATTTACTGGTATACGCGTCAAAACAAACAAACAAAAATTATGATAACATCTATCACTGATGGTGTAAGTAAGACTAGCGGCTTTAGCGTAAATTAATAATAATAACCCTAAAGTACAACAAATTACTTCAGCAACAGTGAATTACAGTAAAAAAACTCATGGAGTGGATTGGTGGTAGAGGAGTGTGCCTCCACTTTAAAAGACCTGAATTTGAATCTCAATGGGGACGCTTCGGATCCAAAAAATTACCAGGTCTACTTTAAAAAAAATTTACTATGAAAACGAAAAATTTTGGCTGCCAAATCTTTACAATAAACTTTTTGTTTCGCAAAGTAAGTGAAATTTGATCTACATATTTATTTTACATTACATGCATAATTTTTTTATTGAGGAAAAAGTCGTAATGAATATATCTTTGTCACAATTCTTTACATATCATATATTGGACAATGGATTTTACACGAGTAAATTTTCATAAGACATTTTTTTGCTAAGATTACAAAATCAATGTTGCATATCACAATACAATATAGTTTCTTAGATGTTTATGTAATTTATTATTTTCATCATAATCTAATTTTATTTAATGATTTATTTATAACCTCAGTTGAGAGTACGCAAATAATGTAAAGGGATTTTATCAGTTGTGCCCCTCCGAGATATCGCAATATCAGTTATGCCCCTATCTTTTTGGTAATATCAGTTGTACCCCCGACTTCTTGCCAATATTTCACTTGTGCCCCTCAGAGGGGCATAACTGATAATAATCTTTTATCAGTTATGCCCCTCTGAGGGGCACAAATGAAATATTGGCAAGAAGTCGGGGGCGCAACTGATATTACCAAAAAGATAGGGGCATAACTGATATTGCGATATCTCGGAGGGGCACAACTGATAAAAACCCTAATGTAAATTAAAATAATCAAATCTTTAATCAACTTACTAAAAAACTATTCGCTACCATAAAGTTTGCCTAGGTCATGCCCTAGAAATTCGGTTGCCACAAGTTTAGATATTTTGTCGTCATAATGTGTTTTGTATCGTAGTGCTTTAGGCCGGAGGCGAGGCATGTGGGTCCCATCATCTTATGTGATTCTCTCGTCTCAAAACCCTCGCCACTTCGCCTGGACCATTTCGGTCCAAGAAGAGATGGGACCCATTGGACCCTGTAGCTCGCACGAGCCCATGTTCCATGTCCGACGACCTTTCTGGACCATTTCGGTCCAAGAAGAGATGGGACCCATTGGGCCATGTAGCCCCAGGAGGCCTTCGTTGGGCCCATGACAGAGGCCCACGTGCGCACCACGACAAGTTGAGGTGAATGCGACAAAGATGATGAGACACGTCAAATATTGGGGTTTATTGGGGACTTTTGCCTATATCCCTTCTTAAATTTGGGATCAAGTCAAATATTTTGCGATTGTTACACTTGTGTCCTTTTATACTTTAACAGTAATAATTATGATTCTAACTTTTTGAAATTACACTTGTGCCACTGTATTCTTACAAATTTCAGAGTATTGCTGTTTTGTTTTTAGACTTCGTTACAAGGAAATTGACCTACCGCAAGAAATAATTTGGATATGCATTACCATGTCTTCCGATGTTAATTATATAACTATAGATATTATTCGTTGTAAAATTAACTTGGGTTCTTGTAAGTAGCAATGATTGCCATATTCGTTACGAAAGAATTATATAAAGATGATTTATCCGTTGGTTTATTCGTTAAAATTCATGTAGTAATCGCTGCTAAATTTAACAACAAATAGAAGAAAAAGTTATGGATAACCCATCATATGATTCGTTGCTAGGAATATAACAACTAGAACAATAATCATATGATTCGTTGCTAGGAATATAACAACGAGAACAATAATCATCGTGGATTAAAAAAACTAGTAACGAGTACCATTCGATGTATATCCTCAAGAGACCTCTCCATGTGATAGTCGAAAGGGCTTGAGAAATCTTGCGATGTGGAGATTTTTCTTACTAGGAATGCAAAGATGAAAAGGAGTGATGTTTATATATATATATATATATATATATATATATATATATATATATATATATATATATATATATATATATATATGGGTAAAATGTGTATGCCCCCTAGGGGGAGCTAACTTAGCTCCCCCCACCCTTTTTTCACAAAATTTTTTTATTTTTTTTGAAATCTAAAACCGTGTAAATTCATTATTAAATCCATATATTATGTCATTCAAATTTCATGCGAAACAGAGACTCGTACGACCTCCATCCAAACGGGGTCGATTTAAAAAATCCTGTTACCGTTAAAAAAATGACTGTCTGGATGGAGGCCGTAGGAGTCTCTGTTTCTCACGAAATTTTTATGACATAATATAGGGATATAGTGATGAATATTCACGGAAAAAATTTTCAAAAAAATAAAAAAATTTGAAGAAAATAGGGCGGGGGGAGCTAAGTTAGCTCCCCCTAGGGAGCAGCCCCATTTTCCTCTCTCTCTCTCTCTCTCTCTCTATATATATATATATAGAGAGAGAGAGAGAGAGAGAGAGAGATAGATAGATAGATAGATAGAAATATTTCAAATGAGGTGCACCTTTCCTGGGTGCATGGAAAGCCTGTCATCCTAACCATACGCAGTCAATCCGATGGTTGTCATTAATAGCTCGTTATTAATATATTTTTAATGTTGAAAAACCTATTGTGGTCATTTTAACATATTCTAAATTTAGAATGCAACAAACACTTCACAATTATCTCCTCTCTCTCTCTTCCTCTCTCTCTCCCCGTCTCTCTCGATCTCGATTGCCGCACGAGGTTCCTCTCCTCCATCTCTCTCTCTCTCTCTCTCTCTCTCTCTCTCTCTCTCTCTCTCTCTCTCTCTCTCGATGGCGGCATGAGGAGAGTAGGTTGTTGCTCGTCGCTGATGGCGTGCAAGACGGTGGATGCAACGCGCTTCTCTACGGTGGCCGGTGATGGCGTTCTCCAAGGCTATTTTCTTGTATGTAATAAATGCGACGTCGTGTGGGGGTGATGGCTACACGTGGAGGACGTGGATCATAGAGGAGAAGGTTGAATGAGTGCGTGAATGGAGGTGTGTGGACGGAGGAGGATGTGCATGGAGGAGGTGGGTCGTGGAGGAGAAGGGCGGAGGAGGTGCGGGTAGAGAGGATGCTGAAGATGGAGGGTGTGCTCAGTTTTTTACAATCAGAGATCCTATTTTGCAATCTCGAATATTTTTTCTACAATCTCAGATCGTATTTTACAATCTCATATCATTTTTTACAAATTTCAGACTGTTTTTTTACATTTATTTTAAATTCTGTGATATGGCAAAAACTATTTAAATGAGATGAATGTTGCCCACACTACCTACGGTAACATATGGGAGTATCAACCGAGTTGAACGAGTCATGTTGAACTCGTCGGATTTATCTCGAAAATACGATTCGAATTCGAATTCAGACTCAGATAACGTTCGAGAGGGGGATTTTACAATCTTAGACCAGAATTTACAAATACCAAGATATTTCCTACATATATGAGACTGTATTTTACAAAGACATTACCATATTTACAATTACAATAATAATTGTATTACTAATTGTGATCTTATTCTACAATGCATGATGCGAAATTACAATATAGATTCGAATTTTACAAAGATGCTTGACATTCTGCAGGACGCGAAAGTACCATACATTTTTGTGAAAAACGCACATAATTGTTAGTGTGGATTTACAATCTTCATACAGATTGTACAAAACGTGCATGAATTTTTACAATAGTGTTATCAAAATTACAATTATAATAATATAACTATTACTAATTGTAATTTTATTTCACAATGCAGGATACAGTTTTACAATATCAATGGGAATTTTACAAAAAGATCTGCTATTCTACATTGCGCGAAAATGCTACCACGTTGGCGAAACTTCATTTATTAAAAGGTAACAAAAAATACTAAATCAGACACGCTAAAATAGATAGAGAGAGAGAGAGGGAGCTTACTTTGTGAAATAGGTAACCTTACCTACTTCACATCCATTTTTTTGCAATTTTTTATTTTTTTTGAAAAATATCATCGTGGATTTTCATAATTATATCCCCCTAATATGTCATTCAAATTTCGTCAGAAACAGAGACTCGTACGACCACCATCCAGACAATCATTTTTAACGGTCACAGATTTGTTGTATTTTACCTGTTCTGGATGGAGGCCGTATGAGTCTCTGTTTCTGACGAAATTTGTATGACATATTAGAGGAATATAGTTATGAAAATCTACGGTGACATTTTTCAAAAAAATAAAAAAATTGCGAAAAATGGATGCGAAGTAGGTAAGGTTACCTACTTCACAAAGTAGGCTCCCTTTCCTCATATATATATATATATATATATATATATATATATATATATATATATAGGGGCTGGGGAAGCTGCACCCGGCCATTTTTTTCATTGATTTTTTGTGTTTTTGAAATGAAACCTAGGGGGATTTAAATCACTATATATCACCATGATATCAAACCAATTTCAACTAAATTCGACATTTCTATCATCTCCGTCAAGGCTATGACATTTTAACGGTTTCAGAATTATTGAAATTGCCCATATCTAGATGGGCATGCTAGGAATGTTTGTTTTGCATGAAATTTGAAACACATATTCTACACAATAAACTAGGTAAATCCCCCATAAGTTTCCTTCAAAAAATCAAAAATCAATGAGAAAAATAGCCGAATGTAGCTAGTTGGGTGCACCCCCGATGTAGATTCCTTTTTCCCATATATATGTGTATATATATATATATATATATGTATATATATAATGTAACAACGAATGTTAAATTATTAATTGCCTTAACTCTATTTTCTTGCACTACAAGAAAATGAGTTGTGGCCACGGAATGTGGCTATGGAAACTTGTTGCCATGATAATTATGTGGCTACTAGTTTCTCGTAGCCACAATTCGTGGCCAAAGTCTTCATGTAAGTGTTGTGGCCACGATAAATTCTGTGGTTAGTTGTAGTAGTCACAACATATTCGTGGCTAGAAAACTCTCGCGACGAGACTTGTAGCTACGGCTACTGGCCACGACATGTCGTGGCCAGAGCTCAATTCTGTGGCCATAAATCCTATATCCGTAGTCATAACTCCGTAGCCACAACTTATTTTGCTTGTAGTGTTGTCTTGCTTGTTCTCTTGTATTACACTAATACAAAAACACCAACGTAAAATATATAAGAACAGAGAAGAGAAGCACAATTGTAAATTCAAAAAAAAAGATGGAGGCATGAAAATGTAATTTTTTTTTCAATTAATTTTCATTTTTAACGTTTCTCAATCTAGGAGTTAGTGCAAACTAAAAGAAATGAACTTTGCAGTATTATGTTGCAAATGTGAAGGGATTGTGCTCCTGCAAAACTTTTTAATCACACGTTTACTAGCATCTATTTCATCTTAATGCTAGGACTTCTAAAAACCCTTATGCACTTATATGTTTATCTCACTATAGTTCGATCGGTCCGTCCAGTGAATCGAGATTGGACCGGTTGGATGAACCGGTTCTTGTCGGTTCGGTTCGAATTTCAAAATTTAAACAATTCGTCTGGTTCAACATATTGTTTTCACCCCGGTTTAACTGTATTTAATTTTCAATTTATTTAAAAATCATGATGTTAGAGGGAATCGAATTTATGATCTTTGATTAGCAATTTCAAACTCCTAACCAACTACTGTAACATAACTCTTTGCTTTTAATGTGTTTTAAATTAACCAAATTATTGTTATGTTATAAAAAAATTAGTTCAAATAATATATATATATATATGACATGTGATGGTGCATACGAAAAAAATATTTTTATTATAATGTGAAATATATTCATTATCTAAATATTTTATTTATATTTCAAGTAAAATTAAGTGTATATTATATATATATATATATTATTTTATTTCAGTTTGATTATCCGGTTCAACCATTTTTTTCTCACTGGTTCAGATGTATCCAGTTTTAAACAATGATGACTTGTCATCCCGTGGAATTAGTTTGATTATTCGGTTCAACCTGATCTGACCATTTTGGTAAGGTTTCTGGTTCGATGTACGGCTCGATTTCAAAAATATTGCTTAAAACTATAATAATATTTTTAAGTTTTTCTTTTAAAAAAATATGATGTACAATTTTTTCCCTTATTTTGCACCCTTTTCGCTAATCCCTCCTAACCAGGGATGAGGATCTGATCCCTTCATGTCCAATGTGATACGCCAAAGATGTATTTAGTTTAGCAAGTCATGAATTGCACTATCAATCTTTGATTCTTATGCAACCTGGCTGATGATTTAATCTGGTTAACATGGACTTAAGTTTGGGTTACTGTTTGGTTGCTGGGTTGGGGTGGGTTGGGGTAACCTGATTGGAATAGTGGCTGTTTGAGATGGTTATGATGGTTGGAGAGGGTTGGAATAAAGAATGTGATGTGATGTCACTATGATTTGTGATAGAATTCCATTCCATGAAAAGATCAGGGGGGTAAACCGGGTTACCCCGGAGTATCCGGGGGTAACCCGGTTACCAAACGAACCCTTGGAAGAGTGGAGATGAAACGAGGGTAGTTGCATGAGCCTCCACTGGTGACTAACTAATGAGGACGAAAGGGTAGCATGGAGAGAATGATAGGGCAAACATATATTGGACATATAAACCGATAACGAGCAATTACACGGTTATATAATTACATGCTTTCATATAAAAAATAAAGTATGTTTGTGTCGGATGATCGATCGAGTCTCCTTGTAGGATTATTTATTGTTGTCATATTGGATGTGAAGAAATATACTTGATCTAAAAAATTAGATTGAAAACTCAATTAGTATATAATAATATTATGAGAAAGATGGGGTGCCTTCAACGGGCTGCTCTCGCTTTATTTTTCGGCTATTTTTCTCTAAAAAAATATAATCATGTATTTTCGTATCACTATATGTTTCTAATATGTCATTCTAATTTCATTATAAACAAGACTCTTATGCCCTCCATCTAGAATAGGTGATTTTAATAGTCTTGAATTGATGTAATCGACATGTCTGGATGAAGGGCATATGAGTCTATTTTTCTGACGAAATTGGAATGATATATAGATGGATATAGTGATGAAAATATATAGTGGTATTTTTAAAAAAATAGCCAAAAAGTAGGACGGGAGTAACCCCATTTTCTCTAATATTGTCCAATCAGTGATATTGAAAAGAGATAGCAATCCATTGGAACATGCACATACATGCATTTTTTAAGGGAAACAAAGATGTTTTGATATCGTGTTATCTTGCATTTACGGGAATCAAGCTAAGGATGAAATGACAAAGGTGCAATCAGAGACGAAGCCAGAAAATTCTTCTTAGGGGCTAAATTATTTAGAACGGGAGAGCAAATTATTTATCTAATTTACTTTGTCATTTAGTTGTTAATATTCAGGGAGGGATTCTTCTATTGTAATGTGAGTTGCGAAAGAGGTATTGTAACTATTTTGTTCAAATTTGTTTCTTAAAATTCAACCTATAGATAGAATCTTCGAATAATGTTAACCGAATTTCGCTCAAATCCACGATCATTTGCTATTTTATATCAATGGTAAATAATATGATTTTCTTTTAAATGGGATTTAAGTTGCTTAAATATTGATTGGACTTTTAACCACTAAGATAAAATAGGAAATGACATCAGATTTGAGAGAAATTTGAATGATATGCAGAACATTAACAGCAACTTCAATTTATGAGATTGGGTGCGTGGAAACGAAGTCAATCTATAAAGGCGAGCTTTTAATAATTCCGTAATTGATTGAAACTAATATTGGGAATGTATTTTTTACAAAAAAATACCCATATAAACTTATAATCTGACATAAATAATATCTATAAACATCGTATTGACAAAAAGATCCTACAAAACTCTTCATATCACTGAAATACACATTTATTAATGTGATATTAAGTAATGTCATTAGATTTAATATGATCAAACAAGTAACACTATACAATACTTTTTACTTATAGGGATGCAAATAAATATAGATATGTTTACCAATCCCTTATCATATTTGTTATACATATTTTGACATGTGTACATGTATCTGCATACTATTTTAAAAATCGATGCAGATAAAAATAGGGTTGCAAACATGCGGATACAAATATGTATATCTCCATATATGTATACACTAGGAAAATATGTAACCATATCCGTTTTAAGATCCTAAAAATGAAAGAGGAATCCAAATCCATATCCATATATGCAAAGAAAAAAAAGAAAATCATTATTTATACCATACATGTTAAAATAAAAACTATATATACATGACAGTTTATAAACGGATAAGATGATGGACATATACGAATGTATCAGAACCCCGTTATGCACATCACAGTTAATTATTGTAATTATATCATATATATATATATATTGATTTTTTTTGTTGAGATATGGGTGGCTATTATACATAACATGTAAATTTTAATTATTAAATATTGTATTTAGATTATATATTATACTATATATTAAACTTATATATATTAAACTTATATATATAGGGAGCTGGGAGCCTACACCCAGGGGTGTAGGTAACTATCTACACCCGGCCTTCTTTTTCACGATTTTTGAGTTTTTTTGAATGAAATCTTAGGGGGATTTTCTTAATATATTGAGATGAATATGTGCTTCAAATTTCATGCAAAACAAACATTCCTATCATGTTCATCTAGAAGGTACCATTTTTAGCAATTCTGAGACCGTTAAAATTTGATGGTCTTGATGAAGATGATAGAAGTCTCGAATTAAGTTGAATTTTGAATGATACCATGGTGATATATAGTGATCTAATTCCTCAAAAGTTTCATTTCAAAAAAATCAATAAATAAAGAAAAAATGAGTCAGGTGTAGGTAGTTACCTACACCCAGGGTGTAGGCTCCCTTTTCCCAATATGTGTGTGTGTGTGTGTGTGTATAGACTTTGTTGAGAGTTGAGGGGCTAAGCCCCCAACCCACGCCCCCTCTCCGTCACTGGGTGCAATAATATAGATCAAGAGAATAAGAGCTATGTTTACGATGGTGGGAACATGTGCATGCTTATTTAATAAAAAAGTTACGTAATCATGAAGACCTAAAAGATAGAAGAAAATAAGTAGGTTGAGAGTCATTTGTATTTATATATTTCTGATTTTTAAAATTTTCTTTTAGGGTTTCTTCTTTCTATATAAGAGAGTCACGTGGCCTTATGAATAATCAGGTCATTCATTTCCTTCCACAAGGTACCAGAGCGATGAATCTAGATTGTAGCTTTGAGCCTTACCAACACCACCACCATCGTCCAGTCTCCACCCATATGTCGGTGCTCCTCTCGCCACGCGTGTCACCCCCTTCCATCACCGCCAGGAGCAGCCCCACATGCCCCCACATTACCGCATGCTAGCTACGACCATAACCACATCTCACAGCTCCTTGTCATTGCTAAGGGTATCCTTGTGGCCCCTTGTCGCCTCCAAGGGCACTAGCACCATCCTCCTCCACCCCTCTCCCCAGTGGCACCACACCTCCGTTGAGTGCTGCCATACGCTTGAGATCTCTAAGCAGATTAATTTTGTGTATTTTGAGGCAATTTCAAACCTCTAGACTTGTTCTCTTTCCCTAAAGTGCCTTCGAAGTTGATTGGAACTGTTTGTACACACAATCAGTTCCCCACATGATAGGGTAGATAATTTCTGATCAAACTACCATCCTAATAACATCCTTCATGGCTTCTTTATTCATCATGTCAGAGAACAAGATTGATATATCTTCCTTTGGGACCTTCAAGGCTACACACCCATCATCAAGATGGATGGACCAATTATGAACTATGGGTCATTCAGTTAATGAGCACTATAGGGGGAATAAATAAGGAGTACATTCTGACACACCCTGAGCGAACTGACAAACATTTGGTTGGAATGATTCTCTAAAGTAAGATGACGTGTATGTGCAATTTTGTCTTTATAGTACCTTACCAATAGATATAGCCAATGGCATCCTCTATCAGCCTCTGACAAGTGAATGTGGGACATCCTCACTACGACATATTCTCTGGCAAGGGATGAGGCGAAGATCCTGCAACTTTAGTATGATATTACCATGACAAGCAGGATGATTTCCCTCTTCATGCTTTCTACTCCTTGCTCAGAGGCATGTTTTAGAAGCATAACAGCTTCTTGCCTCTGAGCACTTCCACAAAACAACAAATGACCTACAAGAACATCACAGTGGTAGAAGTGTTTCTGGTGGTATTTGATTCATAGTATGATGGACATAACCAGTTTCTCACAGGCATGTCTATACCTCTCATTGTGGAGGCTTACAATCGACTTAGCATGATCATTATGCCTTCAACAATCGCTACTCAAGCCTCCTCTATGATGGACGCATCTCGTGATAGAGGAGATTTAACACGGTTCAGAGTATGTGGTATCTGTGGCAGAGAAGGTGGATACTCTTGTCAACAATGCACAAACTGCTATCATTTTTGCCACTCTGAGAGCACTAGCTACCAGAAAAATGGTCACCCCACTTCTACCCATATCGTAGAATAAATAGAATCCACAACCACTTTTGTTGATCAAAAGTTTGACTACCTTGTCTCTCGTACTACAAGAAAAATCAGATTTTGCGACCATAAGTGTGCTACTACAGCTGGTGCCTTTGTAGTCGTAATGTTATTAACAACTATATTGCGACTACTATGCTACAACAATATTGGAATTATGTTAGCTAATATTGTGACTACTCTACCACTAGATTGTAGTAGCAAGTGTATTAGCAGATGAGAGTGAAATTTTCAGTTGTGTGCTCTGCTCCCATTCTAAATCCCCAATTTGTCTCTATATGCGCCCTATTATTACGAAAACTAAAAGAATTCCTCCTTCCGACCCGTCACTGCGACCTTCACCTCTTCTCTCTGGACTTTTCATTGCCCTAGACGCTCTCCACCACCGCACTCGAAAGAACTCCTTCTGCTCTTCCAAAGGTCATTCTCGTGCCCCTCTTCCTCTTCTTCATTTCTTTATAGGATCCCAACAGTGGCAAGGCATCTAGGCTTGCACGAAGTTGAGGCGTCTAGGGCTTGCATAGAGTTGAGATTTTAGGGTTCCCAACGGTGAAAATCTCTGCCTACTATTTTTTGCACAATTTAAAATTTGTATACATTTAGCAACTTTTCCTTTGTTTATGTCGGTGGTTAGCATCATGCACAATTTGCCTTATTTTTTAGATTAGATCTTAATTTTATTTTGATCCATTCCCATTAAACCAATTCGAACTTCTTTCTAAAACAACCCATTCACATTGTGTTCGCGACATTTGATGATTGACTGAAATTTTTGAAGAGAATGCTAGTTGATTCTTGAACTGTTGAAGATAAGTTTGCTATACTTTATTCTCAAACTCCAAAAGATTTTTATTAGATGTCATTCTTTGAGTGATTCGTAATGTCATCATGTCCAGATTCTTAAATTTTTAGATTATGTAGAATTCGGCATAAATCATTTGTTTTTAGATTATCTATATAATATATTTTTTTAGACTGATTCATAAAAACTAATCCAAGGAAATGATGGTAGGAGTCTTGTATATTTGGGTTAGACTTGAACCCAATCTGAGATTTAATCTAAAACCTCATAAATCACTTGTCGATCATCTAACAACCCATCAGACCCAATCGAGGAGCATCAAAGTACATGAAGAAGAATCGCCGCCCGTGCGAGAATGACTTCAACCTCTTGGAGTAGTCTTGAGAGACTTACCCAACACAAAGCAACTAAACCTTGGAGTGCTACCTTATCTGCCTAGAGAGCATCTTGCTACCCTCTTTGACAGAATGCCATCCATCATCCACCTGGAATAGCAGTCAAACATAACTCCTTTGTCTTCACTACCACTCCAATTTGCCTTATTGTGGTATTAAATGGTCAAACTCCTAAGTTCTCATGTAACATTTATCATTCTTAATATGTTTGGTACGTGAACACTTTTTATAATCTACATGCTTACATTATGTATCTCTATGAGTTTTAAAATCAGGACATATTACAAAGAAATTGTTGGGAGACGGGCAACAAGTTGTGCCGCCAATCCCTTTTGGATGGCAAATCCAATTCTTCAGAACACAACATCCATGGACCTGGGAACCATAACATTATTATGCATAATTTTCTGGACCCTCTTAAGGAGCTCTACAGCTTCAGCCGCCAAGAACCCAAAGGTATCAAACCGAAAGGGATGAAAACATGTTGATTGTCAATACAAACCTTCTCATGTTTAGCAACTTTGGCTGATGCAGCTTTTTGTGCAGTGTATCCCGCAGTAAAATTACTTTTTATCAGACCAACTAACGGAGACACTCCAGTTAAATCAACACATGCATGTTTTCCTCTAATCCAACCAGAAATTAAAACATCCGCTGGTCTGAGTGTGGATCTCCCCTCGTGCGGATCAGACAAAAAATTCACAGGTGCTTCTTTCTTTGACGCAACCCCAGCCTTCTTGAGAATATCATAGAGGACATCTCTGACAAGCTCATGTCTATATTTAAAATATGGGAGTTCACGACATTGAACGACATGCTCCCCAAAGGAGTCTAGGCAAGATTTGTGGCATACTGGGCATGTCTCATCTCCTGGGGATAGAGGAATCGTAAGGCGATATCTGACAATAGTACGATACTCAATAGGTGACATGCATTCCAAGACCATCAATAGGAATGATTAAAAGAAAATCTTGAGCATGGTCAGATTGCAAGCATAAAAAAATTGCCATTTATTTAGCCGTCATGTCAAATTCAACCTCGATTTCTTTAACAATTTTGCTAAAAAGGGAACTCGCCAAAGCATTCTGGGCTTTAGGAGGGACGGTATCCTTGTTGAACATTTACGAATTTGACATATTCTGTTGTCAATTTCTGAGAGGAAATGGATGCAAATATGTATAAGTTTATGTACAAGCATTTAAGGCCACCAAATTTGCTTTTCGTATCATCTTGGCCCAATCTTTTTTGGGATTTTGAACTACATTTCTTAAACATCTGGTTCTCTCTAATGCAATATGAAATGGAGTCAGTTTACTAGATGTATTTGATATTTATTTGTCTTGTGTATAATGTTTGTTAATCCGTTAATCGACTTAATCCAATAATCCCAAATATATATAGGGCTTTTATACATGACTTTTATACATAATTTTTCGTTTGAGAGCGTTGACAAGGCTAAACATATAGACAGATCAAGATTCAAGTCATCTCTAAACTTGTAGGGGACTCTAATATGAAATACATGGGAGGACAGAACTTTAGATAGAGTCCATTTATAATGTGAAAAACCTTGATATACAAGAGTCAGATAGTAAGTTGTATATAGTGATACAAAAGACATTAATAAGGAGAGCTTAGGATTTCACGAGGTACGGACCAATAAGCACTCAATGCATTTCATTGGAAGAATACTTTCTCATGCAACTTAATTAAGCAGTTTCAATAGATTTCTTTTGAGATTTTATAGCCATATCAATGAGGATTGGTAGTCATTATTAGTTGTCGAGGCAAGCGCTTGTGATATTCTCACCATTAACTTTGTGACCGAAAATCCCTTTCCATACCATTTATAATAGAATGAAATAGAAAGGAGAAGATCTCATTATATCAAACTATGTGACTAATGACATAGTTTGGTTTCATTGTAGGTAGAGCAATGAGGATAACAAGGGATTGGATGTATAACCGTTTAGTGAATGGATCCATTTGCATGCCCTTTCTGCAAAAAATGTCAATATATACTCTTTTTGTTGCAGCGCTCATGTTCACTTTTAAGATACACATTGTGTCATGATAAACCAATTATCGTGTACGAACCCATCATAGCATGATAGAGGAAGGAACTTATTATCCTCAAATTTATTTATCCCTTATTTCCTTACCTCTAATATAATTCAAAGACAAACTAGGTCATTAAACTTTCATTTTCATTTAGTTTTCTTGCTTATTTCCTGACCTTTTTTATCAAATTAGTATCCTTGAGACAGAGACACAAAGAGGTTGTCATATTTTAATATCCACATTCCATCACAAAAAAATAAAATCATACTACATAAATTAGTCTATTTTCCAAATGAGAGGGATGGTTTGGGGATATGGGGGTTGTTCAATCCTCCTATCATAATCAATTACGTCAATGTTATACACCATAAACTAATTACAATTTAAAGACCTAGATCCACGACCCTCCTTGTAGTTTGCTTGTCTGTTGGGTGGAGGTGGGAGATGCAACATCTATTCATGATTGATGCATGTGCACATAGAGGAGGAACATGGGAGAGATAGGACTTCTCATTGTTGCCTTGCAAAGAGGTTAGTGCACACTTCCTCTTTCTCATTCCATGAGGGTCCATCTTGCCATGTGGTTGGGTGTCCCACTGACCCACATGCATTTAAATGGGCATGTGTTCATGGATGAGGTCTTCTATTCAAGCCAAATGACTAAGCATAGCTAGCATAATGCATGTTGTTAGCCCTTACTTTATGTTGGTAAATGGGTCCCTTTTGTGTACCTAGATGACATTGTCAAAACATTTGCGAGGATGGGCAGGTGTCTATTTGCAAGCACCAAGATTTTAATTTGAACTGAATATAGTAATGATCATTCATAAGTTTGGAATGATCAATGGGAATTTATCTTTATGACTGCACGAATATACTTTAGATCAATCTTATACTAACAAGAAGATACCAACAAAAAATAAATGCAAGAAACAAATGTGTTATTCATTTGAGTTCAGAAAGCAACAATAAATTTGGAATTAACTCATTTTGTTGGAATACATGCATAGAGATACGAAGGTATCTTATTCCACAACAATGAAAGCACTTTTCATTCTTTCATATACGAGGGGATTTCACTTGGAAAATAGGAAGCTTCTTTGTTCTATTGTATTTAACTTTAATATAAGTAGGTCCTAACTTGATAAACGTATGCAATAACATTGAGAGTCAAATTGATTTCAATCGCAAAACCAAATTGTGTTGGAGGAAACGCTGAGAATTCCCAAATATGAAACAAGGAGAGTTTGCGTGGAGTTTTCATACCGCATCTAGTAGTTCTAAAACTTTGACGGAATTATATATGATTTCATACTCCAAGCTATTGTAGCAATAGTAGAGAGAATGAACGGAGGATCACGCACACATGTACACGCTCTGCACCATCTCTGGCTCAGGCTCGGGAGAGTCAATTCGAATCTCAATACTTTTGTTGCAGATTTCACTTATTTTCTTACAAGAAAACTTTCTCATTCGTACACTCTGTTCTTCCATCGTGACTGTGACAGTTCTTCCTCTCCCCTTGGTTGCAGTTCTCTGAGCTACTCTTCAGGACTATCTCGTCGGTTTGCACGGACGACGATCGTGTGCCGTCTTATCCCGTGAGCGAATCGTCGGTACCATATGCAACATATTGTGGGGGCGAAATCTTCTCTAATGATAGTCCATTACATGAACATTTTCGGTGATCTCCTCCCTAGTCAATTTATTGTTTTATTTGCCGCAAGTTATTTATTGTTTTGCCTTTACTAGATCTCTTCCCGATATGTTATATCAATGTTTTAGTCCATTCCTGCTTGCATGTTGTAATTGGAATATGAATAAGAATTGCATGATTGTTATTATGTTAATTTGTAATGCATATAATTTGATCCGTATGGATCCGGACAGTTTCTTAGAAAAATTTCTACATTAAGTAATTCAGTAATAAATAGTATATGCTCGATTTGACTTGTACATCAAATTGAACAATGTTGGTCACTTCAGCTAAATCTTTGAAGTGAATCCTTTGTGAATATTATAGATTATATTATAGATTAAATCTGAGTGTATTCATATTGCTACGTGTACATATGCACACCATGTCTTCACTTGCTTCACTTGTACTTAAATAATGGTTCTCTTCATATTCTACTACAATATTACTATCAAGACGTCAACAATCGTTTCCAAATCAAGATGTGGGTATATATTATATGTATGTGTCCTTAAGCAAGCCCTTTAACCCCCATTGCTAATAAAAATACACCAAAGCAAGGGCATCAATATAGTATGCGATTCCAAGTAAAAAAAATCAAATTTAAACTTTTATATTTTAGAACTTTAGGGTGAATGAATATGGACTTGTATGGTAATCCATTTTGTGTACAAGTCAAAAAAAATTAAAGAAACCAACCCCTAGATTTCAAGGTGGAGCTAAAGGGAAGAGGATCCTCTGTTGTAGATAGGATTGCAGCAGAGGTGATGTAATCCTCTTTATTTTTTTGTGCTCAAATTTCAAAATTCAACTATATAGATTGAATCTTAGATTAATACTCTGCATACCATCCAAATCGCTTAAATCCGAGATTATTTACTATTTTATCTTAATGATCAAACATTCGATCAAGATCTAATCATAATAAACTCCATTGAAAAAATATCTGAATCTTCAACTATTAAGATAAAATAACAAATAATCACGGATTTAAATGAAATTTGGAGGGTATATAGAGCATTTATCTAATATTCAATCTATAAGGTTGGATTTTGAAATCAAAATCACAAAAAAATAAAGAGGATTATAATACCTCTGTCGCAATCCTCTCTACATCAGAGGATCCACTTCCGAAGGTAAAGTACACGCCAAAATAAAGGCAAGAGTATACAAAAAAAGATCCCAATGCAGGCAAGAATCAGAGTTTAATACATGCCAAATTTTTGCCATCCGTTGGGATAAAATGGACAAAAATAATTAAAAAAAAATTTATAAAAGATCTGCTATTCATATGAAGTTACTTCAACTCAACTCAGTTACCAAACATGTCCCAAGAAAGAGGAAGCTTCCCACAGTGTTTTTGAAACCGGACCGGACCGGCCGGTTCAACCGGTCCGACCGGTCCGGTTAACCGGTTATGCCGGTTCGGTTTGATTGTTCATATTTTAATTAACCCGCCCGGTTCAACCTATTTTTTTGACACGGTTTAACCAGGTTCAACCGAAGTTGAACCGCATTTAATTTTTAAATTATTTAAAAATATTGTCAATAGTGGGAGTTAAACCCATGACCTTTGGTTACCTATTTCACACTTCCAACCAACTACACTACCACAACTTTTTGCATATGTTGGGTTTTAAAAATAATTAAACTATTATCATGTTATAGAGCATCTAGTCCAAATAATATATATATATATATATGATATGTATGATATTTGATGGTGTATAAGAAAAATACTTTATGTATAGTGTGAAATATATACATTATCTATGTATTTTATGTATATATCTCAAGTATATTAAGTTTATATTATATATATACTATTTCATTTCGGTTTGATTAGCCGGTCCAACCACTTTTTTTTCACCGGTCCGGTTTAATCCGATTTTAAATAATGATGACGTCATCATCCGGTTGAACCGGTTTGATTACATGGTTCGACCCGATCCGACCATTTCAACAAGGTTTCCGGTTCGATGTCCGGTTCGGTTTCAAAAACCTTGGCTTCCCAAGCATAACCCAATGAAAACATTCTCCATGATATGACATATCTTGGACAACTCACCACATGACTATCACATATGTAGATAGATAATCCAAACCGAAAGCTTTAAATGCATCCAAAGGAGATTGCTCCCGCAAACAAACAGCCCCCACAGGGGAACAGGACATGTCAAGTCCAAGTCACATTTTGCTGTATATATTCTCACATCTAACCCCCACATACACACCAATAACAATCTCAATATGTGGCCAACCAACACATGCCCTTCTCCCCCATCATCCCCTCTCAAGAACATGGATCCTCCTCCACCACCCCTTCAAGATTGCAACAATGGCAATGGTGGTGAGTCCTCTTGGACAAAGTATCTCGCTCCGTCCTTGTACGACGACGAGGATGACTCCGATGGAGGAGGCCACGACGACGATAGAGATGGAGATTCCGACTCTATGGCCTCAGATGCGTGCTCCGGACCTCCTGCTCCTCGACGCTCTCAGGGGAAGGCAGATCCATATCCTCTGTATGTTGACGATGGCTGTGAGGATGGTAATAGGGGATGCGTGAATAGTTATGAGTGCATCGACGACGATGATTTTGATGTGGGAGGGGTCGATGACTGCATCGATCATGAAGATGATGGAGGTGAGTTGGAAGAGAAAGATTGAGATGAGATCTTGTGTGTTTACATGAATATGTTTATAGATGTGTTTATTCCTTGTTTATTCTTTATCTTCCTCGTGATTGTAAATTTGTGGAATATTTGATCATTAAGACGCCTTTCAATGAATTTCTCATTGATAATGAATTACTTCATGATTACTTCAAGATATTATTTATTGGCAGCTTTTAGTAAAATATGTTAACATTAACAATGTTTCTAAATTTTTTCAGAATTAACTATGATAATAAATTATTTTAATGATTATTTATTGTATAATTATACAGCTTATAATAATCTACGTATGATTTAGTTTGCATCACGCTGATGTGGTAAAATTATACTTAGAATTCAACACTACTATTGATACAAATATTTCAAATTTTTGAGAGTCATTTTTATCTAGATCTTAATATAATATATCATTTATAATCAAAATTTCGGGGGTATATAAAATACGACTTATTCGAGTGGATTTCTTAATTGCGAACTGAGCTGATTAATAATATAGGGGAAATTATTGGCCCATGATTTTATCTGAAATTCAAAGCTGTCCATTATATTGTTTGATGTAATCAGCACCCACCATTTATCTGACAAATATTTTCTTATTCCAAATCTTTCGATTACAACTGCAGTACCTTTGCTGGTAATTTATAAAAAAATAAAAAAAGAAAATTTATTAATCAAATATGAATGATAATAAATTGAATATTGGATACATCCATCTTTTGATTCCTCTTTAGTTTAGCCTTTTTCGCTAACTAGAAGCATGGAATTGCCCTAAGTTAGAAGAATAAAGTAGATTGAATTTTTTTGTTATGAATGGTAAGATATGCTGGGGAAAGAAGACGGAGGTTTTTGAAGGATAAATGATGTAAAATATCTCACAATACCTTATAAAAAAACCAGAAGCATCTAGGTCAAAAAGTGATAATTTGGACATGAAATTTAGTATTTTATAACACTTTCTTTAAAACGTTGTACTTTTCTAAATGGAAAGATAAAGATTTGTTCAACTAAAGCAAGAAGTATATTAGTTTAGAGTTTATACAAAACCAAACGACAGAAGGGTTTAACGGTGATGAGCTAGAGGAAAAAAGTAAACGAAATTTCTTGTGTGCGATAGCATAGGAGCATCATATGATGGTCTTTGCTAGCATGGTAACACTGCCACCACTTCCTCAAAAAGCCATCAATCCCTTCTCCATGTCCACAACATATGAATCATAAAAGATCACGATGGTAACAAATAATTAAATATTTTTTGCCGTATATACTATGGTTTTTATCACTTGTGCCTTCCTTTACTTCTGCAATATCAACATGCACCTCCCTTTTTGTAAATTGGTTGCGCTTGCTCTCTCTCAAAAATTATTGATTTTATGGGGTTTACTAAGTTATTTTTGTTTAGTAGTCCCAATTTAATTTGGTTATCACTTTGATTTTGAGTGGATTTCAATACACGTCTACAAGAGATTTTAATTTCCTTTATTCCTATGAGAACGAGAACTGAGAGAATAAAAAAACAGTGCAACGTGAAACAGGATGATGAATGCGGAGTCAGAGGTACTTATCGTGCTTCATCGCAATCTTCGTGCAATATGCTAAACAAAATTGAAATTTCCCTAAAAATAAATCTAATGCATGTACGTGAAAATCACACCTAGAACAGAAATGTCTATTAACGAGTGATAGAATAATTTAATTTGGATAAATGAAAATAGATCTAGTGCGTATAATTAAGTGCAGTGTGGTCCTAATCCTATGAGCATAAAAAATCTTAGTACCTCTAACAGTCGAGGTGCAATCCTAGGACCACAAACCACTCAAGTTGGGTCCCAGCCTCACCGAAAGAGTGAAACATATCCGATACACCACAGAAAAAGTCCAGTCTCTTTACACACAAGAGAACCCAATTGGGAACCACTGGAAATGATTAATTACAAATTACTAAAAATACAAACTCTCTCTCTCTCTCCAAAAATTAAATTCATTGTGCGTCCTATTAGCTTCATGTTGCGTCAGCTTTCAATCATCAATCAACAAACTTGATTATTACTTGAATAGTAGGTATAATCTCTAAGTACGTATTATTCGAATTTTAATAATTAGAAAAATACACTCTGACTTCTTCGACATTATCGAGTCCCTACCCGCTGTCATGGCCAGTACCGACGAGAGTGGAACGGACCACATACGTTGCAACCTGCAACCCCAATGCTCTCCGACTAGTCACCATATCCACCTCAGGAAGGATAATGCCAGATAGATCATCATGTACTTTGAGATGCTCATCGATTTTTCAACCGAAATTATACTATATAATATACATCAAAATAATTTTGATAATATTATAAGAAGATTTTCTAAACAAATCTCCAATCCTATTCAAGCAAGAGGGTTTTCATGTAAGAGTTGTCCTACAACTATTGTAGGATAAACTAAGGTTCTTCATAAAAATAGTGTTTGTTGATGATTCCATTTCAACCAATTAATGATCAAGATCAACTATCTTATCGTTATGGTTAGGCAAATGTCATTCAATGAAATAATTATCTCTTTAAATATTTCACAAATATTTATAACTAATTATTTCAGAAAATTAACTATTAATTTTCATCATCATATCTAAATGACTTATCACAAGGTTCATAATCAAGATTGTCAAATTCCAGCTGTGACCCCCAATCACTAAAATTAATTTATCTTGATCAATATAAATCCAAAAATTGCAAAATCAGTTTCCTAAGATTGCTAATTTGATTTATGAAAGAACCCAAGTGATATTTCATGCATTTCGATGCACATCAAAACAGTAACTAACTCACTAATCACGTTCGGATATGTTGTTCCCGCAACAGTGAATACATGTTTATTCAAAGGACCTGAGCAAATGAAATTCAAATTACACAAACTCAGATCCTATGATTTTCTTATCTAATGAAGAACAAAATCCAATTACAAGTTTTGTGTTTAAACAATTTAAACAGTACCGAAAAATTCCAATTAGACAGAGGTGCGAAAATTGAAATGCGACAAAACTTTCGCGACCCTTTCAAACCCAAGCCGTCCTAGCTCTATGGATCATATCCAAAACCTTATTCGACCTAAGGCTCTGATACCACTTGAAGGGTATTGAGAATCCTCAAACGTATCACGGAAGCGTGTTGATCGCATCATATGCGATCGGGACGACTAGTCGCTAGATGCATCGGAAATTAAAATTTTTTAATCAAGTGATGAAAGCACATGATCACAAGAAATTGTTTCATCAAACCACAAAGTATAAGGAATACCTCTTGGAGTGTGGTTGTAATCACGAGATCTCTAAAACAAGAGATCATCCTGTCTTAAGTCCGATCCATGAAGAATGCACTTGCAGGAGTGATGATGAGACGCGTTCCTCCTGCAATCCTCGATGAAGATCCAAGCAACGAATCCCCTGATTTCGTCCAACGAAATCCGTCGTCTTCCTTTAGAGAAAGCATCCCCAAAGAAGAAGGAGATCATCGAGTCGTCGAAGGGAAAGGCGAGAGACTCTCTTTCTCAATACAAGATGGACGACCACCTTGAAGAAGAGAAAGATACTTTAGGAAAGAATGAGAGAGAGAGAGAGAGAGTGTGTGTGTAGTAACCTTGTACAACTCTTGATTATGTACCTTTGAAAGGCTAGGTTAACCCTCCTTATATATTAGTTTAGGATCCAATGGATCTCAATCCATGGGTCACATAGATCCAACGACCATGTTGATCTATGTACTAATCAATGGCCATGATTGTTGTTGGTTAAAAACCAACAACATTAATTTATATTTAAATCAAATATATGTTGCAACATTATCAATATAATTTAATTTAACATAAATTAATTATCAAGAGATAATAAGATAAAAAGAATGAGGAGATAATTAAATCACCCCCCAAAAATAGGGGACGTCACCCTTGGTTGACGCCACCTATATTTTGTGGTGATTAATCTCCTTTTTCTATTCTATCTTTTATCTCTTAATAAATTTGTAATAACCATTATCACAAAATTATCCACCAAATTAATTCCAAATTAATTTATGAATATTTTAATCATGCCATTGATATATATGTGAATCGTATTCACAATCCAAACTAATTTGTAAATTACATTTCCAATTAATTAACTAATATGAATTCAATCCACATTAATAATTAACAAATATTATCTACAAAGTTTCTCTCTCTTCGATATATATATTATAAATCATATTTTTAATATACAAATATTATGGATAGTATTATCCATATTCCATAATCCTTGATAAGTAAATCCCATTTAATTATCTTGGATAATCATTCTCACAATATGAATCTCATTCATATTATGCTTGATAATTAAGTCTCATTTAATCATCAAGTCCTTCTTGCTTGGATACATAATTCATCAATTGAATTATTCTTGAACCCCTTCAAGAATAATGTGCTTTCTTCGCAGATACTTGAAGATAAGGACAAGATGATTGTATTGTTTCACTTATAGTGACTTGGATGTTGAGATCTCATCTCAAATCCAGATCTTACAAACCTCCCATAGATGTTTGATTAAATCAAGACCGCAATTCTAATCTTCTTATTGCATCTGAATCTCATTCGGACCAATGTCCAACACTTGGACCAAGATCAGATTGCTTCTCTATTGAGAGGAGTCACTAAAATCCAGACATGTTTCATCACTCCCTCGGAATGGAAGCGTCATGGTTATACAATCGTTTATGATCACATCACCCTCAGGTATTCCCAATACCTGTACATCCTGCATACTGGAAGATCTATGATCAACCTGAAGATCAAGATCAATTTTACACTGTCTTCTTCAGGGTTTGATCACCAAGTTTCTCAATCTTGATCATTGGGAATTGGTATCAATCATATGCTTTTCCAAAGCATATATCATACCTTCAAATTCATGTCATGCTTCCAAAGCACGACGACCATGCATGGAATTTGATTGGTCCCAATACCTCATGAGTGAGCTCATGTCTTCTGGTTCATGAATGAACCTGTATGATCCCTTTGAAAGATCGTATTACTCATATGACCTTACATGCACACCAGCGCGCCGGTGTATAGACCTTGGTTAGGTCATCAACCTATTGGTCTGCCAAATGTACATACTCAAACATATAGTAACAAATCTGTCTCCGATCAGAGCATGTGTGCCTATGCTGTGACAGCATTCACCATAGGACTTTGGTCAACTCAATCTCGCTAAGTCAACCCTTTGACCAAACTAATCTGACACCTCTGAATCACTATTCCCATGTAGAGGACCTGCATCAAGAGGTCGGTCAGATATCAGCCTATGTGAGAAAGGATTGCCATCTCCTACTCAGGATGGAGATCATCTCTTAACAATCATTTGACGGTGCTTGATGAGTCCTCTATCTAGCTCCTTAGATATTCATCCAAACACCAACCTCTATGATTATTTAATGAATTAACAGCAATGCGATCATCAAGATGGCCATGGAACATAACCCTAATTGTACAGAGGGACTGATGACACTCCAAATGATCAAGGCAAAGGTGTCTAGATGGTCGTTGCGACCTAGATCACCTGGCTATGTCAATCAAGAAAAATCGAACCACTAAATAAATCAAAAATCAATCAAGCACGAATAGCGGTCCTGCTATGTGATTAACCTGGTATAGCACCCAGGGTCGAACTCAAGGAGCACGGATTGGCCGAGAGGCCTAGGAAGTAGTCAAAATAAAAGGAGAAAATCTTTTTAGTGGTTTTAAATTTGTTTTATATATATTTTTTAATTTTTACGTTTATTAAGAAAATGATAAAAACAACCAAGCACACAATTCAAAAATTTATTCAAAGCATCAAAAATATCAAAAATTGGAATAAAAATATTTTTTTTGTATTTTATATTTTGTAGTGTATTTGGTGAATTTTTGAGAATTTTCTGATGTTTATTTTATTTTCTAGAAATCAAACAATGAAGCAAACAGTGGGTACTGTCCAGCCGAGCCAAAAAGCCCTAGATAAAATATCTAAGGGCTTAAAATGGCCTGGAGGTAATTTTCCTGTAAAGAGATGATAAAACAAGGAAAATTTAGGTACCAATTTTATTATTTTTGGATTTTTAATTTATTTACTAGAATTTTTATGGGTTTTTGAGGGTTTTTAAGTTTTTAGTGGTTTTCAGTGGTGAAAAATAGCCAAAATTGGCTAGAAAATCAAATTAAGCAAAACAAACAGTGGACAATTTTTTTGTAATTTTTGGTCACTATTTAATATTTTGTTTGTGATTTTTAGAGTTGGACAGTAGCAAAATTGATTGTTTTTGAATTTTTAAAAATATCAAACGAAATCAAAAATGTCCTAAAAAATCCTCGAAAATCCTACACCATGGCAGGAGCCATGTGTCAAATTTTCGTTGGATTTGGAGGTGATTTGATATTTTATTCAAAAATAAAGATAGGGCATTGTGCACAGGGACCAAAGTGCAAATACCCAAAGTTCTGGGGGTCCTGGTGCAAAATACCCAGCAAAACACGTGCCAAGCGCGTGCTTGGGGCACTCAGGGACCTAGATGTAAGAAAAATAAGTCCCTAGGACTTATTGGTAACATGTACCAAAAGTCCAGGGGGCTTACCTGCAAATAACCCGAAATAAATCGCACCTGCTCAAATAAACCACGCACAGGGGTATAAATGCAAATAAGTAAAAGATGTCATTCAACTGTTAACATCCAGAACCACAAGGAGTCCACTGCAAATAACCCAAACAACACGTGACGAAGCACGTGGCTCACAACGCACAGGGGTATAGATGCGAATAAACTAAAGCACGAGGTCCTTTATGTAAATTACCCTAAAACTAAACAACTGACTAGAATACTTACAGGATTAAAACGAAAGAAAGTAAAAACAGGGGCCTAAGGGTAAATTACCCTTTATTAAGCGGGGGTGCTGGATGCGCGCCACGTGTAGATCGGACGGTCCAGATGGGGGCGGCACTCCAGCTCTGGTACTGCTCTGGCTGATCCAACGGTCGAGGCCAAGACACGTGTGGATCTAACGGTCCGGATTAGCCTCCTCAGATCTGACATCAAAGGGCGCTCCAGGGACCAACGGTCGAGATGGCTTCTGGAGCTGGAGGGTGATCCAACGGCAATGGAGGATGCTGGAAGAACTGGTCCCCGGCGAGACTCGCCGGGCTCGTGCGGGCGCTGGCCTCCTCCTCGGAGCGCTATGATGGTCGGAGAAGAAAGCTGGAGCGCTCCCGCGTCAACTGCGATGCTCCGATGACCGGCCCGAGCTCCGATGAGCTCGGACGAAGTCGGCGGAGCTCGAGCTCCTGGCCTGAATGACCAAGCCCTCAGATGGGCTCGGTAAGTCCTGCAAAATGGCTCAGAAGACTCGCGGGTCGAGGACAAACTGCCTCGACCCGGTTAGGCGAAGCAACGGTGGCTGGTGCGTCGGGGTGGCGGGCTCCAGCGAAGGTGGTGGACGGAGGAGCCCGGTTCCCAGCTCCTGTGCGAGCTGGGTTGAGTGAGTGGGTGCAGAAGGAGCGTCGGAGGGAGGCGAACGTGGAGGTCGGGTCCGATGATCGAATGGTGGTCGGAACCGGGGTGAATCGGAAAAGTACGACGGCGACGCAAATTGGGCGAAAACGGAAATCGAAGGAAATAGCGAAGCTAAATGGCTACCTGGATGAACGGTGAGACTGGGAAAGAGCTGCGGGAGCTCCTGGTCGTCGCCTCGAGGGTCGTCTCGGCCCGAGACTCGAAGCTCGCTCAGGTGGCGGAGCTACGGCGGCTACGTCGCCGGATCAGTGGATTCCTCCTCCTCTCCTCGCTGCAACAGGTGGAATCACTCGCTGTCACTCTCGCGGTCTCTCTGGAGCTCACAAGGAAGGAGCGAATGACCAAAGATGCTCAAATCGAGTGGCGGAGCTCCAGCTTTATATGGCTAGGGGTCCGGTTAACAGAGGTCGAGGCGAGCAGCGTAGCGCGCGGATCCCCAAAAACCTCCCCGGGCGTGGATCATGATCGAAAAATCTCGGATTAGAACCCGGGGTTAGGCAGAGTGGTGATCGGGTCGAGCGGGTAATAATTGGAGAAATCGGGTCCGGAGCTCGAACCCGTGGGAAGTGGTCCTGGGGGGGGTAGTTGACCGGGCAGTCAATATCCCCAGGACCCAATGAGGATGGGCCACGTGGCAGGATCTTGAAGCTCAAAATTAAGATAGCTAGGGCCCGATTTTGCAAAAACTCAAAACACAAACTATTTTTATTTTATTTTTTTTTCTATTTTTTGGTGATTTTTTAATAATTTTTCTGAAATGAAAATAGGCTATATACATAGTATGTACTATATATAGGTATATACAATATATAGGGTTTTGATTTTTTTGATTTTTAATTATTATTTTTTATACAATTTTATCCTTATTTTATATTTTATTTATTTATAGAATAAAATAAGGAATAAAAAGGTATTTTTATTTTATTTTTATTATTTATGTACATAGGTAAAATATATATACATCTATATACATGGTATATGTACAATGTATTTTTGTATTTTTAATTTTTCTATTTTTATTTTGTTTTAATTTGTAATTGTTTTTATTTTATTTATTTACACTATATAACATAGACTATTTACAAAGCTAAATAAATATATAGGTGTGGTTTATGTACATGATGAAAGGGAGTATTTTTGATCTTTTTGATTTTTAACTTTTTATTTTGTTTTTATATTTTTATAAATATATACAAGTATTTACAAGCATATTTTTGGGTGAGGAAAATATAGTTTTATTTATTTACACAAATATTTACACATGAGCCCCTATCTCCCTCTACTTTGGCTTTTATGCGGTCAGGCCCATGCCGAGCCCTCCCTTGGGTTAGGTTGCTCAATATTATTCTAAATATTTCCCTCTTTTTCTTTTTAATCTTTATTCTTTTATTTTTGCACAAAAACATGCTAATTATAGGTTTTTTACACAATGCATGCTTTTGGTAATTATTTATATTTACATATATCTACATGCATTTGCAAAGGTTTTTGTAGCTAAAATATAAGAGTAAAGAGTGATGAATGGGTATTCATCACCCCCCTATACTTAACTTTGCTAGTCCCTTAGCAAACACTTATTTGAAAAAGAAGTGAAAAGAAAGAAAGAAAAAGAAAAAAGAGGATGTACATGGATCAAGGTTGATTATTAAACTTGCCTTCATCAAATTGGGGGATGGAGCTCGATCAGATCTTTAGATTATTAATGTGTCGGAACCTTATTTAGACTTAGGCTTGAAACTCAACAGTCTCTAAGTTCCACCAATATATGGGCAAGACTCCTCAATAAACCAGATCAGAACAAGTCTACATACACAAACTCTAATGACCATGAATCTTTCCATGCAGTGTAAGTGATATGTGGCTCCCCACCTCAGAAGTAACAAAGAAACAACCTCCCTGAACCTGGTAACTCTAATGCCTCGGTCTAGCAACTCTTTCCTCGAGAAGCGGGGTATTCCCTTCTAAGTTCAAGTGCAACCGGCTCAAGAAGAGGGGGAAGAAGTATAGACTTTTGGAAGCTCAGCCAGTGTAGCTAAGTCTCCCGCTGCGAGCTTCATGAGATGTAACATGGATACCATAAGCTTTTGCTTTATTTGACTATATACACTCCGGTGGGGTTATTAAATTTTCAATCCGACCCACCACTTTTTTGGAGTTCTTTTTGCATTTTGCATTTTTTTTTCAAGGACTTCTATACAACATATCTACATGGTGCAGCATATATACAAGAAATTTTCCTCTTGAGCCAGTAGACTATCCCTCTTTTGAAGCTTTATTGCAACCCACAGCTTCTGTCTTTAGCCTTCATCACCACTAGACCAAGTTGAGATGCACTTCCTTCACTAGAAGAAGAAGAGAGGTTCCGCCTAGAAGTACTACCCTCATATGCTACCCCAAGCCAAAGGAGACTGCCTCCTCACCACCTCATCCGTGGAGAGCCATGTGTAAAGTGCTGGTGCAAGTCAAGCCATTGTCTCTAAGAGTCATGCGTGTGTTGTTAAGTGCTCTACTTAGGCTCATCAAGATGACATATGCTCATAGACTAGTGGACTCAAAGAATTAAGTCCTTATGGACCTGAAAAGCCTTAACCCTAAGTCCTATAAGGTTCCTCTTAAAGTTAAATGGATTAAGATCTTATTCAAGCTCCATTTATCAATTTAATTCCAAGCCTAGTTTAAATGTCAACTCTTATCCAGAAAAACTATATACATATGTACACAAAATGTTTATTTACACAAATTTTACAATCGTGCAAAATTTTTGAAAAATGTTTTGAAATCATGGATGAATGATGCATGAGGTGCAAGTTTTGCAAGAAGCTATTTACACAAGATTTTTGCAAACTTTTGATTTTCAAAACATTTTGGAAAAATTTTGTACTATATGCATAATTTTGATACAAAAATATTTACACAAGCTTTACACAAAAATATTTTTGAAATCATTTTTACAAAAATACTTTGTACACTAGCTATGTATGTGCATGATAAAAGAAGTTTATATACATGAAAAATTTTTAATTTTTGTGATTTTTAGCCATTTTATTTATTAACACACTCACACAAAGTACGAGTTATGGCTAAAGTATATATGAAATATATACACACCCCCCCTATACTTAGCTCGAACGATGTCCTCAAAGTGATCAAGAGCGATGAAGAAGACATAACTCGTGCTTAGTAAAAGGGAAGTGAAAAGGAATGGCTGAGTACAGAAACGAATGAATGAATAGAATGAGAGGAACTCGGTGGTTTCCCCCTATACTTAGGATTAACTAATCCTAAGTATAGCAAGCTGTACATGAAGGGAGATCCGAGTGAAGAAGATACAGAGTCTGCCCCCCCTATACTTAGGGTAAAATATCCCTAAGTATAGGCAGCAAAACAGGAGCAGAACGAATGAAAAGAATACCCGCAGGTCCTACATCCCCCCTATACTTAGGGTAAAGTACACCCTAAGTATAGCATAATCATAAGATGAGAAAAGGGATGTGGGACTAAAGAATAGAATGATATGGACAACTGGATCTATACAAGGCGGAGGAACAGTGAAAATCAGGCGTGAGATGCAAAAGATGTGAGTCAAGAGACCACATCTCACGCAAAATGAATAGGGGCAACAATAACGTCCCGCGGCTCATGATCTCGAAATGGCTTGAGCCGCTGGCCATTTACTCGAAAGATACTCTCAGAAGACAACTCGGATATATCAATGCTACCATTGTCGTGTACCTTTCTGACCAAGTAGGGTCCCTTCCATTTGCTCTGCAACTTCCCTGGAAACAAACGAAGCCTCGCATCAAACAGCCATACTCTTTGTCCAATCTCAAAATGCTTGTGGCTGATATGAGAATCATGCCACTCCTTCACTCTCTCCTTATACTGTAGGCTGTTTGAGAAAGCTGTATCTCTAAGCTCCTCCAGGGCAGCTAACTCTGCCCTCCTCTGGTCTCCTACACCATCTGGATCCATAAGAATATCTGTGACTGCCCAAAGTGACTTGTGCCTCAGCTCAACAGGTAAATGGCACGGCTTGCCATATACGAGGCGAAAGGGAGATGTGCCCAATGGAGTCTTGAAAGACGTCCTATATGCCCACAAGACCGAGTCCAAGAGCTGTGACCAATCCTTTCGGTCAGGGCGGACGACTTTCTGCAAGATAGTCTTGATCTCCCTATTCGACACCTCAGCTAGACCATTCGTCTGTGGATGGTAAGGTGTGGCAACACGATGGTCTATATTGAACTCGCTAGCAAGGGCCTTCACCTGGTCGTTGATGAAATGAGACCCCCCCATCAGAAATCAGAACTCGTGGAACCCCGAACCGCGTGATGATGTGCTTCCTCAAAAATCTGCAAACTGTCCTCGCATCAGCGGCTCGGGCGGGAATGGCCTCAACCCAACGACTCACATAATCAACGGCCAACAGAATGTACTCAAATCCCTGACTCTTAGGGAATGGACCCATGAAATCGATGCCCCATGCATCAAAAACCTCACAGAAGTGAATGGACTGCATCGGCATCATATCACGCTGTCCACAAGTGCCCATCCTCTGACAGTCAGTACACCTCTTCACGAACTCATCAGAGTCCTTGAAGAGGGTAGGCCACCACAAGCTGGATTGGAGCACTTTCTGTGCCGTTCTCCTCCCAGAATGATGTCCTCCCGCCTCAAGCTTGTGGCAGTAAGTGAGGACGCTATGGTGTTCCTCCTGAGGAATACACCGACGCCAGACGCTATCCCCTCCTTCGTTGTAAAGGATGGGATCCTCCCAGTGGTAGGACTTGGCCCTCGCAAGGAAGGTCTCAAGCCTCTGCCTGGGCCAATCCTGTGGGACTTTCCCAGCAACGAGAAAGTTCACAATATCGGCATACCACGGGAGTGAGGCGATAGCAAGGATCACCTCATCTGGGAAGGTATCTCGAATGGGATCAATCTGCTCAGACTCCTCAGGCTGCTCTAAACGGGAGAGGTGATCCGCCACCACATTCTTGACTCCAGGCTTATCCTTGATCTCAATGTCGAACTCCTGGAGTAGAAGGATCCATCTAGTCAATCTGGCCTTGGCGTCCTTCTTTGCCATGAGGTACCTGATGGCGGTGTGATCTGTGTACAAAGTCACTCTAGATCCAATGATATAAGATCGAAACTTATCTAGGGCGAACACTACAGCTAGCATCTCCTTCTCTGTGACCGTGTAATTCCGCTAGGCGGAATCCAATGTGCGGCTAGCGTAGTGGATAGCAAACGGAACTCCATCCCTCATCTGTCCCAGCACTACCCCCACGGCAAAATCGGAGGCGTCCGTCATGATCTCGAATGGGAGAGACCAGTCAGGCGGCTGGAGAACAGGAGCCTCAATAACACACTGCTGGAGAGTCGCAAAGGACGAGAGACACGTGTCATCGACAAGGAACTCGGTGTCTTTCGTCAAGAGGTCAGTCAACGGTCGGGCAATCCTGCTGAAATCCTGAATAAATCTCCTATAAAATCCAACGTGCCCCAGGAATGACCGTAGCTGCCTCAAATTGGACGGCGGTGCGAGTTTTCTAATGACATCAACCTTGGCCGGATCAACCTCCATGCCCTTGTTGGAGATGATGTGGCCAAGCACCGTCCCTTGAGTCACCATGAAGTGACTCTTCTCCCACGATAGAACCAAATGGTACTCAATACATCGCTGGAGTACTCGGTCTAGGCAGTCAAGACAGGAGTCGAATCCGTCGCCGTAGACCGAGAAGTTATCCATGAAGACCTCCAAACACTCCCTACCATGTCCGAAAAGATCGACAGCATGCACCTCTGAAAAGTCGCAGGGGCATTGCATAGCCCAAATGGCATGCGTCGAAAGGCATATGTACCAAAGGGGCAGGTAAAGGTGGTCTTCTCCTGATCCTCAGGAGCGATGGCCACCTGGTTGTAGCCCGAGTACCCATCCAGGAAGCAATAATGGCTCTTCCCTGCCAGTCTCTCAATGATCTGGTCAATAAAAGGCAGGGGGAAATGGTCCTTCTTGGTGGCCTGGTTGAGTCTCCTGTAGTCAACACAGACCCTCCAAGAGGTGGGTACTCATGTAGCAATCTCCTCTCCCGACTCACTGATCACAGTCGTGATGCTCGTCTTCTTGGGCACCACATGCAAGGGGCTGACCCACTTGGAGTCGGAAATGGGATAAATAAAATCTGCACTCCACCATTTCGATATTTCCTTCATCACGACCTCTCTCAGGTTGGGGTTCAACCGCCGCTGGAACTCACGCGACGGCTTCGCCCCCTCCTCGAGATAGATATGGTGGGAGCACACTGATGGACTAATCCCATGAAGATCTGCTACGCTCCATCCGATTGCCTTGCGGTTCTTTTCAAGAACCCCCATCAAACGGGATTCCTGTTCTCCAGTCAGATCGGCAGAGATGATGACTGGGTACATCTCAGGCTCGCCCGCAAGGAACCGATACTTCAGCGAAGTAGGGAGCGGCTTCAGCTCTGGACAGCTGGGCGCTGGCAATTCTGGCTTCGGAAGAAAATGTGTCAATGCTGCTAAGTCTGCCAAATCTGCCTGGGAGAAAGAAAGTGAACTCTCGCAAATTGGATCTGGAGAAGGCTGCTCAACTGTGCTGTCTCTGATCTGCTCAGCATCTACCTCCTCCTCATCTGTAGGCTCAGGTGGACTCAAGTCTGGCATCTGATCATCGCAATCTACCCAATCAGACTCTGAATCCGAGGGATCTGCATCAAACGTGGTGGCATCAGTACCACCGTGACACAAGGTGGCCTCAGTACCACCATCACTGAAATCCGTGTCGCGATCAAGGACCGGCTCTGTTGCCTCTGTGGTATCCTGAACCAGGGCTGTGCTCTCCAGACTCTCCTCCGCTATCATCTCGGCATCAGCTATATCTGAAAATGAGAGGATGGCCTGTGCTGCAGGATCTGCCCATGCTGCCTCGTCATCAGTAATCACAAAATCACAGTCCCGGTGGATGTCTGGCTCGGCGTCTGTCAGCTGCTCTGAATAGGTGCTGGCCTCTGAGCGTGCTCTCTCTCTAGCTCTGTAGTCCTCGACCGTCTCTATTTGTATACTCTCGCCCTCGACACGAAAGTACACCTTCCCGCTATCATGATCAGTCACCGCCTTGGCTGTGGCCAAGAACGGACGACCAAGGATGATGGGGGTATCGTCCACTGAATCAGGGATCTCCATGTCCAACACTACGAAGTCCACGGGGAATTTCAGGCCCTGAATCGTGACGATAACATCTCGCAACAACCCCTTCGGCCTCTTGACAGATCGATCAGCGAACTGAAGGACTGTCCTGCTCTGTCGAAGAGTGCCCAACTCGAAGCGGTCGAGAAGGGCTGCCGGAAGGAGGTTGATCGACGATCCGCTATCCAATAGAGTCCGGTCGAACCTCTGCTCACTAATCTGACATCTGACATACGGTGCCCCTAAATCTGGCCTCTTGACCGGCAGACGGTTCTGGATCGCAAAACACGTGGCTTTCGTCAGCACATGGATCTCTGAAGTGTGGTTCCTCCTCCTCCTCCTGACTGTGGTCCTGTCTCTCAAAGATCGCTAAAGAAGGGGGATGTGCTGCAAAGCCTCCTGGAGGGTCAGCTGGATGTGGAATCTATCGATCATGCTCAACTCCTCCTGCTCTCTCTTTTTTGGATCATTTTCTTTTTTCTTCCCCTTCCTCATCTGAAGGGCTCTAGGGAAAGGGATCACAGGGTCCTTCGCAGATGAAGGACTAGGAAAAGGCCTAGACGGCTCGACGGTCGGGTCCACACATACATCAAGCACCACAGTGGGACCAGAAGAAATTAAAACTTTTCCTTTATTCACAACAGTGTTTTGAGGTACATGAACTGAAGGAAAGACAACATCTCTATCACAACAAACACCGGTGGCCTCAGTACCACCTCGGGCTGGCTCTGCTACTGCTGCTGTTGGACGTCTCGCGGCATCAGTACCGCGGGTTGGCTCGGCTAAACGGGTGGCGTCAGTACCACCTCCTCGAACTGGTGAAGCGGCGGCCTCAGTACCGCCGGTGGGATCAACATCCTTGGTGGCTTCAGTGCCACCGTTATCATCAGGAGCGGCCTCAGTACCGCTCTCCTCCTCCTCATGTGGCGCCCCGGAAGTATCCTCGTGGTGAAGCTCAGATGAGGCGCCGCCGCCTGCTGGGGTCTCTGTGTGTACAACCGGGTCTGGGACATCACCATGTAATTCTCGGCCATCTCCTCGAAGATGGCCCAGACCTGGTCGTGATCCTTGGCGAAATAGACCCACCACAAGAAGCATTCACCAGGCCCTGGAGCTCTGGTGTCAACCCGCTGAAAAAGCTCTGAACAAGGTTCGGCTTCGTGATGTCGTGGTGCGGGCATCTGTCTGTGAGCTCTCGGAACCTCTCCCATGCCTCGTGAAATTGCTCATTGGGGAGCATGGAGAAGTTGCTGATCAGGGCCCTCGCTGCATTCGTCCACCCGAGTGGATAGTACTTGTTCAAGTACTCGGTGCGGAGCTGCTCCCAGGTGTAGACAAACTTCCCCAGATGCTTCAGCCAGGTGGCTGCTCTATCTGCCAGTGAAAAGGGGAAGGCGATCATCCGAATCGTATCCTGGTCCACATGACGGTCGTGGACAGTACTGCAAATCATCAGAAACTCCTGGAGGTGGAGGTGGGGCTCCTCAGTGGCAAGTCCGTGAAAACGGGGAAGCATCTGCAGGGTGTTCGGGGGGAACTTGAAGTCCCCCACGATAGCAGGTACCACCACCCAATGGTGCATCAGTGTAGATCCAGGGTTGTGCAATTCCCGCATCGGTCTAGGTGGTCCTCCTGCCGCGGCGGCTGCCGCTGCGGCGGCGGCGGCTGCGGCTGCTGCTGCGGCTCGTGCCTCTGCATCTGGTATCTCCTCAGGCTCGCTCTGCTGGTCTCTCTCTGCTCTGAGCCTCTCCAACTCTCTCCTTATCTCAATCATAAACGCTCCCTGATCACGTAACTGCTGCTGGACTGTCTCAAGTGATGCGATCAGGGTGGAGTTGATCGCTCCCTGGTCTAGTACAAAATGCTCGTGCTGACGGGGGTGATCATCTGAACTGCCGGCCATGGCGACGTCTGCAAAATCAAACGAGCCCAAGTCAGGTGCTGTCAAATCTGCTAATCTCTCCTCGGGCTCATGTCTCTCAGTACCAAAAGAAAGGGGATCGAGGGGGAACAGGGCGGAGTCGTACTTGGGCTCGGAGAGCTGGTCTCGGCTCTCGCGGGCCAACCTAGATGATCGGGTAGACGTGCCCGAAAGCGGTGCAGCCAGAGGCTGCCTAAGAGAGCGTCTACCCATCATCTTGATCTGGCGAGTAGTGCGGATGAGATCTGGAGAAACTATGATCACAAAACAAACCTCCAGTTCACCAACGCGACGCGAGCTGAAAACCGTGAAAGTTGGTCAAATTATCTTGTCGATTTTATTAGGTGAACACACAAAATATCAGAGCGCTTACGTGACCTGTTAGGATACCCGATGCTAACCCAACCGACTGGCCCGCACGGAAGAGTCGGTAATCAGTCGGGACTAGCACCGGAGGGTTCTACCTAGGGTGCGGGTCACTCTCTCGCGCATCCAAACCATACAATGAGGGGGTTGCTCTCCCCAAGACAAAAATTTTTAGGGTGAGCATCTTTTAAGATCAATAGAGTTAACCAGTCCCAATTTTATGGTTTTTCTTTTTAATATTTTTTTCAAGTATCATACAAACGCCTAACGAATTTTTCGGTTCTCCTGATTATTTAATCCAAAACTGGGGGGAGAAGACGAAAAAGCCGATGCACGATGAAATCAATGATGCATGCAAAGTAAGGAAGGCGTACCTGACTCCAGCACTCTTCATGCAATATGATCCGTGCATAAATGTAAAAATAGGAAAGAAACTACCTATATGGTGCAGCGGTGAAAATCGAGTCCTAAACAGGCAATTTCTTCGATAGAACCGTCTAGCTTAGTCACTCGCCCTCGATCCAAAGAGTCTGGTCTAGACCCACCCCTCCTCTTCTCGACAAGTCGAGTTCAGGAGTAGCGCTTGACGGGGAAGGCTCGCGGCGCATAGGCTCTCAGGAAAGCGACTAAGCTATTTTTATTATTGATTTATTAGTAGGTCCAATTATCGTTCTATAGGAACATGCAATTAATTAGGTGTGGGGATCCTACTAATTACGGCACAGTCAAGCAGAAAATCCTAAATCTAGGGGCTCGAGAAAAACCGCTAAAAACCGTAAAAGGCAGTAAACAAAAGGAAAGAAAACAAAGCCGCGTAAAAACCGCGAAAAACTCCTAAGGGTCCCCCGAGCACACCGGTGCTCGGCGAAACAGACCCGCTAAGTCAACCAAGTCCAAGTCCAGTCTCTGAGTCCATGTATTATTACAACAATAATAATCAAATAATCCTAGTTTAACCTCACCCACTCAACTCTCTCTCGCTCTCTCCTGCGGCTCCGTGCAGAAGGAAGCCGCCTCCGAGTCTCGCGGTTGCGTCGGCTTCTCGAAATCGGCCGCCTCGATCCTCGGGCCCTCGCAAGAAAAAGAGACAAGTGGTCAGTCCAAATTATTATCAGAAATATATCAGAAAAATATATCTACAAAAATCTATACAAAAAGCAGCGAAAAGGGAAAATCGCGGAAAAACTCAAGAAAAACGACTACTAAGCCGTGCTCCCCGGCAACGGCGCCATTCTGATGACACTCCAAATGATCAAGGCAAAGGTGTCTAGATGGTCGTTGCGACCTAGATCACCTGGCTATGTCAATCAAGAAAAATCGAACCACTAAATAAATCAAAAATCAATCAAGCACGAATAGCGGTCCTGCTATGTGATTAACCTGGTATAGCACCCAGGGTCGAACTCAAGGAGCACGGATTGGCCGAGAGGCCTACGAAGTAGTCAAAATAAAAGGAGAAAATCTTTTTAGTGGTTTTAAATTTGTTTTATATATATATATATATTTTTAATTTTTACGTTTATTAAGAAAATGATAAAAACAACCAAGCACACAATTCAAAAATTTATTCAAAGCATCAAAAATCAATCAAAAATTGGAATAAAAATATTTTTTTTTGTATTTTATATTTTGTAGTGTTTTTGGTGAATTTTTGAGAATTTTCTGATGTTTATTTTATTTTCTAGAAATCAAACAGTGAAGCAAACAGTGGGTATTGTCCAGCCGAGCCAAAAAGCCCTAGATAAAATATCTAAGGGCCTTAAAATGGCCTGGAGGTAATTTTCCTGTAAAGATGATAAAACAAGGAAAATTTAGGTACCAATTTTATTATTTTTGGATTTTTAGTTTATTTACTAGAATTTTTATGGGTTTTTGAGGGTTTTTAAGTTTTAGTGGTTTTCAGTGGTGAAAAATAGCCAAAATTTGCTAGAAAATCAAATTAAGCAAAACAAACAGTGGACAATTTTTTTGTAATTTTTGGACACTATTTAATATTTTTTTGTGATTTTTAGAGTTAGACAGTAGCAAAACTGATTGTTTTTGAATTTTTAAAATATCAAACGAAATCAAAAATGTCCTCAAAAATCCTCGAAAATCCTACACCATGGCAGGAGCCATGTGTCAAATTTTCGTTGGATTTGGAGGTGATTTGATATTTTATTCAAAAATAAAGATAGGGCACTGTGCACAGGGACCAAAGTGCAAATACCCAAAGTTCTGGGGGTCCTGGTGCAAAATACCCAGCAAAACACGTGCCAAGCGCGTGCCTGGGGCACTCAGGGACCTAGATGTAAGAAAAATAAGTCCCTAGGACTTATTGGTAACAGGTACCAAAAGTCCAGGGGGCTTACCTGCAAATAACCCGAAATAAATCGCACCTGCTCAAATAAACCATGCACAGGGGTATAAATGCAAATAAGTAAAAGATGTCATTCAACTGTTAACATCCAGAACCTCATGGAGTGCACTGCAAATAACCCAAACAACACGTGACGAAGCACGTGGCTCACAACGCACAGGGGTATAGATGCGAATAAACTAAAGCACGAGGTCCTTTATGTAAATTACCCTAAAACTAAACAACTGACTAGAATACTTACAGGATTAAAACGAAAGAAAGTAAAAACAGGGGCCTAAGGGTAAATTACCCTTTATTAAGCGGGGGTGCTGGATGCGCGCCACGTGTAGATCGGACGGTCCAGATGGGGGCGTCACTCCAGTTCTGGTACTGCTCTGGCTGATCCAACGGTCGAGGCCAAGACACGTGTGGATCTAACGGTCCGGATTAGCCTCCTCAGATCTGACGTCAAAGGGCGCTCCAGGGACCAACGGTCGAGATGGATTCTGGAGCTGGAGGGTGATCCAACGGCAATGGAGGATGCTGGAAGAACTGGTCCCCGGCGAGACTCGCCAGGCTCGTACGGGCGCTGGCCTCCTCCTTGGAGCGCTCTGATGGTCGGAGAAGAAAGCTGGAGCGCTCCCGCGTCTACTGCGATGCTCCGATGACCGGCCCGAGCTCCGATGAGCTCGGACGAAGTCGGCGGAGCTCGAGCTCCTGGCCTGAATGACCAAGCCCTCAGATGGGCTCGGTAAGTCCTGCAAAATGGCTCAGAAGACTCGCGGGTCGAGGGCAAACTGCCTCGACCCGGTTAGGCGAAGCAACGGTGGCTGGTGCGTCGGGGTGGCGGGCTCCGGCGAAGGTGGTGGACGGAGGAGCCCGGTTCCCAGCTCCTGTGCGAGCTGGGTTGAGTGAGTGGGTACAGAAGGTGCGTCGGAGGGAGGCGAACGTGGAGGTCGGGTCCGATGATCGAATGGTGGTCGGAACCGGGGTGAATTGGAAAAGTACGGCGGCGGCGCAAATTGGGCGAAAACGGAAATCGAAGGAAATAGCGAAGCTAAATGGCTACCTGGATGAACGGTGAGACTGGGAAAGAGCTGCGGGAGCTCTTGGTCGTCGCCTCGAGGGTCGTCTCGGCCCGAGGCTCGAAGCTCGCTCAGGTGGTGGAGCTACGGCGGCTACGTCGCCGGATCAATGGATTCCTCCTCCTCTCCTCGCTGCAACAGGTGGAATTGCTCGCTGTCACTCTCGCGGTCTCTCTGGAGCTCACAGGGAAGGAGGCGAATGACCAAAGATGCTCAAATCGAGTGGCGGAGCTCCAGCTTTATATGGCTAGGGGTCCGGTTAACAGAGGTCGGGGCAAGCAGCGTAGCGCGCGGATCCCCAAAAACCTCCCCGGGCGTGGATCATGATCGAAAAATCTCGGATTAGAATCCGGGGTTAGGCGGAGTGGTGATCGGGTCGAGCGGGTAATAATTGGAGAAATCGGGTCCGGAGCTCGAACCCGTGGGAAGTGGTCCTGGGGGGGGGGGGGAGGGGGTAGTTGACCGGGCGGTCAATATCCCCAGGACCCAATGAGGATGGGCCACGTGGCAGGATCTTGAAGCTCAAAATTAAGGTAGCTAGGGCCCGATTTTGCAAAAACTCAAAACACAAACTATTTTTATTTTATTTTTTTCTATTTTTTGGTGATTTTTTAATAATTTTTCTGAAATGAAAATAGGCTATATACATAGTATGTACTATATATAGGTATATACAATATATAGGGTTTTGATTTTTTTGATTTTTAATTATTATTTTTTATACAATTTTATCCTTATTTTATATTTTATTTATTTATAGAATAAAATAAGGAATAAAAAGGTATTTTTATTTTATTTTTATTATTTATGTACATAGGTAAAATATATATACATCTATATACATGGTATATGTACAATGTATTTTTGTATTTTTAATTTTTCTATTTTTATTTTGTTTTAATTTGTAATTGTTTTTATTTTATTTATTTACAATATATAACATAGACTATTTACAAAGCTAAATAAATATATAGGTGTGGTTTACGTACATGATGAAAGGGAGTATTTTTTATCTTTTTGATTTTTAACTTTTTATTTTGTTTTTATATTTTTATAAATATATACAAGTATTTACAAGCATATTTTTGGGTGAGGAAAATATAGTTTTATTTATTTACACAAATATTTACACATGAGCCCCTATCTCCCTCTACTTTGGCTTTTATGCGGTCAGGCCCATGCTGAGCCATCCCTTGGGTTAGGTTGCTCAATATTTATTCTAAATATTTCCCTCTTTTTCTTTTTAATCTTTATTCTTTTATTTTTGCACAAAAACATGCTAATTATAGGTTTTTACACAATGCATGCTTTTGGTAATTATTTATATTTACATATATCTACATGCATTTGCAAAGGTTTTTGTAGCTAAAATATAAGAATAAAGAGTGATGAATGGGTATTCATCAGGGACCTTATAGTGCATTCATTCATTTTATTTCAGAAAGGGAGTGAAACATCAATAACTTTTATTGATAAACATATATATATATATATATATTAGAATAACACTTATTGTAAGAATGGTTCGCCCGGGGCTCACATGTCTAACAATCTTCCACTAGCCCTCAGAACCATTCAGGTACAATCCGTAACCCATACTTATTACATGCTGGTCGAAAACCTTCTGTGTCAGAGGTTTGGTAAGAGGATCAGCAATGTTGTCGGCAGAGGCCACCTTGGTGATGATGATGTCACCACGCTTTTGAATCTCCCGAATGATGTTGTATTTTCTTTCCACGTGCTTGCTCTTTTGATGCCATCTAGGTTCCTTTGCATGGGTAATGGCTCCCGTGTTATCGCAGAGTAACGGTATGGGAGTATCAGAGGAAACTACGTCAAGCTCCAAGATGAACTTGCGCAATCATACCGCCTCTTTTGTAGCATTAGATGTGGCAATGTATTCGGTTTCTGTTGTTGAATCCGCCGTAGTGTCCTGCTTCTTGTTTCTCCAGCTCACAGCACCACCGTTCAACAGGAATACAAACCCTGATGTCGACTTTCGATCATCAATATCCGACTGGAAGTCTGAATCTGTATATCCCAAGACTTGGAGATCACCATCCCCATAGATCAATATGTAATCTTGCGTCGGTCTTAGATATTTGAATATGTTCTTTACTGCATTCCAGTGTTTCTCTCCATAGCAGGATTGGTAACGACTTACCACTCCCATTGCATGGCAGATATTTTGCCTAGTACACATCATGGCATACAATAAGCTTCCTACATCCAAGGAAGGACATATCGATATCGACATCATATCGATACAATGTTGATACCGATATATCGCCGATATATCAGCGATATATCGACGCATATCGCCGACATCCTGTATCCATTGTTCTATTTTGAGATGTCGATACCTGATATATCCATATCGGCGATATATCGGTGACTTGTCGATATCGATATATCGTCGATATATCGACGATATATCGCAATAAGGAGATCCCTGCCTACAGCTGATGCGTAGGGGCATCCAGCCATGGCCTTCCTTTCCTCAGCACTTTGAGGAGTCATCCCTTTAGACAGATGGATACCATGTCCTAAGGGGAGGAATCCTTTCTTGGAACTATCCATACGGAATCGTTCAAGAATCTTCTTGATGTATCCATGTTGTGATAATCCCTATATTCTCTTTTCTCGGTTTCTGAACAACTTCAGGCCTAAGATGTAAGAGGATTCTCCAAGATCTTTCATCTCGAAGGTATGGGATAGCCAAATCTTCACACTGGTCATCATTCCTGTATCATTCCCAATGATAAGGATATCATCTACATAAAGTACGATGAACACAATGGCACTCCCACTAAGCTTCTTGTACACAAAGGTTCATCAGGATTTTGCACAAAATCGTAACTCTTTAGGGTTTCGTCAAATCTGATGTTCCAGTTACGAGAAGCTTGTTTGAGCCCATAGATGGATTTCTTCAGCTTGCATACTTTTCCATCCTCAACTATGAAGTCCTGGGGCTGCTCCATATAGATTTTCTCATCGAGGTATCTAATAAGGAAGGTCATCTTGACGTCCATCTGCCAGATGTCATAGTCAAGAGATGCAGCTATAGCTAGCAGTGTCCTGATGGACTTAAGCATAGCCACAGGAGAGAACGTCTTATCGTAGTCGATGCCTTCTCTCTGTGTGTAGCCCTTGGCTATGAGCCGTACCTTGAAAGTCTCTACTTTCCCATCAGGTACCCTCTTTCTCTTGAAGATCCATTTACACCCAATGGGTTTTACCCCTTTAGGTGGATCCTGTAGGGTCCATACACCATTCTTGTGCATGGAGTCAATTTCTGACTTCATTGCTAGCATCCATCTATCCATGTCATAATCCGTGAATGCTTCATCAAATGAAGAAGGATAATTGAGTCTCACCTGACACATGGAATCCATACCTTTCAGGTGGGGCGACCACCCTCGAACTCCTTTGAAGAGGTATGGGTGTTTCATCTTTATTTATCTCTTCAGTTTCTAGTTCAGGAATCTCAGAATCCTCAGGGGATTCAATGAGTTCCTCTACTTCATTTCTGTCTTGACCTTTAAGGAAATCATCTTCTAGAAATTTTACATCCCTAGAGACAAAAATATTTTGGATCTCAGGGTCATAAAGCTGGTATCCAATACCAACTTTAACATACCAAACGAAGTAGTACTCACGATTGCGAGATTCTAGCTTACTTGTGTCCACGTTCTTTGCATGGACCAAGCATGCCCAAACCCTCAAGTGTTTAACAGTAGGTTTGGTACCATACCAGAGTTCATGAGGAGTCTTGGGTACAGACTTGCTAGGAATCTTGTTCAGGATATATATTGCAGTCTCTACTGCATATCCCCAGAAACTAATAGGTAAACGTGCTTTGCTCATCATTGAACGGACCATGTCCATGATGGTCCTGTTGCGTCTCTCAGCAACACCATTAATTTGGGGAGTTCCAGGGGGAGTGAGATTGGAGACAATTCCATTCTCTTTAAGATATTCCTTGAATTCATTTGAGAGGTACTCACCACCTCGGTCAGATCGAATCCATTTGATCTTCCTATCGGTTTGGTTCTCAACCAAAGCCTTAAACTATTTGAACTTTTCAAAGGTTTCAGATTTATGATTTAGTAGGAAGACAAACCCGTATCGCGAATGGTCATCAATAAACGTCAAATAATATCGATATCCATTTCTAGTCGCGGTACTGAAGGGACTACATACATCGGTATGTATTAGGTCAAGAATACCTTCGCATCTTATAACCTTGTTACGGAAAGGTGTTCTAGTCATTTTACATCGAATGCAATGTTCCTAGGTAGGTAAAGATTGAACCTGTAGAAAATCTAAAGGTCCATCCTTTATCAATCTATTGATCCTATCAATAGATAAATCACCAAGCCTTTGATGCCAAATCATATTCGAATGATTTCCATTCTTCCTGGATCTCTTGGGGTTTTCATTATTGGTGGTAGTAACATTCATGACACATTCATCAATGCACAATTCATAGAGTCCACCAGAAGTCAAAATACCATCCGCAATATATTTATCATAACGGTTTATGATTAACTTATTATAGAAAGTGAAGAAATATCCATTTCTAACTAACGTAGATGCAGATATCAGATTCCTTCTAACTTCAGGTACATAAAGACACTCTTTAAGTACTGTGGCTCGACCACTAGATAATGATAGTCTGCAGGTCCCGACGGCGACTGCTGCAACACTTGCATCAGATCCCATCTGGATGACTATCTCTCCATGCTCCAGATTCCTAGTTTCCTGAAACAAATGCAACGATTTGCATACATGAACAGAAGCACCAGAATCTACAACCCAACTTCCTTCTCTTCCAACAAGAAAGCTAGTTTCAATGATGAAAGTAGATTTCATACCTGTGACGCTTTACCTTTGTCAGCAGACTTCAGGTAATATGGGCAGTTGCGCCGCCAGTGCCCCGACTTCTTGCAGTAGTGACAGACATCGGACTTTTTCGATGTCATTAGTGTGGAAGCACTAGAAGACGAACCAACTCCTTGATTCTTCTTCTTTCTCTTCTGCGCCGGGCCCTTATGAGAACCTTACTTACGCCCGCGCTTTCCTCTCATTTATGCAACCATTGCACTAGCAGAGGGGCCGTCCTTCTTCATCACGTCTTCTGCAGACTTCAATGCTGCTAACAGCCCAACGTTAATGAAATCTCCTTTGCTCATGTGATAAGACACGAAAAAGTTGTTGAAAGACTAAGGGAGCGACATGAGAATGAAATCAGCATGCATGTCAGAATCCATGTAGGCTCCCAGGGTTTCCAATTCAGAGAGGTACCCAAACACTTTGAGTACGTGTTCTCTGATAGAGGTCCCTTCCTGTATCTTGTAGGGAATAAGCTCTTTCATCACTTTGTAACGCTGTGTGCAGTTTATGTCACCGAACATTTCCTTCAGATTCAACATAATCTCTTGGTAATGGTTCATTTCCATATGTTGCTTCTGAAGCACATTGGACAATGACCCAAGGATATAACACCTTTCCAGATTATGATCTTCATCATATTTCTCATTATATGATTTATCTTCCGCAGTCTTAGGGTTTGCAATCTTGTCCTTGGATAACACATACGAGATGCGCTCCGTAGAAAGGACAAGGTCCAAATTTCAGATCTAATCCGAATAATTTGGTTCGGTCAACTGGTTGACCTCCAGGAGCTTGCTAAGTGGGTTCATTTTTTGAAATTAAGAATGCACTATATCACAATACATAAATAATTATATATTCATTTTAAGATACTTGATTAAGGTATTTTAAATCAAATTTATCTTGCTATGTCAACTTTGAAAGAATAATTGATGAAGCCACGTTTCATCATCTTTATTCTATCATTTTGTCATCAAAAACCCTAGCAAATACCTGTAAATAGCATTAAAATCATCATCTTAGCATTCATGCATGTGCATCATATTAGTGTATAAAATGCGGTTTTTAAAAGCCAAAATTATAGAATAAAGAAAAGAAAAGAAAAGAAAAAGAATAAAATATTGAAAATATTTTATTACCCGAAACCACCGAGACCTAGGCATCTTGATGAATAGGTCGACCAGGAATAAAGTAGGGGGAGATAAGGTCAAAATACAGATAAAATGCCTATACATTCTATTCATTCTTTATTCATTTTGGGACCTAATTTTGATTTCACTTTTTAAACACCAAATAAAGAAACTTTGTACATGAAAGTTGTAGATAATTAAATAAATAAAAATACAAAATTGATTTCACAGAAAAATAATGTACAGATAAAAAGTTATGGTCTGAATAAAAATCCAAAAAGGCAACTTCCCAGACCCGTATCTCACAAACGACAACTCCAAATGCAGCATACTCACCTTTAATTGTATATAGAATATAATAATCTATTTAATGGCGGTGGTCTCGCATTTGGCGGAGCTACAGTTTGAAAGGTGACTTTTGGACCCCCGTTGTGCAGTGTACCGAATAAAATATTCAATTTATTCTTTATTCATTATTTTTGTATTTTTATATTTTTATAATTATGTAACTATTACTTACAATAACTATGTGCATTAAAATCAGAATAAAAATGCAAAGAAAATACAAAATAAAAATACTTGTATAAAGAATACATAGGTATACTGCCTATACATATACCTATACAAAACACTTTCATATTTTATTTAATATACAAAACATATCAGAAAAATTAAATAAAAATATATATGTGTATATAAAAGTATTTTACAATTTTATAAAATACTAAATAAAAATAATAAAAATAAAAATACAAAATAAAAATAAAAGAATACAATATATAGAATAATATACCTATATAGGGATATAAAAGCAACTTGTAAAAATATACTTCACAAAATAAATTAAAAATCATAAGAAAATACTACATAAAATTTTAAACATCTTTTATTCTTTAACCAAAAATTAATTCGGCCTTTTTCTATTTTTAAACGAATTAATAAAATAATTCTTCAATCTTTTCCCTGGTTGGTCCACGTGGACCAACCAGGTGCGGTCTAGAGTTGACCTCGGTCACGTGGACCAACCAGGTGCGGTCTAGAGTTGACCTCGGTCAACTCCCTGAACGAGGCCTGCCACTTCTGATGCCCTGATTTTCCCCCGTTTTCAAGAAATTTTGGCGCCCGATCCTTCCCTTTTCTCGCCTCGAATCCTTCTTGGAACTTCTTCCCTGATCATCCCTCTCCCACGACGCGCCTTCAGATCACGCAAAAACCTCATGATGCGCGCGTGGATCTCGCTTGAAGGAGACGCCACCATCTTCTACTTAAACAACCCGCCACCTTTGAGCCCAATTTTGAACCCTCTTGGACCATTAATCCTCCTCCCTTTCGTGCTCTGTGGGTAGCCGGAGGTGACAGCTTCACTGCCCTGCCGTCAGACGAGTCGAGGAAGGCTCAAGGCGTCTCCACCACCTCCGTCGACCACCGGCGTCGAGATCCTTCCACCTCAGGTCTTCCACCTTCGAGGTATCACTTTTTCCCCTTCCTTTTCATTCCATTTTATTCCCCTTAGTTTCAGTATCAAAAATCCCAAAAAAATCGAGTTCCCCGTCGATCGATCCATCTCCCAAAGCTCATCGCCGGAGTGCACCTCTGGCTGTCGTTCATTCGCCTCCCACCGATCATCTCCGACCATCCGCTACGCCTCCGCGGGGTCTAGGCAGATTGCCCTGGACCCTCTCACCTCTTTTTGCAGGTCAAGACCCGGTCAACGCCCCTGGGGGCTCATTTTGAAGCTTCACCGGAGATCCCTGGAGCTCGAAGCTCCGCCGCCTTCGCGCCACCGCCACCGTGCTTCTTCGACGAAGCTGAGTACCCCAGCACATAGAGAGACCTTCCAGGAGTTCGCAGCCCATTTTTGGAGCTCATCCATCGCCGGAGGGCGGAGATTTAGCTCAGGGAAGCTCGCCTCGCCGGTGCTGCTTCCCTGTTCTTCATCATCGCCTCTCCACCGTCAGATCTGGTCGCATCTCCAGAACTAGCAGCAACCATCAGATCTTCTCCAACCATCACCGTCGGATCCAACCGAGGAGATCTGATCGCAGCCATTCATCGCCGAACCGTCATCGCGCGTTGTGCGCGCGCCACGTGGATAAGTGAGCGGCCCTTGGCCGTTCGATCGCGCACGAGGAGATAAGGCGTCGGAATTTTGCACTTTTCCCCTCGCCAAATTTTGTATTTCATTTCAGTCCATAAACTTTAAGCTGTAGTTTAAATATTCCTGTAATATTTGCCATTAGAACCCCGTAGTTTGCTTATTTGCACTTAGGTCCAGTCCACGTCACCTCACGTGCCCGGTGCGCGTGAGGGGGCTGGGTATTTTGCAAGGACCCCCCTGGAGTTTGTTTATTTCGCTTAAGTCCATGAACTTTTTAATTAAGTTGTAATGTTTTGGAGAAATTGCATCTGAGCCCCTGGATCTTTGTAATATTGCAAAAATACCCCTACCAGGTCACGTGCCCAGTGCGCGTGAGTTGGACATTTTGCAACGAACCCCCTCCGGGTTTGGGTATTTGTTTTTAGTCCAGAAACTTGTATTTAACGTTATAAATTTTTGTGGAAATTGCATATGTGCCCCTGCAAGTTCTGATAATTGCACTTATACCCCTGCCAGGCTTGTTTAACTTTTGGATGCTTGTTGTAATTATTTAAACTATCATTTTAGCTCCAAAAATCCCACAAAAATAGGGTTAAGCTTCTGTTGGCTTGTATTTTGACGCCCTAATTTTTAGTTTTTGATTTTGTTTTAATTTTATACTTATTAAAAATCAAAAATTTTCTTTTTATGTACTGTCTCTCTTAGAAAATGCCAAAAAAATATTAAAATACTTCGAAAAATTCCAAAAAAATTACCCAATGTCTATTTTAATCTATTTTAGTGTCAGTTCAAAAATCACTAAAAATCTCAAAAGAAAAACACTAAAAATCTAAAAACACTCTAAAACTTCAAAAAAATATATAAAATCAAAGAAAATTCCAAAAAATACAAACTCAGTTCCTGTTTGTTCTTTGTTCTGTTCTCTTTATTTGAAAAATAGTGTGAAAAATTTTGGTTGCTGTTTGCTAATTTTAATTCCCATTTTCCTCACAGCCAGCACATTTTCCACTGTTTTGCTTTATTTTAGTATTTAAAAATACCAAACACACTTTGAAAAATCCCCAAAAATCACAAAAACAGTAAAAGAAATCTTAAAAATACAAAAATACTTTATTTCTGAATTTTTGGATATTTTTGCACATTTGTATAAATATTTCATCTTGTCTTTTATTACATTGCTTTTGAATTCCAATATAAAAAAAGTACAAAATATAAAATATAAAAATCAGAAAATCAAAATACAAAATTAAAAATTAAATAAAAAAATTAATTAAAATAAAAAACCCACAAAAACATCTTTGCTTGCTTGCTTAGTGTAGACATCACTCACATTCCCTCACGCACACTCTTGTGAATTACCCTGCTTGCTCCCTGTTTCCGAACTCTCTGCATACTTGTCACTATACACCATTTGTGCAGAGTTAAAAATAAATTTTAACTCCACATTTATTTCTAATTTATTGATCTTTAGTGTGGGTTAATTGTTGATTAAATACGGGATTCACTTGTGAGTCGCCACAGCGACGATTATCTCCGCCTTGTGTGAGACACCAATCTAGACTCCATTGAATTTCGTGTTAATCAAATGGCGCCGTTGCCGGGGAGCAACAACGCGTAGTTCTCGTTTTTGCTTGTGTTTGTGATTGATTGTCTACTTTTGCGGCTTTTATTTCTGCTTATTGTATTTTGGCTCATTTTTGATATTTATTGTTTGAATTGTCTAACCACCTTCTTGTTTGACTTTGTGCGAGGTACGCGGATCGAGGGAGGCTCTCTTTTATAGGAGCGCCCGTGCACCCACGTGAGGCGGCTGACGCTTCGCACCAAGTCGGACTTAGAGGATTTTTGAAGACAATTCCCGAGCCACTTATTCCATTGACCTTATTTGTGTAATTTCAGTGAGAGAGAGACTCTATTTTGTTATAATACGGGTTTCTTGGACTCTTGGACATTCGGGCCCAATTTCCAAGTGTTTGTTCACTTGGGGGCTCACCGCGGCTTTCCATCGGTTTTCGTCGCCTTTTCTTACGTTGTTTTCCAGTTTTGTTTTCCTTACTTTGTGTGATTGAGCCCTTAGATTTAGGATTGCTTACGATAGATTAAGGCCAAACACCTAATATATCTTGCATGTACCTATAGCCGCGTTTGGACTTAGTTAAATTTTTAAACAGTCGTTTCATCATCTTAGATCCGCCGCGCCGCGAGCCCACCCCGTCAAGCGCTACTCCTGAACTCGACTTGTCGAGAAGAGGAGGGGTGAGTCTAGACCGGACTTTTTGGATTGAGGATCGGTGACCGACTTGTGGTTCTTCCCGCTAATAGCAATTTCTGAAACTTAGAGCGATTTCATCGGCTTTGCATTTGCATATAGATAGGTTTCAATTCTGCTGAGCATCCTTGCATGTAGAGTGCTGGAGGCAAGGTGAGCATTTACGCGTTAGCATCCATCATTATTTGCCGCTTGCATTGCTTTTCCGACTCTCCCTCTGATTTTGCCAACCTAGGTGCTCAAAGGAATTGACTCCCCGATAGGATCGTGCATTTCATTAAAAATCCAAAAAAAGTGATAACCAATAAAATTGGGACTGCTAATATTACTTGACCCTAAAAAAAGATCAAAAAGAAAGATATTGTCTTGGGGTGAGTAATCCCCTCATTGTCTTCGCTTTTACTTGCTTGCGCACACGCTAAGGATTAGTGCCCAAATCCCATTGAGCCCCTAAGTGTTTGTGCAACCTCTTGACTTTTTCACCTAACTCTAAAATAGACAAGATAAAAAGACCGATTTTTCGGTCTCTACCGAGTTGAGTAGGTGAATTGAGGGTTTGGTTGTTTCATTTTTGCTTGTGATTGTTTTGTGTGCATTCTAAATCATCTCTACGCATTTGCGCCTTTCTCCACACATCTATTGATTTGACCATCGTGTTCTCCCGATCATTCTCTCTTGTTTCGAGATGGATCCCTGGAGCGATTTTTATCCGGATTTTGCGGATTCCTCGTATCCTCCAGCCGGTCCACCTCCCTTTTGTCAGGAGGATCCTCCTCCTACTTTTTCGGACTTTTGTACATATCCGCCTCAGCCACAATATCAGACTTCGGACTTCTATCCACCTCCATCCCCACATGTATATTATCCGCCTCCACGTCCAATCCACCCGATTCTGACCTGTTGGAGTCACCTCCCACGACCTCCATGAGTGTTGTCATGAACCTAATGCTAGAGCACATCAATTTGATGAAGGAGAATCTTGACACTTTGAGAGAATATCGGACTAGTGCTCTTTTCATCGAGGATACGGCTTCGCTTGTGAAGAATCATGGGAGCTTGCAATCGCCCAAAACCCAAAAAAATGAGAAAAATTTAAAAATCCAAAAAGATTTCGGGGGACACTTGGTTGATCAAGATTTTGAGGAGAGAGACCACTTGCCAGAACCCTGGACCACACATGCATTCACACCTAGTCCCACCTTCGACCCCGAGGATGCCGCTGTACAGACTGCTCTTGGCATGCCTCGTGTATATGCTGATTCCGAATTCCTCCCTTGTATGGAGGAAGTCCAAAAATTCAAAAAAATGTTATCCGAACCCGAAGTGGTGGCTACTATTCATGAGATTATCCGTGCCCCACTTCAGCAGGCCATGACCCAATTATCTGCTCCTCTTCCCAAGAAGAGAAAGCGGAGGAGCAGATCTGAGCGTCACATTGTGACCATGGCCACTGCCCTCGCCATCACAGACCGTCCCATTCCCAAAAAGAACACAGCTACACCTTTCATCACTTGCACCATCTCTGACTATACATGTGATCGCACTCTCCTAGACGGCGGTGCATCTATTAGCATATTACCCTTCTCGCTGGTACAATCTCTTCACTTAGGGCCTCTCAAGAAAACCAGGATGATCGTTCAGTTTGCTGATGGATCCATCAAGAGGCCGAAGGGTATCCTTGAAAACGCCGTCATTTCTATTCAGGGCACGAGCCACAATGTTGATTTTGTCGTGTTTCCCATGGAGAACTCCACAGGGGAGCCATCTCCAATCATCCTGGGACGACCATTCCTCGCCTCTGCGAGGGTCGTTATTGACTATGGATCAGGAGAGATTCGCTTCCGTCCTGTTGACGAGAGCGAAGTATTGATCACCACACCCACAGTTGACCAGAGACCTGCACCTGATGCACCTTCACTGATTATAGCTGACTCTGAGGCCTGTGACCTACCTGATGCTACTGGAGATACTTCCTTAGCGATCCCTGATGAGACCCGACGGATCCCCCGAAAGGGGAGGAAGTCGGAAAGCATGGACCTCACTAATCCTCCTCCTGGTGTGTGGCGATGTGTTGATGAAATCCAGAGTATCTACGTGATTGAACCATTTAAGCAGGGGGTAGATACCAAAATAATTAAGGATGTTTATGATGTTGCCCATTACTTTGAGAGACCTCATAAGGTAACAAATGACCCATGTAAGACTAGACAGGACGGACCTGTTTTGACTACTTCCACTGATGAGTCCACTCCTGTCCATGTTGATTCTGATGGGCCAGAGGCCGAAGTTGATTTGATCGCTTTTCTTCAGAAATTCGGGCCTTTTGATGAGAAAGATGATCCGGTTGAGATTATAGAGGACGAACAGAGTTCGTATGCTTCCACAGATGATTTCGTTCCTTTTGATTTTGACCTAGATGAGGCCTCGCAGGACGACTCCGATTACACTTCTTCCGAGGATGATGAGTTTGCCCCATTCCACTTTGACATCTACGAGACTTCCAAGGCCGGACCTAGTCGTACTTCTTCCACTCACCAGTCTGTGCCTTCACACCATAGGACTACCAAGGGAGAACCTAGCCACACTGCTTCCATTGATCAGTTCGTCCCTTTCCTATTTGACTCCACTGAGGGCCTTCACCATGTCGACCCTGATAGGCTTCCGTCCACTATGGACCCCGATGTCGACATACACCATATACGATCTATCCCTCAGCGGTCCCGCAAGAAGGTTTGCTTTCCACCTTCTGATGATTATCCATCTTTGTTGTATATTCCCTTGTGTACCTCGGTTCTTTCTTCCGTATTGCTCGGCCACCCATTCTCGTGTTTGCCTTGCTTAGGACGTACTTTGTCCTAAGTATAGGGGGGTGGACGAGCCGAGTGTTCATTCTTCGTTCCGTGTGATCACTCCTGTTGTTGCCTATACTTAGGGCTTCTTTTACCCTAAGTATAGGGGGAGCGATGTGTACATTCTCATGATCTCATTTCTAGTCTCATCTCTTTTTCTTTTCTTCTTTTCTTCTTTTCCTCTTCTACCTTCTTCATCTATCAAAAAGGTGCCACCCTTGTAGAATTTTTCATACTTAGGACGTACTTTGTCCTAAGTATAGGGGGGCGTGCACCCCGAGTATTTCCATTCTTTTCGATCCTCTCCATTGTCTCCTCTTCTTGTCTATACTTAGGGATATTTTACCCTAAGTATAGGGGGAGACAATCTGAGTACGATCTGTTCATTCCCACCCTTGACCCTCCCTCCTTTGTGTACAGTCTGCTATACTTGGGATTATTTGATCCTAAGTATAGGGGGGACGGTCAACTTCTCATTCTTTTGTTCATTTCTTATTCATTTATTCTTTAGATTTTTCTATACTCAGTACGAGTTATGTCTTCTCCTTTCTCTCCGATCTATGAGGACATAGCTCCAGCTAAGTATAGGGGGGTCGTATATACTGTGTATATACTTTAGCCATAACTCGTACTTTCATATTTTCTCAATAATATGGCTAATCATTCTTTAAAACCCATTAAAAACCTTAATAAAAAGGTGTCTGGTTCCTCAAAGTCCGTTTGTATATACTGATTAATAAATCAGGTGAAAATGTGTTTTGCAAAATGTTTGAAAAATAGTTTGAAAATCTTTGTGAACATCTATTGAAAACTATTTTGAAAATATTTTGTTACATGTTTTCTACCTTTGTAAAAAATATTGTGATTGTAAAACTTATTTTCTTTGTGTGAAATAAAATGTTTGAAAAATGATTTGCAAATGGTTTGAAAAATGGTTGCAAAAATATTTTGAAAAACCTATATATACTGTTTTGAAAGCCTTTGCAAAATGATTTTCAAATGTGTGTACATGTTTGTAAAAATGTTTGTAAAAACTATTTTCGACTATAGTTTTCAGAAAAATCGTGTGAAAATGCTTGTGTCAAATAAGTTTGAGGAATACATACATCTCACCAAAATCCACTATATATGTATAAAATTGATCACTTACCCTTGTGAACCCTTAAAATCCACTTCTTGTATATATAAGAAGCGCTCCCATGTACATATTTTAACCTAGTTTTCAGCCAAAACCTTTTTGTTTTCAAAAATCCCAAAAACATTTGCAAAACTAAAATCAAAAAAAAATCTGAAAAATCTTTTTGAAAAATACAAAAAAATGCATGCATCATCTTTTCAAAAATCCATAAAAAGTTCAAAATCTTGAAAATTGCATCACAAAAATACTTCTTGCATAGCATAGCATGAGCATGTTTCGGATTGAGTTTGATAGTTGAATAAGTCTAAGTAAAATCCGGAGATTGGAGCTTGATTGGATCTTAAAATATACCTAATAACAGGAACCTTATAGGAACTGGGTTTGAGGTACTTCAGGTCTAGTTGACTTAATTCTTTGAGGATCACGGGACTTGGTTCAATGCATTCTTGACTGCCTAAGTAGAGTATTTCGGAGCACACGCACGACTCTTGTTGATAATGACCTAACTTGGACACCTGCACCTTTCACATAGCTCTCCACGGATGAGGTGGTGAGGAGGCAGTTTCCTTTGGCTTGGGGTAGCATATGAGGGTAGTACTTCTAGGAGGAACCTCTCTTCTTCTTCTAGTGAAGGAAGTGCACCTCAACTTGGTCTAGTGGTGATGAAGGCTAAAGACAGAAGCCGTGGGTTGCAATAAAGCTTCAAAAGAGGGATAGTCTACTGGCTCAAGAGGAAAATTTCTTGTATATATGATGCACCATGTAGATATGTTGTACAGATGCACTTGAAAAAAAAGCAAAAAAGAACTCCAAAAAAGTGGTGGGTCGGATTGAAAATTTAATAACCCCACCGGAGTGTATATAGTCCAATAAAGCAAAAGCTTATGGTATCCATGTTACATCTCATGAAGCTTGCAGCGGGAGACTTAGCTACACTAATTGAGCTCCCAAAATTCTATACCTCTTATTCCCCCTCTTCTTGAGCCGGTTGCACTTGAACTTAGAAGGGAATACCCCGCTTCTCGAGGAAAGAGTTGCTAGACCGAGGCATTCGAGTTACCAGGGTGGGGGAGGTTGGTTCTTTGTTACTTCTGAGGTGGGGAGCTACATATCACTTACACTGTACGAGTCAGACTCATAGTCGTAAGAGTTTGCGTATGAGTTGAAGTATTTCTGACCTGGCTATTGAGGAGACTTGGACAGAGTTTTGGGATTCTCAAGGACTGTTGGATTTCAAACTTGGTTCTCATTAAGGTTCCGACCGCACTAAAATTCCAAAGGTCCGACTTAAGCTCCAAACTTTGATTTTGTGAAGACAAGTTTGATAGTCAAATAAAATCCAAGTTTTTCTTTTTCTTTTCTTTCTTTTTCTTTTTACACTTATTGCATAAGTGTTTGCTAGGGACTAGCAAAGGTAAAGTATAGGGGGATGATGAAGCCACGTTTCATCATCTTTATTCTATCATTTTGGCATCAAAAACCCTAGCAAATACCTGTAAATAGCATTAAAATCATCATCTTAGCATTCATGCATGTGCATCATATTAGTGTATAAAATGCGGTTTTTAAAAGCCAAAATTATAGAATAAAGAAAAGAAAAGAAAAAGAATAAAATATTGAAAATATTTTATGACCCGAAACCCCCGAGACCTAGGCATCTTGATGAATAGGTCGACCAGGAATAAAGTAGGGGGAGATAAGGTCAAAATACAGATAAAATACCTATACATTCTATTCATTCTTTATTCATTTTGGGACCTAATTTTGGTTTCACTTTTTAAACACCAAATAAATAAACTTTGTACATGAAAGTTGTAGATAATTAAATAAATAAAAATACAAAATTGATTTCACAGAAAAATAATGTACATATAAAAAGTTATGGTCTGAATAAAAATCCAAAAAGGCAACTTCCCAGACCCGTATCTCACAAACGACAACTCCAAATGCAGCATACTCACCTTTAATTGTATATAGAATAAAATAATCTATTTAATGGCAGTGGTCTCGCATTTGGCGCAGCTACGGTTTGAAAGGTGACTTTTGGACCCCCGTTGTGCAGTGTACCGAATAAAATATTCAATTTATTCTTTATTCATTATTTTTGTATTTTTATATTTTTATAATTATGTAAATATTACTTATAATAACTATGTGCATTAAAATCAGAATAAAAATGCAAATAAAATACAAAATAAAAATACTTGTATAAAGAATACATAGGTATACTGCCTATACATATATCTATACAAAACACTTTCATATTTTATTTAATATACAAAACATATCAGAAAAATTAAATAAAAATATATATGTGTATATAAAAGTATTTTACAATTTTATAAAATACTAAATAAAAATAATAAAAATAAAAATACAAAATAAAAATAAAAGAATACAATATATAAAATAATATACCTATATAGGGATATAAAAGCAACTTGTAAAAATATACTTCATAAAATAAATAAAAAATCATAAGAAAATACTACATAAAATTTTAAACATTTTTTATTATTTAACCTAAATGAATTAATAAAATAATTCTTCAATCTTTTCCCTGGTTGTTCCACGTGGACCAACCAGGTGCGGTCTAGAGTTGACCTCGGTCAACTCCCTGACCGAGGCCTGCCACTTTTGACGCCCTGATTTTCCACCGTTTTCAAGAAATTTTGGCGCCCGATCCTTCCCTTTTCTCGCCTCGAATCCTTCTTGGAACTTCTTCCCTGATCATCCCTCTCCCACGACGCGCCTTCAAATCACGCAAAAACCTCATGATGCGCGCGTGGATCTCGCTTGAAGGAGACGCCACCATCTTCTACTTAAACAACCCGCCACCTTCGAGCCCAATTTTGAAGCCTCTTGGACCATTAATCCTCCTCCCTTTCATGCTCTGTGGGTAGCCGGAGGTGACAGCTCCACTGCCCTGCCGTCAGACGAGTCGAGGAAGGCTCGAGGCGTCTCCACCACCTCCGCCGACCACCGGCGTTGAGGTCCTTCCACCTCAGGTCTTCCACCTTCGAGGTATCACTTTTTCCCCTTCCTTTTCGTTCCATTTTATTCCCATTAGTTTCAGTATCAAAAATCCCAAAAAAAATCGAGTTCCCCGTCGATCGATCCATCTCCCATAGCTCATCGCCGGAGTGCACCTCCGGCTGTCGTTCATTCGCCTCCCACCGATCATCTCCGACCATCCGCTACGCCTCCGCGGGGTCCAGGCAGATTGCCCTGGACCCTCTCACCTCTTTTTGCAGGTCAAGACCCGGTCAACGCCCCTGGGGGCTCATTTTGAAGCTTCACCGGAGATCCCTCGAGCTCGAAGCTCCGCCGCCTTCGCGCCACCGCCACCGTGCTTCTTCGACGAAGCTGAGTACCCCAGCACATAGAGAGACCTTCCAGGAGTTCACAGCCCATTTTTGGAGCTCGTCCATCGCCGGAGGGCGGAGATTTAGCTCAGGGAAGCTCGCCTCGCCGGTGCTGCTTCCCTGTTCTTCCTCATCGCCTCTCCACCGTCAGATCTGGCCGCATCTCCAGAACTAGCAGCAACCGTCAGATCTTCTCCAACCATCACCGTCGGATCCAACCGAGGAGATCTGATCGCAGCCATTCATCGCCGAACCGTCATCGCGCGTTGTGCGCGCGCCACGTGGATAAGTGAGCGGCCCTTGGCCGTTCGATCGCGCACGAGGAGATAAAGCGTGGGTATTTTGCACTTTTCCCCTCGCCAAATTTTGTATATCATTTCAGTCCATAAACTTTAAGCTGTAGTTTAAATATTCCTGTAATATTTGCCATTAGAACCCCATAGTTTGCTTATTTGCACTTAGTTCCAGTCCACGTCACCTCACGTGCCCGGTGCGCGTGAGGGGGCTGGGTATTTTGCAAGGACCCCCCTGGAGTTTGTTTATTTTGCTTAAGTCCATTAACTTTTTAATTAAGTTGTAATGTTTTGGAGAAATTGCATCTGAGCCCCTAGAACTTTGTAATATTGCAAAAATACCCCTGTCAGGTCACGTGCCCAGTGCGCGTGAGTTGGACATTTTGCAACGAACCCCCTCCGGGTTTGGGTATTTGTTTTTAGTCCAGAAACTTGTATTTAATGTTATAAATTTTTGTGGAAATTGCATATGTGCCCCTGGAAGTTCTGATAATTGCACTTATACCCCTGCCAGGCTTGTTTAACTTTTGGATGCTTGTTGTAATTATTTAAACTATCATTTTAGCTCCAAAAAACCCACAAAAATAGGGTTAAGCTTCTGTTGGCTTGTATTTTGACGCCCTAATTTTTAGTTTTTGATTTTGTTTTTAATTTTATACTTATTAAAAATCAAAAACTTGCTTTTTATGTACTGTCTCGCTTAGAAAATGCCAAAAAAATATTAAAGTACTTCGAAAAATTCCAAAAAAAATACCCAGAGTCTATTTTAACCTATTTTAGTGTCATTTCAAAAATCACTAAAAATCTCAAAAGAAAAACACTAAAAATCTTAAAACTCTCTAAAACTTCAAAAAAATATATAAAATCAAAGAAAATTCCAAAAACTACAAACTCAGTTCCTGTTTGTTCTTTGTTCTGTTCTCTTTATTTGAAAAATAGTGTGAAAAATTTTGGTTGCTGTTTGCTAATTTTATTTCCGATTTTCCTCACAGCCAGCACATTTTCCACTGTTTTGCTTTATTTTAGTATTTAAAAATACCAAACACACTTTGAAAAATCCCCAAAAATCACAAAAACAGTAAAAAAAATCTTAAAAATACAAAAATACTTTATTTCTGAATTTTTGGATATTTTTGCACATTTGTATAAATATTTCATCTTGTCTTTTATTACATTGCTTTTGAATTCCAATATAAAAAAAAGTACAAAATATAAAATATAAAAATCAGAAAATCAAAAATCAAAAATCAAAATTAAAAATTAAATAAAAAAATTTAATTAAAATTAAAAACCCACAAAAACATCTTTGCTTGCTTGCTTAGTGTAGACATCACTCACATTCACTCACGCACACTCTTGTGAATTACCCTGCTTGCTCCCTGTGTCCGAACTCTCTGCATACTTGTCACTATACACCATTTGTGCAGAGTTGAAAATAAATTTGACTCCATACTTGTTTTTCATTGTTTGATACTTGATTGTGGGTTCATTGTTGATTAATTACATTTTATTGTGGGTCGCCACAGCGACGTATTTAGACCCTCGATAAAGTGTGATTATCAATAATCCCTAATTGTCTTTCAAAGTAAGAGATATACTTACCGCTATATCTCAAGCAAGATCTAGGATCTCCTTTCCTATCTTTGTCACATCCCAATAATATGAGAACTTGGGACTTACAGGATCCAGATGCGCTTACTTACAGGAGCTGTCACTTCGGACAGACGTCTCCTACATACAATCCCTGGCGACGGAACCCTTCTCCTTGACGGGAGAACATGGATGTCACTTATGTGATCCTCTACCTCATATTCAAAATTAATAATTAATTATCGTGATTCATATTCACGTAATTAATTCTTCCAAGGGAATTAGACATCTATTCATAATAGAGTGTTTATTGGATATAATTAATTTAATCACATTAAATTAATCGTAAATCCAATCATCAATCAACAAACTTGATTATTACTTGAATAGTAGGTATAATCTCAAAGTACATATTATTCGAATTTTAATAAATAGAAAAATACACTCTGACTTCTCTAGCATTATCGAGTCCCTAGCCACTGTCATGGCCAGTACCGACGAGAGTGGGACGGACCACATACATTGCAATCCGCAACCCCAATGCTCTCTGACTAGTCACCATATCCACCCTAGGAAAGGATAATGCCAGATAGATCGTCATGTACTTTGAGATGTTCATCGGTTTTTCAACCGAAATTATACCATATAATATACATCAAAACAATTTTGATAATATTATAAGGAGATTTGCTAAACAAATCCCCAATCCTATTCAAGCAAGGGGGTTTTCATGTAAGAGTTGTCCTACAACTATTGTAGGATAAACTAAGGTTCTTCATGAAAATAGTGTTTGTTGATGATTCCATTTCAACCAATTAATGATCAAGATCAATTATCTTACCATTATGGTTAGGCAAATGTCATTCAATGAAATAATTATCTCTTTAAATATTTCACAAATATTTATCATTAATTATTTCAGAAAATTAACTATTAATTTTCATCATCATATTTGAAAGACTTATCACAAGGTTCATGATCAAGATTGTCAAATTCCAGCAGTGACCCCCAATCACTAAAATTAACTTATCTTGATCAATATAAATCCAAAAATTGCAAAATCAGTTTTCTAAGATTTCCAATTTGATTTATAAAAGAATCCAAGTGATATTTCACTCATTTATATGCACATCAGAATAGTAATTAACTCATTAATCACGTTCAGATCTACTGTTCCCACAACAGTGAATACATTTTTATTCAAAGGGCCATATTTTGAGAAAATGAAATCCAAATTACACAAACTCAGATCCTATGGTTTCCTTATTTAATGGGGAAAAAAATCCAATTGCAAGTTTAGTATTTAAACAATTTAAGCCGAACAATTCCAATTAGACAAAGGTGCGAAAATTGAAATGCGACAAAACTTCCGCGACCATTTCAAACCCAAGTCGTCCTAGGTCTATGGATCATATCCAAAACCTTATTCGACCTAAGTCTCTGATACCACTTAAAGGATATTGAGAATGCTCAAACGCATCACGGAAGCGTCTTAATCGCATCATATGCGATCGGGGCGACTAGTCACGCTAGTCACTAGATGCAGCGGAAATTGAAATTTTTTAATCAAATGATGAAACCACGTGATCACAAGAACATTTCTTGAATTGTTTCATCAAACCACAAAGTATAAGGAATACCTTTGGAGCATGGTTGTAATCACGAGATCTCTAAAACAAGAGATCCTCCTGTTTTAAGTTCGATCCACGAAGAATGCACTTGCGTGCGCGATGATGAGACGCGTTCCTCCCGCAATCTTCGATGGAGATCCATGCAACAAATCCCCTGATTTCGTCCAATGAAATCCGTCGTCTTCCTTTAAAGCAAGCAGCCCCAAAGAAGAAGGAGATCCTCGAGTCGTCGAAGGCAAAGGCGAGAGACTCTCTTTCTCAATACAAGTTGGACGACCACCTTGAAGAGGAGAGAGAGAGAGAGAGTAGGCGAGAATGAGAGATAGAGAGAGTGTAGTAACCTTGTACAACTCTTGATTATGTACCTTTGAAAGCCTAGGTTAGCCCTCCTTATATATTAGTTTGGGATTCAATGGATCTCAATCCATGGGACACATAGATCCAACGACCATGTTGATATATGTATTAATCAATGGCCATGATTGTTGTTGATTAAAGACTAACAACATTAATTTATATTTAAATCAAATATATGTTGCAACATTATCAATATAATTTAATTTACCATAAATTAATTATCAAGAGATAATAAGATAAAAAGAATGAGGAGATAATAAATCACCCCTTAAAAAATAGGGGGCATCCCCATGGTTGACGCCACCTATATTTTGTGGTGATTAATATCATTTTTTATTCTATCTTTTATCTCTTAATAAATTTATAATAACCATTATCACAAAATTATCAACCAAATTAATTCCAAATTAATTTGTGAATATTTTAATCATGCCATTGATATATATATATATATATATGTGTGTGTGTGTGTGTGTGTGAATCATATTCACAACCCAAACTAATTTGTAAATTATATTTACAATTAATTAACTAATGTGAATCCAATCCACATTAATAATTAACAAATGTTATTTACAAAGTTTCTCTCTCTCTTCAATATATATATATATATTATAAATCATATTCATAATATACAAATATTATGGATAGTATTATCAATATTCCAAAGTCCTTGATAGTTAAATCCCATTTAATTATCTTGGGTATTCATTCTCACAATATGAATCTCATTCATACTATGCTTGATAATTAAATCTCATTTAATCATCAAGTCCTTCTTGCTTGGATGCATAATTCATCAATTGAATTATTCTTGAACCACTTCAAGAATAATGTGCTTTCTCCGCAGATACTTGGAAATATGGACAGGGCGATTGTATTGCTGCACGTATAGTGACTTGGATGTTGAGATCTCATCTCAAGTCCAGATCTTATGAACCTCCCACAGATGCTTGATTAAATCAAGACCGCAAATCTAATCTTCTTATTGCATCAGAATCTCATTCAGACCAATGTCCAACACTTGGACCAAGATCAGATTGCTTATCTAATGAGAGGAGTCACTAAAATCCAGACCTATTTCATCACTCCCTCGGAATGGAAGCGTTATGGTTATACAATCGTTTATGATCACATCACCCTCCGGTATTCCCAATACCTGTACATCTTGCATACTGGAAGACCTATGATCAACCTGAAGATCAAGATCAATTTTACACTGTCTTCTTCAGGGTTTGATCACCAAGTTTCTCAATCTTGGTCATTGGGAATTGGTATCGATCATATGCTTTCCCAAAGCATATATCATACCTTCAAATTCATGTCATGCTTCCAAAGCACGATGACCATGCATGGAATTTGATTGGTCCCAATACCTCACGAGTGAGCTCATGTCTTCTGGTTCATGAATGAACCTGTATGATCCCTTCGAGAGATTGTATTACTCATATGCCCTTACATGCACACCAACGCGCTGGTGTATAGACCTTGGTTAGGTCATCAACCTATTGGTCTGCCAAATGTACATACTCAGACATATAGTAACACATCTGTCTCTGGTCAGAGGATGCGTGCCTACGCTATGACATCATTCACCACAGGACTTAGGTTATCTCGATCTCGCTAAGTCAACACTTTGACCTAACTAATCTGATACCTCCGAATCACTATTCCCATGCAGAGGACCAGCATCAAGAGGTCGGTCAGATATCAACCTATGTCAGAAAGGATTGCCATCTCTTACTCAGGCTGGAGATCATCTCTTAACAATCATTTGACGGTGCTTGATGAGTCCTCTATCTAACTCCTTAGATATTCATCCAAACACCATCCTCTATGATTCATTTAATGAATCAACAGCTATATGATCATCAAGATGGCCATGGTACATAACCCTAATTTTACAGAGGACCTTATAGTGCATTCATTCATTTAATTTCAGAAACGGAGTGAAACATCAATAACTTTTATTGATAAACACACACACACACACACACACACACACACACATATATATATATATATATATTACAATAACATTTATTGTAAGAATGGTTCGCTCGGGGCTCACATGTCTAACAATCTTCCACTAGCCCTCAGAACCATTCAAGTACAATCCGTAAACCCATACTCATTACATGATGGTCGAAAACCTTCTGTGTCAGATGTTTGGGAAAAAAGAGGAATAAAGAGAGAGGGAAAAAGGTGAACATGATTACCTGGGATTGGAGTGGCCTAAAATGCCCTCTCTGTTGGTCTTCACCTCGATCGTGCTTGCGGAAGCACGGGAGGCTCCATGATGGATCTCGCAGGGATGAGGCTCTTCTCCGCGGTGGAGTAGATCCCTATCAGTGGTCGCTCCGCGAACTCCTCCCTACAATTGGATATGGAGGATGGATTGGAGAGCCTAGTCGGTGTGTTAAATAAGGGAGGGAGGTTTAGTTGGAGATTAGATAATGGATAGCGTTGTTGCACGAGAGCGGAAGAGATTGTGAGGGGGTTAACGTTAAGTACGAAGGTTGGTTGACAAGGGATTAGGGACTGGAGGTTACGGAGCATAAAGACTTAGGTCTCTAACGACGGTGGGATAAGGTTGGTTAGGGTGCTCGATGGATATGATTGGATAGGATAAAGATAAACGTCCGGAGATCAGGTGGAGGTGATGGCGTTTGAGGCGAGGCGAGCGGTGGGAGCTTGATGCGGTGGATCAAGAGGGCAGAGTGGAGGCACCATGAGAGGAGGGGAAAACGACACGCGCTTAGTGCGTGAGGATCAAGGAGCTTCTGGGTGTCACGTGCTTCGCACATAGAGAAAAGAGGAAATGGAATGAGAAGAGAGATCGACCGTCCGATCGACCGAGATCAGACGGCCGAGAGCTTGCCACATTTTTATTTATTATTATTTTTTATTTTTAGTTTAATTAATTTATTTTTTATAAATAATAAACGAAAAAATGATGCCAAAATTGAATGATACATGACGGCTCCAGGAGTGACCACATGTCAACTCCAAGAAATTTGAGAATACAACCTAAAGATAAAGAGGAATGAAATAACAAATGACATCGGATCAAAAAAATTTCTTCATAAAAGTTGCTCGTCTCTAAAAATTTCATGAAGAGACCAAAATCAAAGTAGATTACTTGCATAAGGTGATATTTTTGGGGTAATCTGTGTACATAGAATACCTTGATTTTTGGATTTTGTAATATTTTTTGTCATTTTCAAATATCATAAAAATCAAGAAAATTGCGATAAAATCAAGGAAAAATAATTACACATTACTTTAATCTTCTTGGATTTTTAGTGACAAAAAATAAAATAATAAAATAAAATAGAAAATAGGAGATATTGGTACAAACTCACAAGGGACACTTAGACTCGGTCAGTTTATTTGATTTTAGTCTTATTTTGGATTTGAATTTTTGTGCATTTTATCAAAACTTTCAACGAAGAATATAAATGAAAAAGAATTCAAAGAAAAAGGTTTAAGTATATACATAAAACATCATGTCAAAAATTACTAAAATACACAATGCGCAAAAAAGCCCAAAACCCAACTTTCACATATGACCTCTGATTTTTATGAAATTGTTCTTGTTTGAAGTTCGTTGAATGTATATTATTTTAAAAGTGAGTAGACCAAAATTGGACAATGTATGAGAAAGATATGCGCGTTTCAGTATATCTATTTTGAAATTAGGGTTTTATTTCACGGGCCAATTATTTGAGTTCGCTATTTTTTGTATTTTTTCTTTAATATTGTTAGTAATATGTACACAATGAAGTTGGTTTCATGCTAATTGGAATAAGGATGATTTAATGCATGTAGTTAGGTGAAAAGTAAAGATGATTATGAATGCAATTCTGCAAACTAAAATGCAGATATTAATTCTAAGTACATGAATGGTAAAAATGTAGAATAAATGATGAAATGAAGATTGGGAATGAAGCTCTATTTTCAACTTTTAGTCATCATACATGCATTCACTTCTAGTTCCCTATTTTTTATCCATTTCACATACATTGTTAATATTACATAATTACCATAACAATTATACAAAAAATCCAAAAAAATACAAAAATAAGAAAAAAGAAGAAGAAGGATGTACCTATATATTCTGATAAGATATGCTTGGACTGAAAGCCCAAGAAGATCCCCTAACTCCAGAGACTTGATCGTCATGACCAAGACATCAAATAAAAACAAGAAAACCCAAGAAAACCGAGAAAAATATAGCTTCACTTGTATATATGTACACAATGGTATTCACTAACGCCATCTATTTTTTATAAACTTGATTAGCATGACACTACTTCTGTATATGTAAATATAGGTAGCCTAATTAATCAATAAAATCCTAAAAAAATACTAATTTGTATATATTGTAGATACACAAAAATCCAAGTTATGGATATGTAAAAATAAAAATCTCAATATCTCTCTCATACAGACACTAATGAGCGCTTACTTTTGAAGTTATTTACATTTAATTATCTATAAAATAAGATTAATTTCAAAAGAATCGGAATATGTTTGCGAAACATGATTTTGGGGTACTATTGTGTATATTACAATTGTACATTCAAACACTGTTATTTCATATACAATTCTTCTTCTTATTTATTTATTTATTATTGATTTTCTTATTTATTTTATTATATAATTAACTACAAAAAATCAAAATCCAATAAAACTCCAAAAGACATAAGATGTGATAACAAGTAGTCGCTAAATTCACACACACACACATATCATCTTTTCTAATTTATTTTTATACTTTCTTTGTAAAAAATGCAAAAAAACTAGATGATGCATAAATATTATAGTATTAATATATTAATACATAATGTGTATATAGTATTGAAAAATCAAAGAAAAAAATACAAACTGTAAAATAGTTATTTTGTATCTATAAAAATACCTAAATAATCAATTATCTATATGTATATTACCTTCTTTGGGTTTTGAGTTCTCCTGAAGATTTATAGCTTTTATGTTAGGCACTTTTTGATCTGACACATTTTTAATATAATTTTATGGGATTTTTACCTTGAAAATCCTATAATCTTTGTCAATTACCTCCACTACTTTTGAAACAACCTAATTCCCTCTTCGACCCCATAAACTTGCTAACCCTTACCTACAGACCATGCGGTTAACCTCCATCCTTTTGGTTGTTAAAACTAATCGGATTTAGTGAATTTATTTTCCATAATACCCATTTTGTTTCTCAAATTTACAAAAATGACATCCCTTCTCCCTCATTCCCCTATGCCTCCTCCATGACATCCCCTCCCCTCTGCCCGACCACCCGTCCTCCCCTCCACTCGTCCTCCTCTCCGCCCGACCTCTTCTCCTACCCTCCGCACGACCTCCCCTCCCCTGAACTCCCCTCCGCCCGACCTCCCCTCTGCCCGACATCGCCTCCAATCGACCTCGCCTCCAATGACCTCCCCACCACCCAAGCTCCCCTCCCCTGACCTCGTATCGCCCGACCTCCCCTCCGCCCGACCTCGCCTCCGCCCAACCTCCCCTCCGCCTGTCCTCGCCTCCGCCTGACCTCCCCTCCACCCTACCTCCCCTCTGCCTGACCTCCCCTCCCATCGCCCTCCAATCAGACCACCCTCACCCCCTCCGCCACTCGCCCAGGCCTCCTCCCACCGCCCTCTACTTAGATCCACATCACCCCTCATCCCCTCTGCCTCTTCCACTCTCAGGTCCCCTCTCGACCTCGATCCCCTACCACCGACCTCCTCCCAGATCTCCTCACCCGTCAACCTCTGCCCTGCCTAGGCTTCCTCTATGCCGCCCCGCCTTGATCCCTCTCCACGTGCCACCCATGGGGTACTGTACAGGAGTTCTTCGTGGGCTGCAGAGACCCCTCCTTATACTGCATTGGCCCCTCCTCATGCTCCATCGCTGAAAGGGAAAGGAAGAAGAAGGGGGGGGGGAGAAGAAGGAAGGAGCGAGAGAGGAAAATCCTACTGTTGGATATGTTGTAGTTTGATTAACCCAATCCTAAACCCTTGCAAGTTAACCCAAGAATCTTCAACTTAACAGTAGGGGTTGTGGAGTAAGACGGAGAAAGTTTACAGGGTCGAAGGGGGAATTAGGTTATTTCAAAGGTTGTCTACGTAATTGACAAAGATTATTTGATCTTTTGGGTAAAATTCCCTAATTTTATTTGTTTTTACTTTTTTTTCCGATTCTTTTTTTTTGTGGTCACATGGCAGTCAACCAAGCTAGTTAATCACCACGCAGCGCTCTCACTTTGGTCGCTCATCTTCATCTCTTATACATGTCACCACCTTCTTGATGACCTCTATCAAGAGGGCCAATCGTGCTCCCCTATTGAACCCAATCACCACCTCACACTATAATGTTGATCTCGGTCAACATTCTCTCTTCACGCATGCCAACACTGTAACCCACCCACCCCACGTCCTTCTGCACCACCACCCGCGCCTGTAACTTCCGCTCCAACTCAAGCTCACCCATGTGAGCTACTGTCATCGTCCTTCTTGTCTCCCACTCGTCAGAAATCCTAACGAATTCCCAAATATAAACTCCAATTCTGTCTTGGGTTCTCTTCATCTGCCATATTGCTGGACTTTCATCTCCAGCTTCTGTGACTCTTCTCTGGTGACAGAGGGGCTGAGGTTGTTGAAGCGACGACGAGATAAAGCACTTCTCGTGGTGATATCCGCATAACAAAGATTCCAATCAATGCCTACGAAGCTTTCATCGCTCCGCTGAGGCAAAGACCCAGTTGTCTCCAAGCAACCCACGCGTCTACGAACATCATTTCTTCTTTCCAGGTCTTGTCCTTCTTCATAATTTCATTTCGTCCAATTTTCTTATTCGTCCCCAGTTGCTCAGCTCCCAAGCACATGTTGTGGCTATTGCAACTGAAGCCACTCCGAGTATAACAATTTGCATTTAAGGTCATGTGCAGATAACCTAGTTTAACACCATCATTTCTGGATTGAAATTCCATCACAAATTAATGTTACATCACATGGCATTTCTTATTTCCTAACTATCCAAACATTTAATATTCACTTATTCCAACCAACCTAACCCAATTACCAAAAAGCCCCTAAGAGAACCTTTGCAATAATTCCATGTCTTAAGATCTTTTTATCTTGCACTCCAGAGATTGGATTTATTATGATTCGCATCTTGTTTTATAGCTGAACTTGGGAACTTCATTTTAAGTTATGGAGGACTGAATTTAAGCATGAATTCAATTATTATGAAATTCAAAATTGTTAAATTTGGAATAAGAATGGTTGTTAATCTTGTTTAATCTCTGTAAATTCTTAGCCATTGAATATTGTCTTAGATTTTGGACATAATGTGCTCCTAGTCAGTAAGAGACTTTCAACTTTGAGTTTGCAAAAAATTCCTTAAACTGCCCAGTTCAAATTAATTGGTGGAATCATTATTTGATTTTTCTTTGGTTCATATTGCATTATCTTTCAAATCTAAAAAATACTTTGTGATAGATCTTTATATACTCTACATTCGTCAATTTGTTTTGGATTTTTTGGAGTTAAATTAGTATTTTAAAAATTGAACAACTCCATGGTACTCATTTGTGGTTCTTGATTTTTTATTTATTCCTTTTATTTTTAAAAAATCTAAAAAAATAGGTTAGATTCCTTGGATATCAATAAATCAAAATAATTTTGCAAGTTGGGGTTATAATATAGTATATAGTACTAAGTATTAGTACGTATTTTTATTTTATTTTTAATATTGGTATCTTATTTAATACAGATTTAATAGTATTATTATTTAATTCTATAAAGGGACTATTATGTAATATACCAAAATTATTAGGAAAACGCAGGAAAATAGATTTGTTAGAGGGTACGTGTACCAAAAGCCCAAGAATCACGTGGTGAAGCAGCACCTGTAAAGATCTGTAGGGAAATAATAATAGAATCGAGGTTTTAAGCACAAACTGTCCATAACACACATGATGGGCACGCGATGTACTAAGTTAGTTTGCCGGAAATTCAGTGGGTGACTTGGACAGCAAGCAGGTTATACATTCTACTGTGTCGAGATGTGAGGTGCAGGTGATTATAATCACCCCGGGGTATGTGCAAAGTCGGCGAGCACTCTAGAACTTGCCAACGCTCGTGAAAACCCGATGGTCATCCTTGACCTGATGTGTAGATGCCTTGCCCAATCCCACAAACTTCTAAACTGACCAGAGAGGCTAGTCTGACTCGGCAGCACACAACTATGAGACTTTGCCCGCATCATCAATCAGGCTTAGTGAGCGAAGGGATAAAAGCACTTTGTCGGGGAAGGATACGCGGTCTCATGCTACCTGCAGGCAGCTTCGTCAAGCTAGGCCCTCCGTCCTTGCACCTCGCGTCTGATGGCATCTATGAGACGGGACCGGTTCCTCCGGTTGTAAAAGAAGGTGTGGTGTGAACTATTCGATCACGATCAAGCGATTCACACAAAATCGAAGTTTTTTAAGCTCTTACTGTGTGAACCGTTCGATCTTGATCGAGTGGTTCATACCACACCTTACCTTTAAAGTTGGCCTCTGCAGTAGTGTGCTGAATAACCCACGTGGCGTAGCTTCTGCCTGATGAATTGGGGATAAACAACGATAGATTGGCATTTATTGAACAGCTCAGATCGGCGTTCCTCGATTGTAGTCTGACAGTTGTGACACGATCTGGATCCTGGCTCCTGTTCTTCCCGAATTTGAAGTTGCTGATCCAGGCGGCGTGTCTGATTGCAGCGGATTCAGATCTCCAAAGTGCTCGATGTTGGACGATGCACGCTAATGGATCGATCCTCGGATGATGTTCCTCGTTGATGTGCTAAGGTCCTCGCTCCTGGTTGTGCTGCTCTTCAAGCGAAGGTTAAGCCCCGATCACGATGCGGTGACTTCGATTCGGTCCGGATAGTCTCCAATTGAAGGCGACGAATTTCAATGTGCTGCACAGCCCGATAAGTTCCGATGCTCCAAAATGGATTTATCGTTTCAGATCTCCGGATGCAGTGATCGATGCGATTTCTACGATACAGAGGAAATGCTACTGATATTTGATGGACACCTTAACCAGGAGTACAGTAAACTAAAAAAAGGACTTTAATTATGCGTTAATTTCCAATTAGTTGTGTCATTTTTTAAGGGAAAATGGGGCTGCGCCCTTGAGGGGAACTAAATTAACTCACCCCCTCTATTTTTCTTATTTTTTTATCTTTTTTTGAAATTACTTCCGTGGATTTTCATCGATAGATACCTATATTATGACATTCAAATTTCGTGTGAAACAGATTTCTACGACCTCCATCCACATGGGGTCGATTTTAGCAATTCTGTTACCGTTAAAAAAGTGATTGTCTGAATAAAAGTAGTAGAAGTCTCTGTTTCGCACGAAATTTGAATGAATAAGATATAGTATAGTGATGAAACTCCAAGAAAGAAATTTTTAAAAAATAAAAAATGGGAAAAATGTGACGGAAGAACCAAGTTAGCTCCCCGTAGAGGGCCCATTAAACCCTTTTTTGAATGTAATAAAAAGAGACGGTCTTATTATTTTATCTCAAATGCATAGTAAGCTTCCCTCACTCTTATATGTAAGGTAAAGTATTGGGCTCCATCCAATCCAACTTGAGAAAGTCCGACTCGAGTCCGCCAAGTTTCTACAGGCCTTGGACCAAGTTGATGCTTGAATTTTTATGGAAATTGAGAGCCCGTTGGACTGGGCTCAGCCCACTCTCATTTATCTCGTAAAGGTTGCGAACGTAAGGAAAGTAAGTAGACCTTACGTAAATTCTGATTGAACATTTAAATTGTAAGTTAGACAATTATGAATTTATGACACGGACTTAATCTCGTTTCCCAATCATCAAACATCTCAAGATTTTTCAGTATATTCGATAGTCCAACAAATTACGGGTGAACAATCGAGTAATCTGAACCTTTAAATTGTAGAGAAATAAAAAACTACAAACGAAATTATGTTTGTCACTGTCCAAAGATGTAATCTAATTACGAGTGAATCTTATAAATTCGTGCATGTTTGCTTGATTGTTCATATTTGTGTATGTTTGCTTTCGCTACATGGTAAGAAATGGATGAACGCTCAAAACTTCTTTGTGTTTACTTGTGCGTTCTGTTGTGGGTAGGGCAGAAGGGAAAATGTAACCAAGATTTGAATGTCGTAAATTATGAGAGTATTCCATACTGATGTTCTTGTCATTTTCTATTATGTTTTCAGGTTTATATCTCTGAAATTGAAGATAGTAAATATGCATCCACAAAGCAAATGAATACTTGTGACTTCTTGGAGACGACCGTCCCTTTTCCGTCACATGCCTCCCCTGGCCTGTTTAGGGGGTTTTTGTTTATGTTTTTTTTTAAATAATCGTGAATCCTTCCCGGGGTTTTGCCTCTACTATTTTTGTACTTATTTGGTGTATTTTTCCTTTTGTGTTATAATATATACTTTACATTGCTAAAAAGAAATTGTGTCCATAAACCGAGGTCATATTCGGTTCATTCAATTCGAACTAGTTTTTTTTTTAATTTCATCCAACAAATACTAATCAAATGAAAAATATTCATTATAAATTTTAATATAAAATAAATTCGAATTATTCCTTGCAAGCATTAATATAAAATAAGTAAGACACATATATGAAAGAGAATCGAGAAGCATAGAAGTGCAAATATAAATATCGAAGTGAAATAGGATGATAATCCCTAATATAAGCACCTTTTTTTAAGAGTTTAATGGAGTTGCCCCCGGCAGTCAATAGGGGCAGAATCAGGAATTTCATAAAGGAGGGGCCGAGTATACAACTATCATGTATGCTCAAAAATAAAAAAAATATGTATTTTTCAACAATATTTTTAAATAGAATTAATATTTTTAAAATAAATCTCTTTAAATCTTGATAAATATAGAATTTAAATCTATTATTAATGTTAGAATTTCAAATAGATTGGTATTTTCTATGGTTATTTTTAAAATTGGATAAATATACTAATTTAAGACTCTCTAAATCAATCCTAAAAAGGCTAAATTATCAAGTGAAATTTTGAAACAAAAAAGTTCATGGTTAAAAGGAAATAATAAATTTTATTTTATTTATAAAGAGTAATAAAAAAATGGAAGAGATAAATAAACTCGAATGCAATTTTATATCAAATTATTTTAACACTTTGGAAGTGATTGGATAAACCATATAAAAGAAAGTAAAATTGCAAAGATAAGATTCGAACCCTACTCTCCAAAATATTAGCCTAGCTACTATACCACTTAACCATTTTATAATTCTAGATATTTTTCTAACAGCATCAATTATAATACAATAAAAAGGGGCCATATTAAAAATTTAATACATTGTATAAGTGACGTATAATAATCATGGATGAGTTATAATGTATACTAGTTCAGCCCCTTAATCGAATACAATTTTATGTCAAATTATTTTAACAGTTTGGAAGTGACTGGATAAACCATATAAAATAAAGTAAAATTGATGGAGATAAGATTCGAACCTTGGTCTTAAAAATAATAATCTTACCACTCTACCACTTAACCATATAATGATTTTGTAATATTTTTCTAACAGTATTAATTATAATACAGTTAAGGAGGGGGCGTATTAAAAACTTGATACATTGTATAAGTGATGTATAATAATCATGGGGGTCATGACCCCCCCCCCCCCATAATATATACTAGTTCCGTCCCTGTCAGTCAACATGGCTGTCCCCGTGTCATTTTCGACGTTTTTTTTTTATTTTTTTTGAAAAATATCGTCATGTATATTCATCCATATATCCCTCCTATATGTCATTCGAATTTAATGAGAAACATAGACTGATATATCCTCCATCTAGAACGGATACGATTATAGCAGTCTAAGATCGTTAAAATTACATGTTCTAGATGGAGGGCATAAAAATATCTGTTTCTAATGAAATTGGAATTAAGTGTAGGGGAGATTATAGATGAATATACAAGAAAATATTTTTCAAAAAAAATAAAAAATACTGAAAATAGAGGGCTGGACAGCCACTCAGGCAGCCCCCATTAAATCCATCTGTGCACGAAACATCTAACCATCGAAACATCTGTGCACGAAAATAACTTTTCCATGCGAAATATAAAGTGCACAAAAGCCAGCTAAGGACAACCACGGCAGACGATCCACCATCCGTAGACAGCAGATTGAAAACACTAACATAGGGCGCCTCACCAGATACGAGATGGAGAGTCCCATTCCTTTCCTCGACCTCGTCCAAGGGGTACCCCTTCCCCTATCCATCCAGCGCTCCCATTGACGTCTAACCTCATTCCTGCTATGTCGATGGAGTTGAATTACGTCCAGAAGGATTGATTCCTGCCCAGAACTCTCCCTGCGAATTCCTCTAGAAGTTATCCTGGATTCCGGAAGTCGTCGCAAACAATTCCGACGTGCCGGCCTTTGGACCCTTGATCCAATACACACGACGAGGACAAACATGTCCGCACTCATAGCCACTCCATGGGGGAACATCAGCCCTCTGAGGAGGAGTTGTACTTGCATGGTTTGCTGATCCTACCTCATGAACCTTCCGGTCGCATCCCCGGTCAGGACAGTCAGTTTATGCTGATGCAAGGACAATGGAATTGTTAAGTCAAGTACCGAATTAGAGTGGAGCATTGGGTTCGATCAGTTCAAGTTCTTAACCACTGCTCGTGGATTATACTTACTTTCGACCGTATTTGGTGCTAGACGGCTCCCGTCTCTTGGTCGATGTCGATGCCATTGGTCATTTTGAAGGGGACACCATCGGCCTCGGTGGCGACCGTGGTTGCGAGGCCTCCGTTCGGCCCTACAACAAGCAGTCCACGGTAGGCATCCGCGATGTAGAGGGAGCCGGAGGGCTTGTGGAATCGAAGTCCAAGGGGTCTGCCGCAACTGGGCTCGTTTGTAGGGTCTTTCGTGCCATTGCACACAGCTGAGCTCGCACTAATCAACATCATTTAATTAATTGTCCTATGGTTAACTATGTCAGAGAACCATCCTAATTTCAAGAAAAATGTCGTTGTAGTTGCCCGGAAAAGAGAAAAATGTTACGTAAACACGCACACTCTTCGATGTGCACGACATTATCAATGATAGTTATATTTAAAATATCTTTGAGGTCGTTGACTATGTTAGCTACATTTACTTTAGCAATTTAGGGTCCACAGCTATCCATTTCCTATGAATATGTTCCAGATCTGAATTCCGTTTTATATATAGCCAAGAGGCATTTCGTTAGGAAAAAGATTAAGAGCACATTTGAGGATGATAACTATTTTTTTCAACTAAGCTCATTACAATAAAATTTACCTCAGCAAACGAATAGTTTGAATATTCATTGTCATATCTTCTAATGTTAAAGACATGACAACAAATGTTGGTTATTGTTAAATTATCTTTTGTTCTTGTAATTATCAACGGATAACATATTCGTTGTTAAAAGATCACACAACAATAATTTCTCCATTGACTTATTCGTTACAATGTATATTAATGCATGGTTGCTGAATTTAACAACAAATATGAATTACGGTAGTTATATGATTTATTGTGAGGAGTATAACAACGAATACGATATTAGTTGGGAATGTAAAGAATAAAGTCATGAATAATAACTAATGGAATATACACATTTTCAACGGTCTAAAATCGCCACAACATAATCTGAATGCGTCGAGAAAGGATGCACTACAAAAGCTATTTGCGGAGGTCAGTGTTTAACAATCGAATATAATGATTGCTGCAACCATGTAGACCACCACAAGTACGTGGATAGGTTGTGGCGTTTAATCTATATGTTCTCGGCGGTCAATATAACCACTAAGAATGTGAAACACATCCTTACAAGAAATTTAACTTAAGACAATAAATAATTTAAATATTCATTATCATATCTTTAGATGTCAAATATTACGACTAATATTATTCTTTGTAAAATTAACTTTTCTTCTGAAAATTAGTAGCGAATGACATATTCATTTCTAAAGGCTTTTTTTGAGTTTAGAAAAGGAAGAACACACATAGGTTCCGACCCAATTAAATTTTAAAAACAAGTATAATAATCATGACTCGAGGAAAGTTCGGGCATGGTGGGATGCGTTCTCAACAAAAAACCTCTATGAATGGAAAATCACTCCATTCCTGCCAAGCCATAATGCCTATAAACCCAAATCAGCACTAGTCTCTCCACCTTGGGTGGAAACGAGAGTTGAGGAGGGAGTCCCAGAAAGATGATAAGTTGTTATTATCAATCCAAGCCACATCCATCACCCCACCAAAAATCTTGCACCTTATCACAACCAACGAACAAGTGCTCAACGGTCTCTACCATTGACCTACAAAGAATACATGAGTTATCTGCTGAGCGAAAGATGCGAGACCGTCGCTCCCTTGTAAGCAACCTCCCATGTCTCAGGAGCCACATGAGTACTCTAATGTGTGCTGGAACCTTTAACTCCCAAATCATCCTGCAAACATTGACCATGTTCTCTTCAAGTGGTTCCATTCCTCTGATCAATAGATTGTAGGACTTCTTGATAGGAAAATTGCCTTCTCTCCACTCCCAATGGTCACAACCATAACCAAGACCCTCAATCCAACGTAAAGATTCCATCAACTACATATAGTCTTGCATACGTCGTTCAGAGAAGCCACCATTGAAGGTAGGCATCCAAATACCATTAACCCAAAAATCAACGACACGAGCACTTTTGTCCTCTGCCAAAGCAAATAAGTGCGGGAAGCGGGAAGCCAGAGGTCAATCTCTCATCCAATCATCAATCCAGAAGAAAAAATTACAGCCATCACCTAAACGCAGATGAAAGAGATGGGGAAGATCTGGTAGAATCGTACGAATACCTTTCCACAATGCCGACTCAAATCGTATGGGACGAAAATCACTAATAGAGTGCACATCGACCGCATAGATACTGTGTATCAGTCGACAACAATCATCCTCTTGTCTTCCCAAATTCTTGCATCCCACTTCAGTATAAGTGCAAGGTTCATCAACTCCAACCTCGGCACACCGAGTTCACCATCCTCCTTGGGCAAAGTAACAGTCTCTCAACCAATAAGATGCATAGTATGGTCATCTCTACTAGTTTTTCTCCCCCAAAAAACTCATCATAATCTTCTCAAGCCTATTGTCAATCCCCACTGAAAGAATTCTTGTTGACATAAAGAAAATTAGGATTGTTGCCAAGACTGCTTTCACCAAAATCATGCCGCCACTGTGCGAAAGCAAGGAGCCCTTCCAACCTGATAGCTTCCTCTCCAGCTTCTCCACCACTGGGAGCCAGTCCAAAAGATGAAGGCATCCACAACCCAACGATATCCCCAGGTATCTAATAGGCCTCGTGCTGTAAGAGCACCCAAATTCCAAACTGCAAGTTTTCACATCCTTCACCGATAGGCCAAAGGGGATCATGCTAGAATTTTCTCTATTGAGCTTAAGAACAGAGAGCTCTCCAAAGATCTACAAAATCAACAACATTCCCCTCACCTCAGCTGCCACACCCTCGATAAAAAAAGATAGTATCGTCTGCATATTTGAGAACCATAAGGGAGATGTTTCTAAAAGAATAATCCACCGTGAAGTTGTGAGCCACCACCTGATTCACCATACGAGGCAAGGCGTTGATAGAGGGTGGTTTTTGCCTTGGACTACTAATCTAACACAATTAGCAATCATTGCACGACCAAGTGTGCCTCTAATCAACAATCAACCCATCGAAAGAATTCAACCGATTAATGCACATGAGTTAAAATTTATTATAACTCTACAATAGATGTGGATCATTCTAAGTACGGTAGAGTATCAAACACAAGGAACAATACATGGTAACACTAATTATTATTTATAAATAAATAATGAATAAATAATAATGTGTATTTATACAATTATTTATAATCAATTAATTAATGTTTTATGTGTTTTTAATTAAATATAATAAAACTTTTTTTATATGTTATATTTTATATTTTTATTTTCTTTTTTATAATTTTTGGATTTTTTATTTCATTCTTAATGTTGTTCTATATATATAACTATATATATGTATATTACATAATATAAGGTATTATAATTATAAATATGACCATAAATAATCAAAATATGCAGAATAAAAATTTTTATTTTAATATTTTTCTAATATTTTTGTGATTTCCAAGGTTTTTTACTAAATTTTAGTTATTTTTTTAAATCTAAAACATACAAAATCAGGGACTTTTTAAATTGATCAAAATATTTTGAGATTTAAAAATACAACTAATACAAAAATTCTCAAAACTAATTTTAATACTTAATAATATATAAAAATAAAACTATAAAATGAAAACTAATATTTTTGACGTTTATATGATTTTTTTATATTTTTTTATAAGGATTTAAGATATTTTTAATTTTTAATGATTTTCTTTTTTAAGGATTTTTGGTCTGGAGCCATAAAATACAATAATAGATAGCTACTATTTTTTGTAATTTTTTTAATAAGATTTTATATTTTTTGGGATGTTTAAAGCAAATAGAAAATAAGCATGTATTTTTAAATTTTTAATAAATTGGAAAATGGGTAAAATGCAAAACTAATTATATGGCGTGAAAGATCATGCAAGCATGTACATTATCTTATTTTCCATAATTTTTGGAGCACGTATGATATTTTTAGAAAATAAAAACACATAAAAATTAATTGAACTAACAGAGGTATATTTGCAATTAAAATAAAAGGTAGGGATGAATGTGCAAATAACCCAAAAATTTAAACTGAAATTCAAATTTTATAAACTAAACTACAATTACAAAAATCGTAATGATTTCTATGCAAAATGCCTAGCTCACAGTGGGGGGAACATGAGATGAGCTAGTAAGGACCTCGAAGGCAATATGCAAAAAGCTCGAGGGTCTACTTACAAAAGTTCCACAAATATTAAACAAATTTAAACAGTTACAAGACTAAATGAAAATAAGAAAATGTACAGGGGTCGGTTATGCAATTTACTCCCCACGTATGCCTAATCTAATGTCCGAAGATGATCTGCTTGAACACATGACGGCTCTAGATAGTGCGATGATAGTTCATCGATCTGAGGTTGATATTAGATCCCATGGGGGATCCAACGGTCATGGTTCCTCCAAATCCTATGGCTGCGATATGATCTGGAGCTACTATCTTCTAAGAACCGGGAAGAACTCCTCCTTCTTCGAGCCTTGGTCCACAAATCCTCCCTCCCGTGGGCCTCTTTCTCGATGTTGAAGTGGTCCACATACTCAGGGGTGATTTCAATAGCTGATCGAAGCCTCAAAAAGGTCCAAGATCTAAGAGAGAGGTCCTGGAAGCTTGAAGAAGATATGGGCTCCTGGGAGTTAAGGCTCGAAGTCTTTGGGCCTCAGATAGCCCCTTCAAGACCTGCAAAGATGATAAGAAGAATGGCAGCACATAAGTTATGAATCATGGCCTTTATTTGGTAGAAGAAGACAAGGAAATGGAATGAGCAGAGAGGTCCGATGATGGGAAGAGGGGAGGACCTCGATGGCTCGATCCAAGGGGAGTCGAGCTATTATGGGTGGATCAGAAGGTGGAAAAGCAATTGGAGAAGGAGATGGAAATGGTTGGTGTGATCAGACCAAGGAGGGATAGTGAGATACGATGGTCAAGGCTTTAGAGCTCATGCGAACTTAATCAACCTAAAAATATGCTAAACAAGCAATCAAGACACGAAATAAAATGCAAAAATAAAAGACAAAGATCAGATCTACCAAAAAAGTAAAGAAAGTTACCTCAATTTTGCCTAAGCCAAGGAGATGAACAGTCAGGAGCAGAGCTCTGGGGATGGACTGAGAATGCCTCCAACACCGCTCCTCCTTGCTATGAAGCGCATGGAGCTCATGTCAAGAAAAACTCTACCACAAGTCACTTATAGGGGCTAAGAACAACATAGAAGGGGAACCAAACTCAAAAATGGGAAGAAAGGTGAAAGATATAGGCAGGTAGTTTGGAGGATTTTGACGAGGATTGCATGCGAAGGAGGAAGAAATGATGATGGGAGAAGGGTTGGTCAGGATCAAGGAGATGCCAGGAAGATTTCTCGTGAATAGCACGTGGCAATTTAATGAGGAAATCGGGCAGAAATATTGGAAGAAAAGGTGGGATTTGACTCCTATGATAAGTCAGAGGTCCAGGGGAGGTAGTTGACCGAGGTCAACCAAAGAAGTGATATGGTTGGTCTATGTAGACCAACCAAATAAATGCAAGACAAACATACCTTATAAAATGAATAATAATTAATAAATGAATTAACTAATTTTAGGTTATAAAATAAAAAATGTTTATTAATTTATGTAGTACTTAATTGTTATTTTTATTTATTTTTTGGGGTTATTTATTTTATGCTATTATTTATAGGTATAATCATAGGAATATTTACCTATATATTGTATCTTTTATTTTTATTTTTATTTTTTATTTTATATATTAATTTTATATACTTATTTTATATATTTGTAACTTATTTAAATATACATAAATATATTTTTATTGTTTTTTCTAAATTTTATTCTATACTTAAATAGATATATGTATTTATAATATATGTATATGTGTAGGTGATTCATCTATGTATTTTAGTATCTTTATTTATTTTAGTGTATTTTTAATGGTTTTTTAAAATTATGTACATATAATATAAATAATATTTATAAAATTATAAAAATATAAAATTATAAAAAATACAAAGAATAAATAAAATGAATATTTTATTTAGGTATATTGTACAATAAGGGTCCAAAACCTAACTTTTACATCTCAATTCGAAATTAAATGAAACCACATTCATTAACTAGCTAATAAAAAGTTATATACAATTAAAGGTGATTTTGACGACTTTTAAGTTCATATTGAGAATTTATGGATCTGTGAAGTTTGGATTTTGGATTTTTATTTTGAGTATAGAAAGTGCGCTGTGTATTATTTTTGTGTGAAATAAATTTTGTATTTTATATGTATTTTTATCTACAACTTTCACGTACAAAGTTTATTTAGTTGAAGTATAAAATAATTAATAAAATGGATCTTGATACTGTATTATTTGGCAGAATACATTGGGGTTTTTATTGTTGTTTTTGGCCCTTATCTTCCCCTACTTTATTCCTTATTGACCCAGTCATCATGATGTCTAGATATCTGGGTTTAGGGTCATTCAATACTTTGGGTATTTCATTTCCTTTTCTTTTCTTCCTTTATTCTTTTATTTTAGCATTAAATATAGTATTTTACACACGATTTATAGAATAAATAATGAATGTTATTTTGTATAAACTAATGCTATTTTCATGTATTTAGTGAGGAAATTATGGCCAAAATATAAGAAAAAAGGTGATGAAATGGAGATTCATTACCCCCTATACTTGCCATTGTTAGTCCCTAGCAAACACTTATGCATATAAGTGTAGAAACATAAAGTAAAGAAAATAAAAAGGAATAAAGTGGATTGATTTTAACTTTCGAACTTGTCTTCATAAAATCAAAGTTTGGAGCTCAGTTAGACTTTTAGCATTTAGTTTTGGTCGGAACCTTATTAGGAAACAGATTTGAAACACAACAACATCTAAGACACACAAGACTCTACCAAAGTCTCCTCAAAAGCCAGGTCAGACCAAGTCGAAGCCATACGCAATCCCTTTATGACTACGATCATATCTTGTACAGTGTCAGTGATACGTAGCTCCTCTCGGCTGAAGCAGTAAAAGTCAATCTTCTCCAACATGGTGACCATAATTCCCCAATTCATCAATTCTTTCCTCGAGAAGAGGGTATTCCCTTCTAAGTTCAAGTACAACCAGCTCATGAAGAGTAGGTCTAGAGAAGAATGGACGGTAGCCAGTATAGCTACCTATCCTAGGATGCTTGACCAATGAAGCCAAATCATCCAGCTGCAGGCTCATATGGGTTTGACTTTGAAGCTCAAGCTTGCTTATTGTCTATGTACATACTCCGATGGGAATTGATTTTTCTTGATTTTTTCCCATCTTTACTTTTTGGAGTTTTTTTACTATTTTTTATTTTTATTTTTTTGAATAATACTATGTACAACAACATTTACGAAAGGACTTTTTCCTCTTGATCCAGTAGACTATCCCTCTTTTGAATCATACTTCTGTCATTAGAACTTATGACTACTTGATCGGGTTGGGGGCAAAGTGGTCACATATATGTGACTTCTAATGTTTCCACTAGCTTATGTTTCATGTCGACAAATCCAGCCCTCTACCAATGCAAATGAGTTGAGCAAAGTGCAAGGTACATGTGTGCAATCTAGGTCAGTCTTGACAAGAGTCATGTGTGTGTTCCGTAATATTCTACTTAGGCAGTCAAGATGACACTGAACTAAGTCTCGTGGTCTCAAAGAATTAAATCAAGTAGAAGTGAAGTGTCTCAATTCCAGTTCATATAAGGTTCCTGTGATTAAGTATATTAAGGTACAATTAAGCTTCAGATTTTACTTATAATAGTTCAATTATCAACATCAATCTGAAAAATGCAAATGCTATGTACAATGCAAGGAAAATATTTTGTGATGTTATTTTCTAGCTTTAAATTTTTATAGGTTTTTGAAAAAGTTTTGTAAACTTTATGTAGATTTTTGAAAACATTTTTCAAATTTTTATGATTTTTTAGAATCTTTAATAGTAAAAGAGTTTTAGAAGATAATTATGTGCATATATTTACATGTGGAAGTGCATCTTATATTTACAAGAATTACGGTTAAGGATTTACAGAAGGTACTCATAAGTTTTATTTATATAATTTGTAAAGAAGTTCTATAGTTCTCAAAATAATTTGCAAATCTTTTGACTAACATTTTGAAACTTTATTTTGGAAGAAAAATTTGACGATTTTTTTGGAAAACATTTAAAAAATTTTAAAATCATTTTGCAAATATTTTTCAAATAATATATAGATTTTTGAAACTATTTTTACAACCATTTTTGAAACCATTGGCAAATACATTTTCAAAATATTTTATTCAAACAAAAGAATGAAATTTGTACAAACCAATATATTTTTATAAAGATTGAAAATATTTTACAAAATATTTTCAAACAGTTTCAAAAGATTTATCCAAAAAGATTTTCCAACCATTTTTCAAATATTTTGCAAAACATTTTTAACATGATTTATTAATTAGTATATATAAATAAAAACACAAGTTATGTCTTCCTTCATCACTCTCTGATCACTTTGAGGACATCGTTCGAGCTAAGTATAGTGGGATGAATGTGTGTATTAATAATTTATTAATTAGCCCTATTATTTAAATACGAAAGTACGAGTTATGGATAAAGTATATACAACCTATATACGACTCCCCTATACTTAGCTTGAGCTATGTTCTCTTAGATCATTGAGAAAAAGAGGACCTAACTCGTACTATGTATATATGAGCCTACACAACAATGACAGAAGAATAATGAAAGAATGAATAATGCAAAGTCAATAGTTACCCTATGTTTAGGATGAAATAATCCGAATTATAGCAGGTTGTATCTACAAGAAGGGAGGGTTGAGGGTGGGAATGAACATATCACGACTCAGTCTATCTCCCCCTAAACATAGGGTAAGATATCCCCAAGTATAGACAGAAATATCCATAGGACAGGAGATAGATGATGGGATCAAGAAAATGAAATCCGATAAAAAGAAGAAAAATGTTGGGAGAATGTACACATCACTCCCCCTATACTTTGGGTACAATATCCATAAGTATAGGCAATAATATAATTGATGAAATCGAATGAAGAAAGAAAACTCGACTCGTTCACCCCCCATATTTAGGACAAAGTGTGTCCTAATCAAGGCAAATACACAGAATGATGTGGATGAGCAAAACGATAGATGGAAGGAAGAAAATGAAAACATATATACTAAGTGGATGCAATATATAGATCAAGAAGGTAGAAAGGTGCCTTCTTGCGTGACCGCTGAGGAATGGATCTAAGAGGTGCAAGTCGATATTGGGGTCATGATCTGACTCAACCTGATCGGGATCGACATGAGGTAGATCCTATTTAGTCTCAAAGAAAAAAGGAATAATTGGTCGGTGGAAGTAGTGTGGTCAGGTTCGACCTTGGAAGTCTCAGGTATCTCAAATCGAAAAGCCACGAACTCATCTATGGAAGTAGTGGGGTCAAGTTCAGCCTGTGAAGTCTCTCCTAAGTCTGCCTTCCATACTAAGGTGTATATGGTGTAAATACCGCGGATATCATCAATGCATCACCACACACAAGATGAGGGAACTCTAAGGTCTATTCTATCAGAGTCTTCCTCCTTGAAGAGGAATTCTTGGGGCTCAGTATCATCCATGATAAAGCAAACCTCTCTAATATCAACAGATAGGTCATAGTCCTCAAGGTCGGCTGACACGGGTACACTATTGCTAGATATGGGTCTCTGGTCCAAGGTGGGTGCAGTGATCAAGATGCTCTCATGGTCAGAACGAAAGCAAACCTCTCCAGATCCATACTCAATAATGGATCTCACATAGGTGAGGAAAGGTCATCCCAAGATGATCGAAGGGTACTCCACATGGGTGGAGGTCTCCATGGACAATACAATAAAACCAACTATGAATCTCATGCCTTGAATCTGAATGATGAGTTCTCAAGAATACCCTTCGGCCTCTTTATTGATTCATCAACGAGTTGACAAATCATTCTGGTTTTCTTGAGAGACCCAATATGAAGAGATTGTACCAACATGAAGGGTATTATATTAATCGATGCACCCCCGTCAAGGAGAGTATGATCACAAGAATAGTCAGAAATGACACATCTCATGAGGGGTGTACAAGTGTCCCCTTTCCTATAGAGTGGATGGTGGGTGATGGCATACGCAGTCGCCACTGTGACAAGGTGTTGCTCAGATCTGCTTCGTCACTTTCTTTTCTTCGGTGAGGGTGCAAATAATTGGTTCATGACCTTTTGAAGTGGGATCTCAATAATATAATGAATAGTTGCCACCACTTAGGGGTGAGTTAGTACTTTTTTTAAAGTTTTTCTATGTCTTCCATACAAGGAAAGAGATCGGAATCAACTTCTACACAAAGATGACTAAGAGTAGTCATACAATGTCATCCTTGGGGGTGAAGGTGGGAACTGTGGTGGATGTGTGTATGGTCAAAGGATGTGGCATGGGTGGCCTATCCTAACAAATCAAATAGGCTAGGTGTCTCCTAGAATCTTTTTTGTATTTTTATATTTTTTCTCATTTTTTTGTATTTTAGGCGATTTCAAGCTCTCATGGGTATCCTCAAGTGAATCCATGAATCCAATAGGTGAAGCGGCATTGTGGCACTTATTTATACTAGTGAGGTCATATATCCTCTATTCATTTGCTCTACTACCCGGATTACGTACTCAAGAGTGGTATCCATAAGAGGCTACTCCAATAGCTCAGTCTTGGGAGGATGAGATGGTGGAACATGTGATGGTGGTGATAGATAAAAAACAAAATACGATGCCTGGAACTATGGATGAGGCAAATATGTACAAAAAGAGAAGTCAGGAGAAAAACCATCTTGTTAATGGAGGTGAACCGATCGGAAAGTAAGAAGGATCTACAAAGTCTGGATAAAAATGATACCAGTCAGCCATCTTCAAAACAAAATACAGGGATCAGAAGAGCACAAAGGTCCAGTCAAGATATGCGAGAAAAAGGTGCAAATGCGCAAAGAAGATCGGTGATGAATCTGTGATTCATCACTCTAAAAGTTGAAAATAGAGCTTTGTTTCCGAGTAAATAGCAGCATGTTTCCACTTATATTGTATAATTAGTATTCATGCATGTGTAAATAATATCTGCATTTTAGCATTCATATTTGCATTAAATAAGAAGCCCAATTTCACTTGTATATATTCACCTGTATAATAGATAAAATACTTTATTTGTATATATTTTATATTAACTCCGAATCTAATAAAACCAACTCTATTGTGTATATATGACTAACACTAATTAAAGAAAAATATCAAAAAAATAATAACATGTAAAATTACCTAATAAAATTCCAAACCCAGTTGAAGACCTTAGACCTTAAAATGCACATACCTCTCTCATAGAACATCCGAATTAGGTCTACTCGCTTTTAAAGTAATATACATTCAAAGACCTTCGAAACAAGACTAATTTCATTAAAATCGGATCTCGTATGTGAAACTTGGGTTTTGGGCCCCTTTCGTATATTGTACATATTGACCGGTTTGCCCTTCATTTATTTTCTTAATTATTAAAAAACAAAATAATTAGATTAAATTGTAAATATTCTTCTTATATTTTATCTATTTTTATTTTAATTTTCCTCTTATTTAAAAATGAATAAAAATTACAAAAGATAAAATGCGGTATTTTATATCTATAAGGTACCACCCAAAATACATTTTGTACAGATGATTGCATTTGATTTTCGAACCTTCACAAAAGTTGTAGATCTCGTCGAGACGAGCAACTTTCATGTTGACTACTTTTTGATTTAATCCCTTTTGCTGTGTCTTTTAGATTTTTCTTTACATTTAATTTTTGAATTTTCTAGGAGCGACATGTGGTAGCTCCTGGAGCCGCCACATGTCACCCCAATTTTTTATTTTCAGATTTATTTTTTTTATTATTTTCGAATTTTATTATTTTATTATTATTATTTTAATTATTTTTATTTTTAGTAGCCTACTTATTTTACTTATATTATATTATTATATTATTATTATTTATCCCCCTTTTACCTCTTCCCCTTACTTGTCTTCCACTCCAAGTCACCACTAACTCCACCATCCCTCCATCTTCTCCACCTCTTTTCTAACTTCCCCCTCCTCTTTATATTCTTCTCTCCTCTTTCATTCATCTCCATCTGCCGTTTTCGAGAGAAGTGAGGTCGAGCCCCTTTAACCTTCAGGTGACAGCTGTAGGAGACGAGTCGAGCGACGACAACCTCAAGGCGAGATCCGCGACATCACCATTGCCGCATCATGAGATCCAATTGGACTTGCTCAGCTTCGAAGGACTCCGCCATCCTTCTCGAGGCCACAACCGGAAGCCGCACGACGCGGTTCCACAATCCGACGAACCACACAGGTAAGTATTCTCTATCTATAACTTGTCATTTTATTTTATCTAACAATTTTCCTTTTCTTGTTTTTCATCATCACATATCATTTCCAAGACCACCTCATTAGCATCAACACTTTCATAATCATAAAAAAAAACAAACACCACTAATATCACCATCCCCTCATCATTATTGCATTTTTATTTTCTGACATAAAAAAAGAAATAGTTACAAAACAAAAATTTTTAAAAAAAGCAGGCTGCCAGCCCAGCACGCCTCCACCTCCAGGCGCGCCGCCCACGCGCAACCGCCCTCCTCCAGCCACCAGCCCAGCACGCCTCCACCTCCAGGCACCCCCGCGCATCCGCCCGCCCCTCTAGCGGCGGTCGCCCAACCCTCGGCCAGGCGGCGACCAAGCGCGCCCCTCGCCGACGCCATTGTGCCGTCGTGGAGTGCTTCCCAGCCAACCGCATGGCCCCTTTGCTCTGCCGTGGCGTCACCCTTCCAATGCCGCCTCAGCCGCATCATCCTCGCCTCGCGCCCCCACCGCGCCCCAGACCTCCTCGGCCTGCGTACACCGCCGCCACCGAGCGCCGCGAGCTGCCCCGCGAATCGCCTCGCGTGCTGCCGTCGCCGTCGTTAGCCGCGTGCCGCCCAGCCTCGCAGGTTCGGCGTGGCCGCCGGCCACTTCCTGCCCTAGCTTGTGGATGAAGAATAAGGTCCATTTTCTATTTTATTCTATTGTGAAAATTGCATTTGGTTCATTTCAAGTTTTAGAAATTACAAAAGTGCCCTTGTGCATATTTTTAGTTTGGATCTTTCATCCATGTAATTGCGAAGACACCCCTGCATTGTCATATTTATTTGGGCAGTATTTTCGCATCATTTTTTAATCAAAAAAATAGCATATTATAGAGAACCTCATTATTTATCTTGTGGCTATTTATTTACGTTTTGTGAGCATTATATTATTTATTAAAAATCAGAGATTGAAAGTCCGTGATATTTTGCCCAATCATACTCTGAAATTCGCATATAGTTATTTATTTCTCCAAAAATTGTGAAAAAATTGTGAATGATGCCTCTAATTGTGCTTTAATTGAAGTTCAAATTTCGTCCAATTTGAAGTTGTCTTGTGAATAAAATAAATTGTAGAGTGATTTCTGTAAGTGATTTTTAATTAATTCCACATATAACATTTTTGAGAAATCTCAAGTCTCCTGGATTCCTTATTGAAATATCTATTTGAGATAATTTATTATTTGGATAATTTGATTTTGTGGATTTATTAGGAATTAAATACTCGTAATAGCTCTGTTTTCAGTAAAACATTCGTAAAAAAATTACTAAGTGTCAGAAAATTCCAAAAATATTAGTGTAGATTAATTTCATCATCTTTATCTTCTAGTAAATTTTTCATAATTTTTGCTTATCATTTGTATGAAAAATTGCATAAAATCCTAAAAAAGTTTGTATTTTTCATTTGTGCATTTTAAATCCAAAAATTCTAAAAAAAATATATTTGCATTCATCTTTGGATTAGGTTTATAGGAAAAATATGACTTGGCTGATTTGATATAATTTCACATTAAAATTAAATTTGGCTAAGTCGGTTCTTTTCTTGTTAAACTTAATCCAATTCATATTTCGCATTTGGCATTTATATTGCATAAAAAAATTAAAAAAATAAAACTTGGAAAACCGCGATTTAATCTGATCCCGAGTTGTTCCTTTGCCTCCTTGAGTCGATCCTAGGGCTTTCCCAGGCTAAATAAACATAAAACCGCACGTATATTCATTCGTTGATTCATCGATTCGTGCAGTTAATTTTTGATCGACGCGGATTTATCCGACTGCAATGAAAACGTCAATTGGACACATTAAAAGGGTAGATCCGTGGTTCGTCAAATGGCGCCATTGCCGGGGAGGCAAATGGCTTAGGATCACTTTAGAAAATTTAGATTTACGTTTTCCATTCACTCAGGTAGTCTGACTCCCGAGCCACCTTGTAATTATCCATTTTTTCTTTAATTATTTTGCTGACCATTTCTGTATATATCTCTTTCTGACATAATTTTTATCTTTTTGTGCGAGGGCCCGGTGGACTTGGAGCGGCTTTCTTGAAGTCAATGCATCTCGAAGTGCATCGGAAGCCGACAATTCTTGGATCTAGTCGGCTGTTGGATGTTGAAAAGATTTTTGTAACTTAAAAATAAAAGAAAAAAACTGCTTGCATTTACAACGGTTCCCGTTTGGGTTCTCGCGCGTGTAAACATAGTGGAACCGTGTCCCCGTCTGCTGTGTGGATTGAATTTCTAAGACTAGGCTTGCACTAGCGGCTCCTCGAGCCACTCTAGGATTTGCTTGTGCTCGTAATTTTTTAGGGCCACACATCACTTAAAAGACGCACTTAGACCGCAGATCTAGTCAAATTAACCTGTTCTTCACTCGCTAATAGAACTGCCTGTCTAGGAGTGGCTTTTATCGCTTGCATTCCATTTAGTGTAAAAATTTCAATTCAGTACCGCATCCCGCATTGTAGAGAGCTGGAGGCACTGTAAGTCTACTTACTCAAGTATTCATCATCGTTTTCTCGATTGCATCGGCTTTTTCTGATTCTCTCTCTCTCTCTCTCGGTTTTCTAACCTAGGATAAAAGAATTGGGACTGGATGGTAGACGTGATTGCTTGTGTGGATTAATATCAGTGACAACTAATCTTTAAAATCGGGACTGCTAATTGATTTTGAAAAAAAAATTGACTAAAAATTAACCCTTGTTTGCGGGAGAGTAACCCCGACCTTGTTTTCAGGATGAGTGAGGGTACTTGAATGTGTGTGAACACCTTAAGGCAGAGCCCAAATCCCCGCCTTCCATATCACATTCCAACTGATCCTAGCAAATATCACGAATTGAATATTTTCAGGATCATCGACTAGTACCAAGTAGCCTCCTCCTGTTTACAGGTAGTCAGGGGTGAACCAGCGGTACTCTGCGACAATTTGCTAGTAACCCTTCGGGGCGAAGTTCCAGCCTTGTCAGCTTCCGCCTGCTTGCAGGTAGATAGGGACATGGTCTTTGAATCCATCAAATTGGAATAGGAGTGACGAAAGGAAGGGCGCATGTATCTTAGGTGACATGTTAAATAGGGGAGACGCATCCGGCTTTGAGCCGACTTCCCTCTAGGCCACGTAACCTTTGCTACTTGTCTGAAAATTCACACTTAAAATCAACAAGATCAATCGGACTCGGTTTCGGGTCCTTCACCGTGTTGAGTGTGAACTTAGGGTTTGCTCTTGCGTTTGTCTTCGTGTCTGTCCGTGTGTGTTATCCTGCGTAATTGTGCATTTTCTACCTCGTTCTTCTTACATCCTTTCCTCCTCAAGATTCGGGATATTGGTCCCCATACACCTCTGCTCATTTCTCCTCGACCATATACCGTTCATCTTCGCTTTCTCCTTCTTCCATATATCCTCTGCCATCCACGGGAGACCCTTACCCATGGTCGGTTCCACCTCAACCCGATGATGAAGTCAGAACTTCGACTGACTTCTCCACTTCTTCGCATTTCTCACCTACTCCATATTCTAACACTCCAGATCCACTTCTACCTTGGGCTGACTGTCCTTACTCTCGAGAGCTTGCAGGAATCAAAGAATCAAATGAAGAGCAAGCTACTTCTGAGACAGATGATTGGCAAAATTATATGCCCCCGCATACTTCATTCTCACCTCAAGTAGGGACCATACAACAATTAGCATATATACATCCTGACTTGACCTTAGGGCATAACTTGGTCGATCAAACAACCCGAATGGAGATGCTTGTACATCATGATTTCCTAGACTTGAATGACTTTAGTGATCAAGCTTCCATTGACCAGCCTTCATGTCACACATTCGGAGAGCTTATACATACACAAGATTGGACTGCTGAGCTAGACTTATCAATCCACGTTTCATCATATGAGGCTCCGACCAATGTTTGCCATCTAGATGCTCCATACCCGACCCAACATTACATGCCAGAGTCTAGGTATGTTGAGTATGAGACCCCAATATCTCAGCAGTATTCTCCAATTGAGCAGAACTCTCCCATGATTTGTCATGAGAATTTTGTGGAGGATGAAATCTCTAGACTTTTTAAGAAAAATGAATCATTTGTTAACGAGTTGAGAGATGTCATGGAAATATTGCACTCAATTTCTGCCAGCCTGGGTATGAAAGTGGAGAAGGAAGTAAGTAGATCTGATGTTGAAAATCGAGCAAGCATTAGGGAACCCACACCGTTTCTACAGCTGGAGTCCATTCTATCTCCATCTTCTACTAACCACTTACCCTCCAATCTAGAGTCTGATCATTCACCCACCAAAAACACCAAAAAAATTGAAAAACCAAAAACCCTCATAAAAATTGAAAATGAAAAAGACCTAAAAAAATTGGATCCTGTCATAAGGGAAGCACTCAATGAAGAATTGATTTTTAAACTTCCCTTAATAAAGGCCATAGATCACTTCCTCGACCTCAAGAGATTTGGAAAGAGCAAATTGATGCCCAAGAGGTCGGGTACTAAGAGAACAAGGACTGAGAAATACATAGTGTCTATGGCCACCTCATTGGTGATGGGGAGAAAGACCAAGAGCCGCAGAGTGAAGTAGTTGCCTTGGGTTGAATGTGAAATCAAAGACACTATCTTTACCCATGGAAGAATCGATGATGACTCTCCGATAAATATCCCCCCGACCTCTATGTTTGACAAACTCAAACTTAGGCCAATCAGAAAGTTGAGAGAGATCGTTCAGCTTGCTGATCGATCCATCAAACGGTCTAGAGGAAATATTTCAGTCATCATTACTTTCCAAGGTGCTCTACTTCAGGTGACTTCACGATCATTGACATCGAGCACTGAGGAGAGTTTACCCAGTCTCCGATTATTCTCGGGAAGCCGTTCTTAGCCTTGGCTAAGGCGATTATAGATTGTGAGACTCAGGAGATCGATTTTTTAGCATTGGGAGCACTCCGACCTCACCCATTCTTTGATTCACCTTACTCTAAGGTGACCCGCACATCCGCTGACAGTTGTGATCATCGAGAGGTAGATGAGTCCCACCTCTCTGCTACACCTGAGAGACCGACTGCCTGGACGACCGTTGGTTCTGAGACTCCCCACACCTCCACTTCATCAACTGCTTGCACCACCACCATGAAAGCTTCTAAGGAGGACTCACGACCAGAAGCTATCATTAAGTCGGACACGACCTTTCTTGATTTCCTTGACCATTTTGATGATCTGACACAAGAGCCCAATAATGCCAAGCCAACTGAGACCACTAGCACCTTCCCGAGACATGTGCTAATCCTTCAGGAACATGACAATCTATATGGTTACTCGTCTGATGAGGAACCCATAGTCAATACCACATCACGTCCCAGACCTTCAAAGGAAACAACCAGGACTAAATTGACTCCACATAAAAACATGGTTGCTCCTTCTTCTAGTCGGCTATCTAGTGAGAGGAAGTCGAGAATTGATTCCTCGAGGAGTTCTCCCGAACCTCTCAATGCGCGTCGCTCTCATGTCCCTCTCAATGATTCATGTTCTAGAAAACCGACCAAGAAAGTTTCCTTCAACACACCGGAGAAGGAATTTTCTGAGGAATCCTCGTCTGGTCCGGATAAGGTGATTTATATGAGTGAGCTCAGTTCGGCTGTTCTCAAGCCTTATCTAAGCAAGCAGCCGTGTGTCGACCATCGTTGGATGATCCCTACACCTCACTATTATTCATCTGAGGACGATTCCGACAGTGAAACATATGTATATTATCCTCCTCACGTCCGCAAGAAGGTTCTTCACAAACCTTCTTAATCCTTATATATTATCACTCTTTCTTGTATATACTTTCTCTCCCTCCCTTCCCAGTGATTCGAATCACTCGCCCCGGTTCCATATCATTTCATTTTGTGACTATACTTAGGATAACCAGATCCTGGGTATGGGGGGGAGAGTGACCCGCATCTATTCACTGTACATCCTCCAGATCACATCGGTTCTCATACTCACTCCTGTCTTATACTTAGGCTAACCAGAGCCTAAGTATAGGGGGGACCGATGCCCGCAATGTATATACTCATCCATTTCCCCTCTTTCCCTCATACGCCCCATTTTTGGTCTTCTTCTACACTTAGGCTGGTAGAGCCTAAGTATAGGGGGGCGGTGCGACTTCTATACATTTTGTAATTTTAGCTCTCCTACGCTTAGCACGAGCTATGTCTTTTTCATCGCTTTTCGTGCTCTGAGGACATAGCACATGCTAAGTATAGGGGGGCGTGTATATATTACATATATACTTTACCCATAGCTCGTACTTTCGCGTATTTTCGCATATTTTTGTATATATTATGCAATAATTATGGGGTGGGTAAAAATAAAAAAAAGGTTGTAAAATTCTTGTAAATAATACTCGTGTAAGATTTGTTGTAAAATAGGATATACACCAAAAAATTGTATACTATGTATATTATGTACAAATTGTATCAACTAAAAGTTGTTGTATACTCAAAAAATGTGTTGAAAATAAGGTTTCTTATTTATTCTTGCATATAACCTTGCATTTCAAAAAAAAAATTCTTGCATTTCATTCATAGCATGTCATCTACACCTCATCTGCATATCTTGCATATGCAAGGTGAAAAGCTAGTGGGTTCTAAACCAAGTTATGAGTAGGTGTTGAGGATGGACTTGATTTGACCTTAATCCACCTAATTTCAGAGGAACCTTATAGGAATTGGAGTTCAGATTTCTCAAGTCAAGTGTCTTAATTCTTTGAGTCTGCAAGTCTATGTTCACATGTCATCTTAATTAATCTAAGTAGAATATCTCATGCACATGCATGATTCTTTTAGACAGTGACCTCACTTGGACAAGCACAATGCACGTAGCTCTTCATTGATGAGGTGGTGAGTAGGTAGAATCCTTTAGCTTGGAGTAGCACACGGGTGGAAACATCCGTCCTCCTCTAGGGAGGGTAGTGCTTCTCAATCTAGTTTGGTGGTGTTGAAGTCTGAGGACAGGATGCTGTGGGTTGCAATAATACTTCAAAAGAGGGATAGTCTACTAGCTCAAGAGGAAAAAATCCTGATGTACATGCTGCACCTTGTATATAGTTCCAAAAAAAAGAATAAAAGAAAAAGAAAAAAATGCAAGAACTCCAAAAAAATAGGCAGGCCAAAAAAAATTACTTGTCGGAGTATGTATATTAGCAAGAAGTTTGCAGCTGGATGACTTGGCTACACTGGTCAGGCATCCCGGGATAGGTAGCTACACTGATTACCATCAATTCTTTTCTCTACCCCCTTCTCTAGAGCTGGCCGCACTTGAACTTAGAAGGGAATACCCCGCTCCTCGAGGAAAGAGTTACTGGATCGGGTAATTAGAGTTACCTTGTTAGAGGAGGCTGCTTCTTAGCCATTTCTGATGTGGAGAGTTATTTTACATTTATACAGTACAAGTAAGAATCATAGTCATCAGAAATTTGCGTTTGAGGATTTGTTCTGACCTGACTGTTGAGGCGTCTTGAATAGAAGACTTGTGGAACTTGAAGTCTGTTAGGTCTTAAGTTCAGATCCCAATGAGGTTCCGCCACACAATTAATCCAAAGATCGAGTCAAGCTCCATTTTCACCTTTTCTTCATGACCTTGGTATGGAACCCAAAATCATTTCACTCTTGCATTCCATTTTAGTTGCTCAGGGACAAGCAAGGTTTAAGTATAGGGGGTTGATGAATCTGTGATTCATCACTCTAAAAGTTGAAAATAGAGCTTTATTCCCGAGTAAATAGCAGGATATTTCCACTTATATTGTATAATTAGCATTCATGCAGGTGTAAATAATATCTGCATTTTAGCATTCATATATGCATTAAATAAGAAGCCCAATTTCATTTGTAAATATTCACCTGTATAATAGATAAAATACATTATTTGTATGTATTTTATACTAACTACGAATCTAATAAAACCAACTCTATTGTATATATATGACTAACACTAATTTAAGAAAATATCAAAAAATTACAAACTTGTAAAATTACTCAATAAAACCCCAAACCCAGTTGAAGACTTTAGACCTTAAAATGCACATATCTCTCTCATACAACCTCCGAATTAGGTCTACTCACTTTTAAAATAATATACATTCAAAGACCTTCGAAACAAGATCAATTTCATTAAAATCGGAGCTCGTATGCAAAACTTAGGTTTTGGGCCCCTTGTGTAAATTGTACATATTGACCGTTTTGCCCTTCATTTATTTTCTTAATTATTAAAAATCCAAAAAAGTAGATTAAATTGTAAATATTCTTCTTATATTTTCTATATTTTAATTTTAATTTTCCTCTTATTTAAAAATGACAAAAAAATTAAAAAGATAAAATGTTGTATTTTATATCTATAAGGTACCACCCAAAAATACATTTTTGTACAGATGATTTCATTTGATTTTTGACCCTTCAGAAAAGTTGTAGATCTTGTCAAGAAGAGCAACTTTCGTGTTGACCACTTTTTGATTTAATCCCTTTTGTTGTTTCTTTTTTATTTTTCTTTACATTTAATTTTTGAATTTTCTAGGAGCGATAAGTGGCAGCTCCCGGAGTCACCACATGTCACCCTAATTTTTTATTTTCGGATTTATTTTTTTATTATTTTTGGATTTTATTATTATTATTTTATTATTATTATTTTAATTATTGTTATTTTTAGTAGCCTACTTATATTATTATATTATTATATTATTATTTATCCCCCTTTTACCTCTTCACCATACTTGTCTTCCACTCCAAGTCATCACTAACTCCACCATCCCTCCATCTTCTCCACCTCTTTTCTAACTTCCCCCTCCTTTTTATATTCTCCTCTCCTCCTTCATTCATCTCCATCCACCGTTTTCGAGAGAAGTGAGGTCGAGCCCCTTTAACTTTCAGGTGACAGCTGTAGGAGACGAGTCGAGCGACAACAACCTAAGGCGAGATCCACGGCATCACCATTGTCGCGTCGCGAGATCCAATTGGACTTGCTCAGCTTCGAAGGACTCTGCCATCCTTCTCGAGGCCACAACGGAAGATGCACGATGTGGCTCCACAATCCGGCGAATCACACAGGTAAGTATTCTCTATCTATATCTTGTCGTATTATTTTATCTAACAATTTTCTTTTTCTTGTTTTTCATCATCGCATATCATTTCCATGACCACCTCATTAGCATCATCACTTTCATAATCGTAAGAAAACAAACACCACCAATATCACCATCCCCTCATCATTATTACATTTTTATTTTCTGACATAAAAAAAGGAAAAAAATTACAAAATAATAAAAAAACAGAGCAGGCTACCATCCCAGCTCGCCTCCACCTCCAAGCATGCCGCCCACGCGCAACTTCTCTCCTCCAGCCACCAGCCCAGCACGCCTCCACCTCCAGGCGCCCCCGTGCATCCGGCCGCCCCTCCAGTGGCAGTCGCCCAGCCCTCGGCCAGGCAGCGACCAAGCGCGCCCCTCGCCAACGCCCTTGCACCGCCGTGGCGCGTCCCCAGCCTACCGCGCGGCCCCTTTGCTCTGTCGAGGCGTCGGCCTTCCCAGCCGCCTCAACCGCGTCATCCTCGCCTCGCGCTACCGCGCAGCGTACGCGCTCCCGCTCGCCATCGCCACCCTTGCGCCGGCCTGCCACTACATCGCCTTGCCGCACCCCTGACCTCCGCGACCTGCATGCGCCGCCGCCACCAAGCGCAGCGAGCCGGCCCGCGAACCGCCTCGCGTGCGCCGCCCTCTCCGTCGTTAGCCGCGCACCGCCTAGCCTCGCGAGCTCTACGTGGCCCCCTCCCACTTCCTGCCCTAGCTTGGGGATGAAGAATAAGGTCTATTTTCTATTTTATTCTATTGTGAAAATTGCATTTGGTTCATTTAGAGTTTTAGAAATTACAAAAGTGCCCCAGTGCATATTTTTAGTTTGGATCTTTCATCCCTATAATTGCGAAGACACCCTTGCATTGTCATATTTATTTGTATAATATTTTCGCTCATTTTTTAATCAAAAAAAATAGCAAGTTGTAGAGCAACTCATTATTTATCTCATTGCTATTTATTTACATTTTTGTGAGCTTTGTATTATTTATTAAAAATCAGAGATTGAAAATCAGTGATATTTTGCCCAATTATACTCTGAAATTCGCATATAGTCATCTATTGCTCCAAAAATTGTGAAAAAATGTGAATAATGCCTCTAAGTGTGATTTAATTACAGTTCAAATTTCATCCAATTTGGAATTGTCTTGTGCATAAAATATATTATAGAGTGATTTCTGTAATTTATTTTTAATTAATTCCACGTATAACATTTTTGAGAAATCTCAAGTCTCTTGGATTCCTTATTGAAATATATATTTGAGATAATTATTCTTCGGATAATTTGATTTCATGGAGTTATTAGGAATTAAATACTCACAATCGCTCTATTTTCAGTAAAAATTCGTAAAAAATTCATAAAGCGTTAGAAAATTCCAAAAATATTAGTGTAGCTTAATTTCATCATATTTATCTTCCAGTAAGTTTTTCAATATTTTTGCAATTATTTGCACGAAAAATTGCATAAAAATCCTAAAAAAGTTTGTATTTTCCATTTGTGCATTTTAAATCCAAAAATTGTAAAAAAATACATTTGCATTCATCATTGGATTAGGTTTATAGGAAAAATATGACTTGGACTGATTTGATATAATTCACATTAAAATAAATTAGGCTAAGTCGGTTCTTTTCTTGTTAAACTTAATCCTATTCATATTTTGCATTTGGTATTTATATTGCATAAAAAAATTTAAAAAAATACCACTTGGAAAACCGTGATTTAATCCATCTAATCTGATCCCGAGTTGTTCCTTTGTCTCCTTGAGTCGACCCTAGGGCTTGCCCAAGCTAAATAAACATAAAACCACATGCATATTCTTTCGTTGATTCATAGATTCGTGCGGTTAATTTTTGATCGACGCGGATTTATCCGACTGCAACGAAAACATCAATTAGACACATTAAAAGGATAGATCTGTGGTTCGTCAATCGGGTATACACAGAAGCAAACACAAATATAAACAAACCCTTCAATTCGCCAACTCAACACAATGATGATCGTGAAGGTTTGATCGTGTATCTTGTGAAATTTTAGAGTTAGGTGATAAAATAAAATATTTACAAAGCTCACAGGTGCAGTCACCTAGAGTGGTTGTGTTCTAGTCGTCTGTGCAAACCTACTAGAACACCCGGACCACTTCATCTAACGCCTGAGGTAAGTGCTTCTAGTAATAATAAGGCCCAAGATCAGACCCAAGCACTTAAGGCACTAGTCCAGGGACGGGGGCTCTATTCATTTGGTGTATGTGCCTCACTCACTCTAATTTGCAACCTGTGTACAAGGTGGAGGCTACTGTCCCCAAAACAAATTTTGTCCTTCTTGATTTTAGGGTCGAGTAAAATTAGCAGTCCCAATATTATTGATTATCACTTTTTTGAATATTTTTTATTAATGCACGAGTCCTAACGAGGTTCCAATTCCTTTAGTATCCTATGTGGTCAAAATCAGAGGGAGAGAGTCAGAGAAGAAATGCAAGCGTAAATCAATGATATATGCTCAGATAGATGGTGATCACCTTGCCTCCAACTTTCCTCGTGCATGATACTTGATAGGAATTAAAACATACACTATATGCAATGCAAGCCGATGAAAGTACCCTAGAACAGATTAGTTATTAACGTGAAGAAAAAATGCTGAATATATAGAAAAGAAACCAAGAGCCCAGTCCTGGAGACTCCTCGGTGCTCGCCACAACAGGTCCTTCAAGCGATGTGTTGAGTCTCTTACGACACGCAATTTTGAGTCCTAATAATCAACAATTAGTTTTGACTCGATCAAAGCATAACTATAGGTACATACAATTTAATTAGAGCTTCGGACCTTAATCTATCAAGAAAGCAAGTCCTAAAATAATGCCCAATCACACAAATCAAATAAAAATGAAGGCAGAAAATTCAAATCATGTGAAAACAAAAAATGAAAAAGCGTTGAAAACTACGAAAAACATGTCGAGGCCCCTACGTGAACAGACACCCGGGCACTGGACCTCGCTAATGTTAGTGTCCAGTTCCAAAATTATTACAATTTAATTTCAAAAAATAAAAGAAGACACTCACTCACAAAATAAAAAGAACTAAAAGAGGTCGCTCTTCCTCCCGTTGTCTTTGTCTCTCTCTCTCTCTCTCCCACTTGTTCCTAGTTGACTCGGGTGCACCAACCCCCTAAGCAGTCATCATTGGCTTTTGTTACCTCGTAAGAAAAGTCAACAAAGAAAGGAGTGGTCAGAATAATCAAATAAAAATAAAAAATAACTGGCAAAAAAAAGAATAATGTATAAAAATGCTACAATTTGTTGCTCCCTAACAATTACACCATTTGATTAATGGTCAGTTTTTGCACTGGTCTACTAATCAAACACGATTAGCAATCGTTGCACGACCAAGTGTGCCTCTAATCGACTATCAACCCACTGGAAAATTCAAGAGATCGATGTGTGTGAGTTAAATTTATTATAACTCTAGTATATATGTGTGTAGGTGTAAGTATGGTAGAACATCAACACATGGAGAAATATGTAGTATCACTAGTCACTATTTACAAATAAATTATGAATAAATAATAATGTATATTTGTACAATTCTTCAATTAAATAATCACTTAACTAATAAGTGTTTTATGGTTTTTAATTAAATATAATAATTATTTTTTATATTCATATATTTATAGTTTTAATTTTATAATTTTTATTTTCTCTTTTATAATTTTTTATTTTTATTTTTAATATATTATCTAAGTATATATATAACTATATATGTGGATATTATATAATATAGGGTGTTATAATTATAAATATGGCTATCAATAATCAAAATTTGTGAAATAGTTTTTATAAATATTTTATATATCATTTATGGTTTTCTAGGATTTTTTGCTATTTTTAGGTATTTTTTAAAGTCTAAAAATATACAAAATCAGTGACTTTTTGAATAGACTGAATTATTTGGAGATTTAAAATATTAAATACGGACAAAATTCTCAAAACTAGTTTAATACTTAATAACTTATATAAATAAAACTATCAAATCGAAATTATTATTTTTATAGTTTCTATGAATTTTTATAATGTTTATAAGGATTTCAGAGTTTTTTTAGTGATTTTCTTTTTTATTTTAAGGGATTTTTGGTCTAGAGGTAAAAAATACAAGAATAGATAAATGCAAATTTTTAAAAATTTTAAATACGATATTATATTATTTTGAATTTTTTAAATAAAAAGAAAATAACCATGAACTTTTTTATTTTTAATAAATAAGAAAATGTATAAAGTGTGAAATTAATTATATGGCATGAAAGATCATGAAAGTAGTCTTATTATCCCATTTTCTCATAATTTTTTGAGCATGTATGATATTTTTAGAAAATAGGAAACATACACAAAATTTATTAAACTAGCAGGATATTTGCAATTAAAATAAAATGTAGGGACGAATGTTCAAATACTTCAGAAGTTTATAATTGAAATTCAATTTTTATAAATTAAATTACAATTACAAAAACCACAAGGGTTTCTATGCAAAATGCCCAGCTCACGTGAGGGGGCCACATGAGCCATGCGAGTAGAGCTGGCAAGGAACTAAAGGAATTATGCAGAAATCTCGAGGGTCTACTTGTAAATATTTCACAAAATATTAAACTAATATAAATAGTTATAAGACTAAATGAAAATAACAAAAAGGGTAGGGGTCGAATATGCAATTTGCCCTTACATACACCTAATCTAACGGTCAAAGACGATGTACTTGAACACATGGTGGCTCTAGTTGGCACGATGACGGTTCACAGATCTAATGCTGAGATTAGATCTCACAAGGGATCCTGCGATCGTGGCTTCTCCAAATCTGACGGCTACAAGATGATTGAGATCTCCTCCACAGATGGGACGACAATTTCTATCTTCAAATAACAGGGAGTAACTCCTCCTCCTCCTCCCCCTCCTCCGAGCTTTGGTACAAAAATCCTCCCTCCCTCGAGCCTCTTTCTCGATTTTGAAATGGTCCACACACTCGAGGTGATGTCTGCAGCTGATCGAAGACTCAAAAAGGTCCAAGACATCAGGGAGAGGTCCTGGAAGCTCGAAGAAGACATGGGCTCCTGGGAGCCAAGGCTCGAAGTCTTTGGGCCTCACATAATTATTTAAAGACCTGCAAAGATGATAGAAAGAATGGTGGCACACGAGGTGTGGATCCCGACCTTTATTTATTGGAAGACGACACCGAAATGGAATGTGCGGAGAGGTCCGGAGATGGGCAGAGGGGAGGACCTCGATGGCTCGATCCAAGGGGAGTCAAGATGGTTTGGGTGGCTCAGAAGGTAGAGAAGCGATTGTAGAAGGATATGTCAGTGGCTTGTGTGATCAGAACAAGGAGGGATGGTGATACACGATGACTGGATCTCTAGATCTCCAGTGAACTTAATCAATCTAAAACTATGCTAAACGAGCAATCAAGACTCGAAATAAAATGCCGAAATAAAAGATAAAGATTAAATATACTTAAAAAGGGAAGAAAGTTACCTCGACTTGGCTAGAGCGAAGGAGATGAACCATCGAGAGCAGGGCTCCGGTGATGGGCTGGGGATGCCTCCTACACTACTCCTTGTTGCGGAGCACGAGGAGCTCCTCTTATCACGAAAAGCACTACCACATGGCAGTTCAAGGGGATAAGAACAACATAGAAGGGGAACCAAACTCAAAAATAGGAAGAAGGGTGGAATATATAGGAATGTGGTCAGAGGATTTCGACGGGGGATTACATGTGAAAGAGGAAGAAATGATGATGGGAGAGGGGTCGGCGAGGATCAGGGAGATGCTAGGAAGATTTCATATGAAGAGCATAGGGATATTAGATGAGGGAATCAGGCAGATATATTGGAAGAAAAGGTGGGACTTGACATCTCTGACAAGTCAAAGGTTCACGGGAGGCAGCTGATCGAGGTCAACCAAAGGAAGCAATCTGATTGGTCCATGTGGACCAACTGGATAAATGCAATGCAAAAATGCCTTGTAAAATGGATAATAATTAATAAATGAATTATTTAATTTTAGGTTACAAAATAAAAAAGTTCATTTTTTATGTGGTATATAATTTCTATTTTTAATTATTTTTTGGTGTTGTATAATCATAGGTATATTGATATATATATATATATATTATATCTTCTATTTTTATTTTGTATTATATTATTTAATATACTTATTTTATATGTTTTTACTTATTTAAATGCACATTAATGTAATTTTATTAATTTTTTTAAAGTTTATAATATACTTAAATAAATATATGTATTTATTATATAAATATATGTATATGTAAGTCATCTATGTATTTTAGTATCTTTATTTATTTTAGTGTTTTTGTAATGTTTTTTATTTTAATTATGTATATACTATAAATAATATTTACAAATCTATAAAAATATAAAATTGTGAAAAATATAAAGAATAAATAAAATGAATATCTTATTCAAGTATATTGTATAATAGGGGTCCAAAACCTAACTTTTGCATCTTAAATCCAAATTAAATAAAACCACCTTCACTAAATAGCTAAAAAAGTTATATACAATTACAAGTGATTTTGCTGAATTTTGATTTCATATGGAGAAGATATGGGTCTATGAAGTTTGGACTTTATTTTGAGTATAGAAAGTACATTATGTACTATTTTTGTGTGTAGTAAATTTTGTATTTTTCTATTTATTTTTATGTACAACTTTCATGCACAAAATTTATTAATTTGAAGTACAAAAATAATTAAATAAAGGGGGTCCTAAAATTGTTTTATTTGGTAGGATGCATTGAGGTTTCTATTATTATTTTTGGCCCTTATCTCCCCCTATTGTATTCCTTGTCGACCCAGTCATCATGATGCCTAGGTATCAGGGTTTAGGGTCATTCAATACCTTGGGTATTTAATTTTTTTCTTCATTTGTTATTTTATTATGATATTAAATATAGTATTTTACACATGATTTATAGAATAAATAATGAATGTTATTTTGTATAAATTATTGTTATTTACATGCATTTAACTAAGGAAATTAAGGCCAAAATAGAAGAATAAAGGTGATGAAATGGAGATTCATCAGCCATCCACAACTAACACAAAGAGGAGCGATGGCAAGGGACAACCCTAGCGAACCCATGCTACAGCTAGAAAAAACCACCATTAGGATGATCGTTCACCATAACCGAGTAAGATGCAATGGTCACACACATCTTCATCCAAGAGATCCATAGGTTCGGAAACCCCTCTTGTCCAACACAGACCAAAAAAACGTAATCAACACTATCATTAGCCTTGGAAAAGTCCACTTTCTCAAAAACCCCCCAAACATGTCACCACTGCTAGTTTGTTATAATCTCAGTGGCCATCACTAGGTTGTCACTAATTTGTCTTCTTGAGATGAAGTGGATTGCATGGGAGAAACCAAATCATCAAGAATCACAACGAGTCTCTATGCAAGAACCTTGGCAATAATCAGATAGATAGCAATAGAGAGGGCGATGGGACGATAATCCTCAACATGTTCTGACGCCTCCTTCTTTTCAAAAAAGAAAAGAAGAGCTTTGTTGATCCTATGTTACGACTTCTAAAATATCATCACCCATGACCTGCCAGAATTTGTTGTAGAGAAAAAGGAAAGTCGTCCAGTCCAGATGCCCCATCGCCATTCAAAGCGGAAATAGCCCACTTTAATTCCTCCTCCGAGAAAGGTTGAATCAGACACTCACTTTGCTCAGGAAAGAGCATGGGCATCCCACATCCTGCCCACCTCCATAATCTCGACACCACCCTTCTCAAGAGATCGTGAAAGTAGTTTATCAACACCATCCCAATCTCCTTCTCTCCCTCTACTCTCGACTCCCCCACCACCATAGCTCGGATCTAATTTCTCCTCCTTCCGCTAGACACCATGTGAAAAAATTTTGTATTTGCATCACCTTCTCTAATCCATATCTGTCTATATCTTTTCTTCCACTCCACCACCCTTTTCTTATCATCCAAAATGATAACCCTCATATAATCACTTATCTCTTTCAGTTCTTCTTCCATCAAATCACTGGAGTCCACTACCTGTCCAGCCGAGCAATCCCTTCATCTTCCAATGTTCTTCTTGCCCTCCTGGACTCGCATATCCATTACTTGAAATCACTCGGCCTCTTACTCAAGCTCACTAATTTCTGCGACAAATGGGAAGCCACCGAATACTATCCGTCCATCGACCGCTAATGATTGGTAACTAGCTCACGAAGCCATCTTCAAGAAACCATGCCCTCTCAAATCTAAAAAAAGAGTATGGGTGATGAATCCACAATTCATCTATTTTATATGGACATCTGAGCAAAATCCCCATAATAGTTTATTAATTAATCCCCTTAAAAACAATTAATTAGTATTTCACTAATTTTTCTTAAATTAGGATTAAAATCTGTAAAAAAACCCCTTGTTTTTTACTTGAATTGGGCCTATTATTTTATGTACAGAAACCATTTATTTTAACCTAATTCTTTATCTAAATTATTATTTGACTAATTAACTAACTTAGAATAAAAAAATCAAAATCCATAAAAAATATAAAACCAAATAAAAAACAAAAAAATTGACATTGTATATTTTGTACATATTTTATCCTTATTGTTTTTATTTTTCCTTTTTCTAACCTATAAGAAAATCCATAAAAATTAGATTAATTATGTTTATATTGCATGTAAATTAATATACCAATTAAAATCAAATTAAGAATATAAAAATAACAAATCATAAAAATACAGTATTTTACTATCTATAAAATACCTCCAAAAATACTTTTTCTGCAGTTGACCTCTTTTGATTCTGGGTTCTTCGCGAAAGTTGTAGCTTTTGTCGTGATAAACAACTTTGTGTTGACCACTTTTGGATTTGACTTCATTTACTATCTCTTTCTGATTTTTTCCTTTATATATATATTTATATATTGAATTTTACTTTTATTTAATCCTTAATTTTATTTTACTTTTTAATTTTTAATATTATTTTATTTTTTATTTTAATTATTAATTTTTATTTTCCCCTCTCTCTCTTCCCTCTATTTGTCTCTATGCATCCCTCTTTTCTCCCACTCTCCACAACAACCTGGTCACATGCGCAATACGTAACCCCCATCTTATGCCTCCTCTCCCTCCACCAGAACATGCTATGCATGTTTTGCCTTCCTTATTCGCACGCATGTGCCACGCATGTTCTCAATCTCCTCCAGTGCCTGTCCTCTGTACATGACCTTCCCCTCCCTCGTTACCGCTAGCGTCGACCTTCGCAACGACCGTCGCCTCCTTTCCATCCGTTGCACCATCACCTCCTCTTCCATAACCATCCCTTGCCGCATATATATCCCTCCAACATAGGTCATATCATCATCCTCCATTATCATTTAAAGTGAGAGGCAGAGGAACAGAGCGAGGGTGATACCCTCGACGGTGTGATACTCCATCTTGGTGAGACCCAAGGTGGATCTTCTACATTGTCTCACCTCTTCCCGCGATGTGCAAACGAGATAACCAGAAAAGATCCGTCGAGCTATGTGTTTCTCAAGTGCCCTACAGGTAAAACTTTCTCAACCTTCTTCTTTTCTCTTCTTTCTTCCCGTCAATTTTCTTTCTCCTTTTCCCTTTGTTTATACTTCTCCGAGCACCTTTGCTCCCTTTTGCTTCAATTCCACCTGTTCGTCTTCATCCTCTATATTACCCTTCTCACCAGTAAACCACCATCACCACCTCCACCTTTGCCCTCTGCCAGCGCACCTTCCGTACGCCTCTTCCCTCTACTGCAACGGCCTCTCTGCCACACTATTGGAGCACAATCACCCTTGATTTCTCCTCCATCGATCGGTGTGGCCCTATGTGTCCCTCTTTCGTGCATCCCACGCAGTGGCAGTTCATCTCCACCATGACCTCGTACGTGTGTTTCATGAGGTCAACCTCCAATTGCAGCCAATCATTGAGGTCACGCCATCGCCATCCACCTTCGCCATGACTGCTCTAGGATACTGCCCCGTTGCCCCATGTTGTCGCCATAGACCTCTAGCCACTGTAGGATCAACGACTAACCCTTGATCTGACAGTCCTGCTTCAACCACATCGACGCTCGAGCCTCGACCAAAGCCTCGAGGCTTCGGTCCTCCATCGCCTATCAAGTGAATCACATATAGGCTCAGGCTCCCGAGCCTAATGTCTGCCTTGAGCCTCCTATGTCATGTTCTACAAACATACGTGGGGGAAAATTGCACCAATCCCCTCAAATTTCCACAACAGGTTACGAAAATTACAGAGAGATCCCTCCGACTTGGCATAATTACAGATAAGTCCTTACGGGGACTAGTTTGAGAATAAAATAGTAGTTTTTATAACATTTTAGTCCTAGATTTTTGTATTACATATATTTCTCATTCGAACTTAGATTTTTGCGTATAATATGTCATTTTGAAGCTTCTTGAAGTCTCTATCATTTCATATATGTTGTGGACCGATAAAAGGCTATTACTGGTGATTATTATTTGCCGAACCTCTTGATATATGCAGGCTGATTTTTGATATTTTGTGCTAATCTATGATCAGAAAATTAATGATCTATTTTGCAAGGATTCGATTGAGAATATTCTCATTTGATTAATTCTCTTGTATTATAGTTTACAATATTTGAGAATTGTGCAAGGATTTATTGAAAAGGAACTTAATTGATTTATTATTTCTTGAGGATATCACAACAAGGCTCGACTAAATTGGAAGCTTATTTGAGGATTTTTGCAATCTTAATTCGAGATACATTTGTTCTTTATTTGAGGAATTGGTTCTAATTTTGTAGGAGCTTAACCTAGGATGATTTTTGGATTCATGGATAATTTCTTGAGGAATATATCTTAGAAACATTATCAGTGATATGACTATTTGCAAGGATAAAAGAATTGGTCTTCAACTTGCATCTTGAATTTGATTGAATATATTTCTGGATTTAATATCTTTTGATCTATGATTAATGGATTATTTTTGTTGGGATTAAAAATCATAATCATAGAGATGATGCTTAAATGTCTTCTATATTTATTTTTCACTACAATTTCATCACTGCATTTGTTTTCTTTTATTTTCACTTTAATTATTGATATAGAGACTAATATAGTATTAAATTAATTATTGAAATAAATTTAGAACCATGCAACTAAAAATCACCTTTCCCTATATTTGAACTTGGTAAACTTGCCAAGTTAGAAAATACTCCATAACATTCAAAGATTATTTATAGATCATTTCCTTCTTTCATGTACTACAATATATCATTCTTAAGTGAGGTAGAAAACAATTCATTAAATGGTGTTGTTGCCGAGGAGGATAAGGGGCAAGCGATCATTACAAGTAATGGCGAGTTGAGTGAGAGGCGAATGAAAGGCAAGAGAAAGTGGTATTTCTTGGTTGCAACATTTAGGCGCATGTCGTTTAGGCTCTATAATGCCTCGGTACATTTCAGCGGTCCATGATCATTGTATTTGTCGAGATGGTGGGAGATTTCCTGGAGGTTTTTGTGGATGACTTCTCGATCCACAATAATTCCTTTGATACATGTTTAGCGCAATTGGACTGAGTCCTCTAGAGGTGTAGAGAGGTGAATCTGGTACTTTCCTGGGAGAGAGGCCATTTTATGGTATTGGAGGGTATTGTGTTAGGGTACATCATCTCTAAGAAGGGTATGGAGGTTAATCCTCCCAAGATGGATGTGATCAAGAAACTCGATTCGCCAACCAATGTGAAGTCAGTGAGGTCTTTCTTAAGGCATGTTGGATTCTATTGGAGATTCATTCAGGTTTTTTCAAAGATCTCCCACCCACCCACCCACTGACTGAACTCTTAGGAGAAGACACAGAGTTCATTGTAGATCACAAGTGCCTAGAGGCCTTTGAGCTTTTGAAAAGGAAGATTTGTGACTCGCCAATCCTACAAGCTCCTGATAGGTTTCTTCCCTTCGAGACCATGACTGACGCATCAGATTTGCAATAGGAGTTGTGTTAGGAAAAAGGCGAGATGGGATTCCATATTTTATACACTACGCAAGCAAAGTTTTAGATCATGTCCAAAAGAATTATACAATGACTAAAAAAGAAATGCTTACAGTAGTTTGGGCCCTTGAAAAGTTCAATCTTATATGTTGGCTTTCAAGGTGACAATCTTCATAGATCACACATCTATTCAGTACTTAATGGAGAAGAAGGATGCGAAGGCACCCTTCTTAGATGGATTTTACTACTCCAGGAGTTTGATTTGGTGATTAAGGATAAATCTGGGGTGAAGAATATTGTGGTTGATCATTTATCCTGAATAGAGTTAAAAAACTGAGTTTGAATTAATTAGAGAAACCTTCCCAAATGAGACAATATGTACTATTTACTCACTCCTGTGGTACACCAATATGGTGAACTTCCTTGTCTCCAAGCAGGTTCCCCATGGTTGGACTAGGAGTAGCATTGACCGACTGAAGTCAGATTCGAGGAGGTACCATTGGGAGGATCCATTCCTCTTCTTTGAAGAGCGAGATTGTGTCTGAAGAAGAGGTATTCCTCAGAAGGAATATCAGAGTGTCCTCACACATTGTCATTGATGAATCTCATATTCATCATGCTAAAAATCAATTGTTAATCCTCTAGCTTAAATAATTCAATAAAATTCATGAATAATTCCCCATTATTATCTTGTATTATATTGTGTATAATTAATCCATAATTATTGTTTCATTACTATTACTTTGTAATTATTTTCTTATTAAAACCCATAAAAATTAGGTTAAGTTATTGTCTATAATTTTCCTAACCATTAAAAGAACTAAAAAATACAAAGATAAAAATCGGTGTTTTTACCCCTTTAAAAATACCCCCACCCCAAAAATACCCTTTGTACAAATGACATTTTTTGGCTTTTTGTACAACATGAAACTTGTAGATCTCATCGAGATATACAACTTTCACATTTTGACCTTTTACTAATTTTGCCTCTAACTAATTCTTTTTAATTTATCTTTATTTTCATATTTTCTAATTTTTTTCTGGTGCAGCCAACGGGTGCCCTTTGGGTTGCCCACATGGTTTCCTTCTCTTCTCGCCACCCGACTTCATCCTTAGCCCTTGGATCATGCTTTCCCCACCTCCATCTCCAATGTTCCTCGCCCCTCCACTCACAACCATCATATCTGATCTCTGAACGGATCCTAGTTGCCCACTCACGCCTGCATCTCCTCCGTCAGATGCCTTCTCATCCTATGCCATCCCTTCTGCCATGTCACCCCTTTTCATCCCTCCATTGAATGAGATCCACAGATCTCATCCTAGCTATCCACCAGTACCTCACTCTCCACCACAGGATCAAATCATGGGATTTGATCTCCACCCTTCAACTACACCTTAATCCTGGTCATTGGATCGTAAGATCCAACGGTGAGGGCTTCGTCCCCTACCTGTAACCCGACTATTACCCCTAGCATCCCTCTATGCCATTCCTATTTTGGAAGGCACCCCAGCCACACTCCTCTCCTTCTAATGGCTCCTCCCCATAGACACGAGATCTGCCTACTTCGTGTAATCACCAGGACCGCCCCCCTTTCATTCTAGCAGTCGTTACCACTATCGCCATTACACCCCTCGACCACCTATAACACCTCCACTTCCTCCTATAAAATCACCTCCCACGACCCTGATACCTCCATCCACCAATCCAATGGGCTCTGCCCTAGCTTCCTTTGCCCTCCAGTGCTAGCGGAGGGTGGTTTTGTCGAGGCAACAATGGTCGCGAGCACCCAGGTGAGATCCATGGTCCTTTGACGATGTATTGGCTTCCCTAAGCTCCAACGAGCCCCACTGGACCGGTCGACCAGGTTGAGCAACGACTGGAGGGTCCAATAGACCCTCAGCACATGCCGCTGCCTCCACCCTTCTTCCTCCTTGGATCCTTCAACCCTTGCAACTTTTCTTAGTGCTTTCTCTACTTTAATCCACCTCACACATGCACTCATTCCCTCGCCTGACCATCCATCGAACTCCACCACATCACACTCACCTTCACCGACTAATCCACTCATCCTCTTGCCTTCTCCGCAACCCCCACCATGTCCGCCTCTTTCTTCTCAGTCAAGGCTGAGGAGAACCCATCCAGGGCTCCATCTTCGTCCATCCCAAGCCCTCCACTCACCTCATAATCTCATGCATGCACTTCATGCAACACCCGCTTCGGCTATGCTAACACTTGTAGGTGCCAATTTGTCAATGGATGGACCTTTGCCGGAGCCCTCCGATGACCTCATATCTCCACAACAATCCAGACTGCTTAGCGTGACCTCCAGAATGCGAGCTTCAATGACGATACCTCAGGACTAATCTTCTAGCTTCAGGGTGCACGAGGGAGCAAGGCGAAGCTCTACGTGCCTCGTCAGAGTCTTGATACTGCCGCCCATTACGCAGTGGAGATGGAGTTCGATCCTCATGATCGAACGGTCCAGATGATGACACGTGGCCTGTCCAAGCCTCATGCTGAACCTTCAGGCTCGGCAAGATCTATCCAAGAGACGAGCCACCAACATACGCCATGTCAGCCCTGATCATGCGACGACTCCCGAGCCTAGCACCTCGCGTGTATGGTACGTGAGGGTTGGGTAAATTGCAGAGATGATCCTGAATGTTCTGGATTTGCATTTTGGTCCCTAGGCATGTGCCTCACTTGTACACCTGGGTATTTTACAGGGAGGCCCTCGAAGTTTCATAAGTTACAGATATGCCCCTATATGCAATGGAGAAATTACAGAGGGGCCCAGTCGATTTTAAAAAATGCAAAAAGGTCCCTCCAGGGACCTATTTGTAATTATTTATCCTTTTATTTCTCGCATTTTTATTACATTTATGACCATCCATTGTTTCCTCCACATCTTAAGCATATTTAATCCAAATTGCATGATTTTAATGTCATTTTGTTCCTTATTTCATCATATATATAATGTCATAGTTAATTTTCTCATCTGACACCGAATGAAATATGATGAAGTTTTAATGTTATATAGTGTCATATGCTCTATATGTCTCTGCTATAAATAGGTGTTTGCTCGTAATTTTATGCTCAAAATGACTCTGAATCTGAATCATATTTTATGCTCATTTTTTCTAGGGCATATTTGTAATCCATTATTTGCATGATTATCCCTTGCATTTAACCTTGTATTATTTTCATGCGTCATCTTGTTGTTACATTAAAAAATCAACTAAAAATTACATGCATCATGTAATTGCATTGTTTTGCATTTTATTGTGCACACCTCATGAATACCTGAAAATGAGGATTTATTCACACACACTTCTAATTGACCAAAATTTGATAAATAGATTAAAGTAGCTCGTGTCCATGTGTTCGACCTTAGTAGACTTACAAAGTATAAACTTTATACACCATTCAAATGATTGTGGTTTTTGCTGACCGAAATCTACCTCCTATGCTACGACATTTCCCTGATTATTAAAGAGGCAGATTTCGTATTCATCAAATGGCACCGTTGTTGCGGACACGACTCATCGTTATTTATTTGTCGAACTTTGATACATTTTTGTGTTGAATATTGTCAAAATTTGCAAGTCTTCTCTTTATGCATTATTTTTGCATCATTTCTACTGATTATTTTATTTGTTATTTTTCTAATATTTCTCTTTTGTGGCAGGGCCCATGTAGATCAAGGATGCTTGATCTCTGTAGAGGCATGGAGTTGGGAGCTCCTGCTTAGAAGGCCATAAAAGAATTGACTAAGAATTAATGGGACTTTAGTCAGCTTATCATGCATTTTCATGTTGTAAAAAAAGTTGTGTTGCATGTGCATTTTTAGTCGTCCTCATTTGAGGGCTCGTGTGGTGTAAAAAAAGGAAAAAAAGAAAAGAAAGATCACAAGATGATCTACCCCCTCCCCCACACATACACTTGCACATATACACTCACCCCGCCATCACACATGCACATATCCACTGTATATTTCACACAATCACCCCACCCCCCATCACATCCTAATCTGTACACAATGCACAACCTCCCCCATCTTCCTCTTAATCATCTGTAAAAACTCAACCCTTCCCTCCCCATATATCTCTGTATTGTTATTCCTCCTAACCAGATCGTCCCCTAATTCAGATCCTCTACTTAGGCTATTTTTAGCCTAAGTATAGGGGGACCTGACTCATTCATCTCCCCCTCTCTGAGTCTTCTTATATTTAACCGAGCCATGGACTCATACCACTTATGCTATGCAGACATAACAAAAGTTATGTATAGGAGGGTATACCGTATAGTAATGTATATCTACTTTAGCAATAGCCCATTTTTAAAAAAATTTTTAAAATCATTTTCGGCTTGGTTTAAGTAAATCTGTTATTGAGTTTTGTAAAAATGTGTGTAAAATGTTTTAAAAATTAAGGGATTAACTTTTTGTATTTAACCTTTTTTAAAAAAATAAAATCCATAAAAATTCACAAAAGAAAAAAATCACAAAAAATCACTAAGGAGTTGGTGTATTCCTAACACATTCACATTCACTCAAGGCTTGAGGGTTTGAAGACACTTGATTTCTGTGATCTTGAGAGACTGGGTTAACATGCCTTAGTCATTAGAGTTTTAAACTTAATAATCCGTACTTCTCTATTTTGAATGATTTGAGCGCTATATTTCACTCTTCATCTCTACCTTCTAAAAGAATATGATCAGCACTTCACTTTCACAACTACATGAATAATGTGATGAGTTGAGTTATCACTTGAGGAACTGGTACTGGTGATTTAAATCTGGATCCGATCTAATGATATCTGAGGATAGATAAAGTTAATGAAGGCTTCAAGAAACTTGAGTGTCAGCAAAACCTTAACCAGTATGTGAACAAGTTCACATGCTGTCGTTTGGTATTTACCTATGTGCCAGGGAGTAATGAAACATAATGAATTACTAATCACTGTGCGCCAACTTTTGGTAAAAGCAAGAGAGCTAGCCTAACAAAAGAAATGAAAATAGAGAGAAGTTCTCTCAAAGAAAATCTATATCCTTTAAAGACAATTTACAACGAGCTTCCACCAAAGGCGAGCGCTCCCAAGCATTTTGAAAGTGTCCACTTGGACAAAGCGCTAATTAGGATCAAGAGTCAGGATAGCACCATAAAAGAGCTCTGCATCGTATAGTGATGCAAGTCTGGGTTTCAGAGGTATCTTAAATACTCAAAAAAGACACACCCTGGTGTACTCCCAGAAAAACAAGTGCAGGCGACTTCGAATTCTCTTTACAGAAACATTGATCAACAAAATAAAAATCTACTTGTGTTGAGTAATAAGGCACTCGAGAGGCCACATGTTCCAATGTGAGGGACATAAAAATAGACACAATTATGTGGCCTCCATCATCTAGTCGCCCATCTACATTTCAAGTCTGATAAACTAATGAGACAGATGATTGAAGCATGAATAGAATTAGTCCCTAGTGTTGAGGATGAGGTCTAGAGAAGAGTCTCATAGATTGGAACTTTGAGTGATGCCTCGACTTGACTCTCACGAATGCAGTACACTAAATTTCATATCTTTATATTTTATGTACAAAAAGAGAGTCCGATAATTAGAGAAGTTGGATTTCTGATTAGATCATATTTGATCCCAGAACGTTTGGACTTAAATTGAGGGTATTCAAAAAAATTTAACCTTAAAACATTCACATGCACTCCAGAAATTAATCCAACTCCTTCATTCTTTAGATACTCGAGGACGAGCATGATTTAAGTAGTGGTATGATTAATCTCGTATTTACTATGCTAGAAAACAGTTATTGATCCACTAGCTTAAATAATTCAATAAAATTCACTAATAATTCCTCATTATTATCTTGTATTATATTGTGTACAATTAACCTATAATTATTGTATTTCATTACTATTACTTTGTAATTATTTTATTTCTAAAAACCCATATAAATTAGGTTAAGTTATTGTCTGTAATTTTCCTAACCTGGACTAAAAAATACAAAAAAATATCAAAATTAAAAATCAGTGTTTTTACCCCTTTAAAAATAACCTCTAGAAATACCTTTTGTACAAATGACCTCTTTTGACTTTTTGTCGAACATGAAATTTGTAGATTTCATCGAGATCAATAATTTCATGTTTTGTCTTTTTCCTAATTTTACCTATAAAAAATTATTTTTAACTTATCTTTATTTTCGCATTTTTGATTTTTCTTGTGCAGCCACGTGGTGCCCTATGGGTTGCCCACGTGGTTTCCTTCTCTTCTCGCCACCTAGCTTCATCCTTAGCCCTTGGATCAAGCTTTCCCTACCTCCGTCTCCACCGTTCCTCGCCTCTCCACTCATAGCCATCAGATCTGATCTCTGATCAGATCCTAGCCACCCATTCATGCCTGCATCTCCTCCGTTAGATGTCTTCTCATCCTATACCGTCTTTTGCCCCACATCACCCCTTTACATCCCTCTGTTGGATGAGATCCCTAGATCTCATCCTAGCTATCCACCCGTGCCTCACTCTCCACTACCCGATCAAATCAATGGATTTGATCTCAACCCTTCAGTTGTGCCTTAATCCTGGCTGTTGGATCATAAGATCCAACGGTGAGGGCTTCGTCCCCTACCTTTGTTATTTGATGAATGTGAAATCTGCCTCTTTAATAATTAAGGAAATGTCGTAGCATAGATAAATATAATGGTAAAGTTAATTTTTTCATATATAATTGATCGAAGGGCTAAGGATGAAGCCGGGTGGCAAGAAGAGAAGGATGAACCATGGGCAGCCCAGAGGGCGCCACGTGACTACAACAGAAAAATAAGAAAATGCGAAAATAAAGATAAATAAAAAAGAATTAGTTAGAGGTAAAATTAGTAAAAATTCAAAACATGAAAGTTGTAGATCTCGATGAGATCTATAAGCTTCATGTTGAACAAAAAGCCAAAAGAGGTCATTCAAAAAATATTTTTGGGGGACATTTTTAAAGGGGTAAAACACTGATTTTTAGCTTTCAGATTTTTTATATTTTTTTAGTTCTTTTAAAGGTTAGGAAAATTATAGATAATAACCTAACATAATTTTTATGGGTTTTTAATAAGAAAATAATTACAAAGTAATAGTAATTAAATGCAATAATTATAGGTTAATTATACATAATATAATACAAGATAATAATGATGAATTATTAGTGAATTTTATTGAATTATTCAAGCTAGGGGATTAATAATTGATTTTTAGCATGATGAATACGAGATTCATCATACCCATATACTTAAACTGTGCTCATCCTCGAGCATCTAAAGAATGAAGGAGTCGGATTAATTCCTGACAGTGCATGTAAATGTTTCAAGGCTCAATTTTTTTGAAGACCCTCAATTTAAGTAATCTTAAATTTTTGGGCTTAACCATTCTCTAGTCAGAAGGAATCCAACTTCTCTAATTATCGTACTCTCTTTTTGTACATAAAATATAAAGATATGAAATTTAGTGTACTGTATTCATGAGAGTCAAGTTGAGGCATCACTCGAAGTTCCAGTCTAGGAGACTCTCCTCTAGATCTCATCCTCAGCACTAGGGAATAAGTCTATTCTTGCTTCAGTCAACCGTATCATTAGTTTGTCAGACTGGAAACGTAGATGGACGACCAGATGATGGAGGGCAAAGGACTGTGTCTATTTTTCTCTCCCTCACATTGGAACAAGGGGCCTCTCGAGTGCCTTGTTACTCAGCACAAGTAGATATTTATTTTTGATCAATGTGTCTGTCAAGAGAATTCGGAGTCGTCTGCCCTTGTTTTTCTAGGAGTACACCGGGGTGTGTCTTTTTTGAGTATCTAAGATACCTTCGACACCCAGACTTGTATTACTATATGATGCAGATCCCTTTTATAGTGCTAACCCGACTCCTTTGTCCTAATTAGCGCTTGATCCAAGTGGACACTTTGGAGATGTTTGGGAGTGCTCGCCTTTGGTGGAAGCTCTTTGTAATTTGACTTTGAAGGATAGAGCTTTTCTTTGAGAGAACTTCTCTATATTTTCATTTCATTTGTTTGGCTAGCTCCACTGCTATTACCAAAAGTTGGCGCACACAGATCAACAATTCATTATGTTTCATCACACCCTGGCACATAGGTAAATATCAAATGATAGCATGTGAACATGTTCACAGACTGGCTAAGGTTTTGCTGAGACTCAGGTTTCTTGAAGCCTTCATTAACTTTATCCCATCCTCGAATATCATTAGAGCGGGTCTAGACTTAAATCACCCATCCCATTTCCTTAAGTGATTACTCAACTCATCTCATCAATCATGAAGTAGTGAAAGTGAAGTATTGATCTTATTCTTTTAGAAGGTAGAGATGAAGAGTGCAATATAGAGCTCAAATCTTTCAAACTAGGGAAGTGTGGATTATTAAAGTTTAAAACCCTAATGACTAAGGCATGTTAACTCAGTCTCTCAAGATCACATAAATCAAGTGTCCTCAAATCCTCAAGCCTTGAGTGAATGTGAATGTGTCAGGAATCGCCAACATCTTGGTTAGTGAATTTTTATGATTTTTTCATTTGTGAATTTGTATGGATTTTAATTTTTTTTGAAAAATTTTAATTACAAAAAGTTAATCCCTCAATTTTAAAACCATTTTTACACACATTTTTACAAAACTCAGTTCATAGGTTTACTTAAACCAAGTCGAAAATGATTTTCAATTTTTTTAAAAATGGGCTAAGGCTAAAATAGATATACAATACTATATGGTATACCCTCCTATACTTAACTTTTGCTATGTTCTCATGGCACAAGTGATATGAAGCCTTGGCTCGGTTAAATATAGGGTGATATAGTGACACTGAGGAAATGGGTCCCCCAATACTTAGGTCAAAAATTGGTATAAGTATAAGAAGACTCAGAGAGGGGGAGATGAATGAGTCGGTCCCCCATATACTTATGTTAAAAATAGCCTATATAGAGGATCTGAATTAGGGAGCGATCTGGTCAGAAGGAGTATCTATACAGAGATATATGGAGAGGGAAGGGTTGAGTGTTTACAGATGATTAAGAGGGAGATGAGGGGGTGGGGGTTTGCATTGTGTACAGATTAGGATGTGAAGGGGGGGGGGTGATTGTGTGAAATATACAGTGATATGTGCATGCGTAAAAGTGGGGTGTGTGTATATGTACGTGTGTGTGTGGGGGGGGGTAGATCATCTAGTGATCTCTTTCCTTTTTTTCTCTTTTCTTTTTACATTACGCGAGCCCTCAAATGAGGACTGCTAAAAATGCACATGCAACACAATTTTTTTACAACATGAAAATGCATGACAAGCTGACTAAACTCCCTTTAATTCTTCATTAATTCATTTGTGGACTTCTCAACGGGAGCTCCCAACTCCATGCCTCCATGGAGATCAATCATCCTTGATATTCATGGGTCCTTCCATAAAGGGAAATGTTAGAAAAATAGCAAAGAAAATAATCAACAGAAATGATGCAAAAATAATGTGTGCAGAGAAGACCTGCAAATTTTGACAATATTCAACACAAAAATATATCAAAATTCGATAAAGAAATAACGGTGAGCCGTGTCCTCAGCAACGCCAATATTTGATGAACATGAAATATGCCTCTTTAATAATCATCGAAAAGTCGTAGCATAGGAGGCATATTTCGATCAGCAAAAACCACAATTCTTTGAATGTTGTGGAAAATTTAAACTTAGCAATTCTACCAAGGTTGAACATAGGGACACAATCTACTTTAATATATTTGTCACATTTTGGCCAATCATAAGTATGTGTGAATAAATCTTTATCTTTAGGTCTTCATGCAAGTGTGTACACTAAAATGCAGAACAATGCAATCACGTGATGCATGTAATTTTTTTTATTTTTCGATGTAGTTATAAGATGATGCATGAAAATAATACAAGGTTAAATGCAAGGGATAACCATGCAAATAATGGATTACAAATATACCATAGAGAAAATGATCATAAAAATGATTCAGATTTAGAGTCATTTTGAGCATAAAATTACGAGCAAACACCTATTTATGATAGAGACATACAGAGCATATGACACTATATAACATTAAAACTTCATCATATTTCATTTAGTGTTAGATGAGAAATTTAATTATGCCATTAGATAGATGATGAAATAAGGAACAAAACAGCACTGACATCATGCAATTTGGATTAAATATGCGTAAGATATGAAGGAAATAATGCAGGGGCATAAATGTAATAAAAATGCAAGAAATAAAAGGATAAATAATCACAAATAAATCCCTAGAGGGATCTATTTCCAAGTTTTCAAAACTAGATGGGCCCCTCTACAATTTATGAAACTTCGAGGGCCTCCCTATAAAATACCCTAGCACGCAAGGAGCTAGGCTTAGGAATCATCGCAAGATTACGCTGACATGGCGCATGTTGGTGGCTCAGCTCTTGTCTCGGTCTTACCGAGCCTAAAGGTTCAGTGTGAGGCTTGGACATGCCATGTGTTATCATCTGGACCATCCAATCATGAGTATCAGATGCTAACTGTACTCCCATCCTCCTTCGTCTCCGTTGCACGATGGGCGACAATATTAGGACTCCGACGAGGCACGCGGAGCTCCGCCTTACTCCCTCAGGTGACATGAAGCTAGAAGATTGGTCCTGAGTTGAAGCTCGCACTCCGGAGGTCAGCCTAAGCAGTATGGATTGCTGTGGCGACATGATTTCATCGGAGGGGAGGCTATGAAAACATGCTCCGACGAAGGTTCGACCATTAACGAATTGGCACCTACAAGTGTTAACATAGCTGAAGCGGGTGTTGCATGATGCGTGTGTGATATTTTGAGGTGAGTGGAGGGATGGGGGTGGATGGAGATGGATCTCTATATGGGTTCTCTTCAGGCTTGACTGAGAAGAAAGAGGTAGATATTGTGGGGGTTGCGGAGAAGGTAAGAGGGTGAGTGGATTAGTCAGCGAAGGCGAGGGTGGTGCAGTGGAGTTCGATGGATGGTCAGGAAAGGGAATGAGTGTGTGTGTGTGTGAGGCAGATTAAAGTAGAGAAAACACTAAAAAAGTTGGAAGGGTTGACCTGAAGGATCCGAGGAGGAAGAAGGGTGGAGGTAGCAGTCTGTGTTGAGGGTCTTTTTGACCCTTCGGTCATTGCGCAACCAGGTTGACTGGTCCAGGGGGTCGTTGCCGCCTAGGGAAGCCAATACATGGTCGGAGGACCATGGATCTCACCTGGGTGCTCGCAGCCATTGTCGCCTCAATAAAACTGCCCTCCGCTGTCACCGAAGGGAGGAGGAAGCTAGGGCAGAGCCCCTTAGATTGGTGATGAAGGTCTCAGGGGTCGTGGGTGGTGATTTTATAGGAGGAGATGGAGGCGTTACAGGTGGTCGAGGGGCGTAATGGCAACGGTAGTAACGACTAGTGGAGTGAAGGGGGCAGTCCTAGAGGTTACGCGAAGGAGGCAGATCTCGTGACTACAGGGAGGAGTTGTTAGAAGGGCAGGGGTGTGGCTGGGGTGCCTTCCAAAATTGGAAGGGCATGGAGGGGCTGAGAGGGGGAACGGTCGGGCAGGAGGTAGGGTATGAAACCCTAGCCGACGGCCAGGATTAAGGTGCAGTTGAAGGGTAGACATCAAATCCCTTGATTTGATCAGGTGGCAGAGAGTGAGGCGCGGGTGGATGGATAGGATGAGATTTGGGGATATCATCCATTGGAGGGATGTAAAGGGGTGACGTGGCTCAAGGGATTTCGTAGGATGAGAAGGCATCTGACGGAGGAGATACATGCGCGAGCGGGAAGCTAGGATCTGATTAAAGATTGGATCTGATAGTTGTGAGTGGAGGGGCAAGGAATGATTGAGATGGAGGTAGGGAAAGCTTGATCCAAGGGCTAAGGATGAAGACCGGTGGCGAGAAGAGAAGGCAACCACATGGACGGCCAAGAGGGCGCCACATGGCTACACAAGAAAAGTCAGAAAATGTGAAAATAAAGATTAATTAAAAAGAATTATTTAAAGTTAAAATTATAAAAAAATGAAAGCATAAAAGTTGAAGATCTCTATGAGATCTACAAGTTTTATGTTGGACAAAAAACCAAAAGAGGTCATTTGTACAAAAGCTATTTTTGGGAGTTATTTTAAAGGGGTAAAAACACCGATTTTTGGCTTTAAGATTTTTTTTGGATTTTTTAGTTCTTTTAAAGGTTAGAAAAATTATAGACAATAACTTAACCTAATTTTTATGTATTTTTAATAAGAAAATCATTACAAAGTAATTGTAATTAAATACAATAATTATTGGTTAATTATACACAATATAATATAAGATAATAATGAGGAATTATTAGTAAGTTTTATTGAATTATTTAGGCTTGGGGATTAATAATTGATTTTTAGCATGACGAATACAAGATTCATCTGTCATACACTTGAGTACGGAGAACACCATTAGGCAAAAAGAACCGTGCACGAGGTGCTCCAATGTGGATTTTATTAGACGACCCTGTTTAGAGTTGCCTTTAATTTTGTATTATCGTATTCGATTTATCAAAGGATGGGAGGGACTTTTAGATATAGTGATGAGATGCCCATGCATCTAGTGATTTTCTATGATGTTTTTGACGCATGGGGCATATATTTTATGGTTCCCTTCCCCAACAGTAATGGAGATGAGTACATCTTGTTGGCGATTGACTATTTATCGAGATGGGTGGAGGCTATCCCAACCTGAGTCGCAAACATCAAAGCTATTTGTAAGTTTTTGAGAGATCGTATCATTTCAAGGTTCGATGTCTCCAAGGTTTTGATTTTTGATGGGGTAGCAATATTGTGAACTGAAGTGTTAGATCGTTAGCTACGGACTATGGATTCGAGCATAGAATAGCTAGTCCTTACCACCCATGGTATAATGGCGTGGTAGAGATCTCGAATTGAGAGGTGAAAAGAATTCTTAGAAAGTTGGTTCACCTCGATAGGAAGAACCGATCTCAGCTCTTGGACCAAGTTCTGTGGGCATATAGGACAACCTACAAGACCCTACTCGGTAGTTGAGCTTTCCGGATGATCTATAGCAAGCCATTCCATTTACTTGTAGAGTTAGTTCACAAATCAGAATGGAAAATCAAGAAAATAAATCGGAGTTATCACTTAGGGAAATTATGTCGTGGCCTTTAATTTGAACGAGCTTGTGGAGATCAGAAATTGGATGTATGACAACACTTTGATTTATAAGGACAAGTTTAAGAAGTGGCATGATCAACACATTAGGTGCAAGAACTTTATCCCTAGACAAAAAATACGGTTGTTTAATGCCAAGTTGAATATTTTCTATGGGAATCTCAAATCTAAATGGATGAGTCCCTATATTATTAAGAAAGTGCACGACAATGGAAGTGTAGAGATAGCAGATCTCATAGATGGTGCACATCCCTTTCCGGTTAATGGACAACTGTTGAAGCACTTTTCAGAATCTCAAGAGTAGTTGGTCAAAGTTGAGGTCATCCAATTGAGGTAGAGAAAATACCATGCACATACCTCAGATCGCTCTCCTTGAAGATGCAACATCAAGGTTCAACAATCACAAGATTCAGTCGACCACTTATATATCCATCCCTGGTCAATTCAGTCCTCTACATGTAATTACTCTTTCATTAGTATAGGGGGACCGATATCATTGTGTATACATCACTTCTATTATTTCCTTCTCACCCTCGACCATGCCATTTCTTCCTCTTCTGCTATGCTTAGGCCTTCAAAAGCCTATGTATATGGGGTCGAGTTCACGTCCTTTTCTTTTCACTCAACTATGCTTGATATGAGTTATGTCTTGATTTCACTTTGTGCCATGAGGACATGACAAAAGCTAAGTATAAGGGGTTGTGTATGTGTGTGTGTGTATATATATTCTACATACTTTATCCATAGCTTGTACTTTAATTGTTTTCATTAAAAATTGGGTATGGGTATAGGTTGTGTATATTATGTTTACTATATTAAATTCTTTGTGTAAATAATACCTATTTGAATTTTTTTGATAAAATTTAGGGAGTACAAAAAACAAAAAAACAATAAAAAAACCATTAGAAAACAAAACAAAATAAAAGTAACTTAAGGTTTTTCCCTTACATTTTCACTACCACACAAGACTTGATGAATGAAAGAAACGCGGGTTTTGAAGGTCCTTTAATTCAGAGTTAACCATCCTTAGTTATTAGGTTTTGAGACTTAATAATCCACACTCCCCTAGTTTGAAGGATATGAGCATTATATTGCACTCTTAATCTCCACCCTCTAAGAATATGATCATCACATCACTTGCATAATTGCATGAATGATGAGATGAGTTGAGATTTCATTTGAGGAACATGGACTTGAGATTTGAGTCTAGACCAAATTTTTTGATACTCAAGGATGGGATAAAGTCAATGAAAGCTTTTGAAACCTGAGTGTTAGCAAACCCTAGCTAGTGTATGAACAAGTTTGCATGCTATCTCTTGATATTGACCTACATGCCAGGGTGTGAGAAACTAAATAATTATTGATCAATGTGCGCCAACTCTGGGTAAAAGCAGTAGTGCTAACCTACAAAATATAATATACTGAATGAAAAAGAGCTCTCAATTACAGGTCAATCTCAAAGAGCTTCAATCAAAGGTGAGCATCCCTAGCCATTTCAAAATGTCCACTTGGACCACAGCAAATTAGTACCAATGATTCGGGCTAGTATCTCAAAAAGGGCTCTTCATCGTATGTGATACACGTTTGGGTGTAAGTATGTTAGATACTTAAAAAAGACACACCCCGGTGTACTCTCAAGAAAACATGTACATATGACTAAACAATTTTTGATGGGCACACCGGTCAACAACCAAAAAATATGTGTTGAGTAATAAGGAACTTGAGAGGATCCTTGTTCCAATGTTAGGAAAAGAAGAAATACACAAACTTAAGACCCCCATTATCTGTCCTTTCATATGCATTTTCTAGTCTCAGAAACTATTGAAACTGTATATTGAATGCAAGAACTAATTTATTCCCTAGTGTTGAGGATTAGGTATTGAGGAGAATCTCTTGGATCAGGACTTTACGAGATGTTTCAACTCGATTCTCATGATTGCAATATACACTAAGCTTCATATCTCTCATACTATATGTATGAAAAGAGAGTATGATAATTAAAGAAGTTGGATTCCATTTGACCAGAGCCAGACTGAGCTCAGAATTTTAGGACCATTAAAAGCAAAGATCTTAATGAGACAAGTCTTGAAATTTGCACATGCACGGTCGGGGATTCAACCTTAACTCACAAAAAATGCTTGTGGACAAGAAAAGAGCTAAGTATAAGGGTGCGATGAATCCATGATTCATCTACTGTATATGGACATCTTAGCAAAATCCCCTTAATAACTTATTAATTAAACCCCTTAAAATCAAAAAATTAGTATTTCACTAATTGTGCTTAAATTAGGATTAAAATCTATAAATAAATAACCCTTATTTTATGTACAAAAGATATTTATCTTAACTTAATTCTTTCTTTAAATTATTCTTTGACTAATTATCTAACTTGGAATAAAAAAAATCAAAATCCATAAAAATAAGAAAACCAAAAGAAAACACAAAAATACGATATTGTATATTTTATACATATTTTATCTTTGTTATTTTTATTTTGTCTTTTTCTAAAATATAAAAAATCATAAAAACTATATTAATTATGTATATATTGTATATAATAATACAATAATTAAAATTAAATAAAAAATATGAAAAATTACAAATAACAAAAATATGGTACTTTATTATCTATAAAATACCTTTAAAAAAGCTTTTTATGTAGTTGACCTCTTTTGATTTTGGGTCCTTCACGAAAGTTGTAGATCTCGTCGAGATGAATAACTTTCATGTTGACTACTCTATTTGACTTCATTTATTATCTCTTTCTTTTTTCCCTCTCCTTCTCTCTTTCCCTCTATTCTCTCTTACCACCTCTCCCTCCACCAGCACGTGCCCCGAACGTTCCACCTTCCTCATTCGCGTGCACGTATAGTGCACGTGCTCCATCTCCTCCCACACCTGCCCCCTGCGCAAGCCCTTCCCCTCCCCCGTAACTGCCAGTGCTGACCTCTGCAACGGTAGTCGCCTCCTCTCCATCCATTGTGGCATCACTTCCTCTTCCATAACCGTCCATTGCCACCTATATAAATTGTCGCCGCTAGCCATATTCTCATCCTCCATTATCGTTCAGAGAGATAATGAGAGGAATGGAGCGAGGGTAACAACCTCAATGATCTGCTACTCCATCTTGGGAAGATTTGAGGTGGATCATCTACCTTGTCGTAGCTCTTCCCGAGCTGGGCAAAATTCACACCCTCTACTGTGCGCTCGAGGTGATAATTAGCAGAGCTCCACTGAGCTCCGCATTTCTTAGGTAACCTACAAGTAAACTTTCCCCCTTCTTCTTTTCTCTTCTTTCTTCCCCATCATTTTGTTTTCTCCTCTTCCCCTATTTGTTCTACTCCTAGAACCTCTGATCCCTTTCACTTCGATTCTACTCGCTTCGTCTTCATTCGCTCTGTTACCCTTCTCATTCGTCAACCACCATCATCGCCTCCGCCTTGGCCTTCGGCCACTACACTTTATGCACGTCCACCCTTGACTGCAACAACTTCTCCACCGCGCCACTAGCGCACCACCACCCTTGATTACTCCTCCATCGAACGTTATGGCCCTCTGTGTCCCTCTTTCATGCCCCTCACACCATCACCGTTCACCTCTGCCCTGTCCTCGGGAGTGTATCGCCTCAGGTCGAGCTCCAGTTGAAACCAGTCGTCGAGGCCACGCCGTCTTCATCCACCTTTGCCTCGACCGCTCTAGGTTATTGCCCCATCGCCCCACATTATTGCCATCGACCTCCAACCATTGTTGGATCAAGAGTAGGGCTGACCCTTGATCCTACGATCCTCCTTCGACCACGTCGACGCTCGAGCTTTAGCCTAATCCTCGAGGCTAGGGTCCTCCACCACCTCCCAAGGGAACCACGTATAGGCTCGAGCTCTCAAGCCTGCCATCTTCCCTGAGCCTCCTACGTCATGTGCCATGCATGCATGGGGGAAAATTGCACCAGATCCCCTCTAAGCATCAGTAATTATAATCAAGTCCTCCCCATCCAGATCACGTGCCTCGCGCATGCGGACATAGCCAAATTGTAAAGAGACCCCTCCGACTTTGCATAATTCCACATAAGTCCTTCTAGGGACTAATTTGAGAATAAAATGGTTATTTTTATTATATTTTATTACTTAAAATTTTTTTATTGCATATATTTCTCATTCAAACTTAGAGTTTTGCACATAATATGCCGTTTTGAAGCTTGTTGAATGCTCTATCAGTTCATATATCTTTGGGCGGATATGAGGCTATTTATTGTTGATTATTCTTTGTTGAAACTCTTGATATATGAAGGCTGATTTTTGAAACTTTGTGCTTATCTATATTGAGAAAATTAATGATCTATTTTGCAGTGATTAGATTGAGAAGATTCTCATTTGATTAATTCTCTTATATTATTAATTACAATATTTGAGAATTCAATATGTGCAGGGGTTTATTAAAAAGGAACGCAATTGATTTATTATTGCTTGAGGATTAAATCACATCAAGACCTGACTAAATTGGAAGCTTATTTAAGGATTTTTGCAATCTTAATTCGAGATACATTTGTGCTTTATTTGAGTAACTAGTTCTATTTTTGCATGATCTTAACTTAGGTTTATTTGTTGGATCTATTGATCATTTCTTGAGGAATATATCTGAGGAAAATTATCCGTGATCTTACTATTTGTAAGTATAGAAGAATTGGTCTTTAACCTACATCTGAAATTTGATTGAATATATTTATAGATTTAATATCTTTTGATATGTGATTAACTCTTAAGGATATTAATTATTTTTATTGGGATTAAATATCATAGTCATAGATATGGTGCTTAATTATCCTCTCTATTTATTTTTTTATTGATTTTCATCATCGCATCTGTTTTCTTTATTTTCACTTTAATTATTGAGACATAGATTAATATAGGATTAAATTAATTATGAAATCAATTTAAAACTGCGTAACTAAAAATCATCATTCCCCATGATCAACTTTAGTAGACTTGCCAAGTATAAAATACTCCACAACATTCAAAGATTATGATATTTGATAGATCATTTTCTTCCTTCTTATACTATAAAATATCATTCTAAAGTAAGGCAGAAAACGGTTCATCAATGGGACATCCCCACCACCGGAGTCCCGAATGAGAGGCTAATGGTCAGATCGAGATCTCGGTCTCGAGGAAACACCACACACTGAGAACAACTACAACACCTCAGGCGAAACCAAAAAGTGATCTACCCTGGAACAAGACCCATAATTTTTCCAAGTGTACTTGTTGTCACTTGCATCAAGAACCTCCAACTACAAATAACCAACCAACTCCATAGAAACATCTGACCTTGGATCTTGCCCCCCATCCCTTGTTTGTTAGAAGAGAACAACATGATGCTGAAATCACCGGCCACGACCTAGGCTACATTAGGGAACACCTTTCTCACCTCCAATAACTCAGCCCTGAGGAATCCATGAAGAGAACGATCATTTGGTCCGTAGACACTAGGTAAAACTACTTTGGAGCCCGAATGCTTGATGAGAAGCTCAACCTTTATCACAAAATTCCCCAGTTCTATGACATAGATTCGAATAAATCCCCATCCCAAGTGACAACAACACCACCAGAGCTACCCACAACATTAAGCGCCGAAAAATTGTTAACTCGTTTCAAATCGATAGATTTCCACAGCAAGTCTTGTCAGTCATCGAGCTTTGTCTCCTGTAGAAAAACAACATCCATCAACCAATCATTCAAACGAGATCCCATATAACCTCTCTTCTCGGGGTTCACTTACCCCTTCACATTCTGGAAGGCCATCTTCATTTAGAAACCTCAGTTCTCTGATGATGTGAATCACACATGCCACCTTAGCCATTGTCACTTTCACCAATTACCTAGCCGAGGATTGAGTAGCAACAATGGTAGGCTCCCCATTCTTTTTGGATTTCTTTATCTAAGGTTTGCAGTGTTTCCCGCAGAGCTGCTCATTGCCCCCTACACTAGGACCCTCTGCAGAACCACTTGAGGCCATCCTTGTATCTATGTCATCACCTCCTTCAAGGTTGTCCACCACTACACCAATCTACGACGTTAAACCAACAACAACATCGATCCCTAAAAGAGGTATTTCTGAAGCAAAGAATCATCTCAAGTCCACCGACAACACTCCAGCACTGCTGCAAACCACTGGAGCCTCAACATCATTGCAATCAATAGGAGGAGGAAGGTCTATAGAGGAATCATCTGATGCAGCCTGGTTGTGTTTGTTCTCCTAAAGGTTCAAGTGAAGGTAGAGAGGTGAGAAAGACCTCTTCGAGTTCTTGTTTGAGAGTAGCATATCTCTAGAGGATGGAACTTTGTGTGACACTGGAAAAGGATGGCTGGAGGGACCGGTAGAGGTATAATCGATCAGAGTCAAAGTGGAAGGTTCATGCACTTAAGATGTCCCGGGAAATGGGTCAAAATTTCTTGTATCTTCACCCTCTACATCCCCTGGGACCAAGATGAGAGGAGGATCTGGATCCAGCTCACAAACGTCCGAATAAAAAATGACCCTTAAGGCATCTCAATCACTCGAGACACTGCCCATTGCACAAAATTGAAAAAGGATTGGCATTTAAGATTCCCACCTTGTTCGCCTCAAAATCCGCAATAAATGGAAATGATGATGCCATCGATAAATCCCAAATTTATCAACATATTCAATATAATAATCTCTCTTTCTTAAGAAGTTCACCAAGATTTGTGTCAACTAACTTTAATTAACCTTGTATGTGTTGTAAATAATTAACCTTAATTTTTCAATATTATATAACATATTAAATTGCTATTATTTTATATGTTCTTTTATTATTAAAATTTAGATAAAAAATTAGAATAATATTGTATATACTTATTTTAACATAATTTATAAAATAAAAATCCAAGAAAATAAGAAAATAAAATAAAATTAAGTGATTCAATGCTTTAAATTACTTATAAAAATAGTAACTATGTATAGTTAACATTATTCCTCTTTGAGTTCTATATGAAAGGTGTAGATCTCATTGAGATCTGAAACTTTCATGTTGGACAATTTTCTTAGTTCCTTTTCTGTTATTTATTTTTCATTTTACAAGACTTTTTATACTTCTTTTAATTCACAATGGGCCGCGTAACGCCATCTGGGCATACCACGTGGCCCCACCTCTTTACACCCCATTGCCTTGATCTCAACCGTTGGATCGTCATATGCAATGATCGATAGTCTTCTACAACCTCCAACTCCAATTGCGAACCATCGCGTTGCTTCGCACTAGCTCTTCTTCTCTGCATTTTCTCTTGCATCTCTGGCAACCTTCCTTCCAACTTCTAACACCTATCTCTTCTCCATTCAACAATCATCATCGCCTAACCTCCAGATATAACCCCATACTTTCCCAACCTCCCAACCTCTAGATCCTCAAACATCTTCGCCAAACCACCTTTGCCAAGTATCTATAGTGGGTGATGCTAGGAATGTACTTGTTAGGACATATAATTGATATCATGCCAATCTATTATGAATTAGCAATGCATTTTCAAGCCATTAAAATGTTCTTTAAAATGATCTAATGCTGAACACAACCAATTCATATAAACCATACAGATAAATCTAGTCATCAACTTATCAACGGACACCATACATTGCCCTAACTGACTAGCTTTCCAACAACCTGGACATCTGTAGCATTACTTGGGTGCTTTGTTGCACCGCCTCCCACATCAGTTACTCTCTCCCGTTTGTCATGTCCAGATCCTTCGCCAAGGCCACCACCTTTTACTTCATTTTCTCATACTCCTTCTATGATGAATCTCCCAAACCAACGGGACTTGGTGAAAGTGGGTCGAAATACATGCCGAAAAGTATCCTCACCGGATAGGTCTAAAGTTTCTTGTTCTAAAACTGCTTGGCTCTAAATAAACTCCATCATGGGACCCTGAAAATCGATTGTCACACACACATACATATGAATGTAGTCATCCCTGACAAGAGTTATTTCCTATTACTTGAGCGTGCCTCTCCATTACTCGCATGAATAAATGCCATGTTTCCCTCCTTATTTGCTATCTATTGCGCAATCTCAAAGAACCTCACTCGATAAATCAAATTCCCTAACACTACATTCAATCATAAATCAATAACTATAAGATAGAAAATACTATATATTGAAATGAGTCACAATTACATGTTTCTATTTCAGATGATCTAAACTTGTACTTCCCAATGTATGGCTAGGACCAAGAGTTTTGCTCCAGTTCAACATGTTCATCTCAAATACATGTTGTATTTACATGGTTCATGATAACAAAAATTAGAAGATAAATTAAAATAATCTATTTTTGATATTTTTTAATAAGTTCATTTACTTGAGCACCTTACTCCCCCATAGTGTAAAGGTCTCTCCGAAGGATGCAAATGGACGGATAAAGATATAGATGTTACTATTTTCTTATTTTTTTCAAAATATGGATACGAGTGAATATCTTATGTGTATTGAAAGTCAATAATCATATCCTTAAATATGGATACATACATGGAAATTCATAATCATAATTCTTGATGCATATATTTTACATTCAAATACTGATTATCCACTACAATAAATGTGCTATTTTACTAGCACCAACTTGCAATCACTTGTAGTGAACCTATGATCATGATGAATCTCGTATTCATCACTCTAAATCTCATTTATTAAGCTCAAATCCCTTAAAATCAACAGCATTTTATCATCTATTCTGCATAATTAGCATTCATGCATGATTTCATAAGAATTGCATTTTAGCACAAAAATCTGCACAAAATAAGAAGCCAAAAATCCAAGCCAAAATGACCTGTAAATAGTCTAACTTCCCTGATTTTTAACTCATTCATGCTAACTCCGAATGACACAAAACCACCTCTACTGTGTACATATCACTAACAAGAATAAAGGAAAAATACAAAAAAATAACTAACCCAAATAAGTGGACCAAAAACCCAAACCCTAGTTTCAGGATTTCCGGACTAGAAGCCACATATCTTCCCCATCCAGTGTCCGATTTAATCCTACTTACTTTTGAACTAATATACATTCAATTACCTTCAAAACAAGACCAAGTTAAAGTGAAACGGAGCTCATATGTGAAAGTTGGGTTTTGGGCCTCTTTTGTACACTATATATCTTAGCTGTTTTTGACCTAATATTTTATGTACATATTTTGTTGATTAATAAAAATACAAAAAAATAGATTAATGTGTCTTTATTTGTCTTTGAGTTTTTTATATTTTTTCCGGATTTTTATCTGTCTTAAAAATAACATAAAAATTATAAAACCCAAAAATCAAGGTATTCTATGTACATAGGATACCCCAAAAATTCACTTTTTACATTTGACCGAATTTGGTTTTATTGTCTTCATGAAAGTTGTAGATCTCATCGAGAAGAGCAATTTTTGTGAAGAAAGTTTTTCAATCCGAGGTCATTTACTATTTTATATCGATTTTACAAAATATTTACCTTCGGAATTTTGTGGTGCTGACACGTGGCCGCACCTGGTGCCGCCACGTGTCAGCCATTTTTGGCTTTATTTAAACTCGTTTTTATTAAAAAAATTAATTAAAATAAAACCACGCACGTGCGAGGCACGTGCCACCCAGGCACGCGCCAAGCACGTGCGCTGCTCCTGCCCGCCTCTTCCCCCTCTCGCCCTTTGTCCCACGCGCCACGTGCCCCATTCTCGGCCGTCCAATCGCACCTGATCGGACGGCCCGCCCGCGTCGTCTTCCTCCCGCCTCCTTCGTTAGCTCCGCCGCCCAGCCAACCTCGCCGCGAATCTCGCGCGACCCCCTTCGTCCCCGATACACCGCCAATCTCCTCACCAATCCGCCCCGCAAATCTCGCGCCACCTCCGATCGCCTCCGCATATCCCTCGCCGCCACCGCGTCAAATCCATCACCGGATCTCCCCCTCCATCCCCTCAATCTCTCCGTCTCCAGATCTGAGAAGATCCCATTCCTTCCCCGACGAGCTGCCATCGCCTATTTAAGAAACCGCTCCGCCTCCAGAGAGCTTCATCCGCCGTGCATCGCCTCTGGACGTGACAACCAAGAGTCGGCGAGATCCGAAGTACCTCGCCGTATTTCGTCTTTAGCCAAGAGCCCCGTCGCCGTCGCTGCTCAGCTCCGGCCACTCGTCGTCGAGCCCGACTCCTTCAGGTATACCCTTTATCTCTCTCTCTCTCTATCTCTCTCTCTTCTGCTCTCCGCCTACAACCCATCACCGCCTCCGACTCCACCATCGCCACCGCGCCACCGGCCCCCATCGCTCGCCTCCGCCTCTTCATCGCCGGTCAACATGAATATCTGGAGTATGTACACTTTCAAATACTATTCCTCTGAGGATAACTCTGATGATAGCTACCTTTCATCTCAAAGTATCCTCGATGAAAAGAGCACTAGTCCGATATTCTCTCAAAGTGTCAAGATTTTCCTTCATCAAATTGATGTGCTCTAGCATTAGGTTCATGACAATACTCATGGAGGTCGTGGGAGGTGACTCCAACAGGTCAGACTCGGGTGGATGTGGACGTGGAGGCGGATAATATATAGGTGGGGATGGAGGTGGGTAGAAGTCCGAGGTCTGAAACTGTGGCTGAGGCGGATATGTACAAAAGTTAGAAAAAGTAGGAGGAGGATCCTCCTGATAAAAGGGAGGTGGATCGGCTGGAGCGAGTGAAGGGTCCGCAAAGTCCGGATAAAATGCACTCCAGGGATCCATCTCGAAAACAAGAGGAAGTGATTCGGGGGAGCACGAAGGTCAAGTCAAGAGAGTGAAGAAAAAGGCGCAAATGCGCAGAGGATGATCTAGAATGCACACAAAACAATCACAAGCAAAAATGAAACAACCAAACCCTCAATTCACCTACTCAACTCGGTGAAGACCACAAATGCGGTCTTTTTATCCTGTCTGTTTTAGAGTTTAGGTGAAAAAGTCAAGAAGTTGCACAAACACTTAGGGGGCTGAATGGGATTTGGGCACTAACCTTAGTGTGTGCGCGAGCAATGTAAAACGAAGACAATGAGGGGATTACTCGCCCCAATACAAGATTTTTCTTTTTGGTCGATTTTAGGGTCGAGTAATATTAGCAGTCCCAATTTTATTGGTTATCACTTTTTTTTTTGGATTTTTAATGAAAATGCACGATCCTAACGGGGAATCAATTCCTTTGAGCACCTAGGTTGGCAAAATCAGAGGGAGAGTCGGAAAAGCAATGCAAGCGGCAAATAATGATGGATGCTAAAGCGTAAATGCTCACCTTGCCTCCAGCACTCTACATGCAAGGATGCTCAGCAGAATTGAAACCTATCTATATGCAAATGCAAGCCGATGAAATCGCCCTAAGTTCAGAAATTGCTATTATCGTGAAGAACCACAAGTCAGCCACTTATCTTTAACCTAAGAGTCCGGTCTTGGCTTACCCCTCCTCTTCTCGACACACTCGAGTTCAGGAGTAGCGCTTGATGGAGCTCGCTCACGGCACACGGGTTAAGAGATAAATGAACAGACTGTTTAAACTTTGACTAAGTCCAAACGCGGCTATAGGTACATGCAAGATATTAAGTGTTTGGCCTTAGTCTATCGCAAGCAATCCTAAAACTAGGGTCTCAATCACACAAAATAAGGAAAAAAATCGGAAAACAAAGTAAAAAAAATGCGATGAAAAGCCGACAAAACTGCGGTGAGCCCCCAAGTGAACAAACACTTGGAAATTGGGCCCGAAAGTCCAAGTCCGGATGTACCTGTGTTATTACACAAAAGAGTCTCTCTCTCACAATAAATTACACAAGATAAGGTCAATGGAATAAGTGGCTCGGGAATTGTCTTCAAAAATCCTCTAAGTCCGCCTTGGTGCGAAGCGTCAGCTGCCTCACGTGGGTGCACGAGCGCTCCTATAAAAGAGAGCCTCCCTCGATCCGCGTACCTCGCACAAAGTCAAACAAGAAGGTGGTTAGACAATTCAAACAATAAATATCAAAAATGAGCCAAAATACAATAAGCAGAAATAAAAGCCGCAAAGGTAGACAAATAGTCACAACACAAAGCAAAAACGAGAACTACGCGCTGTTGCTCCCCGGCAACGGCGCCATTTGATAGTCTCGAAAATCGGTGTGGTTATATCAACTCACAAGGCGAGTCAATAGTCGGTGTTTGACCACACAAATCCCGAAATTAATCAACAGTTAACCCACACTAAAGATCAATAAATTAGAAATAATGTGGAGTTAAAATTTATTTTTAACTCTGCACAAATGGTGTATAGTGTCAAGTATGCAGAGAGTTCGAACACAGGGAGCAAACAGGGTAATTCACGAAAATGTGCTCAAGTGAGTGTGTATGTGATGTGTCTACACTAAGCAAGCAAGCAAAGATGTTTTTGTGGGTTTTTAATTTTTAATTAATTTTTTTTATTTAATTTTTAATTTTGTATTTTGATTTTTAATTTTCTGATTTTTATATTTTATATTTTATATTTTTCTTTTTCTTTTTTTCAATATTGGAATTTAAAGACAATGGAATAAAAGACAAGGTAAAATATTTATAGAACTAATAAAAATTACCAAAAATTCAGAAACAAATTGTTTTTAGTCTTTTTAGGGTTTTTTACTGTTTTTGTGATTTTTGGAAAATTTTCAAGGTGTTTTTGGTATTTTTAAATACTGAAATAAAGCAAAACAGTGCAAATAAGGCTGGCTGTGAATAGAATGAGATTTAAAAATAGCAACCAGTAGCTCAAAATTTTCACACTATTTTTCAAATAAAAAGGACAAAATAAGGAACAAACAGAAACTGAGTTTTTGATTTTTGGAGTTTTCTACTATTTTATATATTTTTTTTTGAAGTTTTTGAGTGTTTTTAAATTTTTAGTGTTTTTCTTTTGAACTTTTTAATGATTTTTGGACCGACACTAAAATAGGATAAAATAGACACTAGGTGATTTTTTTGGAATTTTTGGAGGTGTTTTAATATTTTTTTGGTATTTTCTAAGCTAGACAGTGCACAAAAAGTATGTTTTTGATTTTTAATAAATATAAAAATGAAATAAAATCAAAAACTAGAATAGTGGCGTGGAAGTACACGTGTCCAGGAGCTTAACTTCAAAATTTGAGAATTTTTGGATATGAAATGATCATTCAAATAAATCCAACAAGCATCCCATCACTAAACAGGCCTGGCAGGGGCATATGTGTAATACTCAGAGAATCAAGGGGCCTGCGTGCAATTGTCACAAAAATATGTACTAAAGAAAATAGTTCTGGACTAGTAGCAAATTCACAAAATGCGAAGGCTATGCCAGCAAAAATCCCAGGCCCACGTGCAGAGACACGCGCGCCTGGGAGGGGGGATTTCGCAATTAACAAAAACGCGTGGGGCACAGTTGCAAATTTCCAAAAAGATTACAACTAAATACACTTTTTGCTAGACCGATTAATCAATCCCCAAACTTGTGAGTCAAAACCCGCAAAAACGCCAGGGCGCGCGTGACACGCACGCGCGCCTGGCAAGGGCCTCAACTGAATTTCCTCAAACTTAGGGGCTTGGATAAAAAGTTCACAAACATAAAAACAAGGCCAAGGAAAGTTTATGCCGTGAATATAAAATTCAAAAACGACTGGGTGGATAATGCAACATACCCAGGGCGGGATGATCCAACGGCAGCGCGGGCTTCACTTAAACACGTGGCAGCCGCGGATCAACCGATACCCCTTCATCGTGCGGCTCAGATTAGACGGCAGTTGGGTAATCGGACGGCTGGGGAAAGCTTCATCCAACGGCGCCTGTAGCGCGCCTCCTCCCCCACGTTCTTGTTCTGCACAGGCGCGCACGGCGGCGCGCGGGCGGCGGCGGCTGTCCTCTCCGGCGATCTTCAACAAAAACGAGCCTCAGCGAGGCTCTCCAGCACCTGGACCTGCAGTGAAAGTGCCAGCAGAAGTAAACGGTCTCGGGGCCAGCAAAAAAAAGGGGGAATGGTGTAGTGGAATGGCGGAGATGGTGGCCGGAGCTCGAGAGCTCCGGCGAGGTGTTTGATGTCGAAATCGGGGGGTTTCAAGTGACAGATTAGCCTACTAAACTTTAAACACTAATCCTAACACTAACAGCGAGGTAAACAAGGGAAAAACAAGAAGAAAACTTCCCTCAAATGGCGTTGACCGCGAGGAAGGAGACCTCACGGCGGTGGACGGAGATGGAGTTGGAACGCAGCCCTAGGTGCTTCGCCGCACCTCGCCTGAGATGGGGGAGGATTCCCCTGTCACCGGAGACTAGCCCTCGACCCTCACCCGAAGGTTTTTGGCGCCCAAAGCTGGTTCAAAGGGAAAAGGAAGTGTTTGGGTTGTTTTTGAAACAAGGCCGAGGGGGCTCGAAGATCAAGGCGCAACGGGAAGAGCAGTGATGCTCTCCCCGAAAAAATCCTAGGGCGAGCTAGAGGAATCATAGGTGATCAACTCTCGTGAAGACATCGATTCGATTCGGTGAAAGGTGCGGTCTCCAAAAATCCGCGAAAATCAAGAAAAGTCATTCTGACAGGCCGCCCAGGTGTTGGGCAGAGAGTTGACCGAGGTCAACTCTCCTAGCCCCCTGGTTGGTCCACGTGGACCAACCAGGAAAAACCTGGAGAAAAAGACTTCTAAATTGAAATTAAAATAGCAAATGATTTTATTAATTTTTTACTATAAAATAAAAAATGTTTATTATTTTATGAATTAATTTATGGTGATTTTTATTTATTTTTATGGAGTATATTTTTACAAGTTTGCATTTATACCCCTATATAGGTATATTATCTATATATTTGAGTATTTTATTTTTATTTAGGTATTTTTATTTTTATTATTTTTATTTAGTATTTTATAAAATTGTAGAATACTTTTATATACACGTATATATTTTTATTTTATTTTTCTGATATAATTTTGTATAATTAATAAAATAGAAGTGTATTTTATATAGGTATAAGTGTATGTATAATACCTATGTATCAAATATATACAAGTATTTTTATTTGAGTTTTAATGATGTTTTTATTCTGATTTTAATATACATAATTATTATAAGTATTATTTACAACATTATAAAAATATAAAATTATAAAAATAATATATAATTAATAAATTGAATATTTTAATATGTACAAGGTACAATGGGGGTCCAAAACTCAACTTTCAAACCGTAGCTCCGCCAAATGCGAAACCACCGCCATTAATTAGCTTATTTTCTTCTATATACAATTAAAGTGAGTACGCTGCATTTGGAGTTTTCATTTGTGATATTCGAGTCTGGGAAGTTGGCATTCTGGATTCTTATTCAGACCATAACTTTTTGTCTGTACATTATTTTTCTGTGAAATCAATTTTGTATTTTTCTTTATAAAATTATCTACAACTTTCATGTACAAAGTTTCTTTATTTGATGTACAAAAAGTGGAACCAAAAATAGGTCCCAAAATGAATAAGAAATGAATTAATAAATATAGGTATTTGGCCCTTATCTCCCCCTACTTTATTCCTTGTCGACCTATTCATCAAGATGCTTAGGTCTCGGGGTTTCGGGTCATAAAATAGTTACAATATTTTATTCTTTTTCTTTTCTTTATTTATTCTACAATTTTGGCCTTAATTACAGTATTTTACACACTGTTTGGATGCACATGCATGAATGCTAAGATGCTCTATTTAGTGCTATTTACAGGCATTTGTTAGGGTTTTTGGTGCCAAAATGATAGAATAAAGATGATGAAATGTGGATTCATCATCCCCCTATACTTTACCTTTGCTAGTCCCTAGCAAACACTTATGCAATAAGTGCAAAAAGAAAAGAAAGAAAAGAAAAAGAAGAAAATTGGATGAAGTTTAATTATCAAACTTGTCTTCACAAAATCAAAGTTTGGAGCTTAATTCGGACCTTTGGAATTTTAGTGCGGTCGGAACCTTAATGAGAACCAAATTTGAAATCCAACAGTCCTTGAGAATCCTAAAACTCTGTCCAAGTCTCCTCAATAGCCAGGTCAGAAATACTTCAACCCATACGCAAACTCTTACGACTATGAGTCTGACTCGTACAGTGTAAGTGATAAGTAGCTCCCCACCTCAGAAGTGACAAAGAGACAACCTCCCCCAACCTGGTAACTCTAATGCCTCGGTCTAGCAACTCTTTCCTCGAGAAGCTGGGTATTCCCTTCTAAGTTCAAGTGCAACCGGCTCAAGAAGAGGGGGAAGAAGTATAGAATTTTGGAAGCTCAACCAGTGTAGCTAAGTCTCCCGCTGCAAGCTTCATGAGATGTGACATGGATACCATAAGCTTTTGCTTTATTGGACTATATACACTCCGGTGGGGTTATTAAATTTTCAATCCGACCCACCACTTTTTTGGAGTTCTTTTTTTTTTCAATTGCATCTGTACAACATATCTACATGGTGCAGCATATATACAAGAAATTTTCCTCTTGAGCCAGTAGACTATCCCTCTTTTGAAGCTTTATTGCAACCCACGGCTTCTGTCTTTAGCCTTCATCACCACTAGACCAAGTTGAGGCGCACTTCCTTCACTATAAGAAGAAGAGAGGTTCCGCCTAGAAGTACTACCCTCATATGCTACCCCAAGCCAAAGGAAACTGCCTCCTCACCACCTCATCCGTGGAGAGCTATGTGAAAGGTGCAGGTGTCCAAGTTAGGTCATTATCAACAAGAGTCGTGCGTGTGCTCCGAAATACTCTACTTAGGCAGTCAAGAATCCATTGAACCAAGTCCCGTGATCCTCAAAGAATTAAGTCAACTAGACCTGAAGTACCTCAAACCCAGTTCCTCTAAGGTTCCTGTTATTAGGTAGATTTTAAGGTCCAATCAAGCTCCAATCTCCGGATTTTACTTAGACTTGTTCAACTATCAAACTCAATCCGAAAAATGCTCATGCTATGCTATGCAAGAAATATTTTTGTGATGCAATTTTCAAGATTTTGAACTTTTTATGGATTTTTGAAAAGATGATGCATGCGCATGCAGATGCAATTTTTTGTATTTTTCAAAAAGATATTTCAAATGTTTTTGGATTTTAGTTTTGCAAATGTTTTTGGGATTTTTGAAAACAAAACGTTTTGGCTGAAAACTTGGTGAAAACTATGTACACGGGAGTGCTTCTTATATATACAAGAAGTGGATTTTAAGAATTTACAGGGTAAGTGGTCAGTTTTATACACATATATAGGTAGTGGATTTTGGTGGGATGTTAGTATTCCTCAAACTTATTTGACACAAGGTTTTTTCAAACAATTTTTGAAAACTATAGTCCAAAATAATTTTTACAAACATTTTTACAAACATGTACACTTATTTGAAAATCATTTTGCAAAGGCTTTCAAAACAGTATATATAGATTTTTCACATATTTTTGCAACCATTTTTCAAACCATTTGCAATTCATTTTTCAAATCTTTTATTTCACATAAAGAAAATGAATTTTACAAATCACACATTTTTACAAAGGTTGAAAACATGTAACAAAATATTTTCAAAATAGTTTTCAATAGATGTTCACAAAGATTTTCAAACTATTTTTCAAACATTTTGCAAAAAACATTTTCACCTGATTTATTAATCAGTATATGCAAAAAGAATTTGAGGAATAACCACATCTTTTTTATAAAGAATTTTAATAAATTTTAAAGAATTTTTAGCCATATTTTTAAGAAAATACGAAAGTACGAGTTATGGCTAAAGTATATACACAGTATATACGACCCCCCTATACTTAGCTTGAGCTATGTCCTCATAGATCAGAGAGAAAAGAGAAGACATAACTCGTACTAAGTATAGGAAAGTCTAAAGAATAAACGAAGGAATGAAGGAATGAATGAACAAATGAGAAGTTGACCGTCCCCCCTATACTTAGGATCAAATAATCCTAAGTATAGCAGACTGTACACGAAGCAGGGAGGGTCAAGGGTGGGAATGAACAGATCATACTCAGATTGTCTCCCCCTATACTTAGGGTAAGATATCCCTAAGTATAGACAAGAAGAGGAGACAATGGAGAGGATCAAAGAATGGAAATACTCGGGGTGCACACCCCCCTATACTTAGGACAAAGTACGTCCTAAGTATGGAAAACTGTCTACAAGGGCGGCACCTTTATGATAGATAAAGAAGAAGATATAAGAGGAAAAGAAGAAAAGAAGAAAAGAAGAAAAGATATCTGACAATGGGAGGAGAGATCGTGAGAATGTACACATCGCTCCCCCTATACTTAGGGTAAAAGACGCCCTAAGTATAGGCAACAACAGGAGTGATCAGACGGACGAAGAAAGAACACTCAACTCATCTACCCCTCCTATACGTAGGACAAAGTGCGTCCTAGGCAAGGCAAACACGAGAAATGGGTAGACGAGCAAAAACGGGAGATGGAAAGAGAGTCACACGATAGAATCTACAACATAAATGGGTGATCATCAGAAGGTGGAAAGCAAACCTTCTTGCGGGACCGCTGAGGGATAGATCGGATATGGTGTATGTCGACATCGGGGTCCACAGTGGACGGAGGCCGATCAGGGTCGACACGGGGAAGGCCCTCAGTGGAGTCAAATCGGAAAGGGACGAACTGATCGATGAAAGCAGTATGGCTAGGTTCTCCCTTGGTGGTCCTATGGTGTGAAGGCACAGACGGGTGAGTGGAAGAAGTACGACTAGGTCCGGTCTTGGAAGTCTCGCCGATATCGAAGTGAAATGGGACAAACTCATCATCCTCGGAAGAAGTGTAATCGGAGTCGTCCTGCGAGTCCTCGTCCAGGTCAAAATCAAAAGGAATGAAATCATCAGTGGAAGTATACGAACTCAGATCGTCCTCAAGAGTCTCACCTGAATCCTTGTCTTCAACAAGAGGTCTGAATTTATCAAAATAAATGGCAGCATCATAACCGACCTCAATCATCTTGACCTGTGAAGGGCCAGGAACGGATTTATCCGTGGAAGTAGTCAAACTAGATCCGTCCTGTCTAATCTTACCTGGGTCATTTGTTGCCTTATGAGGTCTCTCAAAGTAATGGGCAACATCATAAACATCCTCAATTATTTTGGTATCTGCCCCCTGATCAAATGGTTCAATCACATAAATACTCTGGATCTCATCAACACATCGCCACACACCAGGAGGAGGATTAGTGAGGTCCATGCTTTCCGACTTCCTCCCCTTTCGAGGGATCCGTCGGGGCTCATCAGGGATCGCTAAGGAACTATCTCTAGTATCATCAGATCTGTCATGGGCCCCAGAGTCAGCTATGATCGGTGAAGGTGCATCAGGTGCAGGTCTCTGGTCAACTGTGGGTGCGGTGATCGACACTTCGTTCCCGTCAACCGGACGGAAGCGAACCTCTCCTGATCCATAATCAATAACGACCCTCGCAGAGGCGAGGAATGGTCGTCCCAGGATGATTGGAGATGGCTCCCCTGTGGAGTTCTCCATGGGCAACACGACAAAATCAACATGGTGGCCCGTGCCCTGAATAGAAATGACGGCGTTTTCAAGGATACCCTTCGGCCTCTTGATAGATCCATCAGCAAACTGAACGATCATCCTGGTCTTCTTGAGAGGCCCTAAGTGAAGAGACTGTATCAACGAGAAGGGTAATATGCTAATCGAAGCACCGCCGTCTAGGAGAGTGCGATCACATGTATAGTCAGAGATGGTGCAAGTGATGAAAGGTGTAGCTGTGTTCTTCCTCTTGGGAATGAGACGGTGTGTGATGGCGAGGACAGTGGCCATGGTCAGAATGTGACGCTCTGATCTGCTCCTCCGCTTTCTCTTCTTGGGAAGAGGAGCAGATAATTGGGTCATGGCCTGCTGAAGTGGGGCACGGATAATCTCATGAATAGTAGCCACCACTTCGGGTTCAGATAACATTTTTTTGAATTTTTGGACTTCCTCCATACAAGGGAGGAAGTCGGAATCAGCATATACACGAGGCATGCCAAGAGCAGTCTGTACAGCGGCATCCTCGGGGTCAAAGGTGGGACTAGGTGTGAATGTATGTGTGGTCAAGGGTTCTGGCAAGTGGACTCTCTCCTCAAAATCTTGACCAACCAAGTGTCTCCCGAAATCTTTTTGGATTTTTAAATTTTTCTCATTTTTTTGTATTTTTGGCGATTGCAAGCTCCCATGATTCTTCACAAGCAAAGATGTATCCTCGATGAAAAGAGCACTAGTCCGATATTCTCTCAAAGTGTCAAGATTTTCCTTCATCAAATTGATGTGCTCTAGCATTAGGTTCATGACAATACTCATGGAGGTCGTGGGAGGTGACTCCAACAGGTCAGACTCGGGTGGATGTGGACGTGGAGGCGGATAATATATAGGTGGGGATGGAGGTGGGTAGAAGTCCGAGGTCTGAAACTGTGGCTGAGGCGGATATGTACAAAAGTTAGAAAAAGTAGGAGGAGGATCCTCCTGATAAAAGGGAGGTGGATCGGCTGGAGCGAGTGAAGGGTCCGCAAAGTCCGGATAAAATGCACTCCAGGGATCCATCTCGAAAACAAGAGGAAGTGATTCGGGGGAGCACGAAGGTCAAGTCAAGAGAGTGAAGAAAAAGGCGCAAATGCGCAGAGGATGATCTAGAATGCACACAAAACAATCACAAGCAAAAATGAAACAACCAAACCCTCAATTCACCTACTCAACTCGGTGAAGACCACAAATGCGGTCTTTTTATCCTGTCTGTTTTAGAGTTTAGGTGAAAAAGTCAAGAAGTTGCACAAACACTTAGGGGGCTGAATGGGATTTGGGCACTAACCTTAGTGTGTGCGCGAGCAATGTAAAACGAAGACAATGAGGGGATTACTCGCCCCAATACAAGATTTTTCTTTTTGGTCGATTTTAGGGTCGAGTAATATTAGCAGTCCCAATTTTATTGGTTATCACTTTTTTTTTTGGATTTTTAATGAAAATGCACGATCCTAACGGGGAATCAATTCCTTTGAGCACCTAGGTTGGCAAAATCAGAGGGAGAGTCGGAAAAGCAATGCAAGCGGCAAATAATGATGGATGCTAAAGCGTAAATGCTCACCTTGCCTCCAGCACTCTACATGCAAGGATGCTCAGCAGAATTGAAACCTATCTATATGCAAATGCAAGCCGATGAAATCGCCCTAAGTTCAGAAATTGCTATTATCGTGAAGAACCACAAGTCAGCCACTTATCTTTAACCTAAGAGTCCGGTCTTGGCTTACCCCTCCTCTTCTCGACACACTCGAGTTCAGGAGTAGCGCTTGATGGAGCTCGCTCACGGCACACGGGTTAAGAGATAAATGAACAGACTGTTTAAACTTTGACTAAGTCCAAACGCGGCTATAGGTACATGCAAGATATTAAGTGTTTGGCCTTAGTCTATCGCAAGCAATCCTAAAACTAGGGTCTCAATCACACAAAATAAGGAAAAAAATCGGAAAACAAAGTAAAAAAAATGCGATGAAAAGCCGACAAAACTGCGGTGAGCCCCCAAGTGAACAAACACTTGGAAATTGGGCCCGAAAGTCCAAGTCCGGATGTACCTGTGTTATTACACAAAAGAGTCTCTCTCTCACAATAAATTACACAAGATAAGGTCAATGGAATAAGTGGCTCGGGAATTGTCTTCAAAAATCCTCTAAGTCCGCCTTGGTGCGAAGCGTCAGCTGCCTCACGTGGGTGCACGAGCGCTCCTATAAAAGAGAGCCTCCCTCGATCCGCGTACCTCGCACAAAGTCAAACAAGAAGGTGGTTAGACAATTCAAACAATAAATATAAAAAATGAGCCAAAATACAATAAGCAGAAATAAAAGCCGCAAAGGTAGACAAATAGTCACAACACAAAGCAAAAACGAGAACTACGCGCTGTTGCTCCCCGGCAACGGCGCCATTTGATAGTCTCGAAAATCGGTGTGGTTATATCAACTCACAAGGCGAGTCAATAGTCGGTGTTTGACCACACAAATCCCGAAATTAATCAACAATTAACCCACACTAAAGATCAATAAATTAGAAATAATGTGGAGTTAAAATTTATTTTTAACTCTGCACAAATGGTGTATAGTGTCAAGTATGCAGAGAGTTCGAACACAGGGAGCAAACAGGGTAATTCACGAAAATGTGCTCAAGTGAGTGTGTATGTGATGTGTCTACACTAAGCAAGCAAGCAAAGATGTTTTTGTGGGTTTTTAATTTTTAATTAATTTTTTTTATTTAATTTTTAATTTTGTATTTTGATTTTAAATTTTCTGATTTTTATATTTTATATTTTTCTTTTTCTTTTTTTCAATATTGGAATTTAAAGACAATGGAATAAAAGACAAGGTAAAATATTTATAGAACTAAGTAAAAATTACCAAAAATTCAGAAACAAATTGTTTTTAGTCTTTTTAGGGTTTTTTACTTTTTTTGTGATTTTTGGAAAATTTTCAAGGTGTTTTTGGTATTTTTAAATACTGAAATAAAGCAAAACAGTGCAAATAAGGCTGGCTGTGAATAGAATGAGATTTAAAAATAGCAACCAGTAGCTCAAAATTTTCACACTATTTTTCAAATAAAAAGGACAAAATAAGGAACAAACAGAAACTGAGTTTTTGATTTTTGGAGTTTTCTACTATTTTATATATTTTTTTTTGAAGTTTTTGAGTGTTTTTAAATTTTTAGTGTTTTTCTTTTGAACTTTTTAATGATTTTTGGACCGACACTAAAATAGGATAAAATAGACACTAGGTGATTTTTTTGGAATTTTTGGAGGTGTTTTAATATTTTTTTGGTATTTTCTAAGCTAGACAGTGCACAAAAAGTATGTTTTTGATTTTTAATAAATATAAAAATGAAATAAAATCAAAAACTAGAATAGTGGCGTGGAAGTACACGTGTCCAGGAGCTTAACTTCAAAATTTGAGAATTTTTGGATATGAAATGATCATTCAAATAAATCCAACAAGCATCCCATCACTAAACAGGCCTGGCAGGGGCATATGTGTAATACTCAGAGAATCAAGGGGCCTGCGTGCAATTGTCACAAAAATATGTACTAAAGAAAATAGTTCTGGACTAGTAGCAAATTCACAAAATGCGAAGGCTATGCCAGCAAAAATCCCAGGCCCACGTGCAGAGACACGCGCGCCTGGGAGGGGGGATTTCGCAATTAACAAAAACGCGTGGGGCACAGTTGCAAATTTCCAAAAAGATTACAACTAAATACACTTTTTGCTAGACCGATTAATCAATCCCCAAACTTGTGAGTCAAAACCCGCAAAAACGCCAGGGCGCGCGTGACACGCACGCGCGCCTGGCAAGGGCCTCAACTGAATTTCCTCAAACTTAGGGGCTTGGATAAAAAGTTCACAAACATAAAAACAAGGCCAAGGAAAGTTTATGCCGTGAATATAAAATTCAAAAACGACTGGGTGGATAATGCAACATACCCAGGGCGGGATGATCCAACGGCAGCGCGGGCTTCACTTAAACACGTGGCAGCCGCGGATCAACCGATACCCCTTCATCGTGCGGCTCAGATTAGACGGCAGTTGGGTAATCGGACGGCTGGGGAAAGCTTCATCCAACGGCGCCTGTAGCGCGCCTCCTCCCCCACGTTCTTGTTCTGCACAGGCGCGCACGGCGGCGCGCGGGCGGCGGCGGCTGTCCTCTCCGGCGATCTTCAACAAAAACGAGCCTCAGCGAGGCTCTCCAGCACCTGGACCTGCAGTGAAAGTGCCAGCAGAAGTAAACGGTCTCGGGGCCAGCAAAAAAAAGGGGGAATGGTGTAGTGGAATGGCGGAGATGGTGGCCGGAGCTCGAGAGCTCCGGCGAGGTGTTTGATGTCGAAATCGGGGGGTTTCAAGTGACAGATTAGCCTACTAAACTTTAAACACTAATCCTAACACTAACAGCGAGGTAAACAAGGGAAAAACAAGAAGAAAACTTCCCTCAAATGGCGTTGACCGCGAGGAAGGAGACCTCACGGTGGTGGACGGAGATGGAGTTGGAACGCAGCCCTAGGTGCTTCGCCGCACCTCGCCTGAGATGGGGGAGGATTCCCCTGTCACCGGAGACTAGCCCTCGACCCTCACCCGAAGGTTTTTGGCGCCCAAAGCTGGTTCAAAGGGAAAAGGAAGTGTTTGGGTTGTTTTTGAAACAAGGCCGAGGGGGCTCGAAGATCAAGGCGCAACGGGAAGAGCAGTGATGCTCTCCCCGAAAAAATCCTAGGGCGAGCTAGAGGAATCATAGGTGATCAACTCTCGTGAAGACATCGATTCGATTCGGTGAAAGGTGCGGTCTCCAAAAATCCGCGAAAATCAAGAAAAGTCATTCTGACAGGCCGCCCAGGTGTTGGGCAGAGAGTTGACCGAGGTCAACTCTCCTAGCCCCCTGGTTGGTCCACGTGGACCAACCAGGAAAAACCTGGAGAAAAAGACTTCTAAATTGAAATTAAAATAGCAAATGATTTTATTAATTTTTTACTATAAAATAAAAAATGTTTATTATTTTATGAATTAATTTATGGTGATTTTTATTTATTTTTATGGAGTATATTTTTACAAGTTTGCATTTATACCCCTATATAGGTATATTATCTATATATTTGAGTATTTTATTTTTATTTAGGTATTTTTATTTTTATTATTTTTATTTAGTATTTTATAAAATTGTAGAATACTTTTATATACACGTATATATTTTTATTTTATTTTTCTGATATAATTTTGTATAATTAATAAAATAGAAGTGTATTTTATATAGGTATAAGTGTATGTATAATACCTATGTATCAAATATATACAAGTATTTTTATTTGAGTTTTAATGATGTTTTTATTCTGATTTTAATATACATAATTATTATAAGTATTATTTACAACATTATAAAAATATAAAATTATAAAAATAATATATAATTAATAAATTGAATATTTTAATATGTACAAGGTACAATGGGGGTCCAAAACTCAACTTTCAAACCGTAGCTCCGCCAAATGCGAAACCACCGCCATTAATTAGCTTATTTTCTTCTATATACAATTAAAGTGAGTACGCTGCATTTGGAGTTTTCATTTGTGATATACGAGTCTGGGAAGTTGGCATTCTGGATTCTTATTCAGACCATAACTTTTTGTCTGTACATTATTTTTCTGTGAAATCAATTTTGTATTTTTCTTTATAAAATTATCTACAACTTTCATGTACAAAGTTTCTTTATTTGATGTACAAAAAGTGGAACCAAAAATAGGTCCCAAAATGAATAAGAAATGAATTAATAAATATAGGTATTTGGCCCTTATCTCCCCCTACTTTATTCCTTGTCGACCTATTCATCAAGATGCTTAGGTCTCGGGGTTTCGGGTCATAAAATAGTTACAATATTTTATTCTTTTTCTTTTCTTTATTTATTCTACAATTTTGGCCTTAATTACAGTATTTTACACACTGTTTGGATGCACATGCATGAATGCTAAGATGCTCTATTTAGTGCTATTTACAGGCATTTGTTAGGGTTTTTGGTGCCAAAATGATAGAATAAAGATGATGAAATGTGGATTCATCATCCCCCTATACTTTACCTTTGCTAGTCCCTAGCAAACACTTATGCAATAAGTGCAAAAAGAAAAGAAAGAAAAGAAAAAGAAGAAAATTGGATGAAGTTTAATTATCAAACTTGTCTTCACAAAATCAAAGTTTGGAGCTTAATTCGGACCTTTGGAATTTTAGTGCGGTCGGAACCTTAATGAGAACCAAATTTGAAATCCAACAGTCCTTGAGAATCCTAAAACTCTGTCCAAGTCTCCTCAATAGCCAGGTCAGAAATACTTCAACCCATACGCAAACTCTTACGACTATGAGTCTGACTCGTACAGTGTAAGTGATAAGTAGCTCCCCACCTCAGAAGTGACAAAGAGACAACCTCCCCCAACCTGGTAACTCTAATGCCTCGGTCTAGCAACTCTTTCCTCGAGAAGCTGGGTATTCCCTTCTAAGTTCAAGTGCAACCGGCTCAAGAAGAGGGGGAAGAAGTATAGAATTTTGGAAGCTCAACCAGTGTAGCTAAGTCTCCCGCTGCAAGCTTCATGAGATGTGACATGGATACCATAAGCTTTTGCTTTATTGGACTATATACACTCCGGTGGGGTTATTAAATTTTCAATCCGACCCACCACTTTTTTGGAGTTCTTTTTTTTTTCAATTGCATCTGTACAACATATCTACATGGTGCAGCATATATACAAGAAATTTTCCTCTTGAGCCAGTAGACTATCCCTCTTTTGAAGCTTTATTGCAACCCACGGCTTCTGTCTTTAGCCTTCATCACCACTAGACCAAGTTGAGGCGCACTTCCTTCACTATAAGAAGAAGAGAGGTTCCGCCTAGAAGTACTACCCTCATATGCTACCCCAAGCCAAAGGAAACTGCCTCCTCACCACCTCATCCGTGGAGAGCTATGTGAAAGGTGCAGGTGTCCAAGTTAGGTCATTATCAACAAGAGTCGTGCGTGTGCTCCGAAATACTCTACTTAGGCAGTCAAGAATCCATTGAACCAAGTCCCGTGATCCTCAAAGAATTAAGTCAACTAGACCTGAAGTACCTCAAACCCAGTTCCTCTAAGGTTCCTGTTATTAGGTAGATTTTAAGGTCCAATCAAGCTCCAATCTCCGGATTTTACTTAGACTTGTTCAACTATCAAACTCAATCCGAAAAATGCTCATGCTATGCTATGCAAGAAATATTTTTGTGATGCAATTTTCAAGATTTTGAACTTTTTATGGATTTTTGAAAAGATGATGCATGCGCATGCAGATGCAATTTTTTGTATTTTTCAAAAAGATATTTCAAATGTTTTTGGATTTTAGTTTTGCAAATGTTTTTGGGATTTTTGAAAACAAAACGTTTTGGCTGAAAACTTGGTGAAAACTATGTACACGGGAGTGCTTCTTATATATACAAGAAGTGGATTTTAAGAATTTACAGGGTAAGTGGTCAGTTTTATACACATATATAGGTAGTGGATTTTGGTGGGATGTTAGTATTCCTCAAACTTATTTGACACAAGGTTTTTTCAAACAATTTTTGAAAACTATAGTCCAAAATAATTTTTACAAACATTTTTACAAACATGTACACTTATTTGAAAATCATTTTGCAAAGGCTTTCAAAACAGTATATATAGATTTTTCACATATTTTTGCAACCATTTTTCAAACCATTTGCAATTCATTTTTCAAATCTTTTATTTCACATAAAGAAAATGAATTTTACAAATCACACATTTTTACAAAGGTTGAAAACATGTAACAAAATATTTTCAAAATAGTTTTCAATAGATGTTCACAAAGATTTTCAAACTATTTTTCAAACATTTTGCAAAAAACATTTTCACCTGATTTATTAATCAGTATATGCAAAAAGAATTTGAGGAATAACCACATCTTTTTTATAAAGAATTTTAATAAATTTTAAAGAATTTTTAGCCATATTTTTAAGAAAATACGAAAGTACGAGTTATGGCTAAAGTATATACACAGTATATACGACCCCCCTATACTTAGCTTGAGCTATGTCCTCATAGATCAGAGAGAAAAGAGAAGACATAACTCGTACTAAGTATAGGAAAGTCTAAAGAATAAACGAAGGAATGAAGGAATGAATGAACAAATGAGAAGTTGACCGTCCCCCCTATACTTAGGATCAAATAATCCTAAGTATAGCAGACTGTACACGAAGCAGGGAGGGTCAAGGGTGGGAATGAACAGATCATACTCAGATTGTCTCCCCCTATACTTAGGGTAAGATATCCCTAAGTATAGACAAGAAGAGGAGACAATGGAGAGGATCAAAGAATGGAAATACTCGGGGTGCACACCCCCCTATACTTAGGACAAAGTACGTCCTAAGTATGGAAAACTGTCTACAAGGGCGGCACCTTTATGATAGATAAAGAAGAAGATATAAGAGGAAAAGAAGAAAAGAAGAAAAGAAGAAAAGATATCTGACAATGGGAGGAGAGATCGTGAGAATGTACACATCGCTCCCCCTATACTTAGGGTAAAAGACGCCCTAAGTATAGGCAACAACAGGAGTGATCAGACGGACGAAGAAAGAACACTCAACTCATCTACCCCTCCTATACGTAGGACAAAGTGCGTCCTAGGCAAGGCAAACACGAGAAATGGGTAGACGAGCAAAAACGGGAGATGGAAAGAGAGTCACACGATAGAATCTACAACATAAATGGGTGATCATCAGAAGGTGGAAAGCAAACCTTCTTGCGGGACCGCTGAGGGATAGATCGGATATGGTGTATGTCGACATCGGGGTCCACAGTGGACGGAGGCCGATCAGGGTCGACACGGGGAAGGCCCTCAGTGGAGTCAAATCGGAAAGGGACGAACTGATCGATGAAAGCAGTATGGCTAGGTTCTCCCTTGGTGGTCCTATGGTGTGAAGGCACAGACGGGTGAGTGGAAGAAGTACGACTAGGTCCGGTCTTGGAAGTCTCGCCGATATCGAAGTGAAATGGGACAAACTCATCATCCTCGGAAGAAGTGTAATCGGAGTCGTCCTGCGAGTCCTCGTCCAGGTCAAAATCAAAAGGAATGAAATCATCAGTGGAAGTATACGAACTCAGATCGTCCTCAAGAGTCTCACCTGAATCCTTGTCTTCAACAAGAGGTCTGAATTTATCAAAATAAATGGCAGCATCATAACCGACCTCAATCATCTTGACCTGTGAAGGGCCAGGAACGGATTTATCCGTGGAAGTAGTCAAACTAGATCCGTCCTGTCTAATCTTACCTGGGTCATTTGTTGCCTTATGAGGTCTCTCAAAGTAATGGGCAACATCATAAACATCCTCAATTATTTTGGTATCTGCCCCCTGATCAAATGGTTCAATCACATAAATACTCTGGATCTCATCAACACATCGCCACACACCAGGAGGAGGATTAGTGAGGTCCATGCTTTCCGACTTCCTCCCCTTTCGAGGGATCCGTCGGGGCTCATCAGGGATCGCTAAGGAACTATCTCTAGTATCATCAGATCTGTCATGGGCCCCAGAGTCAGCTATGATCGGTGAAGGTGCATCAGGTGCAGGTCTCTGGTCAACTGTGGGTGCGGTGATCGACACTTCGTTCCCGTCAACCGGACGGAAGCGAACCTCTCCTGATCCATAATCAATAACGACCCTCGCAGAGGCGAGGAATGGTCGTCCCAGGATGATTGGAGATGGCTCCCCTGTGGAGTTCTCCATGGGCAACACGACAAAATCAACATGGTGGCCCGTGCCCTGAATAGAAATGACGGCGTTTTCAAGGATACCCTTCGGCCTCTTGATAGATCCATCAGCAAACTGAACGATCATCCTGGTCTTCTTGAGAGGCCCTAAGTGAAGAGACTGTATCAACGAGAAGGGTAATATGCTAATCGAAGCACCGCCGTCTAGGAGAGTGCGATCACATGTATAGTCAGAGATGGTGCAAGTGATGAAAGGTGTAGCTGTGTTCTTCCTCTTGGGAATGAGACGGTGTGTGATGGCGAGGACAGTGGCCATGGTCAGAATGTGACGCTCTGATCTGCTCCTCCGCTTTCTCTTCTTGGGAAGAGGAGCAGATAATTGGGTCATGGCCTGCTGAAGTGGGGCACGGATAATCTCATGAATAGTAGCCACCACTTCGGGTTCAGATAACATTTTTTTGAATTTTTGGACTTCCTCCATACAAGGGAGGAAGTCGGAATCAGCATATACACGAGGCATGCCAAGAGCAGTCTGTACAGCGGCATCCTCGGGGTCAAAGGTGGGACTAGGTGTGAATGTATGTGTGGTCAAGGGTTCTGGCAAGTGGACTCTCTCCTCAAAATCTTGACCAACCAAGTGTCTCCCGAAATCTTTTTGGATTTTTAAATTTTTCTCATTTTTTTGTATTTTTGGCGATTGCAAGCTCCCATGATTCTTCACAAGCAAAGATGTATCCTCGATGAAAAGAGCACTAGTCCGATATTCTCTCAAAGTGTCAAGATTTTCCTTCATCAAATTGATGTGCTCTAGCATTAGGTTCATGACAATACTCATGGAGGTCGTGGGAGGTGACTCCAACAGGTCAGACTCGGGTGGATGTGGACGTGGAGGCGGATAATATATAGGTGGGGATGGAGGTGGGTAGAAGTCCGAGGTCTGAAACTGTGGCTGAGGCGGATATGTACAAAAGTTAGAAAAAGTAGGAGGAGGATCCTCCTGATAAAAGGGAGGTGGATTGGCTGGAGCGAGTGAAGGGTCCGCAAAGTCCGGATAAAATGCACTCCAGGGATCCATCTCGAAAACAAGAGGAAGTGATTCGGGGGAGCACGAAGGTCAAGTCAAGAGAGTGAAGAAAAAGGCGCAAATGCGCAGAGGATGATCTAGAATGCACACAAAACAATCACAAGCAAAAATGAAACAACCAAACCCTCAATTCACCTACTCAACTCGGTGAAGACCACAAATGCGGTCTTTTTATCCTGTCTGTTTTAGAGTTTAGGTGAAAAAGTCAAGAAGTTGCACAAACACTTAGGGGGCTGAATGGGATTTGGGCACTAACCTTAGTGTGTGCGCGAGCAATGTAAAACGAAGACAATGAGGGGATTACTCGCCCCAATACAAGATTTTTCTTTTTGGTCGATTTTAGGGTCGAGTAATATTAGCAGTCCCAATTTTATTGGTTATCACTTTTTTTTTTGGATTTTTAATGAAAATGCATGATCCTAACGGGGAATCAATTCCTTTGAGCACCTAGGTTGGCAAAATCAGAGGGAGAGTCGGAAAAGCAATGCAAGCGGCAAATAATGATGGATGCTAAAGCGTAAATGCTCACCTTGCCTCCAGCACTCTACATGCAAGGATGCTCAGCAGAATTGAAACCTATCTATATGCAAATGCAAGCCGATGAAATCGCCCTAAGTTCAGAAATTGCTATTATCGTGAAGAACCACAAGTCAGCCACTTATCTTTAACCTAAGAGTCCGGTCTTGGCTTACCCCTCCTCTTCTCGACACACTCGAGTTCAGGAGTAGCGCTTGATGGAGCTCGCTCACGGCACACGGGTTAAGAGATAAATGAACAGACTGTTTAAACTTTGACTAAGTCCAAACGCGGCTATAGGTACATGCAAGATATTAAGTGTTTGGCCTTAGTCTATCGCAAGCAATCCTAAAACTAGGGTCTCAATCACACAAAATAAGGAAAAAAATCGGAAAACAAAGTAAAAAAAATGCGATGAAAAGCCGACAAAACTGCGGTGAGCCCCCAAGTGAACAAACACTTGGAAATTGGGCCCGAAAGTCCAAGTCCGGATGTACCTGTGTTATTACACAAAAGAGTCTCTCTCTCACAATAAATTACACAAGATAAGGTCAATGGAATAAGTGGCTCGGGAATTGTCTTCAAAAATCCTCTAAGTCCGCCTTGGTGCGAAGCGTCAGCTGCCTCACGTGGGTGCACGAGCGCTCCTATAAAAGAGAGCCTCCCTCGATCCGCGTACCTCGCACAAAGTCAAACAAGAAGGTGGTTAGACAATTCAAACAATAAATATCAAAAATGAGCCAAAATACAATAAGCAGAAATAAAAGCCGCAAAGGTAGACAAATAGTCACAACACAAAGCAAAAACGAGAACTACGCGCTGTTGCTCCCCGGCAACGGCGCCATTTGATAGTCTCGAAAATCGGTGTGGTTATATCAACTCACAAGGCGAGTCAATAGTCGGTGTTTGACCACACAAATCCCGAAATTAATCAACAATTAACCCACACTAAAGATCAATAAATTAGAAATAATGTGGAGTTAAAATTTATTTTTAACTCTGCACAAATGGTGTATAGTGTCAAGTATGCAGAGAGTTCGAACACAGGGAGCAAACAGGGTAATTCACGAAAATGTGCTCAAGTGAGTGTGTATGTGATGTGTCTACACTAAGCAAGCAAGCAAAGATGTTTTTGTGGGTTTTTAATTTTTAATTAATTTTTTTTATTTAATTTTTAATTTTGTATTTTGATTTTAAATTTTCTGATTTTTATATTTTATATTTTTCTTTTTCTTTTTTTCAATATTGGAATTTAAAGACAATGGAATAAAAGACAAGGTAAAATATTTATAGAACTAAGTAAAAATTACCAAAAATTCAGAAACAAATTGTTTTTAGTCTTTTTAGGGTTTTTTACTTTTTTTGTGATTTTTGGAAAATTTTCAAGGTGTTTTTGGTATTTTTAAATACTGAAATAAAGCAAAACAGTGCAAATAAGGCTGGCTGTGAATAGAATGAGATTTAAAAATAGCAACCAGTAGCTCAAAATTTTCACACTATTTTTCAAATAAAAAGGACAAAATAAGGAACAAACAGAAACTGAGTTTTTGATTTTTGGAGTTTTCTACTATTTTATATATTTTTTTTTGAAGTTTTTGAGTGTTTTTAAATTTTTAGTGTTTTTCTTTTGAACTTTTTAATGATTTTTGGACTGACACTAAAATAGGATAAAATAGACACTAGGTGATTTTTTTGGAATTTTTGGAGGTGTTTTAATATTTTTTTGGTATTTTCTAAGCTAGATAGTGCACAAAAAGTATGTTTTTGATTTTTAATAAATATAAAAATGAAATAAAATCAAAAACTAGAATAGTGGCGTGGAAGTACACGTGTCCAGGAGCTTAACTTCAAAATTTGAGAATTTTTGGATATGAAATGATCATTCAAATAAATCCAACAAGCATCCCATCACTAAACAGGCCTGGCAGGGGCATATGTGTAATACTCAGAGAATCAAGGGGCCTGCGTGCAATTGTCACAAAAATATGTACTAAAGAAAATAGTTCTGGACTAGTAGCAAATTCACAAAATGCGAAGGCTATGCCAGCAAAAATCCCAGGCCCACGTGCAGAGACACGCGCGCCTGGGAGGGGGGATTTCGCAATTAACAAAAACGCGCGGGGCACAGTTGCAAATTTCCAAAAAGATTACAACTAAATACACTTTTTGCTAGACCGATTAATCAATCCCCAAACTTGTGAGTCAAAACCCGCAAAAACGCCAGGGCGCGCGTGACACGCACGCGCGCCTGGCAAGGGCCTCAACTGAATTTCCTCAAACTTAGGGGCTTGGATAAAAAGTTCACAAACATAAAAACAAGGCCAAGGAAAGTTTATGCCGTGAATATAAAATTCAAAAACGCCTGGGTGGATAATGCAACATACCCAGGGCGGGATGATCCAACGGCAACGCGGGCTTCACTTAAACACGTGGCAGCCGCGGATCAACCGATACCCCTTCATCGTGCGGCTCAGATTAGACGGCAGTTGGGTAATCGGACGGCTGGGGAAAGCTTCATCCAACGGCGCCTGTAGCGCGCCTCCTCCCCCACGTTCTTGTTCTGCACATGCGCGCACGGCGGCGCGCGGGCGGCGGCGGCTGTCCTCTCCGGCGATCTTCAACAAAAACGAGCCTCAGCGAGGCTCTCCAGCACCTGGACCTGCAGTGAAAGTGCCAGCAGAAGTAAACGGTCCCGGGGCCAGCAAAAAAAAGGGGGAATGGTGTAGTGGAATGGCGGAGATGGTGGCCGGAGCTCGAGAGTTCCGGCGAGGTGTTTGATGTCGAAATCGGGGGGTTTCAAGTGACAGATTAGCCTACTAAACTTTAAACACTAATCCTAACACTAACAGCGAGGTAAACAAGGGAAAAACAAGAAGAAAACTTCCCTCAAATGGCGTTGACCACGAGGAAGGAGACCTCACGGCGGTGGCCGGAGATGGAGTTGGAACGCAGCCCTAGGTGCTTCGCCGCACCTCGCCTGAGATGGGGGAGGATTCCCCTGTCACCGGAGACTAGCCCTCGACCCTCACCCGAAGGTTTTTGGTGCCCAAAGCTGGTTCAAAGGGAAAAGGAAGTGTTTGGGTTGTTTTTGAAACAAGGCCGAGGGGGCTCGAAGATCAAGGCGCAACGGGAAGAGCAGTGATGCTCTCCCCGAAAAAATCCTAGGGCGAGCTAGAGGAATCATAGGTGATCAACTCTCGTGAAGACATCGATTCGATTCGGTGAAAGGTGCGGTCTCCAAAAATCCGCAAAAATCAAGAAAAGTCATTCTGACAGGCCGCCCAGGTGTTGGGCAGAGAGTTGACCGAGGTCAACTCTCCTAGCCCCCTGGTTGGTCCACGTGGACCAGCCAGGAAAAACCTGGAGAAAAAGACTTCTAAATTGAAATTAAAATAGCAAATGATTTTATTAATTTTTTACTATAAAATAAAAAATGTTTATTATTTTATGAATTAATTTATGGTGATTTTTATTTATTTTTATGGAGTATATTTTTACAAGTTTGCATTTATACCCCTATATAGGTATATTATCTATATATTTGAGTATTTTATTTTTATTTAGGTATTTTTATTTTTATTATTTTTATTTAGTATTTTATAAAATTGTAGAATACTTTTATATACACGTATATATTTTTATTTTATTTTTCTGATATAATTTTGTATAATTAATAAAATAGAAGTGTATTTTATATAGGTATAAGTGTATGTATAATACCTATGTATCAAATATATACAAGTATTTTTATTTGAGTTTTAATGATGTTTTTATTCTGATTTTAATATACATAATTATTATAAGTATTATTTACAACATTATAAAAATATAAAATTATAAAAATAATATATAATTAATAAATTGAATATTTTAATATGTACAAGGTACAATGGGGGTCCAAAACTCAACTTTCAAACCGTAGCTCCGCCAAATGCGAAACCACCGCCATTAATTAGCTTATTTTCTTCTATATACAATTAAAGGTGAGTACGCTGCATTTGGAGTTTTCATTTGTGAGATACGAGTCTGGGAAGTTGGCATTCTGGATTCTTATTCAGACCATAACTTTTTGTCTGTACATTATTTTTCTGTGAAATCAATTTTGTATTTTTCTTTATAAAATTATCTACAACTTTCATGTACAAAGTTTCTTTATTTGATGTACAAAAAGTGGAACCAAAAATAGGTCCCAAAATGAATAAGAAATGAATTAATAAATATAGGTATTTGGCCCTTATCTCCCCCTACTTTATTCCTTGTCGACCTATTCATCAAGATGCTTAGGTCTCGGGGTTTCGGGTCATAAAATAGTTACAATATTTTATTCTTTTTCTTTTCTTTATTTATTCTATAATTTTGGCCTTAATTACAGTATTTTACACACTGTTTGGATGCACATGCATGAATGCTAAGATGCTCTATTTAGTGCTATTTACAGGCATTTGTTAGGGTTTTTGGTGCCAAAATGATAGAATAAAGATGATGAAATGTGGATTCATCAATCAGCCGTAAACCGCCTTAATCATCGGCTACCCACCCTCCCTCCCGACCACATCGGTCTTCTTGTAAAACTTCTTCCTCTACATAGGCCAAGGCCTAAGTATAGGGGGGGACCGATGCCATTTGTATATACCATTTCCCTCATCACATTCCGATCTCTCGCTAACTCCATATCCATCCTTCTTCTATAATTAGGCTGACCAAAGCCTAAGTATAGGGGGAACCGCCAACCATCTGTTTATACTCTCCTCATTTACATATCCCGTCCGCCTCTTTTTGCGCTCTTCTTCTATACTTAGACTATTCACAGTCTAAGTATAGGGGGGCGAACCATTGAATAATTTTTCTCTCTTACGCTTAGCTCGAGCTATGTCTTCATTACGCTTCTTGTGCTCTGAGGACACAGCACTCGCTAAGTATAGGGGAGTCTGTATATATACTATGTATATATTTTTGCCATACCTCGTACTTGCGCATAAGTCTATATGTATTTACGGGATGGGTATTAAAAAAAGTTTTGCTACTAACACTGACTTTACCCAAAATTTTTGAAAAAAAAATGGCTTCTTATTCATTTTTGCATATTAAAAAAAAGTGTGTTTGCAGTCCACACACCTGCACTTCATCCAGCATTACATTCATTTGCATATGTGAAAAGTCATTGGGTTCTGAGCTGAGTTATGAGCCGAAACCGAGAGTGGTCTGAACTTAACTTTAATCAACCTAATTTTCAGAGGAACTTCACCGAGAAATAGGATTTTAGAGTCTTCAGGTCTGTGACTTAATTCTTTGAGTTCCACATAACAATGCACAGAGTTTGACTCTTAGTGTCTAACCTGGTCTCTTCATTCTGGGTACAACTCTAGAATAAGGAATTAATTTGTACTCTCGCACTATGCACTTAGCTCAACTCAAACATATGTTGGAAGACTGTGTGAGTTTCTTTTCTGGTAGCGTGGAAATCTAAAGACCGGAGTACGGGTTGAAATAAAGCTTCGGAAAAGGGATGGACGGCTGGGCACAATTTTTTCTAAGACCCCAAAAAATGTACGGAAATAAAAGATGCTATATCCGTAGGGGCAAAACAAGATCCAAGCAGAACCACCAAAAAATTCCAAATACAAAGATGCAACTACCAAATAAAATCTAACCAAAAAGGTCCAAGCTTCAAGAAACCTGCAGATCTTGGTGGAAACTCGGCTACACTGGCCAGCTTCACAAGGAGAGGTGAACTACACTTATCACCCTCCAGTTCTTTTCTCATTCTTCTAACTTCTCCCCCCAATTCGATTGTGAACACAGCGCGACAGACCTTAGAAGGAAATACCTGACTCCCCAAGGACGAGTTATTGGAGAGGAGGTTTGCGCAGTAGTCCGGCATTCTGGGTGGGAAGAGCTAAAAACCTTTCACACACAAGAGTCGGTTATTCAATGTTCATAGGGTATACTTTGGGAAGAGGATTGATCTAAGATGACTTCTGAGCCGAAACTGTAAGCAATGATTTGTAGAACTCGAGGACTGTTGATTTTAAAATTCTAAGTCTCACAGAAGTTCCGACACACAAATAATCCAAAGGTCGAGTTTAGATTCATTTTCACCCTTAGCTCATGGTCTTGGTATGGAACCCAATCTCATTTCACTTCATGGCATATCTTTTTAATGCTCAGGGACGAGCATGCTTTAAGTATAGGGGGATGATGAATCTCGTATTCATCACTCTAAATCTCATTTATTAAGCTCAAATCCCTTAAAATCAACAGCATTTTAGCATCTATTCTGCATAATTAGCATTCATGCATGATTTCATAAGAATTGCATTTTAGCACAAAAATCTGCACAAAATAAGAAGCCAAAAATCCAAGCCAAAATGACCTGTAAATAGTCTAACTTCCCTGATTTTTAACTCATTCATGCTAACTCCGAATGACACAAAACCACCTCTACTATGTACATATCACTAACAAGAATAAAGGAAAAATACAAAAAAATAACTAACCCAAATAAGTGGACCAAAAACCCAAACCCTAGTTTCAGGATTTCCGGACTAGAAGCCACATATCTTCCCCATCCAGTGTTCGATTTAATCCTACTCACTTTTTAACTAATATACATTCAATTACCTTCAAAACAAGACCAAGTTCAAGTGAAACAGAGCTCATATGTGAAATTTGGGTTTTGGGCCTCTTTTGTACACTATATATCTTAGCTGTTTTTGACCTAATATTTTATGTACATATTTTTTTGATTAATAAAAATCCAAAAAATTAGATTAATGTGTCTTTATTTGTATTTGAGTTTTTTATATTTTTTTCGGATTTTTATCTGTCTTAAAAATAACATAAAAATTATAAAACCCAAAAATCAAGGTATTCTATGTACATAGGATATCCCAAAAATTCACTTTTTACATTTGACCGAATTTGGTTTTGTTGTCTTCATGAAAGTTGTAGATCTCATCGACAAGAGCAATTTTCGTGAAGAAAGTTTTTCAATCCGAGTTCATTTACTATTTTTTATCGATTTTACAAAATATTTACCTTCGGAATTTTGTGGTGCTGACACCTGGCAGCACCTGGTGCCGCCACGTGTCAGCCATTTTTGGCTTTATTTAAACTCCATTTTATTAAAAAAATTAATTAAAATAAAACCACGCACGTGCGAGGCACGTGCCACCCAGGCACGCGCCAAGCACGTGCGCTCCTCCTGCCCGCCTCTTCCCCCTCTCGCCCTTTGTCCCACGCGCCACGTGCCCCATTCTCGACCGTCCGATCGCACCTGATCAGATGGCCCGCCCGCGTCGTCTTCCTCCCGCCTCCTTCGTTAGCTCCGTCGCCCAGCCAACCTCACCGCGAATCTCGCGCGACCCCCTTCGTCCCCGATACACCGCCAATCTCCTCACCAATCCGCCCCGCAAATCTCGCGCCACCTCCGATCTCCTCCGCATATCCCTCGCCGCCACCGCGTCAAATCCATCACCGGATCTCCCCCTCCATCCCCTCAATCTCGCCGTCTCCAGATCTGAGAAGATCCCATTCCTTCCCCGACGAGCTGCCATCGCCTATTTAAGAAACCGCTCCGCCTCCAGAGAGCTTCATCCGCCGTGCATCGCCTCTGGACGTGACAACCAAGAGTCGACAAGATCCGAAGTACCTCGCCGTACTTCGTCTGCAGCCAAGAGCCCCGTCGCCGTCACTGCTCAGCTCCGGCCACTCGCCGTCGAGCCCGACTCCTTCAGGTATACCCTTTATCTCTCTCTCTCTATCTCTCTCTCTTCTGCTCTCCGCCTACAACCCATCACCGCCTCCGACTACGCCATCGCCACCGCGCCACCGGCCCCCATTGCTCGCCTCCGCCTCTTCATCGCCGGTCGACGCCCCTTACGCCGCCCTCTAGGCCGTGTGTCGGCCAGAGGGAGGCCGACTTTCGGCCGACGCTCGACAACGCTGCTCCGCCTCTTCGTCATCCTCCGTCCTTGTACTAGGAGAAGAGGAGCCTTCATCCTTATGGAGAAGCTCTTCCTCAGCAATCTCATGCCACTGATAGACGTCTCCCATCTCATCCTCCCCTTCCTTAGGTATATCTCTTATCCTTTAATTTTGTCATATAGTATAGTTTTATTATAATTTTGAATATGTATGTTATCTTCAACTGAATTGCAGGTGTTCATTGAAATTCTTAAGAAATATTGTCTTCTTGAATGATGGAATAAATAGAATTTAAAATGTCATTTTTATATAATATGTCATTTTATTCTCACATGTGAATTAGAAATATTTTTTTATACGAGTGTGTGCTGAAGTGTGAGTATTAATTGTGTATATATATATGTGTATGTGTTAATGTCGATAATTGTATGTTGATGTCCATGTAAATTAGATATTATGTGCATAAATTAGATCGATCAACTAAGTGTTTGTTAGATAGACTAACATTTATATTTTAATTTAGAATATTGTACAAAATCTCACAAAACCTCATTCACACACGTGCATCCTTCCACACTAGGTGAGGTGTGATCTTGCACAATGGGAAGCGTGTACAACACATTTTTGTGGATTGATGCCCACATCATATGTTATATATATATATATTTATTTATTTATTTATTCACAATTGATGGGGTCTTAGATTTACAAGCTAAGAAATGCCCATCACGACATCGTACAACTCTTGATGTTTGTTTTTCAGGTACATGGGTAGTGATAGATAGGTTAGGACAATATATCGAATTGGCCCATATCGAAATCAAATTTTCTCAAGTGTTGTTACATTTGAGTAGTGTCGCTCATTCGCATTGTTCAACATCTTATAAAATTTTTAAGATAATTAAAGAACCTAATATATACGATAAAAAGAAAAAAAATAAATTCCAAATACTCAATCATTGGTAAACATGTATATATAGCGGTATGCATGTAAGTGTATAAGGTATATATGAGTATGCATATGAGTAGGATATGGGTATGAATTTGGGTATGTATGAGTAGTAGGCAATATATGTGGGTACATGCATATGGGTAGGAGGCTATGTATGGGGGAATCCATGGTAGAATATGGGAAGCCAAGTATGATTTGAGGAATTTGACTGAGTATGAAAGCGTTGGTCATGTATGGAGTTAGGCATGTAGGAGATATTTGGGCATGCATTTATGCAAGAGTGTGAGGAATAAAGGTATGCATACGAGTGTGTAAGAGTGTATGGAAAAAGTGTATGGGGGTATTTAGGCATGTATGCAAGTGTGTGGGGAATATGGGTATGCATGTGGGTATGCATGAGTTTATGGAATGGGGTATGTATGAGTGTATGGAGCAATGTGAGCATGAATGTAACGGTGTATTTGGTTATATATGCAAGTGTGTGAGGAATGTGTTACACATGTAGGTGTGTAAGAGTGTATGGGGGTGTATGAGCATGTATGCAAGTTTGTGAGGAATTTGGGTATGCATGTAGGTGTGTAAGAGTGCATGGGACAATTTATGGGTGTGTTTAGGCATTTATGCAAGGGTGTGATGAATATGGATATAAATGTAGGTGTGTAAGAGTGTATGGAGCAATTTATAGGTGTGTTTGGGCATGTATGCAAGCATGTGAGGAATAAGGTATGCATATGAGTGTGTATCAAGGTATGGAGAGAGTATAGGAACTATGTAAGGGTGTATTTGGGAATTTATGTAGGAGTGTATGGAATATGGATATGTATGTAGGTGTGTAAGAGTGTATGGATGGGTATGGGCATGTATGGAGGGGTATGTGCATGCATGTAAGCGTGTAGGGTGTATTAGGGCATGTATGCAAGTGTATGAGGAATATATATATGCATATAAGTGTGTAAGAGTATATGGAGGGGTGTGGGCATGTATGGATGGGTATGGGCATGCGCACGTGTAAGGGTATTAACAATTGAAAATTGAGATTCCAACCAATTCAGTAGGTCTAATGTGATATCCAAACATTTTTGTAAGAGATCAGCGTGGAGGGATTATAAATTTTATACACTATCTTCACATTTTACGTACAAAAAGGTAATTAGGAATGTAGTGAATCAATCAAGCAAGTCAAATGCCTGCTTAATATGTATTATCGTAATATACATATATCTTATTTAATCATGTATATACAAAGCATGTATATACATGATTTAATGTTTGTGTATATTACAATATCTATATAAGCTTTACTTAGTTCGGAGGTCCCGAGCTGATGAATCTATGTTCATCGCCTTTATTCTTTCATTTTAGCCAAAATCCCTAGTAAAATATATATAAATATTCACTAATTCTAATTAATTAATAATCTAACTAAATTTATTAATATTATATATTTAACACTTATTTTATCCAAAATAAAATAATAACGAGAAAAATGAAAAATAAAAGAAAATGAAGGATGTATATAAAATATATACGGATTAATCTTAACCTTGAGAATAGGTCAATATTGACTTGGTCAACAAAATAAATAGGTAGGGGGAGATAAAGATCCTAACATATAAAAATATCAGAAAATCAAGACTATAAATATATACAATAATTCATTTTTCACTTTGTAAATATTTCATCTAGTTTTATTTATCACTAAGAACATCTCAAACCAAAATATTTTCTTCATAGAAGTTGTTTAATATATATATATATATATATTAATTTATAAAAATATCAGAAGAAGTATTAAAGGTTTTTATTAGTTATTTCCCTATGAGATATTGCAATATCAATTATGCCCTCCCTTTTTTGGAATATTAGTTGTGCCCCAGACTTCTTCCACAATGATAACATGTTCCCCTCGGGTTAGTTGTTTTCCATAACCAACACAAACAGATGTTAGCTCAGAGGACACAAGGGGATTTAAATAAAAAAAGTGGTTTAAAGGTCAATTCAACAAACTCCTTCCCCTTCGCCCGCCACCCACCCCTTCTCCTCCTCCTCCTCCTCCCCTTGCCCCTCCTCCTTCCCCATCATTCGTCACTGCCACTCCTCCCCCCTGCTCCCGGCCACCTCTGCCGCTCCTCCTCCCACTCTCGGGCCTCCTCTTCCCCCTCTCTAGTCACCTCTGCATCGTCCTCTTCTTCCTTCTCAAAACCATATACCATCTTTGACCCAGCTCAAAAAAGAACATGTAAGGCCGAGGGACCTCTTGAGGGTTTTGATGTACTCATTCTCTACAAAAAGATAGATGGTTCTTCTATTAGGGCTCAAGGAGGGATTATTGATGAAGATGATGTGTTGCTTGTGTATTTGGAGGTTCTTGTTTTATGGACCTGGTACTTCAAGAATGTTGAATCACGGTATATCTCCAATAGGTGTTGGTTTAAGAAGGGTCCACACTCGAGGAAAGGATGCCTGATGCTTTTGTCGCCTAAAAAATCAAGTTTTGAGAATTGAGTCTCCGACAATTAGCATTTTGTTAGAGCAGAAATAAAGGACACCTCACTGGATTCATCATATAAATCTGAACTCCAACCATATTCTTCTGATTCAACAAAAATCCAAACTTTATTCAGATGAATCCCACCACAAACATTCTTCTTACATAGTCAAAGTTTCCAACCCAACAGAATGGACCTTTTTTCCAAAAGCTTCAGATGAATCACCTAAAGTGTGGAAACTCTAAAGCTTCATATGCTTGCCATGATGGATTCAACACCTACCTATGGAGGTCGTACCTAATAGACTTGTTGCAAAAGTTGATCTTGACCTTGTTGGATCTCACCCGTCAACCTTATCTCAATCTTGCTCAACTGGCTGAGGAGAATCATGGTTGTGGGACAAGACCTAATTTGCATTCTGGAGTTTGCAATTGATTGAAAAGGTTTTGGATTTGCATTTGATCTGGATGTTGAAGGATTAATGATCTGTCAATGGGTTCATATTGCAGGAGATTGAAGATGCTCTCTGGGGTTGGAATCAGAGGGTTAGATGAAGTTGCTATTTGGTGAAGATGAAGGTGATTGAAGTCGATCATATCTATTTATGGATCATATACGAAGGGATTATAGAAGATACATGGTACATGTGAATTAGGAAGAGGGTTTAGAGTTTGGTTTTAGGAATAAGATTAGGAAATACGACGGATTTGCTGTGATTTTTGAGTGGATTTGGAGAAGAAAAAAGATGAAGAAAAAGGGGGAGATGGAGGACGAGCTCGTGGATGGTGGGAGAAGCAGGGGAGGTTTTTGACAGTTATGCCCCTCTTAACCGCAACATGGTTTGAAGAAATCCTAGTTAAGTTCAACTCATTTACGGCCAAAGTAATGGAGGCGAACAAGTGATCATTGTGGAAGATGTCGGGAGTACAACTGATATTCCAAAAAAGGGAGGGGCATAAATAATCATGCAATATATAAGAGGGGTACAACTGATAAAAACCCATTATTTTATGTATAAATAATTTATTATGATGAACCAAAAAAGCCGCAAAAGCCTACTTCTAAGGTTCATAACTTTTATATAAAACTCCGAATTGACCAAACTCACTTTTAAACTTTGTTTTATAACTAATACTATTTATTGAAAAGATCAAAAAAAATTAGAATAAAACGGGCGAGTTTTGGTGTTTGGGCTCCTTTGTCTATTTGTACGACATGTGTAAAGTTCTTAATTTTTTATTTAATTATTTTGAACACCGTTTAACTTAATTTCATCTCTAACACATTTCTAAAAATTAGTAGTAAATTATAAAAATAATATTTATTAAGAAATGTCAATAAATCCTGAAGCCACGAAGCCGTGACCAAAATTATTCGGACCTCATAACTAGGCCATATGGATTCTGAGTTGGGCATAGTCATTTTTAAAATTCATTTTATAGAATTATCTACCAAATGAATATGATCTTGTTAAAATCGAAGTTAATATGCAAAAAAGTGGATTTTAGGACCCGATTGGTATAAAATATACAACGTATTTTAGTTTATCTTATTTAATATATGTCATTTCTCATATTTATATATTTTATTAGTATTTTATTATTTAATTTAAATAAATAAAATTTTCTTTATTTATTTAATTATTAATTATTATTTACTTATTAATTAATTAAATAATTGTATATTTAATTAATTAAATATTTAATTAATTATTTAATTACTTGTCAAATTATCTATTTCATTATTCCTTATTTTTATTAAATTAAATTAACTTAATTATTATGTTATTTTATTTTTATTTATTTACATTAACTAATTAGTTTAATTTTTATTTTTTCTTCTCTCTATTTTAGTTTCCCCCCTTCCCTTCCCTGTGCTCGCTCCTCTTCTTCCTTTCTTCCTGCACCTATACCACCTTCCTCCCGCTTCTCCTTCTTCTTCGATAAACTGCCTCCAATGCCTCCGGTCGTTAGGTAATTCTTCTAACAACCTCGGGTTGCGGGAGTGCATGCCGGTGATCCCATCGCTATGTGTAGGCTCCAAGTTTCATCACTTATTTATAGCCTAGACCCCATAGCCAAAGCTTCCATCTGCCATTCAATTCCATCTCAATTCATAGTGAGCTCCGGTCCAGGAGGAGAGAGATGACAACTCCCTCAATCCGCCATCGCAGCGAGGGACAAGGAAGATATCTATAAAGATCAACGCCAACATGGAGTTCCATTCCTCATCGTGTTGAGCTTCAGTGATCCCTGCGTCGTCGCGCGTAGAGGTGTCGACAACCCCTGAAGTTTCTTCGAGCTCCACTGCCACATGCGATCTCCTTCGCACCTTCACCATCCAGGTTAGCTCTCTCGGATCTTATCCTCCTCCATTCTTCTCTTCTCAATCCTTCCAATTCTCTCTATTTTGATCGATCCAACCTCGGTTCCGATCATCATCACTCGATCCCGAATCTCTTCACCTTCCGTTCTGTCTTGCGTAACATGTTCACCTCCGATCACGCATGGTGATCGGAGATTTGGAGCTTTTTTTACCAGCCATCATCATCTCCTCTATTCATTTTCTGATATGCAAATAACATATAGCCAAGGTGTAACGTCCTAGGCTTAAGTCCCCGGTCCGTTATCGAGGAAAACTGGCCCTGAGAACTTGTTGGATTTGGGTCCAAATGGATCTGTTGACAACCACCCAAAATGCTTAAGCCCAAGTTGTCAAGTAGTAATCTCCTCTACTTTTAAACCACACCCACACTTCGTGAGTTTTAGATGTGGTACTATATTTGGGGGTATGGGTGTCACAACCTCCCCCACTTATATTCGCAACGTCCTCGTTGCGACATGGCCCATCACTTATTCCCAGTGATCGTGGCGTTGCACGCTCCTGGCTTAGGTCACTTCGGGTAGCCCTTTTCACTATCAGAAGGAACCCGCTCTGATACCATTTGTAACGTCCCGGGCTTAGTTCCCCGGTCTGTTATCGAGGAAAAATGGTCCCGACAACTTGTTGGGCTCGGGTCTGAATGGATCCATTAACAGCCACCCAAAATGCTTAAGGCCACTATGTTTGGGCTGGGGATGTTACAACCTCCCCCACTTATATTCACAACGTCCTCGTTGCGACATGGCACATCACTTATTCTCAGTGACAGTGACGGCTGCACGCTCCGGGTAGCCTTTTCTTCCAACCTCTTTGTAGGGGTGGCTCCACCTCTTGAGTAGTCATTTCTACTATCATAGTGAACATGGCTCCGATACCATTTGTAACGTCCTGGGCTTAGGTCCCCGGTCCGTTATCGAGGAAAACTGGGCCCGATAACTTGTTGGGTTTGGACCCAAATAGATCCGTTGACAACATCCAAAATGCTTAAGCACAAGTAGTCAAGTAGTAATCCCCTCCACTTTTAAACCACATCCACACTTCGTGAGTTTTAGATGCGGTATTATATTTGGGGGTATGAGTGTCACAACATATAGTAACACCCCAACCACAAACATAGTGCCACATCTAAAACTCACGAAGTGTGGGTGTGGTATATAAGTGATGGGGATTACTACTTGATAACTTGAGTTTAAGAAATTTGGGTGGTTGTCAATGTATCTATTTGAGCCCGTACACAATAAGTTGTGAATGTCAGTTTTCCTCGATAACGAACTGGGGACCTAAGCTCGGTACACTACACAAGGCGTGTAGCTTCGAGCTGTTTGGAACTCTTTGCAGACATAGGTGAATCGAGGAACATCAACATCATCTAGAGACACGAGAAACATTGCCTGGAGAACCGATCATCGTTGTCTCCCGAGTAGACCCTGCAATTTCCGATCATACTCGAACAGCTGAGCGACATGTTCACTGCCTCGTCAATCATCGATCATGATCGAGACCAAAACTACCTTGAGCGCCCATGAGAATCACCAGGACTGAGCAGCTTCATCTCGAGGCATTTGAGCATCCAACATCTGGAGCTCGAGGATTGATTAGAACAATATCGAGCCACAGCCTGCATCTGAAACAAATTGCCTCCTGGGGTGCTTCACTTTGCAGCGTCGCCACCTTTAATAACTCCCCGCTCGTGGACGTAATCGGAGATCACATCCGATCTGCAGACCCAATTTTGAGCTCACATAATCGTCGCCTGGAAACATTTGGGGGAAGAACAAGAACTGATTTCCATGTCATGCGTACCCCTTTCATTTGGGGCTTTTAATATTATCTGTCGATCAAGAAGTTAATCTGATGAATTACATCAAGCCACGTGTAGGCACCAATGCCCCACCGTTAAGACTTGAGCGTATATTTATAGTATATAAACACTATAAAAATCATAAACGTAATAAATAAAATACAAAATATAAAAATAAATATAAATATTGTATAGCATACTATATACATTATTGAATCATATTATGAAAATTAAAAATATTCTCTAGTATTAAATAATTTTTCAATATAATAAAAAATATAAAAAATAAAAAACCATAAAAATATAAAAACACTTTTAAACATTCTATAAAGACTATACCTAGTATATTCTGCTATATTAAACCAAAGACAAAATAAATTTTGAATATTAAAATAAAAAATATCAAAATACATAAATTTTTTAAAAATATAACTAACTTAATAAAAATCATATAGACACGTACAATATATTGTTTTGAAGGAATTTTTCTCTACCTTTTAATAAAAATAAAACAAAATTATTTTCTTACTTTTTATTATTTTTGCAAATAAAAAAATAAAATTATATTTTCAAATAAAAATAACTTTTCTTTAAAAAACCAACTAAAAACTACAAAATATTTTCTAAAAATTGCATAAAAATCATAAAATAAATAAAACACTTAAAAACTTCAAAATTAAAACCAAATATAAAATTATACCTATAATTTTCCATGGGTATATTAAAAATAACAAAACTAGTATAAAATTCATAAAAATCAAACAAAAATCTAAAAAAACCTATTAATAAATAAAAATTAGGGAACTTATATACCTTAGTTTTCTATCAATTTATCTTTGTTTCTAAACGGTTTGCTTCCATGAGTTTGACACTCCCAAACTAAACACTATACATATCTAGTTTAGGAGTATAAATAAAATAAATAAAATTTTCTGATAAAATTACCCTACCAAAACAGTGACAATAGTCTCTCCTTCTAGAACTATCAGGATGGGTGGGTTTTCATGAGCTAAGGGAGCACTTGGTGACTTTGATACATGCACTATGTAGATAATACTGTCGTATAAGGTTTATTCTATGCTAATTTCGACATCATAACTGCAATCCTCTTTGATATAGCAAATTGATCTTTTAAAGTTTTATTACTGTATTTTTTAGAGTGATATATCCATGATTTATCATCATAACTATTATTTATTATCTCTCTTACTTAAACTATTCAATAAAATATAACCTTAATTAACTAACATTAACAAGTAACCCTATCTACATAATTAACCCTAATTATTTTATATAGATGATATTATTATTGTGATTTTTATCTATATTTTATTAAATATTAGAAATCACATAAAAATTATATTCATATTATAAATATTTGTTTTGACACTAAATACAAATTTAAAATACAAAAAATTAACAAAAGAAATTAAAACAAGTATTTTTAATTTTTTAAAATACTTATAAAAAATATATCTATGTACAAATGACCTACTTTGACATAGTGTTAAACATGAAGCTTGTAGATCTCAAAAAGATCTATATTCATGTTCAATTCTGTCATTTGAGTCCTGTAAATATTTATTTTGATTTTTTTTACCTTTCTTATTTCTATCTTTTCCTATTGGCCATGTGTCTCTCTCTAGTTGAGCCACGTATCATGTCCCTTATTTATACCATCCACCTCATCTAAGCTTCCCAATTGGCTCTTATAAATCAAACTCTTTTATAAAATAACATCTTGAATAAACTTGTATAATTCTTGTATAAACTTTTGTATAAAATCTATTGTGAATGTGTACATAATCCTTGTTAATACTTGTAAATAGATTCAATTCTCTAACCCTTAAAAAAACTCGTAAGCATACAAAATTGAAAAATTCAAAAAAAATTACAAATCATTTCAAAATCCACACAAAAAGTTCAAACCAGAAAATATACCTCAATAAAAATTATTTCATTTGCATTAGCATTTTTCATAATGATGTTGATAATACAAGTAGTTTTGAATAAAATTTGAAGAATGGAGCTTGGTTAAGTCTGTAATCCACTTAATATCAGAGGAACCTTATAGGAAATGGAATTGAGGCTTTTTAGGCCGAGTTACTTAATTCTTTGAATCCATAAAACTATGTTCACATGTCACCTTTATTAGTCTAAGTAGAAAATGTCAAGATACTCGCTTGACCCTTTTAAATAGTGGCGTAACTTGGACAAGCACTATACACGTAGCTCAATTAAGATAAGGTGGTGAGGGGCATAATCCTTTATCTTGAGACGCACACAAATGGAAATATTCGACATCCCAAAAGGAGACCAGTGCTCCCCAACCTATTCTAGTGGTGCCAATGTCTAAAGGCATGGTGCTGTGGGTTGCAAGAAAGCTTCAAAAGAGGGATAGCCTACTGGCTCAAGCAGAAAATCTCCTTATATATATGTTGCAATTTAATATGTAAAAAGTATGAAATAAAGTCACTAAAAAATATTAGACAGGAAAAAATCAAATAAAAAAATCATCCAAGTCAGAGAAATATATCAATAAGCAAGGCATATGCTTCAAAGTCAAAATTTGTGAGGAAGCCTACAACTGGAAACTTTGCTACACGGGTCAATCTACAAAGGATATGTGATTAAACTAGTCACAATCCATTTTCTTCTTTAACTCCTCTTCTTTGGCCAGCTGCACTTGAACTTAGAAGGAAATTCTCCGCTCCTCGAGGAAAGAGTAACTAGATTGTGGAATTAGTGTCACCTTAGTAGAGAAGATTGCTTCTTTGCCATTTCAGATGCGGGGAGAGATAATTCACATTCTTCGTACAAGTGAGAATCACAGTCATAAGAATTTGTTTATGAAGACTTGTCCTGACCTTGACTGTTGAGGTAAACTGAACAGAGAATTGTGGAACTTAAGAGCTGTTGAATCTTAAATCCTATTCCCAATAAGGATTCGGAAAACTAATAATCCAAAGGATTGACTAATCTCCATACTTTGATTTTATGAAGAAAATTTTAAAAATCAAAATTGTTCTAAGTTCTTTCAATTTCTTTTTCTTTTATTTTTTGTCTTTCACTTATTATTAGAATAAGTGCTTGGTAAGGGGCTAGCAAAGGTAAATATATATATATGAATGATGAATAACTAACTCATCATCTTTTGTTCTTATATTTTGACTTAAAATCCTTAGTAAAACACATATAAATAACCATTAAATATCATTAATTATCATTATAGTAGTATTTCTTAATATTATATAATTATTACTTATTTTGATCATAATAAAAGAATAAAGAAGAAAATTAAAAAGAAATAAATTGAAGGTTGTATATATGAAATAATTATAGATAATCTTAACGCTAGGAGTAGTTCAAATGTCGATGCAATCGATAATAAAAAAGGAGGAGGATATAGAATCATTAAATTATAAAAAATACTAGAAAATAAAGCTTACAATGTACATATTAATCCCATTAATGGTGCATATATCTTGTATTATTTTATTTATCATTAATTCAAATTCAAATAAAAATATTTTTCTTATGGAACTTGTACATAAAAATGTGTTTTGAATAATAAGAGTATTTACAAAAATAAATCTTGTATAGAATAAAAGGCACAGCACTAAAAAAAGGCATAAAATCAGAATTGAAAGCTCAATATGTACTCCATATAAACTCAAAATGAACCAAACTCACTTTCATTGTGTTTAAAATAAAATAAAATTTAAAATGAAAGTAGTTTCATAAAATTTATAGTTAAGATGTGAAAGTAAGCCTTTTTGGGGATATTGTCATACTTGTACATATCTACATTACATGTATATATTTTATGTTTTACATTTTTGAACATAATATATTTTTAATATTTTGTGCATATTTTATATTATTTATAAAAAATACAAATAAGCATATTAAAAGATAAAATTATCAAAAAATAAATAATTGTATTTATCGTATAGATACAATAAACACATAGTATACATATATATCTTTATTTATTTAATTACATAAATCCTTAAAAAATAAAAAAATTGTATTTAAATCCCTTAAATTATTGTGAAAATAAATAAATAATAAATAACATGTATATTTGTAAAAATATTAAATAAAAATATCTATATATTGTGTATATATATATATATTTAATATCTATAAATACATGTATTTTAATTATTTAACTATTTAATATAGTTTATTTGATTTATTAATAATCACAAATAATAAATTATCAAATTTTTTATGTTAATAATTTTTATATTTGAAATCATTTTCTAATTTATTTGTATTTATTTCTCTTTTATTATTTTATTTTGTCTTTTTGCTATTTGTCCTATTCGGACTGGGCCCTAATTGGCCTCGATCCGTTTTGGACCAGGCTGGTCAACTCCCCTCTACCCGAGTGTCACCGCCTGAACCACTTCCATCTACCATTTTTTCTGACCTTTCTTAACCCATTAAACCAGATTTCACTTCCGTTCGATCTATTGAGTTATCCTGATCCACACCAGATATTTATGCCTCGATTAGCATCGGTTCACGTGCCCCTTCTGATTTGAATTTCATCTCAACCTTGCATATAATCTCCTCTAGGTCCTCCTTTGTTGCCTAATCCATTTTCGAGTCTCCTTTAATCCAAAAAAGCAACCCCTGAGCAAGGCTTCATGACAAGGAGCATTCCTATCGATCTGGAGCATGTGAGAGATCCAGTCGACGTAATCCACGTCATCGACGACCATCTAGAAGCAACGATCAACCTCGATAGGCCTTACACCCCTATCTTGAGGTGACAACCCCTTTGATCCATCCTCTTTCGATTCTAGGTAATTTAGTTTAGTTTTAGTTCCATTTCAATTCAATTCTGCTTTGATTTCATCTCTGCGGTAGTAGTCGTAGATTTGGCCTCTGATCATCAGATCGGAGGTGTTCTTCTGCATTTAATACCTTTGATCTGATCCACAATCGACTCATCGCCTCCTCAGATCTATTTCTCTACCTTCATGTGCAACCTAATCACTTTAGATATGATCATCAGATCTGATCTAGTACTTGATCTCCACCCTCCACTGAACGTTGGAGATCCCTTCCATCCACTTCCATTTTTTTATTGAATAACGTTCGACCAAGGCATCTATCCTTCGAGCCTTGTGAATAGCATTGCAAGTATACTGGAGCCCATCAAAATCTTGGATCGCCTTAATCTGAGCTCCCAGTAGAAGCTCGAATTGCGGGCAGTCCAGGTCTTTGACCAACGAGACCCGTACCTTGATCGATCATCAGGACAATGCGGATTTGGAAGCGGTGTCGGTAGAACATGTTACATAATTGATTCGATCCTTCTTGATTGAGATCCGAGCATTTCAAACTCATCTGTGGTGTCCTTCAAAGGTGTTCTTCCTAACACATTTAGAGATGTCCAATTAAAGAGGAGAGGCTCACGATTACATCTATATTACATGCTTGCGCCCAAACAGTAGCCGTTAGATCAAATCTGAGCACCCCATGTCCGTCGCCCTATGTAGCAAACGACTGCTGTAGGGGGGATTGCAACAGAGGTGTTGTAATCCTCTCTAGGCTATTTTTATGATTTTGATTTCAAAATCTAACTTCATAGATTGAATTTTAGTTTAATTCTCTACCTATCCTCTAAAATGCGTTTAAATCTGAGCTTATTTGCTATTTTATCTTAATGATCAAACATTCGATCATAATCTAAGCAACTTAAATTCGATTTAAAAAAGATCTGAATGTTTGATTATTAAGATAAAATAGCAAATAAGCTCGGATTTTGAAGAAATTTGGAGAATAGGTAGAACATTAAACTAAAATTCAATTATAAGGTTAGATTTTAAAGTCAAAATCATAAAAATAGCCCAGAGAGGATTCCAACACCTCTGTTGCAATCCTCCTACAGCAGAGGATCCGTTTCCGCAAATGAATCGCACGCCACCTTGGTGAATTTGCAATCTTACTCTTGCATGTTTTCATAATTACAAATAAGTCCAATGCATGTATATAAAACTTTAAATAATTGTAAACCAATCCTTGTTATTTCCTGAAATTTCATTTAAGTCCTATTTAATTGTACTTACGTGCATATACACGTGTTTTGTTGGATTTTTGTAGATGTTTCCAAAAACTTTAAATCCATAATAAAATTATGGAAAGTTCTGTTAAATTGCATCAATACTCCTGTGACTGTTGTGCGTGTTCTTTTTACGTGATGGTTAAATTATATCTCCTTAGATTTATTCACTCTGAAACTTTTTATAAATCGTATTTATGTCCTTTTGAAGTTGCTTCTTTTTTATTGCTTAATTTGCTTGGATTAACCGGCTAATTTGTTCTAAAAATCCATAAAAATTACTATAAGTACAAAATACTCATATCTAACTCTAGTAATTTTATTTTGTACAATTATTTTTATTTGATATTTTTAAAATATAAAAACATCTTTAAATTCATTGTTTGGACTATTAAAATCTTAAAAAAATAAAAAGCTTTGAAAGATTCTAAAAATATTTTTTAGGGTTATTTTATTGTATTTTCTCACATATATAAAAATCAAACAAAAATACAAAATAGAAAAATTCAAATATTTACAAAATTTTTTAAAAATAATATAAAATCATGGAAAATCAGAAAATAGTTTTTTTATCTGGTTTTAAATCCTAATAAAATTTTTTGTATCATATTAGTTTACATCTTCTTTGATTCTGTTTTCTATTATAAAAACCAAAAAATAGTAGTTTATTTTGTTTTCAAAATCAGTTTCAACTTTACATCATTAAAAAATCCATAAAATTATAAAAATAGAACAAAAATTAACAAAAATAATAGAATATTTAAAATATAAAATATACAATTTAGTTATTTGTGAACATTTTTCTTCTATTTTAAAAATATAAAAATGTTTTTATTTACTTTTGTTTATATCATATTCATAAATTGATTTTGGAAAAATTAAAAATATATAAAATTCGCCATTAAGTCCGGGTCGCACACTATGTCTCCTCCGGTTTTCACTATCCTATTGTGCCCCTCGTATATAGTTTGCAACATTAAAATCAATTAAAAATAAAAACCAGAAAATATAAAATATGTAAATCTTTTAATAATTAATTAAAAAGGTATAAAATCCATAAAAATCCATAAAAATATATAACATTCATTAGGAATGAATTAAAATTCAGAAAAAGATAACAAAAACCTATATTATTTAGAAATAATTAATAACCCTCGTTTATTTGTTGTCTCCTTGAGTTCGATCATGTAAGTTATACAAAGTTGAATAAAAAGCACAGTCTTCTCTTAGAATAAATGAATTTTCATTCGACAGTTGTTGGATTGCAACGACACTTTCATACATTCACATTATCTTTTTAATAAAAACCTGATGATTTCCGCACAATTATATATCCATCATCTTTCTTTAAAACAAACAACTACATATAATAAATAATCATGGTTATGGTGTGGGGAAAATGGGGATGCCCCTTAGGGGAGATAACTTGACTCCTCCCCCAATTTTCCCCATTTTTATTTTTTTTTGAAAATCGCTTTCGTGGATTTTCATAACTATATCCATATATTATATCATTCAAGTTTAATGCGAAACCGAGACTCTCTATGACCACCATCCAGACGAGGTCGATTTCAGCAGTTCTGCGACCGTTAAAATTATTGTCTAGATGAAGGCTGTAGGAGTCTCTGTTTCGCATGAAACTTGAACGACATAATATGGAGATGCGGTTATGAAAATCCACGGAAGTATTTTTCAAAAAAATAATAAAAAAATGGGACGGATGAAGCAAAGTTAGCTCCTGGGGAGGGCAAACTCATTTTACCTTATTGTCTACATATAACAGCTTATATATATATATATATATATATATATATATATATATATATATATATATATATATATATATATATATTCCCAAAAGCACGTAAAGCAGCTGTGCCATGTTACCCAAATAATTATATTAACTATTTTGTTTTCAATCACAATATTTAAAATTTAGTACGAGTTGTTTCCAGCGTCGTGGTGTAGATGTTAACCTCAATTAAATGTTATTGGTATTAAACATATAAGCTCCCGTCCTCAAGGTAGAACTCGCAGGACATCGATCATTTGCCCTCAAACAGATGGGATTTATATACTCTTCTCCAATGTCCATGGTGTTCATCTTCTTGTTCATGATCGGATCCGCTCTATCACTTCAGACTATAGTGGTGGAGGAGAAATCCAAGAACCTCCAGACGCTTCAACTCCCGTCGGCCGTCGGACCAGAGAGCATCGTTTTTGACCCTAGCGGTGGGGGGCCGTACACCGGGGTCTCCGATGGGAGTGTGTTCCGGTGGGATGGTCGTCAATGGATCCAGTTCGCCGTGCCCCCGCGCAAGTAAGGCGTTTCCATTACATGCTCAACCAATTCTGTAAGTTTTTAAGAGGAAATAAAGTTGTTTTCCCCAATGCAATAACGCCCTTTGAATGATGTTGATTAGTGCGAGCTCAGCTGTGTGCAATGGGACCAAAGACCCTACAAACGAGCCCAGTTGCGGCAGACCCCTTGGACTTCGATTCCACAAGCCCTCCGGCTCCCTCTACATCGCGGACGCCTACCGTGGACTGCTTGTTGTAGGGCGAAACGGAGGCCTCGCAACTGAGGTCGCCACCGAGGCCGATGGTGTCCCCTTCAAAATGACCAATGGCATCGACATCGACAAAGAGACGGGAGCGGTCTACTTCACCGATAGTAGCACCAAATATGGCCGAAAGTAAGTACTCCACGTGTGACAGATGACTTGATTTGGCCCGGTACAATGCTCCACCCTAATTAGATGTAAAATACAAATTTTTTTGATCTTGCAGCCAGCATAAGCTGATTGTACTGACGTCGGATGCTACCGGGAGGTTTATGAAGTACGATCCGCAAACCAAGCAAGTGCAAGTCCTCCTCAAAGGGCTGATGTTCCCCAATGGAGTGGCTTTGAGCACGGACAACACGTTCGTCCTAGTCGCGGAGCTAACCAAGATGAGGATCCTTAGGTATTGGATCAAGGGACCCAAGGCCGGGACGTCAGAATTATTCGCGAAGACTTTTGGATTCCCAGATAACATAAAGAGAAATTTCAAGGGAGAGTACTGGGTTGGCATCGATTCGGGGAATAGCGGCTTCCGTAATGCACTGCCATGGGGGATGAAGAACATAGCAGGAATGAGGTTCGACGTCAACGGGACGCTGGTCGGAGTGCTGGACGATAGGAGGAAGGGGTACCCCTTGAGCGAGGTCGAGGAAAGGAATGGGACTCTCTACCTCGGGTCAGTTGAGGCCCCCTATGTTAGCGTCTTCAATCTACCGTCTTAAGATTTCACGAATAAATGGATTGGATCATCTGCTCCGGTTGTCCCTAGCAGGGCTCTTTGAGATCTAGTATTTTGCATGAAAAAAAAGTAATTTTGCTGCTTTTCATGCATCGATGGTTCGATGGTCATTCTAAAATAAAGTTGTTTTTATTTTACGGATTACCATCCTATTTCACATCGATACTTGTATCTGTACATCTATGCTTCCTGGTTCTTTCATATAAGTCTCTTTTTGTGTATTTGATATTAATGCTTGAGCACTTTTTGTTTAAATCTAATATATTTTAGGTAAGGGTGCCAATTGAATTTAATAGTTCAAATTTCATTAAAGATTTGTTCGATGAGAATTTTGGAAAAAAAATAGTTCGAAATAAAACAAGGGTAAATTACAGAAAAGGAACTGATCTTTATATGAAATCTCAAATTAAGGACTGATCTTTAGTTTGTAACAAATAAGGGATCAAAGTTTAATTTATCGTTCTAGTGCTCAACGTCGTTAAGTGGCAGCTAAATCCATGATTTCATTTGACAAAATTACCCCTGACCAATAGGTTTACTTTTTCAATTTTCCCCCATTTGATCCTTACCAAACAGAGCAACCTCCGCCTCCCCTCGACGACGACTGCTCCGACCATTGCCGGCTCCAGACCACGATCCGGTGTGCCGAGCGACATCTCGCACTTGGTAGCAACCTCCCCTGAAGCTCGATCGCACCAGGAATGTCGATTTTCCTTTCTCCATCTTGCTGTATTTTTTAGGTATTTAGGTTCCAGAGAGGGGTTTGTGTGCGTGGTCGAGAGAGGGGGTTGTGTGCATGGTTCCCGTGGTCGGAGAAGGTGGTCCGAGCGATGGAGTTCTTGTTCGTTTGCCCTTGGCCTTGCGCACAAGATCTGCTCATTTGCCCCAAGCACATGTGTCTGTACATGGTTCTACATGAGAGAATATTATCATGTAGATATTATCTATTTTGTAAAATGAACATTATTGAAAGTGTTACTGTTCAACACAGATATCGAGAGGTCGTGTCGGTTCACAAGGCGAACCAACAGTCGCTGAGTTGACCTCCAGCGAAATCCGCAATTCAAACAACAATTAACCCGCAACAAATAAATCAAGCAATGAGAGTAAATGTGCGGAGTTGAAATTTATTATAACTCTACAACAAAGATGTGTATAGGTGCAAGTATGGGTAGAGGTCGAACACATGGAGCAAACAGGTAGAACAAGGCAAGTGAATGCACAAAACCGTGAATGTGATCAAGTGTCTATCTATGCTATTTTTTGTGGGTTTTTGGTTTTATATTTTTTATTAAATTTTTGATTTTATATTTTTGTATTTTGATTTTTAATTTTCTGATTTTATATTTTCTTTTTATGTTTTATATATTTTTTATATATTTTCTTTTTCAATAATAGAATATATATACAAAGTAAGAAAGAGAGGAATAGAGTATGTATAAAAATAGTTAAAAATAAGAAAAAATCAGAAAATAAAGTATTTTTGGTCTTTTTGTATTTTTCTAATGTTTTTTTATTTTTCTAGATTTTTCGTAATTTTTGGGTATTTTTTAAGTCAAAAATACTATAAACAGTGAATAAAATAGCTGACCGAAATTAAAATGGGAATGGAAAATAGTAAACAGTGACAAATTTTTCCCAAATTAATTTTGTATGAAAGACAATAAAATAGAGAAAATTTGGAAACATAGTTTGTATTTTTAGGATTTTTGTAGAATTTTTAATATTTTTAGGAATGTTTTTGGGGTTTTATGATTTTTAGGGGTTTTATTTTATATTTTTTAGTGATTTTTGGTTTGGAAATAAAAGACATTAAAATAGGAAAAATATATTTTTTTTGGGATTTTTTTGATGTGTTTTTATATTTTTTTAGGGATTTTCTAAGATAGACAGTAGCAAAAATGCATGTTTTTGATTTTGAATAAATATTTAAATGCAAAAAAATGCAATGCAAAGATATGGCGTGAAAGAGCACGTTAGCAGGAATCGAAGTTGATTTTTGGGGATTTTTTAGTGATTTAAGGATGCATGCAAAAATTAGAAATAACAAAAAGAAACTACTTGCAGGCCAAGGGCATTGATGTAAATATGGCAAAATATGATGGCACGCTTGCAATTATCCTCAAAAAATTATAACTAAACAAAAACTTTGCTGGACTAAAGACAAACACGCAGATAAGCAAGCCCTTATCCGCAAAATAGCCACGCGCACGTGCTCGCGCACGTGCGCCTCGCTGGCAAGGGCTGGAATGTCAATACGAAAAGCACGGGTGGTTTTTAGTAAATATTACAAAAATATATATAACAACCGAAGAATGATTTAGTGCTAATAAAATATTACAAAAATCGTGGGGAGAATGGTGCAAAATACCCCTGAAAGGGCGCTGGCGGACGGTTGATCTTCCCCCACTTATACACGTGTCGCCACAGGAGGCGACGATGACGGTTCATCGATGAAGGCTTCAGATTAGATCGCCGATGACAATCCAACGCCCCTGGTTTGCTTGATCGGATGTCATTTGTGAGTCGCGAAGAACATGCCCAAAATCGACGGCTCGGAGGATATCTGGAAGAACATCCGATAAACTCCACCTGAGCGGGGTTCGATATGCTCCTCTTCTCTCAATCTTCGTCACCAGGAGATGATTCAAGATGCAAAACGTCCCTGGGGCTCCTCCGTACACGACGAAATCCTCAGAAGTAGCCCAGGTCCATCAGAAAGTTGTGGCGGTGGAGTGGGACCTGGAGCCGCTTCTTGGGCAAAATTCAAGGCTCCGATGCCTCCTTCAGAACCTACAAAGAAGACAAAGCGCAATAGCACAAAATGGCAGAGAATCCTGGCTATTATTGGAGACTTGGAATGGCAGGTGGAGGTGGCTTCAGAGTTCGCCGAAGCATGCTCTGGCGAGATGGTTGGTGGACGTGATTAGATGGGTTACAATCAAAGTAGAACGTGGAATATTGACGCTAATGCTATGGGGAATTAAACGTGCAAGAAAAAGAAGCAATAAAAAGGGACCTCGAAGGTTTGAACACCTGAGATGGGGGACGTCAACGACGGCCAGCCGGAGGTGGGTGGAGACGCCAAATCAACCGCTAACCTCGCCTCAGACGAGCCGGAGGACTAGCTGTCACCAAGTCCAGTCCAGAGCTTGACAAAGAGAGGGAGGGAAGTGGCCAAAGAGGGTTCAATTCAAAAATGGAGGTGGCAGGGCTGTTTTGAAACATGGTGGAGACGGCTCGCAAATCGAGGCGTATCGGGAGATGCAACGACCCGAAGGTCGAAAAAACACTTGGGCGAGTATGCCCTATGGTAGGGCTACAAAAGTCGTGAAGGTCGTATCATGAAACGGTGTAAGGAGCGGCCTAGAAAATTAGGCGAAAACGAAGAAAAATGCATATCTGACACTAGACAGACCTCGGTCAGAGAGTTGACCGAGGTCAACCAAGGGGGCCTTCTGGTTGGTCCATGTGGACCAATCAGAAAATTCTCTGGAAAAAATCCTTGTAAGATCGTTTAAAATAGAAAATAAATTATCTAATGTTTGGTTATTAAATAAAAAATGTTTATTATTTTATAAATTAATTTATGGTGATTTTTAATTAATTTTTAGGGGGATAAAATTACAAGTTACCATTTATACCCTTTAAAGGTATCTTTATCTATATATTTAATATTTTTTTTATTTTGTACATTAAATTTTATTTATTTTGTTTATTAATTTATATATTTATAAAGTATTTTTATACACTTAAATATATTTTTATTTTATTTTTCTGAAGTGTTTTGTACACTTAATAAAATATAAGTATGGTTTATATAGGTATGTATACAGGTATTATACCAATGTGTATTATATACATATTTTATTTTTGTATTTTATTTAGGTTGTTATTATGATTTTAATGTACAAATATATTATAGATAATATTTAAAATTTATAAAAATATGAAATTATAAAAATAATGAATAAATAATAAAATGAATATTTAATCTGTACAAGTATACAAGTGGGGTCAAAAACTCAACTTTCAAACCGTAACTCCGAAAAATACGAAACCACCACCATTAAATAGCTTATTTTGAATTATATACAATTAAAGGGAATTTGGTGTGTTTCGAGTTTTTATTTAGGAGATACAGGTCTGGGAAGTTGGGATTCTGGATTTTTATTCAGACCATAACTTTTTATTTGTACATTATTTTTGAGTGAAACCAATTTTGTATTTTTATTTATTTAATTATCTACAACTTTCATGTACAAAGTTTCTTTATTTGAAGTATAAAAAGTGGATCCAAAAATAGGTCCCAAAATGATTAAAGAATGGGTAAAATAAAATGTATTTTTATTGTATTTCAGCCCTTATCTCCCCCTACTTTATTCCTTGTCGACCTAGCCATTGAGATGCCTAGGTCTCGGGGTTTCGGGTCATAAAATATTTACAATATTTTATTCTTTTTCTTTTCGTTTCTTTATTCTATAATTTTGGCTTTAAAAACCGCAGTCTATACAATATTTACACAATGATGCACGAATGCTAAAATGCCTAAATTAACGCTATTCACACACAATTACTAGGGTTTTTAAGTCCAAAATGATAGAATAAAGATGATGAAACCTAGATTCATCAGTTACTCCCTGGAAGAGAGAAGTTAATCCAGTTTGCAACAAGTTTCATTATTTATTTTTATCATTAAGGAGGTAATATTGTATAAAACATTATAAATTCCTTTCGTATATGATTTTTCTTATGTAGATGATGATTGCAAAATTTATACAATAGCCTATTGCTCTCGTTGCCCGCTTCTGTTTCTTCTAAAGTTTGATCAAGTGAAAGTGAACACAATCTCTCACCTAACACAACCCATGTTTGGTGGAGATGTCCTTTTAATAAACATGGTTGTATTTCTTCCCATTCCCATGATTTTCTCAATAATGGCTAACTTGTAGGTCTCGAACCTTAATCCTTCAAGTTGAAAGCTCGCATGCCTAACCAGTATACCATTTTATCAATAGTGCCAACAAAGTTTGATTTTTTTTCTCTGTAGAGGTATGAAACATAATGCCAGGTATACCAACTACAGTTACAAATGCCTCCTCCATGTTCAGCTTCTTCCTGGACATGCCACCGTCGAGCTCCCACTCGAATGAGTACGAGCGTGGCCACCAGCAGCTGCACCATTCTTAGCCCCATGCTCACCTCAGCGCATATCCTCCTCCTCGCGCCGAACGGTATCACCTTGAAGCCAATCCCCAGCATATCTGTGTCGTGGTCTAGAGTCGACGATGGCCAGAGTAGCCATCGTAGAGGAGAGGCGGAGGATCTTCGACTCTGTGCTGTTGAGGCTCGTATGGGGCCGAACTGCAGGGGTAATTTCGTCAGGTGAAATAATGGATTGAGCTGTGCATTCACAACATTGGAGACCGGAATGATAAGTTAAACTTTGGTCCTGTATTTGTCACAAACGAAAGATCAGTCCCTAATTTGGGATTCTAGGTAAAGATCAGTCCCTTTTTTGTAATTTACCCTAAAACAAATTGAATATGAATTCTACTTATGAATTATATTTGGCTTCATTACACCCATAACCTTAAATAATTTGGCAATTACAATCACAACCATGCATAATCATGAATTACATGAGAAACCTTAAATAGTCACTTCATCTCACACGTATAACCCTCTATTAATTTAATATGTTAATCATATGTATGAGTTAATCTAACTCAATTTCAATCAATGGTTAAGAAATAAACAAAAAATTCCTCTCCCTCCACCCTCCATCCACCTTCTTCAGCTCACGCCCCCTCACCCTCTGTCCACCTCAACCTCCGACCTCCTCCCCTTCCCTCGCCTTTGACCAATCATCTCCCTGTCAACCTCTCCCCTCCGACCTCCTCCCTTTCCCCTGCACCTAAACCTGCAGGGACGGTGCGATTCGAGCAGCGAGTCAGAGAAAAACGACAATAGCATTGGACCAACGAGAGAAGGAAGGGGGGCTTGAGGTCGTCGTCGGCGGGCTTCAATAGGGATATGAGAGGAAGAGGAGTTCGGTCGGGTGGGTTTCAGGGGTTCCGAAGGTTGAGCTCGGGAGAGCTTGCTCGATGGGTTGGGGCGGGGGGGGGGGGGGGGGGGGCTCGAAGGTCACAGGGAGGGGCTCAAAGTCCGGTCGCACAAGGGGCGGGGGGGGGGCTTCCTGGTGGGGGGGGGGAAGGAGTCGCTACTCGGGAAGGGGGTGGGGGGTTGAAAGCTCGGTCGCATGGGGAGCTTCGAGCAGTGGAGGAGAGGCTCGCCAGTTGTGGTCTTCGAGCTTTGCTTGCCGGGGAGGGGGGGGGCTTCGACAGGTCATTAAAGCAGATGCTCGTCACGCAGGGGGCTTCGAGCAGTGAAGGAGAAGCTCGACAGTGGAGCTCTGCTAGGGGAGGGGGCATGTTTTGCAAATAAGAATAAGTTTTAGGGGTAGTTTTGTCTTTTTGAATTGAAATCGTCACATATAACGGGCATCCCAAACGGAACACGAGGTTATGTCATGTAAGAGTTAAGCGCTACTCGAGGTTCCTCATGTAATTCATGATTATGCATGGTTATGATAGTAATTGTGAAAATTTTTCAAGATTATGGATGTAAAAATCTCATTATATTTTTAGTAATATAAAAGATTTAATAGAACATCAAAGCGCAAACTAAGCCAAATAAGTACAAAAACGGGGTTAAACCATTGTTTTGTGGAAAAACCATTACTAATTTCCCACAGCAGATAAGTGCAATTAAGTCCTCTCCGTAGCAACAAAGAGGACATTTGCACTATTCCATTTTTCAAGTTCATTTGATTTAGCAACTTGTCACAGAAGCAAAGCCAAATAAAAAAGGTACTCTCTTTCATAGTTTTGTTTTCAATAAAGAGGGAGGGAGGGGTCAATAAGCCCAACATCCATTAGAACATTAGACCAATGTTTATCTATGTAATGTTTGAGAATCCGAGAATGTACAGTTTTTATAGATAAATGATCGCGATTCATTTCATCGAAATAAACAGGAACAGGAAAGTCTGCCCGGTCTATTGTGGCATTAGCTAATCTGTATTTAATCATCCCTCCTTAGTAGAATAATTACATACATGCTCTAGCTCTTCTTGAACTTTGCTCACGTACCAACGCTCCTACAGAAGCACAATTACGAACTCCGGATCGTATAGAGCACTCTCAAGAACGCTCTAAAACGCAATCACTCAATCACACAAACACGAGCACAGAGTTTCTTCTCTTATTAGAAGGGGAGACTCGCTCTTTAGTGTGGTGTATACCAATGAGGCACTATCCCTCCTTATATACAATGCTCAAGGCAATTCAATGGACACTCATTATTACATATCCAATAATGACACATAAAGATACGAAATTCATGCTTTCGTAATGCTTCTATGTCGATGTTAATGCATAAGGTTGAGAATTTAGTACCTTTTTATATCATTTCAAAAATTAGAGATTTAATTGGGAATTGAGGCATAGTTGAAGTCTTTTTTCTTTGTAATTTACCTAAGTATATATCTTATAACATTCAACTATTCGTTATAAAAGTTTAGTTTAACATATTACTTTAGTTTTTATTTTATTGTATTTGTAGTTTGATCTTAACATTGGATTTAAAGTTTTAAGAAATTTTATTATCGGTTGGATTATCTGTATTCGTTTGTGAAATATCCATATCCAAAATTATGATATCTGTTTTCATATTTGTACCCATATTTGAGGATATGATTTGTGATTTCAATATCTATAAGATATTCATTTCCTTATTCATATCCAAATTTTTAAAAAATAAGGAAATAGTAACATCTATATTTGTATTCATCCGTTTGCATCCCGAGGAATGATCATTACATTATGGGGAAGTGAAGAACACAAGTTAAATAAAATTATTCAAAAATATCAGAAATAGATTATTTTACCTTATCTTCTAATTCCCTTTATCATCTATTACTACTACTAATACCCGATTTTCTCCCAATTCAATGCCACGTGGCACCCCTCCTATCCCCATTCTAGCACTCGGCCGTTCCTCTCTCAATCCCCCCTCCCAACCTCCTCTCCCTCGTATGGTCCCCCCTTTCTCCCTCTTTCTCTCTCTCTCCACTCACTCTCTCTCCCCTCCCCTCTCTCTCATCTCATATTTTCTCTTTATATTAATTAATATTAATATTTATATCATTCTTTTTCTCTTTCCTCTAATATATTTATTAAATTAAAAATTATGAATCTGATATTTTTCTTTATATTTGTTATATTAATATTTATTCATTTTTATTAACTTCCACACTCATAAATTCATTATTATTATATATAAAAATTGTGATAATAATATTATTGATCATTTTGTACTCACATTAAATCAGAAATACTGTCAATTTATTATTATTCTATTTCACAATATAAGTCATTTTTATGCATGTTCCAAGCTATACAATATTGAATTTAAACGTGCCCACTTTATGTATATGATATAGAGATAATCCATATATTACATTAAATGCTATGATAATAAATCGCACCACAAATTAACCTTATTCAAATGAGTTGTGATAATTATATTTTTCATAATATTTTTTACTCAAATTAGGTTTAACTATGATAATTTTTTGCTAATATTTTATTTCTCCTTATGAATGGTATTATGGTCTTATATATTCTATATTGTTAATTGTTGAATTTATATGTCATTCTTTTATGTATATAATTTAATTTCCATCTAAAATAATACTTCTTTTAATTGAATGACAATGATAACAACTCTTATCACAAATACCTACAACGGATAAGATTTTTAAATCTTAAAATATTGTAGCAACTTAGAATGTATTTAGCATAATCAGATGGTAAACTTTTAAGAATCAAATATAAGTTGTTATTGAAAAAGATAAAATATTTCATATTTATTTTAATTTATTTATGTTCTTTTGGTTTCATTTCTAAATGTTATGTTGGTATTTTTTAATCATAATTACGATAATTCTAAGTTAATTTATAACTATATTAAAGGCAAGAATGACCATACCTGATACGATTAAGAAGATGCATCGTGTATTTTTTTTCCGCCGCGAAGCGCGGGTATGCACCCTAGTTATCCATTACAACATGTATCTATGCTCAGTAGAAATGTTCCCTGCTGTAGATTTTTTTATTAGAATTGTTTTTGTGCTTCGTGAATCACCTACAACAATTTCGACCTAAGGCAACAGATATTTCTATTCATTGTCATGTCATCCGAAGTTACATGTAAAACAACTAATATATATTATCCTTTCCTTCCTTTTTTTCAATTTCCAATGAATATCTTATTCATTGCTGTATTCTTAACAACGAATCATATAATAACGATTGTTCATTGATCTTTTCTTTTAATCATTCTTAAATTCAAAAATAATTAATACAAAATTTAATGAATAAGTCAGTGGAAAAATCGTTGCTATATTAACCTTTAGAAACAGATATGTCATTCGTTGCTATTTTCAAGAAGAAAGTTAATTTTACAAAGAATAATATTAGTCGGTAATATTTGGCATCTAAAGATATGTCAATGAATATTCAAACTATTTGTTGTCTTAGATCAAATTTTTTGTGGCGATATGTTTGACGTTTGTACGGTTCATGTATTGACCATCGAGAACATATAGATTAACTGCCACGGCCTATCTGTGTACTTGCGACGGTCAACGTGGTTGCATCATTCGTTATATTCGGTAGTTGAACATTGGCCATCGCAAATAGTTTTTGCAACGGACCCTTTCTCGACGCATCATTTATGGCACATATTATTGTAGCGGTGGTTTGCGACCGTCGAAAAAGATGTATATTTCCTGCATTCTTTAAATTCCCAACGAATATCGTATTCGTTTTATATTCCTCGTAATAAATCATAGAAAACGGTTATTCGTAATTGTTGTTAAGATCAACAATCATGCATTAATATACATATTAACAAATAATTCAGTGGAGAAATTATCATTATGTGATCTTTTAACAACGAATATGCTATTCGTTACTAATTACACACAAGATAATTTACCAATGAACAACCTTCATTGACATATCTTTTACATTTGAATATATGGCAATTAATATTCAACCTATTCGTTTGCCGAGGTAAATTTTATTGTAATGAGCCAAGTTGAAAAAAAAATATTTTTAATTATCATCCTCAAACGTGCTCTTAATCTTTTTCCTAACGAAATGCCTCTTGGCTATATATAAAACGGAATTCAGATGTGGAACATATTCATAGGAAATGGATAGCTGTGGACACTAAATTGCTAAAGTAAATGTAGCTAACAGAGTCAACGACCTCAAAGATATTTTAAATATAAATATCATTGATAATGTCGTGCACATCGAAGAGTGTGTGTGCGTGTTTACAAAGCATTTTTCTCTTTTCTGAGCAACTAGAACAACATTTTTCTTCATAATTAGACGTGTTCTCTCTCACAGTTGACCATCGGACAATTAATTAAATGATGTTGATTAGTGCGAGCTCAGCTGTGTGCAATGGCACCTAAGACCCTACCAATGAGCCTAGTTGCAGCAGACCCCGGACTTCGATTCCACAAGCCCTCCAGCTCCCTCTACATCGCGGACGTGGACCGCGAACTGCTTGTTGTAGGGCCCAATGGAGGCTTCACAACCACGGTCGCCACCAAGGCCGATCGTGTTCCTTTCAAAATGACCAATGTCACCGAGTTAGGACCTAGTATTTACTGGGCTAAGTATAGTTAAAAATCTTAAGTCTAAGGGGTCAAGCACAAAAGACATGAAATGAAAAATAAAATTCAAAACTGGGGAATCAAAACAAAAGAAATGGAAAAATTGGGGGAATAAAATGAGAAGATGATAAAAACCGATAAAATTTGATCGTACCCCTATTGCATAAAATAAAAGTTCGGAACTTAATCAGACTTTTGGATTGATAGTTTGGTGGAACCTTATTGGGAATAGGATTTAAATCTTAGCATCCCTCAAGTTCTACAATCCTCTATTCAGTTAACCTCAATAGTCAGGTCAGAATAAGTTTTTTCGTGAGAAACTCTTAAGACTATGAATATCACGTGTACAATGTATGTGAAATTTAGCTCCCCACATCTGAGAGTGGCAAAAAAACAATCTACCTCATCAACGTAACCCTAATTCCCCAATCTAGCTACTCTTTTCTCGAGGAGCGAAGTATTCCCTTCTAAGTTCACTAAATTAACCGTTGTTAAATATATAATGATGATATTATTCATTGCGAAATGAGTTTACATACTCAAAATTAGCAACGAATATCATATATATATCGTTATATCGTTAGCAATGGTCCATATAACGCTGCTTATCCGTTGCTATTTTTCAAAATATTAACTAATCTTCACTAATTTTTTAGTTCAAAATTTAGCAATGACGATTAGAACTTTGAAAAATATCAACGGATAAGTGTCGCTATATGGACCGTTGCTAACAATATAACGACATATATGATATCCGTCGTAAATCTCGAGTACGGAAAATCATTTTGCAACGAACAATATCGTCGTTATATATTTAACAACGGCTAATATAGTGATGGAATTTAAAAACCTTACTATAGCTCAATTTTGTTGTATTGGTTCAAGTACAACCGACTCAAAGAAGAATGGGTAGAGAAGAGAATGAATTGTGACCAGTGTAGCTACATATCCTTTTAAGCTTGACCAGTGTAGCCAAGTGATAACATTGATTTTGCGAGGGTCTAAAATAGTCTACAAAAGGCGAGACCACGATGTCACTGAAGCGATCGTCCACAAAACCTGGGTTAATAAGCAATTAACCCACAATATAAATAAAGGCAGTGAAGAGCATAAATGAGGTTAAAATCTGCTATCTATACCATAAAGTGCATAGTGAACAAGTATGTAGAGGTCGAACCACAGGGAGCAAAAATAGGTAGCCTATGGTTATTTATGTACAACCAAGTCATTCACCATGTATATACATCGATCTTTTTGTGGATTTTTAATTATATATTTTTATTTTGTTACTGATTTTATATTTTTGTAATCTCTTTTTATGTTTTTTATTTTTTATAATTATGTTTCATTTAGATATATATATATATGTATAAGTACACATGTGTATGTATAAATCCAAGATAAGAGATATACATATATATTCTATATATACCTATGTAAAAATATTCAAAATATAGGAAATATAATATTTTTGTGATTTCTATATTTTCCTATTTTATTCTTATTTTTCTTAAAGTTTGTAAATTTTTATGTATTTTTAAAGTTAAATATATCCCAAATAAGGGATTATATAATTACCTGAAAGTGGATTTTTAAATATAGTATATAAGTTCCAAAATTACCCAAATAAATTTTAATATATAAATATTTATATAAATAAAATTATAAAGTAGGAAAAAACATATTTTTGGATTTTCAAGGATTTTTTGTAATTTTAATAGATTTTGAGATTTTTCAATTTTTAGGCTTTTTGTTTTTCCTTTTTTAGTCATTTTTGGTCTATAAAAATAGGTCAAAATATACTATATAATTTTTTATATTTTTTAAAAGATATTTTTATATTTTTTAGTATTTTATAAGTTAAATAAAGAATAAATAGGCTCCATTTCATTTTTAATAAATAGTTAAAATGCTAAAAAATGCCAAATAAAATAAGAGCAAGAATATACATGACATGAAACATTTGTTCCTTTTTTATGTATTTTTCTGAGAACAATAGGTATTTTTAATAAATAGAGAAAGAACAACAAAATATAAGTCCTAGCAAGGGCATTTTTGTAAATAAAATAAAGTTCGGGGACTCTACTGCAAATTTTCCAACATATAACAATGTTCATTTAATGTTTTAGAACTATTTTACAATATAAAAAATTGCCAGGGCGTACATGCAAAAAAACCATCACATGGGACTACACGTGACTCTACTTGGGAGGGAGCAAAATGTAAATAAAATAAAGTCCAACGGCCTTTTAGCAATTTTTACAAAAATATATAATGTGATCCCATTTTTATTAGACTTGGTAGAAATACCAAAATCCACAGGGGTGTCCCCGCAATTTTGCCACCTCACGTAGGAGAACACGTAAGGTGACGTGGAATGAATCCATTTGTAATAACAGAAAGTGCATGGGTATATGCACAATTTCCATTTTATTTTACACACTATACCTTATTTACATGACCAATTATTAACTAAAAAGTACGGGGGAGATTTGCAATTTACCCATGCGGCACGCTGGCGAATGACGTGAATTAGCTCACTTAAACACGTGGCACTCTCTTGACGGTCGATGACGATTTCTCTTACACGCCTGAGATTAGACCACTCGATGCACGATCAACGACTGGAGTGTATCGTAATCCAACGACAGTTGTAGAGCGTAAAGAACGGGGCTCGATCCGACGATGGGAAGGACAGACGAAGAACATGGAAGAACCCCCGCCTGAGCAAGATTCTTCTGATGAAATCTCTTGACTCCGACGTTCTTTAAGGTTCCAAAATGCCCCAATAGTTCCTGGCGGTCTCCTTTATCTGCGGGGAGGCTTAGAATGGCCTAAAGACCACCCTGGCTCTCGAGCAGGGGCGGCGAAGCCAAGGTGATCCAGGTATCTCCGGCGAAGGTCCAGGTAGCTCCCAAGTCCATCTTTGATTCTCCAACCTACATAGTAAGCATGCTCGGGTCGAGGGTAAAGTACCTCGACCCGATTAGTGGTGGATGGGCGCGAGGGAATCGATATGGGGGCCGCTACAGTGAACTGAGGAGTTGAAACACCGCAGGACCAGATCAGAAGCAGATCTGGGGGAATGGAGTGCGTGGGATGATCAGAATGCTTAGAGGGACAAAGTGGGGGCGTAAGGTGGGGCGGAGAACCTTGGAAGTACAATGAAGTCTGCTCCAGCGAACTACGATATGAAGATCTATGCTACAGATAAGATCTACACGCTAAAATAAGTGCAGGAAAAAAAACATGGAATCAAACTAGACCTAAAAAACTAAAAAGTTACATCTTTTTTACCTAAGAGAGCTCAAGGAGCAGGGCCTCTGGCGGGACTGCCGTGGATGCACCTCCGTGCTCCTAGAGCTTTCCCAGACCTTGTATTGCCTCCTCCTATCACAAGATGCTCAGCTGGATCCAAGACGATGCCTCCTAGACTCGAGACGGTGACCAAAAAATCAATGGAGGATGAAGGCTTTATTTATAGACCATGGTGGATACCCTTGTTGATCGGACGATTGCGATGATTCGAGCATATCTACAAGAGATTCAAGTAGATGGCGTGTTTGTACAATGATCAATAATCATTTTTGCTGAAGGATTCGACCGCAATGGATGGATGGAGCGATCGGGAAAAGGGAGAACACTTGGGGATTGGACAGGTTGCATCTAATCTAGAGCTGGGGGGAGAGTTAGACTAGCGTTCAACAAACATTGGACGCTGATTGGTCCACATCAGCACAAAACGACAAAACAGGCTAACCAATTATTGAATTATCAAATAAACATAATAAATGATTTTCTTAATTTTCGATTATAAAAAAAATTATTATTTAATGTAGTATTTTAATATAATTTTTATTTATTTATTGATTTTATTTATTAGTAGTTAATTTTTAATAGTGTATTTATAGGTATATTAATCTATGTTTTGTATATTTTTCTTTTTCTTTTATATATTTTATTTTATTATTTTATTCTTTTATTTTATATATTTATAACTTAATTACGTGAGTATAAATATATTTTTATTTTATTTTTATGATGTAAGTTTTATACTTAAATAAATAGTTATGTATCGTTTATAGGTATTTTACCTATTTGTTTTATACATTATTTTACTAATTGTATTTTAGTGGGTTTTGTTTATGTTTGTATTTTTAATATAATATAGACAATATTTATAATATTATAAAAATATAAAGGATAAAGAATATAAGAATAAAATCCACTTTTATTTATATACATAGGTATTTTGCCTATATTTCACATAGAGTAATTTTATTTTATTTTTATTTTTGGTTTTATTTTAGTTTCAATATACACATATGTTATAAATAGTAGTTACAAAAATATAAAAATATAAATTTGTAAAAATAATATAACATGAATAAATTGAATATTTTAATCGGGTCTATTATACAAGAGGTGTCAAAAACCTAATTTTCACACAGTAACTCCAAAAAATATAAAACAACTACCATTAAATAGATCATGAAAAATTATATACAATTACATGTGACTTAATATGTTTTGAGTTTTTATTTGAAAGATATGGGTTGGGAAGTTGGGTTTTTGTCTTTTTATTTTGTGTGTAAAATGAACATTGTATGTTATTTTTGTATAAACTCAATTTTATATTTTTGTTTACATTATTATCTACAATACTCATGTACAAAGTTTCTTCAGTTAATCAATAAAAAATAAAGAATAAAATAGGTGTCAAGAATGCATAAATAATGAAGAAAAGAATTAGGTTTTTATTCTATTTTTGGTCCTTATCTTCCCCTACTTTATTCCTTGTCGACCAACTCAATTCTTGACTCGGTCTCGGGGTTTAGGGTCATAAAATATCTTCAATATTTATTCTTTTTCTTTTCTTCTCTTTATTCTATAATTTTGAAATTAAAAACCATGTTTTATATAGAAATAACACAATAAATAATGTATGTTTATATATACAAATTAATGCTATTTACATGTATTAGCTAGGATTTTTAAGGCCAAAATGATAGAATAAAGGTGATGGAAGGTGATCCCCTATACTTGCCTTTGCTAGTCCCTAGCAAACACTTATGCAATAAGTACATAAAGAACAAAGAAGAAAAGAAATAGAAAGAATAAATAGAATTGCTTTCAGTTGTTAAACTTGTCTTTACAAGATCAAAGTTTAGAGCTCAAGTTAATCCTTTATGTGAAAATGTGTGTGGAACCTGGGCAAAAACCAAATTTAAAACATAACAGCAGTTGAGAGTCACAGAACTCGGTTCAAGCCACCTCAATAGCTAGGTCAAAACTAGCCTACATCATACACAGACCCTTATGACTATGAAGTTGACGTGTACAATGTAAGTAATAGTGGCTCTCCCAAATGGAAGTGACAAAGGAACTGACTTCTCCAGAATGACATCCCAATGATTCCTCAATACAACACTTTGTCCTCGAGGATCGAGGTATTCCCTTCTAAGTTCAAGTGGCATCCAACCCAAGAGGAGGAGGTTAAGAAAAGAATGGACGGTAGCCAGTGTAGATACACATCCTAGATAGCCTGATCAATGTAGTCAAGTCATCTAGATGTAGGCTCACATGGTATAACTGTGATGCTCAAGCTTACTTATTTTCTATACAACATATATACATACTCCAGCGTGCATTTTACTTTATTTTCAAGCTTGTCCATTTTTTTAGAGTTTTCATTTTTTTTGAAATACTATTTACAACAACATTTACAATAGGAGTTTTTCCTCTTGGGCCAGAAGACTATCCCTCTTTTAAAGCATTATCACAACCCACACTCTCTTGTCATTCGACTTCATGGCAATTAGACCAGGTTGAGGTGCACTTCCCTCCATAGATGAGGATGAATGTTTCCGCCCGTGTACATCTCAGACCAGCAAATCCAATCCCCTCACCACTACAACTGAGTTGAGCCAAGTAAAAGGTGAAAGTGTCCATGGTAGGTAACGACCGACAAGAGTCATGCGTACGTCTCAAAAAGTTCTTGTTAGTCCGTTTAGGTGACTTGAACTCAGCCCTGAGTCTCAAAGAATTAAGTCCCAACAGACCTGAAGTACCTTAAACCTAGTTCCCATAAGATTCCAGAGTTAGGTGCAGTAAGGTCCAACCAAGATCCAATCTTCGACTTTATTTGGACTTGCTCAATCCTCAAGCTCAATCCAAAAGAATATAAATGATAAGAAAATGCTATGTTCAATGCAGAAAGAATGATGCAGTTTTTCAAAGAATTTAAAAATGAAAAGAATTTTTGCACATGAAAAGATTTCTAGCACAAAAGAGATAAAATATATATAGCTATTTACACGGGCATGCTTTTTTTTATTCATTAACAAGACTTAAGAATTTTTAATAATTTATATGTTTAAAAATAGATGATTTATTTAGGTATTTTTGTACAGTTGGTAAACAATTATATATACACATATTTTATTCCTATTTAGTGATGTAATTATTCCTCAATTGATGCATTTATTCCTCAAATTTGTTTGAAAACAATTTTGAACACTATAGTATAAAGTAATTTTTGCAAACATTTACAAACATTTGAAAGCCATTTTGCAAAGATTTTCACACAGTATTCATTGATTTTTCAAACTATTTTTACAGCCATTTTCAAAATTATTTGCAATTAGGTTTTCAGAAACCTTTTATTTTACACGAAGAAAACAATTTTTACAAATCAAAATATTTTTACAAAGGTTAAAAACATTTCACAAAAAGTTTTCCAAACGGGTCACAACATTTTCCAAATCACTTTGCAAAAATATTTTTAGTCTGATTTATTAATCATTATATACAAAAAGAATTTTGAGGAATAAAAATGCCATTTGTTAATAAATGTGTAAATACAAAATATTTTTGGTATTTTTAGTTTTGCAAATGTTTATGTGATTTTTCAAAGAAGAAGGTTTTGGCTAAGAAAATAGGTACATATCTTTACATGGAGATGTATCTTATATTTACTAGAGTTTTGGTTCTTAAAGGATATCCAAGGGATAATTGATCACTTTTATAAATAAATAAAGAATTTTAAGTATGGTGTGTATACTCCTCAAACTTATTTGAAACTCATTTTTTAACATCTTTGAAAACTATAGTCCAACATAATTTCTATAAGCAATTTTTATAAACATTTACATGCATTCGAAAATAATTTTGCAAAGGTTTTTCAAACAAAATTATACATATTTTTCAAATATTTTTACAACCATTTTTCCAACCATTTGCAAATCATTTTTCAAATATTTTAATTTCACACAAAGAAAATAAATTTTTGCAAACAAAAATAATTTTGACAAAGGTGGAAAATATTTTTACAAAATATTTTTCAAACAATTTTTAAAAGATTTTTCAAAAAGGTTTTCAAACTATTTTTCAAACATTTTGCAAAAGTATTTTTGATCAGAATTACAAAAAGAGTTTGAGGAGCTGTAAGTATCTTTTTATATTGGAAGGTTGTAATGATTTTAACATTATTTTTAGCCATATGTATTTTTTTTAAAAAAGAGTATGATTTATGGCTTAAAGTATATACATCGTATATACGACCACCCATACTCAGCTTGAGCTATGTCCTCATCAATAAAAGATAAAAAGAGAAGACATAATTTAGACTGAGTATAGGAAAGTCTAAAGAATAAAGGAACGAGGACATGAATAAACGAATGGGAAGTTGACCGTCCCCCTTATACTTAGGATCAAATAATTCTAAGTATAGCAGGTTGTACACAAGACAAGGAGGGTCAAGGATGAGGATGAACAGATGTACTCATACTGTCTCCCCCCTATACTTAGGGAAAGAGAGCCCTAAGTATAGACGAGAAGAGGAGACAAAGGAGAGGATCAAAGAATGAAGGTAATCAGAGTGTACATCTCCCTATACCAAGGGCAAAGTGTGCCCTAAGTATAGATGACTGACCAAAAGGAGTGGTAAACAGTATTGTAATTAATATTTTTTTGAGAATGAAAGCTGAAGATGAAAAGACGAAAAGAAGAAACGAAGAAAAAGTAAGGGATTAAAGAAAAAAATTTGAGGTGCATTATATGAATCTTTTGATGCTAATAGTGTTTTGGATGTATCATTGGAGCACAATACTTGGATCGAGTCGACAACGGACAACAAAGTGTCCTGCTCAAGGTAAGGCTTCAGTAGCAGACTGTTGAAAACAAATGGTTGTACGTCAGGAGACAATTTTGATATTGCAATGTTGCTACTGTCACGCACTTCTCGTACTTGAAACGAACCTGTCTATTTACTCTTGAACTTGCCGGAGAAGATTCTCAACTTTGCATCAAATAGCCATATTTTTGTCCAACTTCGAAGGTCTTTCGTCTGATGTGTCGGTCATGCATGCGTTTCACCTTCTCCTTGTACATCAATGTGTTATCGTTTGCGTAGTATCAAAACTCTGAGAGCTTGTTCAGATCATCTTTTCTTTTCTGACCACTTCTTTGTCAATCCAAATTGCACATATTTATTGTCCATAAAGACTTGTGAATTAGTTTCACGGGCAAATGACATGGTTTTGCATATACGAGACGATAGAGTGGCATGCCCAAAGGAGCCTTGTAAGAGGTTCTATATGCCCACAGGACGGAGTCCAAGAGTTGGGACCAATTCTTTCTGTCTCACTTCACAAGCTTCTGAATGATCGTCTTGACTTCTCTGTTATATAACTCTGCCATGGCATTAGTTTGCGGATGGTAAGGAGATGCGACTCGATGCTCAATGATGTATTCCTTCTTTAATTTATTGACCTATTTGTTAATGAAGTGGCTACCCCCATCTGATATCAGAATCTTCGGAATCTCGAACCGTGAGATGATGTTCTCTTTCAAAACGCGACATACTGTACAACTGTCAGTGGCTCGATCGGGGATAGCTTTGACCTAGCAACTCACGTAACTGACGGCAAGAAGGATGTGTTCATATCTCTAGAGGATGGAACTTTGTGTGACACTGGAAAAGGATGGCTGGAGGGACCGGTAGAGGTATAATCGATCAGAGTCAAAGTGGAAGGTTCATGCACTTAAGATGTCCCGGGAAATGGGTCAAAATTTCTTGTATCTTCACCCTCTACATCCCCTGGGACCAAGATGAGAGGAGGATCTGGATCCAGCTCACAAACGTCCGAATAAAAAATGACCCTTAAGGCATCTCAATCACTCGAGACACTGCCCATTGCACAAAATTGAAAAAGGATTGGCATTTAAGATTCCCACCTTGTTCGCCTCAAAATCCGCAATAAATGGAAATGATGATGCCATCGATAAATCCCAAATTTATCAACATATTCAATATAATAATCTCTCTTTCTTAAGAAGTTCACCAAGATTTGTGTCAACTAACTTTAATTAACCTTGTATGTGTTGTAAATAATTAACCTTAATTTTTCAATATTATATAACATATTAAATTGCTATTATTTTATATGTTCTTTTATTATTAAAATTTAGATAAAAAATTAGAATAATATTGTATATACTTATTTTAACATAATTTATAAAATAAAAATCCAAGAAAATAAGAAAATAAAATAAAATTAAGTGATTCAATGCTTTAAATTACTTATAAAAATAGTAACTATGTATAGTTAACATTATTCCTCTTTGAGTTCTATATGAAAGGTGTAGATCTCATTGAGATCTGAAACTTTCATGTTGGACAATTTTCTTAGTTCCTTTTCTGTTATTTATTTTTCATTTTACAAGACTTTTTATACTTCTTTTAATTCACAATGGGCCGCGTAACGCCATCTGGGCATACCACGTGGCCCCACCTCTTTACACCCCATTGCCTTGATCTCAACCGTTGGATCGTCATATGCAATGATCGATAGTCTTCTACAACCTCCAACTCCAATTGCGAACCATCGCGTTGCTTCGCACTAACTCTTCTTCTCTGCATTTTCTCTTGCATCTCTGGCAACCTTCCTTCCAACTTCTAACACCTATCTCTTCTCCATTCAACAATCATCATCGCCTAACCTCCAGATATAACCCCATACTTTCCCAACCTCCCAACCTCTAGATCCTCAAACATCTTCGCCAAACCACCTTTGCCAAGTATCTATAGTGGGTGATGCTAGGAATGTACTTGTTAGGACATATAATTGATATCATGCCAATCTATTATGAATTAGCAATGCATTTTCAAGCCATTAAAATGTTCTTTAAAATGATCTAATGTTGAACACAACCAATTCATATAAACCATACAGATAAATCTAGTCATCAACTTATCAACGGACACCATACATTGCCCTAACTGACTAGCTTTCCAACAACCTGGACATCTGTAGCATTACTTGGGTGCTTTGTTGCACCGCCTCCCACATCAGTTACTCTCTCCCGTTTGTCATGTCCAGATCCTTCGCCAAGGCCACCACCTTTTACTTCATTTTCTCATACTCCTTCTATGATGAATCTCCCAAACCAACGGGACTTGGTGAAAGTGGGTCGAAATACATGCCGAAAAGTATCCTCACCGGATAGGTCTAAAGTTTCTTGTTCTAAAACTGCTTGGCTCTAAATAAACTCCATCATGGGACCCTAAAAATCGATTGTCACACACACATACATATGAATGTAGTCATCCCTGACAAGAGTTATTTCCTATTACTTGAGCGTGCCTCTCCATTGCTCGCATGAATAAATGCCATGTTTCCCTCCTTATTTGCTATCTATTGCGCAATCTCAAAGAACCTCACTCGATAAATCAAATTCCCTAACACTACATTCAATCATAAATCAATAACTATTAGATAGAAAATACTATATATTGAAATGAGTCACAATTACATGTTTGTATTTCAGATGATCTAAACTTGTACTTCCCAATGTATGGCTAGGACCAAGAGTTTTGCTCCAGTTCAACATGTTCATCTCAAATACATGTTGTATTTACATGGTTCATGATAACAAAAATTAGAAGATAAATTAAAATAATCTATTTTTGATATTTTTTAATAAGTTCATTTACTTGAGCAACTTACTCCCCCATAGTGTAAAGGTCTCTCCGAAGGATGCAAACGGACGGATAAAGATATAGATGTTACTATTTTCTTATTTTTTTTCAAAATATGGATACGAGTGAATATCTTATGTGTATTGAAAGTCAATAATCATATCCTTAAATATGGATACATACATGGAAATTCATAATCATAATTCTTGATGCATATATTTTACATTCAAATACTGATTATCCACTACAATAAATGTGCTATTTTACTAGCACCAACTTGCAATCACTTGTAGTGAACCTATGATCATGATGAATCTCGTATTCATCACTCTAAATCTCATTTATTAAGCTCAAATCCCTTAAAATCAACAGCATTTTAGCATCTATTCTGCATAATTAGCATTCATGCATGATTTCATAAGAATTGCATTTTAGCACAAAAATCTGCACAAAATAAGAAGCCAAAAATCCAAGCCAAAATGACCTGTAAATAGTCTAACTTCCCTGATTTTTAACTCATTCATGCTAACTCCGAATGACACAAAACCACCTCTACTGTGTACATATCACTAACAAGAATAAAGGAAAAATACAAAAAAATAACTAACCCAAATAAGTGGACCAAAAACCCAAACCCTAGTTTCAGGATTTCCGGACTAGAAGCCACATATCTTCCCCATCCAGTGTCCGATTTAATCCTACTTACTTTTGAACTAATATACATTCAATTACCTTCAAAACAAGACCAAGTTCAAGTGAAACGGAGCTCATATGTGAAAGTTGGGTTTTGGGCCTCTTTTGTACACTATATATCTTAGCTGTTTTTGACCTAATATTTTATGTACATATTTTGTTGATTAATAAAAATCCAAAAAAATTAGATTAATGTGTCTTTATTTGTCTTTGAGTTTTTTATATTTTTTTCCGGATTTTTATCTGTCTTAAAAATAACATAAAAATTATAAAACCCAAAAATCAAGGTATTCTATGTACATAGGATACCCCAAAAATTCACTTTTTACATTTGACCGAATTTGGTTTTGTTGTCTTCATGAAAGTTGTAGATCTCATCGAGAAGAGCAATTTTTGTGAAGAAAGTTTTTCAATCCGAGGTCATTTACTATTTTTATCGATTTTACAAAATATTTACCTTCGGAATTTTGTGGTGCTGACACGTGGCAGCACCTGGTGCCGCCACGTGTCAGCCATTTTTGGCTTTATTTAAACTCGTTTTTATTAAAAAAAATTAATTAAAATAAAACCACGCACGTGCGAGGCACGTGCCACCCAGGCACGCGCCAAGCACGTGCGCTCCTCCTGCCCGCCTCTTCCCCCTCTCGCCCTTTGTCCCACGCGCCACGTGCCCCATTCTCGGCCGTTAGATCGCACCTGATCGGACGGCCCGCCCGCGTCGTCTTCCTCCCGCCTCCTTCGTTAGCTCCGCCGCCCAGCTAACCTCGCCGCGAATCTCGCGCGACCCCCTTCGTCCCTGATACACCGCCAATCTCCTCACCAATCCGCCCCGCAAATCTCGCGCCACCTCCGATCGCCTCCGCATATCCCTCGCCGCCACCGTGTCAAATCCATCACCGGATCTCCCCCTCCATCCCCTCAATCTCTCCGTCTCCAGATCTGAGAAGATCCCATTCCTTCCCCGACGAGCTGCCATCGCCTATTTAAGAAACCGCTCCGCCTCCAGAGAGCTTCATCCGCCGTGCATCGCCTCTGGACGTGACAACCAAGAGTCGGCGAGATCCGAAGTACCTCGCCGTACTTCGTCTGCAGCCAAGAGCCCCGTCGCCGTCGCTGCTCAGCTCCGGCCACTCGTCGTCGAGCCCGACTCCTTCAGGTATACCCTTTATCTCTCTCTCTCTCTCTCTCTCTCTATCTCTCTCTCTTCTGCTCTCCGCCTACAACTCATCACCGCCTCCGACTCCACCATCGCCACCGCGCCACCGGCCCCCATCGCTCGCCTCCGCCTCTTCATCGTCGGTCAACATGAATATCTGTAGTATGTCCACTTTCAAATACTATTCCTCTGAGGATAACTCTGATGATAGCTACCTTTCATCTGACTCAAATATTTCATCTACTATCCATCATGATTTTTCTGAGGATGACACTGATAATGGTGGGGAATCATATGTTTCATCTCCATCTCATCATTATGATCTCTCACCACAGGCTCACAAAAAGATCAGCCGTAAACCGCCTTAATCATCGGCTACCCACCCTCCCTCCCAACCACATCGGTCTTCTTGTAAAACTTCTTCCTCTACATAGGCCAAGGCCTAAGTATAGGGGGGACCGATGCCATTTGTATATACCATTTCCCTCATCACATTCTGATCTCTCGCTCACTCCATATCCATCCTTCTTCTATAATTAGGCTGACCAAAGCCTAAGTATAGGGGGAACCGCCAATCATCTGTTTATACTCTCCTCATTTACATATCCCGTCCGCCTCTTTTTGCGCTCTTCTTCTATACTTAGACTATTCACAGTCTAAGTATAGGGGGGCGAACCATTGAATAATTTTTCTCTCTTACGCTTAGCCCGAGCTATGTCTTCATTACGCTTCTTGTGCTCTGAGGACACAGCACTCGCTAAGTATAGGGGAGTCTGTATATATACTATGTATATATTTTTGCCATACGTCGTACTTGCGCATAAGTCTATATGTATTTACGGGATGGGTATTAAAAAAAAGTTTTGCTACTAACACTGACTTTGCCCAAAATTTTTGAAAAAAAAATGGCTTCTTATTCATTTTTGCATATTAAAAAAAAGTGTGTTTGCAGTCCACACACCTGCACTTCACCCAGCATTACATTCATTTGCATATGTGAAAAGTCATTGGGTTCTGAGCTGAGTTATGAGCCGAAACCGAGAGTGGTCTGAACTTAACTTTAATCAACCTAATTTTCAGAGGAACTTCACCGAGAAATAGGATTTTAGAGTCTTCAGGTCTGTGACTTAATTCTTTGAGTTCCACATAACAATGCACAGAGTTTGACTCTTAGTGTCTAACCTGGTCTCTTCATTCTGGGTACAACTCTGGAATAAGGAATTAATTTGTACTCTCGCACTATGCACTTAGCTCAACTCAAACATATGTTGGAAGACTGTGTGAGTTTCTTTTCTGGTAGCGTGGAAATCTAAAGACCGGAGTACGGGTTGAAATAAAGCTTCGGAAAAGGGATGGACGGCTGGGCACAATTTTTTCTAAGACCCCAAAAAATGTACGGAAATAAAAGATGCTATATCCGTAGGGGCAAAACAAGATCCAAGCAGAACCACCAAAAAATTCCAAATACAAAGAAGCAACTACCAAATAAAATCTGACCAAAAAGGTCCAAGCTTCAAGAAACCTGCAGATCTTGGTGGAAACTCGGCTACACTGGCCAGCTTCACAAGGAGAGGTGAACTACACTTATCACCCTCCAGTTCTTTTCTCATTCTTCTAACTTCTCCCCCCAATTCGATTGTGAACACAGCGCGACAGACCTTAGAAGGAAATACCTGACTCCCCAAGGACGAGTTATTGGAGAGGAGGTTTGCGCAGTAGTCCGGCATTCTGGGTGGGAAGAGCTAAAAACCTTTCACACACAAGAGTCGGTTATTCAATGTTCATAGGGTATACTTTGGGAAGAGGATTGATCTAAGATGACTTCTGAGCCGAAACTTTAAGCAATGATTTGTAGAACTCGAGGACTGTTGATTTTAAAATTCTAAGTCTCACAGAAGTTCCGACACACAAATAATCCAAAGGTCGAGTTTAGATTCATTTTCACCCTTAGCTCATGGTCTTGGTATGGAACCCAATCTCATTTCACTTCATGGCATATCTTTTTAATGCTCAGGGACGAGCATGCTTTAAGTATAGGGGGATGATGGATCTCGTATTCATCACTCTAAATCTCATTTATTAAGCTCAAATCCCTTAAAATCAACAGCATTTTAGCATCTATTCTGCATAATTAGCATTCATGCATGATTTCATAAGAATTGCATTTTAGCACAAAAATCTGCACAAAATAAGAAGCCAAAAATCCAAGCCAAAATGACCTGTAAATAGTCTAACTTCCCTGATTTTTAACTCATTCATGCTAACTCCGAATGACACAAAACCACCTCTACTGTGTACATATCACTAACAAGAATAAAGGAAAAATACAAAAAAATAACTAACCCAAATAAGTGGACCAAAAACCCAAACCCTAGTTTCAGGATTTCCGGACTAGAAGCCACATATCTTCCCCATCCAGTGTTCGATTTAATCCTACTCACTTTTGAACTAATACATTCAATTACCTTCAAAACAAGACCAAGTTCAAGTGAAACAGAGCTCATATGTGAAATTTGGGTTTTGGGCCTCTTTTGTACACTATATATCTTAGTTGTTTTTGACCTAATATTTTATGTACATATTTTGTTGATTAATAAAAATCCAAAAAAATTAGATTAACGTGTCTTTATTTGTCTTTGAGTTTTTTATATTTTTTTCGGATTTTTATCTATCTTAAAAATAACATAAAAATTATAAAACCCAAAAATCAAGGTATTCTATGTACATAGGATATCCCAAAAATTCACTTTTTACATTTGACCGAATTTGGTTTTGTTGTCTTCATGAAAGTTGTAGATCTCATCGACAAGAGCAATTTTTGTGAAGAATGTTTTTTAATCCGAGGTCCTTTACTATTTTTTATCGATTTTACAAAATACTTACCTTCGGAATTTTGTGGTGCTGACACATGGCAGCACCTGGTGCCGCCACGTGTCAGCCATTTTTGGCTTTATTTAAACTCCTTTTTATTAAAAAAATTAATTAAAATAAAACCACGCACGTGCGAGGCACGTGCCACCCAGGCACGCGCCAAGCACGTGCGCTCCTCCTGCCCGCCTCTTCCCCCTCTCGCCCTTTGTCCCACGCGCCACGTGCCCCATTCTCGACCATCCGATCGCACCTGATCGGACGGCCCGCCCGCGTCGTCTTCCTCCCGCCTCCTTCGTTAGCTCCGCCGCCCAGCCAACCTCGCCGCGAATCTCGCGCAACCCCCTTCGTCCCCGATACACCGCCAATCTCCTCACCAATCCGCCCCGCAAATCTCGCACCACCTCCGATCGCCTCCGCATATCCCTCGCCGCCACCGCGTCAAATCCATCACCGGATCTCCCCCTCCATCCCCTCAATCTCGCCGTCTCCAGATCTGAGAAGATCCCATTCCTTCCCCGACGAGCTGCCATCGCCTATTTAAGAAACCGCTCCGCCTCCAGAGAGCTTCATCCGCCGTGCATCGCCTCTGGACGTGACAACCAAGAGTCGGCGAGATCTGAAGTACCTAGCCGTACTTCGTCTGCAGCCATGAGCCCCGTCGCCGCCACTGCTCAGCTCCGGCCACTCGCCGTCGAGCCCGACTCCTTCAGGTATACCCTTTATCTCTCTCTCTCTCTCTATCTCTCTCTCTTCTGCTCTCCGCCTACAACCCATCACCGCCTCCGACTACGCCATCGCCACCGCGCCACCGGCCCCCATCGCTCGCCTCCGCCTCTTCATCGCCGGTCGACGCCCCTTACGCCGCCCTCTAGGCCGTGTGTCGGCCAGAGGGAGGCCGACTTTCGGCCGACGCTCGACAACGCTGCTCCGCCTCTTCGCCGTCATCGTCATCAACTTCACCAACCAGCTCCGTCGCTACCCCGACGTCCGCCGACCGTGTGTCGGCCACGCCAGTCACCGCGACACCCACCGGACCTCCGCCTGCCGGCCCATCTCGCCTCCGCCTTGGCCGGACGCCAGCCATCGACCACCGCCCTCGGCCGGGCACAAGGCCCGAGACCCCCGCACGTGCAAGGGACGTGCGCGCGGGGGACGTCATCGGCAACGTCATCCCCTGGTCACGTGCATCGCACGTAACGCTGGGAAAATTGCAGGCAGCCCCCTGGAGTTTCCCCTATTCGCACAACAGGCCAGCCATCTAGAGGGCACGTGCTGGGCACGTGCCTCTTTGGAAATTTTGCAAAGGAGCCCTCTGGTTATTGGTAATTACTCTTAGGTCCCCCCCTGCAGTTTTATATTTATTTATAATATTTGCATCTGTACCCCTGTGTTCCCTCGTATATTTGGACCTCCTCTTTACATTATTTTATTAATCGAAAAATAGCATGTTGTTTGTTAATTGACTCTCTACACTTTGACATGTTGTGGGTATTTTTCTGATTGATGGTTAATTAATAAATAATTGTTGTGTGGAAATTTACATATTTTGCCCATTTCGTGATTGGAAATTCATAGCTAATTAATCATTGCTCTAAAAATCCCCGAAAAATCATATCTTGTAGAGTTAATTATTCTTAACATCATGCCCAAAAAGAATTGAATTTGCATGCATAGTTTGCTCTATAAAAATTATTTTGCATCTTTTGGTATTTAATTTTTAATAGGAATTGAACCCTACATTTTTGAGGTTTAGGATTTTTCTGAGATTCTCATATAGTGATAGATCTTAGATATTTTTATTTCTTGAAAATAAGTAGGTTTAATATTTATTATAATTAAATATTAAAAATCATTCTGTTTGCATTTAAAAATCCATAAAAAAATCATATTGCATCGGAAAATTCCAAAAAAATTACAGTGCACTTATTTCATCATATTTTACATCTCGACCATCGAACTTCGATTGGACTTCATTCACATTTTAGTCCCTAGAATAGGCTGAATTTGCATGTGCACCCCCTAATACATTGAAAAATTCCAAAAAAAGACCGCCTCGAAAACCGAACACGAACTTTGATAGACTTAATTCTAGGTTGTTCCTATGCCTCCTTGTGATCGACCTTGGGACTTGCCCAAGTAAAACAAACATAAAACCACGAAAGTAAAAATTGAATAACTGATTTGTGGTATTTTCTTGATCGTTTCCGATTGCCGCCTACAACGCACGACACGACAAAAACAACTTTTTAAAACCGGTATTTTCGGATTCGTCAGATCACAATCGTTAACGTGAACACATTCCCACAACTTGTGATCGCATAAATAAATATGTGACCACTAGCTTGACGAGGTCAATTCGGACGATTTGGCACATCAATATAAGACCACATTGTGAATGCATATTGTAGTCACATAATCTTCTAAATAAACGACAGAACTAGTAATCTCTCATCATTTCCATTCTACCTCACCCTTTCTCTAGCCCTCTGTTTCTGCCCGACCTTATCCCTCTCTACTCTGCCTCCTCCCTCTCTGATATCCCCTCGTCCTCCCTCCTCCCCCGACCTTCCCTCTCCTACTTTCCCTAGCATCTCATCCTCTCCTCATCCTCATCCTCCGTCCTTGTACTAGGAGAAGAGGAGCCTTCATCCTTATGGAGAAGCTCTTCCTCAACAATCTCATGCCACTGATAGACGTCTCCGATCTCATCCTCCTCTTCCTTAGGTATATCTCTTATCCTTTAATTTTGTCATATAGTATAGTTTTATTATAATTTTGAATATGTATGTTATCTTCAATTGAATTGCAGGTGTTCATTGAAATTCTTAAGAAATATTGTCTTCTTGAATGATGGAATAAATAGAATTTAAAACGTCATTTTTATATAATATGTCATTTTATTCTCACATGTGAATTAGAAATATTTTTTATACGAGTGTGTGCTGAAGTGTGAGTATTAATTGTGTATATATATATATATATATATGTGTATGTGTTAATGTCGATAATTGTATGTTGATGTCCATGTAAATTAGATATTATGTGCATAAATTAGATCGATCAACTAAGTGTTTGTTAGATAGACTAACATTTATATTTTAATTTAGGATATTGTACAAAATCTCACAAAACCTCATTCACACACGTGCATCCTTCCACACTAGGTGAGGTGTGATCTTGCACAATGGGAAGCGTGTACAACACATTTTTGTGGATTGATGCCCACATCATATGTTATATATATATATATATATATATATATTCACAATTGATGGGGTCTTAGATTTACAAGCTAAGAAATGCCCATCACGACATCGTACAACTCTTGATGTTTGTTTTTCAGGTACATGGGTAGTGATAGATAGGTTAGGACAATATATCGAATTGGCCCATATCGAAATCAAATTTTCTCAAGTGTTGTTACATTTGAGTAGTGTCGCTCATTCGCATTGTTCAACATCTTATAAAATTTTTAAGATAATTAAAGAACCTAATATATATGATAAAAAGAAAAAAATAAATTCCAAATACTCAATCATTGGTAAACATGTATATATAGCGGTATGCATGTAAGTGTATAAGGTATATATGAGTATGCATATGAGTAGGATATGGGTATGAATTTGGGTATGTATGAGTAGTAGGCAATATATGTGGGTACATGCATATGGGTAGGAGGCTATGTATGGGGGAATCCATGGTAGAATATGGGAAGCCAAGTATGATTTGAGGAATTTGACTGAGTATGAAAGCGTTGGTCATGTATGGAGTTAGGCATGTAGGAGATATTTGGGCATGCATTTATGCAAGAGTGTGAGGAATAAAGGTATGCATACGAGTGTGTAAGAGTGTATGGAAAAAGTGTATGGGGGTATTTAGGCATGTATGCAAGTGTGTGGGGAATATGGGTATGCATGAGTTTATGGAATGGGGTATGTATGAGTGTATGGAGCAATGTGAGCATGAATGTAACAGTGTATTTGGTTATATATGCAAGTGTGTGAGGAATGTGTTACACATGTAGGTGTGTAAGAGTGTATGGGGGTGTATGAGCATGTATGCAAGTTTGTGAGGAATTTGGGTATGCATGTAGGTGTGTAAGAGTGCATGGGACAATTTATGGGTGTGTTTAGGCATTTATGCAAGGGTGTGACAAATATGGATATAAATGTAGGTGTGTAAGAGTGTATGGAGCAATTTATAGGTGTGTTTGGGCATGTATGCAAGCATGTGAGGAATAAGGTATGCATATGAGTGTGTATCAAGGTATGGAGAGAGTATAGGAACTATGTAAGGGTGTATTTGGGCATTTATGTAGGAGTGTATGGAATATGGATATGTATGTAGGTGTGTAAGAGTGTATGGATGGGTATGGGCATGTATGGAGGGGTATGTGCATGCATGTAAGCGTGTAGGGTGTATTAGGGCATGTATGCAAGTGTATGAGGAATATGTATATGCATATAAGTGTGTAAGAGTATATGGAGGGGTATGGGCATGTATGGATGGGTATGGGCATGCGCACGTGTAAGGGTATTAACAATTGAAAATTGAGATTCCAACCAATTCAATAGGTCTAATGTGATATCCAAACATTTTTGTAAGAGATCAGCGTGGAGGGATTATAAATTTTATACACTATCGTCACATTTTACGTACAAAAAGGTAATTAGGAATGTAGTGAATCAATCAAGCAAGTCAAATGCCTGCTTAATATGTATTATCGTAATATACATATATCTTATTTAATCATGTATATACAAAGCATGTATATACATGATTTAATGTTTGTGTATATTACAATATCTATATAAGCTTTACTTAGTTCGGAGGTCCCGAGCTGATGAATCTATGTTCATCGCTTTTATTCTTTCATTTTAGCCAAAATCCCTAGTAAAATATATATAAATATTCACTAATTCTAATTAATTAATAATCTAACTAAATTTATTAATATTATATATTTAGCACTTATTTTATCCAAAATAAAATAATAACGAGAAAAATGAAAAATAAAAGAAAATGAAGGATGTATATAAAATATATACGGATTAATCTTAACCTTAAGAATAGGTCAATATTGACTTGGTCAACAAAACAAATAGGTAGGGGGAGATAAAGATCCTAACATATAAAAATATCAGAAAATCAAGACTATAAATATATACAATAATTCATTTTTCACTTTGTAAATATTTCATCTAGTTTTATTTATCACTAAGAACATCTCAAACCAAAATATTTTCTTCATAGAAGTTGTTTAATATATATATATATATTAATTTATAAAAATATCAGAAGAAGTATTTAAAGGTTTTTATTAGTTATTTCCCTATGAGATATTGCAATATCAATTATGCCCTCCCTTTTTTGGAATATTAGTTGTGCCCCAGACTTCTTCCACAATGATAACATGTTCCCCTCGGGTTAGTTGTTGTCCATAACCAACACAAACAGATGTTAGCTCAGAGGACACAAGGGGATTTAAATAAAAAAAGTGGTTTAAAGGTCAATTCAACAAACTCCTTCCCCTTCGCCCGCCACCCACCCCTTCTCCTCCTCCTCCTCCTCCCCTTGCCCCTCCTCCTTCCCCATCATCCGTCACTGCCACTCCTCCCCCCTGCTCCCCGGCCACCTCTGCCGCTCCTCCTCCCACTCTCGGGCCTCCTCTTCCCCCTCTCTAGTCACCTCTGCATCGTCCTCTTCTTCCTTCTCAAAACCATATACCATCTTTGACCCAGCTCAAAAAGAACATGTAAGGCCGAGGGACCTCTTGAGGGTTTTGATGTACTCATTCTCTACAAAAAGATAGATGGTTCTTCTATTAGGGCTCAAGGAGGGATTATTGATGAAGATGATGTGTTGCTTGTGTATTTGGAGGTTCTTGTTTTATGGACCTGGTACTTCAAGAATGTTGAATCACGGTATATCTCCAATAGGTGTTGGTTTAAGAAGGGTCCACACTCGAGGAAAGGATGCCTGATGCTTTTGTCGCCTAAAAAATCAAGTTTTGAGAATTGAGTTTCCGACAATTAGCATTTTGTTAGAGCAGAAATAAAGGACACCTCACTGGATTCATCATATAAATCTGAACTCCAACCATATTCTTCTGATTCAACAAAAATCCAAACTTTATTCAGATGAATCCCACCACAAACATTCTTCTTACATAGTCAAAGTTTCCAACCCAACAGAATGGACCTTTTTTCCAAAAGCTTCAGATGAATCACCTAAAGTGTGGGAACTCTAAAGCTTCATATGCTTGCCATGATGGATTCAACACCTACCTATGGAGGTCGTACCTAATAGACTTGTTGCAAAAGTTGATCTTGACCTTGTTGGATCTCACCCGTCAACCTTATCTCAATCTTGCTCAACTGGCTGAGGAGAATCATGGTTGTGGGACAAGACCTAATTTGCATTCTGGAGTTTGCAATTGATTGAAAAGGTTTTGGATTTGCATTTGATCTGGATGTTGAAGGATTAATGATCTGTCAATGGGTTCATATTGCAGGAGATTGAAGATGCTCTCTGGGGTTGGAATCAGAGGGTTAGATGAAGTTGCTATTTGGTGAAGATGAAGGTGATTGAAGTCGATCATATCTAATTATGGATCATATACGAAGGGATTATAGAAGATACATGGTACATGTGAATTAGGAAGAGGGTTTAGAGTTTGGTTTTAGGAATAAGATTAGGAAATACGACGGATTTGCTGTGATTTTTGAGTGGATTTGGAGAAGAAAAAAGATGAAGAAAAAGGGGGAGATGGAGGACGAGCTCGTGGATGGTGGGAGAAGCAGGGGGAGGTTTTTGACAGTTATGCCCCTCTTAACCGCAACATGGTTTGAAGAAATCCTAGTTAAGTTCAACTCATTTACGGCCAAAGTAATGGAGGCGAACAAGTGATCATTGTGGAAGATGTCGGGAGTACAACTGATATTCCAAAAAAGGGAGGGGCATAAATAATCATGCAATATATAAGAGGGGTACAACTGATAAAAACCCATTATTTTATGTATAAATAATTTATTATGATGAACCAAAAAAGCCGCAAAAGCCTACTTCTAAGGTTCATAACTTTTATATAAAACTCCGAATTGACCAAACTCACTTTTAAACTTTGTTTTATAACTAATACTATTTATTGAAAAGATCAAAAAAAAAATTAGAATAAAACGGGCGAGTTTTGGTGTTTGGGCTCCTTTGTCTATTTGTACGATATGTGTAAAGTTCTTAATTTTTTATTTAATTATTTTGAACACCGTTTAACTTAATTTCATCTCTAACACATTTCTAAAAATTAGTAGTAAATTATAAAAATAATATTTATTAAGAAATGTCAATAAATCCTGAAGCCACGAAGCCGTGACCAAAATTATTCGGACCTCATAACTAGGCCATATGGATTCTGAGTTGGGCATAGTCATTTTTAAAGTTCATTTTATAGAATTATCTACCAAATGAATATGATCTTGTTAATCGAAGTTAATATGCAAAAAAGTGGATTTTAGGACCCGATTGGTATAAAATATATAACGTATTTTAGTTTATCTTATTTAATATATGTCATTTCTCATATTTATATATTTTATTAGTATTTTATTATTTAATTTAAATAAATAAAATTTTCTTTATTTATTTAATTATTAATTATTATTTACTTATTAATTAATTAAATAATTGTATATTTAATTAATTAAATATTTAATTAATTATTTAATTACTTGTCAAATTATCTATTTCATTATTCCTTATTTTTATTAAATTAAATTAACTTAATTATTATGTTATTTTATTTTTATTTATTTACAGTAACTAATTAGTTTAATTTTTATTTTTTCTTCTCTCTATTTTAGTTTCCCCCCTTCCCTTCCCTGTGCTCGCTCCTCTTCTTCCTTTCTTCCTGCACCTATACCACCTTCCTCCCGCTTCTCCTTCTTCTTCGATAAACTGCCTCCAATGCCTCCGGTCGTTAGGTAATTCTTCTAACAACCTCGGGTGGCGGGAGTGCATGCCGGTGATCCCATCGCTATGTGTAGGCTCCAAGTTTCATTACCTATTTATAGCCTAGACCCCATAGCCAAAGCTTCCATCTGCCATTCAATTCCATCTCAATTCATAGTGAGCTCCGGTCCAGGAGGAGAGAGATGACAACTCCCTCAATCCGCCATCGCAGCGAGGGACAAGGAAGATATCTATAAAGATCAACGCCAACATGGAGTTCCATTCCTCATCGTGTTGAGCTTCAGTGATCCCTGCGTCGTCGCGCGTAGAGGTGTCGACAACCCCTGAAGTTTCTTCGAGCTCCACTGCCACATGCGATCTCCTTCGCACCTTCACCATCCATGTTAGCTCTCTCGGATCTTATCCTCCTCCATTCTTCTCTTCTCAATCCTTCCAATTCTCTCTATTTTGATCGATCCAACCTCGGTTCCGATCATCATCACTCGATCCCGAATCTCTTCACCTTCCGTTCTGTCTTGCGTAACATGTTCACCTCCGATCACGCATGGTGATCGGAGATGTGGAGCTTTTTTTACCAGCCATCGTCATCTCCTCTATTCATTTTCTGATATGCAAATAACATATAGCCAAGGTGTAACGTCCTAGGCTTAGGTCCCCGGTCCGTTATCGAGGAAAACTGGCCCTGAGAACTTGTTGGATTTGGGTCCAAATGGATCTGTTGACAACCACCCAAAATGCTTAAGCCCAAGTTGTCAAGTAGTAATCTCCTCTACTTTTAAACCACACCCACACTTCATGAGTTTTAGATGTGGTACTATATTTGGGGGTATGGGTGTCACAACCTCCCCCACTTATATTCGCAACGTCCTCGTTGCGACATGGCCCATCACTTATTCCCAGTGATCGTGGCGTCGCACGCTCCTGGCTTAGGTCACTTCGGGTAGCCCTTTTCACTATCAGAAGGAACCCGCTCTGATACCATTTGTAACGTCCCGGGCTTAGTTCCCCGGTCTGTTATCGAGGAAAACTGGTCCCGACAACTTGTTGGGCTCGGGTCTGAATGGATCCATTAACAACCACCCAAAATGCTTAAGGCTACTATGTTTGGGCTGGGGATGTTACAACCTCCCCCACTTATATTCACAACGTCCTCGTTGCGACATGGCACATCACTTATTCTCAGTGACAGTGACGGTTGCACGCTCCGGGTAGCCTTTTCTTCCAACCTCTTTGTAGGGGTGGCTCCACCTCTTGAGTAGTCATTTCTACTATCATAGTGAACATGGCTCCGATACCATTTGTTACGTCCTGGGCTTAGGTCACCGGTCCGTTATCGAGGAAAACTGGGCCCGATAACTTGTTGGGTTTGGACCCAAATAGATCCGTTGACAACATCCAAAATGCTTAAGCACAAGTAGTCAAGTAGTAATCCCCTCCACTTTTAAACCACATCCACACTTCGTGAGTTTTAGATGCGGTATTATATTTGGGGGTATGAGTGTCACAACATATAGTAACACCCCAACCACAAACATAGTGCCACATCTAAAACTCACGAAGTGTGGGTGTGGTATATAAGTGATGGGGATTAGATAACTTGAGTTTAAGAATTTTGGGTGGTTGTCAATGTATCTATTTGAGCCCGTACCCAATAAGTTGTGAAGGTCAGTTTTCCTCGATAACGAACTGGGGACCTAAGCCCGGTACACTACACAAGGCGTGTAGCTTCGAGCTGTTTGGAACTCTTTGCAGACATAGGTGAATCGAGGAACATCAACATCATCTAGAGACACGAGAAACATTGCCTGGAGAACCGATCATCGTTGTCTCCCGAGTAGACCCTGCAATTTCCGATCATATTCGAACAGCTGAGCGACATGTTCACTGCCTCGTCAATCATCGATCATGATCGAGACCAAAACTACCTTGAGCGCCCATGAGAATCACCAGGACTGAGCAGCTTCATCTCGAGGCATTTGAGCATCCAACATCTGGAGCTCGAGGATTGATTAGAACAATATCGAGCCACAGCCTGCATCTGAAACAAATTGCCTCCTGGGGTGCTTCACTTTGCAGCGTCGCCACCTTTAATAACTCCCCGCTCGTGGACGTAATCGGAGATCACATCCGATCTGCAGACCCAATTTTGAGCTCACATAATCGTCGCCTGGAAACATTTGGGGGAAGAACAAGAACTGATTTCCATGTCATGCGTACCCCTTTCATTTGGGGCTTTTAATATTATCTGTCGATCAAGAAGTTAATCTGATGAATTACATCAAGCCACGTGTAGGCACCAATGCCCCACCGTTAAGACTTGAGCGTATATTTATAGTATATAAACACTATAAAAATCATAAACGTAATAAATAAAATACAAAATATAAAAATAAATATAAATATTGTATAGCATACTATATACATTATTGAATCATATTATGAAAATTAAAAATATTTTCTAGTATTAAATAATTTTTCAATATAATAAAAAATATAAAAAAATAAAAAACCATAAAAATATAAAAACACTTTTAAACATTCTATAAAGACTATACCTAGTATATTCTGCTATATTAAACCAAAGACAAAATAAATTTTGAATATTAAAATAAAAAAATATCAAAATACATAAAATTTTTAAAAATATAACTAACTTAATAAAAATCATATAGACACGTACAATATATTGTTTTGAAGGAATTTTTCTCTACCTTTTAATAAAAATAAAACAAAATTATTTTCTTACTTTTTATTATTTTTGCAAATAAAAAAATAAAATTATATTTTCAAATAAAAATAACTTTTCTTTAAAAAACCAACTAAAAACTACAAAATATTTTCTAAAAATTGCATAAAAATCATAAAATAAATAAAACACTTAAAAACTTCAAAATTAAAACCAAATATAAAATTATACCTATAATTTTCCATGGGTATATTAAAAATAACAAAACTAGTATAAAATTCATAAAAATAAACAAAAATCCAAAAAAACCTATTAATAAATAAAAATTAGGGAACTTATATACCTTAGTTTTCTATCAATTTATCTTTGTTTCTAAACGGTTTGCTTCCATGAGTTTGACACTCCCAAACTAAACACTATACATATCTAGTTTAGGAGTATAAATAAAATAAATAAAATTTTCTGATAAAATTACCCTACCAAAACAGTGACAATAGTCTCTCCTTCTAGAACTATCAGGATGGGTGGGTTTTCATGAGCTAAGGGAGCACTTGGTGATTTTGATACATGCACTATGTAGATAATACTGTCGTATAAGGTTTATTCTATGCTAATTTCGACATCATAACTGCAATCCTCTTTGATATAGCAAATTGATCTTTTAAAGTTTTATTACTGTATTTTTTAGAGTGATATATCCATGATTTATCATCATAACTATTATTTATTATCTCTCTTACTTAAACTATTCAATAAAATATAACCTTAATTAACTAACATTAACAAGTAACCCTATCTACATAATTAACCCTAATTATTTTATATAGATGATATTATTATTGTGATTTTTATCTATATTTTCTTAAATATTAGAAATCACATAAAAATTATATTCATATTATAAATATTTGTTTTGACACTAAATACAAATTTAAAATACAAAAAATTAACAAAAGAAATTAAAACAAGTATTTTTAATTTTTGAAAATACTTATAAAAAATATATCTATGTACAAATGACCTACTTTGACATAGTGTTAAACATGAAGCTTGTAGATCTCAAAAAGATCTATATTCATGTTCAATTCTGTCATTTGAGTCCTGTAAATATTTATTTTGATTTTTTTTACCTTTCTTATTTCTATCTTTTCCTATTGGCCATGTGTCTCTCTCTAGTTGAGCCACGTAGCATGTCCCTTATTTATACCATCCACCTCATCTAAGCTTCCCAATTGGCTCTTATAAATCAAACTCTTTTATAAAATAACATCTTGAATAAACTTGTATAATTCTTGTATAAACTTTTGTATAAAATCTATTGTGAATGTGTACATAATCCTTGTTAATACTTGTAAATAGATTCAATTCTCTAACCCTTAAAAAAACTCGTAAGCATACAAAATTGAAAAATTCAAAAAAAAATTACAAATCATTTCAAAATCCACACAAAAAGTTCAAACCAGAAAATATACCTCAATAAAAATTATTTCATTTGCATTAGCATTTTTCATAATGATGTTGATAATACAAGTAGTTTTGAATAAAATTTGAAGAATGGAGCTTGGTTAAGTCTGTAATCCACTTAATATAGAGGAACCTTATAGGAAATGGAATTGAGGCTTTTTAGGCCGAGTTACTTAATTCTTTGAATCCATAAAACTATGTTCACATGTCACCTTTATTAGTCTAAGTAGAAAATGTCAAGATACTCGCTTGACCCTTTTAAATAATGGCGTAACTTGGACAAGCACTATACACGTAGCTCAATTAAGATAAGGTGGTGAGGGGCATAATCCTTTATCTTGAGACGCACACAAATGGAAATATTCGACATCCCAAAAGGAGACCAGTGCTCCCCAACCTATTCTAGTGGTGCCAATGTCTAAAGGCATGGTGCTGTGGGTTGCAAGAAAGCTTCAAAAGAGGGATAGCCTACTGGCTCAAGCAGAAAATCTCCTTATGTATATGTTGCAATTTAATATGTAAAAAGTATGAAATAAAGTCACTAAAAAATATTAGACAGGAAAAAATCAAATAAAAAAATCATCCCCGTCAGAGAAATATATCAATAAGCAAGGCATATGCTTCAAAGTCAAAATTTGTGAGGAAGCCTACAACTGGAAACTTTGCTACACGGGTCAATCTACAAAGGATATGTGATTAAACTAGTCACAATCCATTTTCTTCTTTAACTCCTCTTCTTTGGCCAGCTGCACTTGAACTTAGAAGGAAATTCTCCGCTCCTCGAGGAAAGAGTAACTAGATTGTGGAATTAGTGTCACCTTAGTAGAGAAGATTGCTTCTTTGCCATTTCAGATGCGGGGAGAGATAATTCACATTCTTCGTACAAGTGAGAATCACAGTCATAAGAATTTGCTTATGAAGACTTGTCCTGACCTTGACTGTTGAGGTAAACTGAACAGAGAATTGTGGAACTTAAGAGCTGTTGAATCTTAAATCCTATTCCCAATAAGGATTCGGAAAACTAATAATCCAAAGGATTGACTAATCTCCATACTTTGATTTTATGAAGAAAATTTTAAAAATCAAAATTGTTCTAAGTTCTTTCAATTTCTTTTTCTTTTATTTTTTGTCTTTCACTTATTATTAGAATAAGTGCTTGGTAAGGGGCTAGCAAAGGTAAATATATATATATATATATATATGAATGATGAATAACTAACTCATCATCTTTTGTTCTTCTATTTTGACTTAAAATCCTTAGTAAAACACATATAAATAACCATTAAATATCATTAATTATCATTATGGTAGTATTTCTTAATATTATATAATTATTACTTATTTTGATCATAATAAAAGAATAAAGAAGAAAATTAAAAAGAAATAAATTGAAGGTTGTATATATGAAATAATTATAGATAATCTTAACGCCAGGAGTAGTTCAAATGTCGATGCAATCGATAATAAAAAAGGAGGAGGATATAGAATCATTAAATTATAAAAAATACCAGAAAATAAAGCTTACAATGTACATATTAATCCCATTAATTGTGCATATATCTTGTATTATTTTATTTATCATTAATTCAAATTCAAATAAAAATATTTTTCTTATGGAACTTGTACATAAAAATGTGTTTTGAATAATAAGAGTATTTACAAAAATAAATCCTGTATAGAATAAAAGGCACAGCACTAAAAAAAGGCATAAAATCAGAATTGAAAGCTCAATATGTACTCCATATAAACTCAAAATGAACCAAACTCACTTTCATTGTGTTTAAAATAAAATAAAATTTAAAATGAAAGTAGTTTCATAAAATTTATAGTTAAGATGTAAAAGTAAGCCTTTTTGGGGATATTGTCATACTTGTACATATCTACATTACATGTATATATTTTATGTTTTACATTTTTGAACATAATATATTTTTAATATTTTGTGCATATTTTATATTATTTATAAAAAATACAAATAAGCATATTAAAAGACAAAATTATCAAAAAATAAATAATTGTATTTATCGTATAGATACAATAAACACATAGTATACATATATATCTTTATTTATTTAATTACATAAATCCTTAAAAAATAAAAAAATTGTATTTAAATCCCTTAAATTATTGTGAAAATAAATAAATAATAAATAACATGTATATTTGTAAAAATATTAAATAAAAATATCTATATATTGTGTATATATATATTTAATATCTATAAATACATGTATTTTAATTATTTAACTATTTAATATAGTTTATTTGATTTATTAATAATCACAAATAATAAATTATCAAATTTTTTATGTTAATAATTTTTATATTTGAAATCATTTTCTAATTTATTTGTATTTATTTCTCTTTTATTATTTTATTTTGTCTTTTTGCTATTTGTCCTATTCGGACGGGGCCCTAATTGGCCTCTATCCGTTTTGGACCAGGCTGGTCAACTCCCCTCTACCCGAGTGTCACCGCCTAAACCACTTCCATCTACCATTTTTTCTGACCTTTCTTAACCCATTAAACCAGATTTCACTTCCGTTCGATCTGTTGAGTTATCCTGATCCACACCAAATATTTATGCCTCGATTAGCATCGGTTCACGTGCCCCTTCTGATTTGAATTTCATCTCAACCTTGCATATAATCTCCTCTAGGTCCTCCTTTGTTGCCTAATCCATTTTCGAGTCTCCTTTAATCCAAAAAAGCAACCCCTGAGCAAGGCTTCATGACAAGGAGCATTCCTATCGATCTGGAGCATGTGAGAGATCCAGTCGACGTAATCCACGTCATCGACGACCATCTAGAAGCAACGATCAACCTCGATAGGCCTTACACCCCTATCTTGAGGTGACAACCCCTTTGATCCATCCTCTTTCGATTCTAGGTAATTTAGTTTAGTTTTAGTTCCATTTCAATTCAATTCTGCTTTGATTTCATCTCTGCGGTAGTAGTCGTAGATTTGGCCTCTGATCATCAGATCGGAGGTGTTCTTCTGCATTTAATACCTTTGATCTGATCCACAATCGACTCATCGCCTCCTCAGATCTATTTCTCTACCTTCATGTGCAACCTAATCACTTTAGATATGATCATCAGATCTGATCTAGTACTTGATGTCCACCCTCCACTGAACGTTGGAGATCCCTTCCATCCACTTCCATTTTTTATTGAATAACGTTCGACCAAGGCATCTATCCTTCGAGCCTTGTGAATAGCATTGCAAGTATACTGGAGCCCATCAAAATCTTGGATCGCCCTAATCTGAGCTCCCAGTAGAAGCTCGAATTGCGGGCAGTCCAGGTCTTTGACCAACGAGACCCGTACCTTGATCGATCATCAGGACAATGCGGATTTGGAAGCGGTGTCGGTAGAACATGTTACATAATTGATTCGATCCTTCTTGATTGAGATCCGAGCATTTCAAACTCATCTGTGGTGTCCTTCAAAGGTGTTCTTCCTAACACATTTAGAGATGTCCAATTAAAGAGGAGAGGCTCACGATTACATCTATATTACATGCTTGCGCCCAAACAGTAGCCGTTAGATCAAATCTGAGCACCCCATCTCCGTCGCCCTATGTAGCAAACGACTGCTGTAGGGGGGATTGCAACAGAGGTGTTGTAATCCTCTCTAGGCTATTTTTATGATTTTGATTTCAAAATCTAACTTCATAGATTGAATTTTAGTTTAATTCTCTACCTATCCTCTAAAATGCGTTTAAATCTGAGCTTATTTGCTATTTTATCTTAATGATCAAACATTCGATCATAATCTAAGCAACTTAAATTCGATTTAAAAAAGATCTGAATGTTTGATTATTAAGATAAAATAGCAAATAAGCTCGGATTTTGAAGAAATTTGGAGAATAGGTAGAACATTAAACTAAAATTCAATTATAAGGTTAGATTTTAAAGTCAAAATCATAAAAATAGCCCAGAGAGGATTCCAACACCTCTGTTGCAATCCTCCTACAGCAGAGGATCCGTTTCCGCAAATGAATCGCACGCCACCTTGGTGAATTTGCAATCTTCCTCTTGCATGTTTTCATAATTACAAATAAGTCCAATGCATGTATATAAAACTTTAAATAATTGTAAACCAATCCTTGTTATTTCCTGAAATTTCATTTAAGTCCTATTTAATTGTACTTACGTGCATATACACGTGTTTTGTTGGATTTTTGTAGATGTTTCCAAAAACTTTAAATCCATAATAAAATTATGGAAAGTTCTGTTAAATTGCATCAATACTCCTGTGACTGTTGTGCGTGTTCTTTTTACGTGATGGTTAAATTATATCTCCTTAGATTTATTCACTCTGAAACTTTTTATAAATCGTATTTATGTCCTTTTGAAGTTGCTTCTTTTTTATTGCTTAATTTGCTTGGATTAACCGGCTAATTTGTTCTAAAAATCCATAAAAATTACTATAAGTACAAAATACTCATATCTAACTCTAGTAATTTTATTTTGTACAATTATTTTTATTTGATATTTTTGAAATATAAAAACATCTTTAAATTCATTGTTTGGACTATTAAAATCTTAAAAAAATAAAAAGCTTTGAAAGATTCTAAAAATATTTTTTAGGGTTATTTTATTGTATTTTCTCACATATATAAAAATCAAACAAAAATACAAAATAGAAAAATTCAAATATTTACAAAATTTTTTAAAAATAATATAAAATCATGGAAAATCAGAAAATAGTTTTTTTATCTGGTTTTAAATCCTAATAAAAGTTTTTGTATCATATTAGTTTACATCTTCTTTGATTCTGTTTTCTATTATAAAAACCAAAAAATAGTAGTTTATTTTGTTTTCAAAATCAGTTTCAACTTTACATCATTAAAAAATCCATAAAATTATAAAAATAGAACAAAAATTAACAAAAATAATAGAATATTTAAAATATAAAATATACAATTTAGTTATTTGTGAACATTTTTCTTCTATTTTAAAAATATAAAAATGTTTTTATTTACTTTTGTTTATATCATATTCATAAATTGATTTTGGAAAAATTAAAAATATATAAAATTCGCCATTAAGTCCGGGTCGCACACTACGTCTCCTCCGGTTTTCACTATCCTATTGTTCCCCTCATATATAGTTTGCAACATTAAAATCAATTAAAAATAAAAACCAGAAAATATAAAATATGTAAATCTTTTAATAATTAATTAAAAAGGTATAAAATCCATAAAAATCCATAAAAATATATAACATTCATTAGGAATGAATTAAAATTCAGAAAAAGATAACAAAAACCTATATTATTTAGAAATAATTAATAACCCTCGTTTATTTGTTGTCTCCTTGAGTTCGATCATGTAAGTTATACAAAGTTAAATAAAAAGCACAATCTTCTCTTAGAATAAATGAATTTTCATTCGACAGTTGTTGGATTGCAACGACACTTTCATACATTCACATTATCTTTTTAATAAAAACCTGATGATTTCCGCACAATTATATATCCATCATCTTTCTTTAAAACAAACAACTACATATAATAAATAATCATGGTTATGGTGTGGGGAAAATGGAGATGCCCCTTAGGGGAGATAACTTGACTCCTCCCCCAATTTTCCCCATTTTTATTTTTTTTGAAAATCGCTTTCGTGGATTTTCATAACTATATCCATATATTATATCATTCAAGTTTAATGCGAAACCGAGACTCTCTATGACCACCATCCAGACGAGGTCGATTTCAGCAGTTCTGCGACCGTTAAAATTATTGTCTAGATGAAGGCTGTAGGAGTCTCTGTTTCGCATGAAACTTGAACGACATAATATGGAGATGCGGTTATGAAAATCCACGGAAGTATTTTTCAAAAAAATAATTAAAAAATGGGACGGATGAAGCAAAGTTAGCTCCTGGGGAGGGCAAACTCATTTTACCTTATTGTCTACATATAACAGCTTATATATATATATATATATATATATATATATATATATATATATATATATATATATATATATATATTCCCAAAAGCACGTAAAGCAGCTGTGCCATGTTACCCAAATAATTATATTAACTATTTTGTTTTCAATCACAATATTTAAAATTTAGTACGAGTTGTTTCCAGCGTCGTGGTGTAGATGTTAACCTCAATTAAATGTTATTGGTATTAAACATATAAGCTCCCGTCCTCAAGGTAGAACTCGCAGGACATCGATCATTTGCCCTCAAACAGATGGGATTTATATACTCTTCTCCAATGTCCATGGTGTTCATCTTCTTGTTCATGATCGGATCCGCTCTATCACTTCAGACTATAGTGGTGGAGGAGAAATCCAAGAACCTCCAGACGCTTCAACTCCCGTCGGCCGTCGGACCAGAGAGCATCGTTTTTGACCCTAGCGGTGGGGGGCCGTACACCGGGGTCTCCGATGGGAGTGTGTTCCGGTGGGATGGTCGTCAATGGATCCAGTTCGCCGTGCCCCCGCGCAAGTAAGGCGTTTCCATTACATGCTCAACCAATTCTGTAAGTTTTTAAGAGGAAATAAAGTTGTTTTCCCCAATGCAATAACGCCCTTTGAATGATGTTGATTAGTGCGAGCTCAGCTGTGTGCAATGGGACCAAAGACCCTACAAACGAGCCCAGTTGCGGCAGACCCCTTGGACTTCGATTCCACAAGCCCTCCGGCTCCCTCTACATCGCGGACGCCTACCGTGGACTGCTTGTTGTAGGGCGAAACGGAGGCCTCGCAACTGCGGTCGCCACCGAGGCCGATGGTGTCCCCTTCAAAATGACAAATGGCATCGACATCGACAAAGAGACGGGAGCGGTCTACTTCACCGATAGTAGCACCAAATATGGCCGAAAGTAAGTACTCCACGTGTGACAGATGACTTGATTTGGCCCGGTACAATGCTCCACCCTAATTAGATGTAAAATACAAATTTTTGTGATCTTGCAGCCAGCATAAGCTGATTGTACTGACGTCGGATGCTACCGGGAGGTTTATGAAGTACGATCCGCAAACCAAGCAAGTGCAAGTCCTCCTCAAAGGGCTGATGTTCCCCAATGGAGTGGCTTTGAGCACGGACAACACGTTCGTCCTAGTCGCGGAGCTAACCAAGATGAGGATCCTTAGGTATTGGATCAAGGGACCCAAGACCGGGACGTCAGAATTATTCGCGAAGACTTTTGGATTCCCAGATAACATAAAGAGAAATTTCAAGGGAGAGTACTGGGTTGGCATCGATTCGGGGAATAGCGGCTTCCGTAATGCACTGCCATGGGGGATGAAGAACATAGCAGGAATGAGGTTCGACGTCAACGGGACGCTGGTCGGAGAGCTGGACGATAGGAGGAAGGGGTACCCCTTGAGCGAGGTCGAGGAAAGGAATGGGACTCTCTACCTCGGGTCAGTTGAGGCCCCCTATGTTAGCGTCTTCAATCTACCGTCTTAAGATTTCACGAATAAATGGATTGGATCATCTGCTCCGGTTGTCCCTAGCAGGGCTCTTTGAGATCTAGTATTTTGCATGAAAAAAAAGTAATTTTGCTGCTTTTCATGCATCGATGGTTCGATGGTCATTCTAAAATAAAGTTGTTTTTATTTTACGGATTACCATCCTATTTCACATCGATACTTGTATCTGTACATCTATGCTTCCTGGTTCTTTCATATAAGTCTCTTTTTGTGTATTTGATATTAATGCTTGAGCACTTTTTGTTTAAATCTAATATATTTTAGGTAAGGGTGCCAATTGAATTTAATAGTTCAAATTTCATTAAAGATTTGTTCGATGAGAATTTTGGAAAAAAAATAGTTCGAAATAAAACAAGGGTAAATTACAGAAAAGGAACTGATCTTTATATGAAATCTCAAATTAAGGACTGATCTTTAGTTTGTAACAAATAAGGGATCAAAGTTTAATTTATCGTTCTAGTGCCCAACGTCGTTAAGTGGCAGCTAAATCCATGATTTCATTTGACAAAATTACCCCTGACCAATAGGTTTACTTTTTCAATTTTCCCCCATTTGATCCTTACCAAACAGAGCAACCTCCGCCTCCCCTCGACGACGACTGCTCCGACCATTGCCGGCTCCAGACCACGATCCGGTGTGCCGAGCGACATCTCGCACTTGGTAGCAACCTCCCCTGAAGCTCGATCGCACCAGGAATGTCGATTTTCCTTTCTCCATCTTGCTGTATTTTTTAGGTATTTAGGTTCCAGAGAGGGGTTTGTGTGCGTGGTCGAGAGAGGGGGTTGTGTGCATGGTTCCCGTGGTCGGAGAAGGTGGTCCGAGCGATGGAGTTCTTGTTCGTTTGCCCTTGGCCTTGCGCACAAGATCTGCTCATTTGCCCCAAGCACATGTGTCTGTACATGGTTCTACATGAGAGAATATTATCATGTAGATATTATCTATTTTGTAAAATGAACATTATTGAAAGTGTTACTGTTCAACACAGATATCGAGAGGTCGTGTCGGTTCACAAGGCGAACCAACAGTCGTTGAGTTGACCTCCAGCGAAATCCGCAATTCAAACAACAATTAACCCACAACAAATAAATCAAGCAATGAGAGTAAATGTGCGGAGTTGAAATTTATTATAACTCTACAACAAAGATGTGTATAGGTGCAAGTATGGGTAGAGGTCGAACACATGGAGCAAACAGGTAGAACAAGGCAAGTGAATGCACAAAACCGTGAATGTGATCAAGTGTCTATCTATGCTATTTTTTGTGGGTTTTTGGTTTTATATTTTTTATTTAATTTTTGATTTTATATTTTTGTATTTTGATTTTTAATTTTCTGATTTTATATTTTCTTTTTATGTTTTATATATTTTTTATATATTTTCTTTTTCAATAATAGAATATATATACAAAGTAAGAGAGAGAGGAATAGAGTATGTATAAAAATAGTTAAAAATAAGAAAAAATCAGAAAATAAAGTATTTTTGGTCTTTTTGTATTTTTCTAATGTTTTTTTATTTTTCTAGATTTTTCGTAATTTTTGGGTATTTTTTAAGTCAAAAATACTATAAACAGTGAATAAAATAGCTGACCGAAATTAAAATGGAAATGAAAAATAGTAAACAGTGACAAATTTTTCCCAAATTAATTTTGTATGAAAGACAATAAAATAGAGAAAATTTGGAAACATAGTTTGTATTTTTAGGATTTTTGTAGAATTTTTAATATTTTTAGGAATGTTTTTGGGGTTTTATGATTTTTAGGGGTTTTATTTTATATTTTTTAGTGATTTTTGGTTTGGAAATAAAAGACATTAAAATAGGAAAAATATATTTTTTTTGGGATTTTTCTGATGTGTTTTTATATTTTTTTAGGGATTTTCTAAGATAGACAGTAGCAAAAATGCATGTTTTTTATTTTTAATAAATATTTAAATGCAAAAAAATGCAATGCAAAGATATGGCGTGAAAGAGCACGTTAGCAGGAATCGAAGTTGATTTTTTGGGGATTTTTTAGTGATTTAAGGATGCATGCAAAAATTAGAAATAACAAAAAGAAACTACTTGCAGGCCAAGGGCATTGATGTAAATATGGCAAAATATGATGGCACGCTTGCAATTATCCTCAAAATATTATAACTAAACAAAAACTTTGCTGGACTAAAGACAAACACGCAGATAAGCAAGCCCTTATCCGCAAAATAGCCACGCGCACGTGCTCGCGCACGTGCGCCTCGCTGGCAAGGGCTGGAATGTCAATACGAAAAGCACGGGTGGTTTTTAGTAAATATTAAAAAAATATATATAACAACCGAAGAATGATTTAGTGCTAATAAAATATTACAAAAATCGTGGGGAGAATGGTGCAAAATACCCCTGAAAGGGCGCTGGTGGACGGTTGATCTTCCCCCACTTATACACGTGTCGCCACAGGAGGCGACGATGACGGTTCATCGATGAAGGCTTCAGATTAGATCGCCGATGACAATCCAACGCCCCTGGTTTGCTTGATCGGATGTCATTTGTGAGTCGCGAAGAACATGCCCAAAATCGACGGCTCGGAGGATATCTGGAAGAACATCCGATAAACTCCACCTGAGCGGGGTTCGATATGCTCCTCTTCTCTCAATCGTCGTCACCAGGAGATGATTGAAGATGCAAAACGTCCCTGGGGCTCCTTGATGAATACCCATTCATCACTCTTTATTCTTATATTTTAGCTACAAAAACCTTTGCAAATACATGTAGATATGTGTAAATACAAATAATTACCAAAAGCATGCATTGTGTAAAAACCTGTAATTAGCATGTTTTTGTGCAAAAATAAAAGAATAAAGAGTAAAAAGAAAAAGAGGGAAATATTTAGAATAAATATTGAGCAACCTAACCCAAGGGAGGGCTCAGCATGGGCCTGACCGCATAAAAGCCAAAGTAGAGGGAGATAGGAGCTCATGTGTACATACTTTTGTAAATAAATAAAATTATATTTTCCTCACCCAAAAATATGCTTGTATATATTCTGTATATATTTAGAAACTATTAAAAACAAAATAAAAATTTAAAAATCAAAATTCCAAAAATGCCCTTTCACCATGTGTATAGATCATCATTCCTTATTTATTTAACCCTAAAAAAATAAATGTACTTATTTTCTAAACTTTTTGTAAATATTCTATGTTACATTTTGTAAATAAAATAAATAAAAGAAACACCACAAAAATCAAATAAAAACAACAAAAATTAAAAATACAAAAATACAGTGTATATACCATGTATATAAATGTATCTAACTATTTATTTAACCTATGAATATAAATAATTAAAATAAAATAAAAATACCATTTTGTTCTTTATTTTATGATGTAAATAAATAAAATATAAAATGGGCATAAAAATACATAAAAATAACAAATAAAAAAATCAAAAATTAAAATCTATATAGTATACATATACCTATATATATAGCTACCCTATTTTTATTTCCAAAAATTAATTAAAAATCACCAAAAAATAGAAAAAAATAAAAGAAAAATATTTCATGTTTTGAGTTTTTCTTAATTCGGCCATTTTCTACCTTAAAATAAATAAACAAAAATTTCAATAATTGGCAGCTCCTGATTGGTCCACGGGGGATTGTTGACCCCGGTCAACTCCCCCGCGGACTCCTTCCTTTTCTGGAAGATGCGCGCCGCCCCGCCTTCGCCGATTTTTCCACGCGTCTCCAGGCTGTCGCCCACGCAAACCCCGTGCCCGGATTCTTCGCCGATCATCCATCTCCCTCGCCGGATCTTTCGCCATGAAATCCACGCCTTCCTTAGCCGTCGTCGCCTAACCCTAATCGGCCCTGTCTCCATATATATCCCGACCTCCGCCGCCTCCGCGCCTCATCTTTGGACCTTCTCCTTCTTCCCAGTGACCTCCAGAGGCACCGCGAGAGTGACAGCAAGCGATCGCCCTTGTTGCAGTGAGGCGAGGAGGTGAATCCACTGATCCGGCGTTCTTCGCCGCCGTTGCTCCGCCACCAGCGTGAGCACCGAGCTTCGGGCCGAGACGACCCTTGAGGCTACGACCAGGAGCACCCCCTGCTCTTCCCCAGTCTCTCCGACCACCCAGGTAGATCCTTTAGGCCGTAGTTTAGCGTAAAATTCGATTCTTAGCTTACTGGTAGCGTAGCTCCGCTGCCGTCGCCAGCCACCTCCGATCTCCCATTTGCCACTCCGACCCGACCATCATCTTCGCCAGACCTCTCCGCATCTTCTTCACCCATTCACCCAAGCCAGATCGCACAGGATCTGGGAATCGAGCTCCTCCGCCGACCACCTTCGCCGGAGCTCTCCATTCCGACGCACCATGCACCTTCACGCCGCCTAACCGGGTCGAGGCAATTTGCCCTCGACCCGTGAGTCTTCTGGTTCACTTTGCAGGTCAAAAGGAGGCCATCTGAGGCCCCCTCACTTCCAGGCCAGGAGCTCGACTCCGTCGACCTCGCCGGAGCCCCTTCAGGGCTCGGTTGGGTCATCGGAGACCACCACCAGCTGCGGGACACTCTCGCGAACCTTCTCCGATTTTCAGACGCAGCTGGGGAGGGCAGGAGCGCACGTACTGGGCCGGCGAAGTTCGCCGGCCACCTGTTCTTCCTCGACCTTCAGTCACCGTTCGATCGCCCTCCAGCTCCAGTTTCAATCCTAGCCATCCGTTCCAGGAGCGTCAGACACCGCACGATCAAAGGAGGAGTGATCCGGACCAGTGGATCTTGAGATGAGGCGCAGCTGAGCCGACACCGTCAGATCCTCCACGTGTCTTCGTCTGAGCCATCCGATCACGCCAAGGATTGCAGGAGTGAGGCGCCTTCGCCTCTCCACCGTCGGATCTACACGTGGCGCCCGCTCCGCCCTTGGATCGTAATAAAGGGGTAAATTACCGTAGGCCCCCTCGTAGTTTAAGCTTTACATTTCAGTCCTGTAAATATTTTGAGTACTTTATTTACGTTGGGTTATTTGCATAGTGGACCTCGTACTTTTCAGTATTTGCATTTATGCCCCTGTTTGTGTGAGACACGTGCATCAACACGTGATATTTTGGTGTATTTGCGATTTCAGCCCTGTAGTTCTGGATGTTCCTTAATGAATGAAAAGTTTTTGATATTTGCATTTATGCCCCTGTGAGCATTTTAATTCCCCATGTGCGATATTTTTTGGGATATTTGCAGATAAGCCCCTGGACTTTTGGTACTTGTTACCAATAAGCCCTCGGAACTTATTTTTCTTACATTTGGGTCCCTGAGTGCCCCAGGCACGTGCTTGGCACGTGTTTTGCTGGGTATTTTGCACCAGACCCCCCAGAACTTTGGGTATTTGCACTTTGGTCCCTGTGCACAGTGCCCCTCCTTTGTTTTTGAATAAAATATCAAATTACCTCCAAATTCGATGAAAATTTGATACATGGCTCCTGCCATGGAGTAGAATTTTTGTGAATTTTTGAGGACATTTTTGATTTCATTTGTTATTTTTAAAAATTCAAAAACCCATATTTTTGCTACTGTTTGGATTCAAAAACCCCAAAAAAAATATCAAAACCCTTTTAAAAATCCTCTAAAAATTAGTTACTGTTTATTTGGTGTTCCTTGATTTTCTAGCCAATTTTGGCTATTTTTCATTGAGTAAAAACCCTAAAAATCTAAAAACACCTAAAAACTCATAAAAATCACAATAAATAATTCAAAAACCCAAAAACAATAATTTTGGTGCTCAAATTTTCCTTGTTTTCTCTAGTATACAGGAAAATTACCTCCAGGTCCCTTTGAGATCCTTAGATATTTTATCTTTGGGTTTTGGGCCTTGTTGGACAGTACCCTTTGTTTTTAGCACTGTTTGATTTTTATAAAAGAAAATACACCTTATAAAAATCCCAAAAATTCACCAAAAACACTTAAAATCCTAAAAAACATAAAAACAATTTTTCTTGAATTTTTGTTTGATTTTTATGCTTTAAATAAATTGCTCAAGTGTGCTTGTTTTTGCTTTTCTCATTTTCTTCACATATTAAAAATTCTAAAAAATTATAAAAAAATCAAAAACCACTAAAAATTAGCTTCTCTGAAATTTGACTACTTAGTTTTTCAATCGTGCTCCTTGTGTTCGACCCTGGATCGCTATACCAGGTAAAAAGAATAGCGAAGACCGCTTACATTTGCTTTTCATTGATTTCTGTCATTTCCGAGTGGTTTTATCAATTTTTCTCGTTAACCGAATTGATCGATTAAGGACAACGACATTGTGATTTATTTTCTACCTTAGTCGCGTCGATTTCCGCGTCATCACTCCTCCGTACACGACGAAATCCTCAGAAGTAGCCCAGGTCCATCAGAAAGTTGTGGCGGTGGAGTGGGACCTGGAGCCGCTTCTTGGGCAAAATTCAAGGCTCCGATGCCTCCTTCAGAACCTACAAAGAAGACAAAGCGCAATAGCACAAAATGGCAGAGAATCCTGGCTATTATTGGAGACTTGGAATGGCAGGTGGAGGTGGCTTCAGAGTTCGCCGAAGCACGCTCCGGCGAGATGGTTGGTGGACGTGATTAGATGGGTTACAATCAAAGTAGAACGTGGAATATTGACGCTAATGCTATGGGGAATTAAACGTGCAAGAAAAAGAAGCAATAAAAAGGGACCTCGAAGGTTTGAACACCTGAGATGGGGGACGTCAACGACGGCCAGCCGGAGGTGGGTGGAGACGCCAAATCAACCGCTAACCTCGCCTCAGACGAGCCGGAGGACTAGCTGTCACCAAGTCCAGTCCAGAGCTTGACAAAGAGAGGGAGGGAAGTGGCCAAAGAGGGTTCAATTCAAAAATGGAGGTGGCAGGGCTGTTTTGAAACATGGTGGAGACGACTCGCAAATCGAGGCGTATCGGGATATGCAACGACCCGAAGGTCGAAAAAACACTTGGGCGAGTATGCCCTATGGTAGGGCTACAAAAGTCGTGAAGGTCGTATCATGAAACGGTGTAAGGAGCGGCCTAGAAAATTAGGCGAAAACCAAGAAAAATGCATATCTGACACTAGACAGACCTCGGTCAGAGAGTTGACCGAGGTCAACCAAGGGGGCCTTCTGGTTGGTCCATGTGGACCAATCAGAAAATTCTCTGGAAAAAATCCTTGTAAGATCGTTTAAAATAGAAAATAAATTATTTAATGTTTGGTTATTAAATAAAAAATGTTTATTATTTTATAAATTAATTTATGGTGATTTTTAAATATTTTTTAGAGGTATAAAATTACAAGTTACCATTTATACCCTTTAAAAGTATCTTTATCTATATATTTAATATTTTATTTTATTTTGTACATTAAATTTTATTTATTTTGTTTATTAATTTATATATTTATAAAGTATTTTTATACACTTAAATATATTTTTATTTTATTTTTCTAAAGTGTTTTGTACACTTAATAAAATATAAGTATGCTTTATATAGGTATGTATACAGGTATTATACCAATGTGTGTTATATACATATTTTATTTTTGTATTTTATTTAGGTTGTTATTATGATTTTAATGTACAAATATATTATAGATAATATTTAAAATTTATAAAAATATGAAATTATAAAAATAATGAAAAAATAATAAAATGAATATTTAATCTGTACAAGTATACAAGTGGGGTCAAAAACTCAACTTTCAAACCGTAACTCCGAAAAATACGAAACCACCACCATTAAATAGCTTATTTTGAATTATATACAATTAAAGGGAATTTGGTGTGTTTCGAGTTTTTATTTAGGAGATACAGGTCTGGGAAGTTGGGATTCTGGATTTTTATTCAGACCATAACTTTTTATTTGTACATTATTTTTGAGTGAAACCAATTTTGTATTTTTATTTATTTAATTATCTACAACTTTCATGTACAAAGTTTCTTTATTTGAAGTATAAAAAGTGGATCCAAAAATAGGTCCCAAAATGATTAAAGAATGGGTAAAATAAAATGTATTTTTATTGTATTTCAGCCCTTATCTCCCCCTACTTTATTCCTTGTCGACCTAGCCATTGAGATGCCTAGGTCTCGGGGTTTCGGTTCATAAAATATTTACAATATTTTATTCTTTTTCTTTTCGTTTCTTTATTCTATAATTTTGGCTTTAAAAACCGCAGTCTATACAATATTTACACAATGATGCACGAATGCTAAAATGCCTAAATTAACGCTATTCACACACAATTACTAGGGTTTTTAAGTCCAAAATGATAGAATAAAGATGATGAAACCTAGATTCATCAGTTACTCCCTGGAAGAGAGAAGTTAATCCAGTTTGCAACAAGTTTCATTATTTATTTTTATCATTAAGGAGGTAATATTGTATAAAACATTATAAATTCCTTTCGTATATGATTTTTCTTATGTAGATGATGATTGCAAAATTTATACAATAGCCTATTGCTCTCGTTGCCCGCTTCTGTTTCTTCTAAAGTTTGATCAAGTGAAAGTGAACACAATCTCTCACCTAACACAACCCATGTTTGGTGGAGATGTCCTTTTAATAAACATGGTTGTATTTCTTCCCATTCCCATGATTTTCTCAATAATGGCTAACTTGTAGGTCTCGAACCTTAATCCTTCAAGTTGAAAGCTCGCATGCCTAACCAGTATACCATTTTATCAATAGTGCCAACAAAGTTTGATTTTTTTCTCTGTAGAGGTATGAAACTGACGGCGCGAAAATCAGGGAGAAACTAAGGTAGGAAATAAAATATATAGGTCGTTGCGACCTCAGTCACTCGAATGCGTCAATCAAGAAAAATGAACCACACAAGCAGATAAATCAATCAAAGCACAAAATAGAAGTGGTCCTGCTATAGGTTTAACCTGGTATAGCTTCCAGGGTCGAACTCAAGGAGCACAGATTGGCCTTACGGCCTACGATGTAGTCAAGTATCCAAAAGACTCTTTTTTAGGGTTTTTATTTGTTTTTGAAAATTTTTTTAGAATTTTTAATTAATGAGAAAATGAAAGAAAGTAATTGCAAGGGGACTTCAATAATTTATACAAGACACACAAATGATGCAAAAATTATGGAAAAATGGTTTTTATGTTTTTTAGGTTTTTTTTACTGTTTTTGGTGAATTTTTGGAATTTTTCTAATGGGTAAAATAATTATTAAAAATCAAACAAGGCAAAGAATGTAGGGTACTGTCCAGCAAGGCTTAAGACCACAAAATAAAATAATTTTGGATCTCAAAAAGCCCTAAAGGTAATTTTCCTATATTCTATGAAGAATAAGGAAAATTTAGGCACCCTAATTATTGTTTTTGGATTTTTAATTTATTTACTACAATTTTTATGAGTTTTTAAGGGTTTTTCAATTTTTAGGGTTTTTAAGTGATGAAAAATAGCCAAAATTGGCTAGAAAATCAAACAACCAGTAAACAACAATACCTAATTTTTTTAGAATTTTTAATGGAGTTTTTATATTTTTTTGGTATTTTTAAAGTCAGACAGTGAATAAAAAGAGGGTTTTTGAATTTTTAAAAATAATAAATGAAATCAGAAATGTCCCCAAAAATCATAGAAATTCCTACACCATGGCAGGAGCCATGTGTCAAAATTTCATTAGATTTGGAGGTCGTTTGATATTTTATTCAAAAAGAACAAGGGGGCACTGTGCACAGGGACCTAAGTGCAAATACCCAAAAGTTCTGGGGTCCTGGTGCAATTTACCCAACAAGTCACGTGCCAAGCACGTGTCTGGGGCACACAGGGACCTAAATGTAATAAAAATAAGTTCCGAGGGCTTATTGGTAACAAGTACCAAAAGTCCAGGGGCTTATATGCAATTTACCCAAAATAAAAACGCACATGCGCATATAAGTGTTCACAGGGGTATAAGTGCAAATAATCAAAACATTTTATTCAATAAACAACAACCAGAACTACAAGGGGTCTCATGCAAATAACCCAACAAAACACGTGCCCAAGCACGTGGGTCTCTACTGGCAGGGGTATAAATGCAATAAAAATAAAGCGCAAGGTCCTTGGTGCAAATAACCCAGAAAATAAACAACTAGAATTCAAAATTACAGGACTAAATTAAAATAAACAAACTACGAGGGGGCCTATGATATTTACCCCTTTATTAATAGCGACGGCCCAGATGATGACGCGTGGATGATCGGACGGCTGAGAACAAACGCGCCTTTAACGAAGGAAGCGCTGGCCTGATCTGACGGCTGGAGTGCGTCCACGTGGATAATCGAACGGCTGCGGCTGGTGGACGCTCCAGATGGCGTCTCCTCTGATCGGACGGTGGAAGCAGCTCCTCGATCGAACGGCTAAGATCGGATCTGGAGCGATGAGGCTGATCTGACGGCGATGGAGGGTCTTCGAAGAACAGGTGGCCGGCGAACTTCGCCGGCCTCGTGAAGGTGCCTCCGGTCTCCTCTGCTGCGCCTGAAGGTCGGAGAAGCTCCGGCGTGAAGTTGCGCAGCTGCTGCGGGTCTCCGGTGGTCAAACCAAGCTCCGAGGAGCTCGAGCAAGGCCGGCGGAGAAGAAGCTCCTGGGAAGATGTCGGGGGGCCTCAGATGGTCCCCTTTGGACCTGCAAGATAGTCAAGAAGCTTCGCGGGTCGAGGGCAAAGTGCCTCGACCCGGTTAGGTGGCGTGAAGGTGGAAGGTGCGGCGTGGCGGAAGAGCTCCGGCGATGCGACGGCGGTGGAGCTCGACTCCCAGATCCTGTGCGATCTGGGTTGTGCGAATGGGTGAAGAAGGTGCGTGAGGGATTGGCGAAGGTGATGAGATGGTCGGATGGTCGAGACGAAGCGCGGAATGATCGGAATCGGAGATGTTCGTCGGAGGTCGGAATTGGGCGAAATTGAAAATTAGACTAAACTAGAGGGAGCTAAGGTTACCTGATGGAGGCTGGAGACTGTGCTGGAGATGGGCTATCTCCGGGTCGTAGCTTCGAAGGTCGTCAAAGCCTGAAGCTCGGTGCTCGACGCGGGCGGCGGAGCAAAGGCGGCGAGGTTACGCCGGATCGATGGTTTCGCTCCCTCGCCTCACTGCAACACGGGCAAAAGCTCGCTGTCACTCTCGCCTTGCCGATGGAGGTCACGGGGAAGGAAGGGAAAGGCCAAAGATGCGGCGCGGAGGCGGCGGAGGTGATGGCTATATAGAGTGACAGGGGCGTCTAGGGTTGAGGCTCGACAGCAAAGGAAGGTGTAGATTCGATGGCTGAAGATCCGGCGAGGGAGAGGGATGTGCGGCGAAGAATTTGGGCGCGGGGGTTGAGTGGATGACAGGCTGGTGCGCGTGGGAAAAAGCGGGGAAGGAGGCGCGGCGCGCATGGTCCAGAATAGGAAAGGGGTTCGCGGGGAGTTGACCGGGGTCAACATTCCCCCGTGGCCCAATCAGGAGCGGCCACGTGTATGCGAATTTTGTTTTATTTTTTTAGGGCATAAATAGGTCGAATTAAATAAAACTCAAAACATGAAATATTTTTCTTTTATTTTTTTCTATTTTTTGGTGATTTTTAATTAATTTTTGGAAATAAAAATAGGTTAGCTCTATATATAGGTATATGTACACTATAGTGGATTTTATTTTTGATTTTTTTATTTGTTATTTTTATGTGTTTTTATGCCCATTTTGTATTTTATTTATTTACAAGATAAAATATGGAATAAAAGAATATTTTTATTTTATTTTTATCACTTATATACAAGTGTGAAATAAATAATTGAATACCTTTATATACATGGTATTAATACAATGTATTTTTGTATTTTAATTTTGTAATTTTTATTTGATTTTTGTTTTGTTTCTTTTTATTTATTTTATTTACAAAATGTAATAAAGAATTTTCACAAAAAGTTTAGAAAATAAATGAATTTATTTATAGGGTTAAATAAATTACAAAGGTGTGGTTTATACACATGGTGAAGGAAGGATATTTTTGACTTTTTGATTTTTCATCTTTTTATTTTGTTTTTAATAGAATATATACAATATATACAAGTATATTTTTGGGTGAGGAAAATAAATAGTTTTATGTATTTACAAATATATACAAATGTGAGCCCCTATCTCCCTCTACTTTGGCTTTTATGCGGTCAGGCCCATGCTGAGCCCTCCCTTGGGTTAGGTTGCTCAATATTTATTCTAAATATTTCCCTCTTTTTCTTTTTGCTCTTTATTCTTTTATTTTGTGCACAAAAACATGCTAATTATAGGTTTTTACACAATGCATGCTTTTGGTATTTATTGGTATTTACACATATCTACATGTATTTGCAAAGGTTTTTGTAGCTAAAATAGAAGAATAAAGAGTGATGAATGGGTATTCATCAGAAACATAATGCCAGGTATACCAACTACAGTTACAAATGCCTCCTCCATGTTCAGCTTCTTCCTGGACATGCCACCGTCGAGCTCCCACTCGAATGAGTACGAGCGTGGCCACCAGCAGCTGCACCATTCTTAGCCCCATGCTCACCTCAGCGCATATCCTCCTCCTCGCGCCGAACGGTATCACCTTGAAGCCAATCCCCAGCATATCTGTGTCGTGGTCTAGAGTCGACGATGGCCAGAGTAGCCATCGTAGAGGAGAGGCGGAGGATCTTCGACTCTGTGCTGTTGAGGCTCGTATGGGGCCGAACTGCAGGGGTAATTTCGTCAGGTGAAATAATGGATTGAGCTGTGCATTCACAACATTGGAGATCGGAATGATAAGTTCAACTTTGGTCCTGTATTTGTTACAAACGAAAGATCAGTCCCTAATTTGGGATTCTAGGTAAAGATCAGTCCCTTTTTTGTAATTTACCCTAAAACAAATTGAATATGAATTCTACTTATGAATTATATTTGGCTTCATTACACCCATAACCTTAAATAATTTGGCAATTACAATCACAACCCTGCATAATCATGAATTACATGAGAAATCTTGAATAGTCACTTCATCTCACACGTATAACCCTCTATTAATTTAATATGTTAATCATATGTATGAGTTAATCTAACTCAATTTCAATCAATGGTTAAGAAATAAACAAAAAATTCCTCTCCCTCCACCCTCCATCCACCTTCTTCAGCTCACGCCCCCTCACCCTCTGTCCACCTCAACCTCCGACCTCCTCCCCTTCCCTCGCCTTTGACCAATCATCTCCCTGTCAACCTCTCCCCTCCGACCTCCTCCCTTTCCCCTGCACCTAAACCTGCAGGGACGGTGCGATTCGAGCAGCGAGTCAGAGAAAAACGACAATAGCATTGGACCAACGAGAGAAGGAAGGGGGGCTTGAGGTCGTCGTCGGCGGGCTTCAATAGGGATATGAGAGGAGGAGGAGTTCGGTTGGGTGGGTTTCAGGGGTTCCGAAGGTTGAGCTCGGGAGAGCTTGCTCGATGGGTTGGGGGTTGGGGGGGGGGGGGGGGCTCGAAGGTCACAGGGAGGGGCTCAAAGTCCGGTCGCACAAGGGGCGGGGGGGGGGGGGGGGGGGGGGGCTTCCTGGTGGGGGGGGGGGGGAGTCGCTACTCGGGAAGGGGGTGGGGGGTTGAAAGCTCGGTCGCATGGGGAGCTTCGAGCAGTGGAGGAGAGGCTCGCCAGTTGTGGTCTTCGAGCTTTGCTTGCCGGGGAGGGGGGGGGGCTTCGACAGGGCATTAAAGCAGATGCTCGTCACACAGGGGGCTTCGAGCAGTGAAGGAGAAGCTCGACAGTGGAGCTCTGCTAGGGGAGGGGGGCATGTTTTGCAAATAAGAATAAGTTTTAGGGGTAATTTTGTCTTTTTGAATTGAAACCGTCACATATAACGGGCATCCCAAACGGAACACGAGGTTATGTCATGTAAGAGTTAAGCGCTACTCGAGGTTCCTCATGTAA